>OX421980.1:62944475-64269475 GCA_949128135.1 Parasteatoda lunata | reverse complement strand
TATTTTTTTATAATTTACTTATATTATATTATATCGACTGCAATCGGAGAAATTTGTTGAAGTTGCACTAAAATCGGTTGCTTAGGAAATATGAAAGTGCAATAAGATGATAATAAGGGTTGTACAAATGTGGTTACGGTTTGCTTTGTGCTAGATATCAATAAAGTAAAACAACCTGAATAAAGCACAGACAAAGATACAGCAATGGACATACTATAATTTCTGTTCCATAAACAAGAACCTTCAACCGCGTCTAAACTCAATAGAATAGTGAGATTATAATAGAAGAGTGACGAGATAAACACATTACAATAAGAAAAAAAAGTTGAAAAAAAGTTCTTCAATCAGCAGGAAAAGAGAAACACGTGGGTAGAACCTCCAGGTTGTAAAGCGATGAAAGTTAATTAGAATAGATTTCCGCGTGCCATTAACTAAATTAATTGAGTTTTTCTGAATATGGGAATATGGAAGGATTTTTAGAAGTCAAGATTGGTAAAGGAAAAGTAGATTTGAAAGATCTTAGAAGAAGGAAACTCAAACCTATGATTGAAATTCCAATTATGTAAAGTGATGAAAAATCATTTCATCTACTGATTTTTGACGTATCTTTCATGTTCCTAATTTTTATTCTAAATTAGTTTCAACACTCGGCACCCCATCATACATATTTCTTATCTCCTTTCTTATTTTATTCCCCTTATGATTCAGCTTCATTTTTCTTAATCAAAATCTTTGTCTCTTTACTTTGCTTCTGTCATTTTGTGCTTAGACACTTAAAAAATGTCTTTTTAATAGAAAAAAAACTGTAATATGTCTATTTATATAACTATATTTATACTTTATTACTTTTGTTATACTTTATACATTCATAGAGTTAGTTCACAAATGCGCTAAAAATCTCATTGGAAGATGAATAAAGAGATGAATTTTAAAATCTGAGAACAAGTCGATATTTTCCTGTTATAATAACAACAGTTTCACAAATGACAATACTTCTTTGGAAGAACAATACTTAAAAGCGTATCTTCAAAGGATCTACACAAAATTTCACGAAATAACTAATTCAGAGTAACTTTAATAACATATTTCGTTGTTTAACTCTGTCAAAAATGCATTTTTCTTTTATTTAGAAATAATAAAGAAAGGCGTAGTAAAATAAGTTGATTATAGTTCACATATCTCCTGTAGATTGGAAATGATAAACATACGTTTCAATTATCGCGTCGACGTAAACGTTTCCCATTAGATTGGCAAATAGCTGATAAATCATTTGGTGGTATCACTGCGACAGTTATGTTACGGAAACTAGAGAAGAGCGAACATCCGAAACACGGTTGGTTAACCTCTAACTGTTGGGTTAATTCCAAAGTGTCGGAACCACAGAAGAGAGTTTTCGTGCACACTGACATGAGTGTCCGGTTTTGTGGGAGTTCTGGGAGAATGTCAAGTGGGGAAGAGAAATAAGGAAAGGGGTAGTTCTGATAACGATGCTGAGATAATCGCTGTGTCAGAATACTTATTCGGAGAGCTCTGATTTTATAATGTGCTTTGTTAGCAAAATGGAAGTATGCAAACAAGTGCTTTTAAAAGGTGCTTTAGCAGTTTCAAAGATTATGTTCTTTCATCAATGATGCTTTTGGATATTCTTTTTTGCCTTCAGCTATTTTTCGGGTTTAAGTTTCTGACAAAAGATGTTTCGGATAATAAAAGAATTGCTATCTGCTTTTTAGATATGAGTTGACTATTTAATTTATGTCTATAATTGTACTACTGGTTATTGATAGAACTTGATAAAACTGAAAATTGAGAAAAAATAAATAAGTATGAATTCATTTACATAAATCTTTTCAAATTGTTTGAGAAATAAAAAACTAGATTTGCTCGCTTTAGAAAATTCTGCAAATTTTACAAACAAGAAAAACATTATTGAGACCATAGTAATTAAAAAAAATTATTATTTTTCTCAATAGCGGAATTTTTATTTTAGAAATTTTTGTAGCAGATATTCTTTTGATTTGTTCCGTTATATTACTAAAATAATGTCTGCCTCTGGATTTGTGTACCGTTTTTGTAAATGAAAGCATATTATTGAAAATACTTCTAATACTTCTGCAAAAGTTTCAATGAGTATTCTTTTCCCCCATATTAACTTCATCAGGGGGAAATTTACACTTTTAATTATTAATATTCTTCAATCATAATAAAAACTTTAATTTCTGCCTAGCAGAGAATTTTAAAGGTAGTACTTTTTTCTCAACCACGGGAGAACTCCGAAGATAAAATTAGTTTGGATGTGATTTTCTAAACTTGCACGTATGAATACAACGGAATTGTTAGTAACAACGGTGTGCAGAACTTACGCACTTGAACGAGAAAGTGCAATTATCAAGACAAAAAGTGCATCTGTCAACTGCATCTACGAAGACAAAAATGTTAATTTCTTGTTTGTTAGTAAATGGCGTTTCAATAAATGTAATGACCCAAGTTAAATTTGACGTAACTCAAAGCGACTTTATAATGCCACTTTGCTGACTATAACAGTTTTTTAGGATATCATGCACTGTAAATCTAGATTTTTTCTGCTCAATTTCATGAAAGCAGCCACGTTTTAAATTCTAGCATTTTTTGCGACTATTTGCCTTATCTTGGTATGCAAGACATTGAGCACTTTCTTGTGGCATATCGCACATCCACGTACGTATGCTTTGCTTGAGCATTGTAGAGCAGTGACCCCAATTTTTTCCAGCTGCGGAACCCTAAATGATCGACCTTCTTTTGGCGGAATCGTCGATTTAATAAAGTTCATCAGCAATTGTAACCACATTAACCGAAAAAATAAATTCTGATAATCATTTTAAATTCTGATAATCAACATATTCAATGTGGATATTTAAAAAAAATTTTTTTTCTTTGGATTTATCAATAATATTCTTAAAATTAGGTGTTATGTCACACAGCTGAATTCCCGAGTCGAGGATGGAATCTAGTCTAGTTTTGAGCGGAAAATTATTAAACTGAATGACTGTTTCTGCTTAAATGAAGACGAAAAAGAACGGTAGGTAATCATAGAAATACATATAAGTTTGAAATTTATTATTTGTATATTTATTATCTGTATTATATGTGCAATGTTCCTTCTCACGATCACTCGTCACCTACCGGAATTCGCCTAAAATGAATTATTTACTCAGTTGATTGCTGCAATGAACCACATTGCCACCCGAGAACTAGGGCGAAATGCAAATTGCAGATCTCTAAGCGTATTTAGTGCTTTGAAAAGCTAAATGGGAAATTCTACTGCAATTTTTTTTTTTTTTTCTCAATCGCGCTATCTTTTTCACTGACATTTTGCTTGAATAATTTCCTAGAAACTACCTAAGAACTAAATGGATATGGAAAAAATTATAAGCTTCAAAAATCATTATTTACTTAAAAAGACGTATTTGCTCTCGGAACCCCGATGACCCCTCCACGGAACCCTAGGGTTTCGTGGAACAACACTTGGGAACCGCTTCTGTAGAGAACCGTGATTATTAGTAATTAAGCTGTGCGGAACATGTGTACTTAAACAAGAAAGTTTTAGCGCTATTTCTTTACTAAATTTGTAAAATCAGAAGGGTTACGTTGAAGTTCGTCATTAGATAGTCGTGCTTGAATATATTTAATGACCTAAGTTATTTTTACAACTCACAGCCACTTTATAATACCACTTTTTGTCTATAACAGTTTTTAAGCTATTATGTATTGTTACTGTAAATATAGTTTTTATTTTGCTTGATTTCTTCAAAACATCAACTTTTAAAATTCAAGAATTTTTTTTTTTTTTTTGCATTGCAAACTCATAAATATTTATAAAAAACATAAGCTGTTACTTATCCAACAACAACGATTTTAAGAAAGAAAAAGAAAATCTAAGCATTTAAACTTTACTTACAAATTGAAAACATCGATGATAAACAAAACGAACTATTACATAAATGGATAGTATGCGGTAGCATTGTATTCTATATCAAACTTAAGTTCATTAATATTTAATCGAATAAACGCTCGAGTCTTCTCCTATTTCCGCTGTTTGAAATGGAACTATCTCATTTATGCATGTTCCAAAAAAGGTGCAGAACCTATATCGGAAAGAAGAATCTAAAATGCATCTGAAAAATTCGCGAGGAAAACCCATTTTGAGAAAAGAAACCTTACAGTCATTATTCTACTAGGAACCCTACCACATTTTTTTTTCTTTTTCTTGGATTGGAACATTCCATTTACGCAGCGGGCTGAAGATGAATGAAAGATGCCACATCAGGTAAATAAGTGATAAGGCTTGGGAGTACACTTTAAAAGCGATTTTTTCTCCCTCCACCAATGGTATTCGTGAAAAAGAATTTGAATATTTTATTGTCGGGAAATACTCGAGATTACAAGTTTCCATTTTCTCCGATAAAGAATTTTTTTTGTGTTTGTGTGTTTTGATCCTCGCTAATTTTTATATTTTAGAGAACTGACTTGGATTCAAAGGGTAAGATATAAGCTAATTTAATAATAAAATGTTAACAAGCTTTTTCTGCGACAACCGATACATAATAAAATAACGATCCATGACATTCGGTCCCATAGTCGTTTCTGTTCCGTTGCTGTTTCGATCCCGTTTGCATTTTGGTCCCTTACCGATTCAGTCTCGTTACTAATTCAATCTGCCAGGATAGCCTAGTTGGTAGGACGTTGGGCCAAAGTTCAAGAGATCATGAGTTCGATACCCGCTGATCGAAGACTCACCATGTTCGAAATGGTGACTGGTGCACGCTAACTCAGTCGGGGTCACAAATTTCTCTGAGTTTCTATAAAAAATCATTATCTTTGAGGGTATTGGATAGGAGATTGATTATACTCTGTTTCAAGCCAAAATTACCATCTACAGATGAAAGGATGGTGTGTGAATATGTCCTCTCTATACGGCTTGTGACGTATGTGTGTGAAGGAAGTCGAATTCTTGGCTATAGGTGACGCCACTGAAAAAGCAAGAACACGCGCACCGCTCTGTCCTAAAATAGGCTTGTTAGTATTGACAAGTGGCATAAGACAAGATTTTAGTGATAAATTATTAACAAGATATATCTCTCTCTTTATCAGTGGTTTTAGTAAAGTATTTGAATATTTTATTGTCTGGAAATACTGGAAATTACAAGTTTCCATTTTCTTCAGAAAAGTTTTTTTTTTTTTTTTTTGTGTGTGTGCTTTGATTTTTGCTAATTTTTATATCTTAGAGAACTAACTAGGATACAAAGGGTTCATATAATCTAAATTAATAATAAAATAATAACCAGTATTTCTGCCGTTTCAGCCCCTTCCCAATTCAGTCCCGTAACTAATTCAATTCGTCTATTTTGAGACAGATATTCATTTATTACCTCATTCCTTTATTACTTCATTCTCATTCATTTATTACTTCATTCAGACATTCTAATTTATTATATCTATATAATTATTTTTTTATAACTTTTGTATTTTATTTATTACTTATACGAGTATATTGCATTTAAGTTTCAATTGCTCTAAATATATATTTTTTTTTAGTTTATTAAATTATTTATTTATTATTTCTTGTGACAGAAAAGCAAGAATTTTAAATGGTTATGAAGTATTTAAAAAATATTCAATGTGGAATTAAAGGTCCAAATTATTAAGAATATTTGCAAGAGATTGCCGACAATTTTCTAATAAATTGGAAGAAAAAAATGTTTAAGTTACAATAAAACTATCCTTTTTTTTTTTGGTATGTCATTATTTATGTAATCATACAAGCTATTACGTGACATTGCATTATGATTGCAAAGTTTGGTAAAGAGATAATTGAATAAATAAGGATTTTTTTTCTAACTACATCCACGCGGTCAATCTGGATACTCTTTTCAAATAAGTCCTTCCTCGAAAGTCCCGCAGTGGACTGATCTTTAAGACCAAAACTGAAATCAAGCATCACTGGCTATGTTCAGTAAGCGGGTGGGTGACCATTTTGATCATCCTGCGTAGAGACCGAGAATGCACGGTGTCGTTCTCTTTAAACTGTTCTACCATAAAGTTTTGAACCTCGTGCGCAGGTCGTCAGGCTATCAAAGCCATCCCCCTCTCCAGAGGATTAAATTTGCTATGGCATGTCTTCGGATCATCGTCAGGGATTTTTCCCTGTTAGTCGCCAACAGCCTATTCAGCAGCTCTAGTTAAAAGTACCAACCTAACCTCCTCGAAAAAAATATTTATAAAAAAGCTAAACATTAGCAGCAAAAAACTAATGAAATATAAATAAGGATCATTAAAAGGAATTTTTCTACATATTTGATAATTTTTTTTTTTTAAACTTCAATATCTAAAAGGAAAAAAAATGGCTATAGTACCGATTCGGCAACCAGACCGAAACGTCTTGCTTCTGTAAAATATCTAGTTAAACTAGGTGATCCGTAATGGCCATCCTTGATGTATATTTTTAGAATTCTTGTAAAACAATTATGCTAATTAAGTGCCACAAAAAAATTAAGCGGAGAAGAAACACAAACTTTTTCTAAATCTTTTGAATGATTAGTGAAAATAGAGGAGCTGAAAACATCTATAAACATCTATTATGAATTATCAGTTACATCTATTATAAGTTTGATTGCTTGATTAACGTGGAAGTGATTTGAATTTTTTTCTGCAACTCCCCCATTTGACTTCTTCCTAATATTACCTGATTAAGTCTGTACTAAAACTTAAAAGAATTTGGAAAAAGATTTAAACTTAATGATCATTTAACGCTCTTTAGAAATGTTGTAAAATGCAAAGACAATTAATAATTTTTAAAAAATACATATTAAGATAAATATAAAGTATTAAATACTCTTCCCCCAAAACATTACCGGTGTAATTTTAATTTCAACTAGATCACAATGCTAGAAAATAAAATCTATAAACACATTTTAATATATTCTACAGCAGCGAACCTATAGGCTATTACAACGCACCATTAATCACCTTTCATTTCCTGGTGAGCATTTAAGTCTTAAATCCGTTCAAAATTTTTAAACTTGAATAGTTTGCTTCAGTGAAAAGCAAAATTTTAAAAAAAGTAAAAATTAAAAAGGGAAAAAACCGATTCGAAAATAAAATAAACTTTACTTTTGAATCGTTTTTTATTTATTTATTTATTTATTTATTTATTTATTTTTTTTTTTTTTTTGCTCCTCAATCTATTGTATTGAGATATTTTGCTGCGGATATATTAATACAATATTAGAAACCACGATTATTGGGAATATAATCGGGTGAGCTGATGGCAAGATATATATATATATATATATATATATATATATATATATATATATATATATATATATATGTATATATATGTATATATATGTATATATATATGTATATATATATATATTTATATATATATATATATATTTATATATATATATATATATTTATATATATATATATATATATTTATATATATATATATATTTATATATATATATATATATATATATATATTTATATATATATATATATATATATATATATATATATATATATATATATATATATATATATATATATATATATATATATATATATATATATATATATTTCTTAAACAAATTTGTGAGCTCGGTGCTACTTTTAAATATATTACAATAGTATTTTTTTTCAAGCTATATTTCTTTTTATAATAAATTTTCCCAAGTTTAGATGAATTATTCTGTTATAAGATATGCATTTTTGATTGCGTTTCAGAGAAATATAACCGTAGAGAAAAAAATGAAAATACTAAACTTGCAGACTAGAAAAATTTTCCAAAAATGAGATTTTAAGAGAAATGGATGCGCAAAAACGAATATTTCGCAAAGACAAGCGAAAAAAAAAAAAAAAATCTGTTTTAATGTATGGACTACATAAGTTTGTCTCTAGTTTTGTTTGCTTTGGTGTAAAAAGAACTGAGGTAAAGAGGGAAAACTCGCTGGTTTGAAACAGAATAAAAATTGCGAGAGAATCCATTATCTAAAAAATATACCTACTTCTTTTTATACAATTCCCAACTATCAACTTGGAGAACTTTTCTTCAGATGACTCTTAACGCAATCTTAATGTATTCAGGGATTTTGGGACGTGCTTTTTTTCTTTAAGATAGAAGATGAAGAAAAAGGCTTCTTTTTTTTTAATTTGACGAGAAAAACAAGACCTCTGCAGCTTTTTGCTGAATTATATATTCTACTTTTAAAGAAATGTGATTCAATGATTAAGTCCTAAAAATTTTCTTTCTAAGTTATTGAAGTATTTGGATTTTCGAGAAGCAGAAGCAAAAGGATTAAAACTTTCATTGTTTGGAGTAATCTATCTGCTTGTTTTTATTTTATTTTTAATTTTTTTTTTTTTACAGAAAATGTTTTAATTGAATTGGTGATTTGTTGGAATGCTATTTTGATGTAGGTAAAATCTATTGCTAAGAAATTTAAACTACTAAATTTCGTTAGTGTTAATAAATTTATTCAGAATTTCTCATAATTTTCCCCGTTTACTTTTTCGCAAAACAGACTATTTTATCCCTGTGATATTCAAAAAAATAATGGTTTTTGAAGAGGATGGATAACAGAAAAAATACAATATGTTTAAAGCTTGGAGAATTAAATTATATATTTCTCTAAGAGCCACTCGGATTACAAGGACCAGTAGCTTGATAGGAATTCTATATTTTTATTTTGTTTATTTTCCAATATTATTCTTGCGTGAAACCGGTTTAGTAACACGGGTAATGCTGTCTGAGTTTTCGCAATATGATCTTTTTTCTTCCCTTTCTGTCATTCTATTTTAAATTTTTTAAGCAATCGTGTCAAAATAATCTTTGTAAAGGTATTATGCATTTTAATTTGACGAGAAAACAAGACCTCCGCAGCTGTTTGCTGAATTATATATTCTACTTGTTGAAGAAATGGGATTAATCGATTATGTCCTGAAGATTTTCTTTTTAAGTTATTGAAGTAATAAGACTTTTCGAGAAGTGTAAGCTAAAGGATGAAAACTTTCAATGTTTGGCGTAATCAAATTGTATTTTTTATAGCAAATATTTTAATTGAATTGGTGATGAGTTGGAATGCTATTTTGATTAGGTTAAAATAAATAAGAAATTTAACTACTATATTTACTTAGTGCTAAATAATTTATTCAGAATTTCTAAAAATTTCCCCCCTATACTTTCTGGTAAGCAAATTGTTTTGTCTCTGTGATATTGGATAAAAAATCGTTTTGCACTAGGTTGGTAACAGAAAAAACTCAACATGTTTAAGTAATGGATAATTAAATAATTTCTCAAAGATTCAACCACGTTATAGAGACCAGCAGCATGAAAGGAGTTCCAAATTTTTATTTTATTTGAGTTCCAATATGCGTAAAACAAGTTTAATAACACCAGTTGGTTTTATCATTTTGAGCAAGTAATGCTAAGTTGGGCACAATTTAATCTTTTCTTGTTATTCTGTCATTCAATTTTGAATTTATTAAGCAATCATGTCAAACTAATCTTCGTAAAGCTATTATATATTTTAGTCTGACGAGAAAAACAAGACCTCTACAGCACTTTGCTGAATTATATATTCTACTTGTTGAAAAAATGGGATTAATCGATTATGTCCTAAAGATTTTCTTTCTAAAATATTAAAGTATTTGGACTTTTTGAGAAGCATAAGCAAAAGGATGAAAACTTTCAATGTTTGATGTAAATTTATTTTCAAAAATGTTTCAATTGAATTGGTTAATAGTTGTAATTCTATTCTGATGTCGGTAAAATACATTGTTAAGAAATTTAAGCTTATAAATTTAAATGCAAAATAATTGATTCAGAATTACAAAAATTTCACATTTATACTTTTTGCTAAGAAAATCATTTTATCCCTGCGATATTCAATAAAAGAATTGTTTTTCCAGGTATAGGTATCAGAAACATTTCAACATGTTTTAAGCTTCGAGAGTTAAAGTGAACTATTCATCAATGATTTTTGGGGCTACAAAGACCTGTAGCTTTCTAGGAATTGTTTCTGCTTATTTTATATATTTCCCAACTTTTCCTCTATTATCCTTACAAAAAACCAGTTTTATTATACCGGTTAATTTTTGCCATATTGAATAACTAATGCTGTTCGAGTTTGGTGAAATATAGTCTTTTCTTATTATTCTGTCCTTCACTTTTGAATTTTTCAAGTAATCGAGTCAAAATAATCTTTGTCAAGCTATTATATATATTTAAAGAAAAACACATATTGCCGCAGTACATTGCGCTTAACATTAAAAATTATTTCTTACAAAAATTAAAGATTATGAACCATAGTTTGCTGAACACTGTAAAAAATTGGTTCATATATCGGTACCTTTAGTTATACTACAGATTACGCCCAGAACGTAGTTTTATCCTTAATAAGGTGTTTAAGTCAATATTTCTGTGCAAGTTAAACCATATATGGGGTGCAGTGAAATTAAGCGATATGTTTTTACACATTCCAATCCTCTACACTATTCGATATTGTTTTTACACTTTACAATCCTCTAAACTATATTATATTGTTTCTATGCGTTCCAATCTCTATAATATCCTCTACACTATTTAATATGTTTTTACACATTCCAATCATCTACACTATCGGATGTGTTTCTTCCCATTCGGATAGCAAAGAGGATTTTTATTCCCTATTGAATCTTGTAAATATATTAATATGATAAATATAATTAAGTTATATTTAAACATAATTTAAATATAACTTATTTCATGATGTTCCAAGAAGTTGCGTTTTCTGTTCTGGCATTGTCTTAGTTTGTTCCTGGTAAAAAAAGGTAAACAATTCCCCATTTTGAACTTGTTCTCATTCTCTCCTTTGAAATTCCTGATATATCTGTTATTTTTTTATTGAACATTCATCTTTCTTGAAGAATCCTAGTTTATGAGAGTGCCTGGCAAGTTCTAAGCTTGTCCCATTAAGACTATACCTAGTCCTAAACCTAATCCATTATTCCACGTTTTATGCTTCTGACACTGCCAGAGGCCTTATACTCCGTTCCGTGTCATCTGTCCTGAAGTCCTCCCTTCCCAAAGTATCGCGACAGTTTTTATATAGGATTATGAAGTTATTATTACGCGAGACATGTGACTTGCACTCATGAATTTCTTTCGGGGATTTTCTTTTCATGAAGAAAGTTTCGTCATAGTCTCTAAATCATTTTTCCCTAAAGATCCCCAGTTAAGCATCATAGGTAAAAGTTTTAAAAAAATGATTTGATTATTGCAACATCTCAATTTTGAGGCAGAAAACGTAAAATCTATTGATAGATTTATACAGAATGGTCGAAATTTAACTACCGCAAATTAAAGAGTAGTAGCTAAAGTATTGTAGATTGTTAACCAAATAAATGGCAAAAGTGACGAAAAAATGAAGAGGCTACTTTATTACTATTCTCGATTAATTTTCACACAAAAGCCTGAAAAAACTGAAACGTAATATCTCTCTAAATTTGATATTGAACAATTGCAAAAAAATATGTTAAGAAACATTTTATCACAATTTAACACTAAATATAGTTTTCATATATAATTTAAAGGGTACTTAGCGTATTTTGTTAGACTGTTGTTGCTAAATCTAATTCAAAGTTGCAAAGTTTTTGCATTTTGATATACATCTAATAAAGCAAAAGTGTATGTATGATTTTTGTTGTGTAATTTTGATAAATAGATATGTATTATTTTAAGCTATTTATCAATTGTATTAAATAATTTTATTAAAATTAAATCTACACTTTGAAAAAACTAGGTAAATCTTGAATCAGTATTTGGTGCAAAGTTTCTCATTATTCCAAAAATTAGTTAAATGGAAGATCATTTTATTTTAGTTACACCATAAATTGTGAAGTATGATCGAGGAGTACTTCCATGGTGCAACTGACTGTCCCAAAATTTGGTAAAAGACACAAAACTTTGACGGTGACTATAAACTGAATGATATTTGCATGCGACGCCATGCTTTCTTTACAACCCGGTATCGGAGTATTGAGACGACTAATGCATTTTTCAAGTATCAAATTATATAGGTAGGTAAATGTCTTATTTGCATGAATTAAAGTTCATTTCTTTTATGTTACTTTCTGAAATATTGTTGGCGGTATAAAATAGTTAGAGGTATATCATAAAATAACCTACTTACGGTAAATAGTTTTGATACGGTAAATAGTTTTGATACTGTAAATAGCAACCGAGTACTGCATTTGAGTGCTGTAAAAATATTAATAATGGTTCAATCTTCCTCTGTTTTTATAAAAGAAAAAAAATGAAAATATGTGTTTTGTTTCTTCAAAAATCCTACCTTTGGTGCAACCTTCTACTGATATTTGGAGCTAGTGAAAATACCAAAATATGGTTCGAAATTAAAACACTTTTTTAATAACAAAATGCTTTAAAAATATTTGAACGTTTTGAGTCAACTTTGGCTACATTCTATGTAGCCAGCAAATGAATACCAATTTTTGGTGCAACGTTGATCGGAATTTTTAGAAGTGTATCCAT
Organism: Parasteatoda lunata; assembly: GCA_949128135.1. Lineage (NCBI taxonomy): Eukaryota > Metazoa > Arthropoda > Arachnida > Araneae > Theridiidae > Parasteatoda > Parasteatoda lunata. Next base: position 64,256,904 of record OX421980.1, on the reverse strand, counting down.
ATTCATTCAATTAAGTCTAATTCAAATTAAATTAATTTACCTCATTGTTGTTTTTGCTACACTGTAAAAACTATGATGTAATATCTCTCCGAATTTGATGTTGAACAACCTAAAAATTTGAAGAAGAAAGTTTACACTAAATCGAGCATTCATTAGAGTTTATTACAATTAATTACAGGGTACAATATAAAGGGTTTATGAAAAACTTTACTTATTCTTATCTGCAACTTTCTTACTGTAATTATACATTTTTGTATTATCGAATAAAAAAATGACCGCAACTTCTTTGTGTAAAAAAACATTGTTGAAGGGAAACACTATATCCAACAGTTATGCATGGGGATTCACTTTATCATTTTAGTTTAAAATATTTGCCTCTATTTTCGGTGTTGAGTTACACTATATGCTTTACAGTGCAGATTTATTGAGAGCTTTGAATATTTTTATATAATTCTAGTCTGACAATTGCATTAAAAATATAAAATCTGTAACATCTCATGTTGATGATACTGGCTGAGTTATATATTGATCATATTCTTTGTAATAAAACTTTCTAGAATATTGATTTCTGAATATTGATTGAATGATATTTCTAAAAATTACTTGCTCGAAAAAAAATAATATTTGATATATTTATTTTGTTTTCGAATTTTAAATGAATGTTAAATAATAAATAGACAAATTCCTCTTTAAAAATAATGAATAAAATGCATTTTTTTCCTTCATACCTCAATTTAAAGTATTTTTTAAATTTAAGATTTTCTACTGCATACTTCAATTAAAATTATTTTAGGTTGGGATATCAAACCAAATCTTTCGTTTTATATAATGTAGTAAATTCATTATAGATGCAGACAATTATTATGTATTTTCGACAACGGTATGTTTTTTATACTATGGTTAAATGTATAGATTCTTGATTAACTTACCTCATTAATAAAAAATTTATGGTGGGCTGGGTATTAAAAATTTTACTGAAATTGCATACTCCTTTATTTAAAAACTAATTTAAAATTATAAATTGAAATTGATTTATTAAAATAAAAAAGGATTAAGTAGCATTTTAAATCTATACAATATGTTATATATAATTAAGCTGTATCTTATTGCCGTTACTTTCTACTTGCTTTATAGTTTGAATTTAAATACAAGCTCACGGTGGAAAATTTTAATAATTTTATTTTTAACAAACTTAACTATTCAACTGAAAATGACTTAGTACCTTAGCTATTAAATTAAGGTTACTCACACAATTGAATTTCTCTTACATTGTTATAACAGAACAATCAAGTTTTTAAGATACAAAACTTGCCCTATTGTTTACTGATAAACTATGCTTTATCATTTAGATCGGACCTCATTAAAAATCTTTACCCGAAAACTTATTCATAAAATTCATTAACACGGCACAATATTTGAAAAATGTCTAAGAGGCTCTAGGCCCATCTATACTAACAGCTGTAAATGATGATTCGCTAAAGATGGAAGAGAATTGTTCTATCTACCTCTTACCCAGGAGAATCTACTATTCCATTTTCTATCAGTCAGCTGTTCTCGACAAGCCTTAATCGTATCGATATAGTGGTCTTGTTGAATAAGACACTATATTTATGCTAATCTGCTTTGCTCATTTCTGAATTTAATATGCATTATGCCAGCGGCAGAGGAAATTCTACTTCAACTGAAATCTATTGGGACTAAATAATATTCGATAAATGAGGAAAACTTCTAAGTTTGGTAAAATGGAAAATTAATGTTTATTTTAGTTAAAAGGAAGTATTTAGCGAATTATGTTTATTTTTCATTCTGGAAAGTAAACTACGTTGTAAAAATTTTGATTTCTTTGATAAATATTTTGGGCGGGGCTGAAAAAAAAAAACACTGTGCTTCATGATTCAAAATCTTACACTTACCGCGCAAAATGTAACAAATATCGCTTAATATCTTAACACTAGAAATACTGAACATTGTTATATAGCTAGAAAGACTGAAGAGGCCAGTTTGGTCTTTCCGATATTGTTTGTGATCAATTAGACACTCAAAATCTTAAAATATAACCATAATTAATTAAACAAAACATATTATAAACTTGACAAAATTCAACAAAACATAATCTACATCAAAATTCTATGGTATTTTATTTCACATGACAAAAGTTGTTGGCCCAATTTGATGATGATTAATCGAGAACGCAAAATTTTGCAGTTACTGTGCAAAATTTAATAAATATCGGTTCATATCTTAACATTAAAAATACTAAACAATGCTGTCATCACTTTCAGTAATTTATTTTTCGAATTACAGAGCAACAAAAAAGGAAAGGGGCTAAATTGGTCACATCTGTCTTTCTATAGTTTTAAAGAGACACAGTATATATATATATATATATATATATATATATATATATATATATATATATATATATATATATATATGTATGTATGTATGTTTTGTACTTGAATTATTTGATTTACACATTGAAAACATTTCATATTCATTATTTAATTTTAAATGGTACTTTTCGACAATATAGCAAAGGGGCACTCTTTTATTAAAAACAACTTAGCAATACAAGAATTCAGAAAACTATTTAAATCAAAACTTAATAAATTCAATACAAGTTACTTTGATGTATCTGCTTCTGAAATACGCATTTTTTTTTACTGCGGAATTCATGTAAGCAGAAATAAAAGAGGGTTCCTCCCCTATCACTAAGGTCTAAATCTATGAGGAAAAAAAGTTAAATTGCATCACTCAGAAGCCTATGCGGTTAAGTTCATGTTTGATTTAAACCAATTTGCTTCAAAACAGTTTGCATTAAAGCATATCCTTTTGAAAGCTTAATTTAAAAGTAAAATAGTGTAAGTCAAGGCGTAAAAGCAGCATTGGCATCAGTGTGAGTCAATTAACGGTGGGAAATTAATTATCTAAAACGTAGAAAGAAAGATTGCGATTGACGAGAAACGCTAGAAAGACAATTTCTGGTCATAGAAAAAGTTTTTCTGAAAGTATTAGCTTGAGAAGAAAAAAAAAATCTGATGGATATTATTTATGCTCTTTCGAAAGATTACGTATTTCAGTTTTTGAAATAAAACTGGGTCCATTTATCATAAATGTAATGAATCTCGTAAAATAAATGTTTCGTCCAAGAAAAATATGCAGCTTAAATACCCTTTATTTAAATATGCACTGTTCGCCGAATTCGAGCTTTATTTTTTCCTTTAGATGTTACAAAGCTTAAATGGTCATGTATTTATAATTAACAAAAATTAATTATAAATCTGAAATTTCGAAAAGGAAAATAAAATATTTTTTGACTTGGCTGTTTTTAATTTCTTACATGTTTATATTGACTTTATACTAAAAAAATCTTTTTTGTGTGTGTTTTAAGGCTCTTCTTTAAACAAAAAGTATTTTTCGCTCTTCATGATTATATACAAAACATCAAATTAAAGCAATATCCCTATTTATTGAGTAAGTAATTAACGACCTTTTATAATGTTTTACTCTCATTTTATTCATTTAAATGTGTCCCTTCTTAGTTTAAAAATTTTATTTTCAAATTACATTAAATAGTTATAATAAATATTTACAATAAACTTTAGAAATTTTCACAACATAAAACTTTAAAATATGTTACCTAGGTTCAATATCTCGAATTTCAACGAATGAAATAAAATAATATTCTAAAATATTTATAATATAAAATATAAGTTACTTAATAAATGATGTACTGCCTTCATACAATGAGAGTTTTATTTCTGAGATGCAATGAGTCACATAAACTCTCAGAAATAAAACTATCACTTTTGGCGATTCAGCAATCTTTCAGTTTCGTTAAATTCGAGGATTCCTTCCGTCACGAAATCACGTGGTTTGCGAGAAAAGTTGACTCTCAAATATATGTCGAAAATGTTTCCTCCTCTTGGAATCACGTTACAATTCATTGTGGGAAATTATTACCTAGAATGACGAAACTAGAATAATACTCATAGTGAACACCTTATGAAGCCGCTTAGCTCCTTCAAGCTGCGTATATGCTTTAGCTAAGAGGGCTAGCGCATCAATCTCATAACCGGCTGAATGGGTGTTCTTCACTGACACTACAAAATTTCCTCCCTTCCTTCAACACGAAAAGAATAACTACCGTCCAGCACTCCTCAATTGGCGACCTTAGGCTATTAGAACACACAACTCACTTGTGGAAATGGAAGCACCACAGCTGTGCTGATCATTAGTAATCTAGTATTCCTTCTCTCTCAAGCTGAGCCGTAATGACTCAAGATATAGAGCATTCGCCTTCCAATGAGGTGAACCGGGTTTGAATCCCAGAGAAGGCACGGCTGAATTCCGCACTTGGCTCGCACCGACAGCTGTGCTGGCGTAAAATATCCTCAGTGGTAGATGGATCATAGATTAAAGTCCCCTTTATGTCAGGCTAACCATGGGAGGTTTTTTCTTGGTTTTCCTCTCCATGTAACGCAAATGCGTGTTAGTTCCATCAAAAAGTCCTTAATGAAGACAAATTTCTCCCAATACTTGATCCAGGAGTTCCCTTGTCTTCTGGATTGGATTCAAAATTGCAAGGATATGGAGTTGAACATTAGTAGTCGTAAATCCAAAAAATTGGGTCGGCTGTGTTAAACGACGGTTATATATCTCTCTCTCGCTAGACAAGATGATCGGCACTAGAATGACGAAATAATCCTTTACTTTTGACGAAATTCATTTTCTCGAAGAAGTGACGATAGTTATCTCGTTACTTTGACAAAATATATGATCGGAGCTTATGCCAGAAAATAGTTTCGTCAAAAACGAGGAAATTTCGCGAAATTTTAATATCCATTTATGACAAATTCCGTTTCCCCTTCATTGTCAATTGGAAAGTTTAAAATATAGAAAAAATGAGTTGAGGTGAAGCCAGAAAAAAATGCTTGCTAATTATTTTTTTCTTTACAAAACATCAAAATGTAAACAAATTATAGCAGCATTGTTTTCTTACTGCTTAATTTTGAATAATCTTTGAGTAATCGTGCGTGCCTTTCATTATTTAAAAATATAATAATAAGCATTCGAAATTTCCTGGTTTCCTCCTAGTTTTCCTGAACGCGCATTTTTAAATTTTTTTTTAAAAATTATCAATGCAGATAAAACAGGATTTGCCATAAAGAATTTCTTTTGTAGTATGGCGTCTGTTTAACTATGGTGGACACATGTTTTTAAAATGGTAGGACGTGCGGAAAGCCTCCTGATATGCCCTAAATTCATTATCTAGCTAAATCTTTAAAATTCCCTATTTAAATTCGAAATTAAATGTCTACATAGTAAAAAAATATGTTATTTAACGACAACTTACCGTATAATATTACGAAAAAGGCCTGCTTTACGAGCTGAACGGTAAAGTTCCGTATATTTACGTTATTAGTGTATAACTTTAGTGCATCAGAGTGTTTTGCGGTGAAAGCTTGCCAGCCACGTCATGAAAGAACGTTATTTATATGCTAAAATCATGATTACAATTGGGTTCCACCCATTGCTTTCTGATGTTCGCCTACCCCAAAAGAGTGATGGACCTATTTGACCCTACCAAGATGGACCTATTTGAAAAAGGACTTAGCATTATCATTAAACATAAAAAAAATTTTAAAAAATAATCTTAATGAAAATATTAAGCTAAGTAACATCACGATAGTAACATCACCAAAAACTGCAACATTTAACACTTAAAGATAGATACTGACGCAATTCAAAATATTCCAATTTTAGACTACAGTGGACTCTTAACAAGTTTTTCTTAAAAAATAATGTTACATTGCTGTAACTTGCAGGGATTGTTTATATTTAGATAGAGAACATAAAATAAAATAGTTTGACACATAATTCTTTCTGTAACATGAAAAATTTAAATTTTTTTTAAAAAAATTGTCGATTTATTTTGAAGTTTAAAATAGCTCCTTGCGCTAAAATTTTTCTTAAATTCAAAAAATACTTGTTGATTTCAACTCTATTTACATTTCTCTTTAAATTGTAGGAAAAAAATTTACACATTTTGCTACTAATTTCGATGTAGAGTAGAGTTTCGGAGACAAAAACATGAAAATCGTCGCTCAAAGAACATTTTGGATCATTGAAATGACCATAAAATATGTTGTGATAAAATATTTTGAAATTTTTTCTCTACAAGTTTTTTTTATTGATCTAAAGGGTGTGTAAAAAAAGTTTCATGCAATAGTCATCAAATTTACAGCGCATGGAGCTGTTTTAATTTCTAGTTCGAAACAAGATTTTCGTTTTGAGAAAAACAAGTTTTTGTATTAAAAAAGCAAAATAAGAATAATATTGTCAAATATTTTGTAAATTTTTACGTAAATTAATAATTAATATGCTTTTTTATATAACAACCAACTATTTATACATTAATTTGGCAAAATATGGTATTGGATATCAGAAACTAATGATGTCGAGAATGTCATATTTACATTGAAAAAAATCAAAACAATTGTTGTAAAATGCACAATAATTTTATTTTTTTATAAATTTGTTAAAGAAATGATGATTTAAGACAGTATATATGCAGAACTTGTACATCACTAATCAAGAGTAATAAAATTAATTTTAAATATAGTAAAAAATAAAAATAAATTATTTGATCATTTCTGATTTCAAAATATCTTATTTCATAATAAGGTAAAAGAATTGTTATAGAACAGCAAAATGAAAATAATATTGTTAAATATTTTTAAATTTTTACGAAGTTGATAAATTAACATGCTTTTTTATATAATAACCAATTTTATATAATATACATAAATTTTTCAAAATATGGTATCAGATATCAGAAACTAATACGGAAGAGAATGCAATATTTACAGAGAAAAAGAAAATTGCTATAAAATGCACAATTATTTAGTTTTTTATAAATTTAATATATGAAATGATAATTTATGACAGCATATAATCATAACTTGTGCATAATTAATCACGAGTAATAAAATTACTTTCAAATATATTAAAAAAACACAAAAATTATTCGATCTTTTCTACTTTCAAAATATATAATTTCACAATAAGGTAAAAGAATTGTAAAAAAAAAATCCTTAGGTATGATATTCTGAAATAACATTATAAAAGGAAACGAAAACAGAACATTATAGCAAATTCTATAAATTCTAACACTTTGACGTACACATAAAGTTTAAAACCCACCAGAAGCATATGATAAACTGCATTCATTTTTATTCTTTTTTACTTTTACTAGCTAACTGCAGCTGTTCTTGCTAGTTCTAGCCTTTTTTTTAGACGAATGCCTCTTTTGGACATTTGTCATGCAACTATGAATGCTTTCGTTAGTATTTTGAATGTAAAATAAGATGAAACAAAAATAGTAGCTTTGAAAAAAGCTGTTTTGAAAAAATTGGAGAACTACATGTTAAATAACGACAATAACAGGGCTATTAAACCAAATAAAAGCATAAACAAAATCAATCTATCAACTATGACAATATGCTGCCACTTTTAGTAAGACAAATGCAATTTAAAAATTAAAAAATTTAAAGATTATCTGCAATGATTAGCTTTTAGCTTAAACCGAAACTAAAAATCCGTCTGCAGTCAACTACTGACTTCAGCACTTACATGAGTAAACAAGGGGGCGTGGCCTAATTAAAATGCTTATATCTCTGTAAAAAATGGTCCAATTTAAATAATTTTTTTTTTGTTTGAAAGCTTATGATGTCTACTATCCAAATATATAAAAATATAAAAGTCAGTATTTTGATCATTTTTATCGAATTTCAAGGTCCACCGTAGCCTTTAGTTATAAATGTATAAAATAAACGTCACGAAGACCTTAATAAAGATAATATTTACCACTTAATGTTCAACATATAGTATTTACTTAAACTCATTTTTCAAAACTCTTAAAAGAGTGTCATCTAATTTATTTGTTTTTGTTTGAGTAACAACATAAAATAATTTAGTGCTCGAAATATACCTTGTAATAATTGGAGCCTAATATATCACAAGGTACCTCGTTATATTTAATGTTTATTGCTTAGAGCATTGTTACATTGCAAAGTACTGTCACTTATTTATTAGCTTTTTATTATCGGAAGTTACCTTAAGGTTTGTGTAGTATACACGTATGTGTTTAAAATCTACATTCTTTCCACACAAAAAAAAAATCCACAAGGTTCTTTTGAAAAAAATTTCTCGCCACATTTATTCTAAAAAAGATGTTTTTATTTAATGGAACATAGTTTTTTTTTCTTTGTCTTTAAATTAAAACTTTCAAACAAGGAAGAGTAGCAATTTAAACATATTTCTGAAACATTATGGAATCTATTATCTAAAGAAAATACTCTCTGTCAGTTTGCAATGAGATATTTTGCTTTCTTCAATAAAATAAAAGAAAGTAAGTCTTAAATTAATTATATACCTCCAAATGACGAAAACATAAGTTTTAGCGCGATAAACTAATTTCAGTCTTTCTCTCACCATTAATTCATCCCGCAGCATGCTTACTGTGAATTTCTTAAGAAACCATTTACATCATTAATTCAAAATAATATCAAAGAGCATATAGAGAATTAATTCTATCCCTACTAGTTATGCAAGAGGATTTTCGTAACTCTCTAAAGTTGAATTCTTGTGGGAAGAATGGAACAAATACACAGGCATCTTCAACTAATTCTTAAGGTATTAAAATTTATTTCGTCGTTAAAGTGGCAAAAGCATATTTCATTGCTTCTGTGAACCATAAGAGATCTATGCTAACGTAGAAATGGAAAATTAATTTAGAGAACCTACGAATTTTTAAATCTAATTTTAGAAATTGAGTATTTCAAATCGTAAGAAAGTCACAAGTAATTTTTTTTTTTTTTTTTTTTTTTTTTTTTTTTCGTCAGGCAGTGTTGAAAGTAGACAAAACTCTGCTAGAAAAATACTTTATTTGGTTTTACAATTAATTTCTTAAAATACCAAATGAAAGGTATTATTTTCTTCCACAACAAATTATGAGCTTTGAATATTTTTCCTTTTTCAAGTGTAAAAAAAAAGTACAATATTCGAGGCTGAATTTTTTTGGACTTTTGAAAGTATACATGTTTGGAGCATGCGAAATCATAATATTTTACTCCTTAAACTTACTTTAGTTCAAGGTAACATGATTCATATCATGATAACTACTATAGAAACATACTACATCCTATGATGCACTAGTTCTACTTGAACATCTTATTTAGGTGCCGTTTAAGTAGTACAATTTATGAAATATTATGGTTCAAGGTCAATGATTTTTCTCAGATTAACGATATTGATATGATTCCTTAAATATAAATAAATAAAGCATTCCCGTTAAAACCCGTTGTAGTCCAGGAGAGTCCACAATTTTGTGACCAACGGCACAAAATTTTTGTGATTGTAAAAATGAAGTCTTCATTGCTCATAAACAGCCTTTACATTCCCATACAAGCCTGTGCCCATCGATCTGTAGCTAGGTGGATTGCTACAATGGAGCCACAAGTCACCAATCAAAATTGAACCTCAATTATTCACTATGACAGTTCTGTACCTTAACCACTAACCCATTGCGACTGATATGATCTCTTATACCTATCTTATTCTACATATCTCATACCAATGTCTATAACTCGGTTGGTTTATTGTTGATTCGATTTTTGTTGAGTTTAAAATATTTTAAAATATTTTTCAAGGACTTTAACCAAATTTTGAAATACTTTATTTATTTTAAATTACCATGAGGAACCTGAGCTGCTCCTTTCCATTTAATGCATCTGTTTTATTCGTAATATTTTTAAAAAAATTTATCCGATTTGATTTTAATAATTTTTTGTTGCTGAAATTTTTCTTCTTCTATAGAAATGAAATAGAATCACAAAATGAGTTAAAATAAATGATAAGTTTGACTAAAAAAGTAAAATGTTTTAGACCATTCATTGTAAAAGATAAAAATCAACATGAGGACAAGTTCAAAAGTGTCCCTTTTCAAAAACAGTTCAATCTATTTGTATTGTCTCTAAATATATTTCGTCTATACTTCAATCTTACTAAGCTGCTCCTTCCCAAACGCTTATTTTTTTCAGCTGTTTAATATTTAAAAAAATATTAAAAAGCTCTATTTTCTTAATGAATAGAAATTTTTTAGTTTTAATGTATGTATAAAAATAATCCAATAAAATATGTTATTTTATTATGATAGATATACTTGAAACTGTGAAAGATAAATGTTGATTTTATCTAATACCTTTGGAAGGATATTAATATAACCACTATATATTGTGTTGTTTTTATGCGGAGCAATAAATACGGAAATAAGAAAGTATTAAAACCCTAATACTTTTACTAAAAACCAATATTTTTAATTGATCTATATTTTAAAACTTTTTAATGAAAATTTTATTAAATCCCCACATAAAAAGTGTACAGTAACAAATTAAATTTTAAAATATATTACAATTCGACACTGTTCAATACAAAGCATGATCCGTTGCTTCCATAATGTTAAATTCTCACTTTAATAGTGTAACCTAAACTAAATTTGCTTACTCCAATACACTAAAACACATCAATAAGACCACAGTATGGTGTATTATTTTAACGTTTATTTAAAAAACATAAATTATAAAAGAAATATTTATTTTAATTATTGCATTTGATATTTTTCAATAAAACCATTTTAGAATAAGCTTTTTTTTTCAATGATTAAATACTAACTTATTCATAAAGTAATAAAACTAAAGCAATTAATTATCTCATACTTATGATAACATATTTTATAAATGTGAATTTTTTCCAACATCCTCAAAATTTTAATTCCCTTTTATAAATATCCAAACATACATAAACATTCCGAATACCTACAAAGTGCCAAATTTTCTTAAATATCAAAATTTAAAAATATCCTTTAATATCTAAATATCTATTGATATCCAAATATTCTGAAATATCAAACTAACCATAAATATTCAATTATCTATATATATGCTAATTCAAATCAACTGAAATGACACTAAAATATCTAAATTAGAGGAGATACTTCAAATTATTCTGTAATTTAGAGAATTAATATTTATTTTATATTTATTTTAAAAATTTCAATAAATCAATTAAAACTAGTTTTATTGTTCTAGTTCTTCCTAAATAAAAGAACTTCACGACAAAAATTATTATATAAACCATCTTAAAATTATTTCTTTCATAGTTATTTTTTCTAAAAAAAAGAAAATATATTGCAATAAATAAATGAATGCTAAAAAAAATATGCTTTAGACATAATGACATTGGGGATTGTAACGTAGGAACAATAAAAAACTGTACAGCAACTAACAGCTTAGTACATAAGCAACTAACGTAAAACATAAGCAAACTAACCTCGGAAAAGATCATTATGGAAAACACTTATTTTCTTATTCCTTCTCATGATTTTCCCAAGTGAATTCTATTAACATCTTATTTGCATACTACTGACATTAAAACTATTTGACAAACCCATATACATACAGACGACGACGTTCAACGTACCGATGACATGTAACTATCAACTGTCAACTTTTTTATTTTTGCCCCAAGATTTCATTTTATTAACGGTTGTTGCAAAGAAATTCTGTAAATCATGCAGTGAAAAGAACAATCATAACAACTGTAGTTGAATCTATTTAGATATTCTTTATAAATATAAAGTATTAAATAATCAAATATTCTTTAATATCTTAATATCAACAAATGTCATAATATTCATAACTAAAATATTTTAATATCTATAAACTCCACGCAACTAGAAAATCCAACTAACCAAATATTCTTAAATATCCAAATAATCACAAGTATCCTAATATTCATAAATATCCTAACATCCATAATTTTTTTTTTAAAGATATCTACAAATATCCATTTACGAATCAACTGATCGGACACTAATTCTATCTAAATAAAGGAACATCACGACAAAATTTATGCAAGCCTGCCTTAAAATATTTCTTTTAAAGTTATTTTTTTTCTCAAAAAGGAAGGAAAGATATTTCAATAAATAGATGAACACTAGAAAAAAATTTCTCAAATGCCTTTGACATATGACATAGGAGGGTTTAATGTTTAACGTGGTGTAGGAACCATCTAAAAGAAAACTATATATCGCCAAACTAACGTCGGAAAAGGCCATTGTGGAAAACATTAATTTTCTTCTTCCCCCCTTATGATTTCCCCAGTCGAATGCTATCAACATCTTATTTGCATACTACTGAAGTTAAAACCATTCGATAAACCCATTTACATACGAACAATGGCGCTTAAAACGCGCCATTGACATTTTACTATAAACTGGCAACTTTTTGATTCCAATTCCAAGTAGCCGTTTCAGATTATTAACTGATGCTGGAAAAAAGCATATAAAGGACTTCGTGAAAAGAACAAAAAATAGGACAGAATGTGATAACTAGAACGATGTTTTAACTCAAATAAAGTATTTCTTCGACCCCCATACCCTGTTTCTGTTTCTTCTTCCGCTCGCAGGGCTTATAGATTTATTTAAATGTTGACATTTAAAAACAAAGCGCTTCCTCCTGCCCATTTACGCTTGAGAAGTTAAGCGTCTCGTCTATCATACGGGAAAGTTAATGAGATCTTCTAACAGAAGACGTAAGATTAAATTTATGGTTAAGAGGCGCGATGTGACTCGTATGGAAATGGATTGTAAGATTAACTTGGTTCGACAACCTGTAAACTACACATTCGACCATTGTATTTAGTTGAAATTTTTCAAGTCCTTGATGATTAACCGATTCAGAATTTGAATATTCAAGCTAAAAGTTTTTAACGGTAGTTCTGAATTTAAAGAGAGAACATTAAAAGAAAAATAATTGTCTATGGATAACTATTGAGGTAAAGCAAAAGCAAAAAATGGTGAAGCATTTTTTTCCCTCTAAAAACGTAATGCATACGTTTTTTTTTTTTTTTTTTTCTTAATTTTGTCTTAAATGGAAAAGTATTAAGATACGTTTTAAGTAAGATGTTTATTTATGCGTTTGATTATTTGAGTGTTTTGACAAAAAAATTTAATTTAAACTGATACGCTTTCCTTCTTTTTGTTCGTGCTATTTTTTACGATTGCTTCAAACTTGGTATGTAACACCATATAATTATATTACATCTTTGAAGCAATAATCACCTTTTTGCAAAATAGTTGCTTTTGGCATTTGCGAAACCTATATTCGATCATGTATTTGCAAATATTCTTATAAAAAAGGGTTAACTTTGTGCAGCAGTTTAAATAAAGTTTGAAACAAAGTTGTTAAGGACAAATAAAATTACTTAAACATTGAAATGAACGTTTCAGCAATAATGCAAGTACCATTATTAATGCTGAAAGTATGTCTCTTTGTTTTTCGGCACTGATAATGGAATTTATTACAGTACCTAAAGACTCTTTTATCTTTTTAAATGATTTTACTTGTTCTTACCAACAATGCTTTTCGATTCTTATTTATTCTCCCAGATACGTTCAAAATTTCAACGTGCAATAAATTATTTAGACCAAAGAAAAAATAATAAAAGTCAAAATTGGAAAATAGTACAACGAGAAGTAATAGAATAAATATTTTTATGTTTATAATATCATATTGGTTTTATGGAAGTAATTATCTGCCTATTCTTTGAAAGTGAAATTTGGTTGCTCTCATTTATCAATTTGAAATGATTAACGAGACACGAAACGTTGGAACGTTTTGCGGTGTCTCCCTTACATTGATAGTTTTTTTTTTTTTTTCATAAGGCTCCAAATATATGTTGTAGTTATAATTTACTTGGGAGAGAAAATACCAAATGAAACCCTTAGAATACTATACTTCTAACTTTTTTAAATTGTAAGCTTATGAGTAAGTATCAATCGTTTTTTTATACAGATTTTACAACTATCAATGTTCAACTTCGTAGCCTTGTAAATTTGAACCCAACCTATACAACAAGGTAACTCCCTGATCAAACATTGAGACAAACTGACCTTTGTAGAGGACGTTTTGATCAAGCTAATCCGCATTTGCGTTACATGTTGAGGAAAACCACTCATACCCTAACGGTTAACTCAAGCCAAGGAGATTCTAACCCATAATCTGTCAACACTGAGGACATTTTGCACCAAAACTCAGCACTATGATTGGTGCGAGATGGGAGCAGAATTCGTATCAACCATGTCACCACTGGGATTTAAGCCTGGATCACCTCACTGGGAAGAAAGTGTTCTATCCCCTAAGTCAACACGGCTCTAACTATTTATCATTAATAAACAATTAATAGTATTTAGTCCACCTTAAGATGACGAATGGTTTTCAGCAAGGTAATTTCGACGCAGTAAGATTTTTTTCCGCCTCCCATCTTTTCTTTTACATTCTTTTGTTTTCAGTTTTTAGATAACCCTGATTTCAACTTATAAATTCGTAACATAATTTGGCTTGCAATCGTCTTTTTACGGTAGAAGGGCAATATACTTCAGTGACTAAAGATAATCATCAATGATCAGAGATTAAACCCCATGTATTATGTAACGGACTTGTAACATAATTTGGCCTCCAATCACCTTCTAATGGCTAACAGGTAATATTGTTTAATGATAAAAAAGAAATAATAATCAGAGACTTAAAAAAAAGAAAGTAAAATCAGCTGTAAACGGGAAAAAAACGTTAAAACGAAATTCGATAGTTTGTTTAATATTTATTAAACTAATACCAAAGTAAATACTACGTTCAAGTAAAAGTATAAGGGATTCATAAAATAATTAAAAAAGCACAAGATTACTTTTCTGGGAATAAAAATTGAAACTCAGAATCTAAGACCATCAATTTAATATCCAAATCTTATGCAGAATAAAATAAAATATTTCAAAAGATTGGCCTGGCCCCATTAGTCTTGACATATGGAACGACAAAATAAAAAAAAAAATCGTGTTATTCAATCATTTCTTTATCCCTTACTATTCAATACCGAATCAACATTAAAAAGTCCTCTCTTACTGCTTACTGTGCATTACTTTGGAAGCAGCTGCTTGGGAAGCATAATTTGTCATAAATAAAGATATCATAATATCGTTCATTAAACAATCATATCATATACAGAAAATTTAACGCATTTCAAATACTTGTTCCGGATACATTGTGATTTGTTTTATCTCATGTTTAGAGAAAATAGAATAATTTAATATTATTAGCTAGAGTTGTTAGATGTATTTAAATGTTATTACTAATGTCGTATTTTAAATAAAATTTGATGAAATTTATTAAATAAATACATATTTATAATAATATATTAAATTCTTATTATAATAATATCAAATATTTATCAAAATATACCGTAATAATTAAGTATTTCGTTAGAATATTTTTCTGTGCTAGCTTGATGTATTTATAATTTATTTCAAAATATTTCAAAAATTTCGTTTCAAATTTTTTAATATTTTGAACTTTTCTAAAATATTAGACTGTAATTTCATTTACCGCTAATCAATATATAAAATACAGAATCTCTAATTATTCATCATATAGGAAATACCATTGTGACCGAAAATCACCTGCACAGTAAAGGTGATACTTTTTATTTCAAAATTTAAAAATTCAAAACTTAAAGCGTGATAAAAAATTTCCTAAAGGAATTTCTAAACCAATAATATATACAAAAATACGAATTTAAATTTTAAATAATATTATTTCCATTGTTTTTAACTCGGTACCTTATTTTTTGGAATTTGTACGATCGATTTTGTTTCTTTGTTGCAAGGAGTGGAGAAAAATGGTATAGTAACAAGCTCGCCATTAAAAATAGAAGAAGAGAGGTGTTAGAGGCTAGTAAGTTTAGTAAAGGCTAAATCAACTGCAGAAGAGTTCAAATCACAGTTAGAGGTATACAAGCAGAAGAAATTAAATTCGTAATTTAAAGAGGAAAAGTAAGAGCATACGTTTGATATGCGAAAAGTATAAAATGCTGGGTATTTTTGTAATTAGGGTAATTAGAATTAGCACGGAGAAGAGATTAAGAAGTGGACAAAATGTTTATATTAAAGGAATTTGACCACTTAGAAATGCTTTGTGTCCTTGTTTATTTTCCTCAGTCACCATCAATTCCCTCCGCCGCTGTAGTTTTTCTTGTTTTGTTTTTCCCTTTTATTTTATTTTTCTTTAGCAACTTTCAGGTAGACTGCCCAGAAAATTGTGTGACTAGCTTTATCAATTCGAAACAAAAAATTGTACTTTTATCTTTATCAGAGTGCAGAGTTATTGAATGATTAAAAAAATTAAATAATTAAAAAAAATTTTCTTTTAAATGACAGACAAATAGATAAGCAAAAATTTATTAGCGGAACCCTGTTTAACAAAATAATTTAAAATGTTTCTAATTCCGACTGTGTTTATATATATAGTAAATAGATAGGTACAAAACGAAATAAAACGAAGAAAATTAAGAAAAACAAAATTTTTCCATGTTTTTCCTATATTTTGAACAATATTTTGTCCGACAATACTTTTATATGATATATATATATATATATATATATATATATACATACACTCAAGAGCCAAAATATTATGACCACCCCAACATTTTGCAATGAACTCTCCTGTATGACGTGGAAGGCACGTGATCAGGTGGAAGTGGTATTTAACTGTTGCTGGAGAGTTTCACAACTACTATCATAATCATCAGATGAAGAAGTGAGATGCCCGCTCCGCGGGCAGGTACTTCGCTCCAATTCCTATCAAGTCAAGTCAAGTTGAAGAATCATTCTTTCACTTACTTCTGTGTGTATTGGGAAAGGTTGCGGATTTAAGCGACCTTGATAGAGGGCAGTATGTAATGACTCGAAGGCTCGAAACAAGTATTTCCGAAACTGGGTGACTCGTGGGTTGTTCGCGATCTACAGTTATTAGTACTTATGCAAAGTGGATGAATGACGGTGAAACCATCAGTAGACGACATGGTGTTGGACGTCCACACGCTATCAAAGAAAAGGGTCGTCGGAGATTCTCTCGCTTGGTGAAGCAAAACCGGACAATACAATACAGCCCAATACAATGCACGGTCAAGTATAATAGTATCAGAGCACACTGTTCAGCGGGCACTGTTGGATATGGGGCTAAGCAGCAAACATCCCACTCGTGTGCCTTTGCTGACCAAGCGTCATCGCCAACTACGCCTGCGCTGGGCCCGGGAACATCTCGACTGGTCCATGGATCAGTAGGAGAGAGTTGCCTGGTCAGATGAATCACGGTTTGTCATTCATCAAGCCGATGGCCGTGTCAGGATACGCCGTCTTCCAGGCGAACAGCTGCTCCCTCAATGTACAGTAGGTCATACACAGGTCGGTGGTGGCTGTATTATGCTTTGGGGGACGTTCTCTTGAGCGTCTCTGGGACCCGTGGTTGTGGTAGAGCAGACCATGAATGCTACAGGGTATCTGAACATCATTGTGGACCAGTTGCACCCTTACTTGGTCTCTGTTTTTCCTGCTGGAAATAGAATTTTCTAACAGGACAACGCCCCGTGTCACAAGGCTCAAATTGTGTTGGAGTGGTTCCAGGAACATGATGCTGAATTCCAGTTAGTGTCCTGGCCACCTAACTCACCGGATCTCAATTCGATAGAACGCGTTTGGGATGTCATGGAACGGCAGCTCAGAGTTCAAAGACCACTAAGCCGCAATATCTCCGATTTGTGTGACCGTTGCTTAAACATCTGGTACAATCTGTCTCCGGCCATCTACCAAGGACTTGTGGCATCCATGCCAAGGCGGGTTGTAGCTGTGTTGCGGGCTAAAGGTGGGCCAACTCATTATTAAGAGGTGATCATAATGTTTTGGCTCTTGAGTGTATATATAGACGTATACATATTTATAGAGAGATTTAAGAAGATAAAACAAATGAAAATAACAACTTTTTCAATTAATGTTAATAATTTCTCTAAATTTAGCCTTATTATTATTAAAATTTTTATAATTATAATTCAGAATTATTAATTATAAACTTTACATTAGCTAGTATAATATTATTACCTTACGTGCATCCAGATTCGGGCCAATCTAATGTAACGGACAAATCAAACGCGCTTCTGTACCTCAGTAAGAATGTGCCATTAGTTGATTCTTTTAATCCTCCATTTACGCTTCTAAATTCATATTCTGTAACCTGCCTAACTTGTTACAAAAACATTTTATATCATTTGAAAAAAATGCCGATGATTGTAAGTACATTTGAATTTGTTACTCACTTTATATTACATTTTTAGTTTTGTTCTGTATTTTCTTGAATTTTTATTTTTACTTGATTGTTTAATTTTGCATTTTTTATTTTCATTTTACCTTTTTTATTTTTAATTTAAATTTTTGCTTAATGAGTTCTATTTTCATTTCAAATTTTTTTGGTGTTCCTCACACTATTGTATTGATATGTTTTGCTTTGGCTACAGTAATACAGTATTAGAAATCACTAGTTTTTCAGATATAATCGTGTGATGTGATGACGAGATTATATCTTTTCCTTACTTTATTTCCTTTCTCATTTTCAAAAATATTTAAATTCCTTTAAAAAAATCTCGAAATATGGTAAAGTACTCAAACAGTAAAATTATTATTAAGCGGTCCAAACTTTGGCTCGCTTACCTGACCAAACTATGTGAACCACAGTTCTCGAATTGCGGCAGCCCCTAAAGTTTCAGGTTCAGAAAGCCAAAATCGATCCAAAAAAATTACATGCTTATTCAGGCATTCCCATTACGCTTTCGTTGCTGATTTCGTAACTTAAAATATTTTCTGAACTAATTAAATCAAATATTTGAGGTCACTCCTTCGAACCTTTAAGATAGAGTCACAGAATGTGAAGATCCTATTATTAGATCAAAAGTTGTTCAGGGTGGTCCATTTTCCATTTTGTTCACTTTACTTGCAGCTTATGCGCTGTTAATAAAACGTAATAAATCTTAAATTCTTATTTTTCTTTAAAATTTCCTTTTTCTTTTGCATTCTCAATTGCTTTTTTTTCCCGTACTTAAATATATAAAAAATATTATACTCTTAATTAACAAAATTCCCAAATTCGGAAATTAAAAGTCCAAATTCAACATATCAAAATACATTTAATTTAACATGCTGTTTAAAACTTAAATTTTATTTAACGTTAATGTGGCAACGTTTTCCACCAAATGGCTGTTTCCACCATTATGAAGCACTTCGTTTTATTTAATATGAAATCTATATCAGAGTAAGCGACTGTCCTATCTAAGAAAGTTGTGAGGGGGGAGGGGGCGAGAAGTGTATGGAGATTGGTCGCCAGTCACGCCTCATTTGTTACGGACACAATAGAGGCAGTGTAAAGAGATGATTCAAGCCGATCATGAATCACGCAGCTCGCAGAAATGGATTCCACATTTCAGCCCAAATTGCTCTCTGGGTGAGAAAAGGACGTTGCGATTTATAGAACTGACCACCATCATTCTTCTACTGTTGCTGCTATTCCCCTGGAGATATACCTTCCTTTCCTACTTGCCTAATCCTTTCACATGACTTATAGGCCACGATGGTTTCTTCAGAGCCGACACGCTAATCGCATACTCATTCCTAGTTTGCAAATCATTGAAGGATGTTTCTTGCCTACATTTATATCTAATGTTTATTTTATATCCTGTATAACCAAGTACAAAGGAAACTTTATATTAAAGGAAACTTTATATTTAACTTAATTTTTTTTTCCACGTGGATCTAAAAATATTGGCTAAGCATGCAGTTAGTTTGTAACATACATATATATATATATATATATATATATATATATATATATATATATATATATATATATATAATTGTAATGCTAGTTATGATTCATTGTTTGTGGTAGTTAAACTCAATAATTATAAAAAATGCAATATCTATGATAATCGTAAATTCTTACGATTATCATAATCGTAATATATATCGTTATATAATATCGTATTTTAAAATATCGTACTCGCGATACTTCAAGTATATGAATACTTTACGATGTATTGATATATAACTCTCAGCTCTAGTTCTAAGTCGTTTTATTGTTTTTTTTTTTTTTAAATTTGGTATAAAATCTTAAAGCAATTTTTACTTTATTACTAACGGAAAATACAAATACGGTGAGTTTTGGAAATATTTATCTAGTTGTAAGACATATTGCGAAATATAAGGAGATTTTATTCTTAATAAAAAAAAAAAAAAAAATACCAAAGCCTTTTATTAAAATTCTCTGATAAATTATAATGCTATTTTGATGAATTGGACATTAACGTTATTTTGAAAAGGAAAAAGAGAGACGGCCGTTACACAAATATAAATCACTCTTACAATATATTCCTTCTGTGAAACTTTCATGACCTTTCAAGACATAACATTTTGTCGGTAAACATGTTATTTTTCATACCAAAATATGGATTTTCGTTGCCGATGTTTATCGAGTTTTGTAGGATATTACTTCAATAGTAAAGAGATGTAAGTTTCAGATTTAGTTTATAAAGCTGCATTTTTATTAATATCTAATATTTTCTTCGATTCGAGATATACCTATTTAAACAATATACAAGCTTTTTTTTGTTAATATTTTGTTTAATTCGACACTAATAAGTACTTTGTTATTTTATTTAAATTTAAAAAAAATATTAAGCTTTAAGTTCGTCATTACAGTAAATAAAAACTATTTTCTAATATTTTGAGTTTGTACAAAATTTACATAGTGTTATAGTGTACGTATCACAAAGAATTTTTATTAATATAAAGGAAGAAAAATATGAATTTATATATACGATTTTATAATTCTCTCTATAAAAAATCTTTAGAAAAGCGAAATGTATTTAAAACGAAAAAATGATCATTAATTACACATCTTACTTAATTAAATAGTCTCTGTTTGTCGAACTGAAACTGGTTAAAAGCAAAAAAATAATTAAATCATTTTATAAATAAATAATAAAAAATCTTTTTTATATATTAAACAACCAACAAAACACCATAAAAAAAACAAGACTACAATTAGATTTTAAAAATCTACCAACTATAACATAAACATGTGCTTTAATTTAATATTTGTCCTCTTCGTTATAAATATTTCTTAATTTTATGTCTCTGAATATGTTTATATATATTCAAATATTATAGTTTTAAATAAAGCATCATTTAATTGAATAGTTATAAAAATGACCAAGAATTTAAGGGGGGACCCCACCCTGAATATTTCAAAAATTTGAAAAAAAATTTATTGCATTTTTCGAATCTTTGTACCCTTCCTAATGTCTGTCTAAAACGATTTCTCGGTACCTAACTTCGTTTGGAAGTTATACCGGAAAATAGAGAGTCGTTGATAAGCAGGTAGAAAGGTTCGGCCGGATTAGGAGAGGCGACATTCTTTTTGTGTCTTATTCATTCTGTTGACTGTATTTAGAAACTTATTGTAGGCATTTCATTTATCGACCATTAGAAATATGAAATTAAACGTTTTCCCCTGCAATAAGTCAAAACTTTAAACGCGTTTTTCTCAAAACGCTGTTTTTTGACCTGGCCTAACGTTTTTCTCATGATCTATACAACGAAATAAGCTGTTCTTTATTTTAAATTACTTAAAAATATATTCTTTAGAAAGTAGGATATGATTTTTTTTTGATATTTTTATATTTTGATTTTATATTAGTAATTTAATGAATATTTTTTAATGAAAAACGTAAATTTTTTTTTAAGTTGCCGCCATTTTGGTAATTTTGCGAATATAAAAAAACCGCTATGCTACTTTTTAGATAATGTCTTTATGTTTCAGAAAATCTAAACAAAATCGTTTTCCTATGTTTCAGGACTTCTAAATCCATGAGGCTAGTGAGGTACTACTTTTTGATGACCAGCCACACACGGAACTGCAACCAACTTATTTTTTATTATTTTGTAAAAGAAAAAATTTTAAAATAGACTTAAATTGCAGCTAAAAAACATAAAAAAACAAGGAGTCATCTGCATTGTCTCTATTACTTAAAAAGAATTCAAGAAAAACGTTAATATTTTACCATCTCAGGGTGGGGTCCCCCCTTAATGTTAATATGAGTGGTTTTTTCAGTTTATTCTTTAAACAAGGTACTAAAATTTTATTCATTCGACGTTCTCGCTTTAATCAAGCTAATTATTTTTCAGGCAAGCGATTACAAGACCAGACACAAAATCACCCTTTCCCAAAATTACTTTTTTTTTAGGAAGTCTCTTCCCATTTTTAACACTTAAAGTTTCCGTCCCAAAACTAGCTTTTATATGTGATAGTTAGAGCAGGGTAGCATTCGAATAAATTTCCTAATCGAAGGCTTTTGTAATGGATTATTCGTAATGAAACTTTTTTATTAACCCGACAGGACGCGCGCCTCCTGAGCGACGTTAGGAACCGCAGGAGTAATCGAATGACCCCAAAAATATAAGAATGAAATCCATTAATACGCTGCAAAAAAACGTTCTAATATTTACTACGAATATAACACTTTTGATTCTTAGGCGATGAATATTTATTGCTTAACTATTTGAAGTTTTTTACCATTCTCTTTACAATAAAATTTAATAAGACATGGTAATATTTACTTTTTTGATAATTAGAATATAAATTATTATATTATACTCGATATAATTATTTTAATGCAGACTTGTTTGTATAAAGCAATATTTGTTTATATTTTGTTTTATCAGAGACAATATTTACGTATGAAAATTATATGTTCGTTGAAAAAAAAATTGGACAAAAATCGTTTGTTCCAGTAGTTCTCCAATTCTCAATTTTAATATATATTTTGTTGATTCCAGGCAACTTGTAGTTCATAATTTATACGCAGATTAATCGAATGTTTGTTAGTGTTCATCATTTATAAGAAACATTGCAAGATCTCTGATTTTCCGACACAGTTTGGTAGCACGTGGGTTTTTCTACAGTCAGTGGATTTTTTTTAGATAGCAAAGCAGTTCTAGTATTTACTTGCAGTTATAGAACAAGTAGAAACAACTTTAATGAAGAACGTCAAAAAACCACTTAACTCGGCAGCTAGGTTTATAAAATGATTTGTAGAACAATCTAAAAGACGCGCAGAGTCATTCTATGACTCAGTAACTGATGAAACGTCTATTGGAAGGGGAAAAATGCCAACAAATTTCTTCTAATTATTCACCAAAGGCGAATAAAGATTAAAAACACAGCTGCTAATAAAAAAATGAGCAGGTGTGCGATACCACAATTGGCATTGCATATTTATTTCCTACCTTTTAAAATAGCTTTATTTACTTAAACTTATTTTATAAATCGAATTATATTTAAATTAAATCAAAGAGTTAATCTTTTAAAGCGAGTATAAAATGTTTTATTCTTTACTTATCGATCAATGCAATGACGAACCTTTTATTTCAATACTAATGCAGACTAATTCACTGCCGAGCTTAATCGAAAACAAAAGTCTATTTATAACTCTTTATTACTAATTTCTTACCTCAACTAAGTTTCAGTTACTGCGTTATTATTAGAGCCCGGATTTTGATGACCTAAAAAATCTCAATTAATGCCCTTAAAAAGTGCAAAAAAATGCCCTTTAAAAGTGCAAAAAATGCCCTTAAAAAATGCAAAAAAAGCCCTTAAAATGCGAAAAATGCGCTAAAAACGCCTTATGACATCACTTAAATAAAGTAAAAATATTGAACTATAACAATTTTTTACTCTTTAAAATTATTATGAGTCATTTCAAAAAATATAAAGCAATGCAATACTTGTTCTACGTTCATTAAAGTTTGAAAAATATGTTTTATATCCTAAATTAACAAAAAAAAAGGAAAATATATTGACTCAAAAACATTTTCATTTTGTATAGAAACTTTAATGAATATAACAACTTCCATCTCATAATATTACTAAATATCAGAATTGCATTGGATTATTAATTTTTTTTAATATTTTGAAGTGTAAGCGAGCGTTTCTTGCCTTAAAGTTAATTTTTATACCTGAGGAAGCTTCTTTCAACGTCTACTGATGTTATTGGTGCGTACTTGAAAAAGACGATCTCACTTACTGAAAATTTTTCTTCGATTTGAAAAGATGTTGCTTCACCTGTTAATATCCTAGAGATTTTCTTCATTGCTTGGAAGTCAGTGTAATAATAAAAAATGATAAAAAATAATGAAATTTGAAAAAAATTAACAAAAAATTTAAAAAATGCTTTAAAATGCAAAATATGCCCCAAAATTTAAAGAAAAATGCCCTATAAATCTAAAAAAATGCTCTAAAGGACAAAAAATGTCCAAAAATGCAAAAAATGCAAATGTCATCAAAATCCGGGCCTTAGTTATTATATTCCCACAGTTTTGTTAGCGACTCGTGATCGCCAAACTATTTTCAAACGTAATATTGATTATGCGGGTTTGGCTTTGTGTTGGCTATGTTATATTTTGATAATTCGCCAATTTTAGATCTCCTATCCATGCTTCTTCTGTGTCCGTTGGGGACAAATGCATTTACCTATATTTTCAAATTTGTGGAGACAGAGAGTGCACTTGAGGGTGTCCTTAGTCTCAACCGTTAAAATAGCATTTCTTGCTGGGGGGTCTCTCGATGTGGGAGAGTGTAGCAGTTTTTTTAGGAATCAGAGCTTATAGAGTGCATGTGATCATAAAGTGCCCGCGTATCCTCCTGTGTTAAGAGTAAGCATTTTTCCCAATAATTTTTTTAAACTAATTTAAAGTAATAAAAACAATCTTATTACAGAGATATATTAAAATTCCTAAAAAAGGAAAATAAACATCAAGGTTTTAAACATCAAGCCCTAAGTTTCCGATCACTCTTTTGCTTAATCTATTGAGACCATATTTTCCAGATTCTCCAAATATTTTGATAGACAAGAATTCAAATCCGTCTAAATAAAGATCATCGAAAGTTCGTTTTTGTGTCTCATTTTGAAACTCAAATATCATCTGCGCAAATATTTTGGTATATAAGTTCTTCGAATCGTTAAGATTGCACCGCAGTTTAATCATTAGATCAAAAATTATTTAAGTGTTCTCTCTTCACTTTGCGCACTCTATGTAAATTTTTTTCAATTTTCTTTCAAAGTGTTTATGTCATAAAAGTTTTTAAGTGAAGTTTAAATTTTCTTTTTAAAAAAAAAGAAAAATATATACGTCATTCTTATCAAAATTAGTTTTTTTTTTAAAAAAACTGTATACTTCTGTAGATTTTCCTATATATAATAGAAAAACTTAATTCTTGGTTTTAACATAAAAAATTGCATAATAAAAGAAAATTTTATCAAAGATAACTGCTATTTCCTTTTGCATAGATTTGGAAAAACTAATTTTTTGGATTCTTTTAAGAATAATAATTAAACTTATTCTCTTGAAAAAATATTCTTATTTTTATTTTATTATCTTTAAATATTCTTATTTGGTATAACTTATAGTGAACTAATCCCATAAAGCAACAAAATATTTTAAACTCATTGAATTTTTTAAATAGCTAATACGTTATGTTTTTCCAATTATAGCAAAATCCACAACCTGTAATTATGATCAAAATCTTCAAACAATATTTACCATTAGAAAACATTCGCAAATAATAAACTTGTTTTCTAGTCTTATTTTGCTAAAAGCATTGATGACAGAGCTACTTTGTGTACCCAGCTTTCATAGAAAATTGAAAGAGTCATCAAAAGCATGCATTTGGGGAAAGGCCGCATGAACTGCTAATACAAATCCCTTTACATATTAAAATGATTTAGTCAATGCTTCAGTTGGTTGGTGACCTTTAATTGACGGGGTTTAATCAGCCATTTAATCAACATAAGCTCCTTGCTATAATCGGATCACAGATTCCGAATTATGGTTGTGGACATAATGGCGGCGAAATGTCTCTATGCTGTAATTGTAACAAAATCAAAGCAATTATAAAGGCAAACATTGGCTTTTAAAACGATTAGTACTGTTATTATTTTGGAATTAGAGTTATTTTTTCGATAAAATTAAATCCTGATATTATAATGAGTATGATATATTTTTTACAAGTTACTTTTGCTTTGTTAAGCTAAAAAATACAATATAATTAGTGTAATAATAAAAATAGTTAACGCATCGGAAAAATTGAGATTCAAAATTTCAGTTTCCTAGGAAATTCTGTGAGTGAACATTTTGTCTAATTTAGGAAAAAACTATCTTCACTTTTTTGGAGGATACAAATTGTGATAAAAACATAAGGCTTAGTTCGATATATTGATTTGGAAATACAACATAAAAGAAACGAATTGTGTGAAATGAGAAATCAATCATCGTCAAATATTAAACGTAGCAAACATATTCACCAAGAGAGCGCACTCCCCCATCCTGTCGTACTGTGTAAATTATTTTAAATCAGATCATCAAACCTGGAGCATTAGGAGGACACACAAGTCAGAAAACAATTTCGGCAATTCAATTTAGAAAGCAATTATTTATTTTTTAAGTTCATATTTCGACAAACATTGTCAAATTTTGAGATTGACAAAACGAACGAAATCCAGTTAAAAAAACTTGTATCGTCAAAAACAAGTTCTTTTGCTATAGAAATCTTCAAAGGACTATTTTGTAAGTTTAGAGTTGTTTAGTTCATGCGATTTTTCAAACTTAGCAATAAGGTTTAAAGCTTTCACAGGTTTGAGGCACCGGTAGTCAGGGGTTTCCACAAATTTTATTTTGTAGTATTGAAAATGACACTACCTTATAAACAGATAGCAAGAACAAAATAAAATTTTTGAAAAACTCCTGATCATTTGAGCTTTGTTTTAAAAAATACAAAAACTGCATAAAAAATTGTACGAAACTTTTTAGGTTTTATATATATTCAAATAAGACTTTTTGCATTAGTTCCATAGATGATTCCCTACAAAATTATGAAAAAAAGTTTTTTCTCGCATGCGCAGTACACATGTATTACTTTAAATACTCATATCTTGCGTAGTGTTAGAAAACTTTTTTCAATTAAAAAAAAGTTGTGTTTAATTTTAAATTGTACCAAAATTTTTGTTTAAATTTACTGAATATTTTTAAAGTTGTAGCGTAAAAACGTAAAACAAAACAAAAAAATAATAATAATAATTTTTTTAAAATAAAAATGTCGATATCTCTATAAATATTTAAGCTAGAATTACAAAATTTTATGCATTTATTTCAAACAACAATTAATGTAATTGATAGAAGTTACGAACTTATTGATTAATTTTCTAATATAGGGTGCTTAAAAATACAAGTTTTCTTCCGTAATTTATTGTTGGCCCCTCAAACCTCTGAATTTAAACCTCATTGCAAAGTATGAAAACTTGCATGAACTAAACAACTCTAAAGTTAGAAAATAATCCTCTGAGTATTTCTTGTGAAATTTAAAAAAAAAAATGTCAAGAAGGGAAAGTGTAGTCTTCCATTATTGTAAGGTAGTGTGTGTATAGATATATACAATCTACAAACATTTTATGTGGATAGGATCTTTATCCTGTTTCGAAGAACTCTGGTATTATGTGAACCAACAAAAATAGTTCCAAAAGAATTTAACCAGAAATGAAATTTTAACATTTATGAAATTTTATTACTATGAAATTTTAACAATGAAAATTAAATCATGAATTTTATTATGAAAATTTTAAAAAAATGATCGCATTATTTTTATTTTATTTTTTTTATAACCATCATTAAACCGAACCCATTGGACCCAATTTTTTGGGGTTTACGAAAGACTAATGGTAAACTCCGTAATCTTTAATTTTGAACCCAATCCAGAAGGCACGGGAACTCCTGAATCTAGTATTAGGAGAAATTTGCCTTAGTTTAAGACTTGTTGATGGAACTAGCACGCCTTTGCTTTACATGCATAGGAAAAACACGAAAACCACCCACGGTTAGTCTGGCAGATAGAGGACTCTAATCCATGATCTAACCACTGAGGATATTTTACGTCAGCACTGTGGTCGGTGCGATCCGTGTGCGGAATTCGTATCAACAAGCCATCGCTGAGATACGAAGCCGGTTCACTTCATTGGAAGGTGAACGCTCTATCCCCTGAGCCACCACGGCTTGATTGTAATAGTTTGTATAACATAACAGTGTGCAATTGCACATATAAGAATGTCGTCTTGAGAGTACAAGTTAATGCAATTGACCTCCTAGCTTTGTAATAATTTTGGATTGTTTGCAAAGATGTATATTCCTTTAATCTCATTACATTCCGCATTTCAGAAATGTCAAAGATATTTTAAAATAAAAATAATAATCATTCCGGTTTTAAAACAAACATTTTGAATGTAAACCAATAACGCAAGAATAGAACATACAAACGAATAAGGAATAACGAAACATACAAAACGAAATTCACAGAATTTCCTTTTTCAACTCATTCGCTTAAGGTCAATTGCTAACAAAAAATATATATATACCTACCGCCGCATTGAGGTTTTTAGAAAACCTCTTATAGACTGAAAGAAATAAAAAAAAAGAACAGAAAATCTTTTGAAAAAGTAACTTTCAGAATCAGAAATGTTAAAAATTTCTAATCTCCACTTATTTCAAGAGAGAAGAAATATGTCTTTAACCTCATTTCCTAATCAGCTGAGTTAAGGGTCTTAAATACCAGCCAGAACGTCATTTATTAAACATTTTAGACTAATGTAAAGCAATTAAAGGATATAAACTAAAACTTTTGATAACTCTCATTACAGTGGATAAACTTTGCGCAAATTATCAGCTATAGCTAGGTTCATATTTAGCTATCAGCAACTTAACTTTCATTTGCATTCCATATAGTACTAGTCAAGTGCCATTGCTTTCTTTATAATCACAATACCGTAAACTTGAGAAAGAAGAAGTCAAGACATTTTAGAACATAAATCTAAGCTTTCAGAACCAAAATTCCTCAAATTTTCTACCTTCGCTTACTATTTCAAGGTCAATTCTTAAAATAAGTATCTCTTCAACCTCATTTGCAAACAATTTCTAATAAAGGTCCTAAAGACGGATTGGAGCGTTATTAATTAAACATTTCAAGTAAATATAAAACAATGCGAGAACATAAAACAAAACTTTCAGTCTACAATACATACAGTACCTTGATACTTAGAACAAATGATCACCAATAGCAAGATTCACATTAAGCTATCAGCAGCCTAACTTTTATTTGCATTCCATATACTTAATTGTAAAGTGCCGCAGCACCATTTTTACCTTTATAATCACAAAACCGTAAACTTGAGAAGGAAAAGGTAAGGAAGTTTAAGAATGTTCCTTTGTTTCTAAAATTGTCTGCTGTTATTAAGTGATAGAAGAAAGGATAAAAGAGGAAGAAACTTTTTCTTTTAAAAGGGTTTCCTTTCAACACAGAAGTTGAGATCGATTTCCAGCAGCTATTCTCTTTTCTCTACTTTATCAAACTGAAAGAGGAAGAATGAGGTTTTAATTTATATAAAAGTGGTGGGAGTATTTTTAATCAATTTCGCATTCATCGGAGGTATTTAAATGAATTTACTATTGTTGCAATGAAACGTGAAAAAGTATATGAAGATTATTTCTTTCATTCTTGAAATAATAATTAAGTTACATACTTTAGGAAAATATTTCAATTTTGTTTAGGATGAATTTAATAAATTGAAGAAAAAAATATCATCGTTTTAATACGCGAGACTAATTAAAGTACGTATTCATTCGAGAACATAATGAAAATTTTTAAGTGTAAGTTAGAGAGAAAAAAAGTGCTGTCTTTTTTCTTTCTTTTTTTAGAAAACTTCTTGTGTGAGGAGGAAATAAAAAATGCATTTTTGAAATTAAAAACAAGTTTAAAAAATTAAAAGTAATTATTGGAATGCTTTTCCTTAATAAATAAAATGCGTGTAAAGGGAGATGCGTTACTAAGAATTGTTAGTTTTAATTAAGATAGGTGGTTGAAAAAATAAAATATGAGAATCAAATTTTCAATTCATTAAACAATAAAACTAAGTTTCGTGATGTTTATAGAAAATAATTATGAATGGAATTTCGTAAAATTCAATAATATAAGAATCTAATAAGTTTTGAGTAATTAATAAACTCTTAAAGTTATTCTAGATAATTTTTTTCAAATGCATTTATTCTACAAATATCGCATCTTTTTATCTAATATCGTAAAATCAATTGGAGAAAAAAAACTTCAATAAAAAATTTGGTAAATCCTTATCTAAATTTGAAAATAAAAAAATTTTATGATATAAAATTAATATTTTAGAAATATGAACTAGATTCCGATGATTACGAAAAATACGATTACGATATAAAACTGAATTCCGTTTTCCGAAATAATATATTTTTCAAATTGTAATTAATTAATTATTTTCTTAAAACTAATAAACTAACTTAAATTGAAAATATTACTTAAATTCCGTATCAACGATGATAAATCATTATGATTATGTTGATAGTTTTATTCAGTATATAAATTTATTTAAAACACGTTTTTTCTGAGAGAGTAGTAGAGATTATACGCTTTAATCCCTCAAATTTGCTCTCAAATGCTGAAAATGGGGTCGTGTTTACCCCGTTGGTAACTGTAATGTCAAAACCGTATAACTGATCAAGAGATAAATTATCCATACAATACAGATAACGAATACTTTTTGAAAGGTTAAACCACGTTTTCACATTGTTGAGAATATTTGAATCAGTACCAAAATGCAAGGTTAAAAGATGCTAACAATATTTATAAAATTATTTAGTATTGCTTTGTAACACCAAACTTTTTTGCTAATCGTTATTCTGAAAATTGAAATACAAAATAATATATGAAGTATGATGTTTATAACTCCTTCCATTTGTTGAACTTCTAAAAACACTCAGTGTCATTTCTTTAAAGGATGGTATTTCTCTGCTCTGCGCTGTTAAAAATTTATCGAAATAAAAGGTTAAATGATAATTTATTAAATTGTCATTTTACTATATTCATAATAAACAGTCAAATAAACATAAATGAGATGGTATTCAAACTGTTAACTGTGAGGAAAACCCGTTTATCATCTGCTGTCACTAAAAGTGAATAAACAACCAAAATTCCATCGCACCAGCAAGATCCAACTAATGAAGCCACTATCGCAGACAAGTACATATTATAGCTGAGAAGGCTAAGCTGTCAATCTTGTAGTTGACGGCATGGGGATTCGAATCCTGGCGTTGACACCACAATGTTTACTCCATTTCTCTCAACATATTAAGAGTTTTCAGTGTTCCACTCTTCCCTAATTTTTGACCCTCGGCTGTTAGAACCTTAGAGTTATAAATAAGATTTATTTTATTAGATAAGATTTATTTTATTAACCTATTTATTACTCTATGGTTAGAACACGAAACTCTTATTCACGCATAGATGGCAGCACCATAAAGCTGCTAAATTATCTCCTATGTTCAGTTAAATTCCTTTGTTGCGGGTTTGAAACCATGATAGTTTTAAATGGTTAAAAACTGCATAGTTTCGTATTTATGTTTTTTTTTAAACCGTACTAGTTCTAAATGGTTTCAAAAGCGTTAAGATAAAAAATGCTCTTTACCGCAAGCTTTTCGGTTAATTGGATGGACAGAGTACTTCCAGTTATTTTACGATAATTTTAATCTGAAAATTTTAACAGTGTGGGAATATTTCATTTTTAGAGCCGATTTAATCATACATATATATATATATATATGTGCCTTAATATTTATTTATTTGAGCTGAAAACTGCAAAATGGGCAAACTGGGTCAATTCCAGATAGCAGTTTAAGGTTGATTTTATTATTTAATGTCAGCAACAACCTTTATCACAAAGCCCAATAAGGTTTATAAATGAATAGAAAATAAACCATACAAGCATAAAACAATGTTAAATTTAACTCTGCTTGTTTACGCGCTATCAGGTTCGTATTAAGCATGCAGAAACAACCCTTTAATGTCGAGATAATTTCTGTTTTTACAAATCAAGTCTAGAATCAAGACTAAATCATCATTTGAAAATTAAGAATAGAAAGCGTTCTCAAATCACGGAAAAACTCACCTCCTGAATTCTAATTTTACATTTTATGACCATCACTGAAACAAGGTTTATTTGCGCTGGCATTTACATGCTTTCTTTAAAATTTTAAAAGAGAAGGTTAGTCTGATCATTACGTTCTCAACACAAATAAAATTTTGCATTCAAAAGCGTGAGCTGAGCTAGAATGAAAAAAAAAAAAAAAAACAAAGATAAAAATACACTTCTTAAGAATTAAAACATTCATAACTATTTTTTATGTTAATGGTCATAAAAAATTCATTGATAAAAATATAATTGAAGCTGAATTTTAAAATTGAATGGTAGATAAAAGCATTTTTATTAGTTTTTCTGATTTTGAATTTAAAAAATTTAACAGCTAAAGCAAAAAAAAAAAAAAAAAAATCTTTTGGAAATATATTAAATCATGTTCTCCCATAATCCTGTTTACTGAGGATAAGATATGTTTGACTTAATTTTTTTTTGTTTAAGTTTGGTTTCTTTTAGGATTGAAGCAGAAATTAATACCTGCATTCTTTCCTTACTTTTGTATCTAAAAAGCTGACGCAGCGAAGAGGCTTTTTCTATTAATTTGGTGGCAAGAAGAATTATTTTCCTCTTTAGTCCTAAATTTCAGTGTCTCGAGGCAAAAATCTACTTCCAGAGAATAAGTGTAACACGCTTTTCTATTTTTTACGTTAATGATTATAGAAAAGTTTCTAAATTAAGAATAAACGAACGAAACTCTCTTTGTTCGTTGTTGGGTAATACACCAGATGGTTGTGAAAGAAAATTCGCTTTTTTTCCACAATGGAAGATTTGGGCTCATTTTTTCCAATCCTCTAAATCGGTAAGAAAGTAAATTATCTTCTATAAGATGTCGAATAAAAGATGAGCATTCACAGATATTTAATTATGAAATATTTAAAATATGTAAATACTAATTTTCGTATTTTACAGTTTTCAATGAATCTGTGGTGTATAGATATTTTATTTAAATAAACACAAGAAAAATGATTTGATGCAAATGCCAAGCAAAAGGTAGATTGTAAAAAAAAGCTACAAAAATAACTTCAATAGTTTTTCTTCCCTTTTTAGACACTTTCTTGATAAAGTTGCATATTGTATGTGTTTTATGTAGGTTTTGTAAAGTCTTTTTTTTGCCATAAATATTTTAAGCCCTCGAAATCTAAATTACGCTACGTTACGTTATTTATAACATACACGTTATTTAAACCATTCATTAAGTAATTTTTTCGTTCATATTGTAACGGTTTGCCAGAAATTCTGGTTTTAAAAATTATAGTTCATATTGCCACACATATAGTAAAAATACAAAACTGAAAAAATAAATTTAACCGAATTAATGGTTCTAATGTCATGTTCTAGTTATCATTATAAAATTATCAAATTTTATCACATTTACTATATTTTATCACAGAACAATAATATTATATATAAAAAACAACAATATTATAAAACAATATTTTATTGTTAATTTTACCAATTTTTTTAAGAAATCGCTGCTGTAAAAATTACCGAGTATTTTGGTTTTCCTATAAAATCAGAAACACAGTAAATTTTACTGTATTCAGGTAATTTTGATCACAACTTTTTCTCATTGCTCAGAACAAAAAAAAAATGCACGAAAATTATAGTAAAACTTCGTGTGTTACTCCTTGTGTTAAATTAGCCAAAAGGGTTAGGGATTCGAACCTGAGTTATCTCATTGGGTGGTGAACGTTCTTTCCTCAGTGTTACTACAGCTGTATGAAAAAAAATTTAACTGTTTTTATTTTAAATTCGTACGTATTGAAATAATATTTAAGTGCAAAAACTTTATAACTATACTGATCCACCCATATAAATTTGTCTGGCAACTTAATTTACAAAAACATTTATTTCTAAAGGAATATAATAAACAGAATTTCTACTGCACAATAAAATCGAATCGCAATACTATTGATACGATGTTCAAAACTATAAAATGATTGCTGAAAAATAAGAGCAAGTATGGAAAATTATCGCAAAATGGCTTGAAAAAAAGATAAGAGTTATTATACGGTAAGCAAAACTGCATGGCAAAAACTAGAATTTGAAATTACGGTTTTAATCCGTTTATGATTAGGATGAAAAATTTAAAAAAAAACCCGTTTTGTTCATAAAACACCTTTAAAACGTCGAATAAAGTTTGCAAAAATAACGGGAATGTTGTAGATTCACATATTTTTAAAAGAGGAAATTAAGTGCCATATTAATAAAATTCATTCTTATTTATTCAAAAATATAACTGAAAATTTCAACAAAATTGTTTATATATGACAGCAGAGCCCCGAACCCTCCAATACGTAATATTACGTTCCATAAATTATCCGATTCTGCTGATTTTAATAAATCAATGAAAATTCTTTATTTTAAATTAAAACTTATGTTTTCCATCAAATTATTTCATTTTAGTTCAATGAAGTTAAAAAAATAAGCATATCAATTATACAAAATTTTTATAATTAATGCGTTTACTTGAAAAAATGCTTTTCCTGAATAATTAAATTATTGCATAATGATACCATAACCACAGACCAACGCAATAGTTTCCTACAGTAAGAGCAACATTCCATATCCGTCAGCTTCCCATTCTAAACAAAGCCTATATCAATGATTTCTAGAATTATTCACTGAGTTAAATGATGAGCAGGGCTATGGATTGCATCAGTGCTGTCACAGAGAAGTTATTAACAGACTCCCTATCGGTTAAAGATGATCACGATTCGGTTGTTGAACGTCTTTCCCATCATTTTACCTCTTCTCCTGTCACCAGTTTAATCGAGTATTGTTCAGTTACAACCAGATTCTAATATGGGTGATATATAGATATAGCTTGTTATACGGATTTACAGTTTCCGTTTTCAACTGTAGCTGATCCATTTATTTCAATGATTGTTTATCTTAAAATGTCAACTTATATGTTGTTGATTGGAAAGAGGAAAATTTGTAAAATGTGTAAAAACTATTGTTAAGCCGTTTTGTGATGCTGTTGATGGAAAAATGGAAAAAAAAATACACTGCAGAACATTCAGAATCAAATTACGGTATAGAGCAAATTACGGCTACCGAAACTTTGGGTGCATCATCCGTAAAATCCATTTTACCGTAGAATCCATTTTTAAAATTAAAATATTTTACTGTAATTTCTACAGTAATATTATTGAATGAAAGAAATTCATTGATATTAAGGTAATTATTGCTGTAAAAATTACGGTATATCAGATTTTTTGTTTCATGACATCCTCCGTTAAAAAGTACCGCCACTCTGAGTGTCGGTTCTTTTCACCGTAATTTAATCCGTAATTCGTATAGTGTACCGTAATTTAATCCTTATAGTGTATCGATTACAGCAATCATAAAGTTTGTATTATAAATTTAGAGTTTACGTTCTCAATTGCAGCAGTTTCGTTTATTTCGATGATTGTTTATCTTAGAATCTCAACTTATACGTACTAAAGTCTTTGGCCAGTATATATTAACTTCAGTATATATTAACTTCTTTCTACTTTTGATTGTTTATGCTTATAGCTTTTACAAATATATAATCATATTTTAAAAAGATGAGTATAGAAACTTCTCTGTGTTAAAAGACAAATAATTTTCATTTTATTTATTATTGCAATCAAAATACAATACTAATATAGTGGCTAGGGACATTTGCATGTCACTGTATGCTGTTGATAATAAAAAATAATAATATTAAGATATTTATAAACTATATTTCATTTATTTTCTAACAAAGCACATTATCCTTGATGCATACAACATGGTTTTCGTTGATAATTGTGTGAAAATCAATGGCATGAGTGCAATACCGTGAATTAATAAGATACACGATAAATATACTTCATTCGGTTTAGTAATGATGTATTTTTTCCTTGATGTTCACAATATGGAATTCGTTAATTGTTGTGCAAAATGCAATGCCGGAAATTAAAATTTATTTTTTTAGTGTTTTACAATTATATATTTTATGAAAACAGTGATTACAAAAATAAAATTATTAAAAAAAAGTCATATTTTTTTTCAATTATATGATATGTAGAATTATTAGCTATCAGAATTTTCAAAACTGTTAATTTCAAAATTTTTTTAAAGCTCATATGTAATATGCGATAAGTTTAATTGATTTTTTTCCTGCCTAAAGAAATTATATTTTAAATAACGTCATTTAGTATTTCTTCTATTTTGAAATGTGTCAGAAGTACTGAAATAAGGGACTTGAACAAGCCAAACTTGTCACCCATTGACCTTTTTGCGAATTAAGTCAAGAAGGTACGCTTTTTGTTTGGCGAGAGCACTGCAAGGGACGAAGCACATAGATCCTAGCTCAGAACCGGCCGATAGATGGCAGCACAACTAATTTATAAGACCACCTCTTCAATTTAGACATAGATCTGAAGGGGAAGGAAATTTTCTCCAGCTCTCTGTAGCCATGATATTGCTCAGCGACCAACCGCAGAATTTTTTACTTCACAGATTTTACGAACAAATATATCGCATGTACTGGGTGGGCTTTAGTGGAGTTGAGGATCGAACGCCGGCCCCTCCGGACTGAAGTTCGATTTTTTAACCACGGCCTTAAACTGTTTCCTAAAATACACTATATGCTTTTTTATTGCAGGTTAAAATATTATTTTTCTTCAGTTTTTATCTTTACTTCCACAATCAATTTTGTATACAGCTTCAAATACCAGTGATAGAATTTATTTGAATAAAATCTTCAGATAACACGAAAAAAAAAAAAAAACATTTGATTAAAAAAAATGTCAAATGAAAAGACATAAAATAATTTCTAATTCGTGACTGAACACTAACATAATAATTCGAAAACTTTTGCTGATACTCTTTAACAAAGTGAATTTTCCTTAAACTAAATAATTTACTGCACTTTCTGTTTTAAAAAGTATTCATATCCTGCTTATAAATATTAATATGCTTATCAATGTAAAATTCATAAACCTCTTTAGTATAACCTGAATGTTTGATTAAAAAGCTTTTTACGAAGCAGTAAGTATAAAGAATATATAAAATAATGCATTTCGTCATTCATAAATGAATAAGAAAATTCTAAATGGAAAAACTACTTATAGCAATTAGCGTGGAGATTTCACTCAATGTTTTGTTACTTTTAGATATCTTTATTTTCACTGTTCATAATTCAAATATTTTTTTACACTTTTATTTAGTTTTGAATTCTTTGTAAATAGTAAATGAGAAAAGCTAACGAAGTTTCCTAAACATTTACTTAAATTAGCTCCAAGTTTAATAAGCACGGAATTTATTTTAATTACTTTTTTCTTGGGCTTACTTTTCTGCAACTTAATTCGCCTTGTTTTACTTTTGTTTCGTTCAAATGCCGGATTTTAATTAAAGATTAAATGTTTCGCATTTGAATTAATCAGCAAGTGTGAAACTTTTTTAATTTAAAAAAAATAATAATAAATTTGGAAAGATCTGGAATACAGATATCATAAACCAGGTGGTATCTAACAGGAAGCAAATCTTTGTTGGATTATACGCAATCAAGCGTATATTAGAGGTAGAATTGAAAGAACAGCTTCAAGAATTTGGATTGAAATTTTAATACACTTCCTTTTAATTTCAAAACTCTGAACAATAATAGTTTTTTCATCGTTTTTAAATGACGATCGAGAAAATTTTTCAATTGTAATAATAATCGCACAAGTAACCACTGGGATTTTAATTCAAGTATTAGAAACCCAAAGAATTCAGAGAAAATAGTTTCCGATTCAGTGCTTTTAAATATAAAATTGCAAGGAATAAAAAACTTTCTCCCCAGAATTGAGATGTTTTCTTTTTTTTCTTTTTTTACGGTAAAAATGTAAAAATCTTGGTTAAATGATTCTAATCTTGAAAAAGAAAGATTTCGTCATGTGTTTTGTACAATTATACAAAAAAAAAAAAAAAAAAAAAAAAATCATTTCTTTTGTCATTACAGAGTGCGAAAAAAATTAGGTTGCCAAAGGGTATGAAAAACGGTATTCTAAAAAGCTTTCATGTGCTTTCAAATTATGTAGGAGTTACTTTCTTCGCTATCTTTCTGATAATATTTCTTGAAGTATTTCACTAATTTGCAATATATATTCTTAAAATGACAATCAGGTTGTTAGGTACATTTTAAATTCAGAGATCATTATTCTGAAACGTTTTGTTGCATCTGACTTGAGAAAGGTTTCAAAAAAGAAAGATAGAAGTTCATTAGTAAATAAAAGATTCTTAGGGTTCTGGGAGAGATTGAGCATTCCCTCTATTTTCTTTTAAATATGCTTTTTTATTTAACAAAAAAGCAAAGCACTTTGAAAAAATTTAAGATATTATATTTTATTTTTCGAAAGTCTAGTCATATTTTTAAAGTATAATAAATGAACTTGTAAATGCTAAAATGATCTTTCTTTGCATATTTATTCCAAACTCCTGTATTAGACCAATCACGTTTTGCATTTTTATTCCAATATTTTTACGCCAAATGTGGTTTGAGTTTGTCACCTTAACTACATATAATCGTTAATTTCTTCATTTTGAGTTTAATACTGCATAAGCACATCCTATTTCCGTGTTATTAAAATTTTTTTTAATTCTATCTTTTAGATTAATAGTTCTTAAACTTTTTAGAATAAGGGCTGTGCTATCTACTAGACATAGGCACGGCTGCCTGGGTACTAAGGGTTGTCCTTTCTTACTCTTGTCTTGAAATAAATTTCAAATCATTCTGTGTTCATTTCATTATGAATATCTGTTATTTTATTTCTATAAATATTATTCTATTAAATTTACTCACATTAGAAATTTTACAGTATGCAAAACAAATTGTGTTAGGTTAAATATTATCTAGAACGCAAGGTCTCATAACGTAGGACAGATTAGCAGATTAGTTATTTTGGCAGACCAGTTTTTGCTTGTGCCGACCTGCCTGTGTAGACGTCAGGGAAATGGCCTTGCATCAGAAAGGTTCTGGGTTCGAATTCCGGGCAAGGGATAGATGCTCTTTCCTTCTCTCTACTATCTGCCTTTACTATGGGAGCAACTTTGGTCCACATAATATCGTGATCCTAAAAGAGTAGACAACAAATCTGCCCATCAGTGCCTGTATGAAGATCTTTCTCCAGGTAGGCAATGGAAGAAAAAAAAGTTTTTGCTAGTAAACAATAGTTCGGAGTCCTTTGTATTAGACCATAACTGCGATATGTACACATGAATCTAATGGCATTATTTGTTACTCGTAAGTCAAATATTTTTACAAATTTTTAAAATATGCAACAACAAAAAATTATCTCCAAATTTATTTAATTACAAGCCATAAGAATTGAGGAGGGTCGGGTATCATCAAGAATTTCAGGTCTGCTATCGTGGAATGGATCGATGATGCTGGTAAGCCATTTATGCTTACTAGCTATAGTTTGAACACTTCTGCATTAGACTAAACTTGCAGTAAGTAAATAAAATACTAATTGTATTATAGTATGTTGCGCACGTATTAATTAAATAACGTGTTTTTATACGCTTTTAAAATATGCAACAAAGATACTTTTTTATCTACAAATTTATTTAATTACAAACTACACGAATTGAGGAGAGCCAGATGTTTTCAAAAATGTTAGATATTCTAACATGGGCCAGATTGATCATGCTGGTAGACCAGATATTGCTTGTAAACAATAGTTTGGAGACCCCATAATTGCGATATGTATATAAAAACCTAAACCTACATTGAATATTTTACACATTTTTAAAATATGCAACAAGGTAATTTTAATCAGCAAATTTATTTATGATGGCATTATTTATTTACAAACTACAAGAATTGAGAAGGGCCAGGTATCATCGAGAATGTAAAGTCTGCTAATGAGGGCCAGATTGATGATGCTGGCTGGTCAATTTTTTCTTGCAAACCATAGTTTGAAGACCCTTGTTTTAGATAAAAATTACGATAAGTTTTTAAAAAGCCGAATGGTGTATGTCTGATACTCATATGTGAAGTAATTTTACGTATATTTAAAATATACATCAAAAATGCTTTTTTTCCTCCAAATTTATTTAATTAGAAGCTTTAAGAATTGAGATGGGCCTGGTATCATCTAGAATGTCAGGTCTGGTAACGCGAGTTTGATTAGTGATGGGGGCAGGCAATTTATACATGCAAGTCATAGTTCGGATACACCTGCTTTAGACTAATCTTGCGATAAGTACGTTAAATATTAATGGTATTACAGTTGATATGTTAAACAACTTTACACATTTTTAAAATATGCAAAAAAAATATTTTTGCATTTCCAAATTTATTTTATTCCAAACTACACCAACGGAGGTGTACTGCTAGATATTATCTGGAATTCCAGGTCTGCTAACGTGTGCCGGATTGGTGTGGCTGAAAGGTCAGTTTTTGCCTGCGGGCCAAAATCCGTGTTTGATCATAGTACAATAATTATATGAAAAACAAATAAATTTATAGCCTTTTTTACCTGCATTGAAAATAGTTTCCTTTTTCAAAATATGAAACAAAAATCTTTCTTTTCCTCTCACTTTATGTAATTACAAATAATAATAGCATTAAAATTTTAGAAATATAAAAGACAATGCTCCCACTGAAATATTTTTTGTGACCTCTAAAGTAAATGGAAAAAAAAAATTACACTTACTGTAGATGTGTAAGAATAAAATAACACCCCCGCTTGCCTAATTTATTATTCTGCACATAAAAATATGACGGAGTAAAATTGTTTCAAAAAAAGAATAGAAAATGTTGAATCGTATGAAAATTTATCCATGCTATAAAAAGACATTTCCCGTAATGTCCCTTCCCAGACATGTGATTCGAAATTCTTAAATGAAGTACCCGGAGCTAGTCATTCTTCTTAGTTGTGTCAGCACACCTAAGAAAGTTTTTCTCATAAACTACACTTTCTTTCTAGTTTTGCTGTGTATCGCTTCTTTTTGGCTACCGGCCAGATCAGGAGTTGAGGTGTTTATCTTTTTTCCCTTAAATAATGTGATATTGAACCCACAAATACACACCTTTATGCCATGTGATCAGGTATATTTCGGCTGCAATTCATGTATTCTGCTGATTTCTTTATATTTAAAATGGTTTCTTTTCATTTTTCTTCTCTGAGATGCTGCTTTAGCAGGAATGTTTTTTGATAAATTGTTTATTTGCTCTCATGCATACTGATATTTATATCATTGAATCGTGATAAAAAATAGGCTTGAAATGTAAAAATATGTGTTAGATTTTCCCTCAGACTACATTTATAAATAAATATGTAGGAGAGTTGTCAAAAAGTGTTCATATTTGTATTCTTCATGTTATATTTATTTTGAGAGAGTGTATTTTCAACGGCTTCACCCTCTCTCCCTATATATATATACTATATATATATATATATATATATATATATATATATATATATAGATGCTTTACTTGCTGTTTACTTTGTTTTGTTTTCCCCAAAAGCCATATAATTCCCTATGTATATATAATTTTGCTACTTTGTGTACGAGAGGTCCTGAGTAGGTGCCGGCATTTGCATCGTTAAAGTATGTTTTACCTCAAAGAAATTAGAAATTATATATCAAGTGCTTGGAAGAGAGTTCTAATTGATATTTTTACGAAAATTGAATTGTTACGAAAATGTCTCATTTTAATCTTTTATTACTGTACAACATTATTGCTATTTTTTGCGATGTCTATAACCCCTTAATAGTTGCATAATTTTGAAAAAAAAAGTCATAAAAGTGTCTATTTTTTAATTCAGGAAAACTATACAAAATTGCATGCTTATATGCAAAATTACATATATGTATTCATTTTTAATTTTTGGGTAATTTTTAGATTATTATTTGGGCAGACTTATTACTAGTTAAGCTGACTTCCAGTTTTAAATAAATTGTCTCTAGACACATTACAAATAGTCCGATTCTGCAATGTGGTGTATAAATTTATAGACTGGGAAATAAACATGATTCCGGGCATAAGAAGTTTATTATTTTAATCTTTTTGTTGTGGTACTTTTTAAAACTCCAGACTGGAAATATTACAAGCACAAGAAATCTTGACCGAAGCTCCCCCCCCCATCATTATGACGAGAGCCATAAAAAAGGGGTTCAATTTCGTATACAATAATGGATGAAAGTACAAAATTTCAATCTTAAAGTATTTTAAGTGTAGAAGAATGTTTCAAGTGTACTTGATAAAAAACAGTTGACGAGCAAACATAAATAGTCTTTATTTCGATAGCAAGTTAAAAATCTATGATGTGAACTCTTGGGCGAATGTTTAGATTACACTAAAATTTATGGGACACAAAATAATATTTTTGTATTGCCAACATTTAAATTCCTACTATTCAACGTTTTCATTCATAAAATTCGTACTTATCATTGTACTTATTTGTACTAATTTTATATTACATATACTAATTTATACGAATACACTAAAATATCAGTTTAAATCGTTCTCAATTCAGCACCTTATGAAGAATTATTTTGTTGTTTGTGAACTAAAACAATAATATAAAACCAAAACTATGTCATACGCTGTATTAGCAAAATTAATGATAGCAATCTTAATTCTTTGGGGAAAAAATCAAGTATAAACCGAGAAAATGTAGAAAACGTTGAATAGCAATTAAGTTTTAAACATTTATACATCTTATGTAAATTATGTGAAAAATTATAAAAAAAGGAAAACAAATACTTACTCTTTGATAAAGAAAAAAATTAGTAAGAAAAAGTAAATAAAAAAAAAACAGTTTTATGTTTTGTAAGACCGCATTTGATTTAATTACCGCTGATAAAAAAGAGATATTTTTGATATTTTCTTAGTTGTATCTTCTTTCTTTCTACATTTTATCTCGCAACATATTTTGCGAGAGAATTTAACCGTTTTAATTAATTTACCTCATTTCTTGTTCCAAAACTTACGATAAAAAATTTGTTTGCATTTAAATCCAATTTATATGGATAATTTATTATTATTTTTTTATATCATTTTTTTCTGCATGATACATTTTTATATCATTTTGAATCAAGGCTGGTTTATATATATATATATATATATATATAAGAAAGAAAGTTAATGTTTAAATATTTTATTTTAAGTTCTAAATCAAAACGTGCACTGAAATAAAAGTGCACTAAAAGTTAAAAGTATAGAGAAAACATGAAAAATTACATAATACAAATCAATGAAAAAAGAAGAAAAAATTATTAAAATCAAATATTTTTTAAAAATATTTAAAAGTCAGAAAACAAATTAATAAAAAGATATAATCTCACCACTATCTCATACGATTATATTCGCAAAAAGGAGTGCTTTCTAATATTGTATTGATGAAGAAAAATATCTCAATACAATAGTGTGAGGAGAGACCAGAAAAATTTAAAGAAAAATAGAACATATTAAGTAAAAAAATATATGAAATAAAAAATATCAAACCAAAAAACAGGAAATAAAATGCAAGAAAAATACAGAATAAAACACAAATGCAATCTATAAACGAGTAGCGAATTCAAATGAACTTACGCGTTCATATTTGAAAACAATTCTTTTTGAGAATATAATCGTATAAGCTTAAGACGAGATTATATCTTTTACTTATTTTATTTTCGGGCTTTTTATTACCTCTTTAATAATTTCTTTTAATATTTTTAAAAATATTTTTAAAAATATTTTTTTCTTCTCTTTTCATTTATCTTTTTAAGATTATTTTCCATGTTTTCTCTTTTTTTTTTTTTAAACTTATTTTATTTTATGAGTTCCATATACTTGCAGCTTATGCACAGTAAATAAAACTTATTATTTTTTTCTCTCTTTTCTTTTTATCCTTTTTATGCTATGGGTGTGTCTGGGTGTCTATATATATAAATGAGCGAATCTCAGGAATCACTAACTTATATGTCTTCAAACTTGTCTCATAAACGTCAAACCGTAACCATC
Source organism: Parasteatoda lunata (assembly GCA_949128135.1). Taxonomy (NCBI): domain Eukaryota; kingdom Metazoa; phylum Arthropoda; class Arachnida; order Araneae; family Theridiidae; genus Parasteatoda; species Parasteatoda lunata. The sequence goes on along the minus strand of OX421980.1, from coordinate 64,212,857 downwards.
GAAAATTGAAAAAAAAAATATGCAATCCAATTCTGCGAGTTTTATGTCAGTGATATTCCAAACGCTTATTTAAAGTAGAACAAACTTGTATCATTAGTTTAACTCGTAACTCGCAGAATTGGATTGTAGACCTTTTTTTTTTCTTTCAGAATTGGATTGTATACCTATATTGAATATGTAGACATCGAAAACAACTTGACTGTAGGGAACTTAAGGAATAAAGACAGTATCGAGGCAGAGCTGAGGGCAACTGTGCCCAGAAAGCGACTGGCTACATGTATATGCTGATGGGTCTCAGATACAAGATAGAACTGGAGCTGGTGTTTTTTGTAAACCATTTTCCCAAAGCGCCCCCGCGGGTCATTATATGACCAATTTTGATGCAGAGATCCAAACAATTTATCTAGCATTACAGAACCTAAAAACAAGATCTAATGAGTCCCTAAGGGTGGTTCTATAGGTAGACTCCATTTCTGTAATTCAAGCAATCACAGAAAACCAATGTTTTAAAACTAAACTGTTAAACGAAATCCAGCTCGATATAAACCTCCTCAAGGAAATTAGTAAAACTATAGTTATACAGTGGATCCCTTCACATATTGGTATCGAAGGCAATGAGAACGCAGATTATCTAGCACAAAAACGGAACAACTATGCCTCAAGAAATAACAACCGTCACACCTGAGACTCTTAAAAAATACGTTATGAGAAAACTCAACGAAGTAAATAATTATGATTTAACTATAAAATCAAAAGGGAAAATATTCAAGACAATTGGAAATTTCTCTGTTACCAACCCCGTAAAGAAGCAGTAACCCATTTTAGGCTTAAATCAGGCCACGATTGCTTATCAGAGAACATTTATATAACATAAAAATTCTTCCCAGCAAAGCATGCCCAATTTGTGACACAGGTGTATCAAACTCTGATCATCTCTTGTTGTGCTAGGGACTAGATAGGAACTCACAGAAAAGTGGGAATGTCACTAAATTGTATTGGGACGCAAGAACTCGCATGAATTGTCACTTACTTTACCTTTTTCAGGTTAATGTTTAAAATTTTATATTGTTGAAATGTTTATTGATTCAAATGTGTACTGTTCTATTTGTTCACTTCACCTAAATTGTTGAATGGTTTCTTTGTTATTTTTCTGCTCCTTTGTGATGCAGTGAGCAGTCAAATTTTCTAGATTGGATTCCTAATAAAGCCATATGAAACCAACACCTCCTAGATAAGAGCAGGCCTCAGCACGGGCTACCATAAATATCCTTTAGTAGTCCAAACGTAATGACATATTTCGTATTTTCAACCACTGCGCAGCTTAGTACCCCGAACGTAACGACATATTTCTTATTTTTCATCAACTGCGCAGTTAACTTCGTCACATCGGACTACTAAATTGATTCGTGCTAAAGCCTTCCTTCTTCTAGGAGGTGTTGATAAAACACCATTTTTTTTTTTTTTCAATTTTCGATGGTTACGGTTTGACGCGCCAAAATTTGGCGACAAACTTTAAGTGTTTGCAAACGTCAATATTCACGAAAAATATCATTCAAGAAAATATGATAGTACAGCTGAGCTGCTAAATTATGTTTTTAGTGATTTTAAGTTTTTTTTAAACAGAATACATATTCAAAAAAAAAAAAAAAAAAAAGTACGTTAAACACTCTAAGCGACACTCATGAAAAGTTGTCAAATGTAGGTTTGAAGTAAGAAATGAGAGCCAAAAGCAAGTTACTCACGATCAAAACTGTACGTATCTTAAAGTTAGTAATGCATAGTTATTCCTGTAATTTTATTAGAATTAATTTTCGCTTATTATGTTATATATTTATAAGAAAAGTTTGAAGACATATAGGTTAATGATTCCCGAGATTCGCCCATATATATATATATATATATATATATATATATATATATATATATATATATATATATATACATATATATATATATATACATATATATATATATATATACATATATATATATATATACATATATATATATATATACATATATATATATATATACATATATATATATATATACATATATATATATATATACATATATATATATATATACATATATATATATATATACATATATATATATATATACATATATATATATATATACATATATATATATACATATATATATATACATATATATATATATACATATATATATATATATACATATATATATATATATACATATATATATATATATACATATATATATATATACATATATATATATATATACATATATATATATATATGTATATATATATATGTATATATATATATATGTATATATATATATATATATATATATATATATATATATATATATATATATATATATATATATATATACAGTACCGCTCAAAAGTATCAGTACACCTAGAAACTTATAAAAAAATGAGGGAATTTAAAGTGTCATAACTTCTTTTAAAAATGATCAAAAATGCTTCTGCTTTAGCTCATTTTGAAGCATAAAATCTCTACTTTTATGTACTCTAATTGTTTTTAATTAATATATTTTGCAACTATGTACAATTACACTCTAAACAATCATAGAAAATTGTATTAATTTTTTGTGAAGTTTGACGCGATGTACGGGCACAAAGGGGTTAGATATTGTTAATTTTTATTATACCATTGAAAAACTTCGACTTTTAGCTTTCATTTAAAAAGAAAATTCCAAAAAAAACATGTTTTTTGACGAAGTTATTGTCAAATAAAAAAAAGGTTTTTTTTCAGAATTTAATGATTTTTCAGCAATTATAAGGAATTTTAGTGTAATTATAATATGACATGAAAATTTTTTAATTAAAATAAGTTAAAATTTAATATTTCTCGATAATATTATTTCGTAATTTATTATAACAACTTTTTTTTTGGAAAATATAATAATGAAATATAATAATGAAATATAATAATATGAATATAATAATATAAAAGCGCGGGGAGGATTTTTTGAAGAAAACAAAATATGATGTAAAATATTTTTTCATTATTACATTTTTGTTTTCAAATTTTTTCCGAGAAAAATACGAAAAAATAAATTTCAAAATATTAAATTGTAAACATTGATTCTTATTTCATTATTATATTTTCCAAAAAAGAAAGTTAAAATTGTTATAATAAATTATGAAATAATATTATCGAGAAATATTAAATTTTAATTTATTTTAATTAAAAAATTTTCATATCATATTATAATTACACTAAAATTCATTATAATTGCTAAAAAATCATTAAATTATGAAAAAAAACCTTTTCTTTTATTTGACAATAACTTCGTCAAAAAACATGTTTTTTTGGAATTTTTTTATTTAAATGAAAGCTAAAAGTCCAAATTTTTTAATGGTATAATAAAAATTAACAATATCTAACCCCTTTGTGCCCGTACATCGCGTCAAACTTCACAAATAATTAATACAATTTTCTATGATTGTTTAGAGTGTAATTGTACATAGTTGTAAAATATATTAATTAAAAACAATTAAAGTACATAAAAGTAGAGATTTTAAGCTTCAAAATGAGCTAAAGCAGAAGCATTTTTGATCATTTTTAAAGAAGTTATGACACTTTGAATTTTGCCATTTTTTTATAAGTTTCTAGGTGTACTGATACTTTTGAGCGGCACTGTATATATACACATATATATATATATATATATATATATAATATATATATATACACCGAACAGCCATTACATTATGGCCACCCTCCATCTATAACAATGTATGGTGTGGCAATGTATGGTAGTATGGCGTGGCGGTGTGGCCAATGTTTTCATAGGGCACATTAGGACCCATAATCCTCATAGATCAATCCCTGACGTCTGTAAGCTACTTGAACATAGTTGCAGACCAAGTTCACCCATTCATGGCAACAGTTTTTCCTGCGGGGGATGGTGTTTACCAACAGGATAATGCACCATGTCATAAGGGTCGAATCGTCATGGATTGGTTCAAGGAACATTCCAGTGACTTTCAAGTCATGTCTTGGCCCCCAAATTCACCTGACCTTAAGCCAATAGAGTATTTGTGGTCCTACTTGGAAAACCAAATTCATGCTGCCACGCTAACCCCTCGCAATGTGAGGGAATTGCAGGACCACCTGGTGAACGCTTGGTAGCAGATACTTCAGACTACCTATCACTACCTTGTGGAATCAATGCAGTTTTGAGAGCTAAAGGTGACCCTACATGTTATTAGCAGGGTGGTCATAATGTAATGGCTCTTCGGTATATATATATATATATATATATATATATGAGTGATGTATTTTTTTACTGCCAATGCTGATGAACCTACAAACACCAAAATTATTTAAATCCTTATTCTTGCAATTTTGAAACCAAGATAAAAAACAGGCTTACTCTTGGAAGGAGTATTGGAAAAAATGTGTTTTTGTAGAAGATATTTTGTGTTAAACAAAGTCTAATTTCAGTTTTTTAAAGAGGAAATACCTCTAAAAATGTGTGAAGAATTCATTAAAAAATATTTTATAATGATTTTCTACAGAAATCTTCATATATTTTGAAAATTATACTTTTTCTTTTCAATATCTGAAGATTTCGCGTAGACGATCCATAATCATTTTAAATTATTTAATTTTCCTTTAAAACAGCTACAGATTTTTCATACATATTCAATTGTAGTTTTAATACTAATTAAACCATACATTCTGAACTTACTCTGATTTTTTTTCTCTTGTTTAAGAGGGCGTAACAAGAAGGCGTCTTGTTTAAGTTACATTTTACCGATCACTGAGACTGAATATCTGTTCGAGTAGGCGTTCGTTTTCAGGAAAACGAAGCATCAGTGTTAATTATGAAATGTTTAGGAGGATAACGAAGTATTATATAAACTATTCAAATAAACCACAGCTTGTTAGACTCTCCTTTTTCTATTTTAATTTTTTATTCGATTTCTTTGTTTTTCATATATCCAAATCAATGTTTTCGACATATCAGCAGTGCCCAAACTTCATGTAATGAGATAAACACGCTTTTTTAAATATTTCATTACTATTCTTTTCATTAGCGAATTAATACCACTAGTAATGATCATGATTATCAATAGCTAAAAATACTAAAAATAATCAGAATTAGTTTAATTTCAGATAAATAAAAAAATTATTTATCGGAAATTACCTGCACAAATATGTAATCTAAAAAATATTTTATAAGCATTTATACTACTACTTAAGACTACTACTATTTACTATTTATATTTTAAAAAGATTATTAGAAATTCGTTCTGAAGATTTTCTGTGAAGATAAGATCTTAAGTTATTTTTTCCAATTTTTCAATCTAATTTTGTAGAAATTTTAGGGAACTCTTCCAGAAAATTTTCTGTAGAAAAAATAAACATGAAGAATAGAAATAATAAATATAAATATAAATAAAGAAATATAATATGAAGGAAAAATAGGCTATAAAAGTTAAGTAAAATGCATTCAGAGTTTTTTTAAGAAAATTATCAGATTATTTTTAGTGTGGAAGCTACTAGGACCTCCTCCTAATATACGAACTATATGAGATGCTAAACCCTGGCCCGTCTACTGATTATCATATATGGGAACGTTACTTCTAAAAAGTAACGAGTAAAAGTACAAGTACTTAAAGCAAAAGTAACAAGCAAATTTTTATTTTAAAAAGTACAAGTTCAGAGCAAAGAAAGCAACCATTCTTTGGTACATTTCAAGAAAATCGAAAATTCAAAATAACCTTCAATTTTATTAAAAAATGCAAGAATTTTTTTTTTTAAGTTTAAAATAGATTAAATTTTTATTTAGATTCATAAACTTTAAAATGCATGAAAATGTTACAAATTTTCTGGAAATAATTAACACTGGAAAGATTCAGAAATCAAACCATAAATTATAATCTAATGTTTGCATGTAAAAGGAGTTTTAATTTATGTAAATTTCAAAACTACCAAAACTTTAGGAATTTTGTTTTTATTTTCAGAATTTGTAGTATCAAATTAATTTGTAGTAATAAATTTATATGTGTGAACAAATTCGAAAAAAAAAAAATATTATACTTTTTGCTTAAAGATATCAGTAAAAAAAATGAATACTTGTATTCATATATGGGTAACACCTTGAACTCAAAAATTCATTAATTAAAAAATTACTTTTTGTTTTTATTAAAATAATTTAAAATTTTAAAAAATGATGATTTTTTAATTTGTAACTTAGGTTTCCTTATTGAATCCACTCATTATCAAAAACTGAGCATAAAAGTTTAATTTTTAAATTTACTTATATGATGAACTAAATATTTATATGGTAAAATTCGAAAAATCAGAAAAAATTATTTTTATGTATTAAAGTGTTTCCTATCCTTATTGTCTATTGACAATACGGCATCCAATCCCGACATTCCAAAAGTATTTTCCATATAAACTGATTATATTGCGCACTAAAACTGTGGTTGGTTTAATTCGACTGTAGTTGGTTAAGCCCAGATTTGAATCTTGGTTATCTTAGATGGAAGATACCTCTCTGTTTCTTAAACCATAGAGCAATCAATTTATTTGATTACCAGCATTGAACAGCCAATTAACACAGTGGACTAACGTCTGGGGAAAAGAATAGTTGCCTCCTCGGAAAATTATTATGGTTTGTTTGCCGCTGGAGACATTTTGAGTCGGCAGGACAGTCTGCACAAGAAAGGAGTGAAAAACTGCCCCCTTCAATAATGAAAAAGAGTAAAACAGCAGAAGTCCAAAAATGCTTTGATTTCATTGTCATTAGATTGCCAACAAAATCACTCGTACTGCAGAAGAATTAAAACATTTAAAATTGAAAGTAATAAATCAAACTATTCAAAATATAACTGTTTCTCGAGGGGATTTGCCTTCTTCCCAATGAATTTTCTTTCTTATTTTGTTTATTCTTTCTTTGCTTACCAATGGTAAGTTTAAAACGCCAATTTAACAACAGATCACAATGTTACTTTAATCTTGTACAGTACAGCTGTGCACACATATGTTTCATTACGCTATCAATTCTACGCAATGCAAAAAATAAAACTATGTAATTTCAGGTACTTACACTAAATTGCAAGAACTGCATTCACGTTGACTTACAAAATATAAAAACGAATTTTTTTTTTCTCCCTGAAAGCGAAAGAAAAATTGCGAATCAATTTTGAAATAATGCTCACTATCTTTTCTTGTTTTTTTGAAGGCATTTTTTATCGTGATAAGTGACAACTCAGAAAGAATAGTTTCCCAAGAGGCAGATGAAGAATCTTAAAATCTGGTGAAGCACCTAAGATTGTCAGAAAATAGGACGTAGCTAAGAATTACAGTGACATCAATCCAATGAATTACTTCGATTTTCGACTTTTAATTTTTTTTTGGCTATCAAAATTTTAGATACATCATCTAAATTTGAGTAGTTTTATAAAAAGAAAGAAAAATGAATCAATATTCATTTTTAAAGTTGAATTAGTCACTTGAATGGAAGTATATTTTTAATCAATAAGCTTATAAAAAGTAAAAAGGTACAAGCTTTTTTTTCCTTAAAAATAATGCCACAAAATGCATGAAAATCATTATGACATTTTTAATATTTAAATCCGTCTACTCTACGGAATAAATTTCTTCCTTAGTTCTTCCTAAATTGTTAAATTGTTATTGTTAAATTTCTTCCTTATTTTTCTGGGGCCAGGATAGCTCGGCTGGTAGTGCGTTTGGACAATGTTCGGGAGGTCGTGCGTTTGATCTCCCCCGGCCGAAGACTCCCAATTTACAAAATGGTGACTGGTGCACGCTAAATCTGCCGGCTTCCCAAAGTCCTCCAAGTTTCCATAACAAATCAATACATACAGGCGTACTGGATAGGAGATTGATCGTGCTCTGGTTGAGGTCAACATTACGATCTGCGGATGGATGAGTGTGTCCTCCCTGCAAAACGGGATATGAGTTATGTATGTTGTCTCGGGATCAACATTAAGAATGTTTCCCAGACCGTCGTCAATAGCCCATTGTACAGCTCCAGTGTGACGAAAATAAAAGTACAATACTGAACCTTATTTTTATACATCGGACTTAGTTCCTAGAAATTTTTTCGCTAAACTGAGCACACAATGTCGCACGTATGGATTATCTCCCTCATTTGACTCTTGTGTCCAACTATACAATGATATGAACTATACAATACAGTTATCTAATCAAATATTTAACAACGAGAAAGAATTACTTAAATTCGTTCACCAAGTTAACTAGAACAGTATCATGCTTTCAAAAAAATAAAACTCAAATTTTAGATAACAAAAGTTAAATTTGAAAGTTGCTTATTTCCCCAAAGCCCCTTGTTTTCTATCCAGTTTTATGCAATTTCTTATTTTTTTAATAAAACTGAAACATAGTTATGCAACCTTTTGTTTTGAAATTCAAAACCTAATTGCTATATCAGTTTTTTGCAACTAAGCGCTTATTTAATATTTGTGTCCAGCATTAAGGTTCTTTTATCGCATTTGTACACGAACCTATAACCTTTCAGTCTCTTCTGACTAGCTTTATATACTTCTACATACTTAATGATTTTGAGATATCTGTAATAAGCTAGGTCAGTCAAAAAACTAGGTTATCACTTGAAACTGAAGATGTCGCAAGTTCATTCCTCGAAATTTCTGGAAAACCATGGTGCTTACAAGAAAATTATACACAGACGCTTCATTTCGAAGTGGTTTGCTCTTCTATGATTATTTGTCTTTAAGTCATAAGCTACATCAGCTTTCACCCGACTCCTACTCTAAGTGCTTGTGTGTAATTTGTTTGTAAAGCAAATAACATTCAAGAACTTAGAATAGGTAACTGTAATCCTTTATTAATTTATTGTAATGAACCTACCACTCCCTGTGCCTGAATTCACAGTCATTTGGCTCACCAGGCTTATTAATCCCCTCATAGATATATTCATAGATAGATAGATAGATTCGTTTTATTGCAATTTCTGATATTGAACAAAGTCTTGGGTAAAGTTTTAAAGTGGAAACACTCTAGTGAAGTGGTCTCAAAGTTCCGCTTCACGTTCTGTAGTAAGAAGGTAGCAAGCTCAAATTCTGCCGTAAACCTGGATCTATCAGTAATATTGCTTCGCTCTAAATTTTGCTATCTATTCTTCAACTGGACAAGAGTTTGTAAGCAGTTCCTTATACTGCGCACATATTGCTGTATTTGTATACGTCAAAACAAATAGAACTTTATTTACATCACACTAGAGTTGCACAATAGGCTATTGGCGATGATCTTGGAAGCATCCCTGAGTAGGATCCTAAGACATGCCATCACAGTTTTTATTCCCTGCTAAAGGAATAACTCCCCTGATGAGTCGCGTGCTATTTCTAGCATATTTTGGGAAAATATTTTAACATAACCATTATCACGAGCATTCAATCTCTTCGCCGGCTGATTAAAGTGATCAACTATTCACTCACGGACCTCTGTCAATAATGCTTAATTTCGGTGATCTACTTGGAACCGTGTCTTTCTATAAATAAAACGAATAAATATAGATAGGTAGGTACTTTATTTACATCGCACTAGCGCTGCACAATAGGCTGTTGGCGACGGTCTAGGAAACATTCCTGAGAATGATCCGAAGCCATGCCATCGCAATTTTGATCCTCTGCAGAGGGGATTACTTAACTGCGTTGGTAGCCCGACGATCTGCGCGTGAAGTCGAGCACTTTACGATCGCGAGCACTTTGCGAAATCGAGCACTTAAAGACTGCCGTTACCGCGCAACCTCGGTCCCTACGCAGGCAGACGATAGTTGTCCCCCACCCGCTTACTGATCACAGCCAGTGATGCTTGACTTCGGTGTTCTACTGGAAACCACGTCTTTACGATTAGTTTATGCGGAACATGAATAAATTGAGTAAAATAAAGCATGACGTATTGTGTTATATTTCAGCGAAATCTAAAACAATATATTTAACAAACCAGGACCAGAACATAAATATTTAACGATCTTAAATGAATTTTAAAAGTAAATATGTTTACTTTATAGGCTCAAACGGTAAAAAAAATATTGTTATATCTACTACATAATTTTAAAGCAATGCAAAATGATCTGCGTAATCATATGGTATGTATTCTAAGACCAAAAGTTTAAATTAGAAATCACCAGCTATGTTCGGTAAGTAAATTAATTTGAAACTATATTTTATTTATTTAATACAATAAAAAATATTTAAAAATGAGGTTTAGATCCTATTCAACCAGCACTTCTATTTTGATTAACATTTGGATTGAATGACGGATATTATAATTATTTAAAAATTTAAGTATTGGGCAGCTCTTTTCTTTCTCATATATTTGTTTTAAAAATGCTCTCTAAATATTTTTCTTTTTAGTACTTGCAAATAAATATGCACTGCTAGGATGACTTTATAATGAATAATATTTTTCATCTTGAAAATAATAAAATTTTTTGCTCAGTCATCAGATATCAATCCTTGTAAATGGGCAAGCATTGTTCTTGATCAAGTTCTAAATCAAGTCATATTTCTACCAGAAAAAAAAAATACTAAGATCTAGATATTTTCAACTGTTATTGAATAAATTACATAAGGTAACTCTAGGACAAAAATAAAAGTAGTTTAATCATTGCTAAATCTCAATTTATAGTTTCAATTTGTAGATTAAAATACTCAAACAAGCATGTCTAATACTGAGAAAGTAGAAAGGCAATTTATTAGAAGGCAAAATCAACCGATTTCGAATCAACGATTTCAGTTTTCAAAATCTAATTAAATATGCTTTGATGTTTATTACTGGCGCCTTCCTCTATTGCAATTAATCAAACTTTAATAATGATTTTTTTCATAGCTTTACAATGTGTGTACATTTTCGTTTTCATATTGCTAATTCTAAAAATACCTACATAGGACAGTTTTTACTTCATACCCTGTATTTTTAATAAGAATGTAAAGAAATGTATATTAAGGACTCTAATATCAAGAAGCTTAGCATTCATAATATAAAGTAGTAAAAATGAAGGACTTTTCGTCAAAAATAATTTCGAAATTACTGCATGGAAATCTGAAAACATTTTGTATAAAATGTTTTTAAAATTATTGAATAAAAAGGCATTCCACTTTTATATAGGCTTGTCAAAACCATTCAGTTTCAAACAACAAAAATTCCAATTACATTCAGAGAGATTAGTTCAGAGAGAAGAACTACCATTTTCTTTTCAGGAATAAATATAGTAAAAAATGGCAATAACTTTTAATTAACTAAACGTTTAACAGAATACTACTAAGTAGACTTATTTTTAGACTCGAATAAGACATATATTTCTTTCAGCTGCAACAACGCCTTCTTTTAAATGCTAACAAAAAGAATAAATTAAATACTTCTTAGTTGATTGTTTTCAAAAAGAATTTTAAATACTAATTAACACTCTTGTCGTCACAATGAATGTTTTTTCTTATAAAAACTTTTTAAACTAAAAGTTACGTAACATATTCAAAACTATTAATTGTTTCTACTCCTTTGTATAGTTTAAATGAATTATGTTTCTTTATGTTTATGTATAAAAACAGTTAGTATTGTTCTAGTTTTAATAAATGAGAATTTAAACTTTTTACCTCCAAACGAGATATTCATAATCATTGTATATAAGTTTCTTATCAGGAGAGCAATTTAATTATTCCAGCAAATTTTTATCGTTTACAAACAATTTAATTTGTTTGCTACAAAGTTTGCATTTATCATTAATGAACAAAAAAGTTAATTATTATATGCTTTTATAATAAGAGTCAAAAGTTAATTATGATATGCGTTTGAATTTTAAGTATGACAATTTAATAAGTAATTCCAGTTTCTTCATTATTATTAATTTTTATTAGCTACATTAATAGTTTAATCATAATATTTATGATGGAAGTTCAACATGTGTGAGTTATTAAGGATACATACGCTTGAAGAAAATAATAAGTTAAATCTCAATTGTTTCTCATTTAGCTAAATGAGACTTTTTTTTTTCCTATTTAGTACCGGGAAAATAGTTGTTCAGTTCAAAATTAAGTTCTAATGTAAATTAAAATACTTTTAATGAAAAGTATTTAACTTTGATGTTATTGAGAAATTAAAGCAATCTCTAATTTACTAAGTTTTTTTTTTATCTTTTTCTTTTTTGCAACTGATCACTATTTTACAAAAATGCTCACATAATTTCATACATTTCTCATATGTTACTATTAAACTATATAGGGGTGTCTAAATCAGCCCTCGAAGATGAGAAAAAACTTATGACCAAAACTAGTTGATTATGGTAGCATTTACTGTGTTTCTGGTTTGTAGGAGTTTAAAAAAGCTTTGTAGTTTTTACCGAATTGCTTTGATAATGATTTTGGTAAAACTAACCATAAAGTATGGTTTTATAGTATGTGGTAAACTTTGTTAAATGTGATCAAGTCTGGTAATTTTATCATGACGCCTTCGAACATTGCATAAAACCCATATTTTCGGTTAAATTTACGTTTCAGTTTTGTATTTTTTACTAAACGTTTAGTAATAAAGACTAGAATTTTGAAAACCAGAATTTACGATAAACCGTTACTATATGAACGAAAAATGTCCTTACCATATACTAAGGTAATTTTACCATAATTTTTATTCTCCCTGCAGTATTTAAAGAGGGTTGTGATACAAAATAAAATTTTTAGGAAGAGTTTGTAATAGTAAATAAATGAAATCAAAACCGAATAGTTACCTATTTTATGCAGAGAATGTATTCTCCTTTTAAATAAAATAACGTTTCCTAACAAGTTTTATTACTAGCACTCCTTTGTAATAGAAAATGGTTCGTTAATTGAGATTTATATTTCATCTGAGCTTACATTTAGACATTATAAATTAGCCTCTTTCACTTATTATCTATTTTTGTTAATTAACTGAGTTTCTACTATGCTCTTGAATTATGCATTTCAATAATTTTTGGGTACTCGCGTCAGCTCCTCCAGCAATGAAAGAAGATGGCAACGTTGGTAGGTAACTGTTATATCATTATTTTCGTCATTATATGTTTAGATAATAGAACAGCAATATTTGTATGATATAAAATGTTTTCTTTCGATGACAAAAGATCATAATTTAACGTTATAATTAATTTTCTGAAGATAATTTAACATTTTTTACAATAATAACAACTTAAATAGATACCGAAAAGTTCTACAAAATGAATCTTTTAAGAAAAGTTTGTTATAGTACATAAATGGAATCCGAACCGAATAGTTTCCCATTTTATGTAAAGAAAGTATTCTCCTTTTAAATAAAATAACTTTTCCTAACTAGTTTTATTACTAGCACTCCTTTGTATTAGAAAATGGTTCGTTAATTGAGATTTATATTTTATCTGTGCTTAAATTTAGACTTTCTAAAGTTGCCCCGCTCACTCATAATCGATTCCTGTAAATGGAGTGGCTTTCTACTACTCCTAAACTATCTTCCGATGGTTTTTAGGTACTCGCGTCAGCTCCTCTACTATTGAAAGGAGATTGTCATTTGATTCCCGATGAACGGCTTCGCTGATGGTTGAAACTCAAATTGGAAACGGTAATAGTTCCATCACTGATTCTCATTTCGATTTACCCTAGGCGCTAGGTAATGAATAATAAAGAAAAAAAAATGAGTCGGAAATTGGAAATGAATTCTCGTCGTGAATCTATACCCTGAAAGTAGGGACAGGGAATGAGAAGTTAGAACAAATGAAGAATAAGCCCATCTCTTAAAAGGGAATATTTAAGGGATGGTAAAAATAACTTCTTTAAGAGAGGAGATAAACGTGATACTAGATAAATGAGGGGGAAGATGGGATTGAAGAACTCCCTTGAATTTTCTTTTCGGTTCTGTGTGTGACGTCATATATTAATAACTGGAAGAAAATTCTTCTTCATCAACTGGTTCAAAGTGCAAGCAGATAGAGGGACCGTCATTAGGTAAGAAATGAGTGAAAAGCCCTCTGTGAATTATCGCTGAGCGGAAACTTTTCTTCTTTCGATCGCTCATAGAAAGATCTGCTGCGTGCAGAAAAATAATCCATATGTTAACAGTGGGTGAATAGGGGGGAACGGCATTGCTTTTCGAATAATTACTTTGACAGCTTGGCAATGATGAATATAAGAAAGAGAAACTTTTCTTGGGGAGAGAACTTTTCGATAAGTGCAGCCTAATGTGTTATGTTAGCGATTTCATGAGCGGGCTTATCACGAATGGGAGAACTTGGAAATTGTTATTTTCTTTTGATGAATATAAAGAGGGGAAGGGAGATTGATTTTTTAACCCTCCTTGCCAAGAGACAGGCTCTTCTTTTCAACCTAATAATATATTTCTTTTCCTCAAAAACAGAAGAAAGAAGTAATAAATGCTATGATTAGTAATATATTCACGTGGTAGGAAAAGGAAGAAGAAAAAAAGCGCATGAATAACTTGTCTAGCATCCGTAATGATTAATTTATGTCTTTAACGAAAGTAAAATGCCTCACAGGAAACATTGTATACAGTATATTTCTTTTGAAATTGGTTAGAGGGTGGAGTTCTTTACACGGCATTGATCGTGTTTCTGTTGCGATGATTTCAAACTAGTTTTGTTCATATAGTGATTGAATGCTTTTAAAAAACATAATAAATTTCTATAATAAAATAATGTTTGTATTAAAGTCCTATTTGTGAATAATACAATAGCTTCATGAAAAAAAACATGTAAAGAGCTACTTTGGGAAAATTGAAACAACTAAAATATATATTATAATGTTTTTTTATTTAAAACCGTCTGTTTAATATATATATATATATATATATATATATATATATATATATATATATATATATATATATATATATATATATATATATATATATATATATATTCATACCAATTTTTTCTGACCTCGTAAAAAGAGAAAATGTTTACTTAACTATGATCCGTTATGTTCATATAGCTCATATGTTCATATAGTTATGTTCTCTTGCATAATTATTAAGGTTACCTGAATGAAATCTGAACATGTAATAACGTCAGGAATATAATAGTGACGCCAAAATTATGCTTCTGGATTATAAATTAAGGTAAGAGGACTGAACCACAGATTGCGTATATCTGATTAACCAGTTTGTATGCGAGCACTTAAAGTAAAAGCAAAAACGTTCTAAAGTGGGTGTAAAACAGCATGCAGTTGAAACTTTTTAGTGATAAAAGTCGAGAGTATGCAGACTTTCATCATCGTTTGATAGTTGTTTATAGAGAATATTGCCTTAAACAAAAAGTTAAGAACAAATAGAATACAAGTTACCTTGAAGAATGGACATCTATATTAGATCTGAGTAAGTTCCAGAGTAAGCAATTACTATGATGTTATATCCTTCTAATAAATCTTTTGCTATTGTTGATCAAATTAGGATAAGTATTTGAAGAGCTTTGACTCGCGAGACTGAGCAGAGTTTTGAGTATAAAATGTTGCAAACATCTTTCCCTGCAAACATTACACTTCGTAGCACACAATTCTAGGCATATTCACGTTAGCATGGCTTTACATTCCCTTTGAATAGTTTAATAATAGTTAATAAGCAGTACTTCTTTAACTTACTTTGTAACGATGAATGGTGCTGCTTTTTATATTTTTGTGAAAGCGTGAGTCTTGTCGATGTATAATGAACATTTATAGTTATTAAACAAAAGCATGTTTTTGCTTATATATTTCATCTTCCCAAAAAAACAAATAAAGATTAATCATTTCCTAATTCTGAAAGAAAAATAATCAAAAGTTCAGGAACAAACATGAATGTTTTTCTTTAAGGCTTTTTAGCACCGAATTCCTTTTGTAAATCTTTCTGTAGTGTATAAAACAAATTACTAGTTGGTAAATGCAAGTATCTAGTTGTTTTTTGAGCAGATGTAATTACAAATTAATTTCTTTATTTTAAAAGAAGCAAATAATATAGAC
Source organism: Parasteatoda lunata (assembly GCA_949128135.1). NCBI lineage: Eukaryota > Metazoa > Arthropoda > Arachnida > Araneae > Theridiidae > Parasteatoda > Parasteatoda lunata. The sequence goes on along the minus strand of OX421980.1, from coordinate 64,196,860 downwards.
CCAAAAAAGCAGATTAGTGATAAAAAAAAAAACAACAGTGAATAATTTTGGATATAATTGAATCTTGACTCAATAACATTTAGTAAATGTCAAACACAATACATGTTATTATGAAAAAAAAAATAATGAAAATAATTTATTTTGCATACTGTGTGAATTTTTAGCGGGCTTTAAACAACTGAAAATTATTGTATCATGCATGAAAAATGTTTTTAAATTTCCAATGTTTGAAAAGCTTAGAGATAATAAAATGATTAACCATACTTTTTTAAAAGGGATATCCAAACGCTTCTACAGAGAAAATTTAAAATTTTTAAGATTTCCACTCAATAACAGAGCAATTCACAAAAACATCTTATGAAGATAAAACCATCTTTTGAACACTATCTATTGCCTATATGAAGATTGTGAAGTTTAACTAAAAAAATTCACTTGAATATATTTTTAATGTGACTTAGCACTAGATTAACTCTAGCCTTTTATTTGAACACATTTCCCTCTAAATCTCTATTAATTTAATTCATTTTGCTGACATGCAAAGATCAATAATATGATAAGTTTAGTCATACTATGCATATTACGTGTTTTGATTGGTCCGTTCAAAATGTTCATGTATGTTCTGAAGGATTTATGTTTTGCTATAGTTTTGATAAATTATATTGGTTACCTTTTTTTCCACTACCCTTTTCTATTTTTCAGGCAACTTCAGAACTCCCAGAACATTTAAGTTTTTTTATTTGTTACGTAAGTTTTATTTTGTCCAGAGTTAGTTATCGAGTTGTAAAAGATACATGAAGTTATACAGTTCCTTGATGAAATATGAATCATTCCTATTCGTTTCGAATCACTGTACTTAATTCGCATATTTGAGAGCAATATTTTTCTGGATTCTATCTTTTATAATATGTATACTAATATCCTTTACTTTTACTATTTCTGAGACATTCAGATCAGTCCATATATGCCATATAAAAAAGTGGGCACAATTTTTTATGACAACCCAATTAATGTTACTCTAATTACACATTATTTTACTCTAATTACAAAATGTTCATAAAAAAACACACCCATTTAAAAAAATTTCTTAGTATATATATATCTAAATTTTACCTCTCTAATTATCAATTGTATAATTACATCCGTATTCAGCCTTATTTTAAAATTACTATTTCCCAATTTTCTTTGAATAGAGCCGTTTTACAGTGCATTAATCTGTGAAGGATTTAAAGGTAAATTAAGTTTAAATACTAACACTTTTATTCCTTTTCATCAGTAAAAGGAAAGAAAAGTTTGGAATTCTATAAAAGCGAAAACTAGGACCGATAACGTCATTCTAAAGAATATTCGTAATTGACTCCGTTCCCCCGTCTTTTTAGTTATAGGGACGTGATTTTCACAAAAGGAGATTTCATTTTCTCAATGTGAAGTACGAAGATTCCTCATTTTCGCTGAATATGATTTCCCTTCTCACAGCAAGAACATCACTCGAGGATAAAGTTCTTTTGATTTTGTTCTAGAATTTTGTTTTTCTTTCAACATGAATGACTTCATCAAAGATATCCTCATTCCGGGACAGAATATAATAAAAAATTCTGCATGGAATATAATGTTGGTTTACATTACGGAAAAACTTTATTTTGTATATTTAGGGTGATACAAAAATGACGAGGTTTTTTTTTTGTTTTTTTTTTTTTTTCCAAAGCGATGGTTTGTAAAAAAAAAAATAAGCAATAAGAGCTGAGAGAAAATATTATTTCTTTAAGAGAAGCACTTTCAATTTTTTATTATTGTTTTTATTTTTTTTCCATCATTCTACTATCGAGCATCGAATGATTTATGGTATTCAAATCTTTCCTAGAGTAGAGGCATCGAATATATGTATGTTAGAACCATGCATCGATATAAGATGGAAAACCCGTCGGCAAAACTGACGATTATCCGGGTTATCTATTATATTTCTTTCCAGTATTTTTTGGTTACTTTTAATCTTATGGTATTTGCATTACTAGCTTGAACTTTTATTTTAATTTCATTAAAGCAAGATCCCTGCATCTACAGTGATGGATGCATTGGTTAAAATGCAATTTATAGTGTTCATAGCGAAAAGGGAGAAAGTTTATAATTCCTTATACGCTTTAAAAAAATTATAGGGCATGTTTTTTTTTTCTTTCAAGCCTATTGTAGTAAATTTCACCAATAATAATTAACAATAGTAGTCATCTAAATACATATTTATATCATTAAGAGTAATAGTTATTGTTTAAGAAGTCTGATGCTAATGCTTAGAAATAAACTTACAATTTATTTATTTGCAAATGTTAATCTTTTTTTTTCGTTAAGAAATCTTTATAAATATACCTATTTTCTCATGAGTTGTCGAATAATTTTATACTTTTAGAAGCTTTGGAAAGCGCTGAATAAAGATGCCGCTTCAACCATGATATGACGTCAAGTTAATAATATGGTGAATCAAATTGCTCTAAACTTGAATACACCATGGTTCAATTTGTTTGGAATCAGGTTTAAATGACATCCCAAATTCACACGAACTAAATACTTAACATTTTGAACTGAATTTTTTAATGATTGTAATACAAATTGTTCGCAACTACGAACCTTTTTTTGTGCTAAAAATAACAAAGGTTTCTCATAAGCTTAGATGTATATATTCTTGGAAGTCTAACGCAAAAGTTAAAAAAAAAAAAAAAAAAATTGCTTTTACCAATTCCGAATTAATGTTGGTAGCTCTTATTCTTAAGATAAGTTTTAATAAGATAAGTATTTTTCTCTAATTAAATCTATACTTTTTCGTAGAAATATACCTTTTCTCCGATAAGAACTATACTTATTACTTCTGATAAGATAAGATATTTACCAAGTTGAAAAAAATGCCACATATATTTCAGTCAGAATATTTCTGAATATGAGCTTTCATATAGTTAATGTATAATGAGTGTGATTTATTTCTTTATTTATCACAAAATACTTATCTAATTTCCACAAGGCTTAAATCTCCAATTTGGATATAGTTTCTTCTCATAAATATATCTACAACGTAGTTTCTCTAAATTTCTTCTGTTCATATCATGTTCGTGGCTATAAACTAAGACTGATGGTCAGTCTTAACTTATAACAACGATTTATATTTTTCTCACATTGAGTAAATAGCGTTGATGTAGTTTCGCTCAGTATAGCCAAATCCTGCTCTTTTGCACACTACCCAACCCTGTTCAAGCAATTAGCCCCGTTTTTTAGATCTATCTTTCAATAGCCTAGATGCGGCTCTCTTGCACCGCAACTCCAGTTCTTGTGCTAGTAGCCTAAAAGTAAACATCGAGTTCTTCAATCAAACAAAGTTAAAACAATCGACAATTAATAGAAATTATGACATACCTAGAAAACTTGTTTTCTTAATTAATTTTTTTCGTTAATTCTGATTTGTTAAGTAAATAATGAAAACAAATTTCAGATAAAATGGTACTAAATAATTTTTAAATACGGAACATATCTGAAATAAAGCTAAAAAATACATAGGCTGAAAGGTAATATCTTATCACTTATTTTATCAACGCTAGTGATTCAGTTTTTAGTTTTGTTTGTTTTTATTTGCTTATTTATATTGTTTAATTACCATCATTAAACAGATGAACCAATTTAGAATTTACGACTACCTATATTCAACTCCGTAGCGTAGTAATTTTGAACCCAATCCAGAAAAAAAGGAAACTCCTGGATCAAGCATTGGGAGAAATTTGCCTTCGTGGAAGTTTTTTTGATGGAACTAACCCGCATTTGCATTAACCACGCAAAACCAAAAACCTTGATCACCGCAAAACCACGATACTCTCCCACGGTTATTCTGACGGCAAAGGGACTCTAACCCATGAAAATATTTTACATCAGCACTGTGGTCAGTGACAGTTGGGGGCGGAAGCCTTTTATTTGTGAATTTCAAAACATCTTCACTCGAAGTCTGGATCGAATTAGATGAGTTTGCAATAACTAAATCTATTCAGAATCACTCTACCGATTGCCATTTGAGCTTCGACGCATATTTTCTTCAAAAAGTTGGCTCTCAAGAGATAATGTAATGAATATTTGTTAAGAGAAAATGTTGAATCTCCAAAAAGTAACAAATAGAATTCATACGCGTCTTTCGGAAGTATAATTCGAAATCAATTCGCCTATTCGAAGTATAAGTCAATTCGAAAAATATAAACAGCTTACTACTCTTGCATTTGTCAGAGAGCAATACATCTTAAACCAGACTTTAAGTAGAACTTCCAAACAACTGAGAAAAAAAAGAAAAAAGGCTATGGACAAAAAAACGTTGCTAAAATGCGCAACAAAAATTTTGATTTCATGATTTAAAAAATGGCATACGAAATGATAGAATAATTTAATGAATTTAGAAAAAAAAGAAAAATAAAATATTTTTTCAGGAAATTTAGAAATACACTATTTAAGATCATAAAATGATTTACCACTCCTATTTTCAGCCAAAATTTCAAAAACCTAATTTATATTGAACCAAATTCGGTGCGAAAAATGACAAACAACAGAAGACAATGGTCACCATGGTATTTCCAAAATTTGCAATGCAAGTCTCACACGAAGCATATCTTATAGATTTGTGCAAATTAACTAGGAATAACATTGAACAAAAATAAAAAATATCAACAATCCTTAAGGTGCTTGCAATGTAGTCATGTAGTTAAAAAATATATAATTCATTTTTAAATCTTTTAATAAAAAACCAACAAGTTTAAACGTGCCTTTAACAAAATCGATCAGAAAAAATGGTTAGATAAATTTTACATGCTGTTGCTTAGCTACAAAAGAATTAAGTTTTTAGGGGGAAACAGAAAAATAATAGTTACAAGATTTGGCTTCAAGTTAAGCTTTTTGTTTGGATATTTTTCAAAGACTGGAAAGCTCCAGTTAAATATTTCAATATCCGTTCCTTTCTTTCTTTCGATATTCCGTGCATAATTCTCTACTAAAAACGACTCTTTTCTTTCTATTCTCTGTAAGTATCAGAAGAGCAACTTTAGTGTATTTTTCCACTTAAGAAACAGACAAGTTGTTTCAATATATCAGTTCTAAAATAAGATTGTACTTTCTTGTGCTCCTAGGTACAAAATTGAACCCAAAAAACTAGGGTAAGGATAAAGTTTTTATTCTGTTCCTGTATTTTATTTCTTTTATCCATACTGTCACAGTAATAGGATCGATTTTTCTTAACCGGGTTATTTCGTTTTATAAAGGACGTCTTTACAAAAACTGTCGTATTAGTTTCGGTAATATATTTACCTAATCTGTAGGATTATTCAAATCGGAGATCAAAGTTATTTAATAATAGATTTAGTACTTATTGTTATAGTTTTGTACAATTTATAAGCATTATATACTGTCTTAATGTTCAATGATGAAAATTAAGGTTATCATGTTTATTAATATATATTTCTTCAAAATCAGTGTAACAATTGAAAAAAATGAATTTGAATTAAATAGCCAATGTGCTTAATTAGCGTTTAAATACCAATTTTAGAAGTTTATCTGTTTAATGCTGAATAAAATTGTCAAGGGAGATAATGCTGAATAAAGGGGTTGCTGAATAAAATGCTGAATAAAGGGGTTGTCAAGGGAGATAATATTTTCAGTTTCAATAAAAAAAAAAAAAAGGTGTAGAAGTTCTTTCAGCAGTATTTTTACAAAATTAGTAGCATCAGAAATGGGGAGATTAGTGAAAAAGAGAAACAACATCAAGAGAAAGTATAGTTATATGGAGGAGGAAAGGTGTGGCAGCTGTGCTAAATCATGGGGATTTTTAACAGTATGGATATAGTTAGAAGTTAAAGGTGATATGATAAGAGCTAATTAGCGAGCTAGCTAATAGTGCAGGGTGCCAATGGTAAAGCCAATAATTATAAAAACAAGTTGAGATTTGTAAAATTTAGGGAGGGCACAGAAACGAGTACAATTTACAGTACGAAAGAGTACAAGAAGTTTTTTGTATTGTATTCTTAATAGCAGTAGAATGAGAAAGGGCAGGGACAGATTTTAAAATTATATAAGGTTAATCTGATTAATATCTCAACATGATTATAGTAATGATATTTGTTGAGAATAACTGTCTGACCACCTTTATTTGCTTTTTATTAAAAATCAAGAATGAATTAAATTGAAAGTAATAGTATTTTTTTTAAAATTAATGAAAATGAAGGAAAATAATTTTGATAACAATACATATTTTACAAATGCTTCTGCCAGTAATATTTTTAATATGTGTTAAATATTCTATTTAACAATAAAGTAAAGAAATTGCTTTATAACAATGGTAATATACTTAAATATTAAGGAAGTATTAAATGCAACAAACCGATGAAAGCTGAACCTAACGCAATTAAAATTACATAAAATTAAATGTCAAAATAATTGATTATTAAGGTTTTATTTTAATTTAACGCTTTCATTCTGCGTTTAAAATGTACGAATTAAGCAATTTGTAAATTGGCTTTTTAAAAAATAAGGTATAACATATTTGTAACATCGGGTCACCGATTTACAATTTGCAATTTGTGCACTTTCCAGCTTTAGCGGTAGTTGCATAAAAATTCTTAGCCTGCCAGTCACCTAGCACCTGTTTGTTGGCGTCGTTGATCGACAGGTGAAGGTGTGTCAGTGTTTCGGTTTGATTTGTAACTTGCTTCTTCTCTGTCTCTTTATAAGATGAAAATTTAAGTTGGGAAGAAATAGGCTCGTTAAAAGCCAAAATCTGATAGCAAACATAAGTTAGAGTATAAATACCCAGACATTTACACATTTCTATAATTTTCTTTTTTAACGCTACCACGGAGCCATGACCCCACGATGCTGTAGAAGGAGCACCCTTTGATGGGCCAGCCTTCCATATAGACTCACCAGCTTGCAGTGAATGGAGTGTCGTACCTGCAGACGCCTTTTTGTTTTGCTGACTAGATGAGACTATAAGGATTTGTTTTAATTGGCAAAAAGAATGGGCTGTCACTAGGTGGTTTTTCATCGAATATTTCTTGAAGTTGAGCAGCTCCCTTTCTCCTTTTGATGAGTCCACCATCTATCTTGACTCCCCCGCTTGCAAGAGAAGGAGTGTAGTGTCTTCCCTATCAGCAGCTGTTGTTTCTGATTTCCAGATTTTTGCGAAACAAATTGTAATTGTAATTCCATTATACTGCTCATGACCTATAAATTCATTTAATTTCCTTTGATTAAAATGCCACTTAACATAATAATATAATTTAATTGATTGAACTTTTTTTTAAAAAATTGTAAATTACTCTATTAAGTAAATTAGTAAAAATTTTCATTACCTATATTTTTTATCAACATAAAATTTACTTATGGCACAATATTAAAAATATAATATTTGAAATGCTGAAATCTGTCATTGGCTACTAAATTTCCGGTATCTTTCGTTAACATTCTACCCTTTAATACATTGTTAAAAATCGTCAGCGTTCCTAAGAATTTATTAGAGAAAAGCTTAAAGTTCGTGTTTATGGATATGGGTCCAGAGAACCTACTTCGTAAGTCAGCTACTTCTGCAATATTTTGTCTACTATTACAAAGTCGAAAACGTGACGCGGGGAATAATGACTGACTATTAGCCAGTGATAATTTTCTAGCCACTTCACCTAACGCTATTTTGTCCAACTTCGTGTGAAGGGTTCTGTGAACTTAAAGAATAGAATAACTTTTAGTTGAGGAACATGAACAGCAATGTAACTGTTTCGGCAAAGTTTTTCGATTTCCTTTTGTAGTAAAATATTATCTTCTCCTACGTAGTTTTTAGAAATATACACGACAAGTTATCAATGTTTGCTGTTTGCTACGTTTTATTTTTGGGCTATCTTCGTAAATTGCAATTGAGTTTCCTCCGAATGACAGGTATTGGACTACTTTTGGAAATATTCTTTAAGAAATCAAGTTTATTCTCAGAAGAAAATATAAAAATTTAATTAAAACAATTTATTTCATTGCGAATCCCTTCAATATCACTTAGACTTTATTTAAATAAATTAATAAATTATTCATACTTTTATCTAATAATTATAATATATATATATATATATATATATATATATATATATATATATATATATGCATATATATATACATATATAAAGTTTTTCACAATGTCATTTTTTCTGTGATTTATTTAGTCATGTCTAACCAATTGAGCAATAAATCAAAATATTTAAGAATATTGTTTCAATGTCAATTTGCAAAGCATTTTAATTATTAATCTTGAATGTTGTTTCCAACTATGAATGAAAAAAGTAATGCATTTTCGGAGCAATATGCTGTAGGCTAGAAGTTTCATGGAGATAAAGTCCCAGGAATTTCATGACAAATGGTATGATTATGGCATTGTAGTCAATAATGCATATAAGCCTCTTTTACATCATATACAAGCTGATGATCTTGACAGGAATCGACTTAAAACTTCAATGAAAGTTAAACACCAGTCTTTCACGTTAACATGGGTTTTTCGATGCTCTTTCAAAATTGCTCATTTGAAACTCCTTTGAAGCCAAGGATAATAAAAAAGCCATAGTTGAAGTGTCTTGTACTTAAAGCTATAATTTTGAACTATATATGCTATCTTGCCTAGAAGAATATCTGGTTTTTGGAACGGACAAATAAAGTAAATATTTAATCGCCATTTGACGATTTTAAAATTCTTCAATTTGGTGACATTTTTTAAACTACAGGAAAACTATCGAAATCAATACATTATTCCCATTTTCTAAAAATTTTTATGACTTTGTATAAAGCAGCATTGGAATTAGTTTTAAATATTAATAAATTAGGCCACAAACGCTTTTCATTCTTTTAAAACTGTGGCTTTTCGCCCTATTGACGTTTTGCGCCATTTTCAAAATAAAGATAGAGATAGGCAAAACTTAACCTAGCAGTCCTGAGTGACTCTTCCAGTGTCTCAGAAGCTACGAAAATTACATATGTATTGTTCACGAAAAAAGTATCACTTTATGCGAACAAAACCTTTGCAAAACAGAGTTAACAGATTAGTGCCCTTTAATTAACAACTCTGAGCCATCGCTTCTATTCGTATGTAAATATACCATTTAAAACTATAATAATAATTTCAATTTATATATAATTTCAAAATGTATATTTATTAAAATATATTTATATTTATATATATATTTATATTTATTAAAATATATATTTTTGAATTATATTATATTGTTGGTAAAATTTTAAAAACTATCACTGATTTTATTTAACCTTCGTTTACATGTATGTCTTAATATCTATTTCAAAGCAACTAGACAAATATGAGGAGAGCATTATATTTAGCTATTTTTCTAAATTCGTGATATTCTTTTCTGTAAACACATCAATAAATAGAAATAAGTTTTTCTAAAGCTTAAACTTTATTTAATTTGTTCTTATAGTCATGATAAAAGAATTTACGATAGTAAATTTACGAAAGTATTATTTTTCTCAAAACTATAATTTGTTTTTATCTTTTATGCCACAAAATTCTCTGCTAGACTCGGAAATGTTTTTAAATTGTCCGTCATTAAAGTATACCGCGTAATTAAGGCCAGAGCCTTGCTTTTGCTTACATTCTTGGAATTCTTGCTTGGCAGATCATCTTCAACATTCTTATCCCTTAAGAAGTAGGAGTGTCTTGTTTAAAAGAAAGGAAACGCAATTTTCTTCTAGATCTATTTGAGTTCCACGGTTATATTTCGCTCAAGCATAAAACGACTAAAAGCATCTTTGCGTTCTAACGAAATAATACTTCTTCTAACATTAATATTTTCTCATATGCGTTTATCTTTTACTTTTTTGTTTTAAAGAAATCTACATTAAATCTTTTATATGGTGCAAATTTTTTTTTTAAGTTTATAAAAACGATTTAAAGTTTGGCTTCTTTTAATTTATTTATTTATTTAACTTTTATGTAATATGAAGGAATATTTTAAATGTTTTGCATTCATTTTATAATAGCCGTTTAAATTTGTACATGTATTTTCTTGCTTTCTTGTTTCAAAGAAATCTTCAATTCCAAAACAAAACATAAATATATAATTTTTTTTAAAAAAAGAAAAATTAAATGTTACTATTGTAAAAATAATATTTATTTTTTTAAAGGCAGCAAAATATTTTATTTTAATTATTTAATTTTTTTTTTGTTGTCTTCTTCTGACTTTTTCTCGTATAAAGAATGCGGCTCTATGATGCAATGAAACAGATTGCCTTTTAGTTTTTTAACACTGAAATTAAACTAACAAAACTAAAATGGAATCGATTCAACAGCGCGCAAAATAAAAAATGGACCGTGAATAACTACTTTCGATTTAACTATCGGATCTGCACGTTCACGGACTCAATAAAGGTTAAGGTTTTAAGGTCCCTATAGTTTGGTTAGGAGAGCGATACAAAGCATGGACCACTTAATGCAAATTTAATATTTGGCGTATTTCGCCTTATCTCTAAGACCTTTTAAGCGAATTGAAAAACTTTTTACATACATTTATGAAATTCATTTGACCAAAGATAATTTAAAGCAAAAAATGCGTTTATGAATATTTATTATTTCATTTATAATAATAGTCGAAAAAATTTTGAATTATAAGGTAAAAAAATTTGTTCTATCATTTTAAAAAAATGAATTTCATATGGAAAAATTTGAGAGAAATTGGTCAAATAGTTCCTGAGAAATCCAATTTTGCTCAAACTATCAGGACCATATTTCCCCAATTGTAGCTACCTCCTATATTTTGGTGGTCAGAAATCCCATTCTATCAAAAAAATGGTATGTTTATTTAGAGAAAGTAAGTTTTTGTGTCAAGCTTGTAATCTTAAAATATCGTCTGCACTAATTGACTGGCATATTTGAGGTCTCATCCTCGAACTATTAAGATTGAGTTCTACGACTTAAAGATCCGAGCAAAGATCAAAACTTATTCAGGGAAGTTCCTTTATTTTTTTATGCAACGTGCATGACAAAAGCTCAATCGGGCTTATTGTTTTAAAATATATGTAACGATAGTTTTCCTTCTTTTAATAAAAACTGTTTTAAAATAATCAGAGATTTCATTTGTTTTTATAAACTTCAAAATAGTTAAACCAAATTCAAATGGCAGGGTCTGATTTTTCTTCTCTCTCCTGTTTTCCAAGGTTTGCTTTGACATTTCGAATTATTTCACAACAAGAACCAATCATTTTGCTAAAAAATGAGAGGAAACAAGGAGCAATAAAAATTAAACCAATTGAGTAGTTAATTTATTTAAAACAATCTTTGTACATATAAAATTTCATTTTACGATCAGAAAACTAAATGAAGGCACCGTGAAAGGATTTTACTTTATTTGACCGGCTTACGTAAAAGTCATCTCTATGAATATCAGAAAATGTGATTGATAATGTGTGACAAATATATACTAGAATTGCAGAAGATTTATCGTAATTTCTAAAGCTTGTTATCATAAACTGATCGAGAAATTGCGTGCCTGTTTTATGGTACCGGATTACCTTATGAAATATTGATCACTTTATCACTAAATGAAATCATGCGGATCATTTGTCTTTTCCAAGTATTCATAAATTTTCCTAAATGCAAAATGTGTGCTAAGATTTAATATTGTTTCAAAATATCTCAACATTAATTTCGCTTACTAATACAATTTGTAAGTATAATAAATAAATACTATGAATAATATATTTTAAATTTGCTTAAACGGCTCGATATCATCAACTTTTAATTTTATAAGAAAGTGTTGCTAAAAATATCATCGAGCCTTAAATATATTCAAGATAATCCGTTTTAGGTTTTTCATATGGAGCTGAAGCTCACTTAGTACATCACCGACTTTCTAATGTGTTCTATTTAGATTGTTCTAGTATGACAAAAAAAAAATGCTATTCCCGCATTGCATAGCATGTATACTTTTGCCATAAATATCCATAAAGGATAGATGTATTTGAATTTCAACTTTTATTATCTTTCAAAATAGCATTTTTTCTAATTTATTTGATTACCAGTTAACAACTGGTGCAATCAATATAGTCATTATTATAACTATTATCGCATTGGAATCACATCAGAATTATCCTTCAAATTTGTCCTTCCTTAGTATAGCCTTCATTCTAATTCACTTAGATACATCTCTAATATAGCCATCAATATAGCCCTTATTATAACTATGATTCATTTGGACACCACGCCACAAGTGGTACCAGCAACATTACCCTTATTCTAACTATAATCGCATGGACACCACGTCATAATTATATATTATATTTCCTTTCTCTTAGTATAGCCATCATTCCAATTTATTTGGCCACCACGTCAAAAGTGCCTTCATCAACAATATACGAACAATAATTCATTTGGACACAACGCCACAAGTGGTACCAGCAACATTACCCTTATTCTAACTATAATCGCATGGACACCACGTCATAATTATATTTTATATTTCCTTTCTCTTAGTATAGCCATCATTCCAGTTTATTTGGCCACCACGTCAAAAGTGCCTTCATCAACAATATACGAACAATAATTCATTTGGACACCACGCCACAAGTGGTACCAGCAACATTACCCTTATTCTAACTATAATCGCATGGACACCACGTCATAATTATATTTTATATTTCCTTTCTCTTAGTATAGCCATCATTCCAATTTATTTGGCCACCACGTCAAAAGTGCCTTCATCAACAATATACGAACAATAATTCATTTGGACACCACGCCACAAGTGGTACCAGCAACATTACCCTTATTCTAACTATAATCGCATGGACACCACGTCATAATTATATTTTATATTTCCTTTCTCTTAGTATAGCCATCATTCCAATTTATTTGGCCACCACGTCAAAAGTGCCTTCATCAACAATATACGAACAATAATTCATTTGGACACCACGCCACAAGTGGTACCAGCAACATTACCCTTATTCTAACTGTAATCGCATGGACACCACGTCATAATTATATTTTATATTTCCTTTCTCTTAGTATAGCCATCATTCCAATTTATTTGGCCACCACGTCAAAAGTGCCTTCATCAACAATATACGAACAATAATTCATTTGGACACCACGCCACAAGTGGTACCAGCAACATTACCCTTATTCTAACTATAATCGCATGGACACCACGTCATAATTATATTTTATATTTCCTTTCTCTTAGTACAGCCATCATTCCAATTTATTTGGCCACCACGTCAAAAGTGCCTTCATCAACAATATACGAACAATAATTCATTTGGACACCACGCCACAAGTGGTACCAGCAACATTACCCTTATTCTAACTATAAACGCATGGACACCACGTCATAATTATATTTTATATTTCCTTTCTCTTGGTATAGCCATCATTCTAATTTATTTGGTCACCACGTCAGAAGAGTTGTCATCAACAATATACGAACAATAATTCATTTGGACACCACGCCACAAGAGGTTCCAACAATTTTACTATTATTTTAACTTCAATCGCATGGTCACGACCTCATAATATATATTTTATAATTTAGCCATCATTCTAATACATTTGGACACCACGTCTCAAAGGGCGCCATCAATATAGCCATTATTCTAGCTATAATCGCTTGGACACCACGTCACAATTATCTTTTATATTTTTCTTCTCTTAGTTTAGCAATCATTCAAATTCATTTATACACCACGTTACAAGTGGCACCATCAATATAGTCATTATTCCTACCACAATTCATTTGGATATCAAGCTACAAGTGGTACCAACAATATAACCATTATTCTAACTATAGTCGTATGGATTTCACCTCGCAATAATCCTTCATATCTGTCCCATCCTTAGTAAGTATTTTAATTAAATTAATTTATTAGTTCTAAAATACATATCTGATTAGTATTGCATTCGAAGATTGAGAAAAATACAAATCCTTAAAAATATAGTTTATCTGTCGATGCAAATTTCAAACTACGAACTGATTGAAATATAAAAATGTAAAAACCAGTAAAAAACAAAAAAAAAAAAAAAAGTTTAGTGATATTACTTTAGGGCAATGTCCACAAATGCAAGTGTATAAATATATGTAGAAACGCACTTCAGAACTTTTACGTTCTCTTCGATTTTCTCCATTTCTTCTTGTGTTGCCGTGCCTATCTTGATCGGCAGTACTCTTTGCTTTCAACCGATAGACAGGAATAAAAGGACGAAATAGAGTTTTCCATTTCTGAAGTGGAGGTGAAACGAGGGGAAAAAAAGAGAAGTCTTCTAAGAATACCTAAATTTTATGTTTTTACCCTGGAGTGCTCCGCGCTTAAGTAGTATAAAGAAACACTGCTTAGATTGAAGAAAATGTTATTCTTCTCACGATATACCCTGTGCTGATGCAATTTTACGGGGCCTATGGCGTACTGAGGCATCGCCTCGGGATAGTTTTTCTTGATGGTAACTTGTTTACTCTAGATATGTACTATTGCTTTATATGTATCGTAAACAGCGCTTTTCGAACCTGGATATCTAATAATTTTTAGTCATAGCTTTATTTCGCCAGGCTTCCAACAATAAAAATATTAGATTTTTTTTCAAAATTTAAAAACTACTTCAATGCCAATTTTGATCTAATATTTTTCAGAAATACTGAGTTTTATTTGCTTAAATCAGAGATTTTCCAAACTTTTTTGACCTATAGACCCCTTTTTATTGTCAAAACTTGCAAACGTATCCTCAAGTGAGAAAGCTACATAAATGAATAATTATAAAAATTACAAATTTAATAGAACATTTTGGTAAGAAGTATTTATTGAAATTATAACTTTTGTTTAAAATAAAATTTAAAAATTGTAACTTATATGAACGTGAGGAGATTTTATGAGTGTATTTATGTCCGGCTCAATGCTTGTGAGTAGCAACCGCAAACCCCCATGAGCACCAATTTCTTGTCGTTTTTTTTTTTTTTTTTTTTTTTTTTCCTTTTTTATGATGAGGTTCAAAACGGCACTGAATCCACGTTCTGCCAAATAGAAAGGTGGAAATCGGTCAACAACTTCTCCATTCAAGCGGAGAAGTCTTCTCTTCCCAAGTTTTGCTTGTAAAGAAAAAAGTTTTGCAACAAAAGCAGATATTGCGCTTTTAGTTTTGATTAAATTTAATTGGTCACTTTGTAGTTTCAAATTATTTTCGTTAAATTTGGCAATTAAAGCAGTCATATAGGCTATGTCGTTTTTTAATTTAATTAAATTGTTGTGCAAATCTTTGTCTTTATTTTCCAGGAATTCAAACACTGAACCAAAGAGAGCATAAAATAGATTTAAACATGCAGTTTCAGATAACCAACTTATTTCTGTGTGAAGTAGCAAACGATTATTGTATTCCTCATTTTTGAAACAAAGTTGAAATAATCTCGCATTGAAGGCATTCCATTTTATTTTTATAACTGCTTTAATAACGTAATCTAGTGATTCGTGCAAATGTTCGCTAAGATTTGATGCGATTAAATGATGTTGATGAATGACACAATATACTAAAAATGCTTGTCAACTTGTTTTAAGTATGCCAGAAAGCCTCAGTATCTACCTAACATTGCCGGAGCACCGTCAGTAGCAACAGAAATGATATTAGTATAGCTTTTTCATCCAATAAAAAAAAAAAAACTTTTAATTCAGTAAATAACATTTCACCTTTTGTATCGGTTATCAAACATTTAGTAACTAACAATTCTTGGCTAAATTTTCATTTTTTACTAATCTTACAAAAACGTTAAATCCTTGCATTTTTTGTCGCTATGAATTTTTATTAATTGTTTCTTATCTTGGAAGGTTCCATTGAATCATTTGACATAGTTTTATTAAATAGAAAACACATAGGCAAATTCCTATTTCCTGGTAAAGAAATAAAGGCATACTTCAAATTATCAACACTGTACTGTCGACAATTTTTCTTCGGCTCACTCATACTGTTATTTGTTAAAAAGGGCAAAAAAGGATATAAGCAAATTTGTATATTAAATGTTTTATTTGTAACAAACTACTGTTAATAATTATTAACTTTTTCAGTGAAATGCTGCCGTAAAGTAAGGTTAATTATTTGACGTTAATTTGAATTAATTATTGAATTAATTATTTGACGTTAGGATAAAATTTTGTGCAATTTTTTTAATGAAATATAATTCTCAATTATTAACTTCTGTAAAAAAAAAACACCTGTATTAAAAAAAAACTTATAATCTCTGCCTAGGTTTTCAATAAAACGAAGTAACCCCTTAACTAACGTTAACTAGTGGTGTTAAAACGAGTTTTAACACTACTATTAAAGATTATATGGGCAAGGAAAAAAAGCACCACTCTCGTTTGCCCGGTACTGGTGTTTTTAAAAACTGATAATTTATGAATTTTCTCTAAGGTACGTAAATTTAATCCTTAAAATAGAAAAACAAATCTTGTTTTCCTGTAGATAAGAGAATTGATATTTCTAACATTTAATATGTGTGGAGTTTAAAAAAGCATGTAAATGATAATAAGTTGAATATTTTTATTAGACTTATCGACACTATTTTAAATGTTATACTTTTATTTTCGAATTATGCTTATTTAAATCTAGGAGATTGTCATATGCAAAGTGGAAACAGCGGATATTTTAATTAAATATTACTTTTTTTGTCCTTTAATAATACTATTCTAGTTCATATATCCCTGGGTTTAATAATAGAAACAAGTATGTTTACAATACAAAATCTTTACTTGATATTTTAATCAATACGCAGTAAAAAATTCGAGACATAAAATTCCTCAAGAATAACCCTTTCATATTATTTTTAATACAAAATTATTTTAAGTCATTTGTTTTTTAATTTTTGAAAGTATTCCAAATATAAATATTAAAATAACCGATTTCAATATTTTTCCTCAGTTAAACTACAAAGAACTAATCTACACCTTTTATCGTCACTCAGAGAAAATTTCAATAAAAAAAAAAAAACATTTACTAACTGTATTTTAATATGAAAAATATGATTTGATATTTTAAATGAATAATGACTGCCACAAAACACTCTTAAATTAAACTCATTCAACCTTTCACGTTCTAGTTCTATTTTTACTTTCATTTCATATATGAAATAAAATTATAAAAAAAAGGTAACGACCCAAGACTTTAAATTAAAACTCCACATTTTAAATAAATCTCCAATTTTCCGGTACTAGAGTATTTTTAACGCCAACAATAAAGCTCGTTCCCTTCTTCAGCTTTTTCTTTTTACTTGAAAGTGTAATAAAGTAAGCCCCGTCACAACTATTACGAAATCTGCTTTTATTGCTATAGGAGTACTAGTACACTAAGAGTTCATTTTGAAAGGCCATGGTGCGTGAAAAGTCTTGCCGGGACTAGTAAAGTAGTAATTTCATTTCGCAGCATTAGTTATTTTCGTTCCATTAGGTTTGTGTTAAGGATCAATTTGCACCTTACTCAAGTGAATAATAAAGTGATAAAGGTTATAGCTTAAAAGAATTTTGGAATCGGTCATAAACCTAACGTGCATGACGTCCTAATATTTAACACCGTCTTCAAGTTTTGTCTCTACACACATTTCAAGTGGAAAATTAAAAAAAAATATATTTACACATTTAGAAATCGAAAATAAATTTCATGACTTCGCATTCATTAAAAATTATAACGGCGTTATGTATGACCATATCGCAAACAAATATAGCTACTTTGGGAAGAATGAAATTATAAACAATAAACTTATACAAATTATACTTCGTTAGAAATATTTTTTGATTAAAATTTATAAAAAAATTTTTGAGCCAAGTTCTTTACTAACTGTTAAGAGTAAAGTATTCTAAGAATTATTTTTTATATATATATATATATATATATATATATATATATATATATATATATATATATATATATATATATATATATATATATATATATATATATATATATATATATATATATATATATATATATATATATATATATATATATATATATATATATATATATCGAAAGATGTTCTTTGACGGTAGCATTTATTACGTACGAAAAAGCTTATAAACTTATATAGATAGAAATCGGATGTTATATTTGAGTATGGTGGAAAGCTATGATAGCCATTAACGTGTCAATATTGTTTAAGGTAAGCGAAAGAGGAGTCGTGATTAACAATTTATGAAACTATCATCTATCAAGTCAGAAAATAAATAAATTTCGATGACGCCAACTTCAGAAAGTAATTCGAATCCCTAAAAAAAGTTTTGTTAAGATTTTATTTAGGATAAAGTTTAGATTTTAAAAAATATATAATTTTAAGCCAATTATAATATTATAACTTGTAACTGCAAGGAGAGTATTTCTTTTCAGAACTACACATAATAGCTCCATTTGCTTTACAGGGTGTTACTAAATAAAAACGGATATACTTATACTTTCGTTTCAATAAACAGCAGTACTGGTAATATTAGTGGTAGCATTAACTAATTTCCATTAATTTAGTTCTTTTACCTCCACTTAAGTGTTTAGTTTAACTAAATTTTTTAAGTATTTCCACTGTTTTTTTAAAGAGAAATCAACAATGCAATTTTGAAGTTTCATGCAATAAAAAAAATGAATTACACTTATAACTTTTAAATGGTTGATTGGAATTTCATTCTATAATGTGTAATAGTAATATCTCAAAGAAATTTCTTGATTTATGTATAGAAGTTAACTGTAACCATCGCGGAATATGCTTAAATTGTTCGAAAAACACACTTTTTCCTTAAGAAACATTTCTTTTTATATACATAAAATTTGGATCAAATGCCTATATATATATATTGCAATAAATAAATACATAAAGGACAAAAAGAAAATGGAGAAAAACAATAATTCTCTACATTTTCTCGATTGTAAAATAGATTTTAATTTCTCCATTAATCGAAAAGGTAAATCGTCAAAATAGATAGTGACAATTAAAGTTAAAAATTTCATTGAATATAAATATATTTTTATTTTAATACTTCTTTTTTTTTAAAAAACTGAAATATAATCAGTGTTTACAATTTTCAATGGCTTGAAAACGTATTTTAATCTTTATACTCTCTACAAAAAAAGAAAAAAACTCATAGTTAAAAATAAATCATACAAAATTATGTCTTATTTCAATGTTTTCTTAAATACTTTTGAATATTTAAAAAATTTATTAAAATTTGAATTCATTTAAATGCTCTGAATTTATTTTATTTACATTTTCCTTTGTTTTTAAGAGAAATTTAATTATTTAAATGATGGAATCTTGTTTCTCATTGCCAGAAATAAATAGATGCGTTTGATATTTGCTTTTATTAGATTCGCGAGTTTATAAATAAAACTCCTTGCAAATAACCTTAATTTTTATTTCTCTGTATTTTTAAAGTGTATTGAACCGTTTCGTAAGCAGCACTCTCAATATTTATAATTAGAAAAAACTTATTAAAATTAAAGTGAAATCGTACATATTATGACTGTCAAATAATATTTAAAACTCAAAAATAGAATCGATTTCAAAACCTGATGATTTATTATTGCAGCCAATCACAGTTAGAACAGAATTTAAAGAATTAATACCAGTTTGATTATTAAAAGAAATTAAAAAATGTTTTCTATTTATCGCATTTCATAGCTCTTCAATTATTCTAAATATAAATTGAATTTTTTGCTTTTAATTCCGCATTTACTGTTAATGGTCACGAAAATATTTCGCAAGATTCTGATAGCATATTTTTTGCACTTAAATATTATTTGCTTACTTTTTTACTTCTTTTTTGGGAAGGCTTTTAAATATATATACACCAATATTACATACTCTCTCGCCTATACTGTTTAAAATTTCTCTTTGTGTAGATTTCAGATTAGATTTTCTACTCATGAAGGACGTCCTATTGTTTTTCTAGTGGTGTATGTAGGACATAGTATAGATTTCCTACTAGTGTAACACATCCTATAAATTTTCTTCTAGTATTGAACATTCTATATATTTTATACTAGTGTAGGACATCCAGTAGATTTTCTACTAGTTTAGGACATCCTATAGATTTTTTACTAGTTTAAATTACCCTATAGATTTTCTACTGGTATAGAACGACGTGCAAATGAAATGCCAGTGTAGGACACATTATTTAATTTTTCCTCGTGTAATGACGCTATGTAAGATTTTAGGTTAGAACGTTTTGTTCTCGTCTGAGGCCATCATATATATTTACAAAACCCATGCTTGTTTCAAACTCTATATGTAGATATCAGGTTCAAGCACACCTAAGTGTAGATTTTGTTCCTCGCAAACAACTGTTATTTCATGGATGTGTGGAACGAAATGTACACAGATTGTTGAACTTATATTCACAGGAAGCGGAACTTAGACTTAGAACTTTGCGTGGAATACCATGCATAATCATATACTCTATAACTTATAATCTGAGACACTTGTTAAAATAAAAAATAAAAAAAATAATAATAAAAAATTAAAAAAAACTTTTCATAAGCCTTACTAAAGAAGGAATGCGTGATATTTTATCCTTTGTAATTAATTTTTGTATTTTAAATTATCTAATAAAAAAAAATTTCGATATTTTTTCAGCAAATAGCTAAAATAAATCTTACCAACCTTCCAGATATTTCTAGTAAATAATAGAGAAAAGAATTTGACTTTATAATCCCCAAGCAAAATTTCTTCTACACTTTATGACCGTTTTTGTGACGTCATAAGCTATTTCTTTTACAAACACTTGTCACAAACAACACCCAAGTGAATTTCGAAAACAGCCGAAAACGACAGAAAATTGCTCGAGAGACCGGCGGCTCTATTGAGGTACGGAGGGATCGAAATGGAAACTTAGAAAACGGGAAAATTCCGTTACTTATTCATCAGTTTAGGAAAAGAGAAATTTCTAAGTATCTGTTATTCGTCGTCTGTTCCAACGAGATAGAAGAGAAAGTGAGGAGTGACAGGCTTGCAGTGGATCATTAAGGATCTTACCTATCGACTGACAGATGCTTTGTCATAATCCATCAAATGACTTGGCAAAATGACGCCCGAGTACCGGTCCTTGTTTGCAGCACTTGACATATTCCAATCTCTTCTATCGATACCCTGCCTCCTTTCTCTGGCTGCATTGTTTCGGGATTTGTGCTACTACTGCTGTTGTATCATTATTTCCTACTTGATGGACTTGGATGTAAACGTGGGAAGCTTGCGAAGCGATCTGAAAAACTTTCTAAAAAAAAGCTCTATTTTGCTTTAAAAGTTTAAAAAAAAATTGAAGGGAAAATTTTTTTTTTTATTATTTTTTTTTTTTGGGGGGGGGGGAGTCGGGAAGGGACACTTGAAAATATTGGCGTTTGCGATAAAATCATCAATAGAGTTGAAGCAGAAAGTATCTTTTAAATAAAAATTTTTTATGTTTTGTATGTTTTCTTTTTTTTTTTTTTTTTAGGAAAAAACTCTTACTATTTCATTAAATATTTTGCAGCTAAAATTTTTATAAGAATTATTTAAACGTGCTGCTAACAATTTTTCTTTCAATATAAAAAAAAAACCCAAAACGGCCATTAAAAAAATTTTTTTTTTCTATTTTCAAATCCTTTTTTATTTTCCAATATATTAGATGCAAAATACACGGAGAAAAAAAATCTTCTAAAATTATCGTACTGCATGGTAGTGACGTTTCTGATTAAGAAAAACATAACTAACCAAAATATACCGTATTTAAACCATTCATTCGGTAATCTTTCTATACATATGGTAACGGCTTACCGGAAATTCTGTTTTTCAATATTGTATTTCTTATTACCACACATTTAGTAAAATAAATGCAAAACTGAAAAGTAAATCTAACCAATAAATGGTTTTTGTACCATTGTCTAATGTATGATAAAGTTACATAATTCTACAAAATTTCACTTCTTTTTCGAAAACAATATTTTAATGCTAAGTTTATATAACTATATTTTTACCAAAGAGCTTTGGTAAAAATTTATCGTGTTTTTTTAATGTTACCATAGAGCCGAAAACACGGTAAAATTTACTATATTCATACTTACGGACTCTTTCTATTTTCTCGGAAGAATTTATTTTTATATCTAATGTGATGGCAAAATTTATAGAATCACATTTTATTCTTCACTCAATAAATACTGTTTAAAATTATTTTGACTACCATTACGTTTGAATAATTTAAACATATATATCTGATAGGCTTGTAAATTATCTCATAGTACTTTTAATTGTTGGCTCCATTTTTACGAAACACCAACTTACAATATCAGTTTCATTGTCTTTATTCTACAACTAGGAAAAAACCTCTTAGAAAATGACCATAAAAGTTAGCAGGTATGCATACTCTTGTAGTTTTGACCATATTTTTTTTTCTCAGTGTAGATTTTGAGTATTTTTCAAAATTCTCTAGATTTATATCATATGAAACCATTTTTCTCACTGATATAATATGTTTTATAAATAAAATTATTGCTATGTGTTTACTATATTCATTTAATTTTTGATATATAAAATTGTTTATACTTATATTAATACAAATTCGCTTTGTAATTTTTTTAGTATTATCCATTTCAATGTATATTTAAAATTAATTTTAGTTTGTAGATTAGTCAATTGAATTTATATTTATGTTTTCTGTTATATTTCTTCTACGCTACCAAGTGATTCTGTAATCAGCTAATGTATTATAGTTTTATTATTCGAAATTATTTTAAACAATTTATCTAATTAGAAATAGACTTTTTATATCCGGCTGCAATTAAAAAATAGCCACATTTTTTCTCATTTTGAACTACTGCAATCGCCGTTTTTTTCATAGTTCAGTTAATTTAAAAGTCTTGGAGCAGATTTTCACATTGCTTAGGAGAGTGGTTTTTTGATGAGCCCAATGATATAAATATTTTGATGATATAGGCAATGAAATGTTTCTGTGTATTGTATTGCTTTATAGTCGCCGAAATACGTAGAGAACTAACCTGGAAACAATATTAGGGTACATTTCGATACCAGAACATAACCTTTGAAAAAAAATGTGACTTTACTAATTTAGATGGAAATATTTAAATTAAGTTTGATTATGGAACACATTATAATGTATATTCTGTTTTTATTTTTATAATATTTCTTCTTATAAATTTTCACGACTGCAAATGTTTCCTATTGGGGAATTTAAATGGGTCTAGCATGCAAAACTCAAAAGTCACACAGTAAAAAAAAAGTATCGGAAAAATTACAGTGAGGAAAACAAGAATCACTTAAATTTAAATACATTTTTTTCTTAAACGTATATACTCGATCTTTCAGTTTACAGAATTTTGGGGAAATACCAGTTTTTCACTGTCTATTCCTATAAAGTAACTTTCTTTCAGGCATACCAATAGATTGCACTTTATTTCATTGTTAAGTAGCAGTTCATGCAGCATAGTGGATAGAGTTGTCATCTACAATTATTTCGGCCCGGGTTCGATTCTCCGAGTGACTTAGCACTTTGATCAATTAGCACTTTGCCAAATAATGTAGTTATGCTTCGGATACCAATCTAATACAGTGTGACCGGTGGTTTCAAAGTTAGAAATGAATTGATATCTAAGAGACAAAAAGTTATTTACGAAATTTTACTTACATTATTCCGGTAGTATTGCTGAATTTTCTGTGAATATTTTTCTGCATTTTTACAGAATTTTTCCGTTTTTAACTCACAGTTGTTTCACTCGTGACTCTTAATACATGATTTTGAGTTAATTTACTCATAAAAATTTTACAGTGCATAAGTTAATTTATTTATTTGCTTTTCTTTAATGTTTAAAAAGAATGGTAAAATTATTTATCTTTCAGAAGGCGAAAAAGTTGTGATTTTAATTCAATTAGAATATTTGATAAGATAGGGTTTCATTTTCGTCCCTCATTGATTTTCAAGAGAAGCGGAAATTATGTAAGCACTTTTCAGATAATATGTAAACTTGATTATGCGATCATGTTTGCATGCATTTTTCCGAATTTAGAAGCGTATATCTTAAAACTTACTAAAGATTTCCAGTATAATTATGATTACTCCAGTAAAATTAAAGATTATTTCCAGTATGTATACTTAAGTTATTTTGAAACATATCATAACAGAAATTTTGTAAACATTTTCAGACGTTATTTTATATCTGTTTTTCGAATAAAATACTAGAAATTTTGAATTTTTTTAATATCTTTAAAATTTAGAAGAAAAACTAAGTTATGATCTTGTTTCTCTTTGCAACTCAGAAAACATAAATAGTTAAACATAATATTATTAGTAATATAAAAATTTAAAAAGTCTATTTTTTTTTTTAAAAAATAGTTAATTTTTTAAAAATGTTTCGACTCTTTGTCAGAATTCCGTGTATAGTTTTTCTACGGTATCTACTATAATATGTTTTTAAAAAATTTTGCTATACAAAGCACTTAAAAATCACAAATGACATCGGACTCCAGATTAAGTAAATATTACACAATTACTTATTTCTTAAAAAGAAAAAAACATTCATTGAAATTGTTTCTTTTTTAAATTTGACTGGATAGATTTTTGAACTTAGAATAAAACATTTTCATAAATAAAAAAAGCGCTCAAGGGAGTAAAAATCAATGTTAAGTATTTAAAAATAATCGCTTCTGAATGAAAATTTTTGAAATAAAACAACTTAATGAGAAACATGAGTGTTGAATGTTTCTCCAAAAAAATATTTACTTTTTTTTTCTTTATATTTTACTCCGATAATCAAAATCATCTCCCATGTTTTAGTTACTTTCTGTAAAAGACATGCACTTGGTATGATTTTTTTTCAATTAGTAAGTTAAATAAAAAATATTTGAAACATTAACAAGTGCATGTAAATAAACTGAGGCCCTTAAAATATCACGGTTTTTGCGCTAATGATCACTTTGCGGGAAAATGAATAAAAGCAATTAGTCTCTCTCTACTTGCTTTTATTTAGTGATTTTTTATAAAAAAATAATGCTAGTTAATTGCTGATAATTTTTGCTCTTCAAATGAAAGTAAATATAACTTAAAAACTAAGTTTGTCTTTAAGTGAATATTTATCTCATCCTAAGGATATGAAAGACAAAAAAAAAGTTATTATAAATATTTTAATTTTTTTTTCTTTGGTACTGTCATAGAATTATACTATCAGAAGCAATCGATTCATGACAGCATGTACTCAATGTTATTGCAAATAAAACTATTAAGTTTGTCTTATTCGGATTAACTCTTAACGCTACGCTAGATCAATAGAAATCAGCTATTGGTGATATTTTATAATTCATCATTAGTGGTGATTTAACAACAATACTGCGTGTATGAGCCACATGCAAAATCTTCACTACCACAATTTAGATCGGACACAAGGTGGTAGTAATCGCCCGGACTCCGCCCTATGCTCCTCAACCGTTAGTTAACCTATCTGGCTCTGAGACCAGGGGGCATTACTCTAAAGTGACGGGGATCTTTGTATACCATCAAAGAAGTGAAAAAATAATCTCGCCTACCACTATTCCATTTTTTGGAGGAGATTTAAAATGGGTTTTCGAATGTCTCCATTCAAAACAAAATTTGTGTTTTCCAGCAATTTAAAAAATTTTACTTGTTTAATAGTTATTCAAGATGAGAAATAAAACTCAACTGACGATAATGATTAATTAAAGCTTACTTACTAATTTGAATAAAAGAAATAATATTCAATCTGTGGGACTTTACAACTTCATATCAGTGGAAAAGGGGATAATTTGATTGGTGCTGCCAAAGCAAAGATACTCGTTTGCCAACGATTCTATTGCTAGCATAAGCATTTTCTTTGTAAACCACCATTTAATGACTGCAGCTCTAGAATTTCGGAACTACTGAAATACAATTGGAGAAGGTGTAATTTGGTAAGCAACGACGCTTAAGCACCTTTTCGATAAAACACCCTGCCCGGCCTTAGGCATGATAAGCAATAAATCAATCTGTTACACAGAATATACGACCAAAGTATATAAAAAATTTTATTTGCAGAATATATAATTTAATAAGTAAGTTTGAGTTTAATTAAAATAGTATAATAGTTAAGCATGTTTAGTAAAAAAGCCATTAAAATTAGACATGTCAGTATATAAATATTAAACGCATGGATTATCGAGATGCAAATAGTAGACTCGTGATTATGAACTTCAAATCAACTCGTGCATCTGTTGCTAAAATACTTTTACGAAACTCTGCCCAGATATAACACGAGTTTAATAATCCTTCCAAAAAAGAGTGATAAAATGAGCAAGAATTTTCAAAACTGAGTTAGGTGTTTCGTTATAGTACTGAAGTTATCGTACAACTGTTTATGTGGCATTATCTGTACTTTTTTTTTAAATAATCATCCATCGTCGAGAGCAATCATATATTTGGCCAAAGCATGCAGCAAGGTGGTTCGAATGTTCATTCACCATTGTGATATAGAATTTAGAGATAGTTGAACCATCTATAAATCTCATCTCTCTGTAATCTCATAATACAGCAGAAGTGTCAACTCGTACTCGTGATTACTCGTCACAAAACAAAACAGATAAAAAAAAATATGCTGCGTATTTGTCAATGGAAGAAAGCCTGAAGCTTGGCAAAAATGAGCAGCCTCAAGCATGTTTGAACTACTCTGCAGTACAAGATAAAAACTGTACTAAAACGGATAAAATTCGTAACTTGAATATAAACTAAAGTACACTCAAAAATTAAATTGTTATACGAGTACAAAAGGACTATTGTGCAACAATAACAACAATGTTATTATATACACCGAAGAGTTATAACATTATGACCACCCTTTATCTATAACAATGGGCTCTCCCAGGTTTTCATGGTTTCTCGCCCAGGAACAATGTTTTCATGCGGCACATTAGGACCCATAATCCTCATAGAACATTCCCTGACGTCTGTAAGCTACTTGAACATAGTTGCAGACCAGGTTCACCCATTCATGGCAACAGTTTTTCCTGCGGGGGATGGTGTTTACCAACAGGATAATGCACCATGTCAAAAGGGTTGAATCGTCATGGATTGGTTCGAGGAACATTCCAGTGACTTTCAAGTCATGTCTTGGCCCCCAAATTCACCTGACCTTAATCCAAATAGAGCATTTGTGGTCCTACTTGGAAAACCAAATTCGTGCTGCCACGCTACCCCTCGCAATGTGAGGGAATTGCAGGATCAGTTGGTAAGCGCTTGGTACCAGATACCTTAGACTACCTATCAGCACCTTGTGGAATCAGTACCGTGGCGGATGCTAGCAGTTTTGAGGACTAAAGGTAGTCCTACATGTTATTAGCAGGATGGTCAAAATGTAATGGCTCTTCGGTGTATTATTATTGTTTGCCTCTTGAAAATTCAATGACTGTAGAATTATCAACAAGAAGTACCGGGTCACATTTTTAAGATACATTTTAGATGTCTTTTCCAACTTTTTTTTACTCACAAATTGGAAACACAAATTTAATTTGAAGCCCTGAGGATATGTATAGTGTTTGTTTTCTTAAAAGCTAACATTTCTTATTATGGGTCTTATTTTTCTATTTGAAAGTTTTAATAGAAATCCCTTTGCTTTTCCACATCTGTGGCTTTTCATCATTTCAAAATAAACTAAATTAAAGTTTCGATTAAAACACCAGTGTGAAATTTTCTTCTGGTTTTAAACAAAATTTGACTTTGTTTTAATTTTTTAGACAATAAAACTAATCCTTTATAAAGTTTTTCCTGAAAAAAAAACATTTATAAAATACTCTTTTAAATAGTTCTCCCAAGAATGCCATTTTAATAAAGTATTGCACTTGCTTTTCTTCCATCTAAAAGAGAAAAAAGACTAATTTATGAGAAAGAAAAGAAAATGGTGATAGGTTTCAAACACAAGGCGAAAATTTTCACCTTAAGCGAATAAGAAAAAAAAAAAAGTTTCTAATTTAATCATGAACTCACTTTATAATCAAATTACTCTTTTCTCAAGGTTTCTGAAATCATGCTAGTTTAACTAACACATGTGTATTCGAATGTATTTCTAAACAAGGCCAGGGAAAGAAACGTGGCGCCTTCTGCCGTGAAAATTGCGCCTAGACGGAGTACCGGTAAATCTCCTGCCGTACGAGAATATACCATTTTTTTTTCTTTCGTTGTGAACTCGCATAAAAGCGTTTCACTTTGTCTAGTAAAAGCGTGATTGGCCACTTGGCTTTAAAAAGAAAGAAATGGAAGTGTTTCTTGTCCCCCCTACATTTTCTCATTCATTCGGGACACACAGGTAACGGCTTAAATTTTGTTTCGCCGGCCGGGGACAATCGCCGTTAAAAACTAATTTGTTGAGTGCTGGCGAGAAAAGTCTTCTCAACATTGGCCTCACGCCCGCAGGATGCCAAATTTATTCCGCCCGAATCTCCATTTCAAGATAGAAAAAAGTTATTAAGCTCCAGGATTCGTAGTTGAAGCTTCCTTTTATATTCCGTAAATATATATGGTTAACATTCGAATCAAAATGGTACAAGTAAAGAAAGTTTCACAATTGCCTTGATACAAAAAATCTAATTGGAATCAATTTATAACTACAATAAATAAATTACATTTTTTAATAATTTATTTATTTTTGTCATTTATTGACAACGAGAAGAAATTATCAAGAATACTAATGATTTTCTACCAGATTGGAGGTTTTAAATATTTTTTATATATTGTTAAAATCTGTGAGCGTTGTTTTTATAAAACTGCCGTTTTCTTGTCGAAATATTCTCCAGTTTAAGTTAGAAAAAACTTTTCACGTTTCTAGGATTCGTAGTAGAAGCTTAAATTTATATTCCGTAAATGTATATAGTTTGCATCCGAAAGAAAATGGTACAAGAACTTTCGAATGATTATCGTCCAAGTCTTTATTTTAAGATAGAAAAATTTTATTAAGCTCCAAGATACGTAGTTGAAGCTTTGCTTCTTTAATATTCTGTATGATTTGAATCCGAATTATTATTATACAATTAATGATAAAATTTTCAGAAATTTCTTAATACGAAGGAGAAAATATGAATCAATTTACAGTTACAACAAATAAATTGCATTTAATAATAATTATTTGGGATTCTAAACAAACTTAATATAACAACAGATTCCCAAAGACTGATATTTTTGATTTAAGCGTTCCATTAGTGTGATTGTTAACAAATTTCAGACAGTTTTGTTAAAAATTGAAATCATTATTTTTAAAAATGTGTCGTATAGTTGTTCAAATTTAGCTACTGAAACGTCCTCTTATATTTGCATAGAGTAAAACTTTAAGGACAGCTATTGATTATTCTTTAATATTTTGAAACATTTACATCAAACTAACATTGGTATGTTTGCTGTTACGTATATAAAGCTAATATGGTTGTGAGATCTTAATCATTTTTGTTTAATATTTTAGTGAAAAGAAATAGAAAACAACGCAGCTAATATAAAACTTATAAGCACAACAGTCAATATTTAATAACATTATTGATAGATGAAACTACAGTTTCATATTTGAATACACCTTATTTTTGATTAATGTACATATTTTTCTTAGTTATTCATATTTTATTTACTAATGTAAAAATAAAACAGTTTAACTGTCACATTTTATATTTATTTTAAAGTACACAAATATTTGATTCGAACACAATTAGTTGAATCGAAATAAACAAAATTCTCTTTCCTTTCCGATGCAAACAAATACTATTTCTTAAAATAAATATCCATTTCAAACTTTTATTCTAGTCTTGAATTTCACGAAAATTTTTAATCTGAAATTTTACTACGAGTAAAAGAGTAAGAAATAATAACTAAGTTAAAATTATTGCAATTGGAAAATGGTAGAATTAAAAACTATTCTACTTATTCTAATAAAACTTAGAATGGTAAATAATAGCGAAATAGCCAGTTTTGGTACTTGCTAGCACAATAAACCATGCTTCTTTAAAAAAAATGATTGATTCAAATTTTTTGTTCATAAAGATAATATAAACAACAAATCGTGATGAACAATACATGCACAATTTTTTTGTTTTGTTAGGAATTTGCAGAAATAATATCTTTAACTTAAACATAATATAAAATAATTTCGCAACTTATTAAAAAAAAAACTATGAGCTTATCTGATATGATCTTTTTAAAAACCGGTTTTAAACCGGGTTAAATATTATACATAGCCTTGTGGGTAGTTCCATACTGATTTTACTATGATTACACTTTAATTAAAAATGCCTCTCAGTAAGCTGGGTGTGATTTCACCACACCTGTAGTTCAACATAACGTAACTGTAACCTTGTTAATGACAGATTGACGGTGATTGAGGTTAAATCGTTTTGTTTTTATCATACAAACTGTACGCATAATTGCGTTTAAAAATTGTATTTTCTAAGCGCTTATGTATCAATAAAAAAGGAGGGAGTAATTGTGAAGATTTTTCTGACTTTTAAAAAATCCAGATACCGACATTTATGTTTCTTTCAAAAATATAGTTGAATTAAACAATTATTTTTTACCAAAAGCTTATTTTTTTTTATCAGAAACTGAACTGCAAAAACATCCTAAATTAACAAATATCTTTGCTGCAATAGGGCACCACAATTTAGTTTAAAAGAAAAGTGCACTTAAATTTAGTTAAACATTTAATTATAAAACTGTTCCGCTGAAGCACAACAATAAAAACATGGTTAAATATTTCATCTTATACTTAGATTTAAGAAAAGCCTGAGACTAAATAAAAACCTCAATAGCTGTGTGCAAACCGCAGTTCTGAAATATGGGGTTTCAATTGCGACTTGAAGCAAGTTTTTTTACCACAGAATTGGTTTACCAACAAACAGAAAAATTGGTAAGAAGAATATCCATACAATCAGTTCTGCGTTTAACTACAAAAATAGTGCTTCTGAGAGCAACGCTACATTGGTAAAACTTTGCACCATATTAATTATTATACTGGTTGCAGCTTAGTTGGAACACATTATTATTATTTGATACTACATTAAATCTTATTTTTAACAGTGTAATACATGAATCTGAATAATTGTCAATTATGTTTCAGCAGGAATTGTCCTTACATTTGGAACAATATGACATTTTCTAATTCAAATTGATTTTTTTTCTCCGAAAATTTCTAACAGTATTTCATTTAATAAGTTTATCTCATAAAAAATGCTTTACAATTGCTTAGAATTTTTATAATTTTGATAGGTATTAATTTTTAAAGTTTCTTTAAATTCTTATGATCAGAAAAAAAAATCTTTTTGTGCAAACACAGTTTCCCAGAAAAATGTTATAATAAGCGATAAAGTGCTCATAATTTATTCTTATGGAGTTGCAGTTACAAGTTTTTTGTTTTAAGAGGATATCAAAATGCTTTCGCAAAGAATTAAGATAAAATCTCAATTTTCTATGATTTAGATAACTGATTTTAATGCTTTCCACAATTTGAATAATTAATTTGCAATCAAATTTTAAGAGGAATGGTACATCCATTTGGAACGAAATTACAATTCTGATTCAAAATCATTTTTTTAGCTCAAACTTTTTTGCATTATGTTTTATTGAATAAAGAATTTTCTTGGGATTCTCAGATATTCGCGAATTTTCAATTTTTTAAATTTTTGCACTCAAAAAAACTTACTTTTTTTGCTCAAACAGAAAGTGCGATGCATTCAAATGATTATTAGATGTTATTTTAAGGTATTTTAAAAGAGTAACGTTATTCAGAAAATGTTATGATAGGCGATAAAATGCACATAAATTTCTCTTCTTTTGGCAGCTTCATTTCACCAAGCCGATTTTTGATCAATGTGGCTTATATTTGGAATGAAGCCAGTAAAGGAAAAATAGAAGGATGGTACTGAGAACCCAAAAGTTTTGAAAAAGTAAAGGAATGTTAAGAAAAGAAAATTACTTTCTAGAAACAACACTCAAGATGTCTTGAAGCTTTAAATCCTCCAAGACAAAAATTTCTTTTTATTACTTTCCTCATATAATAACTTTGCGAGTGAAAAAAAGATTAAAAAAAGGAGAATCATCGTCAGAAAATAACATTTGTTTCTTCATATCAACCTTTTCCTTTGTGTTGCCACGGTTGGCTTGAATCTCTCTTGAGAATTCAATAGAAACTTGGTGAGTAACCATTGAAAAATATAGTGCACTTTTCATTAACTCTTTTCACACTTTACGGGAGAAAACCATTAAAAACAATACTGTTAACAGGCAATTCAGTGGTTATAAGATCGGTATAGTTTGCCATCGACTTGTACTTGTTTCAAGGCAGTATTTATTATTTCTTTATTTTTTTAACTTTCCGAAGAACTGGAAGTATAGAAGTTTTAACTAAACATGTCACTCACGTGAGAAGTTTATATCTTGAAAATTCCTCTTTTTTGGTAACAAGAAAATATATTCCATATAAACTTCTAAATTTTAAGAGTTTTTTTTTCTGTTGCCAGACTTATTGCGAAGTTGTTAGAAGTAACAGAAAAATTTAAAGCGAAACCTTAACTAAAATAAATAAATAAGTAAAAAGAAATGTGTTTCAAAGTTTCCAAAAAAGAATTATTCAAAAAATAAACTCCTATATATATATGGGTGTAGTGGGTATTTTATGATTTGGTATTTTTTTTCCTTACTTG
The DNA here is from genome assembly GCA_949128135.1 of Parasteatoda lunata. NCBI lineage: Eukaryota > Metazoa > Arthropoda > Arachnida > Araneae > Theridiidae > Parasteatoda > Parasteatoda lunata. The sequence goes on along the minus strand of OX421980.1, from coordinate 64,164,167 downwards.
TAAATTGCATTCAATTGCATTGTGCATGAAAACAAGACCTAAAATAAATTTAATATCCATATTATTTATATATTCCGCATAAATATATAGCTCATTTATTTTGTTATCATTATTAAAATCTGTTTCCAAATGGAAATTTAGGAAAAAATAATTGACGATTAAAAAATTTAAATAGTTTGTTCCATTTTGTTGTTTTTTTGGAATCGGTTAGTTCATAATCATAGTATAAGTTGGTGTAAGAGTTATGCACTGAAGGTACGAAAAGTAAATATGATATTTCCTTGTTTAGCTTGTCTGTTTGAACTTTTTTTCTGAAAGTTTCAAGACAATTCTTTTCTAATCAACTTAGTCATCGAATGTTGATGAATCGATTTCACTCCTATAAGATCAATATAATTTAAAGGTTGGTCTTGCTTCGTATGACCATATTGATTTCGCTTCTTATTTTCTAGAGAAAGTACCTGGCTATTTCACTACAAAAATTGCACTATTTTAGCTTTTGCTTGGTACTCACCTCTAATCTTTCCAGCGCATCCAAGCAAAGAGAAAAGAGGATAAGGTCTCTATGGTTCAGGGATGGGGATGGGTGTAATATAAAAGCGTATTGCTGCAATCCAAATAAATAAATAAAATTGATTGCGGAAAAAAATCTTACAAATAGCGTTTCAAATTTAAAACCGACAAAAGAATTTTCAAAAATACGTATTTCCTTTAACAATCCCAATAATTCTTATTAATTACATCCAATCGTGATCGTTATAAAATGTATTTTTAAATTAATATAATAAAATCCTTAATATTTGTAATAAATTATATAAGAATCGACATTAGTTTTGTAAATTAGCACCCACGAAAATATAATCTTGTAGGTGAGTTTTTAAATCAGGCCACAAATCGAACTACATGTTTGTAAAAATTCACAAAGCTCAAATTGGGTGTTTACAAAAAATGAACGTATCTTAAAATGCATATTTACAAAAATAGACTAAGCTCGAATACGTATTTATGAAGATGAACAAAAGTCTAAATGCGCGTTTGCGAAAATGGACAAAGCTCGAAATGCGTGTTAATGGAAATGGACACATCTATTTTAGAAATGGACAACGCATTTGATTCTGTTTTTCAAACTTCTGTTATAAAATTTGTTCTTTTTTAAAGAATAAATTAATGAATCTGAATAAATTTGCAACGCTATATTATCCATTTGCTTAAATCACTTGGTGTATTTATTAAATTTGTTTTTTTTCTCAATAATTCCCATTGTAACAATTGAGATTTTTGAAACTCAATTTATCGTTTAGAGTTTTGAATATGAATAGATCTGTGATACACATACCCCCACCCAAAAGTTTAGGGATCTTCCCCTTATTGATTATGTTTGTGTTTAAATAAATAAGGAAAAATAAACAAGTAATTTCTCGTTTGTTTGTTAAATTTGGATTGAAAACTGAAAAAGCTCAATTTTCCTTGCTGCATCCATTTTCATAAACACGTATTATTAGCTGTGTCCGTTTGCAAAAAAATGCATTTCGAGCTTTATCCAAATTTAAAAATACTCTGAAGATTTATAAAGAAAAAGAATTTTTTTTTCTTTTTGAATACATTGAAGCAATTTTACACCTTTTTTTAGTGTGAATTTATTTTTCATAAACTTAAGAGACATTGAAAACAATTTAAAGAAAAGTGTATGGTCAGGCATTACAGTAATGGGTATATTAATTAAATAAAGAGCATATTTTAGAAAATAATACATCTTAACTCATACGTTGTTGCTCTCTTTTAGTTTTTTGAACCAAATTCACTCACTTTGACATTTGCATGATTTTACAAAATCTTATTTTGACAAACTAAGCTTTTACAGTTTCAAAAATATTTTTTTCATGAGTATATCATACTTGAAACATTTCGAAAATAAGGCTACTTTTTGTTTTGCAATCCAATTTTTCGCACATCTTTACTGGCAGATCACACAAAGATCCTCAATAGGATTAAAATCCGTAGGGCTTCACGGGTACTCTAAAACAGCTGTTTTGTGTTTTGTAAAAATATTCCTTTATATGTTTAAAATGTGGAAAACAGCCAAATCTTGTTGAAATAATCTCTATTTAGATAAAAACCGCTTGCTTAACTTTGACATCATCCTTTCTCTCATTATCTTTTACTGGCCACTTTTCCTTATTCTTTGTAAATACATTTAGGATCAGTTTTACACAATCCTATGAAAAACAAAGGATTTTCTTTTAAGTTGTTAAATCCTAATAAAAAACAAAACTTTTTCAACACTATTATTCTTTATAAGTGCAAAAAGAATTGAATAAGCAAAAATTATTTCTTATTATTGACGGGATTATTTCATATTTTTCAAACAATGGGTTGTAAATGATATATTCTTCGAAAAAAATCAATTATTTTTATTTCTTACTCAATTAAAAATATATTAATGATTATTTTTGTAAGCAACTAAATCTATTTTTTGTTTTGTAAAACTTTGTGTCGTTATCAAAATTAGATTTCTCAGGAACTATTCGACCGATTTCACTCTAATGTTATATTTTGCCATATAAAATGAAATTTTCTAAAATTATGTAAAAAATTGTATACCTAACGATTCGAATTCTTTTCGACTATTATTAAATAAAATATTAAAAAATAATAAATATTTACTCAAAGTTATTTTTGCATCGAATTATTTTTGCATCGAATTATTTTTGCATCGAATTATTTTTGGATAAATAAAATTTATTATTGAGTGCAAAAATGTTTCTCCCCGTTCAGAAATTTCTCAAGATATGAAAAAAATATATAAAAAATATAGAATTAGCATTAAGAGGACCAAACTTTGGACCGCTCTCCAGACAAATTTATTGGGATCTATTTCCCAGATTGCGAATCGCTCTATTTTTTGGGGGACAGACATAAGAATCCGTAAAAAAAAAATTTTTTTTTCTTCAAAAAAGTACGTTTTTGTGTCTGACTTCGTAACTTAAAATATCGTCTGCATTAATTAATTAGAACATTGAAAATCACCCCTTGAACCACTAAGATTAAGTTCTAGAAAGTGAAGATCCGATCATTAGATCAAAAGTTATTCAGCGTGCCCCGTATATTTTTTACGCTCTGTACATAATTTTTTTTTTTAATTATTGGTTGTGCTTACGAAAGAGAATTTTACTGCGAATTTATGCGAATCTTTTCGTTTTCTTTTTCTTTTTTTTTTCATTTTGCCAAAAATTTCATTTTAATTTCAAAACAAGTAAGCGGAAATTATGTTTTAAACAATATATTAATTAACTATATCAAAACTACTTTTAGGAAATGCAACTATTTTATGATGAGATTAATAAATATGACAAATATGATGATAAATTCTAAAAAATTATAATACAATATGAAAATAATCAGATAATAATATGATGAAATGTTGTATAATATGTTAAAACAAATTATAAATAGATAATTCGAAATTACACATTTTGTTGTGTGGAAATCTCATATAACATTAAATGTGGGGGAAAATACAACTGGTATGATTTAACCTATGTTGCTTTAATGGAGAAATTCTGGTTTCAGCATACATATTGATATGTAGATAAATACAAAACGGGAATATTTTATATGCTATAAAAGATAAAAATGTCGGGTATAAATAGTATTTGAGGAATGCAAATGTATGCTATTCAAAACTTTACTACCTGGTGCTTATCGGAGCATTAAACGGGAGCTAAGGTTTTGGGGAAATATTTTATTGCATTTTTCTAACCTTTAAGGAAAAAAAAAATATAGCACATAATTTTCGCTGTTTTATGTTTGAATAATCACAAAGTCTTGTTGTATTTATAGTACCAAAAATTTAACTGATCTGATCCTAAAGTAATTAACTGAATTATTTTATATGTGATTTTTAATTATAAACTTCAAATAGTGTATAGTTTTTATAGACTTTCAAAAGGTTTTAAAACTAACTCTATTGAGAAAAAAAACTGGCAGTCATAAATCAACTATGTTCTATAATCATTATTTTAATTGGTAATATTTCTGCGGTTTAAATCAATACCAATCAAAGAGAAAATATTGCTTAAACGTTTCGATTTTATGAAAATTCATTGCGATAAATGATTTAGGCATCATGATAGGTCATTCGTTTTACAAAAACTATTTTTTGTTTAGTTTTTTAATATGATTCTTATTGATCTCACATAAAGAAACTAATAAATTTTTTTGAAAACTGCCATACATGGATTTTTTTCATACTTACCTGAAACCCATAACTAATGAATAAAAACTGTATTTAGGAGAATTTTTGTATGGAATATGCATAGTTTAGAATATTCTTTTGTTTAACACGGTGGAGCTGCTTCCGAATTTAGTGCCATTAAATAAATGAATAAAAAAATATAACTACTATAAATTGCGCCAAAATCATCGTTTTTTTATTCACAAAAACTATCTTTTAACGGAAGAAAGTCATATTGCAACTTATTTTTTAAAGTAGACTATTTTAAAAAATATATATAACACGATCTACGAATTTCACGATTTCTTGAAGATTGTTTTCCCTTCAAGTCCCAAAAGTTTTAACAATACTATACTTTTTTGCCGAAGTGTGTTATCCATCTAAATATAACTGATAATATAAGTTTTTAATGATATTACAGTGATAATAAAAATGTTTTTTTCCCTTAGATTCACTAGATAATCTATCAAAACTATTTTTTTACTCTCATCTCCATGTGTGAAAAAACAGACTCGATTGCGATTTGAAATTTGCGATGATCAATTAAGCGCAATAGGCGTTATCATTCACAGCAAGAAAAAGATTTTCTAGTCGTGATTCCCCTACCTCAAGGAATGCCATCTGTAAACCATCATCAAGCCAAACTTAAAAAAAAAACTTAAAAAATCGAAATCGAATTAGATTTTTCGGATCGTTTTATCATCTATGTCGATAACCGACGACTATGTCATAAACAAGGATGTTATCGGCTCTAAGGCGAGGTTTGTGAATTTTGAAAAGACACCATAAATGACTTGCCATTATCTGAGGAGGGGGTGAAAATGCCATTTGCCATTAATTTGTCGTTAGCATTTTCTCAATGCTACGGCCATTTTTTTTTTTTAAATGCCCGCTGTACCTCGTTCATTCATTTTGAAGAATGACTCTGATGCATAATTAGTCCCGGACTTTGACAGAACTACCGTGCCTCTTAATCAGTTTACTAATAACCATCTTTACTTCCATTAGTTGGTGATAGAGACTGAACTGGAAAAAAAATTCTGTGATGAACTGATTAATTGCTTATGTTTGATGAAGCTCGCATGCATTTATTGATTGAAAAGTCAAAAGGAAAAATAATGAAAGAACAACGCTTTTCTTTCTGAAAAAGATGTATAGAGAAAAATAATTTTTGCATAATTCAGGGCACTGATGCCTGAAAGTGAATTATTTTTATTACTCCGACTGCTTCATTTGAAATCATTTCTTAGAGACACTGGTTTTATGAATGGAGTGTATTTTATTTTTTTTTTTTTTTAATTTGGATGTAAATCGTTTACGATTAACTTTCAAATAACAATTAGTAAATTCACAAATCATAAAACAATAGAACAAAATAATAATTAACACTTTTACCCTTATTTATTAAGTGTATTTATAATTGAAATAGGAATTTCCCAAATAATAAGGCAAAAGATGTTTTTTTTTTTTTTTTTTCTTTTCTACATATTTAAATTTAATTTCCAAAAAAATGTCAATTTTTAAAAAAAATAAAAAAATTTACAAATTAAAATAAAAGTTTCAAAAAGTTTAAAATTAAAAGTTTCAAAAATTAAAATATTTCAACTTTTTAAATTTTCTGAAAATCTTTTTAATTTTTTAAAAAAAAAATTACGAATACTAATCTTTTTTTTTCAATTTTCAGAAAAAAAACCAGAACGTTTTTATGTGCAGTGCACAAAAAATAAACAAATAAAATGAACTACTTCGAATAACTATGAATCTAATGGTCAGAATATCATGTACTAATACTCAATGGTTCAACAGAGTAGCCACAAATATTCTAATTAATTTGTGCAGGCGAAACATTAAGTTATGAAATCATACACAAAAAATTTATTTTCTCTGAGTAAACGTACACTTTTTCGACGAATTCGGATAGCCTGGTCGGTAGGGCGCTGGGCCCATGTCCAAGAGTTCGTGGGTTCGATCCCCGCCGACCGAAGACTTCCCTCGTAGTAAATAACGACAGATGCAAATAACGAAGTCACTGTAATATCAGTAAATAACGAAGTCCTCCATGCTCCCATAACAAATCAATACCTCTGGGGGAACTGATCCTGTATTTTCCTTGTTTTCTGGATTGGTCCAAAATTACAAGGCTACGGAGTTGAACATTAGTAGTCGTAAACCGAAAAATTGGGTCGGCTGTTCAACGACGGATATATATATCCCCTCAAATTATAGGGATAGCCACGATCTGGGAAAGATGGTCAAAATAGTTTGATCAGCAGAGTGATTTAAAGTTTGGACCCCTTAGTGTAATTACAATTTGTGTTTATTTCATAATATCCCGAGGAATTTTTAAGCGAATTGAAAACTATTTGCACGCAGTTATAAAATTCGTTTCGTCAAGGATAATTCCATACAGAAATAATTTATTATAGGTATTAATTATTTTTTTAAAATTTTATTTAATAATAGTCGAAAAAATTTGAATTATGAGGTATTCAATGATTTGCATCATTTTAGAAAATGCAATTTTAAATCGCAAAATACAAAATTTATTAAGATCGGCCGAATAGTCCTTAATAAATCGAATTTTAAAAAGTGGTATATTTAAAATTTGATTTCTCAAGACTATTCAATCAATTTCGCTTATATTTTGTATTTTGATAAAAATTATTTTTGCAAAGTATCTTCTTTGGATAATCGATTTTTTATAATCCTGTGCAGAAATATTTTAATTCTCTTAAATCGTTCGCTCGATGCAGCAAATACGCAAAAAGTGAAATTCACCTAAAATGGTACAAACTTTGCACCGTTCTTCTGACCAAATTACTGGGATCATATCTCTCAGATTACGGCTACTCTCTTTATTTTGAGGGTAAGAAATCCAAATCTGTCAAAAATAAGGCATGCTTATTCAGAGAAAGTACATTTTTGTGCATGATTTTGTAAATTAAAATATCATCAGCAAAAATTGATTAGCATTTTTTAGGTCACCTCGAACCATTGAGACTGAGTCCTAGTACGTGAAAATCCGATCAATAGATCAAAAGCTATCCGGGGTGTTTTTGTTTCCACTTTTTCCCGGGATGTTACTATAGCGAACTGTAGTGCTCCGTTTCTTTGAATGTTTCACTGAATGAAGACATTTTGTATGCACTTAGTAAGTCGGTAGAATTTTTATTAGCTTTGTATTCCAATAGCCTTTTCTCAATGTCATGTTCAGTTTTTTTTTTAATGCTTATTTGTTACTTTCATAACTCTCCTGTGTAATTAATCCCGAACTTGAGCAGAACTACCTTACTCTTTGATCCGTTTACTAATAACCATCTTTACTTCCATTAGTTGGTGATACACACTGGACTGAAAAAAATATTCTCTGATGAACTGATTAATTGTTTATGTTAGATGGAGCTCGCGTACGTTTATTGATTGCGAAGTCAAAAAAGAGAAAAATAGAACGCTTAGAGAAAATAGAGAAAGAACAACGCTTTTCTTTCGGAAAGAGACATAAGCAAAATAACTTTTTTAAAAATTAAGGGTACTAATGCTTGAATGCTTGAAGTCCAATTAATTCATTGAAATAATTACAAAAAACAATGGTTATTTCACTGATATACAGTCCTTGGCCATATTATTACACGCACTATAATATTCTATGTAAAATTAAAATTATCAGGTGATACTTCACAGCTGTATTGTTTTTATTCGGATGAAACCAGTTTGCATTTGTTTACGCTCCGGTATAAAGTGGTTAACATTGTAATGCAGTACGTTGAAAATAAATACAATAAGGATGTATATAAGCATATAAAAAAATCTCCTGAATAAAAACCCATTAAATGTATGTTTAAATATTAAAATATAGGGTGTTTATAAAGTCCCGGACCCATTTTGATGTTTAATAACTCATAAAATAATAAAGATAGATTAAAATTAATAACATAAATTGTTAGATAGACTCAAAAAGTTTCATGACCCTTGTCAATGAACTTCCATGTGTGCCCCCTTCGTCGCACGGAGAATATCAAGTCGATAGTCAATTTCGCGCCAGGCAAGCATGTTGGCATCCACAGAGGCTATTGCGGTTGCAATTCTGGCTTTTAGGTCATCAATGTTCGACACGATCCTCCTGTAAACATTGTCCTTTATAAATCCCCAAAGAAAAAAGTCCAGCGGCGTTATATCAGGCGATCTGGGTGGCCAAGGAATTGGACATCCTCGCCCAATCCATCTTCCTGGAAAATGGTCATTCAAAGAACTACTAGAAAATTCTTCTTCCACCGCAAGATCCTGCTTTTGGATGGAGGATCTTTTTGGTAAATTTTTCTGCAATTTCTCTGTGCTTGCACTATCGATTTCGTTTCTATGAACCACCATAAAATCTGTGCTTTCTCTTGTGGTGTATGCATTCTCCTTAATATCCGCTCGAATAAAACATCTACATAGAACAAACACATCAAAAGTAAACATAACATTGCAATAGTTGCCAAAAACAAAAGAGAAAAAATGCAATAAATAAGCAGACGATATTTAGAAAAGTACAGATATTTAGACTGGAAAATGAAATTATCTGAAATTAGCCACACGCGCAGACGATATTTACAAAAGTAAAGATATTCAAACCTGAAAAAGAAAATATATGAGTTATTCCATCAATAAATGCCATAAAGTTGTTTATATCTTCATTATTTTATGAGTTATTAAACATCAAAATGGGTCCGGGACTTTATAAACACCCTGTATTACAAATAAACTCGTGCTAATCATGTAATTATTAAAAACCTCTAGTGGGTCTAATAATTTTATCTAATTATTATAATAAATATTCTATATTTGTATAATATATCGTCTAATTTATCCTATCGTCAAATTTATATTATATATCGTCGATTTTAACCAATTGATACACTAACGTAACGTATCGTAAACAAGCGCAAACCGGTTTCAGTCACATAAAAACGATAAAGCTGTATAGTATCACCTGATAATTAACATTTTGCATAGAATCTTATAGTGCGTCTAATAATTTGGCCAGGGACTGTAGATTAATTGTATATATATGTATATATATATATATATATATATATATATATAATATAATTCTTTAATTCTTCTATGATTTACAGTCTTTTAACTATACGGGTTTTTTTTTCTTTTTAAGTAAAGGGATAAGAATAGTTAATACGTTTACTGATTTTTGAAGTAAGGGGGATAAAAATAGTTAATACTTTTACCGATATTCGATATTTAACATTTTCCGGGGAAGTTTGATTTTTTTAAATGTAGAAGAACAAGTTGATTTTTAACTTTGAAAGCTAACTTTATTAATGAAAGCTAACTTAAAAAATGAAATGCTTTTATATTCAAGTATAAAACATGAAGCTCACTTGACTCAGACCTTTTAATTGAATAAGGACTCACTATTTACGTGTTGAACATTTGAAGTTTGTGTTTATTCAATGTACAGTAGGCTAATTACATTAGTTATTATTTTTTTTTAAACAGAACATTGTATAAATTTACTGATTTTTTGGTTCTTGAAAATTCCTGAACAAACAAATGGGAACGAAATATAAAAATGAACTTTTTTGAGATAATAAGCGTTAAAAATTCTGTGGAAAAACAACAAATAAATTCCAGGAATAGTGTAGATTAAATTTTAAGTAAGTTCTAAAATATGAATACTTTCCTCTTCTGAAAGTTGTACATTCTCTAAAAATGTCTGTTAAATTTAATTTCCAATGGGATCTTTAAAAAACTAACAATTGTTTTTAAGAAAGGGTATTCAAAAAGATAATTTAAAAATAAAACATTAAAATGTGAATTGGATAAATCAAAGAAGGAGAAATAATTACAAAATTAGGCATACCTCTCATGTAAACTGATTTTAATTCCACTGCTTTTGAGAAAACGATATTAAATTAGTGACGATCCATTTCAAATTATAAATGTAGGTTTTTCTCCAAACGATGAGATTTTTTTAAAAGGAGAAGTTTTCTTTCAAAAATATCTCTTACATGTTTACAAATTTGCCAATAATTTGAATACCCATCTGGGTCGTTTAAAATACAGTTTTTTCAAAGCTAAAAAATGATAGCGGGGAGCTAAATTTTAGTTAAATTTATAAAAATACTTGATCTTGCATGATTTGGGCCAAGGGAATTTCAAATCTGGAGTTGGTATTGTTTTCAAAGTTACAGATTTTTTTAAAAATATAATATAACATTTTTTTAAAATTGTTTGAAGTTGAGATATAACATTATAACAAAACATTACATTAACAACTTTTTAAGCAAATTTTTTTCAACTTTTTGAGAGGGCATCTTTCTTAAAGTTAGCGGGAGAGAGTAAGTTTGAATGTAAATATAATTGTATGTCCATAATTTTTTGTTCATTTGAAAAACAGAGAACACTGTTGTATTTTTTTCTGTCCACATATACGCATTTACTTTTTCTTACTCAAATAAATTATAAACAATAAAAAAATACAATCAATAATTTATCTTCATTTTTCGAAAAAATAGTAAGCTTTGTAAATAGTCAACTGTTTTGCATCAAAATATTTTGATCAGTAGAATATTTTTAGTTTCTTTACAGTATTTAATTCTCAGCTAGCTGAAAATAATATTTTCTTTTAATAAAAAATTGACAATAGTTTAAAAAAGAATTTTACTTTAAACGAAAACCTAAATTAAAGTACTAAAACAATTTATGAGTATATTAATGGGAAAATAATATATGTACTAGCGTAAATAATAAGAATTTCATAAATGTTTGAATTTAATTAAATAGTTTGTAAATTATTTCTGCGAAGGACGCGGGGGGCAGGTAATTAAAAAAATGACTTTAAAAATTAAGACGTTTTATAAGATTTTGAAAATTTTTAAGATGCCTAAAAATGTTGATTACGAACTCGTATTAATAATTATAAAATAAGTATTGAAGATAGTGATTAATATATTATTCAAAATATATGTATACGTTTCTATATTATTGAAATTGTATCACGTATTGAAGGAACAACCTAAGAAATAAAATTAAGAAAAGCTGATGTATAATCACATTCCTTCAGAAATATGCTTTTATAAAACTCGACATTCGTTGAATAAAATATTTTTTAGTCAATAAAATGTGTTCTTCATATTTCTTTATTAAATTAAGAATAAATTTTTAAATGACTAAAAAAGAAATATGGTTTTTAATTTAGAAATTAAAGAATAGGCAATTAAGGGATTAGCAATTAAAGGATTAGCAATTAAAGGATTAGCAAAAAGGATTAGCAATGAAGTTTCGCGCTACGCGCGATTAAGTAAGGTTTTTCGCAAGTTATCTATATTTAAATATTAATTGCCGCATTTAAATATTTCTTCATTGTACCCACAAATTATATATTTTTTTTATAAATAATTATAATTTTTCTCGGCTTCTACTAAATAAAAACTGTTGAAACTTCAGATTTTGCAATAGAAAAATACGTAGATTAATATGGCATAAAAAAAATTCAACCACAATTAAATTAAATAATAAAAACTAATAAATAACTATTAAAACTATTTTTTACATGAAATTATCTTTGGGTAAACGGGTATTATGAGTGTGTCCAATTTTTTATATTGCTTAATTAGTGTTAAAAATATGACTTAAAAAGCAAAAAGCGAAATTAACGTTAAGGGGTCCGAACTTCGGATCACTCTATTGACCAATTTATGGAGACCATATTTCCCAGATTGCGGCTACCCCTTATATTTTGAAGATTAAGAATCCAAATATGTAAAATAGAAATAAAAAATATTTTTTCAGAGAAGGTACGTTTTTGTGTCTGATTTCATATCTTAATTAATAGTTAGCACTACATAACTAGCATATTTAATTCCTTCCCAAGGAACCATTAAGATTGACACTTAGTACGTGAAAATTCCATCATAAGAACAAAAGTTATTCAGGGTGATATCTTTTTTTTTTTTCTTCACTGCCTGACGGCATTTCCGGGCATGGGTTCCTAAGCAATTTTAATTCCGATGATGTGCTCTGAAAGTTTGTGACAATATTTATGCAGCCACCTGTTACATATACCGTTTTTAAACTTGTACATTTCGACAAAAAATAGAGTAAAAATGGCATTAAAAAATTTCAATTAAAAAAAAACTGTAGTTTAGAGAAAGAAACTGATTTCAATTTTGAAATCAGTGATGCAAAAGTATCTGAGATCTGCTACAAAATTACATGCAGCAGAAAACAAAAACAAAAAAAATGCTCCTCAGCGTACCGAATGATGAATTATATTATTTAAAAAGTTATTTTTTCATTACAACAAAATTCATATTTTGATACTCACTAGTGACCAGTCGATATTAATTTTTTCCTTTTTTTCTTGATAAATTTTGAAACTTTATGATGAAGTTTCAGAATTCTAGCCCTCTTCGTCTTAGAAAATATAATCTTAGAGTTCCACTTAATTATCCGAATAGCTTCATATTTTGGGGCATGAAGTTTGAGTTTTCTTCATATTACTTTAGAAGATATCGAATTTGACGCGGTTATAATAATTTTTCTATTTTCCCAAATAGAAAACTTGCGAGGACTTCCTGTAAGTTTCTCCAATCCATAACTGCCATGTTTGGTCAAAACAATTCTTAGTAGCACTAACTGAGTGATTTCTCAATTTAGAAATGTACTCTCTATCCTTTACCTGTTTTGAAATTCAATTATTTTACCTTTTTTCAAAGTTGAACCGCCGATTTCTTCGAGGCATGATGAAAAATTGATATTTCAGCTTTAAAATTGATCTGGATTAAAAATAAGTGCCAATTATGTATGTTTTGTGGCGGTGATTTTTCCAAATTTGCTTACTTTAAAATCAATTAAAAACAAATTTAAAAAAAGGTTAAGGCTCATATACATTTTTAGAAAGTTTTTTTTTTAATCCTTTTTTTAAAAAAATATATACATTATTCAGAATTAATATATGTGCTGGATTTGCATATTACAGGAGGATATACATAATTTGGCATTGCTCTGTATTCAATTCTTGTTCTAATTTATGCTTATCTATTCAAAAGAATTTGTTAGTCATCTTAATTACATTAGTACATATTTGTGTAATCACTTTCTTTAAAAAAGATTAGTTCTCTATAAATTAAATCATGATAACAGTAATGTAATAATTCTTGATCCGCAAATTATATAATTCCACTAAAAGTAACAATCATAACAAAGTACTTTTATTGACGCTAAAAAACAAAGCAAACTAGTATAGTTTCACGAATTATTACACAAACTATGTGAATTAACGGAATATTTGAAAGATGCCAAAAGGAGAAATGCATAAAATATGACATCTCTCACTTTATGTCAGAAGACAATCCACTGATGAAAAGAAATGTAGCCATTAGCAAGGAATGCATGTGGGATAACTTACGTTGCTACCTGAATCTCTGATGAAATAAATATGAAATATTTCTCCCCGAAATTCACATTTATTCAATGCTTATTTTTTTCTCAGATACTCTATTTCAAGAGAAAAGCGTGTTTTAGCGAAACGTTAGATAAGCAAGATGGTTTGTAAGATTCACGAAGTAGCTCGTCTTCCCAAAATGCAATGTGTCTTATGCCAATATTCTTCGTAATCATAGCGTAAAGTACGTGCTCAAAATATTCTCAGCATTTTCTAAGATACGGAATAGGGTTTTCGCCACTTATCTTATTTTTTTATTTTTTCCCCCGCCAACATCTCCTTTTCCCGCATTCTTTCTGGTTGAAATCGAAAAGTAGTTGCTCAAAGAATTTATTTCCTTCTTCATGCTTTCATTCCTTTTCCAATACACACACACACAGCCACAACAGATAGAAACCATCGACAGTTTCATAATGCAAGCGACAAAATGAGTAAGAGACTTTATTTGAGAATAATACGCGCCTAAGAAATGCTTTCGTTTTCAGCTACGTTTATTTTAATGAATAGCGAAAATGTTTTTCGCTTTTCTTTTCAGAAGAATATCGTCTTACCTGTCGGAATGGAGGAATTATGGTAATAAGTTACGGTCTTAAAAAAAAAAAAGTTGATGGTTGATGTGTGGAACAAAGTACACTGTTGAGATAAAAATGATTTTTGTGACTATAGTATCTGTTAAGCTTTTTGAAATTCAACACCGTTTAAAATATTTCTTAGTGCACTAATCTTTCTGAATTTCAGATCAGAAAACCTAAAGTTCTTTTGAGATAAGAATCAATTTTCGGTTTTGTAAATTTTTATCCCACAAGTAACGGAGTTTATTTTTTAGAAAGCATTTTTATTCTTATAAGAATTATTTCAAAAATCTTCTGTATGGGTAGAAGAAAAAATCACATAAATGTTTTGGCTTTTACCATTATGATAAGCTTATAGTAAAGTTTAAAATGTAATAGTTTTATAGAGCAGCTTTAAATAACAATATTGAGGGTTCCCTACTATATTTACCCCCATTTTCTTCTAGATTTTTTTGAGCGCCTAACACATACAGGTTTTCGATAAGCTTCTAATCCGTTCCGCTTGTGAAACGTATGGGGTTCCGTGTTTTGATTCCCCTAAGATATCAGTGGAAAATTTTATCCATTGATAAGTTTTTACATGCCTAAGTCTGCTAATTTCAGTGTTGAATTTCTCTTTTTAAACCAATCTAATATGTTGATATCAATGTTGTTTTTCCCCACATAGACCAGTCTACTTGATGATATCTGTATCCCCCCCCGTACAAACCAGTCCATTATACTGATATGAGTATTGCATTACCCTGTGTAAACTAGTCATTATACTGATATAAGTGCTTCAATTCCTTATATAGACCAGCCCACTGCATTGATTTACTCTACTGATATCAATATCCAATGGCCAATCTACTGCGCTGATCTATTATACTGATATCAGTGTTCCATTTCCCCGTACAAACCAGTCCATTCTACTGATATTTATGTTTCAAGTCTATATATAGACCAGCCTACTGTATTAATTTAATCTACTGATATCAATATTCAATGGCCAATCTACTGCGCTGATCTATTATACTGATATCAGTGTTCCATTTCCCCGTACAAACCAGTCCATTCTACTGATATTTATGTTTCAAGTCTATATATAGACCAGCCTACTGTATTAATTTAATCTACTGATATCAATATTCAATGGCCAATCTACTGCGCTGATCTATTATACTGATATCAGTGTTCCATTTCCCCGTACAAACCAGTCCATTCTACTGATATTTGTGTTTCAAGTCTATATATAGACCAGCCTACTGTATTAATTTAATCTACTGATATCAATATTCAATGGCCAATCTACTGCGCTGATCTATTATACTGATATCAGTGTTCCATTTCCCCGTACAAACCAGTCCATTCTACTGATATTTGTGTTTCAAGTCTATATATAGACCAGCCTACTGTATTAATTTAATCTACTGATATCAATATTCAATGGCCAATCTACTGCGCTGATCTATTATACTGATATCAGTGTTCCATTTCCCCGTACAAACCAGTCCATTCTACTGATATTTGTGTTTCAAGTCTATATATAGACCAGCCTACTGTATTAATTTAATCTACTGATATCAATATTCAATGGCCAATCTACTGCGCTGATCTATTATACTGATATCAGTGTTCCATTTCCCCGTACAAACCAGTCCATTCTACTGATATTTGTGTTTCAAGTCTATATATAGACCAGCCTACTGTATTAATTTAATCTACTGATATCAATATTCAATGGCCAATCTACTGCGCTGATCTATTATACTGATATCAGTGTTCCATTTCCCCGTACAAACCAGTCCATTCTACTGATATTTGTGTTTCAAGTCTATATATAGACCAGCCTACTGTATTAATTTAATCTACTGATATCAATATTCAATGGCCAATCTACTGCGCTGATCTATTATACTGATATCAGTGTTCCATTTCCCCGTACAAACCAGTCCATTCTACTGATATTTGTGTTTCAAGTCTATATATAGACCAGCCTACTGTATTAATTTAATCTACTGATATCAATATTCAATGGCCAATCTACTGCGCTGATCTATTATACTGATATCAGTGTTCCATTTCCCCGTACAAACCAGTCCATTCTACTGATATTTGTGTTTCAAGTCTATATATAGACCAGCCTACTGTATTAATTTAATCTACTGATATCAATATTCAATGGCCAATCTACTGCGCTGATCTATTATACTGATATCAGTGTTCCATTTCCCCGTACAAACCAGTCCATTCTACTGATATTTGTGTTTCAAGTCTATATATAGACCAGCCTACTGTATTAATTTAATCTACTGATATCAATATTCAATGGCCAATCTACTGCGCTGATCTATTATACTGATATCAGTGTTCCATTTCCCCGTACAAACCAGTCCATTCTACTGATATTTGTGTTTCAAGTCTATATATAGACCAGCCTACTGTATTAATTTAATCTACTGATATCAATATTCAATGGCCAATCTACTGCGCTGATCTATTATACTGATATCAGTGTTCCATTTCCCCGTACAAACCAGTCCATTCTACTGATATTTGTGTTTCAAGTCTATATATAGACCAGCCTACTGTATTAATTTAATCTACTGATATCAATATTCAATGGCCAATCTACTGCGCTGATCTATTATACTGATATCAGTGTTCCATTTCCCCGTACAAACCAGTCCATTCTACTGATATTTGTGTTTCAAGTCTATATATAGACCAGCCTACTGTATTAATTTAATCTACTGATATCAATATTCAATGGCCAATCTACTGCGCTGATCTATTATACTGATATCAGTGTTCCATTTCCCCGTACAAACCAGTCCATTCTACTGATATTTGTGTTTCAAGTCTATATATAGACCAGCCTACTGTATTAATTTAATCTACTGATATCAATATTCAATGGCCAATCTACTGCGCTGATCTATTATACTGATATCAGTGTTCCATTTCCCCGTACAAACCAGTCCATTCTACTGATATTTGTGTTTCAAGTCTATATATAGACCAGCCTACTGTATTAATTTAATCTACTGATATCAATATTCAATGGCCAATCTACTGCGCTGATCTATTATACTGATATCAGTGTTCCATTTCCCCGTACAAACCAGTCCATTCTACTGATATTTGTGTTTCAAGTCTATATATAGACCAGCCTACTGTATTAATTTAATCTACTGATATCAATATTCAATGGCCAATCTACTGCGCTGATCTATTATACTGATATCAGTGTTCCATTTCCCCGTACAAACCAGTCCATTCTACTGATATTTGTGTTTCAAGTCTATATATAGACCAGCCTACTGTATTAATTTAATCTACTGATATCAATATTCAATGGCCAATCTACTGCGCTGATCTATTATACTGATATCAGTGTTCCATTTCCCCGTACAAACCAGTCCATTCTACTGATATTTGTGTTTCAAGTCTATATATAGACCAGCCTACTGTATTAATTTAATCTACTGATATCAATATTCAATGGCCAATCTACTGCGCTGATCTATTATACTGATATCAGTGTTCCATTTCCCCGTACAAACCAGTCCATTCTACTGATATTTGTGTTTCAAGTCTATATATAGACCAGCCTACTGTATTAATTTAATCTACTGATATCAATATTCAATGGCCAATCTACTGCGCTGATCTATTATACTGATATCAGTGTTCCATTTCCCCGTACAAACCAGTCCATTCTACTGATATTTATGTTTCAAGTCTATATATAGACCAGCCTACTGTATTAATTTAATCTACTGATATCAATATTCAATGGCCAATCTACTGCGCTGATCTATTATACTGATATCAGTGTTCCATTTCCCCGTACAAACCAGTCCATTCTACTGATATTTATGTTTCAAGTCTATATATAGACCAGCCTACTGTATTAATTTAATCTACTGATATCAATATTCAATGGCCAATCTACTGCGCTGATCTATGTATTATACTGATATCAGTGTTCCATTTCCCCGTACAAACCAGTCCATTCTACTGATATTTATGTTTCAAGTCTATATATAGACCAGCCTACTGTATTAATTTAATCTACTGATATCAATATTCAATGGCCAATCTACTGCGCTGATCTATTATACTGATATCAGTGTTCCATTTCCCCGTACAAACCAGTCCATTCTACTGATATTTATGTTTCAAGTCTATATATAGACCAGCCTACTGTATTAATTTAATCTACTGATATCAATATTCAATGGCCAATCTACTGCGCTGATCTATTATACTGATATCAGTGTTCCATTTCCCCGTACAAACCAGTCCATTCTACTGATATTTATGTTTCAAGTCTATATATAGACCAGCCTACTGTATTAATTTAATCTACTGATATCAATATTCAATGGCCAATCTACTGCGCTGATCTATTATACTGATATCAGTGTTCCATTTCCCCGTACAAACCAGTCCATTCTACTGATATTTATGTTTCAAGTCTATATATAGACCAGCCTACTGTATTAATTTAATCTACTGATATCAATATTCAATGGCCAATCTACTGCGCTGATCTATTATACTGATATCAGTGTTCCATTTCCCCGTACAAACCAGTCCATTCTACTGATATTTATGTTTCAAGTCTATATATAGACCAGCCTACTGTATTAATTTAATCTACTGATATCAATATTCAATGGCCAATCTACTGCGCTGATCTATTATACTGATATCAGTGTTCCATTTCCCCGTACGAACCAGTCTATTCTACTGATATTTGTGTTTCAATTCTTTATATAGACCAGCCCACTGTATTAATTTAATCTACTGATATCAATATTTAATGACTAATCCACTGCACTGGTCTATTCTACTGATATCAGTGTTCCCGTATAGATTAATGCATTCATTTCATTGATTCCTATTCATTATTTTTTGTAGGGTTATTTTTCCATCAGGTTGATTTTGATCATTCTCTAAAAAAATATCAGGTGGCAGAAAGCGATTACACATTAAACTTTTAGAGCTCTGTTGATAAGATTTGTGTTGATAAGATATAAGTAGGAGTGCATCCTTCTATTTATTGTGTATACTTGAGAATATAATCAATTTGTAAAGCGACTCTTGAACAAGCAATTTGAGTAACTCAGCTACTTTGTTCAGTAAAGTCTACAGCTATAGCCACAAAGTTTTTCATAATTTTTCGATTTAACATTATTTCTATTTACATATAATAACCATTTGAGAGGTATGATTGTGAGATTTTTATACCTTGATTTTATGATATTTTTTGTTTGGTTACTGCATAATCCATAGAAAAGTTGGAAAGACTTTGTTCATCTCTCTAATGATTAGAAAGTCGAGCATTGATAATTTTACTTCTGACTTAACTATTTCCAATGTAACTAGAACGATTGAAACTGGAAAAAAAGTATTAAAATTGATTGAACATCTCTGAACTTGAAAGCTAGAGGCTTTGTTGTTGATAGTACATCAACACCGATTTCCGAAGTGGATCATCACTTTAGTGTAGAGTAGTTGTCACTATTCTTGGTGTTATAAACTAACATGTTTCACAATGTAGGTAAAATATTTTCTACAACAACAAAAACTCAGTAGTTGTTGGAATCATTAGAGGCAATTTTTAAATGGTTAAATAACAATTTATTTAAATGATATTTCAAAATATTCAAATAACACCTTCAAACAACTATAAATTTAATGGTAATCAAACATTAACTGTGAGATAAACCATTTATTTACTGATTTCCCCTAACACGGATTTTATCGTACCAACACAACAAGAATTTTATCGTACCAACTAAGCTAAAACAAATAAAACCACTTAGTTCCTTACAATTACGTACATATTATTACCAAAAGAGACCTGACAGAGCTGGGGTTCGAATCCCAGCGTTGACACCACAATATTTTCTGAATTCTCTTCAACACAAGAAAAGTTTCCAGGGTTCTGCACTCCCCAATTTTCGTCGTGTACTCTCCAATGCCCATTACCTAACGAAAATCCTAGTTCCTATGCCCAGTCAAATTTCTTTGGAATTTGAAAACATGCTAGTTGGAAATTGTTAAAAAAATATATAAACGTAAAAAATGTTTTTACCGTAAACTTTACGATTAAACGAATGGACATACTTCTGCCGGTTATTTTACCATAAGTTTAGAATGAAAATTCTAACAGTGCAAAGCAACTCCAGTTGATGATGGACCACTTATCTTTACTATTTAAACTTGTTGTCATATACAAAATAAAATATATAAAAAATTTTTTTATTTCGTTAAAATTTTATTATAACACTTTTCAAGTTATCCATATATTGATGTATTGAATAAATCCAGAGTCATACTACAGAGGTGAACATTAATGGAAGTGAGAGATATAGTCGATCTGGCGTATTCAATTAACCATTATACCTGTCAGTAATACTATGAACATTAATCTGCATTACTACTGCTTTAGATCGAAACAGTTGAGGTGATTGAATCATTACGAATATACCGATTCTGATTTGATCATCATAGTAAATAGACGAACACTAAACTATGCCAAAGAGTTAATAATTATAACTATAGCAATAATTGGTGTAGTTTGCTATACAAGGAGACTGCATGATTTTACCATTAAAATTTATTGACTAAAGACATGTATTGGTGTTCAGTATTTTTGCTTTTAAATTTGAAAAAAAAAATTGGAATTTTCGTGTTAGAATTTTTTGCATATTTTGGTGCTCTTTACTATTATCTGTTGCTATCATTTAAGCAGGTTATTGCATTGAAGATTTTTCAATGTCCGCTCACTGTAATGCCACACTTAGAAGTCCGCTAGACTTCTAAGTGTGGCATTAATCATTTCTCCTATTATTGTTTTCTTTGCTTAACTTAGTTTAATGCAGTGGTTCCTGAACTTTTTTGTCTCGCTGACCCCTTGCCATGTTTTTTTCCGTTTTGATTAGACCCCCTGCATTCCTGATATTGATTTTTTGAAAATTCATCAACGTCAAATATATTTTTGATAGCTGGTATAGTGTGGAATACTGTGGTATACTGTGAAAGATTTAAATTTCTAACTGTAGTGAAGTGTAGTGTGAAAAAAACACTTGTTAGTTTTATGCATTTATTAATTAAATTCAAACTAATTTAATTAATATGTAAATGGAAGAAAATAATTCCACTATAAAACCCGTACTCCGCTACTAATATTATAATTGCGGAAATAAGTTTGTATACAAAACCGTAGCAGTGTATTGTCGGTCTGTTTATTTTGTCGTTTTCACGTAAAAACTATGCAGCAAATCTCCGTGATCTTGTGCGCAGATAAAGTTGGAAGTCTAGCTAGCTAAAGAGTTGGCACAGGTTCTACAATTTACCGCGGAAAAATACTTTTCTGTTACAAAATGAAATCTTACACACAGAGAAAATATAAACGTATCCGGGCAAAGCTGCAGGCAACTGCTAGTTCATAATAATTCAGTTTAATATATCAAAAAATAATCCTAATAACTTAAATTTTAATAAAATTTTTACTTCATAGCTACTTTTATAAATTATGTAGAATGTAATATAAATACATATGTGTAGTATAGGGTAGTATAATGTAAGTAAATAGGTACTATCAGTGATATGTTGATTATTCCATTCATGAAATGCCAAAATTAAAAGTCAAGCTCATATCAAGCTCATCAAGTAACTCAAGCTAAAATTAAAAGTCAAGCTCCATTATCGTTGACCCCCCTTTTCCTTTCATGGACCCCCAATTTTTTTTTCACTTGACATGGACGCCTTTCAGGTTGTCGTCGACCCCTGGGGGTCGATATAGACCACTGTGGGAACCACTGGTTTAACGTAAGTAAGTAACGCCGCTTATGTTTGGTTCGATATAGATGATTCAGACTCTTAAGTCTATATAAATTAAAAAAATTAATACTGTTTATATATTTTAATTGTTGCTCTTCTGGTGGATTCTCGATACATTTTCAATGGATTCTGTAGTCGCTTGCATTTTTTTTATTTTTTTTATTTTTTGTCAGGTATTTTGAATTAAAATACAATTTCTTAAATATTTATACTTTTTTAATTTGTATTTCTGATTGGTGTTGTTAATGGTGGATTCTTGGTGCTTTTTAGATGGATTTTGTTGTCTATTGTTGTTTCTTGGATTTTCAGTCAGGCATTTTGCATTAAATTACTTTTTCTTAAATTAAATAACAATTTATTTAAATGGATTTCTTCCAGTTACAGCATCAGCGGCTTTGGCACTGTCTTAACTTCGAAGTATATGATACGTTCACTTTTTTTTAATTCAATATTGCTGCTTGTTATATTTTTAGTAACACTGCTTTGAATTCTTCTTAAAAATTACTTTAAGGTAAGACACTAGAGAATAAAATTTGTCTCGAGTTTTGCATTATGATGTCATTTAAAAGAAAATACGATTTTTGTTCTGGCTTTAAAATTTAATTTAAGTATTAAGTAATGCTAGTATTAATGCCAGTATGAAGTATTAAATACATCCTAAGTAGTCCTGTGTGGTTTGCGGTATTTAGAGTCCAATACCCTTCATAACAATTATCCAACCCCATTTTCATATCATTTAATGATTAGCCTTTTTTTTTTTTTTTTTTTTTTTTTTTTTTTTTTTTTACAAAAAACATTTTAATCAACGTGGGAAATTGGGTAATGTTATACGAGGATGATAAGGTAATTACTACTTTCTTTCATTTCTCTTAATTAAGTACACTCATTTAGCACTGTGATGCATCATGGTGTAGTACAGCCATGAATCAATATTTTCTTTAGTACAACATTAACAATGAATCCGAGGCCGTCGCCAGTAGCTCATTCGTCTAGCAGCTGGATCTAGTGTAAATCAGTGTTGATTTGTAGCAATCAAATGAAATAAAAACTTTTTTTTTTGTTTTCCCATGATAAACTTTCTAATTGCTTATAGTTTTATGAATTTAAATTTCAAAATTTATTTAAAAGCAATGGAAACTATAGAAGTACATTAAATAATTTATGTACTTTGTTAGAGGTACTTTGTACTTTGTTAAATTACATTGTAAGAGCCATTTGAGATTATACATTATTAAAGTAAGAAAAAAAAAATACTTTTCCAATTACATTTATTTATTTTTATATATTTACAAGGAAATCTATGATCTTCTTTAAAGTGGATAAAAGCATAAATCATGATTTTGTTTTGTTTTTGACAAAAACAAATTCGTAGTAATTTTCTTACTGATTTATATAAAAAAGTTTTGCTTAATATTGTGCTAAATTTTTTAATCATATATAACATAATAACGATTCTGAGATAAGAATAAACTAACAAACTATACTCCAATTTCTTATGTAGAATAGAATTTATTTTTAAAATAGAAACTAAACTTGACTGCATACCAAAACATTAAACGACACAGTATTATTCTTCTATTAGAAAGTAACTTATCAAAACCCAGAAATAAACAAACCAATACTTCTACGACCATTGCTCATTTCAAAAATGTATGCTTTCTTATATCCAAATAGTACTAAGAAAGCATAAAAATTTTCGATTAAGACATGGATTACTGACACATTGTTAAAGAAACTATCCTTTTCGAAGTCTCTAAAATCCTTGATCAGAAAGCAAACTTTTACCATGCCAGTTTATCAGTCAAGTTGCACGCGCACAATTGAAGGATTTATTTACACTGGAACCATTCCCATGGATACTTAAGAGTAACTGAAAGCACTGTTAAGATCCCAAGAGAGAGTTTCATCACTTCTTTAAAGCCTTAAAAAGGGGAAGAAAATGTTTAGGTAACAAAACTGCAATTGGTGAATACGTTAGATCGTTTATTTTCATTGTCGCTTTGAGAATGGTTTTTATAAGTTTGAGACGGGGAAAAAAACAGTTCGCAGCTTTAAGATTATTACCATTGCGATTTCTTTCAAGAAATAGTTAAGGCAAGTAATATTGGGAGCTATCCATTCCAATGAAAAAAATCAACTTAAATTATGTCCTATTTTTATACTTAATGCCTTCAAAATAATTATATATATATATATATATATATATATATATATATATATATATATATATATATATATATATATATATATATATATAATTAATGATTAAATTTATGAGATGCTGATAAAATGGCGAAAAATTATATTGTTTCGTAGAATTTTCTAATTTTCTGTATAATGCCTGTAAAAAGAATATGAAAAAAAAAGCAGGAAAGAATGTGACATTTTAGATTATTACCATTGCGATTTCTTAATAGTTAAAGCAGGTAATATTGGGAGCTATCCATCCTTTAAAAAACACATCAACTTTAATTGTGTCCTTTTGAAAACATCAGCTTAAATTATTTTCTTTCGTTTCTTTTACTACACTACATGCCTGTAAAATAAAAGAAATATAGCTTATGATAAAATTTTGAGATGCTGGAAAAAATGGAGAAAAATGATATTTTTTTAGTAGAATCATCTAATTTTTAGTATTATGTCTATAAAAAGTCAATGAAAAGTGTATATAATGTCAATGAAAAGCTGGAAAAACTTTTCAACCATTTTTACGCAATTTTTCATAAATTTTTGTGGGTTCATCTGCATTTTTACTTGATGTCTATTATGCGGAACCATCATATTGGGTTGCTTAATAATCTAATGATTATAGAAATCATAGAAAATGATGATCATAACATGCTAGTGATAGGGAAAAAAACCAATTCGTAGCTTTAAGAATAGTACCATTACGATTTCTTTCAAGAAATAGTTAGAGAACTATCCAGACACATCCCAATGAAAAACATTAACTTAAATTACATTCCTTTTTTTTCACTTCATGCCTGTGAGATAAAAGAAGTATAATTACTGATGAAATTTTGAGATGTTCATAATTATAGATGAAATTGATGAATAGATGATATAGAATTCAGATGTTAAAAATTATATTGTTTAGTAGAATCATCTGAGTTTAAATATTATATCTATAAAAAGAATATGCAATGAAAAGCTGGGAGAACTCTTTGAACTTTTTATTCAACGCAAACGTTTTTTGCGGGCTCATCAGGCTTTTTGCATGATGACTATTATGCGGGAATATCATATTGGACATTTTAATAATCTAATGTTTCTAAAAATCATAGAAAATGATCATCATGACATGTTATTGATCGTATTAAAAGATACCATAATATTCTAATTATCATAATAATAGGAAACCTAATACTCCAATGATCAACATAATGAAGGAGAGCAGATAATTTATGCCCACGATATGTAAAAGTATATTCTGGCTTTCAGGGGACAGTCTTGTCCATTAAAATACATTGTAAAAAGGTTTTAGTGTATCCCAACGCTAAAAATGATGGTAACTAGTCTACACCAAAATTGTGTAGTGAATCACAATTCATGACTCTAGGATCTAGTGTTTAACAGCACCAGTTCTTCTACAGTCTACATTTTAGTAAGTAACAGTCTACATTTTATATATTCAGAATCACTGCTGTGTTGTTGTTTCTAATGACACTTGCCAATACCAGCAAGCATGCTTGGTGAAACCAAGCAAATTTAAAGGCAGAGGGTGCATTTCTTGTTTTTCGGGGTGCCAGCTATGGGCAAGTATACGACTTCAGCCACACATATATCACTATCTGTTTATAGAGATACATCCACAGATCGTAACTTTGACCTGAACCAGAGAACGATCAATCTTCATTTCAGCACGGCCAGAGGTATGATTTGTAATAGGAATGTGGAGGACTTTTTGACCCAACAGCTTTAGCGTTCACCAGTCACCATTTACTTTTTCATATTATGTCTTCACCGGCGGCGGGGATTGAACTCACGACCTCTTAAACATGGGTTCAACTCTCTACCAGCCAGGCCATTTCGGCCCTTCAGAATCACTAAAATTTATATTTACAGTAAGGTTAGATACACGTAAGAGCTAGTAATGTTAGTTTATCAATGCAATATAAAGTAAGAATCATTAATTTAGAATGCATATAAATATTCATTTTTAAAATAAAATTATCTTGTAAATCAAACTTATGCGGATTAAGACTAATTTGAATTATTCTTAATTGAACAGAGGTGAATAGATATTATACATAATAAAATCATTACATACATTTCCCCGAGATTTAAAAATTAAAATATACTTATCCTTATTAAACAACTAAAAATATTTTTCGTTTCTGTTGATGAATATCAGAGTAGAAAACAGCAGTGAACTATCAGATCATTCTGGATTGCAAATAAACTACGGGCACACCAACGAAGGACGCCAACATTGGTATTTTCGTAAGTGGAAATAATTCTCGTATTGTGTAAAAATGCAAATGTTTGATGTAAGCTTTTCGGGTTTTAAGTGTTTTGATTTAAATTACCCACTTTAAATCGTACCTTCGAGTTTGAGTAAATCTGGAATAAAGTATTTCTTGATCCAATTTTCGAGTTTTTCAACTACATATTGAGATATTGTAATGCAGTTATTACAGTGTATGAAATTTCAAAACATATTATGGATATAATACTAAAATAACTGTATATTATCATGAGTACACCTTTTTTTATTATACAATTTTTTAAAGTAAAAAAATTTTTTTTTGATATATCTAGAGTTGTCTACTTATAACTACTAACAATAAATGCCACATACAGTTAAGTGTTAAATTATCTAGTTTCGACATTCCAAAACTGCAACCAGATAAATGAATCATAAAAAAAATGTCTGCTTTACTGTATAAATCGAAAAAATATATATTTAGATATGTAGTTTCACAGTATTTTACTCATGATATTTGTAAATCAATTCTAGCTTTCCATAAATTAAGTAAGGCTTTTACTCGAAGAGTAAAGTGAAGTAATGTGACTGCCTTCTTATAAGAAAACTAGTTTTATCCGCTTTTTTGTTTTTGTGAAAAAATGTAGATACAAAAAATAATTTACAAGTGCCCAATTTTACTCAATATAAAATTGTTGATAATCGATAAAATCGTTGATAACCGTAGATATAGCCCTATGGAACTATACAGCCCTATAGCGGATTTTTTTATCGTCTGTTTATAGTATTAAATTTATATTTATAATTGAAAATAGGAACTAGTCAAATTCTTCCTTGTAATAAAATAAACCCTGCTCTAAATTGTTCAAAATATTGGTATTAAATAAATATTACACGCATTATACTTAATTTAATTAAACAATGCGTTTGAGTTTTAAGTAATAAATTATTTTTGATTCCTAAATACAATTTAAATTAATTATTTAATTTTTTTCTCTCAGAAACCTTTTTGAAACAATGTGCTGGATATATATGTAAAAGATTTTTTTTTTCAAACATAGCACTAAATTTAGTACATTTTATTTTAAAGTTTTCTTATTAAAATAACTTAATTTCCCAATTTCTAAATAATTCCTTACAGTGTCATCTTTTGTTAATATTAAATTCCAATGAAGTATTTAAGATCGAAAATCCTTTACTTATTATAATATTTCTTCAATGAGATTAAAGGCTTTCAGACTTGATTGAAATTCAATTCTTTAATCCTATATTGCTTCTAATTATTCTTCTAAAATAATTCCTCCATAGAATACATGAATAAATTCTTAAAATGTTCCGAAAAATTATCAATAATCTACTTATCTTACCAAAGTGACAGTGGTTTCAAGTTATCAATTTTCTTTACAAGGAAAAAAATCTAACATCAGTCGTTTTTAGTATTATTTCAAAAACTTAGAGATTAGGAGTTCTTTAATTTTTTGTCCATCCAAATCCAGTTATCGCTTCGTCATTCTATAAAAAAAGATAAAACAAAATGATAAAAAATATCCATTTTAGACAGTTAAGAAGCGTATGTACGGCGTAACAGTTCTTGGGACAATGAGTTAGGCAAACAAGGGCTGGAGGCTTATTTTTCCAAATCGACCACTAGGATAACAAATACGAGGGATCTGTAAAAAAGATCAAGGCTTCGGAGGGCAATAGCAGCTTCAAAAAGAGATGGGAGACAATTTTTTACACCGATTTCTATTCTTATCTTCTGTTTTGTTAGAGACTCAGCTAAAGTTTCCAATGAATGATTATTATCTTTTCAATGGATAGCCAGCGATTTCTTCAAATCCTGCATCACCTGAACATGAGAAAGTGTTCTATCATGATTTTCAACTTTTCTTTTCTTTCTCGTTTTACGTATTGCTAAGGAAATTTCGCACCATAAAAAGGATTTGAGTAAAGACCATGTTTCAAAAAACAATTTCATTTAATGATTCAGTCTGCAATGATATCTTTAAAGTCTTAATGTAATTTGAAATAATTTAAGTGATAGACAGTGGGTAAAATACTTATTTGAAGTTAGTTTTAGTTGTGGAAGAAGTACAGAAAACGAAATACTCTGAATAACTTTTGAGCTAATGAACAGAATTTAAAGAACTAAGTTACAATCCTAGTAATTTAAATAGTATTTTTAACCCTTTGAAGCAGAATTTTCATTAAACATATTTTTCATACTTTCTTCATTATTTTGTATTCATATATAAGTGAAAAATTTTGTATTTAGCATTCTAATAATTTATGGCTGTAAAATGCAGCATTGAACACCGTCTTCCTTTTCTTAGTTAAAGTTAAAATTTTTCAAATAAGACTCACTTCTAAACAATAATTTTAAAATTTATAGTTATTTAAATCTAAGTGAAACATTATTGAAATTTCTTTAACATACAAAATCAATAATTGATAAATTTTTGAATATAAATGATAAAAAAATTTCCTAAATACTTGTTTTTATTTTATATTTTAGTACAAATACAATTCCGGGAAT
Source organism: Parasteatoda lunata (assembly GCA_949128135.1). Classification (NCBI taxonomy): domain Eukaryota; kingdom Metazoa; phylum Arthropoda; class Arachnida; order Araneae; family Theridiidae; genus Parasteatoda; species Parasteatoda lunata. The sequence continues at coordinate 64,135,115 of OX421980.1, read as the reverse complement.
CTATTAGATTTTTTTATTAACTATTAAACCGTTTCTTATAATAAAAAAATACCAAAAAACATTTTTACTTATATTTACTTATATATAAATATATATTCCCCGACTTTCCCTATTCCATCTATTTCTTGAAGAATAATGAGATCGTAGGCGTATTGCACTTAAATAAATTTATTTTAGTATCGTATTCGCATCATTTATATTGATCTATCAACTATGTTAATATAATATGCTTTTACTATTACTTCCCATGGTATTTTTATGAAGCCAAAGTGATACCGTGTTCTGTTGGTTTAAGTATAATGACATAGAAAAAAAATAAACTAGTACTCACACATCATGATAAACTATTCTGTATAATGTGTAATTCTGTATAATGTTAAAACAAAGATTTTTTCTTTAAAAGAACATGTTATGGATTAGAATTGCACTTATAGACGAGAATGAGCTTTAAAAAGTGCTATAAAATATGATTAAAATATAATGAAACGTTACTAATAAAAATGATTTAAATATGATGTACAGATACAAGAGTTAAAAAAATTTCTAATGCGTTCAAGAACTATTCTATGTTTGAAATATTTATTGTTTATGAAGAATTGATAAATCTCTTGATAGCTCTTAAAAAACTTTGAATAATGGACCAAACAAAAACGAATTCTAGCAGCCACTGTAGCTTAAAAATCGAACCAACATAGTTTATAGCTTTTCATTGTTGTTTTCCGTCTCAAATTAGCATACATTTTAGTATGTGTCGTAAAGTATCCGAATTAAAACAATTTTTCATCGGTTAACTATAAAATCAACTAAACTTTAATGCTTTAATACTTTGCTTGATAAATAAATTAGTACGACTTAATTGTTTGTCTTCCATAATTCCATAATAAACCCTGGAATATATATATATATATATATATATATATATATATATATATATATATATATATATATATATATATATATATTATAGTTTTTGCGAATATCATCAAAACTCCGGGTGTCGGTACTTTATACCGTGATATTTTAACCACAATATGCTACGGAAGAAAAATTCTGCTCTATCGTAATTTTTACAATAATGATTGCTGAGAAATCTCTGAATCAGTTTAATTAATTAAATAATACTGTAAGAATTACGGTATAATATTTTACGATAAATGGATCCATCCAATGTTCCGGTAATTTATATCACGACAGTTTGATGTGGAATTTTTTACTGTGTAATTGAGCTCAAAGCATATTTAAATTTCACTAAAAAATAAAAATTTATATTAAGGAGAATAGAAAAAGCAAATAAGCTTGTTTGTATGTTAAATTAAAATTTTGCTAAGAAATACAATATTAAATATTATTTTGGTGGCATCTTTTATTTATTTAAAAAAATGCAACTACGCAAGATCATATGTTTTGGCTTTCTAATAAATGAAAATTTTGCTAGTCCATAGACACGAAAGTAAATACGCCATTCCGTGAGGCGCCCTTAATGTATTTTACAGAAATTTTTTTTTTTCTAATTCTACGTAATTTAAATATTCAAGCACATTTCTTTTAGCATATTTTCTGTCTGAAAGAAACAGTTTCCCAAACCTAATAACCATCATTTCATAAATAATTTATATTGACTACAATTTTTCCATTCATAAATGTTCGAATCAAAATGCATCTTTTAAGTAGAAATAACTGCGATTATGTCTGTTAGTATTTATCACACCATCTAACCTTTTAAACTAAGGTAAAAGTCTCTTAAATACCTCATAGTTATGAAAGAGGCTGAATAATCAGTTAATCTAACGTAAGTTTTGGACTTCTATATAAAAACCTCGTAATTTTCATATTAAAAAAAATCAAACATATTTTTCATGGGTACCTTTAAACTAATAATCAACAGCTACACAAGTTTAATTATATTACCTAATTAGGCTCAAAGCATATTTAAATTGTATTAAAAAATAAAAATAGAAATTGAAAATTTTTTTTTAAATAAAATAAGATTGTTATATCATATTAAAATTTTATTAAAATATACATTATTAAATATTATTTTAGTTGTATCATTTATTTATCTGAAGGAAATGCAACTGTGCAATATTAGGTGTTTTGGCTTTCTCATAAATAAAATTTTTATTTGCATCAACAACAAAATCGTTACGTTATACCGATAATGAGGCGACCTCTATATATTTTAGAGAGAAATTTGGTATTTAATTCTACGTAATTTAAATTTTCTGGTACATTTCGTTTAGCATAATTTCAATCTGAAAGAAACATTTTCCCTTTCCTAATAAACGTCAATTCAAAAATAATTTATTTTCCTTTCAGTTTTCCGATTCATAAATGTTCGAGTCAAAATATATCTGTTAAGTAGAAATAACTGTGATTGTGTCTGTTAGCATTTTTCACACGTTCATCTAACCTCTTAACCCAAGGCAAAAGTCTCTTAAATACCTCACAGTTATGAAAGTAGCTGAAAACGTAGCAGAAGTTACATACTAAACAAACGTAGAAGAATCCAGTATTAAAATCCGAATGCGGGAGAAGCGGGAAAAAACTATGGAAGAAAAGAAATTCGCCGCAAAAGAGCTGACAAAGGCTATAGCTGCAGGGAATGTTTAGCTGAGTACGTACAGAAAAGTTCTACACTTGGAAAGAACGATATAGAACAATATCCTTCCTTTAAGCACTTCTTCTACACAAAAGAAAACGACATATTTCTGCTTAGACAAAGAAAACGTATTCATTGTGCATTCGCAAAAATAAAGAAGCGAAATCATCCGTTCAAAAATCGATTGCTTGGCGAATGAATTGGGTAAATAAGAGCCATTTTTGGCATGACCTAGCAAGAATGAATTGTCATTAAAAGAAGAAAAGAAAAGTAATATTTTTCTTTTCAACCACTTTTCTTCATAAATAATACAGAACTTTAAATTATGCATTGAAACGTCTTTTTCTTTTCTTTTAACGAATGCAGAGCAGTTTTGGAGTGTCAAAACAGGAATCGAAGCGTTACAAAAAGTTATATTTGTTTTTTAGAAGAAAAAAACAGGATAAAAAGACTGTGCTTATAACATAGCAATAACGTGGTTTTTTTTTGTTTAGTGAACCTTGATATTTTACGTTATTCATAATGCAAGAATGTTCGTAGTAAAATATTCCTGTTTCTTTTTCAAAATATCTCGAAAAAATTTTAATTTTCGGATATTTCTGAAGGATGAATTGCACAAAATATTTCATTCTATTACTAATTTAGCGAAATTAAATTTAATTTAATTTACTTTCAGCAAAATGCACTCAAAATCTATGAAATTCAAAAATATTTCTAAACCATTCAGACTTGAATATTTCCTTTAAAATCATTTTAAGTTTTACTGTACAATAAAATCTGTGATGTGATAATTCTCGAATTTGATGTTAAACAACCCTGAAAGTTGTGTGTAGAAACGATCGAGAGTTCTAAACACTGAAGGAGCAGAAATTTTACACCAAGATCATTACACTTTTGTACCATACTTTAAATATTTTTCACTCCCGAAAATTCAAATGTTGGCGCTTTTTGATATCGTCTGTAATTGTTCATAATCGATCACGCGTCGGCGAATGTTTGAAACGTTCTTCAAAGTTGCTTTTCATCTGCAAAAGTTGAAGGTCACCGTAATAAATATTTATGTATGTTTGTGTAATAAAAATATTTCTATTTTATTTTTCTAGTCTCTGTAAACTGTATTTAATTATTTTATAATGTATAATTTCTATCCGCTCCTGTTCCATTAAGACTAGTTTGAATTCCTCTTAATATTCTCTCTGCTGTGCGTATGTTTGATTAACGAACTCATTTTATTTTAAGAATTATTGTTTGTACACAACCAAAATTACCGATTCGTACTTATATTGTCTAGTAAAAATCGCTTCACTTATGCTTAAGAGTATCATATCTTATTGTAGTTACAAATTTCAGTGTTACTAAATAGCAAAACTGGTATTTAATGACGGTAAGTTGAAGTAAGTAAACTACGAAGTAGTGTATAAGAACTTTTCTTATATTTCTTGAATCTAGATTCCATTCTATTATTTTTCCTCAAATACTCGCCTTACTCGTGTTACATACTTTCTTATGTTTGTGATTAAAATTTTTTTAAATATATATATATTATTTTATTTTATAACCGTCGTTGAACAGCCGACCCAATTTCATGGGTTTACGACTACTAATCTTCAACTCCGTAGCCTTGTAATTTTGAACCAATTCAGAAGACAAGGAAACTCCTGGATCAGTACCCCCAGAGGTATTGATTTGTTATGGGAACATGGAGGACTTTGAGACTCGACAGATTCAACGTGCATCAGTCACCATTTACTACACGGGGAGTCTTCGGCCGGCGAGGATCGAACCCACGACCTCTTGGACATGGGCCCAGCACTCTACCGATCAGGCTATCCCGGCCTTAAAATATATATATAATCATTTTGCGCTTTTAAATGCGATTTATTAGAAATAACACCGGCATTGTTAGAGATCATCTCCATAGAAGTACGTTTTTCTTTCGCCTGTTTTTTTCTCTTACACAATCATATTTCGGTATATGATCGTTTATTGTGAGGTATTATCATTTTTTATTTAATGTTGTCTTATGATACAAATTAATATTCGTAGAAAACCCCTTACCATTTTGAGTTTCTTTTAAAAAGTACTAAAACTACTTCGAAAATTTCTTAAAATTCAAATCGGTCTTTTTTTATTAGTTTGCCAAAAAAATTCTTTTCAAAATTGAAACAAAAAAAAAATCAAATTTTTCTCGGGCATTTGCAGTATAAAAGTACTATTTAAATTACTCATATCTTGCCCAATTTTAAGCAAATTTTTCCTAAATATAAAAACAGAGATTTTTTAACTGATTTTAAATTGCTCTAAAAATTTTGTTTAATTTTATTGAATATTTTAATATATTACAAAAAATTATTTCTTAAACCGGTCACGATCAAAATTTATTTGATTAACCCAATAACGAGATTTGAAGACTATTGAAGACTTCAAGAAACATTTAAAGACTATTCAAGGACTGATACTCGCGTATCGATGCGTACTGGTTTAAATTCATGATTAAATAAAACTCTTAAATAGATAGTTTACTGGTCTAGGGACTATTTATTTCTTTTTTATACAATTAAGTTCAATAAGAAAGAAGAGAACACATTATTGACTTCATCCTTTAAATTACTAACTTTTACTACATATCGGAGAAAAACTTCCGGCGACTTTGAACAAAAAGTTCAAAATCTTTGTATTTTTCCTACTTATTCAGAAAATGTCCAAATTTAGTTTAAGGAGTAAAGAAATATATATAAGTATTTTCATTTAATGTTTAATTTGCATATTGAATAAATTTTAAATATGAAAAATATGAATTTTTTAGAAATATATTTAAAAATAATCCCTTTCTCTTATTTAATTTTATAACACTTATTTTATAACTTCTGTTTTCCTAATTTTCAGAAAATTGATATGCATACAAAACTGATATATATTAGAAAAATAATTAATGAATACGTTTCAAATATAAAACATTTATAGTGTACTTAATTATCTTCACATTATGCCATGACTCACTGTAACATTTATAGTGATATAAAACATTTATAGTGTTTCAAATATGAAACATTTATAGTGTACTTAATTATTTTCACATTATGCCATGACTCACTGTAACATTTATAGTGATATAAAACATTTATAGTGTACTTAATTATCTTCACATTATGCCATGACTCACTGCAAAATGTAGATCCTCAAATTTCAAGAAACTTTCTTCATTTTTGATAAAACCGTTTCCAGATATATACTCCGAGTGAACATTTCGCCAAAATGACGAAATAACTGCCGTCAATTCTTCGAAATTTCGAATTGAGAAAACATTTTCGGTATATATTTGAGAGTTCCCGTTCCGTCACATATCATGTGATTTTGTGATGAAATAATTCTCACAATGAATGAAATTCAGCTAAAGGATTGTTGAATCGTCAAAACTGAGAGTTTCATTTCTGAGAAAGTAACGAAAGAATTAGTAAAGACAGAAAAAAAAAAAATTCCAAACATTTTGGAGAAAATATCATTCGTTATTCTTTTAAATAAATTCGAAATAATCAATGCTCCTGACATTCAATTTATTTTGTTTACTTGAGAGATACATTATGATAGAAGTAGTTACCGTCATGATTTAAACATTGCTGCAGCAAAATACTGTTTATCAAACGATTGGTAAAATACACAAAAATGGGGGACAATTGATTTATTTATCCCTAAAGGAATAAAAACTTGCATACAAGATTTGTTTCTTCCTCGATCCCTTTTTCATAAAAAAATTTTTTTCCGGGGGAGGGGAGATAAATTATAGGATGAATTTGAAGAACACTTCATTATACATTTAAACATCTAGGGAAATATAGAAAAATTAAAATGAGAAATGTATTTTCATTTTTAACTGAATGTTTCTGAGGAAAAAGATATTAAAATATTCAATCAAAAATGGAAAGAATTCATTTTTTAAAATTTAAGACAGCTTAAAGAATCCAATAAATAAAAAAGAGGATTTTTTATATTAATTAATAATCGCGTAACTTTCTTAAATAGCTAAATATGAAAATAGGATACTCGTAGTCGGCTATATATTCAAACATTTTGTTTGTAATTACCACAAATGATTGTTTTAAATACAACGTATTTCCTAACTTTATTGATCACTATCCTTCGTTATGTCTTCCGATCCATCCAATTATTTGAATATATATATAACTAACTAAAAAAGATGTTCTTTTGAGAGATATTACTCTGATTTTAAAAATTTCCTTAATTACGATTTTGATTATTGGGAAATTCTAATTAACTTTTGTCTTTTTAATAATTATTTTACAAAGGAAAAAAATACTTTTATTCAAATTAATAGAATACCACAAGGATCTAATTTTTCATCTTTCTTAGCAAAGTTAAATTTGTATTATTATGAAAAAATTATACTCTTAACATTCAATAAGTTTTTAGATTTATTGATGATTAAATAATCTTTAATTTTCAAGATAACACAATTTTATTAAGTAATATTTATCCCGATGAATTAATCCTGCTTCGTAATCATGATGATAACATTAATTTTATTTTGTTGGATTTGTGTAATAAAAGAGAAGGAAATATCTGCCTTGTTGATTTATTAGATATAAGAAATGATTTTAATTTTAATATGAATAAACTAATTACTTAGAATTCTAATGTTTTCAAAAACATATATTTAAATACCATTTTTAATCAAATGAATAGAATTAAAGGAATATGTAGTAATGTTTATTTATCCCAAAAACAAATAGACACTTTAGAAATATGATTAAAAAAACAATGGATGTCCAACTACAGTAATTAAATTCTATATGAAAGCATTAGGTTAATTGCATGTTATTATTAATAAATTTACTAAAAACTTCACTGTTAATTCATAATTTACCATGTGCAAATCCGTGCTTAAAAATCTGTGCAAAACGGGCAAATCATGTTTCTTCCTTTCTCTCTCTCTCTCTCTATCTCTCTCTCTCTATAAATAAATGTTATTTTTCTAAAATCATTAAAATTGTATAATTAAATATCAACCTTATTAATTATAATTTTTTTTAAAGTATCCAGTGTAATATTATTACCTTGCACACATCCATTTTCAGGCCAATCCTTGGTAACTAACAAATCAAACGTGCTTCAATACAGCAGTAAGAACGCTCTATAAAACAAAAACCCTATATTTACACTTTTAACGAGATTTGCGCTTCTATTTTCATTTCTTGTAATCTGGCATTCTTATTGAAATATTTTGAATCATTCTTATAAGATTCATTTACATGTAAGTTCATTTGAATTCGCTACTCGCTTTAGATATTTCATTTTGCTCTGTTTTTTCTTTACATTTTATTTTCTGTTTTTTGCAATGCTTCTCACACTATTCTTGCAATGTTAGAAGGCTCTCCTTTTTGACGATATAATTGTGCGAGCTGATGAAGAAATTATATCTCTTCAGTTTTAAGGAAAGAAAGAAAAATTTTATGAGAAATTTTTAAAACACTTCGTTGTGAATTTAACCATCTTGGAAAATAGGGAAAGCATCAAGATAAAAATTGCTCTTTTATTTTTATTCAAGTGTTTCTATAGAAATAATGCTATATTACAATATTCAATCGGGAAAAAAAGGCTTTTTTTTTTTGAAACTGAAACATTGTTAAGACTTCTATAAATTAAAGTGGATTAAAAAAATTAGAGTTTTCAGTTTTTATGAATATAGGTCCCTTAATTTTTTTTAAAAAGGAAACTAAGATATTTATTTTTAAAAAAGAAAATCAAAGCAAGTAAGTGGTAACAGATAAAGAAACTTTTTATCTTCAATTTATATAGTTTCCCCGTTTTTCGCAATTGGTAAATTGGAAAACAGAATATTCCTTAAATTTTCATTAATTATTCAGATTCGATCACTTTTTTTCACAGAAAAACTTTTTTTTATTTACTTACAAAATGGTATAGTTTGAGAAAATCTTAAATGAAATAATTGAAAAAAAAATTATGATTTTTTTCTATTAATATTCTTACCTCATTAGGGAAAATGAAGGACTGGTACTGACAGAACTATTTAATATAACAAATAATTTTATTTCATTTTATTTTTTTTAAATTTTACTTTTTTAATTTTAATTTATTTTTATTTTTTTTTATTTTAGTTTTAGCTTTAATGTTTTAAATTTTATTTATTTATTGTTAATACACATTTTGAAAAATTTTATTATTTTCTTAATAAATACTGTTATATTAAAATATTGATTCAAATAAATTTAAAATAATTATAAAATTTATATGAAAGATATATTTAAAAATACTGAAATTAAAATTTAATCTGTATGTAAATCAGTTTTTTATTTTTTATTTTGATCAACATGAAATTATCAACTATCTTAACGAATTCTTGTTGTGCACCTAAAATAGATGATATATATTCTTTGCGTAATATTAGCATAATGAAGAATGTTAACTAAAGAATTTAAAATGGAAGAGTTTCATTTTTTTTTTAATTTCCTGAATAACTACTGTTGTAATAAATTCTTGAATCAACTAAGTAAAAAAAAACATTAGAAAAAATGGTTTTTCTTTGAGATTGTGTGATTTTTAATTTAAATTAATATCTAAGCATCAACAAACTTTAATTCTTTTAAATAAAATAGTTTTTTTAGTGTTACCCTTTACAAAACGTAACAAAAGAATATTTTTAAATAACAGTCTTATTAAATGAAGTTTTCTTATACTATTTTCCGATTGTATCTGTTATCAAAAAGCATAAAAAAAACTGCTTTGGTTATTACTTTTTCTATGAATCGAGCGAAATCCATTTCTTTTTACCCATTGTTAACAAACTCTGAAATCCTTAAGAAAGAATTTCTAGTTTTCTTGAATAGTACATTGAAAAACAGGAAATCGTGGAAAATAAATCTAGATTTTAAATGATATCAAGCAGGGAAAAGGTTAGGTTCACGCAGCATAAACCTATGAAAAAGGTTGAACGAAACAGCCGTTACTTCCGATTCATTTTCAGAGTTAACTGTAACTGTAACCAAAACGATCACTCGGGGAAGGAAACTCAGAAATGTAAATGAGGATATTGTGATAACGAATATGTCGTTCAGGAAACTAAAAGGGAAGAACATTCCGAAATTCGAAAATTCGCTTGAAAGGGTTTAGCAAAAATAGAAAATAATACAATTCACTTTAATTGACAAGCTGAAATCGCACGGAAGTTCTCCGAGTCGCAACAAAAGCAGTGAAGTAATTATCGAAATTCACTGAATGGAGTTATAAGTACATTTTAAAACATTTTATTTACTTATCTTGTGAAAGAAAATGTTTTTCTCTTTTTTATAGAATGTATTAAGAAATTTACAAATAGAATACTTACCATTTAGAAAATTTATTCCTTTTTAACTTATTCCCTTTTGATTATTGTAACGTGAATCAATAAATCATTTCGACACGTTTTAGCTTAAATCAACGCGATGGACTAAAATAACGTTTTAAAGCGAATAAATTAAATTTCTTCCTAAGAATTTGACGACCAGATAATTTTTTTTTTTTTTTTGCGTAATAAATTTGCAAAGTAACACAAGAAAAACACTAAGTTGTTTTATAAGTATTTTACATAAATCTGTTTTAATCACTGCTGTGAAAAATATTTCTGAATTGAATTGCTTAGTATTCCTTTTGTTAGATTTTCTATTTTTCAAAATAAATGCTAATTGTAATTATTGTCTCAGATTAAACTTGTGACAAACTGAATAAAATTGAAAGTAAATGTTTAAAAATAGAATACGTTTTCTTACATAAATATCGTATTTTCTATCGTGCAAAATAAAAAAGGACCATCCTGTATAACTTTTGATCCTATGATCGGATCTTCATGTTCTAGGACTCAATCTTAATGGTTCGAGTTGTGACCTTAAATATGTTAATTAATTACTGCACACTATAATTTTAACTACATAATCAATACATAAAAGCACTTAATCTGCATAAAAAAACCTTTTCTTCGACGAAATTCGATTTATGACACAAAATATGGGTGGTAGCAGCAGTCTGGGAAATATGGCTCTAATTGTTTGGTCAGGAGAGGGGTTCAAAGTTTGAACCCCTGAATGTTAATTTTACGTCTTACGAAGTTCAACATGTCTCGAGAACTCTTTAAAGGAATGGAAATTTTTTTACAAACAATTGCAAAATTCATTTATCTAAAGATAATTCGATACATAAAATAACTGTTAGTAAATATTTAATAAATTTATTTTTATGTGTAATAATAGTCGAATAGATATTGAATTGCAAAATATACAATTTTTACATCATTTAAATCTAATTTTACGCGGCTGAATAAAAATTTGTGCGTAATAGGTTGAACAGTTCCTGAAAAATTGACTCTTAAATATGTGGCTCTTTTAAAATTTTTATCTTACAATTTAAAAATTTTTCGACCATTATGAAATAAAATAAATAATAAATATTTACTAAAAGTAGTATTTTGTAAGGAATTATTTTTAAATGAACGAATTTTATTATTGTCTTTGTGTTCGTTTAAAAAGTTTTCGAGATATGTTGAAATACGCAAAAAGTAAAATTTACACTAAGAAAACCAAACTTTGGAACGCTCCCCTACCTAAAGTATTGGGACCATACATCCCAGGTGGTGGTTACCCTTTATGTTTTGAGAGTCAGAAATCCGAATCCATCAAAAAAAAAAAGGTGCGCTTTCCAGAGGAAGTACATCTTTGTGCCTGATTTCGTAACTAAAAATATCGTCTGCATTAACTAATTAGTAAATTTGAAGTCCCTTTCTCGAACAATTTAAGATTGAATCCTTGAATCTGAAGATCCGATCATTAAATAAAAAGTAACTTAGAGTGCTCCGTTAATTTTTTTTGCTCACTGGATCTAAGATACAAAGTTGACCCTAGTTTGTAACTTTGACCTGCTTTGACTTTATATTTTTTATGCGCAATACAATACTTTAAATAATTTCGAAATTTTGTCAGAATTACCTAATTTTTATTATAACAAAAAAAAAATTATTTCTTTTTTCTGTGAACGAATATTTTCATCCACTTCCCCAAACCAAAGTAAGAAATACCCAAGATATAACAAATTGTTGTCTTAGATCCCCATTTGCTGTACCTTGAATCACTGGATATTAAAAATTAGATAAAGTTTATTGCAGTTGAACATCCATCCAAATGAAACTTATTTTTGAAAATATTTTTAATAGTTTGCATTAGTAAACAAATTAAGTAATAGTGCATTGGAACTAGGCTTTTCGTTTAGTAATGGGCTTTGGAGAGTGCCCTGAAAACTATTCAAGTGTTGAAAGGAATGAAAGCAATATTGTGGTGTCAACGCTGGGACTCGAACCCTCATTATCCCGTTCAAAAGATTGACAGATCAGCCCTCTCATCTATAATATGTACCCAGCTGCAGGAAATCAAGTGACTTCATAAGATGGGCCTAGTTGGTGCGCTAAATTCTGGTTTTGTAAACGTTTTAGGTGAAAACATTAAATAAAGGTTTTTCTCACAGTTAACAGTTTGAATACCATCTTATGTACGGTTATTTGACTGTTTTGAGTATGTAAAATAACAATTATATAAATTGTTATTTACTCATTTTTTTCGAAAAATTTCTAGCAGTGTATGAAATTTTTGACAGTAACTAAATGTATTTTAGTGCAAACATTTTCTAATGATCCAACTAACATTCATCAATAATTCAACTTGCATTTTAAGCATCAGGTTCTTGCTTCGGCAAAAATTCTATCAAAACACCAATACTTTTCCCATAATAATTTAAGCTCTCCTCAAAACTAGTTCAAACGCGATATTCTAAATGATAAGACTTCTGTGTCAAGGAAAACAAATTTAATAATACGCCATTTTTTATTGTATATTATATCATGATTTTAATAACATTTGGCGCAATTTAGTGTATGCATTATTTTGTATTTTCTACCAGTGCATGGTATCATTACTGTTTCCATAGACTGGTAAGAAAGTGAAATAAGTAAAAGCTCTAGTAAAAATTAAAATATGTTATTTACGATGAAAATTTGTAAACTATTTATCAATTTCCATTTGTAATGCTAAATATTAAGAGACATTTTTATGGAAAAAAAAAGTCTTCTATAATGCAGTTTTTGGAAAAAAATTACAATTCGATTAAAAAGTATATGTCACCATTTTAAAAATGCATGCACATAAAAAAACAATTATAGCCTTAAAAACGTATTCTGCAGTTCACTTTTGTAAAATTATGTTTCGTAGAATTCCTTCAATCTTTAAATGATAAAAGTCATTTTTATAAAAAAAAAAATATTATCGAGTTTAATTTTTAGAGAAAAAAAGTTTTAAATCTTATGCAGATTGTAGAACTTAATTTGAAATAAGGACACTATTTATTTACTATTGAACACTCACCATTTTAAAGATAGATCTAAAACTGTATCTTTTAAAATGCAAATTAGTGAAGTACTTTTGTAATGTAAAAATCTATTAGTGCTCGATGTTAGATTCTCAACATACGCTTGGATACTCTTTATTCCCCTCTGAACACTCATTGTCTTAAAGAAAATGTAGTTTTTAGAAAGTTAATTAGTGAAATACTTTTATAACGGAAAAATATATTAGTGCTTAATTTTATATTCTCAATATGCTCGTAGAAACTCTCTATTCACTATTTGACACTCACCATTTTAAACATGGACCTAAAAATGCAGTTTTTAGCGTTCAATTTTCTAAACCCCTCTTCTAACGCAAAAATTCACTGAACTAGTTGACTGTTGTAATTTCCCTCACTTTCTTCAGACTGCGTTTTCTCACCTGAGATCACAGTTACAATATATTTCTAAAACTTGAAGGCTTCCTTAATAAGAAACTTTTATTACGCGTTAAAAATAACTGAAAAAAAAAAACACATTGTTGATGAAAAATATTTAATTGGAACTATTTTGGTAAAAAACTTATTGTCGTGTTTTTAAATTATGACTTTCTAAGACACTTTTAAAAATAAAACGCGTCTAAGAAGTAAATTTAGTAACTAAATTAGACTAGAGTAAATATGTATTTATACTTTGAATTTTAAGCGACTAAATCCAGCATGTGATAAGCATATCCCGGTCGCCATTTCAAGCAAATAACTTAGCCAAGAAGATCAAGGTTATAGCTCCCTCATGATAATGGAGCTTTTCCCTATTGTACTTTATGCAATCGCCTGCTCACTTTATCGCAGAGGGGGTGAATAAGATTCTCAATACACCTCACCTTTAGTAGTCGTCGTACTTGTCCTCCATATAGAATATCAATAGCATCGATCGTCGTTATGAGTTGTTGATATTGGAAAGGAAACAGATAGGAAATTGTACGAATCGACAGTGGTATTTTTTCCCTACTTCCTTCAGATATCCTATGTTTTCACACCTGGGGTCTCAGTAAAAATCCATCTGTATACCTTGAAGCTTTCCTAAATCAGAAACTTTTATTGCGTGTTAATAATAAATTGATGAAATGCATTGTTGAAGAAAAACATTTAATTGGATTATTTTAGTCTAAGTTCTATATCGGAACTTATATCCTGATACAATTTGGATTTAAAATTGGAGACGTTCCATTAATAAACTAAAACATCGATTTTGATATTAAAATACTTAGACGTTTCAGCCATAAAAAAATTTGTGAGATTCAGTTATCGTAACCATTTGCTAAAATTAACTATCTGGAAGTAAAAAAAAAATAATAAGCAATATATTGTGCATAATCTGATGAGTTCGACTCTTTTTTAGGTTTTTATTCTTTTTGTTTCTTTTGTAATTTTTATTGCTTTTGTTTCTTTTTAATTTCTTTTAAGCTTTCTATTTTTTTATTTCTTTTTAAATTTTTACCGCTTTTGTTTCTTTTTCATTTCTTTTTTGTTTTATATTTTTTTATTTTTTTGCATTTTGATTTTTCATTTTTTTTTTGAAAACTTTTTTTCTCAATTATGGTTTATGTAATTTTTTGTCGGGCAAATGCATTGTCAAACAAATGAGTTGTGGGGCAAATGAACCTGTTTGGCAAACGTACCTGTCTGGAAAAAAGGAACTGTCGGACAAACGTACCTGTCAGGAAAATGAGTTGTCGGGCAACCGGGTTTCGGAAAAATGTACCAGTCACGTTTTAAACAAGATAATGCTATATATTTTTCTTTTGTTTAAAACTCCTGATCTGAAAACAGGAACCTCAGTTTATTGCATCTTTAAACAATTTCAGTTAGTACAGATACTGTAACAAAAAGGTAGTTCCCAGAATATTTACTTAACCAGAAATGTTAAACTTAATATAAAATAACGTACTTTTATGTTATCATTTTTTAATAAAAGTTACTGATTTTAAATTAACGAAAATACCACAGTATGATAAAAAGATTCTTCTCGGCGATAATTTTAAATCAAGATACCGCATTGGAAGAAAAAATTTATTGTTTCACTGCACAAGCGAACAAACTTTAATGTCCTTCTAAAATCTCAATCTTTATCTCCTCGTTTTAACAAAGGATTTCAATTAAGAGTTTAAACTCAAATAACGCTTTTGCTTAAAAAAAAACTACCAGTACGTAAAATGTCTCGAATTATAGATAACAGATGACTGGATCATTTTTCAATCTAAATTTTTCGCCTGCATCCTACATTATGTGAATAAGACCGATCATTTACTTAAAAAATCTAAAATCTAAATCTTCCCAGCCTACAGATTTTGACATGTCAATGAAGTGTCCCTTTGAGAAGTCACTTTTATGAGTTAACATGGGACAAAAGAAAATCATTCATTTAATCCCAAAGCTAGATAACATTGTCTGAGGAAAGTAAAGGGAATATATTCTTCTTGACATCTAATTAAAGAATTTTAGGATAGTTTATCATTATTCACAATGATGCTCCCTTTATGAAATTGTCTTTAGTTTTAACAAATTTTTATATATGATGTTCTGTGATATGTTTTCGTAAATTATTATTGAAACTAATGTAGGTAGGTCTTATAAAAAAGTGACCAATAGCTTTCGATTTTTAGACATAACGTAATTGCTAAAAGTACGTTATGATGTCTTAAAGAAAGTTGATCAAAACTGCTAGAGTAACTACTATTTGTTAATTATTCTTTAAAAACGTAGAATTTTACAAAAGATTTATGTCCAATCATTTTATTAATAATTATAGTCGATGATTATATTTTCATAAATTATAATCATCTATAACCTCCAGATAAATAAAATAGAAATGTCATTGTATTAAAGGCAATCTTTGAAACTCAAGGCTAGCAATGGATGTCTCAATAAATCGTGAAATGATACTTTTATATCGCGATAACGATATTTTAAAAGTATTCTCACGTTTTATCTTGAGTATCATGTTTTACGATAAATATTACAAATATACGAAAAATATCGACAATGATATTTAACGAGCTCTATAATATCTCAGCTTTGATCAATTACGATATTATCGACTTCGATAATATCACAATCCCTTTCCGAAAAGGATAAACATCGCGTATAATACTTGTCTTGAGTCTTGATAAATTTTACCCATTAGTGAAAATATCGACCTATCTGAATATGTAAAATAGTAAAAAGCACAGTGAAACATCGATTAATTATTAATATCCAGTCAATCAATAACTACACCCAATCAATATATTAATATCTATAGTCGAAGCATATATTTTCCTAAATTATTATCATGTCATTATAATAAACGTAATCTCTGAAACTCAAAACTAACGATGCGCTTTAGATCATTAAATCATCAAATATCGATAATTTTACATAGCATAACGATATTTTAAAAGTTCTCACGATCTAACTTGAGTACCAAGTTTTAGGATAAAAATCACAAAGATACGATAACTACCAACAATGATATTTATCGAGAACTATAATATCGCAAATTTTATCAATAACGATCGATACTATTGATTCCGATAATATCATTACTTTATCGAAAATTATAAAAGTCGTGTGTAATAATTATCTTGAGTCTTTAGAAATTTCACTGAAGTGAAATTTCTAATTTATTTCTAGTGAAAATATTTAACCATATGAATCAGTTAAATTGCAAAAAAAAGTAAAATTAAAAAAAAGTGATGCATAGTGAAATATCGATATTTCTTTTCGATATAACTGGGTATTAAAATTCCAATATCACCTATAATTGCTTAAAACATTATATCGTGTGTGACTGAATGCGCAGAACATTTAATAGAAATGTATAGTCCTGATATAATTCAGTCATTACTTTAAATTTATATCAAACAGGAAAATTTCCACCAGATTACCTAAAGCTTATTTGACTGTAATAATTGTAAGGAATTGCTAAACATTTATGGGTTGAAGGAACAGTCTCAACTTACAATATGGTGCGAGTTACTTATAATTTATGTTAATATAAGTTTTACACGTGTCAAATATTATCCAATACTCCCGCTCTTTTAAGTGTAATCCATGTAATCAGAATGCAAGCCTGGGAAATTACCTAAGGTGTAGAGTTCAATGGAGCATTGAAGCTATTACAACACAAATTAACTTGCATAACTTAACGAAGGATGTGTCTGGGTTTATGCTTACTATCGTAACGAATCTCACGTATTTCACAAAAATTTATTGAGTTTAAAGGATTATCTGAAGTGTTTCTGTTCTAGCTAATTGTATTATAAATATGCATGCTTGATGCGAATACTATTCACTTAATCCTTTTTCTTACCTATAAGGGTTTTTCTGTTAAGCGAAGATGATCCACAGCCCCAAATAAGTTTAATGTATATTTCTCTTCTTGAATTGGTTTTCTCGTTATTCTTCAATTTTCTTTTGTTTCAGACAAACTTTTAGCGCTATGTTATTTCCCGTCTTTTATCATAATTTTTTTACCATGAGTTTAGTGCAGTATAGCAGTGCACTCAATCTTTTCTCATCAAGAAATACATTAAAACAAAGCCTATACATTTTATTTATGCAGTCAGACAAAGTTTCTAGCACCATTTGATTTTGAACTGACTAACATAATTTTTTTACCATGAATGTAGTGCAGTATAGCAATGCTATCAAGAAGTGCATTGAATCGTTTCTCATCATCGAATACATTAAATTCAAGATTAAACATTTATTTCTTCATTTGGACAAGTACAAAAATTGTTTTCCAGTCAGACAAAGCTTCTAGTACTATTTGATTTTGAATTGACTAAAGAATTTTTTTTTACTATGAGTTCAGTTCAGTATAAATGTGGCATCGCACAGAGCATTCAAACTTGTGATATCAAGAAATACATTAAATTCAATCAATTTTAAACAATTATGCATTATATTTAAACATAACTATAAATACAAAATGAGTCTTCACTTATTAGCACTATTAGACAAATTTATTATAATTTTGGAGTAAGAATTTGTCGTGATATAATCCAATCGAATACGTTCCTAATAGGTATTTTTTATTTGACAATGAATTTGTCGAATGTATTAAAAAATCTGACCACTGAGTTCATGTTCTAACTCTGAAATTTTTATATCGAGAAATGGTATTATGTATAAAAATTTCATTATGTAGCGAAATTACCCAACATAAAGAATATGCTATGTAATTGTCTTACTATGTTTGTGTATATTTACCTACAGTACAATGTTAACCGTAGCAAAAATTATAAATTAATTTGAAAGTTATGAACAAGAAAATGGTGAGTATAATTCTTAAGACAAATTATCTCGTAATTTTAATTAATGATAAATAAACTCATTTATTTAGTTTTTAATTTTTTTAAAAAAATAATTAAAATTTTTAGGAGTTTTATTTGTTTAACTATTATTCATATGAATGCAAAAATATTATAAACCGCTTAAAAAAAATTGTATAAGGGAGCGTCAAAACGTATATTTTTATTGCAATTATATATTTAATTGCAATAAAAATTTTTGATTAAAACCTTAAAAATTGCTATTTCTTTAATTTGAATTTACAGCATATGTAACAAAGGAAAATGTAATACTTTGTGCTATGTAGTCTAAAGCAAAAACCAACGTGAATAAAATACAAAATGCAATTTTTTAACGTTTAGACACTGAAAAAGGTTCTTGTTAATAGAACTGAATTTATAGTATGTACTTTATTTTGTGATTTATTCATATTGGTTTTTGCCTTAACAGATTATTTTTACATATTTATTGGAACATTTTACATTATTGATCAGCAACCAAATGTGCCACTTTAATTGCATGCATCTTGGAGCTTTTTTTAAAATTTTTATTGGTTTAATATTTTTAATTAATAAAATTTAATTAATTTACATATAAAAGCAGAAACGTTTGAAAACTTTTAGAATGAATAATAGCTAATGACTCAAATTAATGACTCATTTTCACTTTTTTTTTGTTACAAAATACTTTGACGAAAACAGACCTACAAATACAGAAATTAAAGTTTCATGTTTACTTACATATTTTGCATCAATACACTTTTTCTATTGCAACCATAGCAAAATTAAATAATCTTTTTCTTTGCAATTTAAATTAACAGCATATGTTTAAATCATCTAGCATAAGACATTTTTCAAATGGTGATAATAGCCTCAACATCTGAATAACTCTTAAGATAAGTTATCTTCGATTATTAATGACCAACCAAATGTGTCATCTCATTTATTAAGCAGTTTCAGACTTCTTTTTTTTTTTTTTTTTTCATTTTTAACTCAATTTACTTTACAGCGTTTCTGTATGAATAAAAAAGAGAATTTATAGATAGAAAGAGAAAAGAAAGATGTCATATGGATGAAAGACTATTTTCTGCTTTTTTAATGATTTATGTGACTTAAAGCTTTTTGGTTATGCATGAGGACTATGCAAATTAAGTTTGGAATGACTAAAACTAGCGAAGCAAAAAGGAAAAAAATAAACAGCCCTCTATTGAACAAAACGCTTATTTTGGGTCTTCAACGGCCAAAAGATTCTTTCATATTCTTTAATTTTTTCTATTTATTTACATTTCTTTTCAAAGTCAACAACTTAAAGAAAAATGAATAAAGATAGTTTTTCAAAAAACAGCAATACATTTACAAGTATTTCAGAAGCGTCAGAATTCTTATTTGAATTGCAAAACAACGGCAAAAGTACATAAATCTAATGTAGAAAATGAAGATCATAACAGCTAGAAAAAAGGATGTTTTGCTAACAATTCGTTATGTCGCTGTTCATGAAAATAAATTCTTTGTACACTTTTTATTAATCAAAACATTAACTCGAGCCATTATTTATAAGATAAAAATGCATATTTACTTTTATATTTTTACACTTCCTTAAGTTGTTTAAATATTTTTGTGATGTTATCTTACGTTAAAATAAATATTTTGATCTAATTGTTAACTGGGAGACAAATTAATGATAAATGGAATAATTTCACAAATTTGGGAATGATTCATTTTCTAATAACTAGTCATATCATCATTTAAAAAAAAAATCTAGTTGGAAAAGTTACTCCGAAAAAAATCTGGTAAATTTCCAGTATTGTATTTGAATGATATTTTTGATAACAAAAATCCGATAATTCTGGTTAGTAAAACCAAAATATATGATATGAAAATTATTCATTTAGTAATTTTTCCGTTTACATGGTAACGGTTTCATAAAAATAATAGATATATACTACAATGAAATATATACTACTTTGTAAGTAAGGTTATTAAGTATAAAGGTACCTAAAAATAAGATGAATCATATTTGTTTGTTACAGCAGTATCTTTTAATTTATAAAAATTAAGCGATTTTTGTTTTGTTTTATATTAAAAAAAATTCTTTGTTCGATTTCTAAGGAATAATATTTTTTATGAATGCCTAAAAAGTAATGTTTCTTTTCCCATCTATAATTGTTAGTTTGTTACTATGGAATTATCATATTGTGAAATTAATATATTTTTTAAAATTATTTCTAACCGTTAAATACCTGAATTGTCAATAAATAAAATATATCATTTTTGCAGTAAAATATATAATACTTTACGAGTAATGTTATTAAATACAGGTATCTAAAAAACAAGATAAATTCTATTTATCTGTTATAACAGTATCTGTTAATTCATAAAAATTTTGCAATTTTTTTATTTATTTATAAAAAAAGTTTGCATGGCTTCAATGCTTACATACTAAATCTATCCACTCTTGAATTATTATCTTTATGAATTTTTAATAAAGTAATGTTATGATTTCAATCTATAGCTGTTAGTTTATAACAATGGAATTGTTATATTGTATATTTAATAGGTTTTTTTTCTGATTTTATTTATCTTTTCTTACTTATTGTTGATAAATAAAGTATAAAAGAAGCAACATTTTAAACTCCCCGATACATATAACATTAAACATACAGAAATTAATGATTAATAGGTTTATTTGTAACAAAAGATCGTGGTATTCGATTCCAAAAGAAATGTCTCGATTATTGATATATTACTCTATGTTGGTAAAATATATATTTTGCTAATTTTTGTTGGTCATACAAAATTCGAGAAGACTAGATATGCATGCATTTTTTAATACAACTCTTTCAGAGCATTGATGAATTGTTGAATTATTAAAAAATGGGAATATATATTTTTATAAGGTTTATTACTTCAGGCTATATAATGGGACTTTATTGTATTGCTTTTTAATCGATGAAAATTCATAATCCTAGTCAGTACCAATTGTTATATAGCAGTTTCCATCTTATTTATCAATGTTATAGTTTAAAGGTACTTTTTCATGTTAAATTTTTTTATATTCTTAGTAATTTAAACTATAGTTGATAAATATAATCAACTATCTATCAAAAATTCTTCTAATTTAAGATGCAGGTAAAATATATTTGAAAGATTAAGATAGGTTCATATTTACCCATTGACAGGAACATTTCTTTATTACTATTATTCTGCTTATTTTATAATTAATTTTCTATTCCAGCCGGAAGAATCTGGAATGCTGCTCTATGAAAAAAAAAAGAGTTAAGACTACCAGAATAAGGAAAAATTCACTATATTTCGTTAATTTTCGTAAAATCTCGTTAATTTTTGCCGAAGCGTTTTCGTAATAATTTTAATGAAAATAAAATATGGTTTTTTAATGTGTGATAAATTTAGTTAATTTGTTAAAATGTGATAATTTTATCTTGATATCTCGGAGAATGACATAAAAACCATGGAACCGGTTAAATTTGCTCTTTAGTTTTGCATTTTTTAATAAATGTGTTCAATAAGAACTATGATTTTGAAAACCAGAATTTCCGTTGAACCGTAAGCTTATGAATGGAAAAAATAACAAATAAATGGTGTAACTGGTTTAAATTGTGAATTTTCACATTTTTTTTTTTTTTGTCATTTTTTTTAGTAGAAATGTCATTACTATATAGTATGGTATTTTTGACAAAATTATTTTCTCTGAGTTGTATTGACAAGATATTTCAACAAAAAATATGTTTACAGATATGTATATAATAATATAAGTATAATAATAATATACCCACAATTTACGTTAGTATTTCCTTTTTACAGTGTTGATTTTTTTAAGCACAAGCTTACATATGTGCTGGACTAAAAAAATTAATTTACGTTTATGAAGTTTGTATTTTTTCATAACCTCTTCGAGAACAATTAAACCTAAAACATATAACTTATATAAAAATAAAAATCAATTTAAACTAAACACTTTACAATGATCCCTGAAGTAGTATGAATAATTATTCGATTATTTTAACATTAAAACAGAAAAGTCTTCAACGTCAAATACATCAGCCAAAGTATTGTCTTGGGACACATAGATTAAATTATGCGACGAACACACCCTTACGGTCGTTTGCTTTCTTAAATAGATTAAACATCAATTAACAAAACTAACACCGAAACTGATGGGCTTAAAGAGAGTTAAATTCTCTTAAGACAGCAATTAAAACAATGACTAACAAGGTTTATAGCATATTTTATAACAGACATTTCTGCGCACTTATAAACACCAAATTCAATTAGTGACTTGATTCAAAAATATTTCTGTTGAAATAATATTTAAATCTGTATTGAGAACTAAAATTGCATCGTAAAAATTACATTTCTTGCCGTTTAAAAAATAGTTTTAGGTTAACTAGTGTAATAGACAGGATAAAAGGAATTCGGTACTTTCTAACGTTTCTTTAAACCTATAGGGAGAAAAAAAAACACGGTCAAAACTACCAGAATATGGTAAAATTTACTATGTTTCTGTCTCTATTGGAACTCTATTGGAATCTTGGTGATTATCACATCTAAAGCACTTTAATTATTATTTATTTTGTTTCTTTTAAAAAAAAATCAGAAATGTCACCATACAGTGTTTCCTCAGAATTTTTTTCTCCTTGTATGCACGGGCAAATCTGGTTAAAATTTCGTTATTGAATTATTTTGGTTAAAGCATGGTTTACCCGAATAAAGTTTCTCAAAAACTAATTTTGGTCATTCATTTTTTTTTTTTTTTTCTTTTGATTACCGTACAGTCTCATTGATACTTACTTTAAAAATTCATTCTGCTTTTAAAATAAGAGGGGAAATAGTATAAAAACATAAAAACAAATCTTAATCAGACCAATTTTTTATTAAAACAAAGTTTGTTCAACTCAGGTGATGAACTATTCAGATTGGTTGTTGTTTATTCATTTTTACAAGAAAATTTTAGTACCTTTAAATTATTTTAGTGCAAATTGAATGTTAAGATATATCCCCATTTCTTTGGAATTATTACTTTCTGATCCTTGAAATGTGGAGTTCTACTAAAGATCTGGTGCATCACTCTTATCATCGCTAGAAGTCCTCCTCTTATATACTATGGATGGTTTCTACAAGGCTTTCCAGGATTATGGGGTCACTCTTTGAGGGGAGAAAAAAACACTACAAGGATTCATATTTGCATAGCAACCCATAATCGGAAATGTCTTCATTTGCAGCTGGGTGCTGTTCATAAGGGATGGCAAGTTCTCTGGCCACCACGCTCTCCTGATTTAAGCAGCATGGGCAGCTTTCTTCGGGTTGCACTTAGAAGTGCTGTGTACGCAACACCTAGTGATTCCGAAATGAATCTGGTTGTAAGATTGTTATGTGCTACTGAAGGTGTTGAAACAAAATCTAGGAGTATTTTAACGAATCCAGGCCCGACGATGTAACGCCTACATCGTTAGCAATAGGGGAAACTTTAAACATCTTTTGTGACATTATCAGAAATCATCTACTACACCAGGTTTAATATCTTTGATCAAAAAATATTTCAGATGATCTCAGCCTTGGGTCCTTTTTTTTCTTGTGATTGTCATGCTATTTTTCCTTGACGCGTCCGCCCATGGGTAGCTATCAATTCTGAATCCTTATGATGTCCCTTTCCTCCCCTTAATGTTTGTTCTAATAATCCTGGGACACCCTGTATAGATGATATTATAGCGAATGCTGATGACATTGTTAAAGGTGGCGTTTCAATAACGACTAAATAACCCATTGTGCAGCTCTATTGTAACGTAAATAAAGTACCTACCATAACGGTTGTTAAAGTGAGAGCTTTAAATAAACACTTTTTAAAGGATTTGTGTTTTGCTGCTGCTGTAATCGAAAGATGAATCAAATTCAAACACATTGAAAAGAGGGCAAAAGCTCAATGGTTAAGGAATGTGTCTTTGGATAATATAATGTATAGGTCCACAAATAATTAATTTTAACTTTTTCATTAAAAAGCATGGTAAATTAGTATCTTGTGCAAAACATCATCTAGATTTAATAATCAATCTTTAATACCTAAAGCAGAATACTTTAATACAATAAAGAATTTTTACTTTTTTTTCTGTAAAGCTCAGAGTGCAAATTAACTTAAATTGAAAATAAAAATAGGCCTAATTTTTTCATCATTCTACAATATTTTGGATTAAAGAAAGTGTACTAAAAAGTTTCTACGAGAGTTAATATAAATAGAGAGAAATTAAATCTTTGAATAAACTAATGCTGAAAACAAAGTTAAAACACATTCTGACTTTTTAAATAACACTTTTATTGAATTGACTTAAAACACTTTTTTTTTCACATAAAAATGTTTTAAGAAAAAAAGTTGCATATTTTTATGAACACATTATTTACCAGGAATATTGAGCGTAGAGAGCTTTACCTTTGGCAAATGTAAATGCAATTTATCGTTCACATCGTCAACATTCCATTTTATAAACGCGTACATTGTAACTAGGTCTGAAATAAATAAAACTGGATGAGGAGAAGTAGACGGGTAAAGCTTTCAATCTAATGATCAACATTTAACTATGTTTTATTCCTGCATCACTCATCAATTTAAATTTCCATATCACTGATCATTTCGAAAGCTATTTATCCTTATCCAGTTGGATATTTGCCAGATAGGCCATTGAAGAAATAAAATTGCTTATTTTATCTTTATTTCTTAAGTCTTAGTCAATGAATTTACTTTTTATTCATTTTTTTCTTTTTGTACAGGTAGGTTTATTATTAGATTAAGATTAACGTAGAGTCAATATTGTTTTTAATATTCTTATAAACTTTCCTTTCTTGATAATCAGTTTTAGACTTGGGGCTCATTTATTAAATTTCACGAAATGTAATAAACGGTTTAACTGTTTTCATTGTTTGGGAAAAAGAGCAAAATGATTTAAGGATAACAGCACCATATGTGGTTTAAAAATTGCTCAAACATAGCTAAGATTTTAAAAGTTGGACTTTCAAAATGAGTAGAAATTTTCTGTTTTGTGTTGACTGCGGTCAATATAATTCTATTATAACACAAAAAAAAATTTTTTTTAATGTTTGAGGAGAAAAAAGAGTAAATGTTTGTATAAAACAAACTGTAAAATGTAATAATTTGGTTGATTCATGAATACTTATTATGATTTAGAAGTTGTTTATTTTTATGAATGTTTCTTAGATATATAGTTTATTATTGTATGAGAATAATTTCTTATGGTTTGGTAAATATAAATGTACTAAATTTTTATAAATAAATTAATACATTTATAGTTACAATATATATAATTATATTACCTCTCAATAAACATGGGTTTTAAATGTTGAAACAAGCCAGGGAAATTTCCTTTTTTTAAAATTCAAAATTAGCTTATGAAATAATTTTTTTTTGCATGCATACAGACATTTGCATTATTGCATTGGCCCAGAATCATAGATATGTAATCCAAACTTTCTGATCACCATTCTGATCTAATTGGAACCATTCTCTTATCATGGTAAAAATTATCAATGTTTAAGGTGAAGGGTGCTTGGTTTAAAGCTGTTTTTTACAAAACAGTTTTTCTATATTTTCATCCTAATCATAAACAGATTAAAACCGTCTTCCAAATTCTAATTTTTGACTTGCAGTTTTGCTTACAGTAAGGCAACTTTATCTTTTTTTTAAATTCATTTTACGATTATTTCCTATACTTGCTTTTACTTTTCAGAAATTATTTCATGATTTTGAACATCGTATAAATAAAATTGCGATTCAACTTCATTGTTGAAAGGATACTCTACCTGTCTTTAGATATAAATTTTCTGCAAATTGAATTGCCAGACATTTTTATAAGGGTGGGCGAGTATAGTTTTAAACGTTTTTATTTTTACACTTAATTCTGATTTCAATAAGTAAGACTTTTGAGATAAAGAAGTTTTAAGATTTTTCTTCATAACCAAACACTAGAGCTGCAGTAGTTAAGGGGACATTCACCTCTTAATAAGGTAACCCGGGTTCGAATCTTGGCTTAGACTGGTCATGCGAATTCTGCTCTTGCCTAGCATCTACATTTTTGGCTGACATAGTTATTTTAAAGAATTAGTTTTGTTAAAATAGGAATTTTTTTGCTAAAATAACGGATTTTTTTTTTTATTAAAATAACAGTTTTTATCTGTTTAAAAACAGGCGTTATGCTTACACAAGAGAGTTTTTTTTTTCTGTAAATTTAACAACTTTTTTTAACAGCTTACAAAAGTTAATGATCATTAAAAATCTTACATATAAAACATACAAAACTCTCAACACTGATGACGAAATCGTTCACGATGAATGATGCGCTGGTCTGGTTTAGGGTCAAAGCCTTACAGACCAATAAGTTGCTTTGAGGTCAATTACTATAACCTAATAACAACATACCAAACTCCCCATACTTAAACAACCACAAACAAGACACTTACTGACCTCAACCATATCTATATATAATTATAATTAAAACCGTCGTTGAACAGCTGATCCAATTTTATGGGTTCATGACTACTAATGTTCAACTTTTAATTTTGAACCCAATCCAGAAGATAAGGGAACTCCTGGTTCGAGCATTGGGAGAAATTTGCCGTCGTGGAGGACTTTTTGATGGAGCTAACCCGCATTTGCGTTACATGGAGAGGAAAACCATGAGAACCTCCCACAGTTAGCCTGACGGCAAGAGGACTCTAACCCATCATCCGTATACCATTGAGGATATTTCACATCAGCACTGTGGTCGGTGCTAGCCGGATGCGGAATTCGTATCGACTGGGATTCGAAACCGGTTCGCCTCATTGGAAGGTGAACGCTGTATCCCCTGAGCCATCGCGGCTCATCACATCTATATATCCAAAAGTTGGTTCTTCATGTCATTTTTTAATTTAAAACGGTTGTATAATTGTACAATGCCAGAGTAAAATATAGAAAAAGGAACGCCTAAATGACTTTTGATCCAGTGATAGTGAAGTTGTACGTCCTAAAATGAGATCTTAATGCCTCTAGGAGTTTATCTTAAATACGCCAAAACATTAATGCAGATGATATTTTAAAGTAACAAATCTCACACAAATGTACGTACCTTCTCTGCATGAACATTAGCTTTTTATTTTTTCCGTCGAATATAAATTCTTCACTCTCCAAACATTAGGATCGACAAAATCAAGAAGTAGTTTCCTTATAATTTGCTCATAGAGCAGTTGGAAGTTTGTCCCCTTTATGTTAATTTCACTTATTGCGTTTTTCACCATGCTACTTAAGCGAATAATTGTAAAAAAAAAATTTTTAAAGATAATTTCACTCAAATTGTAATTTGTTAGGTTTATTTATGTATTATTTTTTATTGATTGATTTAATAATAATCATATATATTGAATTGAAATATAAAAGATTGTCAGGTAAAGGTAAATATAACAATACGAAACTTTCATTTTGAACTAGAGCTCAACCCAGTAGGACGTGCTGGGGTTATTTGATGACCCCACACATTCTACGAGTTCTGGTTCCTAAACATCTAGACACCTGTTCATCCCTATTTCATTAATAGCTGAGTTTTCCATCCTTCTCTGCATTTTTTTAACTGTTAAGAAGCATTTCCGGCATTTTTTTTCTCCCCCAATCGACGTTTTATCAATTACTGGGGTCATAGTATGGCCAAACACGTCTTTTAGTCTCTTTTTCAATTCTTGGGGCTGCCGAGTTCAGTCTGTTCTTTTTTGTTCCCAATTAAAGTAGTTTCAATTTATTTACCCTGTTTATGGAAGATTTGATACAATAAATACAAGAATTGTTTTCTGCGTAGCAAAAATACACTAATTGTGTATAAATGGTTACTGTGTATGAAAAGCAAAGACTTTGCTAGGTAAATTATTAGTGATCAACGCCAGAAAATGTGCATTTAATCCACGTTTGAGTCATGAAATATAAATTCAAACCTTAAAAAGTTTTGGGCCGGGAATCATCAAAATAGAAATTAAAAACTTCCCCAAAAGGATGTTTTGCTCCAGAAATACTGAAACTAACGATTTGTGCCCAATTTTTTTTCCAGTGAACATATAATTTTTGTGTGCAACTGTTGTCGCCAAGAAAACAAAGTATAAATAAATATTACTATATGCATTCATATTTACATTAAACCAATCATATCGATTATAATATAATAATTTATATATTAACTATTAGACAAGTAAATATCATGTTTTTAAAAATTTTATTACGAAATGAGTAGTAAAAATCTTCAAACAGTTTAGAAATATATATTCAACGTCAAGGACTCTGAAGTGTTAGATCTCTAATAAAAACTATAACGTTTTTTACCAGAGCATTAATGAATTTCATTTGGGGTCAATCCATGACCCCCGCGCGTTATAACGCTTTTTCAGGAGGCACGCGTTCTCCAGAGTTAATATGAGTTATTTTGTCGATTACTCTAGTTCACTTTGCTAAATCCATTAAAGTTAAACTGCGGAAATTGAATAATTACCAAGAAGAAAAAGAAACATTTTTATATGAAAAAAATTTTTTTAACTCTGCCTATTTGCCTGAAAAAAAACTCTGCCTATTTTGACATTTCTCTACTTGGAGAAAAAGATTTTGGGAAAATTTCCGTACTTTATAGTTATAACATTTCTAGTAAAAAAAATCTTAATTATAGTTAATTAAACCAAAACATATTGTATATAAACCATTCGGTTCATATGGTAAAGTTTTCCGGAAATTCTATTTTTCAATATTTTAGTTCTTATTACTGCACATTTATTAAAGAATACAAAATTGAAAAGTAAATTTTACCGAAGAAATGTTTTCTATGTCATGCCCTAAGTTTACCAAACTTTACCACATTTAACAAATTTTATCACATATTATAAAACCTTTTTTATTGTTAATTTACCGATTATGTTACCGATGTGGTTCGGCAAAAATTTCCAACGTTTTTTCCTTTCCCATAGATCCAGAAACTCGATAAAAGTCACATTATTCTGGTAGATTTGAACATTCTTTTTTTCTCAGTGCAGTGTTCCCTTTAGTAAAATATTTTTCTTTATTTTCTAAGCGTTGGACATTTTATTGTAAAATAATGAAAATTATACAAAATGTATAAATATGTAAAAGAAGTTAAATAAAATAGAAAGAAAAGTAAGCTGTATTACGCTTTTAATTTTTTTTTTTACATTTTCAAATTTACTTAGACTACGTAAACATTTACTTTTGTTCCATTTTTAATGCAACGTCAATCTAGTTTTTGTTATGCGTCCAGAACTTTTTTTCGGGAAAGGACAAATACAACAGTACAAAACTTTCATTTTGAATCTGATCTCAATAAGAGTCCTATCGTCGATTACTCTAGTTCAATACCTTAGATTCACCACAATCGGAATCGGGAAATAGAAGAAGTACCAAAAGAAAAAGAAAAAAAAAAAGATAAATAAAAGAAGAATGAAGAGAAAAAGTTGATAAAAAATAATAATAAAAGTTAGAAGCCGAGCTGAATTCTCTGTGGGCGGTATTGTGCGAGACAGAGCCAGATGCTGCTTCAGAAGCCGAAGGGGTCAGCAAGGAAAAGCATCTTCTTTTTTGAAGACAGTGTTTAAGGGATTTTCCTCTAGTCTATTGGATGCCTTGGAAATTGCTTTCGTCCGTTCTGTCCCTTGGCACAATAGCAGCTACAAAAGCTTATTGCAGAACAGCAGTATCTCTCACTTACCTTCAGACCTGGATACTTGTCACTCGAATTCAAGGGGATATTTCCTTTTTGTCTAATCACTTTTATCCTATGAACAGTTTCAACTGGGATTAGTTTTATTGAAAGGATTTCCTTCAAAACAAATGTATTGTTTCTAAGCAAATTTAATATAATTTAACATCATAAAAAATTTGCATCTTGAAGCATATTTTTTATTTATTTAATTTTTCTTAAAAAATATAGATCTATTTATTTTCAACAGTTTCTTGCGGAACAGCAGTATTTTTCACTTTTCTTCTGAACTGAATGCTTGTCACACGAATTGTAGAGATTCATTTTGATAAATAAATTTTATTCTATGAACAGTTTCAACTGGGATTAATTTTATTGGATGGATTTTCTTCAAATCAAATGTATTGTTTTTAAGTGAATTATATCTAATTTAACAAACCTTTTTGAAACATGGATTTTTTTTTAAAATTTTATTTCAAAAATTTTATTTTAAAAATTTTATTTCACTTTATTTGAATATGTGCTCATTTTTATTTTCAACTGCTTCTAGCGGAACAACAATATCTCTCACTTTTTTTTCAGACTTGGATGCTTGTCACTCGAATTCTAAAGGATATTTTCACTTTTTCTAATCAAATTTTATCTTATGAACCGTTTTGACTGGTAATGTATTCACTAAATGAGCTTACTTTTAATCAAATGAATTGTCTCTAATCAAATATAATATTATTTAACATCAGGATAAAATTTTACATTGAAAAGCATAGATTTTTTTAAACGAAAATTAGGTATAGAATAATAATTTAAGACAAAAGATTACGAATATCACTTTCTTACGGCCTAATAGACCTTTTACCATTAAATAGACCTTTTTTTAATAAAAGACCTTTTATCAATAAACAGATCTTTTATGAATAAATATCTCAAAAAAATATTCATATTTCTAATCTGTATATTTCTATAATGTTTGCACATATAATTTATCAGCTTTCCGAATTTTTATTGTTAGCAGTTACTAATGAAATGTAATGATTAAAATATTACTAGTTAAATGCTAAATATTAATTTCCTGAATTTGGTAGTTAATATAATTAGTAGTATATCAATTGTACATTTCATTCAAGCTAAATGTATGGTGTTGAAAAACTAGAATTTTAAAAATTATGAAATTTTGCAAATTTTGTAAAAATAAATTTTTCCATTGGAAAAATACTTGATAATGTTTCCTTCTTCGGAAGATACTGCATTTTTTTTGATACATAAAAACCGAAAATTGGCAATGTAAGAACATTACTAACTGTCATTTTTCTTAGAATTCTAAATAATAATCTAGTTTCAAAATAGTAATAGTAATTTATTTGCATTAAAATACAATAGTTACATTAATTTAGTAGCATCAAAGCATTAATTAGTCTACTCAAGATTTATAATAATTTCTCCACAAATTATATTAAATTTTGTTCTGTATGTTTAAACGTCCCACTATTAAAATGGAAGCAGTGATACTGTGAATATCCAAGCAAAATAATTTACTGTTCTAATAAGCTGATTTTGAATTATTTTAACCCAGTCAGAAAAAGAGTTTTGTTTAAAGGAAAATAAAATAAAGCAGCTAGCAACAATTGCGAAAAATAAACCCGAAGTTATAAAGTCATTTTTACTCTCTGGTAGGTTGTAAAACAAAATTTTGCAAAAATAGTAATAGTAATAGATTGAAATTTGGTCTATTGATTGAAATCTAAACCAACTTAATCAAAAATAATTGTTTTCTACCTTAAAGCTGCTATGTTGCATTCATGATTAATTTTTCCTCATTCTTAAGATATTCAAATTTTTAATAAACAAAAAAACATTTATTGGATATCAACTATTTTGGATTGGGAAGGTTTTACTTTCCAGCAAAGAACAAAGAATGAAGGGACATTGTTTAAAGACAAAATGGTCTAAGTTAATGGTCTAATGGTTAATGGTCTAATGGTTAGGGTCCAAGTTTTACTCATGTTTTGAAAATATTTACGAAATACTTTGCCAAAGTAAACCTGAATTCTAATTGCTATATTATAAAGGTGATAATCCAGGTAGAAAAATCGTTTAAATGACCTATCTGGGAAAGCTTTGCAGCAGATTTATTTGTCGCATGAAAATTTTATATACCTTTAGTAATAATGCTCTTAGTTACCAATCGCAATGAAGCTTTAACTCATAGGTAAGGAATAAAATTTAATTTTTGAGAAAAACCATTATTGGAAAAGAATAATATTCGGTAATCAAAACTAGTTTAATCCTGATTTTAAACCAGTTTAACCTCTCTCAATAAAATGGCAGTCTGGCCGAGATTAGAAATAAAACAAGCATGCGGGTGAAAAGATGTCCTTTATTTGATCATTTTAAAACAGAGCGAGAGAAAATCAATGTGTTTCATCTTATATATTAGGGAATTTTAAAGGGAAAATTTTGTAAATCAACCCAATCACGCGTGGTATAAAAGATAATTCAGCAATTACAATAGGCCAAAACAAGATGTGAATATATATATTAGTTGTTATTTTTAAAAAATGTGTAAAGTTTCGTAAATCTAGAGTAAATATTTATGGAGATATGGAAAATTTTATAAAAACTTAATTTTATCGCTTTACGGCTTTTTGCTATAACTTCATATATATTCTATGAAATTAGAAAAATTTCTGAAGAAATTTTTAGATTAATTACAAAATCGTTTATTTAAAATTTTAAAAAATCCTCTAGAAATTGCGCAAGATATGAATACTAGTTTTCTTCAAAATATTTTTAAAAAAAATTTCAACATTTTGTAGGAAATCGTATTTGGCAATTAATGATAAAAGCTTTAATTGAATATCTTAAAAATTTAATAAGTTTCAAGAAATGTTCAAGTAGTTTTTGTACTTTTTAAAAGAAAGCTTGAAACGATAAGGTTTTATCTAAATATTTCATATTGTACTGTTAAACAAGATTTATTAACAATGAGACCGGAATCACCCCCCCTTCCCATAAAAGTATGTTGTTTTTCATGTTTTCTTTCTCTATATCATCAAAATATAGTTTCCCAATGTTTATTATAATTAAATTTTGTTTTATCATACAAATCATAATTTGTGAAAAACCCCTGATCATTTTGAGTTTTCTTTTGGAAAGTACAAAATTACTTGAGACATTTTAAATTTTTATGATTTTCAAATCAATTTTTCTACTGGTTGCCAAACACGATTTGCAGCAGAATTATGAGAATTTTTTTTTAATTTTTTCGTAATTTATTGTAGGTCTCTCAAACTTCTGAAAGCTTTAAATTTTAATATTAAGTAGTAAAAATTCCATGAACTAAATATCTCTGAAGTTACAAAATAACCCATTAAGTATTTCCTGAGAAATTTTAAAAAATGTCAAAAACTGAAAGTGTCTACCTCTTTATATATATTTATATAATATATTTTATATTATACTAATATGTAATATTTATTGATTCAATAAAAATAACATCTGGTTTTTCGCAAAACCAGAACAATGGCAAAATTCCAGCTGTTTGAATGAGTGGCTTTTTTGAGCTGCTTTAGAAGTTTAAAAATGGACTAAGTTTGTTTTGAAATGAAATATATAAGTTTCATTTAAACTGTAAAAATTCAAGCGGAATATTTTGCCTTATTTTAAGAAAGCTGAATTTAAATTACCATATTGGAATTGTTACCCAGACAGAAAAATGAGTTTTGTTTAAATAAAATTCAAACAAATCTTTAACTGTCGCTATTTTGCTGTCGCCAAGAAACCATCTGTTACTCTTTAGTAAGGTATAAAAAGTAATTTCGCTGGCGAAGTCGTAATTGTAGATTCTCTGACTAATCGAAAGAGACCGTTCGAAGTAAAGACGAGTAACATTCGGTTCTTAATGGGAAATCAATTTTCTTTACCTGTATGACACTTCAGTTTCTCTAAAATATTCTTCTATACAGGATTATTCAATGCGCTTCTGAAAATTTTCCCATCAGAATGAGAATGATTAAATATTAATGATAATTCAATGTTACTGAGATGTTGAAAGGCAGACGCCTACTGATGAATTGTGCTGACCGACGCAAAGCCATTACGTCTTTCTTGGTTTTTCTTCGAAACCCATTTGCATATATTACTTTTTACTGAAAAAAAAAGCGAAGAAGTATAGGCATTAACTTTTAAAAGTGTTTTTTTTTTCCTTTTTTTCTCTTTTAGTAAGTCTCTTGCTAATACGTATCCAACTGATTTGATGATGATACTTTTAATGTTATTTTTAGATTTTGGTAATTTTTTTTTAAACTCAAGATAAGTATTTAAAAAAATGATGAGTATGTGTTTCTTAGATTAAATTTTAAGTGTTTATTCAAGTATATTAATTTAAATTTAAGGAACTTTATGAGCAAAGTTGATTGGTACAAGTTAACTATTTCTTAGTAGACTGTTTAATGAGTATGTTCATTAGCTTAAATTTGTTATGCTCTAATATTAGAAACAATATCGGGTATCATAATACAAAGCTGACTTATCAAACATTAATTTCAAATAAAACTTCTGAAATAAAAACTATTTTGACTATTTGACTGAGTCTTATTTAAAATGAAACTGTAACTTCTAGTCTATCATGGTTTGTTTCAAAATGTATTTTCTTCATAGAAGCGATAAAAATACACGCATTGACTTTTTAAATGTCATAATATTCGACTTTCAGTAAACATAAATATCTACAGCTGTAATCACAGCAATATGTTTACTTTCTTCAGATAACAATGTAAAATAATTGTGTTATAATTTAAGTCTGATTAAAAAAAGGGAAAAACGACTGGTATACCCTTGTTTCCTTGAAATCGTGTATGTTTTTAACGTGTAAGCATGCCGACAAACAAAAGTCTTTGCAAAAATCAATGCGAGAGGTGAAGATTGTAAAAAAAAATATTTCACGGCAAAAAATAGCAATATCAGTGCAACAAGCGCATAATGTTGAGAATTTTTTTGGTGTCTATGTACAATATGCCAAGATAAAAACTGACCACCCTGAATTACTTTTGATCTAATGTTCGGCTTTTCATGTCCTAGGGCTTAATCTTAATAGTTCGACAGGGTGACCTCAAATATGCTAATGAAATCAGACACAAAAACTTATTTTCTCTGAATAAATATACTTTTTTTTTTTTTTTTTTTTTTTGACGGATTCGGATTTCTGATCCCCAAAATATAGGAGCTAGCCGCAATCTGGGAAATATGGTCACAATAGTTTGGTCAGGAGATTGCTCTAAAGTTTGTTCCCCTGAATGTTATTTTTACTTTTTGCGTATTTCGCTATATCTTAACAACTTTTTAAGTGAATTGAAAAATTTTTATACACAATTATAAAATTTGTTTATCCAAAGATAAACAAATTTTATAATTGTGTATAAAAATCCATGTAAGAAATGACTTTCTTCCATGTAAGAAATATTTTTTAGTTAATATTTATTATATTTTAAGAATGGCTGAACAATTTTGAATTTTAAATATACAATTTTTATATCATTTAAGAGAACGTAGCTTTATTCAGCAAAATACAAAATTTGAGCAAAATCGGTCGAATAGTTTGCTGAGAAATTGAATTTCAAAAAAGTCAGCCTCGTTAAACTCGCTGTACATTTATATAATACCTAGTAAAAATCTTCCTAAGAAACCTAAACCATACAACAAAATACCACAAGTTAAAAATAACATCCCTGAAATATAATCATATAAATCATACTGCCACAGTAAAATAAGGATTTCTCCAAATTGAGCATAAATTGCTCCATGAAAAAATAGAGTCGAATTTGAAAACCTCATATAATAACAACTATAATAACAAGAAACTTTCTCAAAACAGGATATGCTCAATTTTAACACTGTCAACTGTCGTTCAGACAACAAATTCTTCAAAATAAGTACCAGATTCGTCATTTTTGAGACTGACCAAAAAAATGAATATATGCTGTTTTGAGCATATCACTATGCTCAATTATAAGTGCATGGGGTTTTCAAACTTTGCTATATTTGTTTCGGAGCAATTTCGACACAGTTTTGCTCAATTTTGAGATACCCTTTTTCACAGTATGTGTAGAATCATGTTTAGGTACATTATAATAATGTAAAACATAAGATTTTCTTCAATGTTAAAAACGAGTTAATATCTGACAAACTTTGTTAAAAAGAGATTTTTCCCAAGCAATAATTCGTCCTTCAGTAATTCTGCTTCCGAGATTTTGTTCTGGAACATATCTTAATGCAGACGAACCCTGCTTGAGCATGTAGAAATAATTTCTTTAAAGAATAAAGGTATAAAAAAACTGAAATGATGTAAGATATTTTATATAATAAAAGACAAAGATAATATAGATATAAAAAAGATGTAAAAAGATATAAAGAGATATAAAAAAGATGTAAAAAGATATAAAGAGATATAAAAAAGATAAAAGATTATCAAAAAGAATGACGGCTCCCATATTGTCATATGAGTTAATATAAATATTAATTTTCTAAGACATGGTTGAAATAAAAGTCAAAATACTCAGCATCGATATGATAGTGGATTTCAAAATATACAATTCCCATATAACAATTACCATAAGAAAAATATTCAATTTTAAGGAAAGACTTTTAACAATAGCTTTGCATCAAAAAGTGCTTTTCCTCTTTCAATTTTTTTCTGTAAAATAGTTTAAATAGAATAAAGTATCAACACAAAGAAAATTAAATGATTCTCTTATAGTAAGAAAAAAATTGCACCTTAGAATAAATATACATACATAAATACTCATATTCTAAATGGAAACTCCCACCAAAAAAAAAAAAAGTAAATAAAAAAAGAATCACAATCCCATCACAGTTTAAAACTGTTTACCTACATTTCGTTAAATAAAAGAATTTCCTTTCCTTTTGAAATCTTTGTTCTTTCAAAGAACAATTTAGAATATTGAGAAAATAGATCCTTTTTAGTTTTTTTTTTTTCTTGTCTTAAAAATAATGCCTTTAGATTAAAAACCACGAAGAAACATTTTAAAAATAATTAAATATTGCATTTTCGATTCCAAATCATACATCATAGAATCCATACACTTTAGAATCATATTTTAGTAACCATTAAAATTTAAAGATACTTCCAATTTTAAAATGTAACTTATTTTTAAAAAATCTTATAAAATTAATCTAAAATTTTATTAAATCTTATAAATTAAAAATTAAAAACAAAATTTATCAATTTTTTAAAAAAATCACTCTAGATTTCGCTAGTGTTTACCTAAATAATTGGAAGACATACTATAGAAAATAAAACAACTGGACATTTTATCAATAGATTTAAACAATTTTAAAAATAATCAGTCAACTTGTTTTTGACCAATGTAACTGACGTATTTCGTTTTACAATTAAGCAACTGGATTGAAATTCCGTGAGACTTACAGCGAGACTGAAGCTGAACTTAAACTATTTCAAATGAACAGGATTTTCTAACGAAATTTTTGAAACAAAATCAAAAAACATTTTATAAAGAATTAAACAATTTTAAAAAAAGTCATTCAAACAGTATTTGACCAATGTAACTGACGTGGTTCGTTTTAAAAGAAAGCAACTGGACTGAACTTTCTTTCAAATAAACAGGATTTTCTGACTAAATTTTTGAAATAAAATCAAATGTATTTATAGCATAATGTTAATGTTTTTTTTTTTTTTTTTTTTTGAAAGAATACTGAAAATTATTAAATTGTAAAAGATATTGTTTAAATTGTCTTTACTCACATTTTCTCTAATTCAATTTTTTCCTGAATTTCGTCAGTTTAAAATGTAGTTTTTTCACGATTTTTTTAACTGGTCATAAATTATGAAAATGGTAAGAAACATTACATTATTTTTATAAATTAGAGCATTTAATAAATATATTTTTAACTACTTTATTATTACTTGCTTTTATAATTTTGAACGATATTTCTTTTATCTTCATCATAGCTTAGATTCCTTTAGAAATTCAAAATTATTAGTAGCAATAAATGATGCCTGGAAACTTCAGTAAATTTACTACCATTTTTTCCTAAAATATAGGCATAAATAAAAAAAAGGTGAGTCTAACTGGAATATTTATTTTATCTTACTGCAAATATTTTCACGAAACACTCAAACTAAATAGGTAGGAAAAAATATATCTCAAAGTAAAAATTGTTTTCATAAATAATTTTTACTATTAGAAGAATTTTATTTAAAAAAACCTTTCGGCGAGAAATTGCGTTATTTTTAGTGACCTATTTTACACCATATTACGTTATTAGCTATTATCTTGTGTGTCTTTACCAACTCCTTTGTGACCAATGAATTTTGCATTTTTTTCCCCTTATTTCAATTGAATATTTCTATGAGCAATTGTTTTCCCGTTTGCAAATTCATTCTTTTATTATTTCCTTTTTTTATCTAACAGTCATCATAATTTCCGAACAAATACTTTGATGGGATAATAATATGAAAACTTTGTTTAGTGTTCTAAATAATTTGCATTTTAATAAAATAAGAAAATTTAACTGGATATACTTGCATAACCGTAACACATGTTTCGTACACTGCTAGAATTTTAGTTCTAAAATGTCGATACAATAACTGGCAGCACTCTCTCCGTCTAGTTAGCCGTAAAGTTACTTTAAGGAATATTTTTTCCCTTCCAATTTTGTAATCATTTACTAGAAGCATGGTTTCAAAATCGTAAAAATGAAATTCAAATTAACATTGAAATGATACATTTCATTTGTACTGGACATGGAGTTAGGTTTTGTCAAATGAACCGTAAAATTAGGCTTAATTAGTTTATCTGGTGGTTCCATCTATCGTGAGACATCAGAAATCCTAGGATTTTGAGTTAAGCAGCTCTGAGGTGATGATACCATTGCGTAAATGAAGTTTCGTATTTTAATAGTCTAGGATCACCGATTAGGAGAGCATAACTTTGAACCATCTGCTCATATTATAACAGTTCATTCTTATGACTGTTCATCTAGTCATAAGAAGGACAGATTAGCCCTCTCGGGTATAGTATGTACTCAACTGCAAGGAGTTGGTAGGCTTCATAAGGTGGGGCTTAGTGGATGCGTATAAAATTCTGGTTGTTTATCCATATTAGTTTAAATCAGTCAACAAACAATTTTTCTCACTTTTAACAGTTAGAATACCATCTTTTTTATGATTATTTGACTGTTTTGATTGAATATGGTAAAATAGCAATTCAATAAATTGTTATTTAAGTTATTTTTTTAGAAATATTGAATAAATTTGAGAATTATTTTTAACAGTGTAGGCCCCATATTTCAAATTCTTATTTTAAAAATTGAAAACTTTGTACACTCACTTTGGGATTAGTTAATAAGCAAAAAAAAAATAATTATTAGAAGTTAAAATAACACTCTTTATAACACCATAAACTAAAATAGTCACTAGAGTGTATCTTGTTGATTTACTTTCTTACGTTTATTTTCATGTTTTCGTTAAATATGAAATGTTTTCCTCAAAAAAAGCCTTCTTTTCATTTTTCAACAGATCATTTCCAAACTTTTTTAGATTGAAGAACTTTTTTAGCCGTGCATTTAAACACTTGAAATAATTAAATAACTAAGGTAGATATGAAATGCTTAAGAATGCGACAACTTCTTTAAATTAAGAACTGTTTTAAGCAAGTCGTTCAGCACGGCGACAAAGAAGTATAAAAGATTTTTTTTTTCAGTTAAAAAACTACAAAAAATAATTTTAATGAGTTTTAATAGGATGACATTTAAGTTCGAAACGCAAGCGCAAACTCTAAATTGAAATGTTAATTTTAAATTAACTTGAAAGTTTATCCATTATGGGCATCGATTAATTGTCTGTTATCTTAATTACTAAGAGTTCAAATTTAAGAGAAAAAATAGTTGTTTATAAACTAATGAACTCTTTGGTGCTAATAAAATAGAAAATGATTGATAATCTCTGAATCTTCTTGAAGGTTATTAAATTCTAGAGCATTTTTACTTCGATTATATTTTACTTTTAAAATTTAAATTTGACGCAGTTTAGTTATAAATTTAGAAGAAACTTATTAGCATGCTAGAATTTTTAACTCTTTATGTGTAAGATAAAATTTCAACACAAGTTCTTTTTTTAGTTATATTTCTCTACAATTTATAAAGATTAGACAATTTTTAAGTCTGGAAATTTTTCGTCTGAAAACGTTTGCAAACTTTAACACCATAATTTGTAACTATAAATGAACTATGATTTTCTTCTCAAAAGTTATCTGCAAATAGTTCTTCCTTTATTTTATTTAAACTTTTATTATATAACGAGGTAGGTGGAGGGAGTATTCCTATTTTTTCCCTGGAAAGTATTAAAATACATAATACCTAATATTACAATCTTTACAATTAGAACAATTTTATGTTCTACTATATGAATAAAGTGCTCAGAGTAAACATTTCAAAATTATTTATATAAGTGCAAAAAAAATCACAAGTTTTAATTATTGGATTGCAACTTTTTTGCACTTTTTCAGGATGCATTTAATTTATTTACTTTTTCAATTATAGAAAAATTTTTTAAGAAAATAACGGGGTGAATTGAATTTTTTTATTGCATATTTCGATATTTTATACTATGGAATATATGTGGGAAAAACTGTTTTGCTTGGAAACTGTTAGATATAGTTGAAAAACACGATCATGGAACCGGTCGTTCCACGTTTTCAAGGGCTCACAGACGGCACAGGCCTGTTTCTTAATTAGGCCTGTTAGGCCTGTATGCGGCCTATCAAATGACAATTTATTGGAAAGATGTGTTGAAGCGAACAGTCAAAGCAATAACTAATGCATAATTTCGCTTATTTGGTCGTTTTCTCTAAAACACATCTATTACGGAAAAGATATAATCGCAATTGCCAATTATTTGGTGCCTGTGATCTTCAACAATGGTTTCATTGGGATTGCCAGCATAATATATGTCATGGGTATTTGAATTGAAGAACGACGTTCGAATTATTCAAAATGCACAAGCAGATCGTCTTGAACATTTGGAGCACTGCGCGTTAGAAAATCTAGGAATTAAATTGACCTTACCAAGATTATTTTCTTTACCAGCACTGCGTGTTTTTAAAAATAATGCATATAAAATTTATACTAAATTATATTTGTGAACAAAATTTTAAAAACAAAATTGTAGTTTTCTGGCGTTTTTAATTCATCATCATAGTAGGCTAAACAGCCCTAAGTGGGCCAATGCCTTCCTCTGAAGATTTCTCCGTAATGACTTCCGATTTATCTTTGATTCATCACCTTTGACATATCATTAATTGCAAGAAAACCAGACTCCACCGAGTCAGCCCATCTCAACCGCGGCCTTCCCCGCTCTCTCGTTCCAGTGGGTTTAAAAAGCAGCATCTTTTTTATCGTATTGTCATCCCTCATTCGAATCACGTTGGCTATCCAATTCATTCTATTTATTTTTATGTATTTAATAATATTGGTTTTTTTTATAAATCTTGTATACTTCAAAGTTAAATCTCCTTCTCCTGTTATAGTTTTCATTTACACCACCAAGTATACTCCACAAAATCTTTCTCTCAAATATTGCGATACAATTTTCCTCTAGTTTTTTGATTGTCCAAGCCTCCGAAGCATATGTCAAAACTGGCCTGATAAGAGCTTTGTAGATTAAGAACTTTGTTTTTCTAGAAAGAAACCTATATTTAATAAATCTTCTTAGCCCATAGATAGCCCTATTTGCCAGATAGAGTCGGTTTTTATTTTAGGAGTCATTCTATTGTCAATAGCATTAATTGATCCTACGTAAGTAAAACTCCTTACTGTTTCAAATCTATAAGAATCTTTTTCAAGATAGGGGTCTTGGACTCTATTTCTTGAGAATAACATATATTTTGTTTTCTCTACATTTATGACTAAGCCCATTTTTCTTGCAGCCACTTCAAGGCCTAGAAATGTTTCTTTCAGGGCAGGAAGGGAACGAGCAATTACATCAATACGTTTTTAATAATACACCGTAAAAAGGTGTTTCAATTAATATCACCATAAATTTTTAATATCCATTTTATAAGTATGCGATAATTTTGGTAGAATAAATATCATTAAGCTGTGTAGTTGGTGCATAAGAATTAAAAAGTAGGTTCTAGCATTAAAAATTAAAACAATAATTGTCTCAAAGCTGCTTTTAAGTTTTAGACACATATGTATTGCTTAATTATTCTTTTTATTCGTAGAATGGAAAATAATTCTCACATGCTAACCTATAGATAACCATTTATATAATTGCAATTTCCTTATTATATTATACAAATAATTAACACTTTGGGATTTTTATTGTTTCATATTATTGAACATAGTGTTTTGAATTTAGTGACATAATTTCCAAATTTGATGATTTTTTAAAAATAGTACATTTTGTATAATACGAAATTCTACACGTTAACCTTAATATAATTATATTATATCCTTATTTTATTAATTAGCTAATTATTATTTTATTATTCTGTTTAATATTTCTGTTTTGATATTTCTGTTTAATTTTTAAAACAGTTGTATTGTACCAAAATAGAAAATTTAAAATTTTAAGGAGCTTTTATATCGTTTTTTTTAACTGTTTTCATATACCTTGTGGAAAGAGACCCTACATCTAAGCTCTCAGAGAATTATAGGATAACAATTTCCTTATGTAATTTTCTATAAGTGAAATTGACTGATTTAGAAAGATTTTTTCTGTCTAAAAGAAACCTTTAAACTGCAAATTCGAATATAACTAGTTAAAATTTTATAAGTAATTCGGGGAAAATAAAATTTATTATTTCAAAAAATACAGATTATCAATTAAATCACATCATTTTACAGTCAGTTTTTACACAGCCTTAAGGAGCTCCAGATACAATCTTTTATTTCTCTGATTGATATTTTCCTTAATTTCGAAGCTACATCTCCTCTCTGCTGAGGATCAAAATTATGATGACACGTCTTCGGATCATCCTCAAGGATGTTTCCCTAACCGTCGCCAATAGCCCATTGTGCAGCTCTAGTGCGACGTAAATGAACTACAACAACAAAGCGGCATGTTATGTTTATTATCATTTTTGTTAAATGGACTTGGATAAAATTACTGTAATTGCTGAATAAAATTGCTCTGGAAACAATTGCTATAAATTATCGTAATAATAAAATAAATATTACTATTATAAATATTTTCAGTAAAAACATCAAAAATAAAACCACCTAATTTATTAATTTAATAATTTCAAGGAACTGAAGATATTTCTTGATTAAAAATTTCATTCGCTTAAAAATACATAAATAGGAAATAACAGTCAACATGCTTCAGGAGCTAAAAAACAATCAAAGAAAATGAGAAGAAAAAGTGATTTGAAATTAAAAAAGAAACAAAAATAGAAACATGAAAGTGAGAAACAAAACTAGAAGGAGTCGGACAGATGCGCTTTAAGATTTAGAATTAAAGAACACGATAGATATGTCTGTTATCAAGAATTCGAGAAATCATCGATTGCTGAAATCTTGGGCATGAATTTTATTTCGACATTGCAACATTATTTCCATCCCAGTCACATCAGCTCATCTTGATGCCCTGGAATCTTGGTTTATTCATATGAATGTTGATTCCCTTGTTAACGACATTAGTTCCTCGCCAGCTATATAAAGTACTTGGAAATGTATGTTACCCTGATTTTCTGAGACTGTGGTTTTTCTTGTTCTATTTTTTCATCGTTTTTACTCTCTCGACTACTGTGGTTTTTCTAGTTTTGCTTCTTACCTTTATTTTTCTAATTTCCATTGTTAACTTTACGTTTTATACTTCAAATCAATTTTAATTCATGTCTGACAAATCTTGAAATTAGATGCCTGTTTTTGAGTGCTTGAAACATGTCGATCCGTTATTTATTTATTTTTTATTGATATTATATATATATATATATATATATATTATTTTTATATTTTTGAAACGAATGAAGTTTTTAATCAAGTAACATTTAATTTATTTCTAAGAAATAAATAATATCATAAATTATAATAAATTTGATGTCTATTTAATTAAAGTAGTGTGACTATTATTTAATTTCCGAATATTTAAATCTCGTAATCTATACAAATATTTAAAAGTCTAAAATACGTTTCTCTTTTACACTCTTAAAATAAAAGAAATCGTTCATATGAGTTATAAACTCAGAAAATTTAAATATTAATGTTTATTATTAACACACCATTTTATAGTAATGTTAGAAATCAATGCGTCGAACTGCTGATTTAAAATAAGTTCCTTTAATTACTCTCCCCATTTAAGGATTAAATTAAATTATATTCCGCGAAATTTATAAATTATGATAAATTTCGAAGAAATTCTTTAGTTTAACTATTAAAAGTAAAACAAATACCAGTAGAATACTTTTCACGATTCCTCTAAACTAGATTGCTGCCGTTAAGCTGATTAGCTTCTCCTCCTTGTTATAGGGGTAATTGAAAAATATATTCTTAAATTTCGTTTTAAT
This sequence comes from Parasteatoda lunata, assembly GCA_949128135.1. Taxonomy (NCBI): domain Eukaryota; kingdom Metazoa; phylum Arthropoda; class Arachnida; order Araneae; family Theridiidae; genus Parasteatoda; species Parasteatoda lunata. Next base: position 64,090,522 of record OX421980.1, on the reverse strand, counting down.
TTAAGAACTGCCATTAAATATTTGCTTTACTTCTTTTGTTAAATATAAATATTCGGTAATTTTAATTCATTTCATTAGATTGAAATCCACTAACATTATTCTATTAAATAAAATTATACTTTGTTTTAACAAAATTTTACAGATATTGTCCTTAAATACCTAACATTATGCGTACAAAAGTAAGAGTTTTACTGGTATGTTTCGCATTTATTTTAAACTAAAAATAAATGCGAATGATTTTATTATATTCTGTGTTTTAAATTGCTGTATAAAAGAACGAATTATTTGCCGGAATATTAATAATAAAATGATGAGGCATAACAAAATGTGTTTAAAATTTTAGTAATAGAAGCATTTTGCACAATGTAATAACTACACAGAGAAATAAAAAAAAGTAAAATTACCTTATATATAATAATAACAATTTTGTTAAGTAGAAAACTATGATTCTGGGAAATAGAACAAAATATATTTAAACTAATCATTTGGTAGTTTTTTTTCTCTCATACCGTAACGGTTTACCTGGAATTCTGGTTTTCAAAATTATAGTTTTATTACCACAAATTTATTAAAACAAATACAAAACTAAATAGAAAATTTAATCAAATACTTTGTTTTTATGTCATGCTTTAAATATCATAATAAAATTACCAAATTTTAATGCGTCTAATGAAACCATATTTTATTGTTGATTGCACCATAATTGTTATCAAAGCACTTCGATGAAAATTACTTTTTAATGTTTCCTTAGGGCGAGATACGTGGTAAATTTTGTTATATTTTGGTAGCTATAACAAAACTTTTATTCATATTGTAACTAGCATTAATATAATAGCATAATAAATTCCCTAACAATTTATTTTAGAAATGAAAGAATTATCAGTCATTTTCAAACACCATGACCGCCAAGATCATCTGATCTTAATCATTGAGTCTTTTTGTAGTGGAGTCGTAATTAAAGAAATTTGTTCAAAAGTTCAATAGCAAACATAACGAATTTATGCCCCCAAGGCACACATTGTTCATCACATTCACAATGTCATTCGATTTGATGTGGGGCATGTTATTTCAACCCATGCTAGAAATTGGTGAACATCATAAAGAGTATTTCTATTATTCCATTATACCTTTTGCATAAAAGAAATAATGACTATATTAAGTTTGAGATGAAAGTTTTACATTAAAAATTATACTTAAATCTACTCTATTTTAACAGTAAACCATACTTGATATCTAAGTAAACACCTGCCAACAAGTAAATCGTTTAGCTCTCTTTCAGGGTCAGTCAGCTCCTTAACTATTGTTTATATTACGCAAAGTAAATCAGCATTTTTTCTTTGTTCTGTTTCAGAAACCAAATTTGATGAAATGAAGAATCTCAGAAAGTAAAGATACAATTAACGGGTAAATCCGTTTAAAACGTAGAATCTGTAAGTACGTTTTTTGTACATATTTCACGTATAAGGATTAGTATTTTAAACAAATGATCTGGTTTTACATTCAAGCAAGAGATTTTTTAAATTATACTGTGATTTCAAAGAGCTGTTTTAAGTACTACAAGCGATGTTAGACAATAATTTAACTATTGAAATTATAAAAATAATTAAACAATTTTATCAGCGAGAATTTCATCAAGCATGGAAATTAAACAAAGCACTTTTTAAATCTTTCTTTTCAGCTATTTGAATTTCCTATAGTATCAAGAAGTTTAGTTAGAATTTCTCTCTCCAACCATGATTGTTTATATTTATAGATGATTTCCATCATAAAATTTTGGTATTTATAAGATACTGAATCTATTTCGGGCTTCTTATAGCAATATAAATATTTGTAAATATTTTTTTAAATGCTTGACAATTTATCAAAAATCTATTTTCCAATCTATTTATATCGGTAATCTAGTCAGATTTTATATTAATACATACTGCTCAAATGTGATTTTCTTACGATAATCTACAAGTAACTTTAAAGCAAGATAGCACTGATAAATTTAAAGCAAGCAACGACATGGAGCAAGCATTTTGTGCCCCGGCATCTAATTTACAATCCAACTGACTTTAACGACTCGCTCTCTTTTTTAAAGGGTTTCCTCTCGGTTGTAGTTGATCACAATTATAATGCAAGCTTTTAATTCTTTTAAAATATTTTACCTGAAATAAACAAAATCAAAACCATGTTTTTGATCTTAAAAAAAAAAAAAAAAAAAAAAATAGCGAAGCAGGAAAGCGTGTCGTTAGAAGGAACTGAGTTGGAAAATCGGGTCCCGGCATTGATAATGGTATTTTTTTTATTTATAGTAACTGCATGTTATTTGGTATAGTATCTATATTAACTACATCATTTGAAATCTTCTATCTATGTTATTGATCTACACTATGTAATACGACTGTACAAAGAAACCTTTTGGTTTTTTATTTGAAGGGCATAATTTAAATATGCAAACTATTTGTTGCTTAGAAACAAATAATTTATATACTTAATTATTAATTTAGCATTTGATATCAAATAGAAGCTCTGAATTCGGAAAAAACTACAACTTTGAGACAAACATGTTATAATATGTACTTTCCCAAATATGTTGAACTGTAGAGAAGTTACTTGAAATATTCGACGGAATCACAATTGTATAAATTTATAAACACATTGGTAGTATTAAAATTAGCATTTGCATCTTAAATATATATTCTGATAATGCATTTATAAATAAATTAGATTATAATAATTCAATTATAGTAATTCCTTTTTGTCAGAACAAATTTGAACTCATTTACAGTACCTTTATTTATACAGTAATTAAATCCTCGATGAAACTGGTAAAAATTGGGGTTTGAAAAGTGAAAATTAGTTACGTTACAAAGCTCTAATTTAAAAGTATAATTTGCAGCTCATATTGAAAATCACATATGACACTTTCTTTGTTGTAATATTAAAAAGACCGAAAAACTACTTGAAACTGACATGAATAAATTTAAACGAAATCAGATAATAATACTAATTTAAGTCATAAGTAGCAATTGCTATTTGTCTGGAAAATCAAATGACACCGTTTTTTCTATGACAGTTAAAAAAAGTAAGCACGTTTGCTTATAGCTGATGTCTGAAAACTCAATATTAAATTAAGATAATTAAAGATCAGTAGTATTTAGTTTAATTTATTTATTTAACGTTTGTTTTCTATTTTAAAACATAATAAAATGCGGAAAAAACATTTTCTGGAATGTTAAATCTCTTTAAATTTTAAAACATCAACATTAAAAACTGCATAAATTTTATTTTTTCAACAAGTATGCATACAAATTTAACGATTGAATACTTTGGGGAAATAAAATCCGAGAATAATATACTTACTTCAATTTTTAAAATAACCAAATATTTCAAAGTATTTAAATGTATGTATACCATTTTACATAAATAATAGAAAAAGTATCTTAATTTAAGTACTTTGTTCAGATTAGTACACTCTCCATATCTATTGGATGATAGTGCTTCAAAAATCTCTTATTGCGTATGAAATAAAAATTAAGCAATAGAATTAAACTGGAAAATTTTTCCTTTGTTAATTTATAAGAGCTTAGTAGGAATTAGTAATATGCCTTCTTAATTTCTACAAACCTTTAGAACAAAGTCAAATTAATTCTTCTAAAATTATCGTAGACGAATCATTTATTGTTACAATAATTTAGAATATGGAAACATTTTTCAAGTTTATTTTAATAAATAATAACTAAATCTAATGCCCCTTTAAAATACTATTCATAAATAATTATTGAGGTAATGCATTTAGAAAGTTATCTATACATTATTACTGCTACAATTGTTAAAGCATGCAGATGTAATTGCTTAAAATTAATTTTATGCTTACAATCATCTTGGTTAATTTATAGTCTGTTTTGTAAATCAAAGAAAAAAGAAATTCAAATTAAATATTGAAATATTTTACTTAATATTTTTAAAATTTCTATTGCAATGTTTGAGTTTTTACATCAATCAAGATAAGTTTTTAATTAAATCAAGATAATATAGACTAACAGTTCTTTTGCTGCTATTTTCAGAGCTTTCTATCTGAAAATGAGAATGAAACAAGGATAAAACATTTACTAGAATGTTATATTTTTAAAAAGTATAAAAAAAACATATATTTTCAACTAGTTGCATCAGTTTTTTTCAATTGAATACTTAAGCGCAAGAAAAACCGAAATGTATACCTTAACTTTTAACTTTTAAAATAACACCCAAACATTTCACAAAGTATTTATAGTTATGCAGAACATTTCCCAGAAATACTTGGAAAAATATCTTTAATTCAAGACCTCTGTTGAGATTAGTGCACTCTCTGTATCCATTGGATGGTAGTGCTTCAAAACATATTCCTCTGAATGCGTAAGACATAAAAAATTAAGAGATAGACGTAAACTGGAAAATTCTTCCTTTGTTACTTTGAAACAACTTGGTAGGAAATGGAAAAACTCGTTCCCAGTTTCTACAACCCTTAAGAATTTGATCTCAAAGCTTCTGGGCTTCGAAAATAATTGTAATAAAGAGATTGTTGCGAATTTCTCCAGCTTCCCTAACGTCTCGTAAATTCCAGCGACAGCTCGTGTTTAGACTGTTCTAGAACGACTCGTAGCACCATTAAGGTGCGGCCAAGTTATTGAAGTGTGCTAGAGTCGCGTAACGAGGAAATGTGTCCCAATGTAGTACTTCCAGTACCCTTTCGTTTTCTGCTGGATCATACAGCTCGCCGGAGTTGTTAAGTTTCAGCTAAGCCTTAAAGGCAGACCCTACAATGTGTGATAGCGGTAAATTAATAAATCTTCTGGATAAAATCCTTTACTCGCTACAGCACTTTTATGGAGAGAGCTTTATCATTAGTATACTTTACTGAGTATAACAGAAAATGACATTAAATATATATTATACTTATGATTTGGTTGTTCCTAATAATGACTGTATTACATGTGTTTAGTTATTAAGGAAACAAATGAGCATTCTAGTTTTATTTATAGTTATCAGTCACGATATATTTACTCATATGAAACAAAATTGTAAGTAAATATTGCTTTCTTGATTGGTTATTCGTACTTTCTTCGACACACATATGTACTCTCTTTAATGAACATACATTATTGCAATTTATATTACTTTTCAATATTATTGCAAAAGATTAAACCATTGTAATATATATATATATATATATATATAATATATATAAATATATATATATATATATATATATATATATATAATAAAATATATATATATCAGTATGTATATATCCGCCCACTGTCAATTTCATACATATAGAATATTTTCTCAAGTCAATGGGCCATCGGACATTAATTATTTTCAAAGTTTCAAGTATTTATGCAGCTGGTAACATGGTAAACAATAGTTTTGAAAATATGTTGAATACTGTAGTCAAATTTTTTAAATTTCTATTTTTTTAAGTTAAACTATTCTTTTTTTGGTTTATTCCTTTTTTTTTTTTGGTTTATTAAAATATTTTTTCTATCTCATCTTCTTTCAGGATAACTAAAAAATTTTGAATTTCTACAAATCCTTACATATATTTTCTATATGTTTTTATTCGCAAGGTGCTTTGGGTTGACTCATAGCAATAACGCTTAAGAGAGCTGTTAAAAATTAAATTTTTTTTTATGAGAATTTTATTGGATTTATCTAGTTTCTTAGGAAAAAAAATTTTTCATAAAAAAAAATACGTAACAATGAATAATGGAATGGAACAATGAATAATGGAAGTGCAGTTTAATAATTTAGTTTCCTTAAAAACTAAATAAATTTTTTACTATCATTTAAACACCTCATGCGTAAAGTAATTTCTTCTTTATATTCTGTGTTCCCATTTTTTTTTTTTTTTTTGTATTATAAAGTATTAAATCCTATTAAGCCTATGGCATTATAAGTTATATGAAAAATTAAATATGCTGAGTTTTATTTGTGTCTAGAAGAGAAGAGATGGCAGAAAACAGTTCTGCTGTTACCTTCATTTATCAATTAAGAAATCTGAAAAATTTGGAAAAATCTTATTTATAATCTAAATACTCGGAACTAGATAGTTTGATAACACTTGCCATAAAACGCTTGCTGTTACAAACACACTTTACCATGATCTTTATTGGGGGTATAATTACCTTAGACACAATTACACATCCCCCCAAAGAAAGGGTGAGTTTTTTTCGGTCTTAAAAAAGTCTTATGAACTCTTAAATATACCAATTGATTAGATTAAAATTAAACTTTTAAGTGTTTCTATTTTTAGTACCATGTACATTTATTACATTGTGGGAGAAAATTTTCAGACAGTCTCTAAAAACATAAAAAAAGCGTTTCCTTTTATGGGTTATTTTTTCTAATGGAAAGATCCCCACAGCAAATAGAATTCGTTTATATCTATAAAAAATTTAAATAACAATGAAAAAGAATTTTAAAATGAAAGAAAATAATTTTTGTGCTATTTTTTACTGAAACTTAAATGAAGAAGCAAATATAAAGATCTTCCGTCTAATTACAATTTAAATGTTAAATGGTTAATTATATATAATTTGCAAAAAACGCGTAATTTTTACAGGGCTTTTGTTAATTTGGCAGTGATTTGCACTCGTGAATTATTTAAATTTATGCGCAATGCAAAATTAAAAATGAATTTATCTCAGCTACATTTGATAAATTTCTTTTTTTTGCGCAAGTCTGGAAGCGCATAAAAAATTAAACTCATTTTATGTCCGAAACTCTAATGCAATATATCAAGAAAGCGAAAAGCAATTACGCGACATGCTCAACAATTTCAACGAAACACAATTTAGATTTGCAACCTTGTACCTTTTATTTGAAGAAATGCCTTTAATTTTTTTTTTTTTTACCTTCCACATCGTTGATTTCTTTTTTTAAATTCAAACATTTCCTGTAAATTATTTCGAAGACAGTTAAGTAACTGAATTTTTTTATCCAAATAAAGTGGTTAGAGTAAACAAAACAAAAATGCAACATTCCTCTTGGGTTCTAGAATGATCGAATGCTGCATTTAGTAAACACATCAAGGAATGGAGCTGCAAGTTTAACGACCATAATAGGAAAAGAAAAAAAATAGTATACAACACAAATAAGAAAAACCCCGTGTAAATAACTGGATTAAAACATTCAGCGAAGTGATTAAAATACTCAGCGTTATTTTCAACCACCATGCAAATAACTTCATTAAGCCCGCTTCTTCTCTTTACTACTTTCTTTTCTTAAGGATAAAGTTCATATTCCTTTCAAATAAAAGAAACAGCTCATCCGTTAGATTTGTAATCATCCAATAAAAAAAAAACTATGAATTTTATTTCAAAATTAGAGCGACTTATCATGCTGTAAAATTAAATATGGTTATTACGAGGTTTATAACTACAACGAAGATGTTAAAATATTTTTGTACTCTTGCTGAGCTTTTATTTGTATATAAAGGTGGCTGAAAATTCCGTAGCCAAAGTTCTCTAAAGCTATATATAACGCTCAAGCTGACTAAAAACCAAGCTGAGCTAAAAAGCAATCAATATTTTCCAAGATGTTTGTAATCCGAAATCACATTTCATATTTGGCACCACAACCCATAACAGTTCAAAGATCTCTGTGGAAGAATCTTCTACGAAAACATATTTCTAGACCTGCACTGTAAAAAATTCCTGCTAAAATTGCTATAAAAAGTATCGACAATCAGGGTGCCGGTACTTTTTACCGTAAAATCTATTTTTTCGTAACATGTTACGGAACAAAAAATCTGATAAACCTTGAATTTAACAGTATAATCACTGAATCACTTCAATTAAATAAATATTACGGTATAATATTTTATAGTAAAAATGGTGTTTACTGATTGTGCAGCTAAAATGCCGGTTCTGAGTTATTTACAGTGTGATCCAACTGTTCCCTAGGCCAATTAGTCAAATTTTTGATTTATTAGAATTGAGCTATCATAGTTTCGGCCTTCCGCTTTTCCAACTTGTGAAAAGTTTTTCAACAAAGACTTCATTTTCTGAATTTTGTTATTCATTCTAGCCCCTAGTAACAAAGTCTAGTTAGATGCAATATAAGCTAATGATAAGTCATAAGTCATAAACCGAAGAAGGAGGTAGGCCAATTATCTCCAAGACAGAAGTCGAACATCTTAACTATTGATGTGCAACTAAATCCTGTCTATATTACTCTCTTAATATAATTATGATTTTAGTTTTACATAAAACTACTTATGAAATAACTTAAATAAGAAAAGCACAATTGTAAGTTATGAATCGTAATGAATTCATTAAGGATAGACGTTCATTAAGAAAGTTTTTAAAGTAAGGGTTAAATATTTATATGTGACATACAATTACAGAATCCCAGTTAACTATAAAAAATTGTGGACAAAATTACGGTAAAAAGTACCGGCACTTAGGGTGTCGGTACAATTTACCGTTAAATCCATTTTTAACGGTACATGTTACGAATCAATAAATCTAATATACCGTAATTTTTATAATACTAACTACCGTAAAACCACTGAATCACTCTAATTAAATAAATATTACAGTAAAAATTACTGTATAATATTTTACGGTAAAAATGGATTTAGCAGTAAAATTCATTTTACGGATGATGGTGCTTTATACCGTATAATTTAATTTGGAATTTTTTTTCAGTGTATTTTGTTTATAAAAGCACATATTATTGTTATTTGCATATCTTCATGCACATATTATTTGTTTCCATATTTAATAATATTTCTTTTTCTGTACAAAAGAATAAAATAAGACAAAACAAACACCATAAGTGAAATTTTAATGAAAGAATTTTTTTGTTACTTTTCAGTCAAACAATACACAAAAATATTTTTCTGTTTTCAAAAAGGTTCAGAAATGAACTTAATAAAAATATTACTATGTGTATTTTTTAAACCTTGAAAATTTTAAAACGAAATATGAGGTCATCTGGTTCTTATTACATGATTAAATTTTTTATTTCCATGCTTCTGTGCTAATATTCTTCAGTCAAAATTTCTCATAAGTACGCTTTTTCACTAAATCATTATAGTATTTAACCGTATTGCGCGAATAGCGAAAACTAAATCTATATAAAACGTATATAATGTTATTCTTCAAACTGTTCTTGTACTTGACACACGGATTAACATAATTAATCCAAATAATTAATTAATCCTTGACCTTTGGATTAACATAATTAATCCAAATAATTAATTAATCCTTGACCTTTGGATTAACATAATTAATCCAAAGCGCCTTCACCAAACTTTAGCTTGATTATCTAGACTCAATTGATTAGATTTTAGTGCTTAACTTTAGCCGTATAATCCGAAAACCAAAACTAAGAATTTCTTAGACCTATATACGTATATAATACAATTTTGTCTATTGGAGAAAGTGTTCAAAATGAATGTTTCCTTTAAGCGATTTGTGGAAGAAAATTCCAGGTGGAAAGCATCTTTCCTCTCCCAACGGAAAATCTACAATAAGTTTACCGGAACAAAACCGAATAAAATGTTTTTGAAACACACTAATGTGATGTTTTAGTAACAAGATCAATATAGCACGAGCAAAAAAATAGTAAAAGTGAAAAAGAAAATCTTTGAGACGAGATATAAACGAATGAAAGAATTAAAAAGGGGAAAAAATATGTGGAGAAAGATCGTGGAATTTGCCATCGTCCTAGATTTTTCCTTTTTTTCCCGTTTTTTTCCTTCTCCTTTTTTTGGAAGGTGTGTTAACGAAAGGATCCCTACTTACCTGGCCAGATCTGAAGCTGAGTTGGAAAACTTCCAGTGAAAGGCATTAATCCTTTCATAAAAGTAAGTTGAAAGAAAAGGAATCGAAAAATAGTTAAGTTTTTCTTCCGTCTTCTCTTGTTTGTGTAATGGTTGAAAGTAGTAACACGAAACATATAAATAAAGTGATAGTATCTACTAAAATAAAAATGAATTGGATGCAAACATGTTTGGGTACTACATTTGGAGAAAAATAGAACAATAATTTTTTTCTCTAATCTCTTTGCTTTTATTTGGATGAAACCTCTGATCTACCATTTGCAATATTATCTAACAGTATTCATGATTAAAATTATATTTAATTTAATTTGCGAGTTCAAGTTGAGATATTGAATCTTTTTGCTGATCAAATTTGTTATCATTATAAATAATACTCTCTACTAAAATATCTACTCAATCTCTTAAAATGGTACACTGTTAAAAATTTCTCGGAAAAAATGATTAAATAGCAATTTATTGAATGGTTATTTTTCCATATTTAATCAAAACAGTCAAATGACCCTAAATAAAATGGTAATCAAATACGGTTAAACCTAATACGGTTAAACAACCAGAATTTTATCGCACCAACTAGAAACACTACTTAGTTATTTACAACTGCATACATATCAAAGCCGAACGGGCTTATCCGTCAATCTCATGAACGGCAGAACTGGAGTTCGAGTCCTGGTGTTGACACCACAATATTTCCTACATTGCCTTCAACTGATAAAGAATTTGCAGGGTCCGGCACTCTCCAATGCCCATTACCTTACAAAAAGCCGAGCTCCAATTTCCAGTTAAATAATTAATTTCTTTTTTACGTTTTTGAATAATGCTAGTTGTAAATGGTTAAAAAATCATTAAGGAAAAAAATGTTCTCTACCGTAAATTTTACGGTTAATCGGATGGACAGACAGCTGCCAATTATTTTATCATAATTTTAGAATGATTTTAACAGTGTAGAATCAACTAAAGTAAAAATAAATTGGATGCAAACGTGTTTGTGTACTACTTTTGAAGGAAAATAAAATAATACTTTTTCTCTGATCTCTTTGCCTTTGTTTGGATAAAGTCTCTGCTGTAGTATTTGCAATATTTTCTAACAGTAATCATGCATTGGTAATTGGGTAATTGACATTATTTTTGCTTATAAAATTTGTTACTGTTATAAATTATAGTATCTACTGAAATATCTACTTAATCTCTTAAAATGGTAGTAAGAACTTGAAATGGTATTGCCTACTAATATAAAAATTAATTGGATACAAACGTGTTTAGGTACTGATTTTGGTGAAAAATAGAACAATACTTTTCTCTAATCTCTTTGCTTTTATTTGGATAAAGTCTCTGTTCTAGTATTTGCTATTTAACAGTAAGCATGATTAAAATTCTATTTTTAGTTTAGTTTGCGAGTTCAAGTTGAATAGTTGAAATTGTTCTTGCTGATCAAATTTGTTATTATAAAAATGATACTCTCTACAAAAATATTTACATAATCTTTTAAAATAATAGTATTTACTAAAAACAAAATTAATTGCCTGCAAACGTTTTTGGGTACTAATCTTGAAGATAAATAGAACAATACTTTTTTCTAATGTCTTTGCTTTTATTTGGATAAAGTCTCTGCTCTACTATTTGCATTATTTTCTAACAGTAATCATACATAAAAATTATATTTTTAAATTTAATTTGCGAGTTCAACTAGCGTAATTTAAATTGTTCTTCGTGATCAAATTTGCTATCATTTAATTATGTGTTTATGTAAATTAAGTTCAAGAAGAAAGGGAATCGAAAAACAGTTAAGATTTTTGCACTCTTCTCTTGATTCTGTTATGGTTGAAAGTTGTAGCACGACACTTATAAATAAAATGATATCTACTAAAATAAAATTAATTGGATAAAAACATGTTTGTGTACTACTTTTGAAGGAAAATAGAACAATACTTTTTCTCTAATACCTTTACATTTATTTGGATTAAGTCTTGGCCCTAGAATTTTGCAATATTTTCTAGCAGTAATCATGCATTAAAATTATATATTTTATTTTAATTTCCAAGTTTGTAATTGAATTTGTTCTTGTTTATAAAATTTGTTGCTGTTATAAATGATAGTATCTACTAAAATATCTACTTGGTCTTTTAAAATGGTAGTAACTACTTGAAATGATATTACCTACTAACTTAAAAAAGAATTGGATGTAAACTTATTTGAGAAGAATAGAAAAATAATTTTTCTCTAACGTCATTGGTTGTATTGGCAAAAAGTATCTACTTTAGTAATTACAGCATTTTCTATTAGTAAACATGCATTAAAATTATATTTTTATCACCACACATACTTTGGTATTTACAGCATTTTCTATAAGTAAACATTCATTCCAATCCTTTATTTGTCACCACACCCCTACCCCTTGTCACTTATCAGAATATATTACGTATTTGTTAAACTTGTATTTAGGAAACAAGGCACTGCGTCACAGACAATATTTAAAATTTTATTTTGAAACTTTAAAAATTTATTTTAATGACATTTTTGGACATAGTAATATTTTATTTGTATGACGGCTTTTTATATGAAAAAAAGATAAAAACTACACAAAGAAAAAAAATTCAGTTAAAATTATGGTAATGCATCGTAATAGTAGTTAAAAAAATAAATAAATAAAGCTATAATATGGTTTCTAGTTAATAAAACTAAAATATACGGTATTTAAACCATTCATTTGGTACTGTTTCCGTTCGCATGATGACGGTTTACCGGAAACTATAGTTTTTAAAATTACAGTTTTTACTACCATGTATTTAGTAAAAAATACAAATCTGAAAAAAATGAAATAAATATATCGAATAAAAATGGTATATATGTCATGATTTAAGGAATCGTGATACCTTAGATCTCCCAAATTTTTCCATATTTCTAAATTTTATCACTTATTATAAAACCATATTTTATAATTCATTTTACCAAAATCATTACCAAATATCTTCGGAAAAAAATACCGAGCTTTTTGATGTTTCCACAGAGCCAGAAACACGGTAAATTTTAATATAGTCTGTTAGTTTTAACCATGCTTTTTTTTTCTCAATGTATAAAAACAAATAATATAATATTAATTAATCTTGCTTTTTCTTTAATTAAAATGCGCATAGTTACACTGCTGAAAAAATTTACCTCCTCGCATCTACCTTGATCATAAATTGCAGGAAAGGAAAGGTGTCGCAAACAAAAACTCCTTCCATCTTCTCCAAGCATGACGGTCCCTACAAATAATTAATTGTATTTATAAAATTGCATGAACAGCCAATTAAAGACTTAGTAATGTAAATCGAATATTTTAAATATTTGCTGCATAATATTTAAATATTTGCTATTTTAAAACATTCTGGTCAATTAATTGCTACATACCTGGCCATATCAGAAGCTAAATTGGATAACTTTAAGTTAAAGGGAATTATCCTTTTATAAAAATTAGTTGAAAGAAATAAAATAGAAATATATGTAAAATCGTCTTCAAATTCCTATTGTTAATATAGTCTTGTTTGTTTAATCTTGTTTGTATGCCGCGAACAAAAAAAAATATTTAACAAAACATATAAATATAATTATAATATCTGTTAAAATGAAAATGTATTGAATACAAAAGTAATTTGAGAACTATGAAGGAAAATGAAGCAATAGTTTCATTCCATTCTTTCTTCTTTTTCTGTGTTCTAGTCTTACGGTTTTATTTAACGGGATTGAGACATTAAACAATAATTTTAATTTAATTTTCAAATATAAAGCAAGTTAGCCGAAAATGACTAGATTTGTCAAACACTCATTCTATATTATGTATTTTGTTGGCTCACCTAATATGGTGCCCCTGAAAGAGTGGCCAAGAGGTGGCTCTGAAGAGTGGAAAGAGGTGCCTGTATGACCTAGGTCATTATCTAGGTGGGCATTGGAGAAAAAAAAAAGTATGTATTCTCTGTTAAGTTAATTTAATAACAAAATTACAGCGGAGAGAAAAAATATGGTTAAAACTACTAAAATATGGTAAAATTTATCTCGCTTCTGGTTCTATGGAAACGCCCCAAACGCGAGGTAGTTTTCACCAAAGTGCTTTGGTAATGATTATTTTTTTTTTTTTTTTTACTTTTGAGTCATAATACAGAAAAAAAAATATTTTTCTTTTCTTAAAAAAGTTCAGATATGAAAAAGTTTATAAAGTCACTGTTGCGTGTATTTTTTAAAACCTTGACAATTTTAAAGCGAAATTTGAGATCCCTCCCATCTGTTTCTTATTAAATAATTAAATTTATAATTCCTGTGTTTTTGTGCTTATATTCGTTAATATAATGTGTTTATTTGTACGCCTTTTCACCAAATCATTACAGTGCTTAACTGTATTACGCTTATAGCTGAAACTAAAACTTTCTTTATCTATATGAAATGTATATAATACTATTCTTCAAACCTTTCTTGTACTTGTCACACGGTAAATAAAAGTGTTCCAAATGACCTTCACCAAACTTAATTTTAGCTTGATTATTTGAACTCAATTGTTTATATTTTAGTGTTCAACTGTAACCCATGACCTTCACCAAACTTAATTTTAGCTTGATTATTTGAACTCAATTGTTTATATTTTAGTGTTCAACTGTAACCGCATAATCCAGAATCTAAAACTAAGAATTTCTTAGATCTATATACTCATGCAATATTATTTTTCACGATTGAAAAAAAGTGGATTTGAAATATATATGGAAAATTGTCTTCTTCCAGTTCCTCTTGTTTGTATAATGGTTAAAAATCGCAAGAAAAAAATAAACAAATATATAATATCTACTAAAATAAAATTGGATTAAACACAAAAGTATTTGTGTAATGTGGAGGAAAATGGAACAATACTTTTTTCCCATACTTTTTTTTGCCTATGTTCCAGTCTTACAGTTTTATCTAACAGTATTCATACATTAAATTAAGATTTTAAATTTAATTTTGAAATGTGAATTTAAATATTCGAAATTGATATAGCTGGTTAGATTTGTCAAACACTTATTTTAGATTATATATTATCTGTTAAATTCATTTAATAATGAAATTACAGCGATGAGAAAAAGGATGGTCAAAATTACCAAATATCATGAAATTTGTCGTTTTTCTGGCTCTAAGGGAAAACCAAAATGCTGGGAAATTTTTACCGAAGCACTCTCGTGATGATTTTAGAAAAATTTACATTAAAATATATTTTTATTTATCTGATAAAATTTGATGAAAGTGGTAAAATTTGGTAATTTTATCATGATACCTCGGAGCATGATATAACGGAGCATTTATTGGGTTATATTGTTTGAGTTTTGTATTTCTTACTAAATGTGTGTTATTAAGAGCTATAAATTAAAAAACTAGAAGTTTCGATAAACTTTTACCGTATAAATGAAAAAACTACAAAATTAATGGTTTAAATACCGTATATTTTGGTTTTTGTTATAAGAATTATGTTTTTTTTTTTTTGTTAGATTTGTCATTAGCATACATAACGGTAATTTTATCAATAATTTTTTTATCTGCGTGCGAATCATTCAATTACATTTATAAATTTTATAATTTTTTCATTTTAATCTCTTAGCTTTGTAAATAGAATATTTTAAATATTTTGTCATTAAAAACAAAATGGTCAGTAATCCCAACTTATCTGGTCAGATTTAGAGCTGAATTGAAAAACTTTCAGTGAAAGGCAATAATCCTATTATAAAAGAGATGAAAGAAAAGAAATTGAAAAAATAGTTAAGTTTTCCTTTTACTTCCTCTGTGTGTAATGGTAGAAAGTAGAAATGCGAAACATATAAATGAAATTATAGTATCTACTTAAATAAAAAATGAGTTGAATGTAAACATGCATGAATAGCATTAGAAAAATAGAGCAATGCTCTTCCCAAGTTTCGTCGAAAAATAATTATGCATTAATTTTAAGTTTAATTTACATGTTTAAATTTAAGAACTATATCTGAAATATTTAATATAGTCATCTGTGAAATATTATTATTATATTTTGAATTTACATAATCTGTTTAATTCCTCCTCCTCCTCAATGGCACGACAGCCCCGGGTGGGCCCTGGCCTTCTCAATCAACTTCCTCCAGGCCTGCCTCTGCCTGGCAGTTGTCTTCCAGTTTGAGACTTTTAAGACTGATAAGTCTCTTTCCACGCAGTCGGCCCATCTCAGCTTTGGTCGACCTCTGAGCCTTGATCCGATGGGCTGAGTCAAAAAGATTATGTTTGTCGAACGCTCTCTGTTCATTCGAATAATGTGACCAGCCCATTTAATTCTTTGGATTTTTACGTACTTGACAACATCAGGCTCTCTAAAAGCCCGATAGAGTTCTGAGTTTGAACGTCTGTACCAAGTACCATCAACTTGTTTGCCCCCAAAAATGGATCTTAGGATCCGACGTTCGAAGATTCCCAAGGAATTCTCATCTTTCTGTGTTGTTGTCCAAGTTTCTGACGCATATGTTAGGATAGGTCTGATTAAGCAAATCTGTTTAATTAGTTATATGAATAAATATTTAATTAGTTTTGAGTTACAAATTTACACTAATAAATATTACAAAACCTCTGTTTTACTAATAAAAATTCTTGAGGCTGGGTTTTTAAAATATTTTAAAAATACATAAGGTAATAAAAATATTTTCATGAGTTTAAATGTTCATTTCTTTAGGATTCTATTTCTTCATTTATATATTACCTTTTTTGTACTAGCAGTTGACTTTTGATACTATTAAATGCGTTGCGATCTTTTTTATAACTAAATAAGCTTTAAAAAAAAGCAGATTGTTAAATGACACAAAATAATTTATCTGATACTTTATTCATTCAATTTGGAATATAACATTCCTAAATTTTTACTGTATTGTATTTTGTGTCTTATGTAATTAAGATATATATTATTTTAAACAAGCAATAGTTAATTAAATTTTGTTCAAAAATGTTGACTATATATTACAGTTTAAAATATTCTAAAAATTTCAATTAGTAAATATACACTCTATAACAAAAAAATCGACGCACACTGCCGAGCCAGATTACAGTGGTGCATGGCTCGATCAGGCTGGAATGATGCCGACTGGGGACGTATAGTCTTTAGCGACGAATCCCGCTTCCAACTGTGTCCTGACGATCATCGAAGACGTGTTTGGAGACGCACAGGGCAGAGGGGGGATCCTGCCTGCACTATTGCACGCCACACCGGCCCTCAACAAGGCATTATGGTCTGGGGTGCCATTTCCTTTGACAGCCGGACCCCTTTGGTCGTCAATAGAGGTACACTTACTGCACAGCGGTGCGTCGACGACATCCTAAGACCTGTTTTGCTACCGTTCCTTTGCAGCGCCCTGGGCTGGTTTTCAGCAGGACAATGCCAGACCACATACGGCACGTGTTGCTATGAACTATCTGCAAGCTAGTCAAACTCTTCCTTGGCCTGCCAGATCACCAGATCTCTCTCCCATCGAGCATGTCTGGGATATGATGGGAAGGCGATTGCATCTGGCACGGAATGTTGATGATCTCGTTCGACAATTGGATCGAAATTGACAGGAAATACCGAAAGAGACCATCTGGGAGCTTTATCGGTCTATGCCACGCCGTGTGGCAGCTTGTATCCAGGCTAGAGGCGGGTCAAGTGTTTTTTTAAAAAATTGCATTGTGGAGTCAGTTAAAGCACTCTACAACATGTAAATAATTACACGAAAAAAAAAATTCTGGTAAAATTACTATACCGAAATTACCGCAATGACCTTGCTGGCTTTTTTAAATTAAAAAACACAATTCTAAAATATGAGAAACATAATGAAACGAAAATATACGGTATTTAAACCATTTAATTGAAACCATTCATTTGGAAATTTTTCCTTAGATATGGTAATGATTTATCGGAAATTCTGGCTTTCAAAATTATAGTTCTTCTTATCAAACATTTAGTAAAATTATAAAGCTGAAAAATAAATTTAACTGAATAATTAGTTTTTATACCTGGCTTAAAAGTATCGTGATAAAAATCACTAAACTTTACCAGATTTACCAAATTTTATCACATATTATAAAACCTTATTTTATTGTTAATTTTGCCGAAAACATAACAGAAGTGCTTCTGTAAAAATAACCAAAATTTTTAATATTTCCAGAAAGCAAGAAACACTGCAAATTTTACCATACCCTGGTAGTTTTGGCTTTACTTTTTTGCTCATGTATATACTCTATAATATATAATGTAATACGTGCAATTTAAGGATAGTTAACAATTTAAGGATTATTATCCCGAGTTAACTCGGGTATGTATATATTGCAAATATTATTATCCTGAGTAAACTCGGGCAGAGCAGAATTCGTCAATACGTTTTGTTTTATCACGTTTTTATTCGACCGGAAGCAAAAAAAAAAATATAATAATAATCTATGGTGATTGGAAATTTTGTCAATATTTTTTGGGGAGTTTTGCTATATGTGGGACTACAGACGTGTTTTGTAAAATTGTATATACGATGGTTGATTAATTTACACTGAAAAAAAGAGTTAAAAAATGGCGTTCGCGAGCGAAAGTGAAAGTAAGGCAGA
The DNA here is from genome assembly GCA_949128135.1 of Parasteatoda lunata. NCBI lineage: Eukaryota > Metazoa > Arthropoda > Arachnida > Araneae > Theridiidae > Parasteatoda > Parasteatoda lunata. The sequence goes on along the minus strand of OX421980.1, from coordinate 64,072,125 downwards.
TGATTTTTCAGATTATGAAGATGTGAACACTTACAAAGACTAATATTTAACTTTTTTAATTGCCCGAGATAATTTGAGATAGTAAACTGATGGTAAATTAAATATTTTTTACACACAAAAAAAATTAAAATTTTAACTTAAAACTTGAGTATTATATTTTGTTTTAGTTCATCGTATTTATTAATTAAATAAACAATCATATTATTTTTTTACATTTTTTTTTCAAAAAAATTGCTAAAGGAAGCGGTTAGCGAGCTGAATTAGAAGCTCTAAAACAATAAAGATTTTGTATGATTTATTTATTTCAATATTAATTTTCGTTTACCATTTTATACATTTATATAAATGTTGTTTACATTTTTATGTAAATAATTAATATTTTTATATTGGGCTTAAAAAAATACATGCGCGATCTGGTATGTAGATTGTTGTGCTCTATAATCAGTCATATTGATACATACATTTACATGCATAGTTTATTCATTATTAACGGACATTACATTTTGAAATGAAGTTTCAACATCAATAATTGTTTCTTATGTTTTATTTTATTTAAAATTTTCTTTCATCAATTTATATGTTTCAGAAACGTTGATTACATTAAATAAGTATTTAATATTTTAGAAGTTAGTTTTAAAAAATTTCACGTCTGCAGTACAGTATTGCAGTATGCGGTGCAGTACAGTATAGTGAGTCAACAATAATGATTTCTGACTTTTAAATCTAATAAAAAATAATTTATGTATTAATACATCTTTAATGATTTTATTTAAAATTTTGAAAAAACAAATTTCATTTTTCAGCTATTCTTATATTTATTTTTAACAAAGTTTTTACCAAATATTCCTTCCCATAGACTAATTTTGTTAAATCAAGATTTTGTGACCCTTGTAAAAGAATATTTTTAACTTTATTACAGAAATCTAAAAAGCATGATTAATGCAAATAATATAACTAGCATCTAAATACAGTGGTACCCGCATTTGGGGAGAATTATTGATCTAATCGGAATTAAAGCTAATAACGCATTTACTCTTGTCCGTTTCAATTGATTAGAGATACCATTAGTGCTAGAAGGGCGCCCATGTTGACGTGGAAGCCATGTTACTAGATGCATTCTCTCGATTTGAAACCGTGTTACAGATAGTTCTAGAAACATTGGTTTGCCATTTTGAATTATCGTATTCGATTCAGTGCTACATACAAATGTTATCTAATATTTAGATTCACTTCTTGTTAACGATCCATTCCGCTGATTGCTTCACCAATATGTCATCTTTCTAAGAGTATTGAAATCGGAGTACTTAATTCAAGCTGGCAATTATGCTACAATTTTAGAGGCAAAATTTATTTTAATGGAATATTATTATCATTAAGGCATTTATTTAACCTATTTTATTTTCACAATCATTTTAGTTTTCAAGTTATTTTGTATCATTTTTTCTTTAACTTAATTTCAATTATTTTTTTAACTGATATAAAATTCAGATTATTTTTTAAAATTATTAATAATTACAAAAAAATAATATGAACAATTTTAAAATGTCATTTTCAGTTATTAAATTCAATTCATTACTAAATTTTACTTTTATCTGATATTTAGATACACTTCTAGTTAACGATCAATTTCACTGATTGCTTCACCAATATGTTATTTTTCTAAGAGTATTGTAATCGGTGAACTTAATTCAAGATGGCAATTATGCGACAATTTCAGATGCAAAATTTTTTTTAAAACGATAATATTGATGGGAATTTATTTAATATACTTTATTTTCTCGAGCATCTCAGTTTTAAGTTATTTCATCTCGATTTTTCTTCCATTTATTTTCCTTTGACTAATGTAAAATTCAGATAATTTTTGAAAATTATTAATAATTATGAAAAAAATTATATGAACAACTAAGAAATGTCATTTTAAATCATTAAATTCAATTTAATGCTACGTTTAAATGTTACCTAACATTTAGATAAACTTCTTGTCAACAACGCGTTCAGCTGATTGCTTCACCAATATGTCCTCTTTCTAGGAGTTTTGAAATCGAAGTACTACATTCAAGAGGTGTACTTAATTCAAGGTGCTACAATTTTAGAGGGAAAATTTTATTAAATAGAAACTTGAAATCGTAAAGACATTTATTTTTGTAATTTTGATTCATCTGACATCTTAATTTTTAGATAGTTTTTTTATTTAATTTTATATGTTATTAATTAGTACTTTTTTCGCTGTGATTAAGTACGAAATTAATCATGAATAACCCAGATTTGTAAATTTTAAGTATTGTTTTAAATTCAGTGCTGCTAACAAATTTCATCTAATATTTATAAACTACCTTGCTAACGAACCCTTTCGGTGATTGCTTCACCAATATGTCGTTTTACTTAGAATATTGTAATCACGCTGCTATCTGACAATAGTGCTAAAATTTAAGAGGAAAAACTCCTTTTGATGAAAGCTTGTAATTATCCAAGTATTTTATAATAAACTGTAATAATTATTTAAAGCAGTTACTATTACAAATATAATAGAATTGCAATTTTCAGTTATTGTATTCATTTCAGTATGAAATATGGCTGCTAACTAATATTTAGTTTTTAGTATGGAGCATGAGTTTTAACTTGCTGATCGTTCGGAAATGTAATATCTAAAGTTATGTTGAGTTAAAAAAGTTCTGGTTGAATTACTATACTGTATAGTAATGACATTTCTGGTAAAAAAAAGCATTATTCTGGTTCCTAAAACCAAATACAATATTTAAACAATTAATTTGGTAATTGTTCCGTTTTTATAATGACGTTTTATCGGAAATTCTGACGTTTAAAATATTTCCTATTTCCACACATATAGAAAAACACCATAAAGAAACACACAAAAAAATCAATTTCACCTAACTAAATGTTTTTATGACATGTTTTAAGATGTCATAATAAAATTACCACCTTTAACAATTTTTATCACATATTAAAAATAATATTTTATTGATATTTTTACCAAAATCATTAGCAAAGCACTTCGGTAAAAATTACCCAGCCAAAATTATCAAACATTACCATTTTGGTGTTCTGATAGAGCCAGAAACATGGTAAATTTTATCATATTCTAGTATTTTTGACCATACTTTTTTTTTTGTGTGAATACATTATTCAAGATGGTACTTACCCAACCCTATTACACGACCCTAGTTCATTTGGTAGAAACTTGAAATCTATGAATAATAGTGCTTGTGGTTTTATTTTTTTAACATCATAATTTTGAAATATTTTATTTAATTTCATAAACATAATTCCATCTAAAACTACAAATATGAACTTTGGATTGTATATTTATTCTTATTTTTTCACATTTAAGAAAAATTATGAATAATTTAGGTTTGCTGATTTGATTGGCTGCATTCAAATCAGTGCTGTTTTTAAATTTGACAATGTTTAGATTTATTCTTTGGTACCCGCCTTTTGCATCACAAATTTGCTTAGTTCTGGGAAGATTGTAATCTGCGAACTTATATCGTCAATTATTCAGAAACAGGGACGGCAAATTCATTTTGAAAAAAGCTTAAAATATATGAAATAATATTCTCTGCGAATATATTTTCTCAAAAATCTTAACTTTAAAAAATTGTTTTTCCTTATTTGCATCAAATTTTATAACTAATATAAAATTCAAAATTTAGTTTTTTGGCATTATGAAAAAATTATAAATAATGTGATTTTCTTTGCTAAAATTTTAAAACTATTTCTTAAATTAATATTTAATTTCAGTTTGTTTTGAACCCAATACTTTGATTGTTTACCAATAAGTCATTTTTTAAATCTCTTGTGAACATTTAATCTGATACCTTAGACATTAAAAATGCTTTTATGACTTTTGTAATTTAAAACTTCGTATTCATGCAAGCAAAATAAAAATTGTATTCATGTTTTTGTGAGGACTGAAAAGCAGTTATTATGTTACAGTGCCATATTAAAAACAAATATTTTGCGTAGGCATGATTTACGTCTGTGATATCAGATATAAGTACACATTTTCAGAATACAATAATTTATATTTTATTAAGGTGGAAAATAAATATTTTCGTTTAATTTGTCGAGCTTTTATTAATTCGAAAATAGAAAATAGATTTATGAAATGAAAAATGAGAATTTTTGAAATCAATAGTGTTTATTAGGAGTCATTTGCTAATCAATCAAACCTATTTTTTTACTTCAAATGAAATATATAAAATATTTTTTGTAATACCAACTAAATAAAACTGGAGCTTTGTAGTCTACTTCTTCCTTTTAACTCAAGCTAACTATTATGCTAAAATCAAAGTAAAATTTCATTTGATATAATCTCAAGATAAAAATAAACTAAAATTTAAATACACGGAGAAAAAAGTTCTGGTAAAATTACCGATAATTACCGGTAAAATTTACTGGTATGATTAATTTTTACTAAAAATGACATTTTTAGTAAAAAAAATAGCATAATTCTGGTAATAAAAATAAAATGAAAATGAATGTTAATGGAAACAAAATATACGGTATTTAAACCATTCATTTGGTAATTTTACTTCTCATGTAACGGAAGTTCTGGTTTTAAAAATTAAAGTTCTTTTTCCCACACATTTATAAAATTAAATACAAAGTTGAAAAGTAAACTTAGCCGAATAAATGGTTTTTATGCAATACTCCAAGATACCATTATGAAGTTTTCAAAATTTACCACTTTATCAGAGTTTCGACGATTTTTTATTATCTTTGCAATATACGGAAAAATTGCAGTTTTAAAAATACTCACTTATTATAAAACCGTTCTTTTTGTTTTTGTTAGTTTTACTAAAATATTAGGTAAAAATTACAGTAGTTTTTAATGTTTCCTAAGAGGCAGAAACACGGTACTTCTTATTATATTTTGGCAGTTTCAACCATCTTTTTTTTTCTCAGTGAAATAATCAATAATATTGTAATTTTAAAATTACCATTACCACTTATAAACAAACTCAGAAAAATAAGGTAAAATTTATAAAATTTATTCTGGATTGAATCACAAAACATCAGGTAAAATTAAAAGATAAATAAATACTTAAATAAGTACTTAAATACTTCTTCGAGATCGATAGATATTCAATAAAATTATTAAGATAGGAATTCTAAACTAAACTCCAACTGTGCAAATGACATGCTGAAATTTAAAAAAAAAAATTGTTTTAATTTTAAGCCTTTGAAACTTTTGAATCTAATTTTTCGACATCGGTAAATTTATCTTAGCTTTGTTGTTACTTTTGTTTAAGATTTTACATGTATAAATATTTTTTAAACATGATAAAATCTAACCAAAAAGTATTTTATGAAACTTAGGAAATCTTTCGCATGTTTTAGGTCACACAATATCAAGAACTTAGTTTAAAAGAAACTTTTTTTAGTTAAGTAAATTCTAATGTAAAAATTTTAATATTTTGTAACTTTTTAAAATAAGTTTATATTAGAAATCTATTTTGTATGTTTATTTACTTTTTTATAGTCTTAAGATAATCCAAATTTATGCCTTATTTCTTTATACAGTAAAACCTTTTTTGTGCGGTGGATAAAAGAAATCGCACAAAAAAAAAATTCGCAAATTTTATAAATTCTTACATGTAATAAACAAGTTTGTACGATATACTACCGAAAACTTTTTTTATGCGGTTGATAGGGACCGCATAAAAAAGTCGGACTTAGGAAATACATCAATGATTTACGAAATAGATGAGAGAATGCTTTCAATTGTATGAAATAATTAAATTAGACCTAAAGAAATTGTAAAAATATTTAATTCTTCATTGTACATATACCTGGAGAAGTTTTCAAATTATACATTAAATAGTGGAATTGTCTGCCTTTTTACTTTCTTTTGGCTATAATTATTCATTTTAAGGGAGTACTTATGTCTAAAAATAAAATAAAAATCATTAAAACTACATATAAATAGAAACAAAAGTAACTAATTTATTTATCTTTAATCTCACTATAAAATGAATCCTTAATCACGTGAATCGTGTATAAAACTCTGAATACGAAGCGTATACTGTTCTCGCGCGAGCGACAATATGACTGACTCTGCGTAACTGACTCTGCCTTGTCAGGAGATTGCTTAAAATAAATGAACAGAGCATCGCGAAGTCCAGATACATCGTTGTCAGGGAGGCCACGTAATCAGAGTTCGTCCACAACATGTATATGTACATTGATAGTAAACATAAACTGGTGCTAACGCCGCTAAGATTCATATACCGCATAAAAAAATCGCCAAAAAAAAAAATCGCACAAAAATAAAATCGCACAAAACCAATCGCACAAAAACAAAATCGCATAAAAAAGGACCGCACAAAAAGAGGTTTTACTGTATTGACATTTTCTGTATTTATTTTATACGTTAAAATGTCTCTTTTTTAAAAAATCCCAAATTACAAAAAAAAAAAAAAGAACTCCATGTTTTAGGAAATAAAAAAACTGACTTTTTAGTTGATTTTAATGTCAAATGTATGTTGTTGTTTTTTTTGTTTTTTTTTTTTTTTGTTTAATCCTAAACTTTTTTTTCTTCTAATAAAATCATTTCACGCTGCATCAATATTTAATGAGATACGTGATATAATACTACAAATGACTTCTACATTAACTGTAGCACAAACAAACATGGATTCTTTTTAGAAACGAATAAATTGGTAAAAGCTCGCTTTTTCAATTAACAAAACTCAAAATTCCACATTATCCAGCTAAAGTTTTCAGTCTGAAATGAAACAGAGAAACTTAAATGTTACTCAAGGGAGCTATTTCTTTCCAACCAATCTAACATAAAGCTGTAGTTCTCCAGCAGCTGTCGGGCCAACGTATTCGAAGTTGAATATTTCACAGTCTTCACACTCACTTAATACGCCCGCCCCTCTACCAGTGACATTCGAAGCTGAAGCAAAGTACATGCGAGTCTTTTGAAAATTTATTAGCTTGAGAAGAATCCAATTAAGCGAGTAGAGAAGGTGAAATGGCTGTTGATTTTATTTATCCTTCAGAAATGAAGCTGGAAGCTTAATATATGATTCGACCCACACCGTCTAATCAAAACAGAGCCTCGTTGATACCGAAGCTAAGGAGGTATTTAAGTCGCATGGCTCAACGGGTCCCGAGTTTCAATTAAAACTACTCCCCTTGCAAGGTTTGAGTTTATAGTCGCTTTGAACACGATCTTTAGTGTCGCCTCAGTCCACGAGCAACAGTCTCTCTTTGTAGCTTTGGCGGGATAAGGTCCGCTGTTATATTATTTATGCCAGAATTCAGAATTTCTCTTGGGAACAACGAGAATTGGCGTCTATTTTAGGTATTTGTTAATTAAATGATATAAGTATGCTGTAGTAGAAGATCATAAACGAAGATGTTAGAATTGACACATATAATATGTATTAAATATTGTTACACACAAATTTTCAACGATGCATTAAGTTACATAATAAGAATTAGGGAAATTATATGCAATAAGCTAATTTTAATATCTTTTTAAAAATGATGCATAATAAACTTTTTTGTTTGATTTTATAAATTTATAATATTTATTAAATAATATAAATATACTGTAATAGAAGATCATAAGTAGAAATCTTAGAATTTAAGATTAAGAACTGCTACATCCCACTTTTTATCGATGTATTCAGTTACATTCAGTTACACAGAATTTTTGAAATTCCCAGCAATAAAACAATTTTAATACTTTTTATAAAGATGCATAATAGCATTTTTGGTGATTGTTTAATTTCATAAATACGTTTTTATCAAATGATATAGATACACGGTAATAGAAGATAATAAGAGGAAATCTTAGAATTGAAGCTTAAAAATTGTTGCCCACCAATTTTTATCAATGCATTAAGTTACATAATAAGAATTTGTGAAATTTCATACAATAATGCAATTTCAATGCTTTTTAAAAAAAGATATATAATAACCTAAGATAATAATCTGAGTATGTTTAATTTCATAAATGTATTATATTTATTGGATGATATAAAGGAAGATCGTAAGGGGAAATATAAGAATCAAAGTTTAAAAATTGTAACGCATAAATTTTCAACATTGCACTCAGTCACATCATAAAAATTTGTGAAATTTACATATATTATAATAATTTTAATTCTTTTTAAAAAATATAATTACTTTTACAGCAATTCTTTATTTCTATCAAATAATCAAAATATTTTTAGATATATTTTTTAATGATATAAGAATACTGCTGTAGAGGGTCTTTAAACGTAGATATTAAAATTATAACGTCGTTGCCGAGTGGAAGGATTAAAACTGGTCTTAGGCAGGGAAGGAGGGTACAAAATATTTATTTATTAATTATTAGACAGAGATCAGCCATAAAATTGTTCTCGAAATGTTGTGTTCTTAATTATATGTTAGGGAAAATCCTGCAAAGTAAATCTGTAAAATGTTTCAATTTAGGGAAAGAGGGAAATCTTAGTAATTGTAATTGGTTTATCAAATAGGTCGCGCGATTCCCACAAAGAGCGAAAGGAAAAATGCCTTACTGTTAATTAATGCATACTTGAGCCAAAAATAGATTAAAGGACAGGATGTGAATTTAAAAGTGTGAGAAAGCATTTCGATTAGAATAATAAAATGAAAGAAAAGGATTTACAGAAAAGAATAACAAAAAAAATTAATTTAAGCTTTTTTATGTTACACACACACACACACACACGCACACACACACACACACACACACATATATATATATATATATATATATATATATATATATATATATAGATAGATAGATAGATATACATATATACATATATATATACATACATATATATATATATATATATATATATATATATATATATATATATATATATATATATATATATATATATATATATATATATATGTGTGTGTGTGTGTAAAGCACAATATCACAGAAATGATTCATATAATTTTAAATATTAGCGTAACTTCGCAATTTCAATATGTAAGTTAAACATGGATAACATTTATTATTTTCAGCAAACAAAGTTATATAAATTTTTTTGTTTTGTTTTTCTTTATTTAAATCTAAAACATCTTTTATTATTCTAAATTAATTTCAGTAAAAAATCATAAGATAGCAACTTATATTCATTGATTAATACTGAAAATAAATATATTGGATCAAAACTAAACTAATATAATATTCAAAATTTGGGTCATAAATTCCCGACATTCAAAATATTGTAAGAATATGCGTATTATTATTTTTTTTCCAATGCCCATCTGGAGAACGACCTAGGTCATACAGGTATCTGAAGGGCAGATATGTTGACCACTCCTTCAGGGGAACCATATTAGGTGGGTCAACGTTGCCTCTATTGTAAGGACAGCTAGCACGGAGAATGAAAGAACATCCATGGCTTGCCCTGGATTAGAACCCAGAACCTTCCTGATGAAAGGCCAGCTCCCTGACCCCTACACAGGCTGGTCGGCTCGTATTATTATTTATTTTTATATATTACTCTTTATTTTTTATAAGTCTTTTTTTTTCAATTCATTTTTTGTATGCTTATGTATGTTATTTAAATTCATTTTATGTATGTTTATGTACGTTCCATTACAGAAATTATACATTTCTGATTGAAAATGAGCAAAAAGAATTACGAATCTTATGTGCATGGAATTAATACAGCAATCATCGGTATTAAGGACTTTTCTACAAATTAATAATTTATTTCTTTAAAACTATTAATAAGCCACTAAATTTATTCACTAGAAAACTCATATTCCTCAAATTTTGTAATTTCTAAGTATTTTTTTTTTATTTTGCTTAAATTACAAGTACCATTTAGCCTGAGTTTCTAATGTTATTTAAGTATTTCTATTACTATAATTAGGAAGGAAACCTGTTTCGTATTTTTCCCTTAGGGCTTAATGTCAGGTTTAACAATAGATGAAAATGAAAAAGATAAACTTATTGTCTTTATTATATTTTTATTTGAATTTTGGATTATATATGGTACGTTAAACAATAATTTTAGAACCCCAATTAGTCTAACTTAGAAATATATTGATAAAACAGATTCAAAAGGAACTATAATATCTTTAATTTATTTAATTTCAAATTGAGTGAATAGATTTCATTTTTAAATTGTGATAATGCCATTTACTAGTAATATTCATTTCAAACTGAATATTACTTAATTTGATTGAGTCAGCTAATTTTAAGAGATGCTCGCAAATTACGTACTTTAAACAATTAATCAGCCAAGCAGAATTTTCCCCCGGTTTATTATATACATGTAAATGCACTATATTATTGCCCTTTTTAAAATAAGTAAAACATTTGAAGACTGCAAAGATAAGGTTACTGAATTTAAAAGATAATATAAGTAAATAAACTCTGTTTAAGACAGAAACTATATAAAGGAGAATTCCGTCTAAAATGGTTGTCTCGGCAAACCATGTAGTAAATAACCGTAGTTTAATGCCTATAAGCCTAAATTTGCCAAAGTGGGAAACGGAAAGTTAAAGCAACGATACGATATTAAACGATATTAAAATTTGGCTAGAGAACGATACGGCAAAAAACGATATTAAAATTTGGCTAGAGAAATTCTAAAATGGTCCTTCCTTGATTTTTGCACAAAAGTTTATTTATTTATTTACTCATTGATGACGAATTGTCGGGCTAATTAATTGAATGTTTAAGTTGTCTGTCTCATTTAAATATGTAAATGTAAACAAAGAAAGGATAGTAATTGTGCTACTTATCACCAAGTCGCTTTAAAAAGTATGCAATGACCGGAAATCTTTAAAATCGCACTTCAGAATTACTGCCCATTATAATGAACTTGCAATGTGTAACAGAAAAATATTTTTACATTAGTAATCAAAAGCAAACATCTATTAAATATTCTTTCAAAATAAAAATATTATTCAATGCAAACCAATGGACAAAAACTTAAATTAAATTCATTTCATGTAGTATAAATTGTAGTCAGAAAAAAGAATTCTGGAAAATTTACCCGTACTATATGATAATGACATTTCTCGAAAAAAAAACATAATATATATATATATATATATATATATATATATATATATATATATATATATATATACATATATATATATATATATATATATATTATATATATGTATATATATATGTATATGTATATGTATATGTATATGTATATGTATATGTATATGTATATATATATATATATATATATATATCACATATTATAAAACAATATTTTATTGTTTATTTAACCAAAATCTTTACAAAACCAGAGTTTTCTGGCGTTCCCATAAAACTAGAAACTCTTTCTCTCTTTCTCAGTCTATCTTTCATCCCTTAAAAAATTTAATTAATTTAAAATTTGTTTATATTACAATTTCAAATTGTTCAGACTAATATTAAATAAAATAATAAATAATTTTTGAAAATTATTTTTTGCGTGGCATTAGTTTTGGATAAATGAATATTCAATGCGTTTCAAAAAATCTCGAGATATTATGAAATACGCAAAATTAACATTAAGGGATCCAAACTTTCGACCACCCTCCTGACTATAACATTAGGACCATATTTCCCTGATTGCAGCTACCCCCTACATTTTGAGGGTCGGAAATCATAACTGACCGAGAAAACGAGAAAAAGACATGTTAATTTAGAGGAAATTCGTTTTGTCGCAAATTATAATATCGTCTGAACTAATAAGCATACTTAATGACACCACCTCAAACCATTAAGATTTTCTAAACTTGAAAATTAAAATTTTTTTGGCTTATGTTAATAATAATATAATTACGAATAATAAATCTAAGTGTAAGTTTTGTTTTAAAAATATTGTAAAACTTTGTACATTATTTAAATTATCAGTAAAATTTTTACATGTTTCAAAATTAGTTATTAATTTATTTATTAATTTCAAACTATTTCTTATCTTAAGGGATGCTAGTATTATTGCTCAGAATGTAATTGTTATAAAGTAAAACTGAATGATAATATAATTAATCTATTTTTTTAAATATGTATATATATTTTTACTTTTTTTTAAATCTTCCCTTTGTTTCCGATCGTTATGAATTTTATTTAGTGAATAAAACTGCAATAGAAATAGAAATAATTTTTGAAAAAAAAAAAAAAAAAACACAGCTTGTTCTTTTTAAAAACAATAAGTTACTTTAAGAAATCCTGCATCTCATACCAAGTTAAAACAATGCTTTTGCTAGTTCCAAATCATTGTAGTTATAAGGCAATCTAAATAATACATAAATGTAAATTCTAAACTGAGAAAAAATATGGCCAAAATTGCCAAAATATGGTAAAATGTGCCGTGTTTTTGGCTCTATGATTACACTAAAAAGCTAGGTTATTTGTATTGAAGTACTTTGCTAATTATTTGGGCAAAATTGACAGTAAAATATAGTTTATAATATGTGATAAAATTAAGTAGCTTTATCATGAACTTTATTTTTTTCTGAATGTGTGCTAATAAGAACTATCATTTTGAAAACCAGAATTTCTGATAAAGATTTTACTTATGAACCAAAATTTATCAAATTAATGGTTTGAATGTTATATATTTGACTTTTTATAACTGGAATTATGGGAATTTTTATTTTTTTTTTTTTTTTTTTTTGTCCAGAAAAGTCATTAGCATACAACACTGTAATTTTAGCATAATTTTTTTTCCTTCGTTTAGTTCCATCCATAAAATAAGTTAAATAAATATGTAGTCTGAGAATTTCTATCAAAGAATTCCCAATAAAAATTAATTAAAATCTTTTTTTTAAATTAAAACGAATATTTTGTCCAATTAAAGGAATTATTTTTATTTTATAATTTGATTTCAAAATTGAAACGAATATAACGAGTTAAAAACCGAAGTATTAATAGAGATTAAGAGCAGAGTTTCCAACTACTAAAGATCTCCATAGTTTTGGAAAACATTTTTCCAAGGGACAGCAAGGGTATTTATATTTAAAAAAATTTAAATTAAAAAAATTTTGTCCACTACTAAACACAAATAATTTGTACGGGTCATCTAGACGATTGGTCATATAAGGCCGCATTGATGAATTTTTAAATACTTAAGTTCTATTATTTTTTTTAATCTGTTTGTTTTAAAAAAATCTGTTTTAGTTCACTATCACTGAAAAAAATATTTCACATACCCTCAAACTGTTGGAATATCTGTTTAAAGCGCTTGGCATTTTTCTTTAATTTATTGTTAAGAAACTGATTTTCTAGTTTTCTTACAACTTCCATCATCATTAATTCTTATGGTAATATTGAAAAAAAAATTATTCCTCTTAAAGCAATTTTTGACTCATTCTAGATCCTAAAAGTTTGTTTTCAATTTTCTTCAATAAATTGAACTATGGTTTTGTGTTGATTTTTGTAAAGAAAAATCAAAACAAATTCAATATTTAATTTGAGCTTACTCAACCTGAGCATTCTGATTACTCAATCTCCTTTCTCTTTTCATATTATCTAGCAGAAAAAGAAATTATCTTCTGTTACATAAAATTTTAAAAAAAAAAGATTTAAAAACGTCATTTAGACAATTAAATTAAAGAGGTCATTCATACAATTGGTCATATAAGGTCATATAGACGAGTTCTTAAATTCTTAAGTTCTACTAAATTTTTTTAAAAACAACAATTGTTCGTTTTTAAAAAAAAAAAAAAACTTTTCTTCATTTTACGTAGCCATAAATAGTTTGAATTTCAGTTTGAGTGTTTGGCATTTTTCTTTAATTTATTGCTAAGAAATTGATTTTCTTACGACTTTCATCATTATTATTTCTTAAGGCAAAGTTAAAAAAAAATTGCATTCATCGTAAAGCAATTTTTGACTCATTCTAGATTCTGAAAGTTGGTTTTCAATTTCATTCAATAAATTATACTATAGTTTTTTTAGTGATTTTTTTAACAATAGAAAGACTGAAACTTAGTATATACCTATATTGCCCGAAAGCAGTCAAAATGACTGGATTGTAAAAGAATAAATAATGTGTAAAGAAATTTGTTAAAAATTAGTTTTTAATATTTTTTATATTATTTACAGTTATATAAAAAGCTTTTAGTAAATATTAACAATAAAAAAATTATATGTTGTACAAAAATCTAAGGAATTGTGTTATTATGTACATCATTGTCTTTCCAATTGAAATTAAAAGCAGTCAAAATGACTTCTTTAGGCAATCTAGTGTTAAAGAAAAACAAATTCAAAATTTGATTAGAGCTAACACAACCTGAGCATCCTGATTATTCAATCTCCTTTCTCTTTTTATATCATATAACAGAAAAAAATATCTTCTTATATATAAAATAAAAATTTATCAGGTCATTTAGAGGATTAATTTAGAGGGGTAATTTAGACGACTGGTCAAATAAGGTTATTTGGACGATTGGTCATATTAGATCAAACAGACGAATTTGCATAGCCTCAAATAGTTGCTATGTCTGCTTAAGAGTTTGGCATTTTTCTATTATTTATTGCTAAGAAATTTATTTTTTCTCCTTTTCTTATGACTTCCATAATTATTATTTCTTATCATAATATTAAAAAAAATTATCCATCATATAGCAATTTTTAACGCATTCCAGATACTGAAATTTGGTTTCTAATTTCATTCAATAAATAAAAATATAGTTTTCTACTGATTTTTAAAGAAAAATCTAAAAATTTATGTAACAGGAAAATAATTATCTTCTCTTATATAAAATGAAAAAGATTTAATCAAGTCATTTAGACCAGTGTTCCCCAACCTTTTTATCACAGCGGACCTGTCAACGTTTGATAATTTTACCGCGGCCCGCTGTAAAGTACTTGAATTTGTTGGGGGAGTTGAGTACTTGTATTTTAGATTATTTTTATTTATTAATTTAAATTTAATTGTATTTAAACATGCCTTCAAAAAGTTACACCAGAAAATAAATATAAAGGGATTTAACATTTTAACTTACTAACTAGAACGTTAAATCAATGAGAATCCCGAGCTTGTATCTTTGCAATGAGACGGTTCCATCTGAGGGTAATTGGAGACAATGATACATTACAAACCTTAAAAAAATTATGTCACTACCTTCCCGGGGGCCCCTTTTTTTAAGGAGTAAAATTTTAATGGAACACAGATATTTTTAATTTGGGGTATAAACATAGGAATTTAAATTTAGTACCATTAGGGCCATTAAACCATTAAACATTTAGGCCCAGTACCATTTGATCCACGGACCGGTACCGGTCCGTGGACCGGGGATTGGGGAACACTGATTTAGACGATTGGTCATATAAGGTCATTAAGACGAATTCTTAACGTTTTAAGTTATACTATTTTTTTAAACAAAAACATCTATTCATTTTAAAAAATTCTGCTTTAATTCGCGTAGTCTCAAATAGTTGGAATATCTGATTTAGCATTTGACATTTTTCTTCAATGTATTGCTAAAAAATTTATTTTCTCATTTTTTACGAATTCCATCAGTATTACTTCTGATGGTAATATTAAAACAAAACTTGTATTCGTCGTAAAGCAATTTGCTTTAACGTATTCTAGATTCTGAAATTTGTTTTCCAATTTCATTCAAAAAAATAAACTATAGTTTTTTATTGATTTGTTGAAATAAAAAAAACAAATTCAATATTTGATTTGAGCTAACACAATCTGATCTCCTTTCATTTTTTATATTATAGAGCAGAAAAAAGTTTTTTTCTGCTATATAAAATGAAAAAGAAGAAAACATAAGAAATATGTGATAAAATCTATGCATATATTACAAAAACACATCTTTCACTAAAAATTAAAAGAAAAACAATGAATTTTTGTCATACATAATACGTAACCTTTATCTATCATGCAAACAATATGCATTTGTTGTTTTGTATCTATGAATGGGGAATGCAGCGGGCAACTTTCAATTGATTTGTATAACAGCCAAAATTGAAATGTGGAAGAAGAATTTCAAAGCGTAACGCTATAGTGAAAGTCTTTGCAAAGGAAACACCTTGCAATTCAATATTGCCCTCCCCTTCCAAAACTCCGTGTCTACCATCAATGCATTCCTATTTTCCTATTCAGCAGGTTGCCTTTTATTTTATTTCACGGAATTGCATCTTTATCTTTAAAGTATTCGGATTTAAATGGAAATCCAACTGAGGAGATTTCGTTTCAAGAATTCCAACTCCTATTTGGTGCCAAAGGAAGATTTTCTTCGAGTCTACTTTGAAGGTAAATATCGAAAAAAATCCAATATTTTTTTTCTATAAACTAGATATATTTCGAATTTGAATATACTTTAGGAAATTTTGCACTGTTGAGTTTCAAATTAAAATTATTTGTTTAGACATTTTTTCAACTCACCCTTACATTATTTTTAACCGTAATCCATATCAAATAGTGCTTTGCAGAAATAGTTATATTTATTTAAAATCGTTCCACGCTTAATAAGAAACAATAAATTTGGAATTTGGTTGAAATATAATAAATTTTTACATTGTCGTGATTTAAGTTAAAATTATTTACTTATAAATGATTTTCTTTTTTTTTTTTTTTTTTTTTTGCATAACAAACTGTAATGGTTTCAATTATATCCTTCATAATAAAGATAAAAACTGTAATTGTTAAAATAAAACGGCTAGTGACTAAGTGTATGTAAGTTGATATTATATATTGTGTATCAAACAATAATTCATAAATTATTAATATAAAACCTCGTTTAAAAATAAATAGAGCTAAAACAATGATTAATTTTTCTAGTTCTACAATAAAATAATGCAATAAAGTTCTACAGCCTCCAGAATTATATCTTGGATAAAACTAAATAAAGATTAAAAAAAACTAATTTTGGTGTAAAAGTTTTCTAATTTCAGAGTTATATCATAAACATAAATAAATAAAACTGAATTTTTTTTATATGTCTCCTTCTACTAAAAATATTGCTATAAAACTCTCTTGTCATCAGATCAATAATAACAAACAGCAGAGAAAGAAAATAAATAAAATGACCTACTTATAAAAATAGTTGGGGAACTTTCACATAGGAAGGAATTTTTTGTTTAAAAATATGCCCAATCAATGGTTGAGAAATAAAATAATAACGACTTATTTAATAATAGAGTCAGTACAATCAGCAGCATTACAGCCCAGGGTGGACCGAAGCTTTCCTTTGAAGAGATTTACGAGAAAGCCTCTGGGTTGACAATGGTCTTCCAGTTCTTAATCTTGAGGGTTACAAAATATCTTTTAGCTGCATCTATCCATCGTAGTTTGGATTGTCTTCTTCTTTGTCTACGCAATTTCGCCAAAATAAACCTTTTCACGAAGCATTTTTAATCATGCATTCTAAAAACATGAGTAGCTCTGTCTATTAATCTTGATAATTTTATAATATCTGGGTCCTTAAAATATTTTTGAATTTCTACATTATATTGGCACTTGCATGGATGAAATGTATTATTTTATTTCTTTAATTTACCTTATGATTCCATTATTTAACATTTATTTTCAAAACTTCTTCTGGCATGGACCAAGAATCGTCAAAAAAAATTTAGTATATAACTTTTACAGAGTTTTTGTTTAATTTAAATAGTTAGTTTTTAAAATATTTAACAAAAATAAAATTACTAGGAACTTCACATTTAAAGGCATAAATCAATGATATAATAAGAAAATGTAAATATATTATTAATATCTGATGAATAATTATCAATTAAATTATTCAAGTGGAATTAAAATCACCAAAAATAACTTATCTGCAATGATATTCAGTGGAATTATAAAAATTTAGAGCAATTTAAGATCAATCACAAAATTGTCGATTTAAATTTTTTTTAAAAAATTCTTTAAAAACTACGCAAGCTATGAGTATTTGACCTAGTTCTTTTATAATGCGCATAAACTGAAACAATTATAGTTTCATAATTTTTCAACTTTTTTTTTCATAATTATGTAGTGAATCGGTATTGACAACAAATAAAAAAATTGATTTGAAAATCGTAAAAAATTTAAAAAGTGCCAAACAAGTTTCTAACTAGGTTTTGTACATTTAAAAAAAAAAAACAAAGTTCAAAACGATCAGGGTTTTTTCAAAAATTACATTTTGTATCATAAGACAAAATATTTAGTAACAACAGATAATACTTTACAATAAACGTCCGGAAACTATATTTTTATGGTATAGATAGCGAAAACGTTAAAAAAAAACATACTTTTATGTAGAGGATGATTTACCGGTCTCATTTTTTAATAAATCTTGTTTATTAGAACAAGTTGAAATTTGAGGATAACCCCTTATGGATTGTTAGTTGTGGATAACCCCTTATCGTCTACTTAGAAAATTTCTTGAACCTTTTTAAATTTTTAAAATATTCAATAAATATTTTATCATTATTTACCAAAAGCGAATCCCTACAAAATTATAAATGAACTTTTTAAATTTTTTTCCCCGCACATGCCTAGAAATAGCTTAAATGCTCATATCTTGCACAATTTCCAACGAATTTTTTAAAAATTTTGTTCAATTCGTTTTGTTCAATCATTGATTATTTATGAAGTTATAGCAAAAACCCGTAAGGTGAAAAAACTATGTTTTTATAAAAATATCCATATCTCCACAAATATTTACTCTAGTTAAGTATGAAAATTCTCTAAAGTTACGAAATAATCCTTCATCCGTATTTGTCGAGAAATTTGTCGAGAAAGAGAGGGAGATGTATTACACGTTTATGAATTATAGTATATTTATATACACATGACAAATTTTTTAAAAAAATGGGCAGAAAGCAAGAAAAATATAGAATAACCATTTGCGACTTAAATTTTTTAAAACCAATTTTCTGGTAAAAATCTACTTTCTTCCTCACAATTTATTATAATAGCCTGAGAAAATATGCTAATGAGATATCCATGAAAGTTTCCGAGAAACTATAATTGCGGAGAAAATTAAAATCAATACACTATTCTTATAGCGCATAAAAATCCATTAACGTGAAAAATAATACAAAGAGTCACAAACCGGAAATAACAATTGATTACACTCATAAATATTTTTACAAACAATGTTGAGTTAGCTTATTATATTTTACGATTATTTTTACGTTGAGAATAATCCTGAATTGTAATTGAAAGAGAAGAGAAAAAATAGTTTATTAGTAATTATTGTTAATTTGTTTGAAAGAAATAGGTTTTACAACCCCAAGTTTAAATTATAACGCACGAACATTTTATTGATCATACAAATAAAGAACTTTGTATTGGAAAATATGTTCCTAAAGGTACAAGTATTTTGAAATTTGAAATTGCTATGTATTTTGTTCTGGTTACTGCTTAAAAGAAGATTAATCAAACTATTTTTATTTTATATTTTCTCGTTTTATCTAGTTCGTATTGTAGACAGAATTTAGTTTAATTTTGATTTAAATTCAACTGTAGTTTTATAGAATGAATATAGTAATTGTAGTTATGGAGGGTTGTTATCAATTCAAGTATTATACAGTATAGGCTAAAGAATGGGCTTTAAAATGATAAACTAACTCAAAATATTAAGAATCACTTTAATTCAACAGTAACTATTTTGAATGGTTAAAGTAATTGTGTTTATACAGGATGCTTGCAGTTATACAGGGTGTTTATAAAGTCCCGGACCCATTCTGATGTTTAATAACTCATAAAATAATAAAGATAGATTAAAATTAATAGCATAAATGGTTAGATAGACTCAAAAAGTTTCATGATTCTTGTCAATGAACTTCCACGTATGCCCCCTTCGTCGCACGGAGAATATCAAATCGATAGTCAATTTCACGCCAGGTAGAGGCAAGCATGTCGGCAACACAGAGGCTATTGCGTTTGTAATTCTGGCTTTTAGGTCATCAATGCTCGACACGATCCTCCTGTAAACATTGTCCTTTATAAATCCCCAAAGAAAAAAGTCCAGTGGCGTTATATCAGGTGATCTGGGTGGCCAAGGAATAGGACCTCCTCGCCCAATCCATCTTCCTGGAAAATGGTCATTCAAAGAACTACGAACGATGATACCTCAATGAGGTGGTGCACCAACTTGTTGCAAAAAGACATGTGGCTGAAGCTCTTCTAGTTGCGGAAATACGAAGTTCTCCAACATGTCTAAGTATACGACTGATGATACCGTCTTTTCTGTAAAAAAGAAAGGCCCAATGACTCGGTCGTGCATTAGTCCACACCACACATTAACCTTTGGGGAATCCCTTTGTGCCTCTCGGTATTCATGGAGGTTTTCAGATCCTCATGTGCGCACATTATGGCGATTAACAATGCCATTGATGCCATGAACATTAATGACCTAAAAGCCAGAATTACAACCGCAATAGCCTCTGTGGATGCCGCCATGCTTGCCGCTACCTGGCGTGAAAGTGGCTATCGACTTGATATTCTCCGTGTGACGAAGGAGGCACACGTGAAAGTTCATTGACAAGGGTCATGAAACTTGTTGAGTCTATCTAACCATTTATGTTATTAATTTTAATCTATCTTTATTATTTTATGAGTTATTAAACATCAAAATGGGTCTGGGACTTTATAAACACCCTGTATATAGGATGATGTCCAAGGCAAGAATTATACAGTATGAGCTAAAGACTAGCTTTAAAAAAAACTAAGTCATAAAATTAGCAAAAATTTTAATTTTACTGTAGTCATATTGAGTGATTTTACTTAATTTTACAACCATCGTTGAACAGCCGCCCCAATTTTTGATTTTACGACTACTAATGTTCAACTCCGTAGCCTTGTAATTTTGAACCCAATCCTGGCGTTATATCAGAAGAAACTAATGGACAAAGAAACTAATGGATCAAGTAGTGGGAGAAATTTGCCTTCGTGGAGGACTTTTTGTTGAAACTAACGCTCATTTGCATAACATGGAGAGGAAGACCACGAGAACATCCTACGGTTATCCTGACGGCAAAGGGACTCTAACCCTTGTTCCGTCTACCATTAAGGATATTTCGCGTCAGCACCGTGGTCGTTGCAAGCCGGATGCGGATGCGTATCGACCAGCCATCGCCGGGATTCGAATCCGGTTCACCTAATTGGAAGGTGAACGCTTTATCCACTGAGACATCTCGGCTCTATATTGAGTGATTGTTGTAATTGTAGTTACACAAAAGGATTGTAGGAACAGGTTGATTGCCAAGGCAAATATTATACAGTATGGGCTCAAGAATAGAGTTAGAAATTATTAGCTAACACTCAAGACAATAACAAATATTTTCATTAAGATTTAAAATTGAATTGAAACGATATCTTTAGCATTGCTTAGCAGAAATGCAGGAAGCAAGATGTACAGGGCGAAAAATAAAAAATAAAAATAACAAACGAAGCACGTTAACAACTTTTGAACTAATAATCGTATATATTAGTATGTACGTATGTCATGTATTAGTTTGCAATCTCTAATGTTAAAGAGATTGACTATGTTAATATACTTAACAATTAATGAAATAAGACACAAAAATATACTATCACTGAATAAACATATCCTTTATTTGAATGGATTTTTGGCCTTCAAAATATGATGGGTGATCACAATCTAGAATATTTGATCCTAGTGTTTTCAGGAAAGGGGTCAAAAATTTGAAACCGTTAACTATAATTTTACTTCTTGTCTATTTCACCACATCTTTTAAAGCTTTAGGAAAATCACAAAATTTGTTTATAATTGCAAAATTTGTTTATCCAAAGGTTATGTTAGATTATTTTTTTCTTAATTAGTTTACTAATGGTTAAGAAAATTCATATTTTACGGTAAACAATATTTTATTCATTGTAATTTACGTGGTTTTAAATCACAATATCCAAAAATGATAATGATTCTTGAGAAATTAAAATTTAAAAATGTGATCTCTTTGCGAAGGTAAAATGCTCAAAAACAGAAATTAGCATGAATTAACCCAAACTTTCAAACACTAACACATTGTCTAAACTATAGAGGCTATATGTCCCACGTTGCGGCCTCTCTTCAATATTTTAAGAGTCAGAAATCCAAATCCTTGGGAAAAAAAAGGTATGTTTATTCAGCGAAAGTACAATTTTGTTACTGCAAATATCGTGACCACTAAGAATAATTTTTGATCTAATGATTGGATCTTTGTGTTCTTGAACTATTAATGGACTAAGGGGGTGACCATTACATTGATAATTAATTAGCATATATGCTAATTAATTAGCGCAGGCTATATTTTAAGTTATGAAATCAGACACAAAAACTTACTTTCACTGAATAACCATACCTTTTTTTCAACGTATGCGGATCTCTGACCTCCAATATATAGGCGATAGCCGCAATCTGGGAAATATGGTCCCCATAGGTCAGGAGAGTTCCAAAGTTTAGATTCCGTAATGTTAATTTTAATTTTTGCGTATTTCGCCATATTTCACAAATTTTCAAAGCTAATTAGAATATTTTGCATACAATTATAAAATTCATTCATCCAAAGATAATTCCATAGAAAAATAAAATCTGCTTTATTATTTTTTATTATTATTTAATAATAGTCAAACAATTTTTGAATTATAAGTTATACAATTTTATACTTCATTTTAGAGTAAGTAATTTCACATAGCTAAATTAAAATTTGGGTGAATAGCTCCTGAGAAGTTGAATTTTAAATATACGATTTTCTAAAATTTTATTTTTAAGAACTACTCAACCGATTTCTCTGAAATTTTGTAATTCCCCATGTAAAATTACTTATATTAAAATGAAGTAAAGAATTGTATTCCTCACATTTCAAACTTTTTTCAACTATTATTAAATAAAATAATAAAAAGTAATAAATATTAACTGAAATGTATTTTTTTCATACAATTACCTTTGGGTAAACGAATTTTATAATTGTAAGCAAAATTTTTTGAATACGCTTGTAAAGTTCTCAAGATGTAGCGAAATACATTCAAGTAAAATTAACATTAAGGGGTCAAAAGTTTGGAACAAACTATGGGGACCATATTTCCCAGATTGCGGCTACCCCCTATATTTTGGGGGTCATAAATCCGAATTCATTAAGCATGATTTCTAGAACGTGAATATAGGATCATTAGATCAAAAGTTATTCAGGGTGTGGTCTGTTTTTTTTTCGGGGGGGGGGGTGCTGTTTGAAGAAAAATAACGATCATTAGATCATAAATCTTTCCGTTTATAATTTTCCACTATACTTCACAAATCATCGATGTCTTTTTTTTTTGTTCAGTTGCTGTCAAACTATATTCCATTTAAATTAATTGCCAATAATTCGATAAGCCTTATTCTAGCATCGTCGGTGTTTTTCTGTTAAAAATTTTATTCTAATACAGCTGTATCATTTTTTTTTTTTTTTTTTTTTTGAAGAGGTGGCATGTTATAAAAAGAAAAAAATATTGCTACTTGAAAATTTGAAAATTCTCTCAGTGTAAAAGTAACCGTGAGAGCTGAATAATTGTTGCTGTCCCTACTTTTGAGAACATAAGGCAGAATATCTTTATACAAAATTTTATTGCTTTCCCTTGAAAGAAATATGCTCGCTAACGAGTAATATAATGGTTATATTATTACTTGGGCAATTCTAACAAGACAGTAATTTTCATGTTTCAGTGTACTTCATTCTTTTTTTAAGGAATATGCGTATGTTTTAAGAACGATAGTTTATTTTCGAAATTATTTTAACAAAATAATAAAAATAAGATTATTATTATTATTTTTTTTTTTTTTTTTGCAACTTATCACTTATGTTTCCCGGTTTTACGTTGTCTGTTTTGTGCTTTGTTTCACTTCCTACGTACCTTTCTGCTATTCCGTGAAAATTGTATATTAAATTATTCTGCATTTTACGTTACTCCTTTTTTAAATAAAAAAAAAAAAAAAAAAAAAAAAAAAAAAAAAAATCCTGTTTTATGCGTTTTTTAATAGATCAAAATAATTTTTCCTGTACAAACCAAGCAGACTTTTTCTAAGTTTTCTTTTTCCTCATCTCCTTTTTTTCCCCTAAAAAATTGTCATGTTGCCAATGAGAGGGGATTTTCCCCTTGAGTCAAAGTCGGAAGGGTGGTAGAATGGTCAAATGCTACAGTAATGCTACAGTAATTCCTCACACACTGTGTAGTATTATATCATCCATTAATTTTAGTTTATAATATTTTAATACATTCTTTAGCATGAGAATTGTGGTTTATAATTGATAATGAAAATTTACAAGCATATTTAGAAAATAAGTTTGTATCCTGCTGTCAATGAAGAGTCCCTTAATTGGTTTGGTTCGTTTGGTCATAAATATTTCTTATCACAAAATAATCTATTCGCCAAAATACTTAACTTGTTCTGCTGTATTCTTAACACGAAAAGCAGACAGGCAGAAAGATCAGAGAGCCCTAGTTACTATTTCCGAAATTTTTGAATCACATTCTCCATAAACTATCTTGTAAACTTCACTTATCGCTGTTACATGAGGGGGAAGCTGTTGCTATGAAACAGATCCAGAGTCAAAACGGCAAGCGATGGAATCTTCATCACCTTTCCAGCTTTGCCCCTGGGGTATTGTGCGAGTTTGCACCTGCACCATAATCTCCTGATCTGTCACACACAGACTTCTTTCTGTTTCTTTACTTGATGTAATGCTTATCACCATTCCAGTTTTGTCTTTGGGGAATTGTGCGAGTTCGCACCTGAACCATATTCTCCTGATCTATTACAGACAGACTTCTTTGTTTCATGGAATGTCCATTACCATTCCAGTTTTGTTCTTGTAGTATTGTGCGAGTTTGCAACAGCAAAATATTCTCCTGATTTGTCACACACCGACTTCCTTCTGTTTCTTTGCTTCATGGAATGTTCATCACCATTCCAGTTTTGTCCCTGGGATATTGTGCGAATTCGTAAATGCATCATATTCACCTGTTCTGTCACGCACATACCATTTTCTATTTCTTTGCTTCATGGATTCTCAACTAAAAATGGATTTGCAAACATACTAGGTATCTAAAAATGACTAACACCTGTTCTTCAATTCATATTAAAAAATCCTTTTGATGACTTATCACAGAAACTTTATGATCGATGTGAAAACTGTATATATTGAGCAAAGATATTAATTTAAAGCATCTAAAAAAATATATTTTTCCTTGTTACGTTTTATTTCTTTTATGTTCCATTCACCGAACTTTTTAGACACAGTTTGTAATTGATTGTAACTAAATTATTTTAATTTTTTTATTTACTTTTGAAAATGGTTGCGCTTATAAACAATAATTTTCAATCTTGCGGTGAAAAAGAAGGATAATTTGTGGTTTAATCATGTCGGAAAAAAAGAGAAACAATTTTAATTGTTCCCTTTCAAGAACGGAAAAGTACTTTCAGTTTTCAGCCCCCTGTTACTTCTAATCTGCCTCCTGGGTTGGACAACCGTCAATCAAAGTCTCAACAAAAGAGAATTCATAGAAAATAAAAGGAAGAGCAGCAGTCTTTCATTGGTTCGTATTATTGGCAAGGAGGAAGTAAAGTCTTCCTTTATCACTCCTTTTATCACCCAAGTGATTATCTCAAGAATAAATCAGTTACTATTTGGCTGAGCTTCCGCTTAAGGTTTCTGCTCCTGTTTTGAAACATTAATTTAATATTTTTCTACTTGATAGAACAGATTTCCTGGGTTAGTAACATGTAGGAAAAAACGTGGTTTAGCTTTCAGACGCTTTATGTATCTTCCAATTTGTTGTTTTAAGTTGAATTGTAAATATTATATGTAATGCAATGGTTAAATAGCGTTAAATGTTCATTGTTTTTTAGTTTAATATTGTTAATTGGTATTAAACAAAGTTGTAAATAATTTCATTACTGATGAGCTTATGATTGAGCTGATCTTGTTCTGAAGCATTAGTATAATATTTTTCTACTCGATAAAACAGATTTATTGGGCTAATAACATGAGGAAAAATTGTTTGGTTTATCTCTGAGACACTTTATGTATCTTCCAATTTGTTATTTTAAGTTGAATTGTAAATATTATATGTAATGCAATGGTTAAATGGCGTTAAATGTTCATTGTTTTTTAGTTTAATAATGTTAATTGGTTGTTTATTGGTATTGAGCAAAGTTGTAATTATTTTCATTACTGATGAGTTTATGATTGATCTGATCTTGTTCTGAAACATTAGTATAATATTTTTCTACTTCGCAAAACATATTTATTGGGGTAATAACATGAAGAAAAAATGTTTGGTTTATCTTTGAGACACTTTATGTATCTTCTAATTTGTTAGTGAAAGTTGAAGCTGTAAATATATGTAATACAATGGTAAGATGTTTATTGTTATTTAGCTTAATACTGTTGATTGGTAGCATATTGGTATTAAACAAAGACGTAATTAAATTCATTACTGATATGCCTTTGATTAAACTGCTCATATTTTAAAACATTATTATAAAATTTTTATACATGATGGAAAGGATCGATAGGGATACTTCCTTCGCTTGCCTCTGTGAGCACATGAAAGTCACAGTGAAAGTGAGCACATCATCGTCTATGTTCAATTCAGATAAATTAATAATTCATTTGATGAAAACTGCCAGTAAAATCTCAGTATTTTTAATAAAGTTCAAGAACCATCCTGGGTGTGTTAGATTGAGACACTTTCTTTGTTGGCTTCAGCGAGCAGCTAAAACAATCAAAGCCTGGTAAATATGCCAACTCGCTGAAGCTAATTTTAAATTATTATTCTTCTATACATCAATTTGGATTTTCCTCTTGATCTTTTTCCGTCAGGAGTCCAGGTAAGTCTAAGAAATAGTGTCTTGCTAGTAGGCATTTGTAAAGCATAACCAGGCAAGCCCCATCTACGTTTTAAAATTTCAAATTAAATTTCTTTGGTCGGTATTTAAAAGAATTTCTTTTGATATTTTGCTGGGCGAAAAATTCTTGAATAAGGCGTTTAGCGATTATTTTAAAATACTCTATTCTTTTTTTTCTTTTTTTGCTCTTGTTTTGTCCCGTTTTTGTCACTATATGAATAAACAGCATGTACCATTGCATTGGTACATGCATCTTTGCTTTATTTCCAATGTTGAATTCTCCGAAATTCGTTTCATCCTTTAATTCTTATTTGTGCTTTGATTTTACGTTCTTTAATGTTATCACTGCCCCTCTCTTTTAATCAAACTAAATAGTTGAAGAAACATTCATCATTTAAATTTTAATTTCACTTTCGTTTGGGTAGTAGATTTATTCTTAATGCAATAGTTTTCTTTTTGTTTATGTTGAGTACGCCAAAAAAAAAAAAAAAAAACACGCCAAAAAAAAAAAAAAAATCAACCCTAAATAACTTTTAATCTAATGATCGAATCTTCCCGTTCTAGAACTCAATTTTAATGGTTCTAAGGGGTGACTTCAAATATGCTAATTAATTTGTGCAAATGATTTTTTAATTTACGAAATCATACTCCTATTTCTCTGAATAAACATGCTTTTTTTTTAACGGATTTAGATTTATGACCTTCGAAATATAAAGAGCAGCCAAAATCTGGTAAATATGGACCCATAGTATGATCAGGAAAGTTATCAGGATAGTTCAGACCTCTTAATGTTAATTTACTTTTTGCGTATTTCTCTATATCGCAAGAATTTTTGAACAAAATGAAAAAATTTTACATATAAATAAAATTCGTTTATCTAAAGATAAGCCCATGCCAAAAAAACAAAAAAAACTTTTGGTAAATATTTATTATTTTATTTAACAACATACGAAAAAAATATTTGAGTTCTAAGTTATGCAATTTTTTACATCATTTTAAAGTAGGTAAATTTACATGGCAAAATACAAAATTTGAGCAAATTCGGGAGAATAGTAACTGAATATTCGAATTTTAAAAGAAGCCGTATATTTAAAAGTCAATTTCTTAGGAACTATTAAACCGATTTTGCTAACAATTTGAATTCACCATGCTAAATTACATACTTTAAAACGATGTAAAAAATTATATATCTTACAATTCAAACTTTTTCGACTAATTTTAAACAAAATAATAAATATTTACGAAAAGTTATATTTAATATTATTATTATTTACATTATTATGATTTGTTAAAAATTTTTACTTTAAAGATATTTGTACACTACTGGCCATTAAAAGTGCTACACCAGGAAGACGACACACCGCGAATGTAAATTTTGCTGAACGGATAAAGCTTGTTGTGGTATGCAAATGAATTAGCTTATCGGCGAGTTCATGCAAAGCAGGCTGTGGTAGCGACACCTGCAATGTGTATAAAAGAAGAGATTTGACAGTAGCCTCTCATACAGAAACTGAGTTTGAGCGTTGCTCTTAGGAAAAATAGTTTTTGATATGCCTCGTGTAAGAAGGAGAAATGCCTACCAACACGTGTCTGAGTTTGATCGAAGTTGAATTGTGGCCTACCGGGATTGCGGTTTATCATACCGAAGTATTGCTACTCGCGTTGATCGAGATCCCATGACTGTCAGCAGAATATGCATTCGATGGGTCATATGGAACACCGTGCAGGATCTCAGCGGCCCCACATCACTAACAGCCGAGAAAATAGACATGTTATCCACATGGTATTAAGGGATCGTACAGCTATGTCACGAATCCTGAGTCAACAAATTGGGTCATTTGCAAGACAACAAGCTTCTGCACGGACAGTTCGACGATGTTTGCAGCTACGTGGATGGTCAGCACGGTGACAGTGGCTTCACCTGGAGTGATGGTATGGGGTGCCATTGGATACACGTTTAGATCAACTCTTGTTCTCATTGCCGGCACTTTGAACAGCAGCCGTTTCATTTCTGATGTGTTATGGCCACTTGCTCCGCCTTACCTTCGAGGCCGCTACGTTTCAGCAGCATAATTCCTGACCGCATGTTGCCCGCACTGTTCTGACCTTCCTTGGCACAGAACATGTTCGCCTGTCACCCTGGCCAGCACGTTCTTCTGATCTCTCACCAATTGAAAACGTCTGGTCAATGGTTGCCAAACGACTGGCACGCCACCACTCGTCAGTCACTACTGTCAATGAATTGTGGCATAATGTTAAAGCTGCATGAAATGCTGTACCCGTCCATGCTATCCAATCTCTGTTCGACTCGATGCTCAAGGGGAATAACTGCTGTTATTGCTGCCAGGGGAGGCTGCTCTGAGTACTGATTCCACAGGATCTATATACATTCCACGGGATCTATATAATTGTCCAAATATCCTGAAAATTTAATCACTTGTTCTTACAACTATAATGTACGTGCCCAATAAATACCATTCTGTTATTTACATTGCTTCCTGGTAGAGCAATTTTAATGGCGAGTAGTGTAATTATATTGATAATAACAGACTTGACATTAGTTGCGAACATTGGTTAAATCAATTTTCCTTCCCTTAGAGTTGAACCATTCGGAAAAGTAAAGACTCTGTAAAAAGCTGTAGGGAACAACTAGCAACAAATTTAAGCAATGGTAAATATTGCACGTATATTATATAGTAATTACTTATTGTTATAATATGTTTTTTTTTTATTATTTAGAGGTACTTTAAACTGGTTTGAACGATGACTTAAAAGAATGAAAAACAATTTCTATTCGGATGAAAAATATTTGCTCCTCTACATTTAGTACTTTTCGGAAAATATCATCATGAAGATAAGGTTGCCTAAAAATTAAAACCTATTTGAAATAAGCATGCTGAAATTTAAGAAAAAAAAATATTTTAATTTGTTTGGATATAGTACTGAGTGTTCGTTTCTTCATGGTAAAATGTAAACATGAGATTTTAAAAAGTTTTTCTTTTATTTTTGAAAACATGATAAAAATAAAAGCATTTGTTAAATAATACATGTTATTTTTAAAAAATTTTTTGCATTATTCTAACGAAATTCGGTTTGAGAAAAAGTGAGGCTAATTAAAAATATCTTCTAGTAAGTAGTATACTTTGAGTTCATTCATTTCAGGCATCATACTTCAAGCCCACTTTATCTATGATAATGACTAAACAAAGCGTTTAACTAATTCAATTAAGTTAAAGTGTCTTTAAAAGCCAAACTAACCTAACTACATTTTTATCAACTACAAAAACATTCACAAAAAAATTTCTACAATTATGTGCAAAAAAGTAATTATTCTGCTTTATGTTTTACACTGAGATAATTTTCTAACTTCTTAAGAGAAACGTTTTTAATAATTATGGATTAATCGCTATTATTATCTTTTTTTAAAAAAATTTCTAAACATTTTTTGAACTAAAACATTTGATGAATCCTTTTTCATTTGAATAACAAAATTTTTTAAATTAACTTCCTA
This sequence comes from Parasteatoda lunata, assembly GCA_949128135.1. Lineage (NCBI taxonomy): Eukaryota > Metazoa > Arthropoda > Arachnida > Araneae > Theridiidae > Parasteatoda > Parasteatoda lunata. Next base: position 64,041,818 of record OX421980.1, on the reverse strand, counting down.
ATTTCAATGCAACTAAATTAACTTATTCAATTAACAGCATTTTTCTTCAAATCCTCCGTTTAATATAACTTTATTTTATTCAATTCAATAAAAGGAAATAAAGTCAAGTGTTAAACACTAAACTTTCGGAATCCATCTTTTTAAAAAAATCTGTTTGAATTATTCCTTTGAAGTATTAGTCAAAAGAATACAAAAACGCAAAGCATTTTTATGGAATTTTAAAAGCTTTATTGAAAAAAAAAAGAGAATTAATATCTTTTTCACAGACTATAGTTCGAAATTTCAAAAGCATAGTAAGCAATAAAATTCTAAAAATAATCAAAAGAAAACAAACTATAAATCCATTTTTTTAACATTTAGAATACAGTTTTTTCCATCCCCAGAATAAATTGTTGAGTTGTTTTCAGTAATTCAAGCAGAATTCTTTTAAACGAAACTTAACAAATTTTCTCTCAGATTTAAACCACTCTTTGATTTCCTTTCCATTTTTTCGCCGCGCGTATAAAAACGCTCATCAACAATAACTCTCAACTAAAATCTCAAGAGCGCAACCTATTAAGAACTATTCATTCTCCTTTTTCAATCTTTTACATTTCAGTTGTCTTCCATCTTATCACAAGATCTCAACCTTGCGCAAGTAGAATCTTTTGCCTACAGTTCAGAAAAAAACCCGAGGCATTTTAGATAGAAAAGCAATCTCAAGCGCTCATCTTGATTTTTTCTTTTAAATTTCCAACCTTTCTTTCACTTCTTCTTTCCGCGAAATAGTCGTGAGATTTATATTAAATTGAATGTATTTTAATTTTAAATTAGGAACTTAACTCGCCCTATTTCTAGTGCCTAAGATTCCGTTTTCCTAGCTTTTTACTTCTTACCTTTTCTCCTCTTCCTTTTCCGGAATTATTTTTTCCCGGAAAAAAAATTGCTGAATATCTAAAAGAGGTATGGTGGATTGTGGAAGTTTTGTTTGTGTGTGAGAGAGCAGCGGGTGGAGTTTAATGACTTTAGTGCCTAGTTTCAGCTCCTTCGGACACCTTAAGTCTGTATAAATCCCTCGGCACAATTTCGAATGCATTTGCCTGATAGGTTTTGCCTCAGACGGACAGAAATGATGTGGAAAGCCTGTAATTCCGAAGAGATTGAAATCCTAAAGCGTATGTACATGCAGATCCAAATATTCTACTCTCGAAAGCCCCTTACCCCTTTCTGGAGGATTTGGATTCCAAAGGACGAAGAGAGAACCGCAAAATGTGAAAGAGGTTATTTTGGTTATTAAGGATTTATTTGTAGCATTCTTAAAATAGAAAAATTGTTCCAGAAAAAGTATTTTAATAAGGGAGACAGAAGTTTTTTTATAAATAAGTGATAATTGAGAAATTAATAGAAAAAATAAACTTTTTGCTTAATTTACTTTAAAGATTAAAAGAAACAATATACTTAATCATCTGCGACTTATTGTATTATTATTATTATTATTATTTGGTTCTATTCTTCTTCTATATTAGTCTTTTTTTTGTCGAGATGTACAAGTTTAATAACGTTATTTATAACAGAAGACCGCATAAATGCTGTGACACAAAAATTTATTAAAACTGCATACTGCCCGGAAATATATGCCACTAGAGGTTGATTACTGCTATATTATATATATATATATATATATATATATATATATATATATATATATATATATATATATATATATATATATATATATATATATATATATATATATATATATATATATATATACCTGTATATATATATATATTATATATACCTGTATATATATATATATATATATATATATATATATATATATATATATATATATATATATATATATATATATATATATATATATATATATATATATTTAAAAAATATTCAACATTTTGAGAAACCTTCTCTAAACGAACTTTTAAGGTGCATAAGAGTTTGGAAGTTTGTTTTGATTTCATACATACTCTAAAAGTTAGAAGAAGAAAAACTTTCCGAAATTTGCAATTTTTTGATCTTAATTGGAATGATATTATCTTAGAAATAAGTTTCCTCCGGGTTCATCTAATTTTTATATAATTACAGATGATTCTAATTGATTGCTTAGCTTAAAAAATTTATTCAAATGAGTCATAGTTTTTTCCCCCTAAAATTTAAACTAAAATAGTTTGAAACATTTTCCTGCATTAAAAGACTCATATTAACAGTTTTAATATAGGATCACGTATTGCTTTTTAATCCCGAATCAAATTACAGTACAGGCAATCATTGTGCCGCACATACTTTTTATCGTGAAATCCATTTATACTAGAACATATTACGGAACAAAAAATCTGATATACCGAAATGTTTTCAATAATAATTACCATAAAATCACTGGATTACTCTAATTAAGTAAATATTATCGTAAAAAGTATGGGATAATACTTTACGATAAAAATGAAATTGTCGTTAAAATGGATTTTACGGATGATGCACCCAAATTTCTGATACTTTATGCCGTAATTTGTTCCGAAATTCTTTACAGTTCATACGCTGGCGTATATTCAACGTTTCACATAGAATTATTAAATATGCATATAATTACGAAATTGAAAACTTTTCACATACAATTATGAATTTTCTTTTTCCATAGATAATTCTATGCAAAAATGATTTTTATCTGTAATTATTTATTATTTTTTGTTAGCTAATTCAAGATTCGTAATTAAAAAAAATTTTCAGTTCTAAATTTTTTTTTTTTTGCGAATATTGTGAAGTATACAAATTTTCAGAGACTTTTGAACTCTGTAACTTTAATTGACAAAAGATAAATTTGAAAGTTATCGATTAAATAATTTCTATATAATAAATTTTCAAAAAATTGTATTTTAAATTCATATTTTGTGTTTTGTTCATATTTTATTATTTGTCACTTAAAATAATGATGTTAAAAATTATGCAAAAATTTTTTACCATCCAGCTTAAAACTTCTTTGTCAGAAATCCTTTGACGCAGAATTTATTCAAACATAGATCTTACTTTATTCATTATTTTATATTAATGTAGATCAAAATAAGTGAAAAATATTATATTTTGCATTTTAATAACGTTGGTAAAGGAAAACAGCATGAAACACCGGTGTCTTTTATGTATTAAAGGTAAAATCTTCCTAACACGGCTCTCTTCCAAACAATAATTTTTTTTTTAAAATTTGCACTTATTTACAGTTTCTTCGAACTAAAATAAAGTAATTATTCATCATTGATATTTCTCTAATTTACAAAGTCGATTAATAAGGAATATTTGAATAGGAATAAAAAAACCATTGTTCTTTGGATTTTATACTTTAGCACAAATATAATTCCGATGGAATGTTTTTTATAATTAAAAATAACAAAATATATTTTTGCTTGTAATTAAAAGGAATACCGGTGTCTCATTTGCGTCTAAGAATTTAATACGAGTCATTAGTTTCCTAAAATCATCTTTGATACATTGGAACACGAGACACATTAAAAAACAAAGCCATTTAAAAGAAAAGGGAAAATGAAACATATATTTTTAAACAGAAATTTTGAACATCTCTTTGCATGGAAAATTCAGCCTAAAGTTCCTCAACAGAATCATAAATTAAGTTTTGATGTATAGTGAAAAACGTTTTTATGTCGAATAGAAACATTGCAAATATAAATAAAAATGTTGAAGAAATTTATGACTCCAGTCTTTTGAAACCATTTCCACTGATCGAAACACAAATAGGATATCAGTGCCTTGTAAAGAGTGGGCAATCTAAAATGTTCTTTTCTGAATTTCGAGTCAGAAGTCATCTTAAATGTTTCTTTGAATGGATGGATTCTTTGTGATGAAGAGAAAAGAAATAGGACCGAGAATACCCATTTGGCGGATATATACTCTGGATAAAGTAGCTCTTGACACTTGCTTAACGCTCGACAAACGGTTGGGAGTCTCCATTAAGAACAGTTATGCTGACAAACGAGGCAATGTCGCTAGGAGAATGAAAAGGTAGAGAGTTGCAACAGGATACTCCTCACAGAATTTGTTATCAGTTGTCGTGTAGGTGCTACCTGCTGTCCGTCGGGCCAACTACATTTAACGACTGGGGAATAAAGTGTCGCCATTGCCTGAGAGTGGCTGCTGGCCGTTTCGCCAATAATCTGCTGTCAAGGTGACGAAGTGCACCATAGGGCAGTAATCCCCCCTTGGAACTTCTTCCAGCTGAGACCAAAACTATTTCCCCCCTTTCTTACTCAGCCTGATGAACAGCAACATTTTCTCTACCATTTATTGGCCACTTCCTTTTTGTTTACTCCTCTGGAACTAAAGTGACCTAGATCATCGTACTTTTATCATAATGAATGATTTAAGAGTTTTTTTTTTTTTAAAGAAAAAGTAAAATAGATATGAGATTGAGTAAAAGTAAATGACGGAACTAAATTCTTTTGCAAAATGTTATTTTTCTGAGAAAAAAAGATACCAGAAGGAAATTTGAAAAACTATTTGGGACATATTTAAAAGTAAATAATTTTAATATTATATGGCTTCGAATGAATACATTTAGGAATGCTAAATAATTACCCATATTAATTGAAAATTTATGTGAATTTCTGTAAGCTAAAGCACTGGTATATGTGTATAGTTTGTAACAGTAACAAGTTTTAATGACTGCGAAAAATGATTTTTTTTTTCTTTTTTTGAAGAAGAAAGAGTAAAATAGAAATATGATTGCTTAAAAGTAAATGACGGAACTAAATTCTTTTGCATAATGTTATTTTTTTTTAAGAAAAAAAGATACCAGAAGGAAATTTGAAAAACGATTTGGGACATATTTAAAACTAAATAATTTTAATATTATATGGCTTCGAATGAATATATTTAGGAATGCTAAATAATTACCCATATTTAATTGAAAATTTATGTGAATTTCTGTAAGTTGAAGCACTGATATATTTGTATAGTTCGTAACAGTAACAAGTTTTAATGACGGGGGGAAATGTTTCTTTTTTAAAAATATTAAAAAAAAAATAAGAAAGAATAAAATAGAAATATGATTGTGTAAAAGTAAATGACGAAACTAAATTCTTTTGCATAATGTTATTTTTCTAAGAAAAAAAAATACCAGAAGGAAATTTGAAAAACGATTTGGGACATATTTAAAAGTAAATAATTTTAATATTATATGACTTCGAATGAATATATTTAGGAGTGCTAAATAATTACCCATATTAATTGAAAATTTATGTAAGCTAAATCACTGGTATATTTGAATATGTTTTTTCTTAAAAAAAATTTATCTTATTTTATTTCAAAATATAATAAAACACGCAATCCAAATCACAGAAAATCTTTGAGAAATCTTTAATTTTGCTATAAGGAGATTTATCAATCTGAATCTCTTTTTATTTATTATGCGGTTTACTCTATTCCGCCTCAGCCCAAAAGAGTTTGATGCAACTTTTATCTTTTAAGATAAAATTGAATTAAGTTATTTTGTAAAAAAAAGTTTGATGTTTGTTGTCTTTTTGGATAAAACAAGATCAAATTGTTATGGAAAAAGTTTGATATAAACAAACTATACTGTTTTGAATACCTCCCTTCTTTCTCTGTCTCTCTCTCTCTCTCTTTCTTTCTTTCTTTTTTTTTTTTTTCTTTTTTTTTTCTTTTTTACTATTTACTTGCATGTTTAATCGTGAGACCGAAAAACTATATCTGATATAGAACATTTCCTATGTCAGGCATAGCTTCCAGAATAGTTTAATTTTGTTACAATTTGCTGAATTCCCATCAATCGAACTATATATTTGATTTTAAAATTCGAATTAAATCTGATTTCCAGCAACAACAAAAAATTAAATTTTAAGAGAAAACTCATCATTAAAATGTTACCTTTATAAATTATGTAAAAACTAAGTGAGAGACTTAATTACCTCTTTCTTTTATTATTTTTTAGTGGTAGTATTAATTAAAATCGAATAGACATCAAAATATCTGTATACCATTTTACCACTTATGATTTTGATTCACTTACCGTTTATCTATAAACAAATTTTTTTTAAAGCATGGGTTTTTTTTCCACACATTTTGCTTTTACTATTCATATAATTCTTTTCATACATAAAGACCAAGACTAAACTTTATAATTAAATTTCAAATTTTTTAAATAAAGTTTTGCAATTTCATCGATTTTATTGTACTTGCAATAAAAATAAGATAAAAATTATTTACATTCAAAATCAACTCGATAAAACATTATAAATGAAAACTCTACAGCTTATCTTTCTTTTCACATCTGACGAAATGTTATAGGTTGTTTTTATAGCGATATTTAAGTGTTTCAAATTTGATCATTTAGTCTTAGAACATCGTATGGTATGAAAAATATATAGACACTATAATTCAGATAAAAATATCATTAAATATCCCTTACCTTAGTAATAAGAACGCTTTAAAGTTGCGAGTTATACTAACTTGTTATTATATGTTGTTTTAAATCATATAGAATCACATTCTATTAACCAGACCCTGCAATTAATGTGTGTTTAAGCATTTTTATGCATATGAATGAGATTTTTTGTACTCTTTTCTCTTTTATTTAAACAGTTAAGTATATGGTCACGTACTTAATTTTACAATATAATTTTAATACCTCTTTCAATTCTCGTGTGAGTACGAATTCTGCAAGGGCTTAATCGAATTGCGTACTCAAAAAAATTATTATTAAGTTTTGATAAATTTGGATAAAAAAAACTTTAAGATAAAGCTGGATAAAATCCTTTTGGATAAAGATTTATAAAAATCATTTTGGGTAAAAATATGTATAATCTTTTTTGATTAAATTGGTTGAAATCTTTTTTGATGAAACTGTTTAGCTCCTTATGTATCAAGTCACATACATTTCTTTTACGTACAATTGAATAAAAATCATTTTAGTTAACGAGGGATATAATCTTTTTTGACAAGGTTGGTTGGAATCTTTTTGAATGAAACCGGTTAGGCCCTTTTGGATTAAGTTGCATAGAATTATTTTATGCAAAGTTGGATAATGTTTTTTTTTGAATAAAAATGGATAAAATCATTTTGCTTAAATTTGTATAAAATCTTTTTGCATAAAGTTGAATAAAAATAGTTATTGGCATTCTAACAACTTCCATTTCATTGGAAATTAAAACTTTAGCTATGCTGTTATGCTAGGTACACACTAACTATTTCTATACCAATTTAAGGACATGCACATATTTTTTTTATTATTATTATGCATTAAAACTAAAATCTGAAAACCATTTTGAACATGAAACATAGAAAACTTTAAAAAACGATTCTCATTTGCGGTTACAAAAGCAAATAATTTCTAATCTATATGTTTTAGACTTATTGGAACAATTACATTTTCTTTCTTAAAAATATATTTTGTAAATGATAATAAAATATTTTTTTTCGTATTCTAAAAATATACGAGTAAAAGAAGTTTCACGAACATCTAAAGTTACGATGAAGTGAATAAGGTCACCATAATAAAACAAATCTACTACATTTATCGAACGATTATGGCTGGTGAATTTAATGAATATAAATGTAGGGTGATTTCGGAATCAATACAGTAAGCGTGGTTTTGTCTAAAAATATTCTTTCTTATAAATTATGTTCTAACATTATAGGCTATTTTTAGAGTTACGACTTGAATATGGATATGGAACTCTGAATAACTTGTTTGAGTTGCTACGCTTAAAATATTATGTCCTGAATTGCTTTTAAACTTAATAAAACACATTTAAAAAATAATAGTTACGGAGATCATGTTCGTTATTTAGACGATTTTCAGTTACGGTGCTTGAACATTTAGAATGAAAAAACTCGTTAAATCTCGTTATTTTAATTTAAGTGAATAATTTATATACTAGTAACAGAAAAAAATGTAAACAATTACTTTAATATAGATTAATATTGTAATTAAAACTACAAAGTTGTCACTTTATTTGAAACGGCAACGATTTTGCACTGATTTACTAATCGAAATAGAGAGGAAAGACTTTCTGATAACTATAATGTTACAGTTATCGTATGTATGTCTATAAGTTATTGTAACATTTCATTGAAGTATTTTATAATATTGTTGTTTAGATAAAAGCAAACTCTCGCCCATGGCTTTTAAAAATGGCTATCATCTATCGTGTCGCGTTAATTCATCGCGGATGATTCGTCGGGGACAATACAATTCGTCACGGTAATAATTCGTTTCGTGCACAATTTTTCATGGTGGCGATTCGTCATCAGCACAATTTACTGAGGGCATAATTTGCCGTGGCAACAGCTCATTGAAGGCACAATTCGTCACAATAACAATTCGTCGTGGGCGCAATTTGTCATGGTGGCGATTCGTGGTGAAAAAAATTCGTCGTAGTCACAATTCAATGAGGTGACAATTAGCTGTTGGCATAATTCATCGCAATTCACATTGGCTCAGGCACAACTCGTCACGAGCTCAATTCAACGTGATCAGAATTCGTCGGGAGTACAACTCGTCGCAGTCACAACTCGTCATAGTGACAATTCTTTGCAAGAACAATTTTTTTGCGGTTCCGATGAAATGCATCTATTTACTTACAAAGGTAAAGATAATTAACTTACAATGCTTGCGTGAATCATTAAATTAAACATAACTGTTGTGTGTCGTCCTTAAATTTCGTGAAGAAGATATATATTGGTTGTAAATTGTCTAAATTTAATTTTTCAAGATAATTAATTTTCTAAAACATATTTTTAGTAATTAATATTTTTTGAACAAATCCTATTTTTTTATTCGGTTACAGTAATTTCCGTTTGATACGTCCCATAACCAATTAGAATTACATTAAATCCAGATAATGTAAGGAACAAGAGAGATTATGTAAGCATGAGACAAACTAGCGTAAAATACAGATCAACAACGTTAATTGCCTGATCAACGTGATACACGAGTAGCGTGAAAAAATGTTTCCTTACAGTTAGTGTCAATAAAAGAGATAAAGTAGTAGAAAGATGCATATTATCATCTCTTTTTGCAGAAAATATGTTTTCTCTTGACAATTACATAATGTTAATTCAGGTTCATTCTTATATTACTGCTCTAGTCTAAGAAGTTATAAAAAATTTACACCAACCTATTCCTATCGGTTTTTCCCAATGAAAATAAAACAAAATCTACATTTTTTTATCTTCTCTCTCATTCCTCACTTACTCCTCCCCTACTGCAAAATTACTCTTGATTTGAATTTACAATTTTTAAAATAATTCAATTTATACTACATTTGTATTTTCTGTTGAAGTTTTCTATGGGAAAAAAATCAATCATAGAAAATTGTTAAGATTTACCCTTAGCTAAGAATTTTGAAATTCGGCTAATACTTTTGATATTTGGCTAATTTACCGACTAATAAGTTGAAGTCCTGAGCGCGGGCCCTAATAACGAATTAAAATTAATAGCCTTCCGCTTTTACATTTGAGCTGTTACTAGGAAAGTGCGTTTTTCTGCTTTTTAAGTCAGCAATTTTATACGAAAAATATTTAAATGGAAGACATTTTTACTTATTTCTGAAATTTCTTATTTTATTTTCTTATTTTATTTTATTTTCTAAAAGCACAAAAGCAAAAAACAAACATAATTTCATTCCTATAATTTTAAACTATTATTTTAATCAAGCTGTGCGTGTGTGATTAGCCTGCAAGTTATTTTTTCCCAACAAAAGAAAAAAAAACTAATAATTATTATTCATTATTAAAATTCCTGCCGTGCACTTCAAAAGAATGCACATTTTGTTGACCACATATCTATCTATCATGCTCCCTTATTTCCCTAAATTATAACTTGCTATTGAAATTAACCTCCATTATTATCAATAACGTACCGCTGGGATGTACGGTGGTGAGGGAGATGATCTCAATTCAAAAAGATCTTGGGTTCTAATCCCAGATGAGGCGTCGAGATTTTTTCCCCTTTTCTTTACTATTTGTCCTTCTTACATCCGGAGCAACGTTGGCTCACCTAGAATGGTGCCCCTGAGAGAGTGGCCAACAAATCTGCCCTTCTGGTATCCCAATGATGAAAGTCAATATTCGAGTAGGCATTGAAAAAACAGTCATCAATAATATCAAAAGGTATTACTCTTAATTTCATTTTCTTTTTTAAAAAAAAAACTAGTTATGATTTGGAAACTTGCTGTTGAAGCATTTTTGCTCAAGAAATTTCTGTCTTTTATTTAGTACAGAGCTACTTAATTCAGTTTTCAATCCGTAGGGCAAAATCTACTCTAGACATGAATTTTAAATTTAAATAGCTATCCATAGTAGAATAAAAAGAGGTTCATTATAACAGACATTTACTGTACTTTCTCTTGAGAAACACTTCTATTTTTTTTAAAACTGATTAATATTTTTGACTCAAATTATAAGGTGTAGCCACAAAAATATGTTCCTAATAGTTTAACTAGGAAAACACTCGAGCCTTTTTGTGTTGATTTTACTTTTTGCATACGAGTATATCACTATATTTCTAGAACTATTTCAGGAAATCAAAAAATATTAGTACAGAATTGTAAAAAATCATTTTTTAATAGTAATTTTTGACTCGAAACAATTCAAAGTTATTCTTTCTTTATTCAAATCTTTTTGTAAAAATTTCATAAAATATTTTACAAATTGCCAATGACGTTTGAAATTTTTACCACATTCAAACTAAAATTTTTCATAATTTGTGTGGAGAAAGTATTATTATTCACCCGCTTGGCGTTGTTTGAAGTTACTAATTCAAACACTAAGTATTTAGCACTTTGTGTTTATTGCAAAATATCACACAATGTTTTACTATCATTTATAAACTAATTTGCAATATTCATTAAATTACCAGCAGTCGCAGCTTCGAAAAATGGCAATAAAGAAAAATTAGTAGCAATAAAAATAAAATAGTAGTAGAGAAATTATGATAATTTTCAACATTTTTTTAATGTAATGAGAAATGCTAACTACTACGGCATGTTGACAATTTAAGTAAAAATATCTAGTTATAAATCTGAAAACTGTTTTATTTTTAAACTAAAGCGATATCTAAAAAGAGGCCATTCAAATATTACGTTGATATGCTTTCGGCAACTTCGAACTGTTAACCCTTTCCCATGCGTACGTTAGGAATTCCCAATACTCATTCCTTGTTTCTTTCTTCCTACTACTTTGACTTTTTCTATTTTAATCTAATTTCAGTAATAAGTTTAAATAAAAAATTTAACTAGGCATAAAACTAAAATTTCGTTTAAATTTATTTTATAAATTTTAGAGTAGAATATGCTTCAAGAAATTTTTGTGTGTTCCTTCGGTAGTCAAAATTCTTGACCTCTGAAACTTATAAAACCTCTTCTCTACCCAAATTTATTTTCAAACTATATATTTCTAGATTTATTTTTTTTAGAATTATTGCATTTGATAAAAAAAAAATTTACAAATTGATTTTAGTGTCTTATGCAAGCATTGATCATGCATATCCGTCTTCTTGTAAGTAAGAATATGCAGCAAATCACAAAACCCTCCTCCCATAGGTGCTTTCATGATATTTATACGGGAACAAATTAAATATTCACTTACCTTTTGTAAACAATGCAGGAGTTTCGTCTTTGTACATAGATAGTCCAGTAAAATTAGGTTTTATCTTTGAAAAGATTAATACCCAAGATGTTTTTTCATAGAAAGCTCTGTTTTGTCCTCATAAATGATACATGAAAATTCCCATACTCTCCTTTGTACGCTTCTCCCTTTATCCAGGGAAATTGGGATGATTTGAGGGGGAGAATCAAATTTTTTATATAAAGGCAAGTTAGGGATTGTTTCTGATCTATTTTTCATACTTAATTGAAAAATACCATTCTTTAGATTATCTCACGATTAGTGTAAAAGGTGTATTATGTAAGAAAAAGTACGAATTTGTACTACATATTTACACAACCGACATTGCTACCTAAACAAGTGAGGTATTCTTTTTTATGTATTTTTTCACGTTGAATCGACTGAGGCTATACACAATCAATAGAACAAAAAATTTGTTTTCTTGGATAAAAAGTACTTCTTATGTAAGCTTTGTACAATACTATGTCGTAGTAATCTGAACATATAAAATACATTTTCTGATTTAATTTTTTATGCTGAATCGATGAAATTAAACAGGGATTAATAAAATAAATAGTTAAAAAGTTATAAGGAATTTTTGTACAAAAAGTACTATCTTGTACTTGCACTTAAATGCACATCTTACGTTACTATACGAACGAGTGAGGTATTGTTTGTTATGCATATTTTTCCTTAATCGAATGAAAAAAATATCAAAAGGACTAATATTTTAAATGTTGCAATAGTTATTTTTATGAAAAACACTATTTTTTTAACCGTACTTATTATGAATATATTCGTTATAATTTCAAAGCTATCGACTTGAATTTTATCTCATTCAATTTAACATACCTTACATGTTCAGATAGCCACTTGATAGTAGTGTAAAAATTTTACATAAATATATGTCAGTGTTTTTTTATATATATAAATCAAGTCTTTTAACTTTTAAACCATTCATTTTAATGACTGTTGTATAATCTCTTTTGTTTCAAAGCAAAAAGATACATAAGAAACAATGCCTTATTTTTTAAATAGCAAAGTCAGTTGCAAATTTAGTACAAATGCATTTTTTTTTTTTTTTGTGTATAAAACTTTTAAAGTGCTATTCCGATCATATCGAGATTGGCTTCATTCAATTCAGCATTAAAAAAAATTAAAAGACAAGCACATCGGAAACAACTTCTCACTTGCTCGTTTGGAAGAAATTCAATTTTTTCCCTCAACTCATCCGAATTTCCCTCAAACAAGGGAAAAGCTTACAGAGAAGAATTTCCTGGAATCACTTACAATGACATTACAAAGCTTTCTGCCCAGAGAGTAATTTGGGTATTTATTTTTCCGAAGAAACACACTTATTATTTCTATATATAACTATAATAAGATATATTTCATAGGAACCGTAAGAAATTGTGCTCACTACGAGTTGTGACTTTGACGCATTGTGCCCGGGACGAATTGTCATTGTGACGAGTTGTGTCCACGAAGAATTGTCACAGCGGCGAATTGTGCCCATGACGACCCACCCTTACAGGATAATTTTATTAGTTTAATCCACACTACAAAACTTCCTCACTTTTCAATTTTGTCATAAATATTTTATAAAGTGAACCAACTTTGTGCAAAAACTAATGTCAACAATAAAAAACAAAATAATCATTCATTAACAACTCAAAGTTTGCAAAAAAGGAAAAAAAAAATAATTAACAAGAAGTTGAATCAAAGATCAAAACGAAAACAAAACTCATTATGTTTCTCCAAACATCAATTTTAGAAACAGTCAAGATTTTATAATTATTTTTTCCAAACCCAAACTGACCAATACAAAAGAAGATTCTAGTCATATCGAATGTGCATTACAAATTCTATATTTTAAAATTACATGAAACATGTTTCAATACAGATTTAATTCCACTTAATTTGCAATTTCGGGTTTAAACACATTAGGTTAAAAAGTCAGCAATTTAATACAATGTAACGATAATTAATTTAATACGATAACGATAACAATGTAAGCAATGCATTTTAGCAATGTGGTAAAGTGGGCAGATTAAAATCACCTGATCTTGGTCCTCCAGAACATTGCAAGTTATCTAAAGTTCCGATATACCAAAATGCCACTGGTGTGTATTTAAATTTCCATGATTGGTAATGAGTAATATATTGATTGGTAACATAAATAAAAATCCGAACATATATTCTTAAATGAAACAGTTTTGAAAAACCCAGCCATTGGTTGAATTTTTAAGAGCTATTCCAGCTGCTTTGCTACATTGAGAGCGAAAGCTTTTTAATCTCATTTTTTATTTGATTATATTAAAACGCTTGCAGACACTGCAAAAAGTATGTTAGTTAGAGTAGAAATATGGACAGTTAAACGAAAGTTCTTAATTGCAGTTAATTTTGAAAAGATGTGTCATTGTGAAAGGGGCAATGCATGAATTGTAAATTTTGCGTCTAACTAAGCAAAACGGCAACGACGGCACGTGAAATATTAAGGGAAGTGCACGGCATCGGAGCAGTTAGTTAAAATTTTGTTAAGTTTTTTAAATAAAAGCTCTTTTAAATCTTTTTTTTTTTCTCGAAAGTAAAAGCTCTTTTTTCAACATTACAAAATTTATCGGAAAACAAGTGACAACGACGATTCAAGCAATGCACAAAACACGAGTTTGCTGACAGTTTTTACCAAATGTACATCCGATGTCAAAAAAGTGCATCGTAGCTAGTGGCGATTACTTAGGAATGGAACGTGAGCCTAAAAATGTTGACCATTGAAAATTAGAGATTAATAAAAACAATTTAAACTAACTTTCTAATTTATGTTCTGAAAGTTAACCATTTAAAAAATATATACTTAATCAATTTAATGTCCGGCTTTTGTTAAGAGTGAATTGTTTTGTTGAGAAATTAAATATTAATGAGATAAAATTTAATATGAATACTTTCTAAGCGCATGCTCCATCATTGTTTACTTCGAATGCTCTGATCTGAGTTTTACCTTCTCTAAATAATTCCCCCAACTATTTAAGACAATTTTCTTATTTTTTTTGCTTCCTTTTTTGTCATTCGCTATTTCGCTTTTTCATCAGACATAGGTTTTGAAATAATTCAATATCATAATAAAAAATGTGTTTGATTCACATTGAGTTTAAGCAGCACAGTACTCAACTCGTTTGTCTTTAAACTTTACATTCAATCAAATCCAGTTGTCTTCAGGTTATTTACTTTACTTATGAGAGTCAGACGAGCATAATTAGGCTTCTTAGTGCATGTAGAGAAAAGGACCATTAACACCTAACAAAAAGCTACATGATGCATCAATTTTTCAGTGGATTTCATACTCCATTTTAAATAAAATTTCACTCATCTCTTAAAGCATCTGTAGAAACAACCTATATACTACCTATATTCAATACTGACTCTCATATGCAATTGCATCTAAGAATTTGACCACATCAAAAGGAAAAATATTTCTTTTATTTAGTAAACTTAAAATAAAAATGACAATATTTCTTCGTCCTCACAATGGTAACAAAAATCTGCTACAAATTTTATTTGAAAGCATCTGAAAAGTTAATACTTCCATCTAAAAAAAACTTTGTTTTATGTAATACAGTGTTGAAAATCTAATAATAAATAATCTTTTCCCCTTATAAAACTTACTTTCGTTTGAAAATTGACTTAAAATCTCTTTTAAAATTTGAGTGTTTCCAATCACAAAGTTTTCTGCCTTTATTGAAGCGGAATTCTTGGGTCTGCAATCGAAAAAACTTCCTTTCTTACGATATTTAGTTTCTTTAAGGTCAATCGAGTTTTCTTTTTGGAAAATAAAGGGTAAGATTTTTATCCAGAAGATCGACTTTCAGTTTTTTCTTCCTTTTGGTTAAAAAAAATTTAACGTTTTTCTTAGACTTCGAATTATCATAGGTAGAGTATCTTTTGGGTTTGTGTGAAGCAATTTTGTTTGCCGTCCGGTCTCTGGACTCGTTCTAATGATGGAGAGTATCGTAAATTGTTTCTTACTACTGGTGCAGCCGGTGCAGGTAGAGGGGGCTAGGTGGCAAAAGAAAGAAAAAGAAGCGAATAAGACGTCCACTCCATTCGTCTAGGATCGTTTCACGTCTGAATGCGCCGTTGCTTCCAAGTAGTTGGCGCCACTTCCAAGCCTTCCCTGTTTACCTCACTAACTGCAGACGAAATTGCTTCTCTACACCCCGACCACACACTCCACTGCACCCTTAGTAAGTTCACAGAAACGAGAGTAACCTTTTGCACAAACTTTAGGGGCGAGGGTATAGTACGCCAGGTATCTGGGTCGATATCCCACCAATACACTATGAATTAATCCTTCAGTAATATATTGGACGTTAATGGAACGCATCATTTCTAGCGAAAAATATTGGAAAATCCACTTTTATCGGAATAACTGGGAATTATAGCCGTAATAGATCAAAGTAAGAGTGTCGCCAGATAAGATTTCATGGTTCGTAAAGTGGACTTACATGTTAAGAATAAACCGCAAGTGAGAGTCATTTATTAAACTAAAATTTTTATCGGGTTTTTTTAATACTCATGTAAGTAAATTTTTTTCCATTAATGAACAAATACCGAAAATGAATTTTTATGTAAACTATAAAAAAACGGGATATGGTTTATAATTCCCTTATTTTTTAAGAGTCAATTTGCCTTTAAGTTTTATTTTAAAAACATATTTAGTACTATAAACAATCGCACTATTTAGTTGATTAAACATAAGTAACGTCAAACAGTGATATATGAAATACTGTATATTTCTTATTTTTTAAAAACAAATATTATAATTAAAGAAAAAAACAAAAATTGAAAGTCAAAAAATAGGATTGTTGCTGCGTATTGTTAGAACCGAATAAAAAATTGAAATATTCTGATCTTTCATCAGATTTTTTTTCTCTATTTTCTTTTAAAAAGACAAAGTTGTGTTTCCTTCAGAAAAATCTCATTATTTTATGTTTTACTTTGACACTTTGTTTCTGAAAGGTGCCAAGCTCTCTGTAAGAAAAAGCGTACATAGGTGTGTCAAGTTCGCATCATTTTTATTTTTTTAAATGTTAACGTTAAACGTTCTTCTTAAGCGTTTATAAATATGCATTAAACCAGGATGCAAACGTCACTTTATTTCATTACAGACAAAAAAAGTAATTTAAAGACTTATGTTGGTGTTATTTAAAATTTAGATGAGAAGTTAAGTCCCAAATAGGTATCAAAATTTAATTTTAACTACATTTTAAATTCATTGACGTGCAATGTTGTTCCCAAATACGGTTTAAAACAGTTAAAAAGGTTAAGTTAACAGTTAAGTTAAGTCAACAAATGTGCACCCAATGCTATTTTGGAAGGTTGCATCGAATTCCTCAGGCTTTAAATGAAGACCTTTTTTGAATAGTGCACTAACTTCACTTATTTAAAAAAATGGAGTTACCCTTCTTTTTACGTAGTAGAAGTTATTACTTTCTTTTAAAAACTAGTACTCCCCCAACTTGTTTTATTTCTGCTTTCTAGTTTACATTACAATTACAACTAGAAAGGAAAAGCTAAACATTGGCTAAACTTTATGGCTCTGCAACTCAAAGTGAACAAAGATGGAATTCAAGTAAAACTTTTTAAATAAAACTTTCAATTGCAAATTAATTTGAATGAAACAAACAAGCTCAAATAAAGGAACACAAACGAGCAAGCTATAGTTTATGTTCTATAAATAAGGACCTTCCTCAGTGTCTAAACACGTTTAGTGTTTCTTGTTTGTCTAGAAAGTCTTATTACCTTGTTCACCTCTGTTCCTTTATTTGTGCTTTATTCACATTATTTTGCTTTATTAATATGTAGCACAAAACCTCATTTGGATAAATGAATTTGGCAAAAGCGAGCAATAATGATCAAATCATTTTGCATGTCTGTGCTTGAGTGTTTAGTCTATATAAACCAGAATATTTCGATGGTACAGATAATAAGTGCCAACGAAGAATTCTCACGCAATTATCAAGCTTACTTATCAGTGATTATAGTATAATTCCCATACTTCCAGAAAAAAAATAGATGGCTTTGAAAGCGATCTGCTGGATTGCTATAATTTTCCTTGTCATGAATATTACAAGTTTCACTGAAAAGTCATACATTTTAGTCCTGATGGTAAACTTATAAAAGTCCGACACCTTACTTGCAGTGTGCTTTAGATTATTATTATTTTTATATAATAACAGTACATCTGTTATTATTATTTTTTAACTTAACCACGTGATTCTTAATTTGGAAGTAAGACTCGGCGCGACCAATTTAAAGCATTCTCACACATTCATGAATCATGAATGTTTAATAGCATTAATCTTGCTCAAAATCGATACTTAATAATTTAATCTTTGATTAAATTAACGTTTGATGTTTTATGATGCCCATATATGCAAAGTGTACCGAAATGGACAGCCTTAATATATAATTTCAGAATATTTGTCAAAAATGAAATTTAAAAAAAAATACGCACTGTAGGAATCGCGAATATTTCGCTCAACAGTGATACAATTAAGTACTAATTTTTAACTCCAAATGCTTACAATATTTTTTTTTTTAAATTTCATGCTAGACAAGGATTCTAAAATATTGATTAAGAGTGGTTGTGACGTCTCTCAGAAAAAAATTTGGTATTGTTGGATTCCTAAACTCAAACTCAATTGTCAAGATTGTTGATAAGAAGAATATTGAATATATTATTTACGCTTTGAAGAAAACATTATATTTATATAAAACAAGTCACAAAATGTATATTATATATTAAGATGCATCTCCTATAAAAGCCAAAAGTTAACCTAAAATTGATATTTTAAAGATATTAGAGAGTAAAAAATAAATCCATTATTTTTGAATATTAAGTTTCTATATAATTAGTCGTCGTGGTTTGTTTTTAACTATACTGCGATAGATTACTTATTGATCTTATAGCCACATATACTGTTATTTTTTATTATTATTATTATTTCTTGCTCTTTTTTTATAAAATCTTACTCTGTTGCACCATTACTAGAGTTCTGTAATCACCATCTTCTCCGCAGTACATAAAATCATTCAATATTCCCTAAAGGCACATAAACTGTTTTCGTATTTACCATCACTGTGTTATATTGCCCTCTGAATTACGGAGAAAAACGATATAGCATAGTGTTAAACTCTTTATAATCTATTTATAGCTATAAAGTTTGAAACTTTATTCTTTAAATAGTCAAAGTTGAAAAGTTTAAGATAATAGATAATATTATATAATATTTTGTTCGAAAATCTTTGAGGAATGTTTATTGCCTTACGTTTCCTCCATTTGCTTTCCATATATGTTTGTTATAGATTGTTTTATAAAAAACTGTTTGTATATGAAAAGTACAGAATGTTTTGTTATCACAGCTTTTTGTAATATCCTTGCTGTTATGAAAGTAAAAAAGCACTATTCGTATTAAGGGTCGCAAATCAGTATTTAAACAAGAAAGAAACTAAAATTCTCTCGATATCTGATGAATCAATTGAGGAATGTGTATCGAAAAATACCAAAACCAGATAAATTGTCGTCAAACAAATATTTCGAATTCAAAATAAGTGAATAGTTTTTCATGGGATGTCCAAACAAGTTATGTCTCTTTGATTTGCGTTTTCATATACTTGAGTAAACTTGTTATCAAAACGTGTTTTATGCCTCTGATTCGTGCACGGAGGACAATTCTGGCAAAATTACCGCATTGTATGGTAAAAGAAAAAAAAGCATAATTCTGGTAGTGAAACCAAACTATACAATATTTAAACCATTCATTTGGTACTTTTTTAAGTTCATATGGTAATGGTTTACAGGAAATTCTGGTTTTATTTTTTAATTACTACACATTTAGTAAGTATTACAAAACTGAAAAGTAAATAAAACTGAATCGATAAATTTTATGCCATGCTCTAAGGTATCATGATAAAATTACCAAAATTTACAATATTTACCAAATTATATTCCATATTGTATAATCATTTCTTATTCTTAATTTTGCCAAAATCATTGCCAACGCGCTTCGATAAAAATTACCGAGCTTTTTGGTATTACCATGGAACCAGAAACATGGTAAATTTCACAATATTCCGGTAGCTTTAATCTTACTTTTTTCTTAGCATATGGTGATGTAGATGAGGATTATATTTTTAAATTTAAAATAAAACTATTACCCCAAAAAAAAGGAAAAATTTCGAATTCACCGGAAATAGTTAAATGCTTCGAAAGATAAAAAAAACTGTATTGATGGGGGGGGGGAAGTCAAACTAAACTAAATTCGTCTGAAATATAACAGTACGCGATTATCTCTTTAAAATACTGCCATATTTACTTTTTTTAAAGAACAAACTTTTTGAATTAAGCGGAGACGATATTTGACCAAAACTTTAGTTTACCTAGCCAAAATTTCAAACAGTCAGTTTAGAGTAAAACTAATATTTTACTCAATTGAATTTAAAATACTTAATATTCTATGCATTTTTCAAAAGCACTCACTAACTTAAACAAAAGGTATCTTTAAGAAAATAAAAGCCTTGTTTCCATCTAGAAAAGAAATTCTAATTTTTTTTTATATATATCTAAGTCAGAAACGTATTTATAGAAGAGGACAAAATGTAGAAACGAAAATGTATAGTCTACTGAAAGTATTGACAGAGTATCAGACCCCCTAGATACTACAAGACGGGTTGTTGATCAGAAGATGAGGGATTTTGCCATAAAGTCTTTCCAAAATCTCTCCCCTGCAAAAAACATATCTTCTACACGATACCCTTCTGGATCTTTATTTTTACTTTTTTTTTTATTTATTCCTTTCCAAAGTGAGTCTGGAGTTTTAGAAATTGACGAAACTTCTTGGAACTATAAGTTTCGTCTCCTCTTGGGATCTGAGACGTGAGATGCTGAGATGAAGGAGAGAAACGGTTAGAGATTCTATTTTTTTAAAAATGTTCTCTATATCCGAACCTTTTCCACTTTCAGCACTGGAATGTGTAATTCGATTAGAATGTGTACTTTGAGTGTTGAAACTTTCCTCCATCCTCAGGTTTAGCAAGAACATTTCTTTCAGTACCAGGTCATATATCTTTATTTACTTACGATTTCGAATATTTCTAGCTATTCCATTAATTAAATAAGTAGAACTTTGACTCATTAATTATGGAATATTTTCGTGCACACCATGTTGGTCTATTACTGATTAAATGGATGGGTATATTTGATAATTTTTGAAACTAATTTCTTCAACAGATCCTTCGCTAGTTTAAAATTTCTTCTCTACTTTTGTAAAACAGTTATGAAATGTGTTATAAAAACATTCAGATTATTCAAGTTTAATAAATGTTTACGGAATAGTTTTAACTTTACGGAACAGAATATCTTTAACTTGATTGAAAACTTAACCGCATCTCTCACTAAATTTTTTGAAAAAAAAAAAATGCAAAAAATTCAACATTTTTTATTTATTTATTAATAAATACAACGAACTAAAACAAAATATAATACACAAGTTTCAAGTTGAAACTTTAATTTTTTTATGTGTAAAAAACATTTAATTTACCATCAGTTTACTATCTTGAGGTATCTCCGGCAAATGAAAAGAGAGAAATATTAGTCGTTTTATGATAATTTTTAAAACAAGGTACAACGCAAAGGGATACCAGTGAAGTGATACACCATGTTTTTAAAACTTTTGTTATCGATATCATCATCGTATCATCAGATTCATCGTATATACAATCGCACAAAACACGTGTGCAGTCCCACAATCCAACAGAAAAATATCCAAGCAAAACTTGGCAAACTTCCAATCGCAGCAGATTTTTTTTCACTTCCGGCAGAGTAAAACGTGATAAATTACAACACTTATCGACAGATTCTGCTACGTTCGAGTTTTCTCGGGATAATAAATATTCACAATATACACATACCCGAGTTAACTCGGAATAATCAGGGAAGTGGTTAATTAAAAACTCTAATTTTTTTATAGATTCATTTCATATACAGAATATGTTTGTGAATGAAATCGGATGGTTTTTCTGCATGATGGCACATAGCATACAGTTTTTCGACGAAATTTTCAGTAAAAGTATTTCTGCGTTAATAAATCTAAATTATGTTGAAACAGTCCCCTACTTCTTCTTTTTACACAGTAAAAAGAGGTTTCTCAAAGTTGAGAGACAATGTCTCAAAATAGCACCGAAACAAATAAAGTCGAATTTGTAAACATTGTATGCTCATTATTAAGTATAGTTACGTGCACAAAATTGAAACAGCTTTGAGAATCCATTTTCATTTGTAAATAAACATGTTAGCAAGGTAGGAAAGTGTTGATTACCGATCTGAAGAAATTCTTTGTTCTTGAAATAAATTTGAAATGAAAATAAGGGCAGTAAACTTTCATCTAACTAGATTTTCTTTTCGAATATTTGATCGTAATAAACTAATACAATTTAAATTTGTTCACATTTGATGATGATATGCTTCATTTTTGAGAAAATGCAATTTCTTCAAAAATGAGTATATACTGTTTAAATTTTGAGCATCTCACTACACTAAAAAATGAATACATGGGTTTTTAAATTCGACTCTATTTGTGTCGGAGCTATTTTGACAAACTTTGCTCAATTTTCAGAAACTTTTTTTTACGGTGTAGGCGTACTCGGTTCATGCCTTGATGGCATTACTCTTATATTTTAAAGAAGGGAAAGGAAAAAAAAAACGATCATTTGGTGTGTTGAATGGTATTATCTAAGCCGGGATTGTTCAAGGAATAGAGAACTCAGCTCCTAACGTTGTGACTAGGTTCCAATTCCAGACATGACTGGTCTATTCGACTTATGTCTCCGGCTCACACCTACTACATGGCTGACACAATCAAGATTGTTTTTCGTGATTTTCATCTCAAGGTAATGCAAATGTTCCATCAAAAAGTCCTCCACAAAGACTCGTTTGTCCCAATGCTTAATCCAGTGGTTCTCGCGTCCTTTGGGTCATGTTCAAAATTACAAAGCTATGATATTGAACATTAATATCCATAAAAATGTGTGATCTATCTATTCAATGTCGATTATAAGATAAAGTAAAATGTTATGATATGTGTGGCAAAATCCGATCACCAAAAACTGAATTTACACGAATAGGTAAATGACAGTAATGCTTAAAACAATGCCCAACAATGAAAAACGTTCTTATTTTATGCACCACTTCATTTTTAATAATTCTGAACTACCATCTATCGCACTGTACTTATTTTCTCATTGTCAACATCTTTTTTATTTGCACAAATAGAGCAAAATTCTGGCAATTCTGTGTGGGGGGGGGAGATATTAAACTATTATTTTTATGTTGTTTTTAATTTATTTTTGAAAGCTAATTTAATAAGGTTCCACTAAGAGTTAAAATACTTAACTGTGACCATAAGTCATTGCTAAATATCCAAAATTCTTATGAAATCTATGCCTTATTTATTGCTGTGAACATTTTTAAAAAATAAGAAAAATCTGCAATAGAAATTAATTAGAGTTAAAGGAAATACTCGGGGAAAATGAGGCATCATTATCAAATGCATTTGCAGGTTTTTAACAAATTAAATTTAACTAATTAGACACTATTAATGTGGGGAAAAATGTTTTTGGAATAGTTTGTTCTCAATATATACAAACATTGTTTTAAATTCTCATTTGTTTCTTGGTATGACGTCATGACGTTAATTTTAAAGTATCAATACATAAAATATAATAAAAAAACTTACCATACAAAAAGATTTCTTTAAATTAATACCCTAAGAGACTTTATAAAGAAAAAATTAATAAAATAATTGAGATTAATTTTTCAATCGTTATGTAACAGAAGCCATTTCAATTTAAAATAGATTTCAATTGTCTAGTTACTGTAATTTAGCAAAGACCTTATCGTCCACAAGGCTTTCTATACAGTTGGCTATTAGAATCATAGGATTGGATATCTAACTAAAGGTTGACTGACCCGGAGGCACTGTTTTCCGAAAATCGAAATCCCCGTAAATAGAATGTCAGGAGAAGGCGCAGGTACGAAGGAGAGATTAGTTTGTCCTAACAATACTTCCCCCTTAAGGGCTGAAACCACTTCACTATCACTGTAGCATTTTGTTACAGTTCGTGGCCTGTGGCAAGATATCCGACCTAATCGCTTGGTGTCAAATCCACTAGTACTCGAGGAAAACGAGGCGTCAATTCTCGGTTTATAACGTAGGAAAATTCTTAACTCTCTATTATTTACTGCCACTGCTTAGCATAGTCGTTGCCCGTAGCCAAATGATCGAATCGTTGATTTTAGAATCTGTTATTTCTCTAAAATATTTCTGAAATAAATTGATTTTTAGTAAAGATTACTTGCTGTAGACCATTCACCGCAAAGCTTGCTTTAGATTACCAAAAATATTTCTATAGAAATTTAGAAATATGAATAAAGAAATTAAGATTGAGTTAAATCGATTAATAATTATTAAAGTACTCTGTATCTTTGTATTTCTTTCAAACGAAAGTCGCGCAGTTTAAAGTTTCGGAAATAGGAAAGCAAAATATATTGTGTCTCTTCCTTTAAATATAAGTTCCATAGCTTTGTAATATATTGCATAAATTATTTATTTTAAACCCTTTATATTAAGCAATGAATTGCAATACAATAACTTTTAAATGCTATCAATGAGCAGCATTTGGATGAAAATAATAATTAAACTATTTTTTTCGAAGAAAAATACCTTTCACAAGGGATATGATTTCAATGAAGATTTGAGCCTTTTTGAATTTTTAAACATATTTCTTTTTTGCTAAAAATTCATCAGATACATTCATTGAGGAAACTTATATATTTTACCTTAGATATTAATATTAGCCGATATTTTACAATCTACTATACACTGTTAGAATTTTTATTCCAAAATTGTGGTAAAAAAACCTGCAGCAGTCTGTTACTCCAATTAACCTTAAAAATTGCGGTATAAAACATTTTTCACCTTTTACGGTTTTGAAACCATTTAAAACTAGAATGGTTTAAAAACCATGAATACAAAACTACTCTGCGTTTTAACCATTTACAACTAGCATAGGTTCAAAACCATGAAAAAGAAACTTAACAAGACATTAGAGTTAAGCTTTTTGTTAAGCAATGGGCATTGGATTTAGATTGTGATTGAATTGTATTTTATCAAATGAACCATGGAATAGATTTAATTAGTTTATCTGATTGCTTCATCAATCGTAAGAGATGAGAAATACTAGACTTTTTGTGCACTGTGACTCGAAGCCCTGTTCTATCGATCAAATAGATATTATTTTCGACAGGTCCTCTTGACTATAATATGTACCCAGCTGCAAGGAACTAAGTGACTTTCATTAGGTGTGACTAGTTGGTGCGAGGAAGTGAAATTTAGAGTGTTTTGTCAAGTAAACTGTAGAAACTAGTTCAATTACCTTATCTACTAGTTCTATAGTTAAGGATGGGAATTACTGGACTTCTTTGTGCTGAACATCTCTATGCTGATGTCATTTGTGCACGAATGAGAGTCTCGTATACTAATAGTCTAGGTTCTTCATGTATTGAAGAAATATGTGAAATAGTGTGGTGTCATCGCTGTGGTTCAAACACCAATTCAGACGGTCATGAGATTTATAGAATAGCCCTCTTTGATTAAGTATAGACTTAGCTTTAAGTAACTAAGTGGCTTCATAAGGTGTTCGCCACACACATATTACTTATAAGATTATTAAACATCCACTGTTGTGTTAAGCATCTAATGAAGAAAAAGAAAAATATGAATTCGTAATATTTTTTGCATTGTTTTGCTTCCAGATTTCGCAACTTTTCAGGAACTTGCTCTTGATTCTCATCAGCTGCTTGCCTTGTTGATGAGTTAAAATTCTGGTTGTTTAACCAAATTAGGTGAGAGCAGTTAATAAACGGTTTCCGCAGAGTTAACAGTTTGAATACTAACTTATTTATGGTTATTTGACTGTTTTGCTTGAAAATTGTAAAATAAAATTTAAATAAATAGCTATTAAACTATTTTTTCCGAGACTGTTCTAACAGTGTAACAATCTTGTTACAATCAATGACATGTAGTACGGACAAGTTGCATGGTTTCAAATACACTAACATACGAGAAAACTGACTCCATTATCAGTTTATAACATAAGAAAACTGTCACTCGCAATTTACTGCTTAACCAATGTTTTGCAATATATTAAAACATTATAATACAGTTAATGGTATGTGGAAAGAGATACTGACAAGTTGTATGATGTCAAATGCATTAACGTACGAGAAAACGAAGCAATTATTGGTTCATAGCGGAAAAAAAAATTTCGCTTTCAATTATTTACTGCCACTGTTTAACCAATATTTCACACTCTATTAAAGCATTTTATTACAGTCAATGGTACGTGGAAAGAGATACGTGCGTGGTGCATGGCTCATGGTGCACGTGCATGGTGTAAGTTGCATGATGTCAAATACACTAACACACGAGATCTGAAGCAATTATCAGTTCATAATTTAAGAAGAATTTTCACTCAATTATTTACTGCCACTGCCTAACTAATGTTTTACAATCTATTTAAACATTTTATTACAGTTAATGGTAACTGGAAAGAGATACTGGCAAGTTGCATTGTGTCAAACACACTAAAACACGAGAAAAACGACACAAATATCGTTTCATAATTTAAGAAAAATTTTAACTCTCCATTATTTATTGCCCCTGCTTTGCATATTCATTTTCTCGAAGTCAAGTGATCGAACCCTTGCGGGTGGAATCTGCTATATTTGTAAAATATTTCTTGAGTAAGTCAATTTTTAGGAAAGATAACTTTTAAGTCACCATTGACTGAAAATATCGTTTTAGATTCGGACAACTGTTTGCAATGGGAATTTAGGATTATAAATTAAGAACATGATGTTAATTTATATGCATTGATAATTGAAATACTCATAGATCTGTTAATTATTGTTGAAGATTTTATTCGAAACAAATGTTGCGAATGAATTTTCTGTTTTCAGCAACGTGGATTGTATTAAAGAGAAGTACAGCATATGTAACTTAAACCGAAATAAATAACATTCAGTAAAATATATTAACTTTGAGTATAAAATAAACTACATTGTAATGAAAGACAATACAATCTAAGTTGAATTTCATTACGATATTTCATTTTGAATATGCAATACTGTGCAACGCAAAGCATAGTGTCCCAATGCAATACGATACATTATAATGCAGTTACTTTTCAATTTTTAATTCTATTTTTTAATACATACTAAAAAAAAAATTCCGATCAATTTACGGTGAAAATTACCAATATTTTTTACCATAAAACTCTTTTTTATCGTAAAATTTTAAGGAATAAAAAAATAGTATATACCGTAATTTTTACAACAATATTTACTGTAAAATCACTAAATCGCTGTGATTGAATAAATATTAGTGTAAAAATTAAGGTTTGAAATTTACTGTAAAAATTGATTTTACTGTAAAAATTCCATGAATGCTGCTCTCAGGGGGCCAGTACTTTTTACCGTAGTTTGATCAGAAAATTTTTACAGTGCATTCTAAAGCGCCTTCATTTTATCTAATACTCACTTTATTTCTTATAATACAGATACATAGCTTTAGCTTTAACTTTTAGCGTTCTCTTTTTCGCTTTGAGAGATTTCTTTTTATTTTACTTTTTTTTCTTGTTTTTTGTTCTTAGATTAATTAAGTCGACTTAGGAGGCATTAATATATATTTTACTTATTAATGCCTCCTATTGCCTAAATTATTTAAACATATATTTATATTTCAGCATACTATTAATATGTATTTTGCATAATTAGTATTGTTTAAAAGTGTGCTAGGTATGAAACAACTTAAAAACAATGAAACGATCTTAAAAACTTATAATTTCTAAATTATATGTTTCCTTGTTCTGGTGACGCTGATTATTCACATTCGATTTGATAGCAAGTCGTGTATTATTGAAGAAAAAAATATTGTCAGAACTATTACATTTTTTTGAATAATCAGCTGAAATTTTGTACTATTCCGTTGAAAATTACTGTTTGTTGATAATAATGACCAAATTATTTTAGAAATTGCTAAAAGTTATTGTTATTATGATCCAAGTTAAACAAAATTGTAGCATATATTAAGAAAATTCTTTATGTTGATGTACTTTTTGGTTTATATTAACTTGTTTTCTAGAATACTCCTTTGGTAGCTTAACATTGGACCACAGCCAGCATTCTGTCCCATATTTCAGTCGGGAGATCTTCTGACAAATATTTCCAAACAGAAAACTCCCAATACAATAAATTTGCAACTCACTTGTGGCCAGTCCAAATATGTTATTTTTCTCAAATTTAGCATAGTGCAAAAGTCATATAATGTCAATTTTTCATAATGCCAAATATTTAGTCTGTTACATTTTTTTTATACTTTAAAAACTTAATAATTACTCACAAATATTGCAGAACTTTATCATACCAAAATGAGTGCCAATTTTTTCCTTATATTAAGACTCAATGCTAAACAAAAATCATTGTTAAATCTCTTTATCGTGCACATTTTCTTCAATTTTAGTATGTTTTGTCAAAGCATATTGTCAAACAAATTAATTGACCTTACTTTTGATAACATGATACTATTGTTTGACTTAACACCTTAATTAAGATGCAGAGCATTAGCATGGTGAGATGTTTAGAATAATTATATTATTGTTCAACCTTAACTAATATTTCTAGAAGTATCAAAATATGTTTGCAGTTATGGATCTAGATTTAATTGAAACTCTAGTTTAGTTTTTTTTATTTCAATTTTATCATAAGCTTTATACAAAACGTTCATTAATCTGAAGTTCAATCAGTACACAACACTTTTTTATCCATTTTTAAAATATAATATTACTCATTACTCCTTGTGGATTAATAAAAAACTTATCTATGTTTTAGTTTTATAAAATCTAAGTATGAAATCATATGCAGGTGTAACTAGGAAATAAGCCTAAGTTGTGGTAAGGCATTAATAGTAAAAGGAATGAAAGACAACTATTGTTACACCAAGAAATTTGTGATTTAGTAAGCATCTAAGAAATCAATAGTCCTGCCAAACATTTTCTTGTTAAAACGTCAAAAATTAATATTGAAAAAAAATTTTAAAAATCTAATATTGAAAATCTAAACAAATACTAACATTGAAATCCCCGCCAAATATAGGTACCAGGAGTGATAAGATCGCTTTGGCAACAAAAAAAAAATGCCAGTGGTAGTTATTCACTGCGAGTTGTTTGTCATATATGGATGTGTTGCAGCATGCTTGCTTTCACAATACAGGATCTTTTTCACCAATTCCATTGGGACTTGTTTAATCATCTCAGTTACAATACGGACTTGATCCTTTTGATTACTATCTGTTAAGTTTTATGAAGATGTAGTTTGGGACTCACGTTCTTTCTTGACGAAGTGGAACTACAAACTGCTGTGAGAAGTTGGTTGCAATTGCAAATGGTGGAGGAGTTAAAAAGGAATTGCTAGCAAGTAAAACGTTAAGTGAAATACGTAAAATACGTAAAAAGTAAAATTAACATTAACGGGTTCAAACTGTGAACCACTCTTCTAACCAAACTATTGGGACCAAATTTCCCAAATTGCGGCTACCCCTGTATTTTGGGAGTAAAAAATCCAAATCCGTCGAAAAAAAGGAATGTTTATTCAGAGAAAGTACATTTTTATGTCAGATTTCATATCTTAAAATATCGTCTACACAAATTAATTTGCATATTTACCGTTTTTATTTTGTGCACTGTGCCTTTCAGGTGAAAATAAAAATTTTATTGGCTTTATGCACTGTGAAAAAAGTAAGGTCAAAACTATAGAATATGGTAAAATGTACCATGTTCCTAGTTCTATAAAAACACCAAAAAACTCGCTATATTTAAAAGAATGCTTTGGTAAGGATTTTGGTAAAATTGATAGTGAAATATTGTTCTATTATATGAAATTTGGTAGATGTGGTAAAATTTGGTAATTATATCGTGATATATTAGAGCGTGACGTAAAAATAATTTATCGGTTAAATTCACTTCTCAGTTTTGTATTTTACTAAGTGAGCAGCAATAAGAAAGATAATTTTGAAAACCAAAATTTCAGGTAAATCATTACCATATGAATTGAAAAATTACCAAATAATACCTTATTATGCTAATTACCTTAATACCTAATTTTGGTTATGTTAACGAGATTTCTTTTCTCTCATCAGAAATGTTTATCGGATAGTTTCTCCAGTTTGTCCAGTAGGTAAAATCCCAAACCCTAATCTTATTACTTTTAAAGTATTATATATATATATATATATATATATATATATATATATATATATATATATATATATATATATATATATATGTAATACAAAAATTATAAATACTTTTATATTAATGAAAGAATTAAAACTCTTTTGTTTTCATAAAATGTCTTTGTTAAAGAATAAACTTAGAGATAATCTATTTTGGGAATTCAAGGCTGAAAACATACCATTGAATTATAATTAGATTTATATTTCAAAGGAGGAGTTATTTTTAGAAACTGTCCCTTTGTCACTTCCATATTAGGAAGCATTAAAAGATTTTCCTTAATGCGTAAGGTTACAAGACTGAGCCTTTTTGCCTCCTTTCTGTTAGTATATAATGCAAGAGCAGTGGTTTTTGCGTGTCTCTTTCAACATGATGTGATCCTGATAAACTGTCGAAATTGCCCAAGAGGGCTGTCTACACCCTCTTCCTTGTGGAGTGTGGATGTGGACTGTTATAACCACCAGCCTACCTTTAAATAAACCTTTTGAGAAAGTATTATGGCTTACGACTGAATTATTCAAGCTGAATACAACAATGATAACAGGGAAGTTGCCCTGATATTATATATATATATATATATATATATATATATATATATATATATATATATATATATATATATATATATATATAAAGCATAATAAAAAAAATTACAAAAACATTATTTTCTAAAATTATTTATTGTTAACTTCTTTAAATTATACAGTATAATATTACCTTGCACACATTCATTTTCGGGCCCATCCTTGGTAACTAACAAATCAAACGCACTTCAGTAATGCAGCAAGAACGCCCTTTAAAATTCCTCTAGTTTCGCTATCTCAATTTGCGCTTTTCATATTTTGCAATCTGGCAATCTTGTTACAAAAATATTTTAAATCATTCTTGAAAAATTTCCCGTTCATGTAAGTTCATTTGATTTCACTACTCGCTTTATAGATTATGTATTATGTTCCTTTCTGTTTTTTCTCTTTATTTTACTTTCTGGTTTTTTGTGTTATTTTTACTTATTGTATTCTATTTTATTTGTTGTATTTTATTTGTTTATTATTATTATTATTATTTTTATTAATTATTTTCTTTTTCCCTTTTTTCATTTGTCTGTAATTTTTCTTCGTTTTATCTTCATTTTAAACCTATATATATATATATATATACATATATATATTGCAAATAAAAGCATTAACGCAATGAATTACTTTAACAAACAATGAAAATTTCATTCATTTGGATCGAATGTGAGATTATTAAAAAGAATTGCAATCCACATTTTATAACTAAATCTTAGATTTTATATTGTCCCCCTTTCAAATTCCTCTCATGTTTTATACCTATATTTATTATTGCTAAAACACACTAAGAAACCGTCTTACAACTGGTATTCACACCATAGATGAAAACATCGTTTATTTACTTATTTCTCTTTTTTTTTCATACAAAAGCTAAATAAAAGCTCTTTTTCTTAAAACAAGAATCATTTTTTAAAACCATCCTGTTCAAAAAGAGTGAATTTCGTAGGATTGTGATCGTCAGTTATAAAACATTTGACTAAGTGTAATCCCTAAACAACAGAAAAATTTTCGACTTTTTTTTTTCTCCTCGGTGGACTTTTAAAAGATCGGAGGATGTTAATAAGTTAATCCAGTGGAAAATACTGCGTACGACAAAAGCAAAATTAATTACTAATTACCTGTTTTTGACATCTATGAAGGCAAAGATATATTGTAGCTAGTTCAACCAACTGGTTTGCTGCCTTCGTGCAATGTAGAAAGCAACCGGTCACTGGAGATTTCAAGCGGAAATAATTAATTGATAATTAGTGGTTTCGGTTCAACACTAAACATGAATATGCATACATAAATGTTTTTTTTTTCTTTTCTGATCTTAACGCAAGAAAAATTTTCTAGTTATATGCTTAGCTGGTTTCAGAAAGGAAGAAACATAAGAATAGATCTTCATTATTTAAAAATGGTGACAATGAATTATATTAAAGATCGAGCTTAATTATTATGATTCGTATTATGGTTGAAAGTTACTGCCTTGAAAAATTTGTGTCTGATTGTTTTTCATTGCTTGAATTTAATAGAAATCTTTCTTTTTTTTTAAAAAATAATTGGCTATGTGAAAATTAATTTATAAAATTTAACGACAATCAAAGAAAATGTATATTCCTGAACATTGCTATGTTTCATTTAAGTTTTTATTCCGATAAAACAATTACGTACCGCGAATTTTTAAAAGAATAAACTTTGAAAACATGAGCTCTGTTTATACATTTTTAAGGAATTATATTTACTTGAAAGTATAAAAGCGTATTTTAATGTTTGTCGAGACCTTTAAAAAGAAGAATATACTAAATAGGAATGAATGATAGGACTATAAGGAATATACTACACGTATTCTTGTGTATTATTTTCCCTTTGGATGTACACGGCGTCCTAGATTAGACTGACTGTTTTCAAAAATCCATTACATGAAAATTGTTAAGATTAAAAAACAAATGTCCATGAGGCAAGGCATAACGTTTTTCTCTTATAGTTCTTGGTCCAACATTGGACAGATCGTAAACAACACAGACTTCGGTCAATGAGTGGATGGGTGACCACTTTGATCAGACTGCCTAGGAATTAAGGATGTGCAGTATTGGTCCTCGTTAAACTATTCCACCGTAAAATGCTCGACTTCGTGCCCATATCACCGTGCTACCAAAGCAGGGGAGCAATCCCCTTTGCAAAGGATCAAAATTATGATGGAACATTTCCAGATCATCCTCAGAGATGCTTCCCAAATAAAGAAACATCCCCTACATCCGTTCCCAAATCCAGGGATGTTTCGTAACCAATATCCACTCCGCAACTCTAGTGTGACATAAATAAAGTTCTATTACTACTACCTTTATATGGATAAGAAAAGTTTTCTGGCAGATGGCGTTTTAAGTTTCTTTATTGTTCCTGAGGCACGTTATATTTCTTTCACTATATTTTCGCTACATTTTAGTGAATTAATATTTTTTTCTCTGATAAAGATATTCGATTTTGAAAGCTAAAGGGCATTTAGAAAATATTGTAATATGATTTTCAGTTGTTTTTCTTTGATTTGAAGGTTTACTACTTACAGAGCCATCTGTAGAAAAATATTTTTATTAAAAATAGGAATTATGAAAGGAAGTGCCTTAATGTGCCTTGTTTCTAGAATATTATTTTTTTTTCTTTTTTTGCTAGCACTTGACTAGCGTTGTAAAAATTTTCATAATTATATAATTTAATATGAATAGTATTTTTAACAGTGCAAATTATATAGTTAATTTTGTAGTGTTATAGTATGGTTCTTATATTATAATATATATATATATATATGTATATATATATATATATATATATATTATGGAACGTGAGACACTTATGTATTCACAATAGTTATTTTACTTTTTATATGAGCCAGAAGCAAATATAATGTTTAGTGTCTTATATCTTGTGAAAAACTATAACTGGATTACAAACTTTCATTTCCAATAAAGTATTTTATATTTCAAAAAATAGTTTCATAAAACATTATATTCATCATAACAAGGATATAGTTTTGAAAATATTTTCTTTGAAAGTAGTTTTTGAAACAAACTTGTGGTAAATAAGCTAATAAAATGATTTTTAAACCTTAAAATCTTAGTGAAATCAAATCTTTTTATTTTCTTTTATTCTTATTAAGAACAAAGTTTTCAAGATATGTATTTTAAATATATCTTAAGATTTCTAACATCGCTTTCATTTTTCTTATTGCTAAATTTATTTTCTTTTTTTTTTCCTAAAGTCATAGTCATAAAATAGTTTTTGAAAAATTCCCATGTAGGAAGAAAAATGATAGTGTATTGAGAACTGCATTTAATTTAGGAAGCATCTCTTATTTCCCCATTCCATGTTCTTGCTTGTTTAATTCTTATAACTATGCTATTAAAATGATGAATTCTATGATAAAAGTTACTGAATTCAGTTTTTTTTAATTAAAAATACTTTGTATTTTGTGCAGTAGGACTAACTTAAGATAAAATAACACCTTTTCCCCTTTTAAATATTTTAAAGTACATACTAATCCTTCCATATTAAATAAAATGACTCATATTTACATTTAACCTTTTCTCTACATATTTATACTTATTCTTCTGTTTTCAACTTAATTCTATTGATATTTTGTAAAGAAAAACATTTCGCTTGTATTAAATTATGTATTACATTATATTTCATATCATAATGGATTTTTAAGAAACTAAAATTTCTATGGTTGATATGTTTTCTCTAAGGTCATTTGCTTACGATAAGGTGGCAGATTACTTGTTTGAGCTCCATGCAGTTTTTATAAAAATCAACAACTTGTAAGGCAAATAGATGGGCAAAATAAAAATAGAACAAGTTAAAAACTTTTGAATTAATAATCGAATATTCACGAACCAAGATACAAGCTTAATAGTTCGGGATCAAATTTTACAAATGTGTTGTAAAATTTATATTTTCTTAAATAGCTTCAAAGATATGGAAAAAAATACGCAAAAATTCAAATTAATATTAAGAGACTCAAAATTTCGACTACTGCCTTGACTCAGATATTGGAACCATATTTTATAGATTGCGGATTAATAATAAAACTTCTTTTTAACTTTCAGTTCATCGCTGATTGCGCCAGTTTGAAAATTAACGGTAGCACAATAATAATTATCGATATCATATAGTTGGAAAGATATGTATATTACAGTTCACTAACTGCTGAGATTTGACAACCTGTTTGAGGTGAGGGAGAAGTGAAATGGAATTACATTCTGGAATAGATAATGAATGTGACAAGTATTGCAAGAATTGATTCAGCAAATGAAAATTCAGTGAGATTAAAATTCCCTCTGGTATAGTAGCTTATATCACTGTACTTTTACAAAAAATATATTAATGACATTATTACACTATATGTTGCCTTCAAATCACAGTTATTTAAAGCACGGAAAAAATATAAATTTGAATAATTTTTAAGGTAGTGTACTACAGAAGTTGAGAAACACATGAAGGTTTTCTATATACGAGGCGCATCCAATAGGTAAGTTTCCCGATTTTTTTTAAAAAAAGAACTCACACTTTCCGGAACATATTTATTGGCAACAAGTACAGCAATGTTTCAGCTATTTTTCAACATAGCCACCACCAGAGAAGAGACACTTGTCGTATCGTGGGATCAACTTTTGTATCCCTCTGTCATAGATCTCTGCCGCCTGTGAATGGAACCAGTGTGTGACAGACGTCTACCGTTACTGTGAAACACTGCGGAAATTGTGACGTGCCATTCAAAACAAGAGTCGTGGAATGCTTACTGCATGTGTTACACTCCTCCATGACAATGCTTGTCCGCATACGGCACGACGCACAGAAGCTGTTTTGACGGAATTCGGCTGGGAGTTGTTTGATCATCCACCTTACTGCCCTGATATTGCGCTCAGCGATTTTCACGTTTTCTTGCACCTCAAGAAATTCCTGACCTCTGGTGAGAGTTTTGGCAACGACGAAGAGTTGAAGACATATGTTACACGCTGCTTTTATTCACAGGCGGCAGAGTTCAATGACAGAGGGATACAAAAGTTGATCCCACGATACGACAAGTGTCTCAATTCTGGTGGTGGCTATGTTGAAAAATAGCTGAAACATTGCTGTACTTGCTGCCAATAAATATGGTCCTGAAAGTGTGAGTTCTTTTTTTTATAAATTTGGGAAACTTACTTTCTGGACGCGCCTCGTATTTCTAAATAATACAGAATGTGTTCCAATTAATTTTCTTTGCTGCTGTTATTTCTGATACCACATGCCAAATACCAGCAAGCCTGTTTGGTGAAGTCAAGTGAATTTTAGGCAGAGGGTGTGTTTTTAGTTTTTCAGTGACTCCTTCTATGGCACAGAATACGACTTCAGCCACACACACACGTCACAACCTGTTTATAGGATCCATTCATACATCCATTTATTTATCCACAAGACGTAATTTTGACTTTAACTTGAGAACGATCAATTTACAATGGAGTACCCTCGGAGGTATTGACTTGCTATGGAAGCATAGAGGACTTTGTGACCTAACGGATTTAACGTGTACCGGTCACCAATTACTACACGGAGAGGCTTCGTCCGGCGGTTATCAAACTCACGACCTCTTGGGCATGGACCAAATGCCCTACCTACCAGACTATATAGAGACATCCCTTATTTTTCTAAAAGTATAATGAACAGAAAACGATTCGAAACAAAAGAAAAGCAATGAATACAAAGCAGAAAAAAATCAAATTAGGTTCTTCTTACCGCAAAAATTCAGACAATAGTAAATAAATGAAAACGTATAACAAATCGAGACTCGTTAGAAAGTGGTATCTTTTCAGCTTATCATCATGATTCCTTGAGGTTACACTTTAATTTCAGTCAAAATGCCAAGATCAAAATTATTGTCATATGAGGAAGTTTTGGGAAATCTGAGGTTGAAATTTTAAATTTATTTTTACTTTGATATTTGAAATGTTTAATCATAAATAAATCGTTCAAAGTACAATACTTGTTGAGTTTTAGTCCGTGGAAAGAATTACAAGCCAAAATTACGATGTGAAAATCCGCAAAAGACGGCTTTAAGAGAAGATAGAAATCAAAAGATAGAACTCAAAAATCATCTACAAACTAAAATCTCTCAAAAGATGGTATAAAAAATAAAATGGGTCATAATGTTTCAAAAGATTTCATTAGTAGATGAATTTTATTTCACTTTATAACCGGCATAGACGAGCCGACCCAGTTTGAGTTTACGATTTTCCAGG
Organism: Parasteatoda lunata; assembly: GCA_949128135.1. Lineage (NCBI taxonomy): Eukaryota > Metazoa > Arthropoda > Arachnida > Araneae > Theridiidae > Parasteatoda > Parasteatoda lunata. The sequence continues at coordinate 64,004,965 of OX421980.1, read as the reverse complement.
TTCAAATTTGTAGCCTTGTAATTTTGAACCCAATCCTGAAAACAAAGGAACTCCTAGATCAAGCATTGAGACAAATAAGCTTCTTTTTTGATGGAACTAACCCGTATTTGCGTTACATGGAGAGGAAGACTATGAAACGTCCCATTGTTAGCCCGATGGCAAGGGGATTCTAACCCATGATCCATCTACCACTGAGGATATTTTATATCAGCACTGAAATGTGACAAAAATTCGTATCAACCAGCAATCGCTGAAGTTTAACCCTGAGTCACCTCATTGGAAGGCGGGCGCTCTAACAAGTGGATAACTACAGATACATTGAAAGGTGCAAAATGCTCCTGAAATCTCCCGAACAACAATTTGACCATACACCGATTGACCAATATTGGGATGTCTAGATTTCTTAATATTGGTCCTATATAGAGCCAATATCGGCCTATATACACCCAATATGTTGGGCAAATAATGACTGTAAAATAACTTGTAAATCTGACAACTCTATAGGGCCAATATGGGCTGTAAAGTGGCTGTAAAATATCGGGTGAAAGGACAATTCTGTATAAGGCAATTATCGGAAAAATAACAGCCCTTTGAATCCTAATTAGGCCAAAATTCATGAATATTGGTCCATTGAGGGCCCAAGTTATTTTGCTGCTAGGGCTTTGTCTTAAATTGCATTATAAACAAACGATGCTACATTTGGCCCATAAGTATACTATGTCGTAAGGATATGAATGGATTAATGTAATTTAGGTGTTTTAAACGTCAATTATTATTATTGGCATAACCTAAAAAAGAGTCGAAGCTATTTATTTATGAAAATTAACATGGTTGACCATCGCCTATGGTATGGAGTTTTTTTGTATTCTATGAATAGCCATTTAAGTATTTTACAGTAGTTCCTAAAATTCATTTGACTATCAACGTTTACCAGGAAATCATTTACTTAATTTATAGTACGTGGGCCGTAAAGGGTTTTTCTAAGAAGATATTCTGACATACATAAATCTACTTTTACACAATAATAGTCAGAAAAATAACAGCGTTTTATTATTTTTCACCTTGCCTTGACCCACCATAGATAATGTTTGAGGGTACTGTTTAAATGGGATAAAAATGGGCTGGGGTCTTTCATTCCCATAAATGGGAATGAAAAGCGGTAATAATCAGTACTGCAATTCAAGAAAGCTGTTAAAACTGCATGTTTTAATATCTATAAAATATGGTTGTATTTCAAATAAAAACTTTGTATTTAACTTAAATTAGAAAAAAAATAAAACACCAGTTATTAATATTAATAACCAGTTATAATTTGAGTTTTATGTTCTCTGAATAAATATTGCCATTTTGTGACAATTAAAATCGCTAAAAATGCGAATATTCATATTCTTTTTTGTAGTTGTGTTTTTCTTCTGTGATATATTTTTATATCATTTAATTACACATTCAGCAAAGTTATTTTAGAGATTATAGAAAAAATTTATGAATGCTTAAGCTGTTGTGGCACACTAAATGTCTTTCAAAAAACCAAATACCTAAAATTGATATAAATATTGCTTTAAAATGTATATTTTTGGTATTTTTTACCTTTCCCTAACAGCCTGCGTGACGTCATTTGGCAGTTGGAGAGCGCGGTGCGGAGGTCCAAATATTATTGCCACTATCTGCCTCCGATCTAAATTGTAGTCTCATCGTGTGCGCAATCTCCAATATTGCCTTTATATATGCGCAAGTCAAACACTTAACCACAATTTAGACTACTTACACCATATGAAATAAAATGCTTTAAAACTATCTCTATTATCCTCATAAACATTAGAAAAAATAAATGTAAAATATGCAAATGTAATGATTAAATATATCAAATATGTAATAAATAAATGTAAAATATAAAATTATTAAATATAGTTACTAATAAGTCAATATTTGTGGAGACACATAAGATATTATTATCTATATTTTATTCCCTTTTTTGAAACATTTTTTTCAGGAAGTTTGAAATTTGAGAATATTTAAAAGGAAAAGCTTGAATTTCAAAAAAATTATAATGTTTGAATAGTTAAAAATGTTAAAGCTTTTAAACTACTTATAAAAAATTAGATCTTAAAAATTTAGATAGTACAAAAATCTAGAGATTTAAACTGAACATAAAAAATATTTTATGCGTTATGATTTTTTAAGAAATTGAAAAATTATATGTTAAAGGAAGACGAAATAAAATGTAACTTCAGACTATTGTGTAAAATATAAGTAATAACAATAGCTAATTGTTGGTATTATAAAGTATTTTTTTAAATGTGTACGTCTTTATAATTTAACTATTTCATATTTACAATAGTTAACACAATCGCGATTTAACACAACTATGCGTATTACGAAATTCAAATAATAAAATAAGAAGAACAGAGAAAATTGAATATTGTAATTAAAAAAATATCAATTACGAGCTAATAAAAGATTATACATACATTTTTACTGATTTTCAACGATTTAATTTAAATTTTAAAATACTTTAATAATTTAAAATATAATTTTAATAGTTTAACTAATTTACTGTTAATTTTTTTCCTAAAATCGCATTTCGTCATACTAATAATAAATGTAATTTAATAATTCATTTTTTAAGATTTGATTACCTGATGAAATTTGACAATAGCTGATCTGCATAAATTATAAAGATTATTTTCAACGTTTAAAGAAATATCGGGTAAAATTATCATAACGTTGCGTTTTAATGATATAATATAGTCCAAAAAAACTATTCTTAATTTTTTAAAACAGTTATCTGTTAAATAATAATTTAAATAACTTAATTAAACAAAAAGTTTCCAGACATGTTAAATTGCGTAGAAATGCTATAATAGCATTTGACTAAGATGTAATTTTCTTCTTACTAAAAATGTAAATTTTAAAAAATTACTCTCAACTTTCTTAACAAATGAATGCATCATGTGCAGTTAACTATAATATACTAGTTAATACAGTAATTTTTTTCTTGATAGCTAAAATAATTTATTTCTAATTTCAAGAATGAATAGACATTTTCTCGGAAATTTTGCTTTTAGATGTCATTAATTATGTAAAAGGCTTAATATAAATAATTGATGAATATTTGTAATTTTTAACATACCAGAATGCAACACTCATAAAATATATAATTTTAGCATAATGTGATAGTTGCATCGGTAATGTATTCTCAATAAGATTGGATGAGCATTAAATAAAATAATGATTGAAGGCTTTCTTGATAGTCTGTACAAATCTAAAACAAAGACAGAATAAATAAAAATATATTCACGGTGAAAATAAATTCTAGTAAAATTACCGTTCTTGTATGGCAATCACACTTCTGGTTAAAAACAATAACGTGAAAATAATAGTTTTGATAATAAAACCAAAATATACGGTATTTAAACCATTCATTTCATAATTTTCCATTCGTATGGCAACAGTTGACCGGAATTCCTGGTTTCCAAAATAGTTCTTATTACGATACATTCAGTAAAATACAAAACTGAAAATTATTTTTATGTCATGCCTTATGGTATCGTGATAAAATTATTGTATTCTACCACATTTACTACTGAACAGAATGGTGTAATAAAACAATATTTTAGTGTTATTTTTACCAAAAGTCATTTTTTAAAGCACTTTGGTAAAATTTACATCACTTTTTAGTGTTCCCTTAAAACCGAAAAAAAAAAAAAAAAAACATTAAATTTAACCCTATTTCAGTAGTTTTCACCATAAATTTTTATCATATCCATTATTTTTATCAAAGTTAAATCATTATCCTCTTTAATCAAATCACTATCCCGGCAACAGGTTTTGTCAGATTCCAACAATACTGCCAAATGACATAATAGTCATATAACAAAATAGCGATATAACTTAAAAATGCTAATAAAACGCTTAAAAAATAATTTCTTGTTTTTTAACATGCATACTTAAATTATTGCATAAAACCAAATAATTAAATTAGTTTAATCAGTACTGTAAGAGCAATAAAGCATAGTTATATTGATTTCAAGAGTTATTACTCATCACTGTAAATAAGGTTTTTCTCATTTAGGCTTCATAATGTTTCATTTCTTAATTTTTTAAACAGACCAAACATTGAACAACAATGACCACTTTTCTTTCAAAAAAAAATATCGCTTGTCTTAAATGTCATTTTTTACTTTGTTTAAAAGGTGTTTTGAACAACTCTCTGATTCCCTTGTCCTAAGGGTAACAATTTTGGACAAGACAAATGACGCTTCTCTGTCACAAACTTCTTGACCATTCCTTTAAAGCCAGCAAGAAAATTGTACCGGGGGCAAGTATTTGGGTAGGAATAAAAACAATAGCTTCTTCAAACCGAAAATTCAGAAAAAGTTTAAATCGTTGGCCTACCTGGTGATTTCCTTAGTCTTGAAAAATCGTTAGCAATCTATAGAGTGTCCCCTCGAGTCTCTCTCTAAAATAACAGTCAGTAAAACTACCTTTCTTGAAAGACGTTTATTCTTTTCCTTCATTTATCTTCTGTTTCTGTCAGGTTGTATTACTTCAGAAATCCGAACATTAAATTCAAATACATCAATGTGTTTCTCTTTTAATCATGAAATACAACTTAGAAAAGTTTGACTCACATTAAAATGTTTTTAATAATTGACACTCAGTTTGTAATATTTAACGTTTGAATTATAATAAATAAAATTTATGTAAACAAAAACTGTTAAGGCTCTGAGTGAGACTTTAATTGTTATAATTTTATTCATGCGGAATTAAAAGATCTATTATGAAATATCAATTAACAACATACTCACAAGTACATTATCAGAAAAATGTATTAAATGTTGAATAATAATCTCCGTACCTTGAACCCTAATACGATGCAAAATTTGCTGTAGCCTAAGTAAGATGTCAAATTCAGTTTGATTTCATTTAAATTAAATCGTACACTGAAATAAATTAAGATCAACCGGTCAATCTGGTGAAATTTACCGTGTTTTTGGCTCGATGGAAACACCAAATGGCTTGGTAATTTTTAAAGAAGTGCTTTAGTAATGACTTATGTAAATTTAACAATAATATATGAAAAATATGATAATTTTATTATGGTACCTTAAAGCACGGCATAAAAACCATTAATTAGGTTGAATTTACTTTTTAGTTGTAATTTTTACTAAATGTATGATATTAAGAACCATAATTTTGAAAACCAAAATATTCGGTAAACCGTTACCATATGTAACCGTTACCATATGAACGGGAGAATTACAAAATGAATGGTTTAAATACCATATATTTTGTTTTTATCAACTAGATTTATGTTGTTGTTTTCTACTAGAAATGTCACCACCATAGAGTACGGTAAATTTACCAGAATTTTTTTCTCCGTCTAGTATCATATGAAAAAAATTTTAAGAATTAAATTTCGATATGGGTTAAATCCGCTTCAAAATTTCTATAAGTATGGCATGTCTTTCAAATTTCGCAAAATTAAGGAACCAGATAAATATTTTAATTAATTGTTTTTGTATATCTTTCTGACTTGTTGATTGTATTCAACAAAAATACAGTATGACAAGAAATAATTTGGTCACCATACCAAAAATATCATGTTTATTAAATTATTAAACCAAAACTTTCGAGTAGAACATATTATATTACTATTTAAAACATTGCTATTCAAATTATTCAATTTTCAAGGAATATTTTTGATCAAATAAACATGACATCTTTCAAAATGAGACTTAAATATTTAACCTCAAGAACTTATTGTTTTGAACAGTCTTAATTATAGGATACTTGTTCTTTTCAATTTGTTTTAACAGTTTTTCTTTAAGAAACTTTTAAAAAAAATAATTAATTGTTTTTAATAATGTTTTTTAACGTCACAGTAAAAACTTTTAGTGTGTCTCTCCACCAAAAATGGTATTAACTATTTTACACCTAAGTGGTGTTGTGAAACGCCATACATAACTTTTGAAGCTAGTGTTTTGAATCTAGCGTTTACACTACTACTTGGTGCAAAGCAGCCGCCATCATTTTTGTTATTCAATAATATTAAAAGTCATTGTTACAGAAGGTAACATACGCAAAAGAGTCAGTTAAGTTTTTATACAATGCGATGTAAAGAAAGAATCATGAATTTAAAATGCTAATTTTAATTAACTAATTCTTAAAATAAAATTAGTTTTTAAATCAAACATCAGCGTAGCACAGAGAATCTTAAGAAGAATATGAACTAGGATAAATAACAACGGAATAATACAACGGAATACAACGGATAATACAAGGGAACAAATTCTTAATACAATGGAATAATACAGCGGAAATGGATAGAAATTACAAATTTTAAAACCAGTTAATACAGATATCTTAAAATTAAAATATAATAATTATTATTACGCAATTAAATCATATAGTTACATTTTGTAACAGAGAATGTTTGTTTTTGTAGATGTATATTAGTGGCAAAACAATAACAAACTCACTCTAATTCGCAATCGATTGAAAACAATATATTGATGATATCTTAAAATTGGCATGTTTAAAAGCATAAACTATTTTCGAATGGACTGAACTTACATGATGTTGAAGTATGCATTTTATATTACTGGTGTTAAGATTTAACTACATCGTTTTAAGTATATATGAGCGCTCGATTTATTGTTAAAAAATAAAGTGTTCATAAAAATAAAGTGTTCATTCACGCAATGTTTGTATTATTTAACATCAGATTCAGAGAGGTAATACGCTATTGTTTTTACAGAGTAGTAAAGTTACAGCACGTTTGCATGTTATTATGGTTCAAGGTACTGATACAATACTTCATTGCTGTTTTTTTTCCGAAAATGACAGCGAAGCGATTTAGTTCAATTTAACAATCAAATGAAAAGATAATTTAAATTAATTTTTATGACAAAATAAATAATTAAATTACATTCAATTACTCAAATGAGAAATGATTTTTAGATAAATAATAATTTCAGAACTGTATTCCTTTTTGTTAAGCTAAGAAAAAAATTGCAGTAGACGAAATGCTCTGTCTTATATATTTATCCTTCTCTCAGCTTTAAAAAAAAATTTCCATTTCATTCCAAATGTATTACAAAACATTTAACACGAATACCTTTACAAAAACACTCTTAAAATTGAGCCCTAACAACTTATTGTTTTTAAAAAAAGCCTTAAAGACATGATAGTAATATTTTTGTACTTTTGAAACTTTAATGAAACTCTATTCGAGCATTTTCTATTTTACGTTAGCGTCGAAAACTCTATAGATCAAGAAGATTATATCCTAAATTGCATACTTGACTTTTATGCGACGCATTTAATCGTTTGTTTAACGGATTTTTAAAGTAGTTGAACCCGTTTAGGGCTTTAAAGAAAGTTAGTGAGTCCCTTGAGAAAATGAGAGAAATTCCCAGCTTGTGTATCGGTGATAGTTTTTTCTCTAAAGCAACTCATGAATAATGTTTTCCGAAAAATTGCTTGGATTGAAATTAAATATTCTAGTTTTCAACTTCAGTTATAAATATTTTACTACTCGTATATTTCGTAAAGCTTATGTGTTCTTAAAAAAATTAAAACTATTTTTATAATCAATATCCTTTCAGCCTTTTAAATAAATTGCTTTTGCAGCGAGAAATTGAAATAACACTTTAAGTGAAAGTTTCTTTTTCCTGAAATGCTATCCATTAAACGTAGGTTGTAAATTAAATCTAAATTAAAATATAAATGTATAATTTATTTTAGAAGGTTTCTGATACGCTTAAATTTTGCTCTAATCAGTGAGTAAAAGACATTTTAAATGAATTACTTTTATAAGACTGTTTTTACATGCAACTTACTTTAAAATTGTTTGTTTAAATAAGTTTTGTTTATTTAAATTTCTTTATACCTAGCTATAATTGTATTGATACAAAATCAATCAAAACCAAATTTTGACTTTGATTTTTATTAAAATTTTGTACAAAGGTATTATAAGATATACGCTTTAGAATCAGGTTAAATGTGATTATTCAGCTCTCATGGTTGTGATTACATTGACAAAATAATAACACTTTGAATTTTCGGATTAACCCAAAAGAAGTGAGTTAAGGAACGCTTCATATTACTTCATAATTTTATGCCCAAGCATTGAACAGCCAACCCAACTCTTAGTTTACGACTACAAATTTTCAACTTCGTAGCCTTGTAAATGTACCCAGCCTAGAAGACAAGGGATCAGCTTTGGGACTAACTAGCCTTCTTGGAAGACTTTTTTGATATAATTAACCCTCATATGCGTTACATGGAGAGGAAAACCCTCCACGGTTAGCCCAACTGCTAAGGGATTTTGACCCAAGATCCGTCAACTAATGAGTCAGCACTGTGATCGTTGCGAGTAGATAGCAGAATTCGTATCAACCAGCCACCACTAGAATTCGAACCTGGGTTACCTCATTGGTAAACGAACGCTCTATCCCCTGAGCTACCATGGTTTTGAGAACACTTAATTTCAAGTTATTTCAAATCAAATGTCCATATTCACTTTAAAGAATATAGTTAAATCTAACCATTATTGAAGAAAGCGTATACCAACTGAATTACCATTATTCGCGAATTATTATCGAAAACACTGATTTCAGCGTACTTTGGATGTCACTAGTAGATTGCTAACAATCGAATTCGAGATGACGTATGTTTGTTGTTATCTTGCATGATGTTATACATTTACAGAAAACTTTCTCTTTTGTAAAATATATTTATATTATTAAATGTGTAATAAAGGTAAACATATTTTAATTTTTAAATATCTCTCGATTGAATTAAATATTTTTATAATATATAGTTTTTAACCGCCTCTGCTCTGTATAGTTCAAATCGAAATCGTCTTAATATTCATTTTGTATTTAGTTTACGCTTGATTTGCAAACTATTTTTATTTTAAAAATTTATGCTTGCTCGGATCTTAAATTAACTGTTTTTACTTTAAGTTGTATTGTAAAAAAAAACTTTACTCCAGCTCTTATACGTATCATATCTTATTGTTATTATAAATTTTAATATTAATGAGCGACAAAAATGAAAGCAACTAATTTACTCCAAAAGTAGTGTTAAGTATCATTTCCGGTGTTTCACTATACCAAGAAATGTACTTTGTGTTTGGTTACACCAAAAATTATATCTGTTGTTTTACTACACCACTTTTGGTGTAAAGTAGGTGTCACGGTGTTTAGTTTTAAGATATCTAAAAATGTTTAGAGCGTACGCTCTTTCATAGAAACGTATTCTTAAGAGGAAGGAACTTAAAATAGCATTAGAACGATAGTTTCAGCTTATAAGATGACGGTGCTAGGCAGATATGAAAGAAAGAGAAAGTTATTAATTTTCAACTTGTCAGGGATGCAGCGTTACTGAATAATAAAATTTTCCTTCCTACCCCGTTTTAATTCTCCCATTGTTATATATCTATATTAAATACGTTACATACGTTATTGCATTTTTATCTTCGATACGGTATTCTCTTTAGAGGTTATATATAAGCTAATTTATTTTATAACAACTTTGTGAATTTAAATAACACTATAATTCCTATTATTTTAAATATCCAGCGCTGAAACAAACTTACAGTTTAAGTAATTTTTGCTGTGATTGATTTTTCCCTTTTATAGGTACGATCTTTATGTTTTGAAGGCTGACAATAATTGTGCTAAATATTTGTGTTGACGATAATATAAGTTAAGAAAATAGATCGACATGGAAATCCAAACATCTGATTGTAGTACTCCAATCTAATACCAATACGTCAACTTTATGTACTTTGATTTGTGCTTAGTTTATGACTTTATCTTTAGTCCAAAAAGCATATCCTATGCTTTTTTGGAGAGTAGTCTGAAGTTAAAAATTATCTTCAGTTAAATAATGTCAAAAAATATCATTATAAAAAACTCAAAACTAAATGTTGCAGAAGGCGATATGCGTTAAAAATTCTACATTAGCAAACAATATTAAATGTACTTTTGTTTACAGTAAATATACATTATTCAGTGAAATGCATTATTCAGAAGCAACAAAATTTATATCGAAGAAATAGAATTGTCGCTCACTTACAAATTTTAATAGCAAAAACAACAAAACATGATGTGTGGTGAAATGAAAAGTTTAACAATTTCATTTTCTAGCCGAGAAAGCTTCAAGAATTTCTTTTTTCGGTAAAAAGCGAAGCAAAGTAAAATTTTCTTTTTTGCAGATATTAATTTCATTTTTACACTGTTTGAGACATTAAAAAACATTTTATTATTTTCTTTGAAAAATAAGATACACTACTAAGATAAAAACTTTTTTTATCGCTTTCAGTGTTTTATTTTTTTCAACAAATTATTTCTTCTAAGAAATAGAGTACCAGTGCATGAACCATAAAAGATTAAAATTCTTTTATTCATTTGGAATTTAATTATTTTTCTCTAAGGTAAATTAATATTGATGTGGAATTTTTTAATAAAAAACGCATAGATTTTTACTGCACTTTTAATTTTAAGTGTTTTGCTACTCATTAAAATGAAGTGAAGTACTATGGACAAAATCAAACTGCATCCTTTAAAGCGCTCATTAGATTAAAAAAATATGTTGTGAGATAAAAATCAAATTTTTTTTTCAGTTGTAAAAGAAATTATTATTTAATCAATTAGTTTTAATATATATTTTATTGTGTTTTCGCGAGAATATTAATTGAAAATACTTAATATGCCATTTTTAAATGGACGGAGAATTAATTTGAAATAAAGCCTTATTTTCTTTGGAAAAAATTTTTTATCATTTTTAAATCTATTGAAATGCTTTTTCATTGTATTAATTAGAATATATCCTTTTTAGTGCAAGGAAACAAATAAAGAAAGAAGAGAAAACTTCTGCCTCAATAAATTAAACTGGTTTTTAACTATACTTTATTCAAACAAATAAAGTCCCGCAGTGGACTGATCGTTAGGACACGGTTCCCAGCAGATCACCGAAGTCAAGCATCACTGGCTGCGGTCAGTGTGCGGGTGGGTGAGCACTTGGATCAGTCTGCGTAGGGACCGAGGGTGTGCGGTATTGGTCCACGTTAAACTGTTCTACCGTAAAGTGCTCGACTTCGCGTGCAGGTCGTTGGGCTACCGAAGCAGGGGTGCCATCCCCTCTGCAGAGGATCAAAATTGTGATGGCATGTCTTCGGATCATCCTCAGGGATTTTTCCCAGACCGTCACTAATAGCCCATTGTGCAGCTCTAGTGCGACGTAAATTAACTACATCCACATCAAACAAATAAAAGCAATATTTTTTTTAGATACTGTTAAATCTTTGTAATACACAAGTGAAAAAAAAAAGAATACTCAGAAGTTAAACATGCACAGAGGTAAAAAAATATGAGCAGAATTACCAGAATATGGTGCTATGTGAACACCAAAAAGCTTGGCAATTTAGCCGAAGTGCTTTTGTAATTATTTTACTAAAATTAACAGTAAAATATAATTTTATATTATGCAATAAAATTTGTTAAATGAGGTAAAATTAGGTAATTATATTATGATACATTAGAACATGGCGATAAAACCATTTATTCGATTAAATTTACTTTTCAGTTTTGTACATTTCACTAAATAAGTGATATCAAGAACTATAATTTTAAAAACAAGAATTTCTGGTAAACAGTTACCAAATAAACGGAAAAACTATATAAGATGGTTTAATGGTTTTATTATCTAAAATGATGGGGGGGGGGTACCAGAAATATAATTATCATACAATGAGGCAATTTAACCAGAGTTTTTTCTCTGTGTGCAGTAATCTAGTTGAGCCTGATATTACACAATTACAATGTGAAAATTTGGAGTATGGATAACTTTTGCTCCAACGAGCTGAGGATAATCGCAAAATAAATAATATTCCTTATGTTTTGAAGAAATGACCTCTAACGTGTTAATTAATTAGTGCTTACAATTTAGTTACGAAATCAGACATAACAGTGTACTTCCTCTGAACAAGCATGCCTTTTCTTTTGTATTTGGATTTTCGGCCATCAAAATAATGGGATAGCCGATATCTGGAAACTATGGTTCCTATAATTTAGTCAGAAAAGTCGTCTAAAGTTTGAAGCCATCAGTGTTGTTTTAAATTTTGGCGTATTTCGCTATATCTAAAAAACTTTTTAAAAGGAAAAATAATTGTTTTAGCTCAAAACTATGAAACTCATTTACTTGAAGATAATTCAATGCCAAAAATTATTTTTAATAAATATTTATTACTTTTAATGATTTTATCACTTGATGGTCGAAAAATTTTGAATTGCAAGAACGGTAAATTTTGCACCATGTCATTTAAAATGACCAAATTCAAAACTTGAACGAAATCGCGGAATAGTTTCTGAGTTGGGAAATTTAAAAAAATGTTTTTTTTAATATATATATATATATATATATATATATATATATATATATCAGTGAATTTTTTTTTAAACAGTGCACAAAAAGTATCTTGCAAATATGAATTTAGTTTTAAAAGACTTCTGCCTCTCATTTGTTTACCTTTTCTACAGAACAATGGTTTCAATCAAATGTAGAATGGAAAACCTGCAAGGTAACCAGTGGAATTATTTAAAATTGTTTAAAACGAATCTTTCATTGAAATTCATTTCAATTTTGCAAGATATTGAAATTAAAAATGTAAACAAAAGTTCTTTAAAAATTATAGTTCGTGATCTAAGTCCATAAGTGTTCAATGATGATAACTAATTATTTGAAATTAAAATTTACTAATTCTGAAAAATATATTAGAGTGGTCAACTGAGTTTTAAACAAGTTCCTTTTTTTTATTTAAAACTTATTTGACATATTAGAATATACAAAAAATTTACTAATCATGTATACTTTAGAACTATACAAAACCATTTTTTGTGAGTTTAAGTTTTTCCTGTCGTTTGCAACATTATAAAATTCACTTCAAAATAATAAATATGACTACCTTTCCTTAAAGATTCGTGACATCAAGATAAGAATAGCATTTTTTTCTCATAAAAGTCCGTAATTTTTAAAGTACATGTTTTCCAAAAATGAACGGATGACAGATTTGGGGAAAGTATATTTTGTTCCGTCACGAATCGTCGTTAGATCTTATAATATATCCGCTGTAGAAATAAGATTTTAAAACAAAAGTTTCTTAGACACTGCCAATGACTAATATATACTTATAAACATTTAAAAATAATTTTTATAAGTTTGAATTTTTCATGTTATTATTAATATTAAAACTGATAATGTATACTTTGATGAATTAATTTTAACTGACTTAATTTTAATCAACTTATAATGTATACTTTAAAACTAATCAAAAATAATTTTTATGAGTTTGAGTTTTTTCTATTATTAACAACATTTTAAATTCACTTCAAATTAATAAATATGACTACCTTTCCTTAAAGATTCGTGACATCAAGATGAGAACTGCTTTTTTTCATAACAGTCCACAATTATCAAAGAACACATTTTCCAAAAATGAACGGATGACAGATTTAGGAAAAATATATTTGTTCCGTCACGAATCGTCGTTAGATCTTATAATTTATCCACTGTAGAAATAAGATTTTAAAACACAATTTTCTTAGACACTATAGATTTTAATATAGATTTTAGGTTTATTTAAAAATAAAAATTCTATGAGTTTGAGTTTTCAATGTTATTCGCAATATTATAAACTGATAACGTATGCTTTAATAACTTAATTTTAACTGACTTATAAATAATTTTTGTAAGTTTGAGTTTTTTATGTTATTACTCAACATTATAAAATTCTCTTCAAAATAATAAGACTACCTTTTCTTAAAGATTCGTGACATCAAGATAGGAGCTACACTTTGTTTTCTCATAGCAGTCCATAATTTTCTAAGCACATATTTTCAAAAAAAAAAAAAAAAAAAAGCATAGATGACAGATTTCAGGAAAATATATTTTGTTTCGTCACGAATCGTCGTTAGATCTTATGTATCCACTATAGAAATGAGATTTCAAAACAAAAGTTTCCTTGACACTGCCAATAACTATACTTGAAAGTATTGAAATAAAAAAGAAGAGACTTAAATATGAAAAATTGTTCAAACGGCCGTCTAATAAAAATAATGCGAATAAAAATATTCTATGGAAGTTCGCTCTGTCATATATGAAGGAAAAGTGTTTTAGCCAGTGTGGTTGTCAGCATTCGGCGACGGTCGATTCGTCGTTCGGACACGTTCATAAAAAGAAGAAAAAAAGGCAATAAAATGAAATAAAGAGCGATAAAAAGACTGTTGCGTTATTCAAAAAAATTTTTTTATGAAATACCAGATCAGTCGTCCGTCAAAAAGGTGGGAAAATATTTTATGGAGCAATAGCGCAGTAAATCAAAATTCAAAATACATTATATTCTGAATAAATATACCAGAATTTTTGAAATTTCAGTTGAATATCAATATCATAAAACTCGCTTTAAGGTTTTGATATAAAAAAGAACATTGTTTATAATTTTTTTATGGTAGTTGTAAAAGTAAAAAATATATGAAAAGGAAGGATAATAAATTTATTTGGATTCTAACTGAATTTAAATATATAGATAGATATCCATTTTTTAAATTTTTTTTCACAATTCTTTTCAAATTTTTGCGAAGGTTTATCTTATTTCGGTAAATACTTGTTCCATAATCTCTAAGTACCCAAGAGAATTTTACTCTTTCCATCTTTTTATTTTGATTCTGATTTTACATTATATTTTTTCATCAGGCTTGGCACTAATGCTGTATCCATAGCTGTAGCTTAGTTTACTGGTTTCAACGAATTGTTGATTTCTTCTCTAGGCTCAGAAAATGCCAAGAGAATGAAATGTTCACAAGCATGCCAGACATGCTTGATGCGGAATTCCATTTACTAGTAAGCAACTTAGTTTTTTTTTTTTCTTTTTACAATTACAGTGATATCATATCTATATTAAATAATTTGAATCTTCTTGACAACACTGACTCAATAAAAATTAATGACCTTGTACTTGGCAAAATTTTTTTAAAAAACAAATAATAAAATAAATAAAAATATAGTGTTACGCTTTATTTAAAATTTGAAATTCAATTTTTATTGATAAAATAAAAAACAGTTTTAAAATACAGAACAAATGAACCAAATTGAATAATGGTTTTCAAATGAGTTCAAAATGCTTTTCTTTGCATAGTTCTATTCTAAATCAATTAAATAATTTAAACATGGTTTTTCAAAGCCATGTCTCCAAGAAATTTTTTTTTTTAAAAAAACATAGTTTAAGTGCCTCACACTTGATGTAAACCAATGATTTTAAACTCTATATATCATGTTGCTGTGAAGAACTATCTGGGCTTTAGAACGGAAAAATAACGTAAATATTTTTCAAGTTATTAAACTTTTTTAAAAAAAATTGCTAATTTGGTGGCATTTTCCACCTTAGATGAAAATTATCAGCATCACTGCCTTATTTTCAGATTTTTAAAATTTTTAAAAGCCAGTTTTTTGTTTTATTTTAATTTTTAAATTTATAATTCAGCAATAGAGAAAGTTTTTAAATATTAAAAAATTAGACCACAAATGCTTTCATTTCCACTAAACTGTGGCTGCTCTCCATATTGACATTTTGCGCTATTTTCAGAATAATCCTAAACAGTGCAATAGATAGGCTAAACTTGTCCTAACAGTCGTGATTAACAGTTACAAACTCACAGAAGTTATCAAAATAGTATATTTTTTGCAAAAAAGCATCATTTTATATGCTGACGTAACATTCGAAATACAACCATAAGAAAAATTTTCGGATAAGCCAAGAGAATGACATTTAAGAAATTGTAAAAATTTTTAGAAAATTGTGCATAAATAATCTCTTTTATATACACATAAATACATGGAGAAAATAATTCTATTCAGGGAAGTATAAAGAAATAACAAATTTCTATCGCAATCCTACTTTAGGATATTTTATTTAGGATATTTGTTAGGCTTTTGTAGAATCACCCATATGCATTCAAAATCTCTTTATCTTTAAACCAACTTTTATAATCTTAATTCTAATCCCACAAATGACATGTTATTTCAGTTTACATGAAATTAAAATTTTCTTGGAATTAAAAGCTTTGATATAAAATCTTATTTGAAAGAGAGGAAAAAATCATGCACTAATAATGTGAAAAACGCTCATGAAAAATGACGTTTCCTCGGGTGATGAAGCTCCAATTCAATATGCAAAATTGATTCACACTTAAGTACTTTTAATTTATTGGAGTGAAAAAGTAATAACTGAGTCTGTTAATCATTAGCAATAAGAAATAAAACGTTAAAACCCGTCGCATTTACTCAATAATGGATTTACTTATTAAATATCTCTTCAGAAAATTGGATTATATTCGCATTAAAGTTTTCGCTCCCAAATCTTCATTATTTTGAAAACTCGCCACATCGTCAATGTAATGACCAAAGATTAATTAAATGATATTTTGAAAAAGATTCTGTCTACTTATTTCTTCTGATGGCACGCTTTCAAAGATAAAGGCTTTTTAATCTGAATATCATGAATAATGACCCTAAAAAACTGAAATTAAAATAAATAATTATACACTTTCTTTGCAACGATCATTATTTAAAAAAAAGAATTACCGCCTTTTCTGATAAATGTTCGTTCAACTGATTAGAATTTCTTAAATAATAAAATTATGCCCTGTTTTCATTAATTAAATAGGTCGTATTTTAATAAGTCACATTTTTTTCTCATTAAAATCTTAATATGTTTTGGTAAGATAATGCGATATTTAGTATTTTGAAGCATTTATGTTGTCCAAAGATATAATTTTCTGATAATATTGTTTTTTTAAGAGTCATTTCAGTAATAATAAGACAGTTGACATATAAAATGGTTTGCAATTTATGTAAAGATTTACGAAGTAAATTGTTTTCATTTATTTGTTTCCTAATCAACTAATTCTAAATTAAATTGATATCTTGGTGACGTTAAAGTAATAAAAGTAAATATTTTGAAATTTGATGATTAAAAAAAGTCTGTGTATTAAATTACTCTAAACTCTTAATAACGAGGACACCGAGTTGGTGTGGTGGGTTAAGTCTTCGCCTTCCACAGCTGGTGAAAGGGATAGATTCCCAACGCTAAAGGTTGTATCTCTAATCAGACTGTATATTCTTGCCAGTTTGACCATACTTCTTTCTCAGTACCTAATTAAAGCAAAGCTGTTTGTATTTTCGTTGGTTAATAATTGCGTAGTTCATTTGCTCTTACTGCATTTGTTAAAACGTAGTTTTAATTATAAATATCCTTCTTTGAATTAAACAGCTGTGATTAAAACAAAGCTATCTATATATCTTTTGCTAAATAATTGTATTTTCATTCACTTTTGTCGTATTTGATTAAACTTCATTTTAATTATAAATGCCCTTGTTTGACTTTAATAGCTGTAATTAAGACAAAGCTATCTATTTTTTTTGCTACTAAGTAATTGTATTTTTCATTTGCTTTGGCTGCATTTGATTAAACTTTATTTTAATTATAAATATTCATGTTTGGTTTAAACAGTCGTGATTAGAACAAAGCTGTCTATATTTCTGTTACTAAATAATTGAAAATGTAGGTATCTCTGAGTAAGGCAGATATGGTTAGAGATATGAGAAGGAAATGCCTAACATTTCTCATTCAATTATTAGACAGGAGAACATGTATTATAAGCGTCACAAGAGAATTTCACTCATTTGCAAACTCCCATCTAAATATATGCAGTATTCACCCTAAACTATCATTATATACACTCATACAAGTTTTATAAAATTAAATAAAAATTATTATAACATTTTCCTTTCCTTAAACTCTAATTTAATTTTCTGAAATCAAGTCATAATTATCGTTTCATTTTTTTAAATCTCTAATAATTCTAAGAATTTAAAGAATATCTATTGTTAGCATCTTGTATACAAATTCCGAAAATCAGTTGAATTTTATCGTTGATCAGTGGCGTTCAGGTGGACGATGGGATCAACGGCCATAGACATCTAGTCAAGGGAGCACCCAATAAACGGCTAAAGATACTCAGATTTTAAAACTATATTTTTTATTATTAAATTAATTTTTATAATAATATAATAGTTCTAACATAAGAAGAGTTATAGGTTTAATTAAACACAGGGATAGTTCTTGGTGTAGACAAACTTAAGAATAGTTCTTGGTTTCGTTAAACACATGAATATTTCTTGGTGCAAACAAACATTAGAATAGTTAATATAATCTCTGTTTTCACAATATTGATATTACAAATTTAGATATGCGTTTTTAAATTTTTGGCAAAACTGTTAATTTAAGGCCTCTAATGAAAATATAACTTTCAAATCATTTCTTGTTAGGAATCTAAAATAAATAAACTAAGAGTAGTTCTTACGGAGCAATCTGTATATTTTTCAGGCGTCATACATACAGTTAGGAAAAAATATTTCTTTCAACCACATAAAAACAAAATACCTTGAAAAAAAGAATTTATTTTTGAAAATTATACTACTCTATCTTTGTAAAAATCTATTGAAGGCCAAATTTAAAAACTGCAGTTTTTCTATATGTAACATATTGAGTAATCATTTTTGTATAATGTCAAGAAAAATTATTTTTCAGTTTATCAAAATAAATATTTCGTCTCTAAGCTATGCATTTTTGGATAGAACGCAAACTGGAAAATGTATCCTTATATCTTGCATGCAAGAGGCTGACAATGACGAATTTTGCGTTTTCATTTACGTTTATACTGGAAGATATCCATCATCTGTTTAAAACTTTTAAGTTATCTCTTACATAAGCTTCCAAAATCTCACAGACTTAATCCATCATATAACGTACTATTAAGTCTTTCATACGTTTGAGCTTAGAATGTTTTTTGCTTTACTTTCAAATTTAATTCAGAAAAAAATATTAGATTTTCTCTTCTCAGAAAGCGTGAGAAAAATGATTGCTTTTATTGTTGATTTTCAGTATGTAACATATTGCTTTTAAAATGTTATTTATTTAATGTTTTTATATTTAAACTAAAACGTTGTGTACGTTATCATTTTTTTAAATGTATAGTACTAAAATGTAAAAAGTGAAAACATAGAAAGTGCTTTGAATTTCAAATTTAAGAGAATTTAGACATCTTTACCATATCAGTATGAAATTTGACGTTTTATTGATAAAATTTGAAGTACTTATCATCATTCATTTCATAAATCATTAGAAAGAATGAGAAAAACATTTTTAGCCCTAAATCTATAGCCTAATTTACATATGCTCTTCAAATGTTAATCTGGTGTTATATTAATATATATATATATATATATATATACATATATATATATATATATATATATATATATAACGCGCATTGAAGTGATTCATATGTTTGAACTTAAAATGTTATTTAACTAATGTATTTGCATTTCAACTTAAAAAAAATGCATGCATTATCATTTTGTTAAACATATAGAGTTAAAATGCAATAAGTGCTCTGAATTTTAAATTTAAAAAAACTTTGACATTTTCATTTGAAGTTTAACGTATTGAAGATGAAACATAACGTGTTTATTTTCATTTATCTTACACATCATTTGTAAAAATGGACATAGAAAAAATATTTTTATCCTCTAAAAATATATCTTAATTTTCAAAGAAAAAATCTGGCCCTAATAAGTTGAAGGCCAACTCGCAGAGTTTAATGGTAATTTCTTTAAATTCAAATCGAAAATTTGTTTGACTCTTTTTAAATTTAATACAAAAAATAGTAAAAAAAAAGAGCAAAATCAGAAATTACTTTTTGAATGAAGTGTTCTTGGGATAGTTAAGTTCTTAAATTTTTTTCTCAGCAACGAATTCATTTTGTAATTGATGCAATGATGTAATTGATGATACAATGATAATTGCATACATTATCATTTTGTTAAACATATAGAGTTAAAATGCAATAAGTGCTCTGAATTTTGAATTTAAAATAACTTTGACATTTTCATTTGAAGTTTAACGTATTGAAGATGAAACATAACGTGTTTATTTTCATTTATCTTGCTCATCATTTGTAAAAATGGACATAGAAAAAATATTTTTATCCTCTAAAAATATATCTTAATTTTCAAAGAAAAAATCTGGCCCTAATACGTTGAAGGCCAACTCGCAGAGTTTTATGGTAATTTCTTTAAATTCAAATCGAAAATTTGTTTGATTTTTTTTAAATTTAATACAAAAAATTGTGAAAAAAAAAGAGCAAAATCAGAAATCACTTTTTGAATGAAGTGTTCTTGGGATAATTAAGTTCTTAAATTTTTTTTTCTCATCAGCGAATTCCTTTTGCAATTAAACAAAAAAAAATTACTCGAATACATACTTCACCAAAAACGTGATCGAGAAATTATATACAAAAATGTTTCTTCAAATAAACAGTAAAAAATAAATATTAGCCATAATTTATAATAAAAATTAATTGTAACCATGATATATAACCATAAATATTAAAAATAAAAAGTAAGTACACATACTGTGCAAGATAGAGCAAAGAGTAAAAAAAATAATACTTATTGCATGCATTTTTAGAAAAGACTGTGAAAGAAAAATTAAAAATAACGTTTTATTTTCTTATTTTTTTTTCTTTATTTCGACAGAAACCATCGAAGGAAAAAATTGAATAAATTCCTCAAAAGTGCAAAAAATATATATAAAATTTATATTCCTTAAAAGTAAAAAATTGTAAATCGCATCGATATTCATTTCAAATAAATCATGTTCAAAAACTTAATGTGATTTTAAAGTCTGTAAAGAAATGAGCAAAATATTAAACACTAACTAAATAAAAAAATGTCCCTATATTTTTTTACAAATCTTTTTTTTTTAAATTAGATATACTACCTAAAGCAGACATACTATTTTTTTAAATTGCGAACAAAAAAAAATTTTTTTTGATCCACTCAAATAATTTCAGGGATATAATCAAAAAATGCAACTTAACTGCGGTGCTTAAACTTTTAACCATTTTCCAGACTGAACTATTAGGACCATATTTTCCAGATTACGGCTGACCCCTATACTTTAAGGTTAACTAAGGATGTATTTAACACCACTCCGTGGTTTATTCCGATAAAGTTATTTTCACCGGTTAAATCATGAGAACCATTTTCGCTCTTCTAAGCAGATGTAATTTTGTTGTTTCCGAAGAAGTTTTTTCAGGTAACCTAGGCATTGTCGTAAGTTAACTAATTTTATTTACTAGCTACCATCTAAAAGTAATTCAATTTGAGCTTTCTAAGTTAATTTTGCCTCATATGAAGTAAAAGAAAAGCATTTCTTCTTTGTAGTATCACAAAGATATTTTTATGAACGTGTTGCCGCGTTTATATTGTTATTTTGTTGTATTTAAATTCATTAAAGTTATGCATAAAATACAGAATATTATGGTTTATATTCAAAACAAAATCAAATTCTCAGATTTTATAAGGTGTAACATGAAATATAACTTGAACTTATATAAAAAATTTTCATTTACATTTCGCCTCGTTACTTCTTCAGCTATTAAATTTAAGGAAAACAATCTAAATATTTCTGTATTATGCATATTTTAAACAAATAAGAATGGTTCAAGCTGAATTTTTATCAACTTAGTTTTTTAGATTAAGAAATAATGAAAATGAATTTATTTGTCTATTTCGTTTTGGTTGTGTAATGATAAAACTTTAAATATATAAATTTAGGCAGCAAAAAGGAATTATAAAGAACCGCGAAAATTTGCAAAATGAGCGATAACGAATAATAGTTTGAAGAATCACTTTTAAGTTATTTAAAATTAAAATAATTATAAAATGTATATTCAAAACAATACTTGTTACAGGTTAAAGTGTTATCGTAATTTATTTTCGTAAAATTCAGAGTTATGCAAGAGCTTTTGGAAATTATTACTCAAAAGACCGAATTTTTATTCTTATTAAATTTAACCTTAAAATTATAAAATTTTTAATTATTATTATTAATTATTATAATTAAATTTAACCTTGAAATTTATCTTCTTTAAAACCCAAAATTAAAATTTCTGATTAAGTAAAGAAAGTCTTTTATTAAAGCCACCTTTAACAGCCAGCATCCCAGATATCACATATTGTCACTGTGACGTCATAATAATAAAACGGTCACAACAGTCACAGGAGTGACCATTTTAAATCGTCTCAAGGAGGTAATAACGTGACTTTGATGTTACTCTTCCTGTGTTACCACATGGCTATTTAGTGTGACTTTTGTCACAAATATACTTTACTGAGACTAAATTTATTTTAAAAATTTTTTGCCTCTTAGATCCCTTAAAAGTCACATGGAAACAGTTTCATGACTTATCTTACTAAATTTCCAGACTTATTTTTCTGCGACTTATCTCATTTTGTTCTCATATTTACTTTTTATCCAATTTGTTTCATTGAAGTCTAGTGTATACTTTTATGCGACTTGTCTTACTAAAATTATGGTTCCACTCTATACAGAATAGTCATTTACATCATTTACAAGTCTTGTAAGCTCTTTTTTTTGCTACTAATCTCCTGCAATTAAATATGTGAATCCAATAAAGTCGCAAATGGTCTTAATGATTACATTCAAAAGACTGACCTGTTTCAGAAAACCTTCATACACGTCTTTGAAAAAGTTCGTTGTGATTTCATTTTTTTAGTTTTCCTTTCATTTTTTTATAATAATGCGCCTTTATCCACAATTTTGGCAATCACTGCTATATATGGCTCTTATTTTCTAATTTATTTGACCATTTCATCAATATTTTAGGCTTCCTTTTTTAATAAAGTCATTAACTTTTTAACAGTTTAGAAATTCAAGTATTTTAAGGTTTTATATTTCAAGCACTCAAAAAATTGAAACAAAATCGAACACTGTAAGTAAAAAATATATCACGCAAAATAAAACAGAAAATAAAATGTAAAGAAAAACTAAAACAAAATCTAAAAAGCAAGTAGCGAATTCAAATGAGTTTACATGTACCGGAATCTTTCAAGAATGGTTTAAAATAGCTTCGTTATAAGATTACTAGAGTACAAAATATGAAAACAGAAGAACAAATGGAGTTAAAAGTGTAAATGGGGGATTTTGTTTCTTTTTGTGTGTTTTCGTTCTGCAATACTGAAGCGCGCTTGATTCATTAGTTACCAAGGATTGTTCCAAAAATGGATGTGTGCAAGCTAATAATATTATACTGGATAATTTAAAGCAGTTTATAATTAATAAGGTTAATTTTTAAATATACAATTTTAATGACATTAAAAAATTAACATATATTTAAAAAGAGAGAGGGGTAGAGAAATATGATTTGCTCATTTGCGTAAATTTTTAGCCACGGATTGCCCGAATTGGATTTGCGCATGGTAAAATTATAAATTAACAAAGAAGTTTTTAGTAAATTTATCAATAATAACATACAGTTAACTCAATGATTTTATATAGAATTTAATTACTTTAGTTGGGTATCCATTGTTTATCAAATATTGAAAGAGTTTGTCTGTTTCTTGGATAGATTAGCATTACTACATATTCTTTTAATTCTATTCATTTGATTGAAAATAATATTTAAATAGATCTTTTTAAAAACAATAGAATTCCAAGTAATTAGTTTATTTATATTAAAATTAAAATCTTTTCTTATATCGTATAAATAAACAAGGCAGAAATTTTCTTCTTTTTTATTACCCAAATCCAAAAAATTAAATATAATGTTATCATCCTGATTACGAAGCAAAATTAATTCCTTGTGGTAAATATTATTCAATAAAATTGTATAATCTTGAAAATTAAAGATAAATAACTCATAAATAAATCTAAAAACATATTTTACATTAAGAGCATAATTTTTTTCATAATAGTGTAAAAATAACTTAGCTGAGAACGATGAAAAATTAAATACTTGTGGTATTCCATTATTTTGAATAAAAATATATTTTCCATTCCATAAATAATTATTTAAAGGACAAAAATAAATTAGAATTTCCCAATAATCAAAATCGCAATTAAAGATGTTTTTAAATTCATAGTTATAAAATCAAAAGAACATATTTTCCTTTAGAAAGGGGAGTGCTATTGAAAAGATCCTGGAAATCAAAATTCGCAATAGAATTTATTTTATTTTGTTTAATAAATTCTAAAACCGGTTTATTATTAGTAATATTTTATTAGTGATAATCCAAGAAAAACCTTCTTTAATAATATTATTAATAACTTTATTTAAGAAGTTAAAGTAAATGGTGCCAGGTTTAGTTAGGTAAGTATTAGACCCACAAGTAATTGTTCTAAATTTTATAGGAATTTTAGGAAATTTTAAACTGATAATTAATTGAGGAAATTGTATATTGCTAATTTTAATTTTCAATCTCTTATATAAAATTAAAATGATATTATTATTATTTAATACTAAATTTAGATAATATTATATTATTAAGCTTAACATTTTTACTATTTTTTACGTATTTAACATAGAACCTTTTACAGAAGATTGCATAATTATTCTTAGCTTTGCCCATGGGGGTAGTTAAAAAGATTTTTGTAGTTGCTTCATTGATCGAACACTTAAGAAAAATTTGTTGAATTGTTACTGTTATTTAAATTCTTTTTATTTTAAAAAATAAAATTTTTAAAGTAATAATAAACAGGCCATTTCCATTCTGCTAACTTACCTAAAGGTAAAGAGAATCTATTTGATATCTTTAAACAAATATTATTGAGATCATTAAGAAAGTATCTTAGAATTTTAATTATTGATGTAAGGTAAATGGGTCTAAATTTTAAGCATTTTATTATTAAATTCCTAAGTTCTAAATTTTCTATAATATTTAAAATACCAGTAATAATAAGTTTATTAACAAAATCAAAATTTTTCTCTTCTTCACAGTGGCATTCATAATCGGATATATTAATTTTCCATAAAGTTTTACTAATATCTTTATAATTAAATATAGTTCTACGAAGAGATTGATTATATTTAAAGCTTTTAATTATGTTTTATTCTTCTAGTGGAAACATTTTTTTTAAATTTTCAAAAATATTATGAAGTTTAATCTTATTGCAAATAGGGTTTTGAAAGTTAATAACGAAATATAAAATATCTATTTTTTTCATTTTATTTGGAGAAATATTACTCATTTTAGCTTTAATGAGATCGAAACATAGAATTTTGAAGTGAAAATTAATAAAAAAAGTTAATAATAAGATCTTAAAGCTTATATACATCATTATTCTTAAGGGAGAAAACACAATCTTTCATTGGTTTAAAATTATAATGTTTATTAAAATCTTTTTCCATATTAGAAATAAAATTTACATATAATTTGTCACTATTAAGAGTGTTTTTACCACTTCCTGAGCCCCCGTTTATCTCACTTTGTACGTTTATCTTTAATATGAAAAAGTGATTAAGTTGAGGATTTATTAAAGTTAATCTGTGTATGTTGAAAGGTATCATTTATTCCATACGGCAAAATTGCTTTGTATAAAATCATATAATAATTTTTTTGATGTCTTAAATCCATATCTTCTACAGTAACTAAAATATTAATTTTAACATTGTTAAAATTATGTTCTCTAAATTGATTTAAATTCTAGGTAATTGATAATTTTATTACAGTTTATATCTGAACGACGTTGATTAATTCTAATATTAAAAGAGTTACTGGTTTTTCCAACATATTCCATATTACAAAACCAACAGGTTAACAAATAAATAATACTTTAAATTTTACAAACAGATTGGGAGCTATCGAACGAAATTATGACATTTACATCTCAAAAGCGTCACCATGTGACTGAGAAACAGAAACAATATGTGACATTCTTGTCACATGATGATGTCACAGTGACAGTTATATATCTTATTCTGGTCTCATGCTGACGTCTAATTGACGTCAAAATGTAACTTACCCTAAAACGGACGGTACGCTTCAAAACGGACGGTACGCTTCGTCGTCGCAGAGGTCACATGTGACTTCACAAAATGAGTCACCGTGATTATCGCATTTTTGTTGCAATCTGGTAACGTTGTTATTTGGAATAGTTCATCGTTTGCGAGGCGAATATAATTTGACTACTTATTAAAGGTAAAAAATTAAGTTTCTAATAGCTTATAACTTGATGATTACTTTAAAATGGACAAAATAAATTTATTTTGTTGTTATTTAACCTGAAAAACTGTCTGTAAAAAATTCAGCTCAAATGCCAGGGACATTTTAGGTACCATCCTTATAAATTAGCAAGCAGTTTATGTGAAACTAGTTGAGAATGCGAAGCTGTTTTTTTTTTAGGGGGAGGGAGATGGACTATCTAACTACATTAATTTTAAATATTTAATAACTTTTATATAATTGATGCCATTTCCGTTGCATGTAAATATTTTTTGAATAAATTAGCAAATTAGCATCATTTTTATCAAGAAATGTTTTACGATTCAATTTTTTTTTCAAGTATTCTTCTAAATTTTTAAATGCATCTAAAGAAATTAGCATGAAACAAATACAGCTTCATAAGATATTTATGAAGGCCTGATTTGAATAGCGTTTCAACAACGTTTATTAAAAGTTGAAAAATCCAAATATTTATGCAAGCCATTTCTATCTGGTATTAAGTTGTCATATTTTATGGTTCAAAAATTCAAGTTCGTCAAAGAAAAGTGTCTTTATTCTGAGAATGTATATTTTGAAATCTTATTTCATAATTTAAAATATTGTCTGCTCTACTAATTAGCATATTCAAGGTTAGCGTCATGAAAGCCATGAAAATTGTATTTCAGAACGGGAAAATAGGATCACAAAATTAAAGTCATGTAAGCGTTCAAATTGTCTTTCGGAGTACTGTATATTGCAAAAATTGTTGTTTTACATTTCTATAGGAACATTTGTACGGTATGTTATTATCTTTTCTTTAATACTGAGTTGTATTCTATATAATATTTTAAGGAATTGATACTCAATTTTAAAACATTTATCTCAACATCAAAAAGGGAAATTTTTAAACAGCTAAAACAGCAAACGATATAATATTTTTAAAAAAATGTTTTCGACATTTTTACAGATATTTTTCGAATAGAAATATAACATGTCCACAAAAAAATTTAACTTATTGCTAAGATGTAAACACCTTGTTAAACTTCCGAAAGAAACAAAGAAAAATTAAAATTCAGCTTCAAACATTTCAGTTAAATTTATCAGAAAAATCAGCAAGGAATTCTTTTCAAATCAGAAAAACATCTTGATTTCTTTTCCAAATCGGTTTATTAACAAAACGCTTACACACGTCTTCGAAAACAAACTAAAAAAGAAAAAAAATATTTGTTTAAAAGTCATTTTCGAACGAAAGCTCTCGCAAAGTGAAGGTAAAATTTTTTTAAATCTCCATTTTTCATTCTTTTTTAGCAGCTGTCGTATGACTAAGGTTTCCGTATCTACTTACGGTCATTAGTGAATACGTAAGGAAAAATTCGTGAAGAAGAAAAAATGTCCCAAAACGTAGGACATTTTTTTGTTTCAAATCTTTTATCGAAATTCCTTGATAAAAATCGGTGGAGTTCTTATTTGAGTCGATTAAATCTAAGAAAGAAACCCCATAACTAATGACTTGTTTTCTTCATAAAAAGAAATCCAAGTATGGAAAAATTCGGAACATTTGTGTGTAAGGTTACTTTAATCAAAGCAGGTAAACGAAAGACCGGCGTGGGACTGAAACCTCTAGTCCCAAAGCTTCTATTACCGTCACCCAACTTGACGCCTGCTACTCTATTTTGTGGCTGGATAAATGAAGGAAAAAGGTCCCCACAGCGACTAATGTCACTTTAATAAGACAGGGTTCTTCTCCTGTAGACAAACGCTGATCACTTTTGCGATAAAATGATCCTATAGTTTCCCAAAAAGATGCGTAAACAGAACTTCGTCTCTTTTTTATGCTACCATTGTATAAGAGGCAGAGAAATGGGAGAAAAAAAGTATATGCTCGAAAAAATACCTGGATTTATCAACGGTTGTAGATTTATTTTTGTCCCGTTAGGTACTTACTGTGAATGTTTCGAAAGGTTTGTATTGTTTATAGCATGAATTGTAGGAAAAAAAGTATTATTTTTAGTTTTTAAAACCATTTTAAGTCTTGTTTTGATTAAATTTCACGGCAAAATTAGATGTGCTATATTATTTGTAGAATCAGATTTTTATTTTTTTTATTTATTTTTTTTCTATATATATATATTTTTTTTTGTGTGTGTGATTTAAACGAGTTAAATAAAATTCTATGAATATATAGTCTAAGTATTACTTTAATATATTCCCATTATTTAGGTACATAATTTAAATATATATTCCTATAATTTAAATATAGTGTTAGAATGTATGAATTTCTACTCTGTAAAGAATTTTGGTGTATAGTTCCCACCATTTTTGGTGTTGAGTTAAACTAAATTTTTTTACAGTAAATGCAATCATATTTTTTATTTACTATTTAATTTTAAAGTTTTATTTATTTATTTATTCTATTTTTGTTTTTTCATTTACTGACAACACATAATTTCATGAGCATTAAAATCAATTTATGCCTTCATTGCAAAGCATTTTGTTTAAAAAACAAGCCTATTTTCAGTTATTGTATTAAATTTTTCAAACAATTTTTATTTTGTCAATTGTATATAATTGTTAACCCTATTACTACTGTTCTGTACATAGAGAGGCATTTAGTTTCCCTCAACACCAAAAATGGTGATAACTGTACACCAAAATTATATACAGTGTACTATTATAAAAAAAATATGCTAACAGAACATATATCAAATATTATTGTATTAATATTGTAATATTGTATAGTATTAATATTGTATCAAATATATTGTATCCTCATTAATAAGGGTAAATAATTAAATAATACATCATTATTATTGATTTTAAAGTATTATCATCATTTCAGTTGAGGCTTCCTATTCTGTTTTATGGCTAAAAAAAAAGAACTTGTTTTAAAAACTTGTTTTGGGGCCCCACAGAAATTAATGTCACTATAATAAAACATGGTTTTCTCCTGCAAGCACGCACTGTTGCCTTATACAACAAAATTTTCCTATAGTTTCTCAAAACAGGTGCGCAAGCAGAACTTCGTTTCTTTTTTATGCCACTATTATGAAAGATGCAGATTGTAAAATAAATCCTGAAAGATTACTATAAAAAGTACCGGCACTCAAGGTGCCAGTACTTTTTACCATGAAATTTTACAGTAGAAAAAAGTCTTCTGTACTGTGATTGGCGCTATTGCAGTTTATTTTTACGATATAATGTACTGTAATAGGTCACCGAAATTTCCCCTGCTCCGTTTTACAGCAAAAGTTTCCTGAATTTTTTATTGTGCGGAGAAATAGAGGAAAGAAAGTGCATGCTAAAAAAAAGTACCTGGATTAATTTATTGCTGTTTATTTACTTAAGTTCCATTAATACGCTCTATGAATGATTTTCAATGTGTGTTAAAGTATTTCTGTTTACGTATTATAGAAGAAAGTAAGTATTTTGTTTAGATTTAAAAACTATTGTGAGTTTTAATCTAATTGAAGATCAAGGGGGAAATGACTTAAGCGCGTGGACAGAAATAGTTTTTCCATATAACTCGTCCCATCTTCACTGTATAATGACTCTGGGGAAGAACCGATTTTTCACATTATTGATTTATCAAAACCTAATAATCCTCAGAATGCAACCGATGGCGATTTCAATAATAATTCAAGGAAAAACAGGACCACATACTATATTATCTGTAATATATGTTTTTTCTTTATTATGCGAAAGAAAGATGTAAAATTCATTTTTACTTCCACATCTCAAAGGAATTAATCAATCTTCAACTATATTTTATCACTAAATATTTTTCTATCACTTAAATATAATTTTAAAATATATCGCTTTTTACTATTATAAAGTATGTTAATAAGAGAAAAGTTAAATAATATCAAATATCAATGTATTACTTCGTCATTCATAATACATAATAATTGAATGATACATGATTGTTATAGAATATGATGTATAATGTTTAATCATCACTCGATTTGACACCTGCAATTTTATTTTTTGACTGTATCTATGAAATTAAAATGTCCCTAAACAGTAAAAATTTCGGAACTAACTACTTCAAAAAATAGCAGCACTCATGGTCCCAGTACTTTTTTCTTTAAAATTGCGGAACAAAAAAATCTGATAAACCGTACTTTTTACAGTAATATTTACTTTAAAATCACTAAATCACTGTTATTAAGTAGGTATTACGATATAAAATTTTATGGCAAACCTGAATTTTACAGTAAAATAGATTTTACAGATGCAACACTCAGGATGCCTGTACTTTTTATCGTAATTTGATCCGGAATTTTTTACAGTGTACACCGTCAAAAATCGCTTTTATTAGACATGGCTCTCTTCCCTCAAGCAAACGCTGATCACTTATGTGATAAAATGATCCTATATTTTTCTTAAAAGGATGCGAAAATAGAACTTCGTCTCTTTTTATCTGCCGCTATTGTACAGAGAAATGGGAAAATAGAAGAAAAAAATATATAATCTAAATACCAGGATTTATCAAAGGTTTTTGTGATTTATCTTTCTTACTTTAGATAACCACTATAAATGCATATCTAAGTTTGTAGTATGAACTATATAGAAAAAATAAATAAATATTTACTTTAGTTTTCAAGCAAAATGAGGTTACATATTGTGTTGTTTGTAATATAAATATTATTTTCGTATTACGTGAATGATAAAAATAAAATTCTCTTTTCAATCACAAGCTATGTACGAATAGTATAAATATATTCTTTGAAAATATTCAAATTATTTAAATAATAACGTTTAAATATGCTCTATTATGTAAATAAAAAATAAATGCTGAATGGTATTAAAGAGTGTTAGAGGCATTATTTAAAAATAAAATAAATATTTCGAGGCTTAAATATTTCGAATATTCGAAATTTAAATATTTCGAACACTTTCGTAGTTTGAAATATTCCTCGGAAAAAAAGTTTCCAGTTAACAGTATAGCATAATTTAAAAATATTTTAATAGTAATGTCCCACTTGAGTATAATAAAAATGCATTTCTTGACATTTTCTGAGTATATGCTTTTAAAAAATGCTTTGTCAAAATGCACACAGCATATAAATTATTTACAACTGCTTAATGAACAAAGTTTTTTAAAATTTTGTTACAATTTTTTCAAACATTTCTTTAAAAGATCCAGAAAGGTGCTGAAAGAGAGAATTGATTTTGCTACCGTTATTCAACCTAGAAAATAAATAATTTAAAAACCTGAAAGCGGTTATTTTAGAAGAATGAAGAGAAAATATTGAGTTTTACTTTAAAATAGATCAAGTTTAAAATTATTTGCAATTTTAGGGTAAAAATGATGTAAGTAATTATTTAAAGTCATTTATGAATGCGTATTTTATTTAAAATAACTTTTCAAATCAACGGGAAAGTTTTATGATAATTGATTAGTTCTCATACAAATTATAAAAATAAGAGAATAAAAATTTAAAATTATGCGTATAATAATGCATAAAAATGTATGTAAGTCTGGTATAGATAATTAGGATATATACGACTTATTTTTGATCAAAAGTGTTCTTTCCATACAGAAAAGGATTAGATTAGATTATATATGTTTAAACGTAATATCTTACATTGGCAATTTTCTCATTTTTTAAATTACTAATAAAAATTATAGAATATTTTTTTTTTTATTATATTCCTCGAAATAAGTTCTATTAAACCAACTTACTAAAAAGTTCTTTTTTTTAATTTGAGTAAACCTAAAGTATGCTCAGCTTCGAAACTACTTAAAATCTTAAAATTTGAAATTAAGTAATAAAACAAAATATATTTAAAAATATTGTTATTAGAAGTTAAGTCTCTATTGTTTTTTTTTTTCTATTCTTTTAGAATTTGTATGGAAGCAGTTTCCTTGCTGTTTGACCTGAATTTTAGTGTGATCTAAAAAAATCTAAAGCACACAGAATTAGAAATTCCATTCTGAAATTATGGTAAAGTAACAAGCAGCAGTCTGTTCATCGAAATAACCATAATGTTTATGATAAAAAAAAAATTTCTACCTTTACGGGTTTGAAATCGCTTGCAACTTGTATGGTTAAAAAAAACGTCAATACAAAAGTATATGATTTTGGAACCATGATTGTTATAAATGGTTACCATTTTTTAACGATTCGGTTTTTTTTAACCATTTACAACAATCATGGTTCCAAAACCGTAAAAAAGAAATTTAATTAGACACTGGAGATAGTTTAGCAGCTTCATGGTACTGCCAGCTATGCGTGAATACGAGTATCGTATTCAAAAAGCTCATAACCACTAATTGGTACGTGTGAACACTGGAAACTCTTCAATATGTTGAAGGAATAGTGTAGGACCAACGCTGTTACTCGAACCTCCATTCGGTAGATCATGAGGCTGCAAGATAAGCCCTCTCGACTGTAATGCATATCCATCTGCTATGAATCAAGTGGTTTCATTATGTGGGCCTAGTTGAGGTGATAAAGTTCTGATTGATTAACCATGTTAGGTGAAAGCAGTTAATAAAGTTTTTTCTCATAGTTAAAAGTTTCAATAACATGTTATTTATGGTTATTAGACGGTTGTTTCGTTTGAATATGATAAAATAACAATTAAATAAATTGTTGCTTTAATTATTTTCTCCGAGAAATTTATTATAGCGTACGTGAAGTTTATATAAAGCCGAGAGTGAGAAAACAGAAGCCTTCTATAGGCTGAAGAGCAAGGATGTAGCTACTGTGTTAGAAAATTATCTTAGTTGAATTTTTTTGTTCGTCATTAGAGTATATTATTTTGAATTAAAACTTTGTTATGCTTTACATTTTTTCCATTAAATTGTCTATGAACAGCCATGGTCCAATATTATAACAGTAACAACTTATGCATGCACCTTGAATAACTTTTGACCGTTAAAAATAGTTTTTTGAGAAAATTTTCTCAAAAAACAGATGCTTGTAAAATTGATGACAATATAACATGAGTACACTTGCTAATAAATGATTCAATAAGTCTCTTAATATCTGACAGATTTACTTACAAATTTATAAGCATACGTATTATTGATGAAGTTTAATTTCCTTCTAACATAGACCAGTTTAGGAGGAATTGCTTTAATGAAGAATAGCGTATTAGACGAAATCCGTTTCAAATGTAAGAGTTTATCATTCAATTAAATTAAACATCTCAACGCATTGGGGAAAAACTAGCACATTCACCGTAAACTAGTTAACCAAATCAAAAGAAAATTTTAAAAAAAATATTTTTTCAAGTGTATGAGTATTAAAAAAGAACGAAAATAAAAGAAGAAAAACGTTGTTTTTGAGAAAGCACACATTAAAGTTAGCGGAAGTTTATTACTTTGTGCTTTACGCTTCTATGCGAAATGCTTTGTGCTTTTCTTATCAATGTGAATTTTTTTGTTATTATTAGCATTCTTATTTATATTTCTTATAAAACTAGTCAATAAAGGCTGGGTGTTCACCTTTAGCGGAGGAACTTAACGCACTGCTGTGCTGTCTATAAAATAGGAAGCTCTGTGTTTCCTAACCATCACGCCATTCACTCACAAGTTTTTGAATATAGTAAGAAGTCTAATCAATATAAATCATATATTCTAAACAGACATAGTATATTTATTTCATTCGATTGCTAAAAAAATACTATTAGTATAGTGTTTTTAAATACCATAACAGTCAATGATAATCAAACAATTGCACAAATTAAGAATAACATTAGGTCATAGACTTTTCCCTTTCTAAAATAAAAAACTGTTTTAATTAAAATTGTTGTTCACAATTTATTTCTCCAACAATCATTAGCAATGAAAAAAAATGATCAAATTTTTTTTCTACAAAAAGTTTTAATATTAAGGTTTAATGACTATAGAATATGGAATATATTTTATTTACCATATTCATGCTTAAACATTACTAATATCAGCTAAAAAATAATTTATTTTTAATGCGTAAATGTGATTATGCGCTGCTACTTAGCCAGAAAAAAAAGTTTCTTTACTAATACTAATGTTTTTTTTTTTTTTTTTGAACTTTATCAATACTTATACTTTTCGCCTTAGGTGCTAATCTGAAAACCAAACTTCTTTTAATGCTTAATTTCTGTACTTAAATTATTTTTATTCAAAAGCACTTAATTAGAAAAGTTATGTTAATGACATTAAAGCAAAAATATTGAAATATCGAGGGAAATATTATTATTTGCTGAAAAAATCTGAAGCAATTTATTTAATTTTTGCATTATATCACTTTGTTTTAATTTGATATACAACTTGGTGACCAACTTAAAAACTTCAAAAAGACAAATCTTTAAACCGTAAAAAACAGTTATTTTTAGACCTATTGGGATATAATTTTTGAAAGTAAATAATAAAAAAGAAAAATGAGATAAATTGATAAATAAAAACACCATTTCAAATGCGTATGAACAGCCTGTTCATAAGGAAGAGACGTGATTATTGGCATGCAGTGACATTTCCAGACATAGATTGCTATACAATTCTCAACCTTCGCCCTACCTTCAACCCAACTTTGCAACCACTGTACTGAATCATTATGTATAATTTAGTCCTCATGTATAGACTTTGATTGAATATCACCAATGCAGTCGAAGAGAGCCGTGATGGCTCAGGAGATAGAGCACTCGCCTTCCAGTTAGGTCAACTAGGTTTGAATCCCAGTCACGGCTGATACATACAAATCCCTCCACATTCTCACGTCGACCACAGTGCTGATGTAAAATATCCTCAGTAGTCGATCAATTATGGTATTGAGCTCCCTTGCCGTTAGGCTAACCGTGAGAGGTTTTTGCGCTTTTCCTCTCCATGTTACCTAAATGTTGCTTAGTTCCATCACAACTTCTTCTCGAAAGAAAATTTAAACCAAACCTTGATCAAGAATTTCTCTTGTCTTCTGGATAGGGTTCAAAATAACAAGGCAGCGGAGTTGAACATTGGTAATGTTCAACTCCGCAATTATTTTCTGTCTATTTTTTAATCATAATTACTAAATTGAGTCTTTTTGTATTCTCTGATTAAACATGGCCTCTAAAGCCATTAATGGCTGCATAATTTGGAAGAAAACGGACATTAAAGTGCTCATTTTTTTATCATGGGCATTTAATTTTGTATTCAAGAAACTATACAAAACTAAGTGTATGCTAAATACATGCATTAATTTTTAATTTTTTTGAAAATCGCAAATATTTGTGTTTGAGCCGCGATAGCTTAAAGGATAGAGCACTCGCCTTCCAATGAGGTGAACCGGGTTCGAATCCCAGAGATGACAGATCAATACGAATCCGAACCGAGAATACGAAGCTTGCACCGACCACAGTGCTGACGTAAAATATCCTCAGTGATAGACAGATCATGGGTTAGAGTCCCTTTGCCACCAGGCTAACCGTGGGAGGTTCTCGGGGTCTTCCTCTCCGTGTAACGCAAATGTGGGTTAGTCATATAAAAAAGTCCTCCTAAAAGGCAAATTTATCCCACTACTTGATCCAGGAGTTCCCTTGTCTTCCGAATTGTGTTCAAAATTAGAAGGCTACGGAGTTGAACATTAGTAGTGGTAGACCTAAAAATTGGTTCAGCTGTTCAATGACGGTAATAAAAAAAAAATTGTGCTTGATGAGTACTGGCATATAGTTTAAAATAAGTTAAATATATCTAACCAAATTACAAATAGTATAGTATTGCCCTCTGGTGTGTACATCGAGAAATGAACACAATTCCTGAATAAGGAATATATTGTTTAAATATTTATAGCTTAACTTTTGGAATAAGCCCGGAAATATCAAGGGCACGAGAAATAGAGGGTGAAACTTCAGCCCGTCATTTTTACGGGAATGAAAAATAGTAGGAAAAATGCATGATCACTTCTTATAATTTAATTAATAATAATTTATTAATCTCGAGTTAATGTGAAGAAGTGAGGAAACTATTATCAAATTCTGTCGTTTGTGGAAAAGTGAGTTTTTGTATACAAGACATACCACAAAAAAAGAATCACAGATATCATATCAAACAAAAAGAAATTACTGAAAGAATGCCTGGCTGAATTAATGAGTAGCTATTTTTTTCTAATAACTGGTGTATTTTTGGCATAGTTTATATAAATATTTAGTTTGTAAATAAAAGAAAGCAAATATTTTTAAAATATTGACCTTCATAAGAAATGCCTATGTTTTTGATGTTTAATTTTCAAAATATGATGAGAAATAATCTAAATATTTACATACTGTACATGTGTTTAGAGTTTAGAAAGAGGAGAACTAAGCCTCTAGGAAAAAGAGGGAATAAGTCAAAATAGTTTGTAAACCGCTGCTCTAAATCACAACTCTATAAAAAAAAAATTATACTCGAGTTAAGCTGAGCTCAAAAAATATTGTTGAAGTTTATAGAAAAAAAAGATAGTGTTAAAATTCACAACAGTATTTATTTTAGAAAAAAAATTGCAGAAAAAAAATTTCCATTGAATTTCTAAAGCTTGTAATAACACATTAAAATGTTTGCATAAAAAATATGTTATTCTGTTAAAAAATGATAAAACAATATTTGTTCAAAAAGTATTATGACCAGGAAAAGTATTTTCATCTTGTTTTGTTTTTTGACCAAGTTATTCCTGTGCAAAGAATATTGAAACGTTGGTACAAAAAGTATTATAGTTATTTTCCCTTTTTTTATTATCGTTACAAATAAAGAATATTCAAAAATGAATTATTTTAACTTTTCCATTGAATTTCAAAAGCTTGTAATAAATATTAATAAAAGTTTGTAGAAAAAATACTAATATTGCCCTCTTGTTACAAAATAATAAAACAATATATTTTACGAAAGTATTATCCTCGTTTCTTTATTTTGAATTAAATTTACATATTATGCAATTTACAGAAATAAATCATTCCAAACTTTCGGATTAAATTTCAAAAGTTTATCATGTGTCATAAGATAATAAAATATCCTTATTTTGTTACAAAATGACAAAAAAGTAATGTTTGCATTAAAATGTTGTCATTTATTTTGCAATTTTTATTATCATGAGAAACATACAATTCCGGAAATAAATTATATTAATATGTCCCTTTAATTTCAGAAGTTTGTAATAATACAAAAAACAAGTTTGCAGAAAAAAAAGTGTTATTTTGTTATAAAATTTAAAAAAAAACTATATTTGTTCAAAAATTATTATGATCATTTCTTCATTTTGAATTATTATAAGAACTATACATTTTACAGAAATAAATTATTTTAACTTTTCCATTGAATTTCAAAAGTTTGTAAAGTCATAAAATAGTTTGTAGTGGATAAAAAGTATTATCATTTTATAAAAAAATATTTTTTGAACAAGCTATTTTTCTCGTATAGATGCTACGGTGCAACGAGAGATGAGGCTCAAACCTCGTTTCAAAATAACTTAATAAAGCCAGCAAAACTGCTCCATTTTTATCACTTCAGATAACTTACTCGGGTGAAATTGTTTGAGCTTCTGATTCAGTGAGCAAACTGAGTAATAACTGTCATGAAATATCCTAAATCAATAGTTATCAAGAAAAAAAACTTTAAAAAAAAGAAACAATACCCTTTCATTATATCAACATTTTTTTAAGGGGAGGGGGCTGAAAAATAATTTTTGAACTGCAAGAGCTTAAGCCTGTAGGGTATTATACCAAAAGAGGCTAGGAAAAGAAAAGACTATTTCTTGCTGTTTTCTTTAAAAAGTAAAAGATTGTGGAAGCTAATATAGTCTTAAGGTTAGAATTTATTGCAATTTTTCTTGCTGTGCATTTTGTGATTGTGTCCAAACATAAGAATATGTAAGAAAAGTTTGAAAAATAGGTCTTACGTGAAATTTTATACCGATAGTCGATAAATATTTCAAAAAATTTAAAATAATTTATTTCATGGTGATTTTATTGGAACAAACTAGCTTTCGAGGAGGACTTTTTGATGGAATTACCCGGCATTGGAGAGGAAAACGACGAAAACATCTCACGGATAGCCTGACGTTTATTCATGTTGATTTTATTTTATTTTATCACCGTTATTAAACAGCAGACCATATTTGTGAGTTTACAACAACCAATGCTTAACTCCGTAGCCTTTAATTTTTAACCCAATCCAGAAGACAAGAAAACTCTTGGATCAAGAATCTGGAGAAATTTGCCTTCGTGGAAGACTTTTTGAGGGAACTAACCCGCATTGGTTTTACATGGAGAGGTAAACCTCTCACTTTTAACCAGACTTCAAGAGGATTCTAACCCATAGTCTGTCTACCTTTAAGAATATTTTACGTCAACACTGTGGTTGGAGCCAGCCGGGTGTGAAATTCATATCGACCAGCCCTCGCTATGATTCGAAATCGGGTCACCTCATTAGGAGGATAGCGCCCTTTCCCCTAAGCCACTACAGCTCTATTCAAGTTGAATAGAATATTGTTTTGTTTTTTTTTCAGTTTTTTAATTATAATAATTTATTAAAAATATTCGAGCTGTAGGAAAAGAAACGCTTATTGTTTTCAGATCTTCTTAATGTTTTCAGATTTCTGAATTAATAAGCATAAATAATAAAATATGACTGATACTTCGATTCTCTGTTTCCTTAAAAAAAGGAAAACATTTTCAGCTAATATGATGCCATAACTGCCAGAAATGTTTTTACTTTACAAAGTATGAATGATTGGAATGAGGTATAATGTTATGCTCTTGGGTGGCGTTATAAACCAAGTCGTACATTAAAACAAAAATAAAGATCAGTAGATACACTCTAACACATTTTGGTTTATAGTTTCCCCCATTTTTGGTATTAAGGTAAGCTTAAATAATTTTTGGTGTCACAAATATTTTATATACTTTTTCAATGGTGTAGTTTTAGTTAATTATTATTATTATTATTTGTTTGTTTGTTTACTGTCAACACATATTTTCATGAGCATTAGATTCAATTTAATGGCTTCATTTCAAAAACATTTCGTTTAAAAACCAACCTATTTTTAGTAATATATTCGCATAATTCTTTCAAACACTTGTTATTTTGACAATTTTATATAATTTTTACCCGATAACTACTGTTCTCTACTTCAAAATTTATTTAGTTTACAGTAACACCAAAATTGGTGGCAACTATACACCAAATTTTTTTACAATTCACGATGCTAGACGTAAAACCAATTTCTACATTTAAAAAAATGTCAAACACACTGAGAGGTTTTTGAAAATGATTAACACTTTATGAAAAATAACTGAAACTGTGTGAACTTTTTATTTCAATTTCTATCAAATAGAAAATTACTAAATAAATTTTTAGAAATGTGTTAGAAACACAATAGAATAATTGATCTAAAATAGTGCTAAACGTGACCTTTAGTTGGAATCAAAAATAATTTTCAAAACAAATTTAATGACAGTTTAAAAATAAATTCACCATAACGCTAATTGCAATGGTGAATTTCTATTTTAACTTTCATCTTAAATTTCTATTTCAATTTTCAACTTTTTTATTTAAAACTACTTGATATTCAGTTCATTATTTGTCGATGTAGTGTCAAACTTTTAAATTTTAATTCCAGAAATGTCTCACAATAAGAGCACTGAATAATTTGACGAATTCGAACCTATACTGAATGTAATAGAATAATTTTTACCAAAATATAGCTAAACGTAACATTTAATATTAATATTAAAGTGCGCAATAATTTTCACAACACATTTAATAAAAGTTATAATATAAATTCATTATTCATCGTTTAAATATCAAGTTCTACTGTGTAAACAGCTTTATTTTTCATCCTGCAAATATAACTTAGAGAAGACAAACAAAAGCATCTTGGTCGTATTCTAATCATCTTTAAAAGAGGAACGAAAAAGAAATATTTTATTCTTTAAAAAATAAATTGCTCGGTTCTTTCCGCAAATATTCGAAATCCTCTACGCGGTATATGTTAGAAGGAAATTTTCAATTAAAATTTTATCTAGTAAAATACTGTTGGAATTTTTTAGACCAACAACCAAGATTATTCGGAATTCAGCAGAAACTACATTTCTAAACACAATTTTTACTAGTTTTATAGATAAAAGTGTTATATTTCTCTTAAACAAAATCTGCATTTTTTCCATGTGGAAGGATATACAGTACCCGTTATTTAAAATTTTGTTTTGCTTCAAAAGCATAAAAAATTAAATGAATTAAATTGAATTTTAACATAAGATATTATAGTAAAATATCTAAGTATTGTTTTATTTAACCTTATTTTTATTATTTATTATCCATGGTGCATTGGGAAACAGCTTTTTTATATTCCATGTAAAAAATCAAGTCAAAAGTATTCACACATTGTGAGTCGCAAATTAATAATATTGCTACAGTGAACCTTATTTTTATTATTTATTTTCCATGGTGCATTGTGAAGCAACTTTTATTTATTCCGTGTAAAAAATCAAGTCAAAAGTGTTCGCACATTGTGAGTCGCAAATTAATAATATTGCTACAGTGAACCTTATTTTTATTATTTATTTTCCATGGTGCATTGTGAAGCAACTTTTATTTATTCCGTGTAAAAAATCAAGTCAAAAGTGTTCGCACATTGTGAGTCGCAAATTAATAATATTGCTACAGTGAACCCTATTTTCATTATTTATTATCCATGGTGTATAGGGAAATAGCTTTTTTTTATTCCGTGTAAAAAATCAAGTCAAAAGTGCTCATACATTGTGAGTCGCAAATTAATAATATTGCTACAGTGAACCTTATTTTTATTATTTATTATCCATGGTGCATTGTGAAGCAACTTTTATTTATTCCGTGTAAAAAATCAAGTCAAAAGTGTTCGCACATTGTGAGTCGCAAATTAATAATATTGCTTCAGTGAACCCTATTTTCATTATTTATTATCCATGGTGTATAGGGAAATAGCTTTTTTTTATTCCGTGTAAAAAATCAAGTCAAAAGTGCTCATACATTGTGAGTCGCAAATTAATAATATTGCTACAGTGAACCTTATTTTTATTATTTATTATCCATGGTGCATTGTGAAGCAACTTTTATTTATTCCGTGTAAAAAATCAAGTCAAAAGTGTTCGCACATTGTGAGTCGCAAATTAATAATATTGCTTCAGTGAACCCTATTTTCATTATTTATTATCCATGGTGTATAGGGAAATAGCTTTTTTTTATTCCGTGTAAAAAATCAAGTCAAAAGTGCTCATACATTGTGAGTCGCAAATTAATAATATTGCTACAGTGAACCTTATTTTTATTATTTATTATCCATGGTGCATTGTGAAGCAACTTTTATTTATTCCGTGTAAAAAATCAAGTCAAAAGTGTTCGCACATTGTGAGTCGCAAATTAATAATATTGCTTCAGTGAACCCTATTTTCATTATTTATTATCCATGGTGTATAGGGAAATAGCTTTTTTTTATTCCGTGTAAAAAATCAAGTCAAAAGTGCTCATACATTGTGAGTCGCAAATTAATAATATTGCTACAGTGAACCTTATTTTTATTATTTATTATCCATGGTGCATTGTGAAGCAACTTTTATTTATTCCGTGTAAAAAATCAAGTCAAAAGTGTTCGCACATTGTGAGTCGCAAATTAATAATATTGCTTCAGTGAACCCTATTTTCATTATTTATTATCCATGGTGTATAGGGAAATAGCTTTTTTTTATTCCGTGTAAAAAATCAAGTCAAAAGTGCTCATACATTGTGAGTCGCAAATTAATAATATTGCTACAGTGAACCTTATTTTTATTATTTATTATCCATGGTGCATTGTGAAGCAACTTTTATTTATTCCGTGTAAAAAATCAAGTCAAAAGTGTTCGCACATTGTGAGTCGCAAATTAATAATATTGCTTCAGTGAACCCTATTTTCATTATTTATTATCCATGGTGTATAGGGAAATAGCTTTTTTTTATTCCGTGTAAAAAATCAAGTCAAAAGTGCTCATACATTGTGAGTCGCAAATTAATAATATTGCTACAGTGAACCTTATTTTTATTATTTATTATCCATGGTGCATTGTGAAGCAACTTTTATTTATTCCGTGTAAAAAATCAAGTCAAAAGTGTTCGCACATTGTGAGTCGCAAATTAATAATATTGCTTCAGTGAATCCTATTTTCATTATTTATTATCCATGGTGTATAGGGAAATAGCTTTTTTTTATTCCGTGTAAAAAATCAAGTCAAAAGTGCTCATACATTGTGAGTCGCAAATTAATAATATTGCTACAGTGAACCTTATTTTTATTATTTATTATCCATGGTGCATTGTGAAGCAACTTTTATTTATTCCGTGTAAAAAATCAAGTCAAAAGTGTTCGCACATTGTGAGTCGCAAATTAATAATATTGCTTCAGTGAACCCTATTTTCATTATTTATTATCCATGGTGTATAGGGAAATAGCTTTTTTTTATTCCGTGTAAAAAATCAAGTCAAAAGTGCTCATACATTGTGAGTCGCAAATTAATAATATTGCTACAGTGAACCTTATTTTTATTATTTATTATCCATGGTGCATTGTGAAGCAACTTTTATTTATTCCGTGTAAAAAATCAAGTCAAAAGTGTTCGCACATTGTGAGTCGCAAATTAATAATATTGCTTCAGTGAACCCTATTTTCATTATTTATTATCCATGGTGTATAGGGAAATAGCTTTTTTTTATTCCGTGTAAAAAATCAAGTCAAAAGTGCTCATACATTGTGAGTCGCAAATTAATAATATTGCTACAGTGAACCTTATTTTTATTATTTTTTATCCATGGTGCATTGTGAAGCAACTTTTATTTATTCCGTGTAAAAAATCAAGTCAAAAGTGTTCGCACATTGTGAGTCGCAAATTAATAATATTGCTTCAGTGAACCCTATTTTCATTATTTATTATCCATGGTGCATTGTGAAGCAACTTTTATTTATTCCGTGTAAGAAATCAAGTCAAAAGTGTTCGCACATTGTGAGTCGCAAATTAATAATATTGCTTCAGTGAACCCTATTTTCATTATTTATTATCCATGGTGTATAGGGAAATAGCTTTTTTTTATTCCGTGTAAAAAATCAAGTCAAAAGTGCTCATACATTGTGAGTCGCAAATTAATAATATTGCTACAGTGAACCTTATTTTTATTATTTTTTATCCATGGTGCATTGTGAAGCAACTTTTATTTATTCCGTGTAAAAAATCAAGTCAAAAGTGTTCGCACATTGTGAGTCGCAAATTAATAATATTGCTTCAGTGAACCCTATTTTCATTATTTATTATCCATGGTGCATTGTGAAGCAACTTTTATTTATTCCGTGTAAAAAATCAAGTCAAAAGTGTTCGCACATTGTGAGTCGCAAATTAATAATATTGCTTCAGTGAACCCTATTTTCATTATTTATTATCCATGGTGTATAGGGAAATAGCTTTTTTTTATTCCGTGTAAAAAATCAAGTCAAAAGTGCTCATACATTGTGAGTCGCAAATTAATAATATTGCTACAGTGAACCTTATTTTTATTATTTATTATCCATGGTGCATTGTGAAGCAACTTTTATTTATTCCGTGTAAAAAATCAAGTCAAAAGTGTTCGCACATTGTGAGTCGCAAATTAATAATATTGCTTCAGTGAACCCTATTTTCATTATTTATTATCCATGGTGTATAGGGAAATAGCTTTTTTTTATTCCGTGTAAAAAATCAAGTCAAAAGTGCTCATACATTGTGAGTCGCAAATTAATAATATTGCTACAGTGAACCTTATTTTTATTATTTATTATCCATGGTGCATTGTGAAGCAACTTTTATTTATTCCGTGTAAAAAATCAAGTCAAAAGTGTTCGCACATTGTGAGTCGCAAATTAATAATATTGCTTCAGTGAACCCTATTTTCATTATTTATTATCCATGGTGCATTGTGAAGCAACTTTTATTTATTCCGTGTAAAAAATCAAGTCAAAAGTGTTCGCACATTGTGAGTCGCAAATTAATAATATTGCTTCAGTGAACCCTATTTTCATTATTTATTATCCATGGTGTATAGGGAAATAGCTTTTTTTTATTCCGTGTAAAAAATCAAGTCAAAAGTGCTCATACATTGTGAGTCGCAAATTAATAATATTGCTACAGTGAACCTTATTTTTATTATTTATTATCCATGGTGCATTGTGAAGCAACTTTTATTTATTCCGTGTAAAAAATCAAGTCAAAAGTGTTCGCACATTGTGAGTCGCAAATTAATAATATTGCTTCAGTGAACCCTATTTTCATTATTTATTATCCATGGTGTATAGGGAAATAGCTTTTTTTTATTCCGTGTAAAAAATCAAGTCAAAAGTGCTCATACATTGTGAGTCGCAAATTAATAATATTGCTACAGTGAACCTTATTT
Source organism: Parasteatoda lunata (assembly GCA_949128135.1). Taxonomy (NCBI): domain Eukaryota; kingdom Metazoa; phylum Arthropoda; class Arachnida; order Araneae; family Theridiidae; genus Parasteatoda; species Parasteatoda lunata. Next base: position 63,960,468 of record OX421980.1, on the reverse strand, counting down.
TTATTATTTATTATCCATGGTGCATTGTGAAGCAACTTTTATTTATTCCGTGTAAAAAATCAAGTCAAAAGTGTTCGCACATTGTGAGTCGCAAATTAATAATATTGCTTCAGTGAACCCTATTTTCATTATTTATTATCCATGGTGCATTGTGAAGCAACTTTTATTTATTCCGTGTAAAAAATCAAGTCAAAAGTGTTCGCACATTGTGAGTCGCAAATTAATAATATTGCTTCAGTGAACCCTATTTTCATTATTTATTATCCATGGTGTATAGGGAAATAGCTTTTTTTTATTCCGTGTAAAAAATCAAGTCAAAAGTGCTCATACATTGTGAGTCGCAAATTAATAATATTGCTACAGTGAACCTTATTTTTATTATTTATTATCCATGGTGCATTGTGAAGCAACTTTTATTTATTCCGTGTAAAAAATCAAGTCAAAAGTGTTCGCACATTGTGAGTCGCAAATTAATAATATTGCTTCAGTGAACCCTATTTTCATTATTTATTATCCATGGTGTATAGGGAAATAGCTTTTTTTTATTCCGTGTAAAAAATCAAGTCAAAAGTGCTCATACATTGTGAGTCGCAAATTAATAATATTGCTACAGTGAACCTTATTTTTATTATTTATTATCCATGGTGCATTGTGAAGCAACTTTTATTTATTCCGTGTAAAAAATCAAGTCAAAAGTGTTCGCACATTGTGAGTCGCAAATTAATAATATTGCTTCAGTGAACCCTATTTTCATTATTTATTATCCATGGTGTATAGGGAAATAGCTTTTTTTTATTCCGTGTAAAAAATCAAGTCAAAAGTGCTCATACATTGTGAGTCGCAAATTAATAATATTGCTACAGTGAACCTTATTTTTATTATTTATTATCCATGGTGCATTGTGAAGCAACTTTTATTTATTCCGTGTAAAAAATCAAGTCAAAAGTGTTCGCACATTGTGAGTCGCAAATTAATAATATTGCTTCAGTGAACCCTATTTTCATTATTTATTATCCATGGTGTATAGGGAAATAGCTTTTTTTTATTCCGTGTAAAAAATCAAGTCAAAAGTGCTCATACATTGTGAGTCGCAAATTAATAATATTGCTACAGTGAACCTTATTTTTATTATTTATTATCCATGGTGCATTGTGAAGCAACTTTTATTTATTCCGTGTAAAAAATCAAGTCAAAAGTGTTCGCACATTGTGAGTCGCAAATTAATAATATTGCTTCAGTGAACCCTATTTTCATTATTTATTATCCATGGTGTATAGGGAAATAGCTTTTTTTTATTCCGTGTAAAAAATCAAGTCAAAAGTGCTCATACATTGTGAGTCGCAAATTAATAATATTGCTACAGTGAACCTTATTTTTATTATTTATTATCCATGGTGCATTGTGAAGCAACTTTTATTTATTCCGTGTAAAAAATCAAGTCAAAAGTGTTCGCACATTGTGAGTCGCAAATTAATAATATTGCTTCAGTGAACCCTATTTTCATTATTTATTATCCATGGTGTATAGGGAAATAGCTTTTTTTTATTCCGTGTAAAAAATCAAGTCAAAAGTGCTCATACATTGTGAGTCGCAAATTAATAATATTGCTACAGTGAACCTTATTTTTATTATTTATTATCCATGGTGCATTGTGAAGCAACTTTTATTTATTCCGTGTAAAAAATCAAGTCAAAAGTGTTCGCACATTGTGAGTCGCAAATTAATAATATTGCTTCAGTGAACCCTATTTTCATTATTTATTATCCATGGTGTATAGGGAAATAGCTTTTTTTTATTCCGTGTAAAAAATCAAGTCGAAAGTGCTCATACATTGTGAGTCGCAAATTAATAATATTGCTACAGTGAACCTTATTTTTATTATTTATTATCCATGGTGCATTGTGAAGCAACTTTTATTTATTCCGTGTAAAAAATCAAGTCAAAAGTGTTCGCACATTGTGAGTCGCAAATTAATAATATTGCTTCAGTGAACCCTATTTTCATTATTTATTATCCATGGTGTATAGGGAAATAGCTTTTTTTTATTCCGTGTAAAAAATCAAGTCAAAAGTGCTCATACATTGTGAGTCGCAAATTAATAATATTGCTACAGTGAACCTTATTTTTATTATTTATTATCCATGGTGCATTGTGAAGCAACTTTTATTTATTCCGTGTAAAAAATCAAGTCAAAAGTGTTTGCACATTGTGAGTCGCAAATTAATAATATTGCTTCAGTGAACCCTATTTTCATTATTTATTATCCATGGTGTATAGGGAAATAGCTTTTTTTTATTCCGTGTAAAAAATTAAGTCAAAAGTGCTCATACATTGTGAGTCGCAAATTAATAATATTGCTACAGTGAACCTTATTTTTATTACTTATTATCCATGGTGCATTGTGAAGCAACTTTTATTTATTCCGTGTAAAAAATCAAGTCAAAAGTGTTCATACATTCTGAGTCGCAAATTAATAATATTGCTTCAGTGAATCTTATTTTTATTATTTATTATCCATGGTGTATAGGGAAATAGCTTTTTTTTATTCCGTGTAAAAAATCAAGTCAAAAGTGCTCATACATTGTGAGTCGCAAATTAATAATATTGCTACAGTGAACCTTATTTTTATTATTTATTATCCATGGTGCATTGTGAAGCAACTTTTATTTATTCCGTGTAAAAAATCAAGTCAAAAGTGTTCGCACATTGTGAGTCGCAAATTAATAATATTGCTTCAGTGAACCCTATTTTCATTATTTATTATCCATGGTGCATTGTGAAGCAACTTTTATTTATTCCGTGTAAAAAATCAAGTCAAAAGTGTTCGCACATTGTGAGTCGCAAATTAATAATATTGCTTCAGTGAACCCTATTTTCATTATTTATTATCCATGGTGTATAGGGAAATAGCTTTTTTTTATTCCGTGTAAAAAATCAAGTCAAAAGTGCTCATACATTGTGAGTCGCAAATTAATAATATTGCTACAGTGAACCTTATTTTTATTATTTATTATCCATGGTGCATTGTGAAGCAACTTTTATTTATTCCGTGTAAAAAATCAAGTCAAAAGTGTTTGCACATTGTGAGTCGCAAATTAATAATATTGCTTCAGTGAACCCTATTTTCATTATTTATTATCCATGGTGTATAGGGAAATAGCTTTTTTTTATTCCGTGTAAAAAATTAAGTCAAAAGTGCTCATACATTGTGAGTCGCAAATTAATAATATTGCTACAGTGAACCTTATTTTTATTACTTATTATCCATGGTGCATTGTGAAGCAACTTTTATTTATTCCGTGTAAAAAATCAAGTCAAAAGTGTTCATACATTCTGAGTCGCAAATTAATAATATTGCTTCAGTGAATCTTATTTTTATTATTTATTATCCATGGTGTATAGGGAAATAGCTTTTTTTTATTCCGTGTAAAAAATCAAGTCAAAAGTGCTCATACATTGTGAGTCGCAAATTAATAATATTGCTACAGTGAACCTTATTTTTATTATTTATTATCCATGGTGCATTGTGAAGCAACTTTTATTTATTCCGTGTAAAAAATCAAGTCAAAAGTGTTCGCACATTGTGAGTCGCAAATTAATAATATTGCTTCAGTGAACCCTATTTTCATTATTTATTATCCATGGTGCATTGTGAAGCAACTTTTATTTATTCCGTGTAAAAAATCAAGTCAAAAGTGTTCGCACATTGTGAGTCGCAAATTAATAATATTGCTTCAGTGAACCCTATTTTCATTATTTATTATCCATGGTGTATAGGGAAATAGCTTTTTTTTATTCCGTGTAAAAAATCAAGTCAAAAAGTGCTTATACATTGTGAGTCGCAAATTAATAATATTGCTACAGTGAACCTTATTTTTATTATTTATTATCCATGGTGCATTGTGAAGCAACTTTTATTTATTCCGTGTAAAAAATCAAGTCAAAAGTGTTCGCACATTGTGAGTCGCAAATTAATAATATTGCTTCAGTGAACCCTATTTTCATTATTTATTATCCATGGTGTATAGGGAAATAGCTTTTTTTTATTCCGTGTAAAAAATCAAGTCAAAAGTGCTCATACATTGTGAGTCGCAAATTAATAATATTGCTACAGTGAACCTTATTTTTATTATTTATTATCCATGGTGCATTGTGAAGCAACTTTTATTTATTCCGTGTAAAAAATCAAGTCAAAAGTGTTCGCACATTGTGAGTCGCAAATTAATAATATTGCTTCAGTGAACCCTATTTTCATTATTTATTATCCATGGTGCATTGTGAAGCAACTTTTATTTATTCCGTGTAAAAAATCAAGTCAAAAGTGTTCGCACATTGTGAGTCGCAAATTAATAATATTGCTTCAGTGAACCCTATTTTCATTATTTATTATCCATGGTGTATAGGGAAATAGCTTTTTTTTATTCCGTGTAAAAAATCAAGTCAAAAGTGCTCATACATTGTGAGTCGCAAATTAATAATATTGCTACAGTGAACCTTATTTTTATTATTTATTATCCATGGTGCATTGTGAAGCAACTTTTATTTATTCCGTGTAAAAAATCAAGTCAAAAGTGTTCGCACATTGTGAGTCGCAAATTAATAATATTGCTTCAGTGAACCCTATTTTCATTATTTATTATCCATGGTGTATAGGGAAATAGCTTTTTTTTATTCCGTGTAAAAAATCAAGTCAAAAGTGCTCATACATTGTGAGTCGCAAATTAATAATATTGCTACAGTGAACCTTATTTTTATTATTTATTATCCATGGTGCATTGTGAAGCAACTTTTATTTATTCCGTGTAAAAAATCAAGTCAAAAGTGTTCGCACATTGTGAGTCGCAAATTAATAATATTGCTTCAGTGAACCCTATTTTCATTATTTATTATCCATGGTGTATAGGGAAATAGCTTTTTTTTATTCCGTGTAAAAAATCAAGTCAAAAGTGCTCATACATTGTGAGTCGCAAATTAATAATATTGCTACAGTGAACCTTATTTTTATTATTTATTATCCATGGTGCATTGTGAAGCAACTTTTATTTATTCCGTGTAAAAAATCAAGTCAAAAGTGTTCGCACATTGTGAGTCGCAAATTAATAATATTGCTTCAGTGAACCCTATTTTCATTATTTATTATCCATGGTGTATAGGGAAATAGCTTTTTTTTATTCCGTGTAAAAAATCAAGTCGAAAGTGCTCATACATTGTGAGTCGCAAATTAATAATATTGCTACAGTGAACCTTATTTTTATTATTTATTATCCATGGTGCATTGTGAAGCAACTTTTATTTATTCCGTGTAAAAAATCAAGTCAAAAGTGTTCGCACATTGTGAGTCGCAAATTAATAATATTGCTTCAGTGAACCCTATTTTCATTATTTATTATCCATGGTGTATAGGGAAATAGCTTTTTTTTATTCCGTGTAAAAAATCAAGTCAAAAGTGCTCATACATTGTGAGTCGCAAATTAATAATATTGCTACAGTGAACCTTATTTTTATTATTTATTATCCATGGTGCATTGTGAAGCAACTTTTATTTATTCCGTGTAAAAAATCAAGTCAAAAGTGTTTGCACATTGTGAGTCGCAAATTAATAATATTGCTTCAGTGAACCCTATTTTCATTATTTATTATCCATGGTGTATAGGGAAATAGCTTTTTTTTATTCCGTGTAAAAAATTAAGTCAAAAGTGCTCATACATTGTGAGTCGCAAATTAATAATATTGCTACAGTGAACCTTATTTTTATTACTTATTATCCATGGTGCATTGTGAAGCAACTTTTATTTATTCCGTGTAAAAAATCAAGTCAAAAGTGTTCATACATTCTGAGTCGCAAATTAATAATATTGCTACAGTGAATCTTATTTTTATTATTTATTATCCATGAGACATTGTGAAACAGCTTTTATTTATACCATGTAAAAAATCAAGTCAAAAGTGCTCATACATTGTGAGTCGCAAATTAATAATATTGCTGCAGTGAACCTTATTTTTATTATTTATTATCCATGGTGCATTGTGAAGCAGCTATTATTTATTCCATGTAAAAAATCAAGTCCAAAGTGTTCATACATTGTGAGTCGCAAATTAATAATATTGCTACAGTGAACCCTATTTTTATTATTTATTATCCATGGTGTATTGTGAAACAGCTTTTATTTATTCCATGTAAAAAATCAAGTCAAAAGTGTTCATACATTGTGAGTCGCAAATTAATAATATTGCTACAGTGAACCCTATTTTTATTATTTATTGTCCATGGTGCATTGTGAAACAGTTTTTTTTATTCCATGAAAAAATCAAGTTGAAAGTGTTCAGTGAGAATCTTAAATTATTATTTCAATCAGCAAAAAACAAACATACACTCGAAATCTCCGAAAACATTTTGTTAAAAATGGGATTAAAAACAGCAAAACCAGTTTGATTGCCTTAAAGTGTTTTGAATTATTATCTTTTAACTCCTTTATGTTTCCTGGTGCAAGAAAAACAATTCTTGATGTTTTCATTTTCACCTTTATCAGACTTGGTTCGTTAGATTTCAACAACACTTTTGCTCTTTTCTTCCTCTCCGTGAATAGTTTACGAACACAAATATCTCTACTATTTGATAAGGATCCTAAATATCAACTATTAAAGAGTGGTATTAAGAAACATACCGTATTTGAAAAGTGGTATGAATAGTAACACATTTAGAAAATTTAAACAAAATTAGAAATAATAATAATAATAATAAAAACTTGTTGAACTTTTGGTGAGGTGTTTCTTAATTCCAACTTAAATCTACCATTATATTTTACTAATCAAATTATATTTCTAAAAATAAATAATAATTCTCAGAGATTTATATGTATATGATCTATAAATCTGTAATAAAAGCTGAATTCTGACTTCATATTATAGACCCCACCTTTTGTAAAATATAAAACTAATATGTTATTGAAGCTTGTCGTATTATATATAAAATAAAATAATAAATAATAAAAGATTTTCAACAAAATTCAGTAAAACTAAAAACAATCCTTGAATTTTTTTTAATATTAAAACTTTCACTGATTTAATTCCAAATAATAACAAAAGACATAATCTTATCATAATCGCATTTCAAAAAACACCTAATAATTGGCAATTATTGTATCTAAGAGAATTATCTATTCATGATCCATATGAATGCGAATATGGGGTGCGAAAATAAATTCCCGATCAACTAAACTTACTCTAAAAAATTCTAGACTGTTAGAAGAGGAATATTAGAAATAATTTCTGTGGCAAACTCCATAGCTTTGTAATTTTAACCCAATCCAGAAGACAAGGGAACTTCTGAATCAAGTATTGGGAGAAATGTGCCTTTTTAGAAAACTTTTTGATGGAACTAAATCGCATTTACGTTGCACTGAAAGGAAAACCTTCCACGGTTAAAAAGACGGCAAGGGAATCTTAACCCATGATCCGTCTACCTTTGAGGATATTTTACATCAGCATTGTGGTTGGTGCTTGCCGAGTACAAAATTCATATCGACCAGCCCTCGCTGTGATTCGAACCCGGATCATTTCATTTGGAGGCGAGAACTCTATCCCCTGATCCACCACCACTTGTTCATACAGATTAGAATATTATTTTACATTATTTTGTATGGATTGTTTGTATAGAATTAGTATGAAAGTATTCCCATATTTTAAACCAAACCCTACATGTCCGCTACGTCATGACCATTTTAAAATGATTACTTTTCTTTTTTTTAAGCACTTTTTCATTGATAGGTCACCGTTAAAACTCATGTCCTTGATAAAATCCTTTCAAAAATCTTAAGAAAATCTTTAAAATCCTTTATAAAATCCAAAAATTCCCTAATAAAATCATCTGGTGAAATCCTTAAATTTACTCTTGTGGGAATTATCCGATTCTCAAAAACAGATTTTTTTGTAGCAAAAATTTAAATAAGCAAAACGGATTAAATTTCATATTTGGCACCACATTTTACAGTTAAATGTCAAAATAATAGGTTTCTCTGTACCGTTTTTTATTATTTATTAACACATCGGCTGATAAGTTTCCGGTCTGACATACAGATGGCACCCTAAATGCAGAATTAGTATTTTGTTTAGCAAGTCCTAACCTTCAAATAAAAGGTGTCAAAATTTTATAACGATCTGTAGATTGATTTTAAAGTTACAGTGATTTTAATCAAACACCAATTTATATTATTAAAACAATATATAAAAAAGAATTTGTGTTCTTATTAAACATTTTTATTTAATGGGAAAAAACACGGTAGAAACTAAAGCTTGGCTCGATAAGTGTTATCTGGGTTCTTCACCAGGAAAATCGACCATTATTGACTGGTTTGCTGATTTTAAACGTGGTCGTACAAATGGTGAAGATGCGCCACGCTCTGGACGCCCTACAGATGTGGTTAATCCGGAAAACATAATAAAAGTCCACAAAATTGTTTTAGAAAACCGCAAAGTGAAGTTGCATGACATAGCTGATACTCTAAATATATCAAAAGAGCGTGTAGGCTTTATTTTGCAAGAACATTTGTTTATGAGAAAGCTGTTTTCGTAGTGGGTGCCGTGTGTGCTAACAGTTGACCAAAAACAACGAATTGATGATTCCGAGAGCTGTTTGACGTTGTGTCAGACACCCCTACTCACCCGCACCCACACTATTCACCAGATTTGGCTCCTGGTGACTTCTACTTGTTTGCAGACTTGATAAAATTGCTCGCGGGATTCACGAAATTCTTTTTTATCCATTGTTTCAATAATATAAATTGTTGTTCGATTAAAATCACCGTAATTTTAAAATCAATCTACAGATTGTTATAAAATTTTGACACCTTTTATTTGAAGGTTAGGACTTGCTAAAAAAAAATACTAATTCTACATTTAGGGTGCCATGTGTATGTCAGACCGGAAACTTATCAGCCGATGTGTTATTAATCAAAAAAAGGGTCTAAACAGCAACACATTTTAACAAAATTAAGTATTACTTACAAAACATTCAATTAAGCCTCTTTTTAATATTATTCAAAATTGTAACAAAAAATATCTTCTTCTATTCATTATCACATTTCTAAAATTACCTAATAATTGTCCAAAATACCAGTGATGAGAATTGTATATTTACGATACATTAATCTGTAATACAAAAATGAACTCCGATAAACTCTATAAAATATATAACACTAAAAAAAAGACTAAAAGAATATCAGACATATAATCAGAAGGGGAAAGTTAGCAATATTTTTTTTTTTATTTTTGGCAAATGCAATTTAGAGTTATCAGGGGACAGACTATCTATCAAATTATTAACTTCATTATAATCTTTTCAGAAACCGGGATAACCTGGGTGGTAAGGCGTTTGGCTCAATTTCAAGATAAGTGAGTTCGATCCCCTCCGTCCGGAGACTCCCCGTGTAGTAAATGGTGACTGGTGCACGTTAAATCTGTCAGGTCGCAAAGTCCTCTAAGTTCCCATAAAAAATCATACCTGAGGGAGAACTGAATTGGATATTGATTGTTCTCTAATCCAGATCAAGATTACGATGTATAGATGAATGAATAAGCATATGAATGGGTCCACCCTGTAAACGGGCAGGACGTGTGTGTGACTGAAGTCGTATTCCACTGAAAAACGAGAAACACACCTTTTACCTTAAACTCGCTTGGTTTCACCAAACAGTCGTGCAGGTATTGGCAAGTTGCATTAGAAACAACACAACAACAACATATTCTTTTCAAAAATCTTGAAAAAGTCTAACAAATTCTTAATATGAACCCACAAAATCATTAATTAACATAACCGTGCATTTATTCTTTTTAAAAATTTTAAAATTACCGTTGTAGGAATCATCATATCTCAAATACCAATTTTTCTGGCAAAAATTTTTAAAAACAAAATGGATTAGATATCTCATTTAGCGGTACGACATTTTACAGTAAAATGTCAAAATAATGCGTCTCTGTACCATTTTTTATTATTAATTTTTTTCCAAAAGGGATACGACCAGCAGCACTTTTTAACAAACTTGAGTATAACTAAAAGAAATTTTCCATTTAACCTATCTTTTATATTATTCCAAATTATGACAAAAAAACAAATTTTTCTAAACATAATTCCATTTCCAGAAATACCTAATAATTGTCTAACCTCCCAGTGATGAGAATTGCATATTTAAGATCCATTAATCAGTAATACAAAAATGAATTCCGATAAACTCCAAAAAATAATCATGCTAAAAAAGTATTAAAACAATATCAGACTTATAATCAGAAAGGGAAAGTTAGCAATATTTTTTGTGGCCAATGCAATTTAGAGTCAAGATGTATGTCATCAGGGCGGGTAGCATTGATTTCCGTATCTATGTCCACCAGGTCACAGTCACGTTAAAGTGATTACCTTTCTTGTATTAAAGCGCTTTTTCAAGGAAAGGTCATCTTTCAGATTGTTGTCCTTAATAAAATTCCTTCAATAATCTTAAGAAAATCTTTAAAATTCTTGATAAAATCTGAAAATTCCTTGATAAAATCAAATGATGAAATCCTTAAAATTGCCCTAGAGGGAATTACCTGATTCTCAAGAATTATTTTTTATAACAAAAGCTTAAAAAAAACAAAATGGATAAAATTTCATATTTAGCGTTATATTTTACAGTAAAATGTCAAAATAATACGTCTCTGTACAGTTTTATATTATTTTTAAAAAGGGATCAAACAGCAGCACATTTTAACAATCTTGAGTATAACTAAAATAAACTTTCCATTTAACCTTTGATATTATTCCAAATTACGACAAAAAACATCTTTTTCTAATCATAATCCCACTTCTAAAAATACCTAATAATTGTCTAACCTTACAGTGATGAGAATTGCATATTTATGATCCATTAATCTGTAATACAAAAATGAATTCCGATAAACTCCATAAAATAAATCATGCTAAAAAAAGTACTAAAAGAATATCAGACTTATAATCAGAAGGGGAAAGTTAGCAATATTTTTTGTGGCAAATGCAATTTAGAGTCTAGATGTATGTCATCAGGGCGGGCAGCATTGATTTCCGTATCTATGTCCGCCAGGTCACAGCCATGTTAAAGTGATTACCTTTCTCTTCTTAAAGCGCTTCTTCAAGGACGGGCCATCGATCAAGTCAAGACGCTCTGTGTTGCCCATTAGCTTATACCAGCCCTTTTTACCAGGGAATAAGAAAAGAAACATTTGCTTAAAGCTGTTTTTTTTTTCTTTCTCTTTTTTTGTCATTTCAAAAAGAAAATGCAAGTCTATTTAATCGGACTTTATAAATCCAAAGACAGAAACGCCCTTCGTTTCACAGAAAATAAGTCAATCGAAGCTTTCTGTGGTTAAAATTGTATTATAATATTTCTTTTTCTAGAAATACTTATTCAACAAAATAATTTCCTGAAAGTTCTGTCCCGAATTTTTTTTTCTGTTCAATCAATTTTCTTTAATAACCTTTCATGTGATAAATTCTCATGAGGTTTTTTTTCCTTACATTATTGCTTGGATTTTTTTTATAAATATTATTTGATACATTGATCAGAATGTTCGATTTTTTCCCCGCCATCATTAAAATTGTCTTATCCTAAATACAAGTTTCATTATTATTCGTGGTCACATTTTTTTCCCTAAAAAACATCTAATTTAGTTATTTGAATTTTTTTTTTTAAATTTATGTTTCTTACGATAAAATTTTTAAACTGCAATACTTTTTTTGAATCTAAAAAAATATTCAATTTAAAAAGTAATTGACATTAGTGTACTATTTTAAAGCTTAATTCATTAAAAATTCTGTTTACTAGGAAATGAGTTACATTTTATACATTAAAAGCTTATTTAAATATCTTTCTATCTTTGAGTTTTTGGTTTTTTACGCTAATTTGAACAAAAAGCTTTTTAATTCCTTTTAAAAATATCCCAAACTACTATTATAGTTGCAGTTCGTTAAATTCAAATGGATTGACTTTATTTCAACCTTGCGTTTAATTGCGTAAAATTAACGAATTTTAGTTTTCCAGTTTTAATAAAACCTCAGTTATACTGTGTTCTTAAATAAATAAAATAATAATTATGGAAACTACTTAGTAGTGAAAAAATTTTCAAAACATAAAAAAAAAAAATTGGTTTTAAGTTTTCGAAAAAATAATACTAATGTAGCAATTTTACGTTTTATATTACAGTTAGAAATTCTTTCTTTCAACATTTTTCAAATATTGTTTATAGCATGGTTTTATAATAATAATAGCCAGATGTGTAAAAGTGGTTTGCTTTGCAACTATAGAATTCTTCAGTTTTAAATTAGAATTTATGGTAATAAAACTTATAGATAATGAATAATATAGCACTAGAATGTTCACGAATGTGAGCTAAAATGTGCTGTGATTGCCTGAACCTGAGATTCTATTTTAATTAACTATTAATAATTTAGTTTTAGCTAATACAAATGAAAAGTTATTAGTCTTATTTAAAGTTTTCAATTATTTTGTTGATTGATGAAAAATTAAAAAAAAAATACTTTAGAACTAAAAAAAATGTATATGTGAAAATTTCATTCTAAAATTACAGTTAAATAACGGGCAGAAGTCTGTCCATCCAATTAACCGTGAAGTTTACAGTAAGGAACATTTCTGACCTTTACTGTTTTGAAACTGTTTAGAACTGGTATGGTTAAAAAAACCAGTGTATACAGTGTAGAATACAGTGTAGTATACAGTAGTATACAAAGTATACAGTGTTGTAACCATTTCAAACTGGCATAGTATCAAAATCTCAAAAGGAAATTTACCTGAATATTGGAAAGAGTTGTGATTGAGTTGTTTGTCAAGTCAACAGTGGATTATAACTCTAATAGTTTATTAGGCTGCGCCATATGAAATATGAATGCGCCATGTGAAATGAAAATTCTAGAATTTTTGTGTTAAGCAGCTCAGTGGTGTCTATGCGTTAAAGTTTCGTTTTCCAATTGTCCAGGGTGTCACTAATTGGAGAGTACAGAACACTAAGAAACTCTCCGTGTGCTGAAGGAATGGTAGAACTATTGTAGTGTTAACACAGGGGCTCTAACCCTCGTTCAGACAGTCATGAGTTTCTCAGATTAGCCCTCTCAGTTATAATATGTACCCAGCTGTAAGAAACTAAATGTTTCATAAGATGGGCCTAGTTGATGTGGATAAAATTCTTGTTGTTTAACCGTATTTGGTGAAAACAGAAAAAAAAACGATTTTACTTCCATTTAACAGTTTTAATACCCTACCTTTTTTTTTTTTTTTTGCATATTTGACTGTTTTGGTTAAATATGTTTTGGTTGAAAACAACATTTACCATTTGCTCTTTTTTCAAAAAATTGTTATTTACCCATTTTTCGGTGAAATTTTTAACAGTTTTAAATAAATAGCTAAAATGATTCAAATGCAATTTAAAATATGTATCGCCAGAAAATACACTAGGCAAAGGCAAAGCCCTGACAGTTTGTCCTGAGTGTCCCCACCACAATATTACAAAATGTTTTTGCATATTTTTTTATTTATTCCCATTACAATTTCAATTTATAAAAAAAAAAAACTTATTTATAAAAAGTTATAATTATTAAACTGTCAACGACTTGATGTTTTTTTTTTTTTTTTCAAATATTTTGTAATGTAGAAGATAAATGAGACCAATTAATGTTGTTTTGTTCGTAACACAACCTCTATAATTTAAATTTACACTTTTATCTATAAAACCGAAAACAGTAGTATGTCATGAAATCTTAGTTTGCATAAGTTACAAAGACAATTTCAAAATACGCAGTTGATCACTTAAAACTATTTGTACCCTGCTTTTACTTACTAGAAAACAAAACATTTCTTTCGATACTTCTAAATTGTGATTTAAATTTTATGAATAAGAAAAGTCAAAACAGTCAATAACTATTATTTTTAAAAAACGCGCTTGCGCATTCAAGAATGGATGAAATCATATCACACTACAGGTAATTGTGGCGGGTATTATTCTTCCCAAAATCAAATAGTAAGCCATAAAATCTAAGTTTGTATATGTTACAAAGCGAATTTCAAAATACACAATTGATCACTTAAAACTATTTGTACCTTGCTTTTACTTACTAGAAAACAGAACATTTCTTTCGATACTTCTAAATTGTGATTTAAATTTAATCAATAAGAAAGGTCAAAACAGTCAGTAACTATTACTTAAAAAAAACCGCGCATGCGTACTTAAAAATGAATGAAATCATATCACGCTACAAAGTAATTGTGGCAGTTATTATTCTTCTGTAAATCAAGAAAAAAAACTCAAGATGTCAGTTACACCTGCTATATCTTTACGGCCCCCCATTTTGCCACTTGCATTTGCACCACTGGATTAATAGCCAAGATTTACTATTCTGAAGTACTCTTTCGAACCATTTAACAGAATGGTCGGAATTTTTCGTTTCCAGTTGTCGAATAGCCTTTCTCTTGTAACGTTTTTCGAATTCCGATCTTCTTTCATAGGAACTCTTCTTCTAAATATATTTTTAATAGTAAAAAAATATTGAAATAAATATCAATTCTTTTGGCAAATATTTCTGTTAAATTACCAATTTATGCATCAAATATTTTTTTTTTATATTTACCACATTTAAGTTTATATTTGTGGTTGAATTTTAAATTAAATTTCAGTGCAGATTGATTCACATAAAAATCTTAATTCGTCCAAAACTACGAAAATAAATTTATTTTATCAGTTTTTTCAGTATCTTATCAATTTTGCAGCAAATTTATCAGTATCCTTATTGTTAACATAAATTATTAGGATGATAAAAATAGATGGAAAATTAATATAGTTATTGAAGTGCTAAAAGATTTCTGATAATTTTGAAGGTATTAAAAAACATTTTCGTATTTTTTAACTTTTCTAATTCTCTAGATTCGAGACTAAAAGTTACAAATAAAATGAAAATTATATTTTTTATTAAGCATTCCATTTTCTTTTCGACGCAGTAGTTTGCCATGTAATTTTCCTTAAAGAAAATAAACATTTTTCATTTTAGTTTTAGACGACTTTTTCCTAATTATTGTTTCATGAATAAATAAAACAAAGCCACGAAATTAAAAAATAAATAATTAAATTCTTTCTGCTTTTTTTCACTGTGACAACCTATAAGTAATAATCTTTCAAAAAAGATGTGCCTATTAGCAAATGCACTTCAAACCGACTATGAAAAGATAACTGACTGATAAAAAGCACTGTTATTCTTGTTAGAAACCAAAAAATCTCTAACAAATCAAAAAGGGACTTTAGGAGAATAGTTAAGTCTCTTTTCTATCTTTAATTTAAAGTAGTGGAGCTTAGAATCAATATTGTATGTAAGAAAAATTCTTAAAGATAATGTTAAAAGTTATGAGTAGAAATGAATTGAAGAAAATTAGAAGTAGAATGCTCAAAACTTTACACTTTTTGAAATTTCTCGAAATAAAAATGGTTAAATAACAATTTTTTTATTTTACCATATTTAAACAAAACACCAATGAAAAAGATGGTATTCAAACTGTTAACTCAAAAAAGCAGAAGATTTCACCTAATACGATTAAACAACCAGAATTTTATGTGCGCCAACTATGACCACAGCCAATGAGAATTGTTCTCGAACGTTCTTCAAAAGCCGGAAGCTAAGCTATGTTATAAGGTTTACGAATTAAATGTTTTTATTTTCTATCATCAGATGCCTAACACAACACCAGATGCTTAATAATCTTATAGTAATAAGTTTGCGGTGAATGCCTTAGGATGTCACTTACTTCCTTGCATCTGGGTACTTGTTTTAGCTCAGCAAACTAATTTGTTAATCTCGTGACCGGCTGAAAGGGGGTTCGAATCCCAGCATTGACACCACAATATTAACTACATTCCTTCAACACATGAGTTATTTTCAATATCCTGCACTTTTCAGTCGATGATCCTAGACTGTAGAAATACGGAATTCACATTCGCGTTTAGATGGCAAATTGCAGAGCTGGATAACACAAAAAAAAGACTAGTATTTCTTATCTGTCATGGTAGAAGGTACCACCAGATAGACTAATTGAGCCATATTCCAGTGTTCACTTGATAAAACACAACCTAACTTCAGTGCCCAAACACAATGCGTACCTAACGTAGCCTAACTCCAATGTCCAGTTAAATTTCTTTTTCTTTTTTTTTTCGGTTTTTAAACCACGTAAGTTTTAAATGCTAACAATCATGTAAGGTTTAAATGGTTACAAAACCGTATGTTTTTCACGATTACCATACCAGCCCTAAAAGTAAAGAAATGTTCCTAAACGTAAACTTTACGGTGAATTCGATGGACAGCCGGGTATTTGACCATAACTTTAGAATGAATTCTGCCGTTTATTTTACCGCAATTTTAGAATGAAAATTCTGACAGTGTAATACGCTATTTGGGAACAATATTTTTTCACTGTAAACTACACACGTAAATAATAGCTTTGTGAAAAGCTCAAAAATTGAGAACGCCTTTAAACGGCAGTTTAAATGATTTCCAATACAACTTAAAATTAATTTAACTTTTTTTCATGAGGAGCTTGCCTCTTTTTGATTTAAAATATTTCACTTTTGATTTTAAATTTGTTTTAATTTTAAACAACTTCAATAATACAGTTAGTCATAGAATATTTTTTTTTCTGTTTGCGACAAGTAAATGAGACTTGCAATAGTTTCCTTTTAATAACGCTCCAGACACCTAAACTTCTCATGTTGTAAATTTAGCTATTCAGTTCTATACTTCTACTCTATTCATTACTAAGCTATTAAGTTATTCAATTCTAGCTTCCTAGTTTAATGACTAACGCAACAGTTCCTTTCTCATAATGCGTCATGCTATATGCAACTTTTCGAGAAATGTAATCTTGAGTGCACTGTTCCAAGTCGGGAAAATTTAAAACAGAAGTCAAAAGAAGGGTGGTAGCTGTTAAGAAAAAAAAAGAAATATGATATGTAATATTGGAATACGGTATAAAATGTTCATTGCCCAACGAGAAAAAGAATTTTTTTTTCGGATGAAGATCCATTAAAAATTTAATGTCTGTGGCTAACTGATAGTATGGATCAATTAGTATTCAGAAAGGCAATTCCATCATAAAAGATTAACAGTTATAGATAAAAAAAATCGTATTACTTTGCTTAAAAATAGTTAAAATGCTTCTTCGTTTTAATGAAAATATTTAAATTTTGCATTCAGTTTTAGATATTTTAATATTAAACAATTTTAATAATATTGTTGGTCGCAAACTAGTGTTTCATGATCTGCAAAAATTAAATGAGACTTGTAATAGTTTCCTTTTAATAAGGCTCTGAACACCTCAACTTATCACGCTGTAAATTATCTATTCACTTCTAAGCTATTCATTACTAAGCTATTAAGCTATTCAATACAAACTTCCTAATTTAATGTCTAACGCAACAGTTGCCATCTCATAATGCGTCATGTCATATGCCACTTTTCGAATGATGTAATCTTGAGTGCACTATTCCACTTCAGGAAATAGATATTGTGCAGATGATAAGAGCAGCGTAGCAGCTGTTAATTAAAGGAATATAATATGGAATATTAGAATGCGACAAAACGCTCAATTTTAAAAGAGAAAAATATTTTTTTTTTTCCTAATGAATATCTGAACTTCCTTTAAAAGTTTAATGAGTGAGGCACACTATACAACCGAAAGATAATTCAGTAACAGATCGAAAGTTTGAGATAAAAAAATGGCATTACTTGGTTAAAAATACATAAAAAAATTAAATAGTATGTAATTTTAAGGACCATATAAATGTATTTATAATTAATAAACGAAAATCTTTAAATAATTAGGATTAAAAAGATGCTTCTGTAACAAACTGAAATTGCATGGTTTTTAAATATCTTTCAACTTAAACTTATTACTTATAAAATAATGCATAATTTGTTGAAAAAAAACTAGGTATTTTATTTAATGAGAACAAAGAAATATTATTTTCATAAAAATAAACTGAAACTATAATTAAAAAAAAAGAGTTTTATAAGTAACAGCTTAACATTCGAGTAAATTTTTACCACATTTTTTAGTAAATATTTTAACTATTGCAGTGTTATTTAGTACTTGTCCAATAAAATCTGTAGTTCAAGGCGGATTTTCATGTCGACCATCCAGAATCTAATTTGTATTTTCGTAAAACACAAAGCATTAAAAAATGTAACATAGGCGTGAAATGACCCAGAACTAAACAAGAACATTTCAATATTTCAGCATTTATTATATTACACTGTTAGAAATGTTTGGGAAAAACAATTTATTTCATTGGCATTTTATCCCATTCAACCAAAACGATCAAATAACCATTAAAAAAAGATAGTATTCAAATTGTATACTAAGAGGAAAATCGTTTATGGACTGATTTCATTTAATACGA
This sequence comes from Parasteatoda lunata, assembly GCA_949128135.1. Taxonomy (NCBI): domain Eukaryota; kingdom Metazoa; phylum Arthropoda; class Arachnida; order Araneae; family Theridiidae; genus Parasteatoda; species Parasteatoda lunata. The sequence continues at coordinate 63,942,015 of OX421980.1, read as the reverse complement.
TTAAATAACCAGAATTTCATTCATACCAACTAAGCACATAGCCAACGAGAATCGAGAGCATGTTCTTCGAAAGCTGGTACCTAAGCTATGAGATGAAGATTACGAATTCATATTTACATTTTCCCTTAGTGGATGTCTAATAATCTTATAGTAATAAGTGTGTGGTGGACACCTTATGAAGCCACTTAGCTACTTGACCAAGTATACTTTAGCCAAGAAAGATAATCTGTCAATTTTATGATTGACAAAACTGTGGTTTGAATCCCAGTGTTGACAACACACTATTCCATATATTCCTTCAGCACAGCATGAGGACCCTGGAGTACGAAATTCTTATTCACGCATAGATGGCAGTACCACAGAGATGTTTAATACAAAACTTCTAGCATTTCAAATATCTAAATATAGATGGTACCACGAGATAAGCAAATTATGCCCCATTCCACGATTTACTTGACAAAGCACAACCCAACCACTAGCTAACTCCAATTCCTTGCCAAACGTAATCTAACTTCAATGTCCAGTTAATTTTCGTTTTTACGATTTTGAAACTATGCTAGTTGCAAATGGTTACAAGACCATATAGTTTTGCCTTCACAAGAAACCATACCTGTTGTAAACAGTTTCAAACCCTTTAAGGCAAAAAAATGTTCCTAACTATAAACTTTACGGTTAATTGCATTTATAAACTTGACAGAATTTGATAGTTAGACTTACCGCAATTTTAGAAGGAAAATTCAAACAGTGTATCTCACAATTATTCCACTACACCGCTGTTTATATTATTATTATTTTACATTCTAATAAAAATTACTTTAAATATGGTACTTCGATGTAATATCTATGCAACTGTCGCTTGTAAAATTGCTTCCATTCACTGACAGTTAAAAGAATAAAAACGTCTTTTTGGCTGAAAAACGAAAATTTTAGAACATATTTTTTATCACTGCATTTGCAAAATATGCATTTAGTTAGGTGAATCATTTATATAAATGCTCCAGAGATGTAAATAATACATACTAAAATCATCTTTGGGGAATGTTTAAATGTAATTGAAATATATTCGAATATTTGGACGAAGTGATGCAATTCCCCGAGTATGTAGAGCGATGATGACTTCTAAATAATGTTAATTTCATAAAGCAAAGATTTAAAACAAAATTCTGGGGTTATTACTATTTTACGAAGTGAAATATGCTCCTTGTTTAAATAAAAGATTACCTAATTGTGAGAATTAAAAAAAAAGGTGCGAATGACTCGAACGCAAAAAAATGTTTTATCGATTTCGGGCTTCAGGCACAATTTCATTGTTAATTTCTATTTCGCAAAGTTTATAAGAAAGATACATCTTCTCGATTTTCTCCTAGACTGTGCTGCAAGAAGAATCATACTCATAAATAGTATGCAAATAATTTACTATACCTTGACACCACTTTTTTGTCTGTAGTACAAAAAATTACAACATTTTAATCATCTAATTGAACCAAATAAATATCACAAAAAATTGAATATATTTGGGGAGACTTTATTTCTTGTAGATTATGAGTTTGAAGATATCTTTATTGTATGTGTTTCGCGCAAATGAGTCATAATTCTGTAAATGTTATACAAATTGATATTTTTCTTGAAAAACTGTCGTTAGTGTATGAAAATATGGTTCGGCTTTGAACAGAACTCCTCAAAAATAAAAGTTCAAGAATATCTGCTGCTATGGTAACAAGAGAGAGCACATTTCTAATAGGGATGCACTGGAGGAATGAAGGATTCGCAAAGTTTAGAGTCTCATGCTGACCTATGCCAAAATCAGGACAAAACCATTCACCCCTAGTCAAAGTGACTTAAGCTTGTAACCATACTACCCACCACCACACCAGACTGATGTCTGAACGAGTTGTCGTGAAAGTCGCACAATACAGGCTTTCCGCTAAACTTCAGTTTTTTTTCTTTTGTCTTCATATTAAGAAGACAATTGCTCTTAACAGAATCTTTGATGAATTTCCATTTTCAACGTCTTTTTAACTGCTTTTCTTTCTTGACACCTAAAAAAAAAATTTTTTTTTAATCACAATTAGCATCAACGGAAGAAAAGAAAAACTCAGAAAAATATTATGTGTCTCTTATTAACTCAGAGGGCTATGTATAAAAAGTGAGAAACATCAAATCATGAGGCCATTAGTTTGGACGAAGTCACCGGGATGAGAAAAGGCGTTTACTTGCAATAGGCATACCAGCATTCCAAAGTCAGAACGCGTTTGGCACGGAGTAAAAATCTGGGAACAGAGCCATCTGACATCAAATCGAATCACGCATTAAAACTATCAAATTTTTAAAGCCATAATTGCAAAATTAGGTAATTTGCTTTATTTGCGAACAGAGCTCTTGAGTTTAACAAAAAGAAAATCGTATATTATGAGGTTTTGTTTGAGCTATAAAAATAATGACTTAAAATTTCAAAACTCAAACTTTCTCAAGTAGGTATACACGAAATCAGGATTTTTCTCATAAACTTAACATTAATGGCAAAATACAAATCCGCCGTGGATTAAGGGATAGAGCGTTTCCCTCCCAGTGAGAAGACCTGGATTCGAATCCCAGCGGTGGATGGTTCGGCTCCCGACTCGCACCGACCTCATTGCTGACGCAAAATATTCTCAGTGGTAGACGAATTATGGGTTAGAATTCACCTACCGCTAACCATGGGAGGTTTCCGTGATTTTTCTTTCCATGTAACGGAAATGTGGGTTAGCTCCATCAAAAAGTTCTCCACGAAGGTTAGTTTGTCTCAATGTTTGATTCAGAAGTTCTCTTGTCTTCTGGGTTGAATACAAAACTGCAAGGCTACGGAGTTGAACATTGATAGTCGTAAATTCAGAATTGGGTCAGCTGTTCAAGCTGTGAGTCTGATACAAATACACGTTTGATAGTGCACAGTTATTATACAGTAATAATATAATTCATTTGTGCAGTATGTGTACCAAAATCACCGGGTAATTCGGTTTTTAATATTAGTTAAATATGAAATAGAAGTAATATGAAATAGAAGAATACCAATATGAAATAGAAGTAAGAACAATTAATTATTTGTATTTAGTAATATTAAAAAAGTTCTAATCATTATTTTTCCATAAGTATCTTCATGAAGTGTATATTAAGTTATGTGACAATTCTTTTTAGAAATAGTGTGCTTTAAAAATTTATTTCTCGTAAAAAAAAATGCCATACAATAAATGGATTTTGTGCCAAGTGTGGTGGCTTTGTACCATGTATGTTTTTGGAATGCATGTTAAATGGCTTTTAGAAGTGACTAAAACTAAGATAACAGTTCAAAATAGTTTTCCTGAAATAGCCATTTTTTCTACAATTACAGATCTATGTTGAACCCTGACTACAATAATCAAAAAAATAAATGCCTCTCATTTACTGTCTATAACATGTCTGACATATTAGTTAAGAATTTTGCACTTTGGGTGGAGGCAGTAATCATGAGTATGAAAACAAACAGATGTGGATAGTAATTGCTCCGAAGTCATTACACCAGGGGAAGAGATTAAGATAAATGAAATAACCTGAGCTGATGATGAATCTCTATAACTAATATAGTGTCCTATCTTTTTGTTCAGCATTTCTACAAACTGTATCCTAGAAAAATAAATGCACATGTTGATGGGAAATGAAAGGCATTAGTGTCTTCTAAGGATAAAGAAGGGCAATGTATCGATCATATTCGATCCACCTGATGTTTTTTGATACAAAACTGATGTAATAAAAAATTCTAAAAAGTTACGGAACAAAAAAATAATATACCGTAATTTTTATAGCAATAATTAAGTAAAATAAATGAATCACTCAAAATTGAATTAAATATCACTGTGAAAATCGTGGTGTAGTATTTTACGCTAAAAAGGGATTTTACAGTAAATTGAATTCTATGGATGATGCAACCTAAGTGCCGGTACTTTATACCGTAATTTGATCTGGAATTTTTTACAGTGTAATAATTTTTTCGACGTTAATTTTATATCGTTTCATTATAATTAGTATAAATAATGTTAAAATAGAGTTAATGAGAATAATATAATTATTTTTTGTATTATAATAAATTTAATACTCTTATTTTAAAATTTTTGTTTCCGCAAACGTTAATTTTTTATTTTTTTATTTTTTATTTAATAATTTTGAAGGAAAATCTCGATAAGAAGGTTTGCTATGATTCAGAATAAGGTTTTAATTACGATGACATATTAGGTGCAATAAAGTCAGTGCGCTGAAAGAAAGAACTTTCTTATCATAAAAAAAACTTTTTTTATTAAAGCTTCTTTGCCTATTAGAATAAAATTTAACCTATCAAATTAAAAAAGATTTATGCTGACATATTTTATAAAATATTCAGAAATCTGCCCTGCAACTTATATCAGATATCGAAAACAATTAGCTTCTTCTTATGGTACTGATTTCATTGTTTTATTTTTATATTAAAACTTCATGGTCGAAAATATTTTATAATGAAAAATCTTGATTTTTAGGAATTATTGCTCAGAATTTAGTAAAATACTTCCGACTTTCTATCTCTAAAAATTCCTTACTTATTATTTCCAAATTGAGATTACTATTGATAATTCAAATTATACATTTACTTTGAAAGAAATTTAAATCATTAAAGTTTATTTAAAAAATGTGGAAAAGTCTTTGCAAACAAATTTTTTTTCTAAAATTACGTAAAACAATCAATAATCAATATTTTTGTAAAACAAAGGTTTTCAAAGTTATAAAGAAAAAGAATTAAAATATATTTATCTCTTTTAATACAAATAAACAGATTACTTTATTTTTAAAACTGAACATTGTTTAAACTCTTGACTGATAAATATTGAATTTTTTTTTTAAAAAAATTGGAATATTTGTAATTTTTTTCTTCTTTTTTTTAAAAATTTTTTTAATATTATTTGGCTTAGAGTGCATATTCACGAAGATATTAAATTCCGTAAATTTTATCCAAGCTGTACAACGGCTGAACAATTTTTTGAGTGGTACACTAAGAAAAATGTATGGAATAGGGTAACTACAATACCAGAATAGGGTAACTACATAGGGTACTACCAGAATAGGGTAACTACATAGGGTATCGTATTTCTGCCTTTAAGGGAAGAACGAAAAGTACAATAATTTTTACCAAAGTGCTTTGGTAAGTATTTTGGTAAATTTAACAATAAATTATGGTTTTTTAATATGTGATAAAATTTTGAAAGTGTGGTAAAATTAGGGAGTTTTATCATAATACTTTAGATCATTGCATAAGCACCATTTATTCGATTAAATTTACTTTTTTGTCTTGTATTTTTTACTAAATGTGCGGTATTGAACACTATGATTTTGAAAACCAGAATTTCCGGTAAACTGTTATCATATTAAACGAAAAAATTACCAATTAAATGGTTTAAATACCGTATATCTTAATTTCATTAACCAGATGTTTTTTTACCCGAAATGTCATTACCAGTATGTAATTTTGCCAGAATGTTTTTCTCCGTGTAGGGTTTCTTCATAAAAATATTCAAGTCATTAAATTTTATTAAAACTATACACGAGATTAAGGATTTCTTTAGTGGTAGCATGCATTCATAAAAATAATCGAATAATTAATTTTATTAAAACTATATACGATATTAAGGATTACTTGAGTGGTAGCATGTATTCATAAAAATATATGAGTCATTAATTTTTATTAAAACTATACACGAGATTAGGAATAACTTGATTAGTAGCATACATTCATAAAAGTAATTGAATCATAGATATTTATTAAAACTATACACCAGATTGAAGATTAATTTAGTGGTAAAGTTTATTCATGAATATATTCAATTAATTAAATATTCAAAACTATACACCAGGGATATTGGAATACAAATAAAATAATTAATTATTTAGTATATGCGAAATAAGTTTAGTGTAGTGATTTAAATAACCATAAAATATAAAAGATTATTTATTAAACACTTAAAATATGTCTTATCGAAAACAAAATATTGAACTCATTGACACGAAAAAACAATTATATATGTATATAAACATATGCCTTATGTAATCAAATTAAATTATTAAGTAGGAATGCAAAAATATTTTTGTAATATTTTTTAAGAAATTCAAAAAATGCTGAAAAGTCAGTGAAGCGTGAATTTATTAATTACTCGACAGTAATGTTTCTAAAATGTTGTGGTAAACAAATCTACCATTCATTGATTCAATCTTTCTTACAAGTATTTTTTAGAAGGAAAATAAAAATTATTTACAAGAAGCCTAACTTTTTTTTGCTGCAGAATTGGATTTTGAAAATAGATCCGTAGTTTCTTTTTTATAATTGTAATCATTCCTTAAACCTTTTTTTCTTTCTCATTTTTATCCATAAACTCAAAGTAAAAAAAAAAAAGGGTTTCCCAAAAAAATAACAGCCGAATAAATTGCAGCATGAAAAAGCAAATTAATAGCTTCAATCCATATTCAATTATTAGGCAATTAATAACGTTCGAAATTTCATCATGTAATGGTACCAGATCAATATCTGGAAGGTTACCGTATTTTAGAAAATATTAAAGCGATGATTAATTGCTTAACAACTTCAAAGTGCTGTCATTTTTACTAACAAAATTTAGTTTTATTCAACATTAAGAAAATTGCTCCACAAATTTAAACATGCTTGAAATTTGTGAATTAAAAATAATTTCACGTATTTATAAAGCTAAATTTCTTTATTGATGATTTATTGATTTCACAATAGTTTTCAAATGTAAAATAAATGCATTATTTATATTGCACAAAAATGAATTTTCAAAGAAGTATTGATTCTTAACTTTATTATAGATTCATGACATTTAGAGAGCTGTTAGAGAGCTATATTTAAAATTTTTAATGAAAGAATATCTAATCAATTATTATATTATTGCGATAAATAATGTCAAAAAAACATTAGCTGCATCGTAATATTTATTGTATGCCTATTTAAAAAAATATGTACATTGTGAAGTATATTGGTCGTATTTTTGCATCATTTTTAAGGATATAATCCACTAATTAAAAAAATATAAATTAAATATTTACAATCTATAAAGTGCGTTATAACTGAGAGATAATAAAGCACATTATAATGAGACCAAAAAAACAAAAAGCTTTTAATGACAATTGTGTGTCGGTTTTCACGGGTCTTGTAATGGTTTAAAATATTAAATTCCAAACTTTAAAAACAATAAAATATCCACAGAAACAGGAGTAAACACTGGTTAAAATTTGTTGAGCTATATTTTTAGAATGCGTGTAGAAAAGTTATATCTGTTGTGTTGCATGGGCCTCATATAAAATAAGAAAGAGAGGGAGTTACATATTAAATTTCAAACGTATGTTTTTAGAGTATGGCCCGCTAACTCGTGTGCACAATTAGCTTCTAGATAGCTAATATTAGATCTAACGTATGATTAACTTCTAGTGCACTACTCTTAATAGATTCAAAATTTATAAAACGTAAAAATAAACTTATTTTTTGTATATTTGTATTAATCATTATACTTGTCCGTATTTGAAAAGTACACGGAGAAAAAATTACCATTATGTATGGTAATGACATTTCAAACAAAAATAGCTAATAAAACTAAAATATACGGTATTTAAACCATTCATTTGTTAATTTTTCCATTCATATGATAACGGTTTACCGGAAATTCTAGTTTTCAAAATTATAGTTCTCATTACCACAAATTTAGTAAAGCATTTAATAAAAATTTAGTAAAAACTGAAAAATAAATTGAACAGAATAAATGGTTTTTATGCCATGTCTAAGATACCATGATAAAATTCCCTAATTTTAACATATTTACTAAATTTTATCACATATTATGAAACCATATTTTATTGTTAATTTTACCAAAATAATTACCAAAGTGATTCTGTAAAAATTGCCATGAGTATTCCCGTAGAGTCAGAAACCATATTAGTAAATTTTACCAAATTCTGGTAGTTTTGACCATACTTTTTTCAGTGCATCAAGAAGTGTGGTATTAAGGATTTTTATTAATATTTTTAAAGTATTATAATTTAAAATTATTTAAAGTATATTATTTACTTTTTCAGTATTCTTTTAAACAATAATTACTACTATTTTAAGTAAAATTTTGGTTCTTATAAAATAATTCATTAAACTGTGCCTATGAAAGTTTTTAAAACCGTATTGGTCTGCTCAAGATGCTCTATAAGCAACTGCGTTTATAGACTAACAAATTGAGGTAAATTATAATTGTAAAAAATTTATTTTAAGCAATAAATAATTCTTATTTAAAATATCATGTTTTTACATTGAATATTTTACTATTACAGTTATTTTTTTTTACATTTTGAAAATAGAATTAATTTCAAAGTACACATTAAATTGTGTAGGGCATAAAAACCGAAAGAAAACACACTTTTATCCCAAAAAAATTTTAAAAAATGCTTAACAACACATTAAGCTAACGTAATATATCGAATTATATTCCTTTCTTCCCCCTCAAATTTCCAACTACGTAAAAAAAAGTCTGGAAACTTATAATTTATGTTATTTTGTTCAATCGAAGAAAAAAAAATTTCTTTAAGAAAATTTATATCGTAATATATCGAATTATATTCCTTTCTTCCCCCTCAAATTTCCAACTACGTAAAAAAAAGTCTGGAAACTTATAATTTATGTTATTTTGTTCAATCGAAGAAAAAAAATATCTTTAAGAAAATTTTCACGTCACAAAGTGTTTTATACGATAATTTTTATAAGTGTAACCGTCGCTTGCATTCTGGACTGCATTTTTTTGAACATTTATTATCTTCTTTTCTTAAAAAAAATATTCGAAGTTTTAAAAGTCCTGTTGCATTCATTATTAACTTTAATGCGTTTACGGTGTACTCTTTAATTTCAATAGTAAATGAAGACGACTTTTGATTTCCTTTGAGGAATGAATTGAGTCGTATAAAAGGTAATTTAAACTTGCTTTGGAAACTATTGTGACAGTTTTAGACACTAGGTACCTTTAACTAAATAATTAGAGACATATACATAGACATTTTGAATTGCTAGACATTCTTATATTTCTATATTTTTGAATTACTTTATTCAAAATGTACTTTATTTAAAATTAATCTATAATTAAAAGTTTAAAGGAAAATAACTTAAATGCTGAATTATTGAATTATACAGATTTTTTTTAATTTGAAATAAACATCCCTGCTATCACAGGCAATACATTGAGCGTAGTTTTAAATTTTTTGTTCAAAATTTTCTCAAAATAGAAGTTTTGAAAAACATATCAGCATTACAACCAACGAAGCATTGTTTTTAAACTAGTTCAAAACTTTACACTTTAACAAGTTTAAGTTCGAAGAAAAATAAATTTAATTTTGGTAAACGAAAGAATTAAAAAGTTGAATAAATTGAAAATATTTATAGAAATATTACAATTGAAATTAAAACTAGCGACTTTATACATGAAAAAAGTATTAAAAAAATTCTACAAAGGGCTTTGAATTATTAATATTATAATATTACTCTTTTGCTGCATTCAAGATAATTACCTAATTTAAGCTATTTTTTTAATTCTTAACTTAATTAACTTCTTTGATATATAAAGAACTAGTATTCGAATAAATTTTCACATTAGTTTGAACATTTAATGATATTTTAGTGTTTCATCAACATGAAGGAATTATACTAAACAGCCACATAAAGTTCTGAACAAAGTCGGAATTTTTTCTATAATTTATTGTACATCAAGATTGAATAAAATTAAAATGTTTGGCTAATCGAAGATTTCTTTCACTGTATCACGTAGTTAATACAGCCGTACTTCTTAGAACAAACTATTGCTTCTTAGAACAAAAAGTGCGCTTCAAGAGCTAAATGGCAAACAGAAAAAGTAATCAGAGGGAAATCTGACGGTTCAGGGTTATTAAAAATGGAGCACTACATCGAGATTAATTTTCTGAAGAACCATGTAACTTACCAATTTGGTGATCGGATTTACCTATTAGATCATACAATTTAACTCCAAACAACATTTTCCTTTGTTTTATTTGTTTATTTAAGACTAAGGATTTTTCCAACAAACCTACAAACCAACCACGCCTTAAAGGAAGAAACTTAGTGCTGAATCAACAAAATTTAGCCACGTGTTACAAATCGGTCATTGAAAATTTCGTTAAAAGTGATTGTTAGTATCATTAAAGCTCTTGTGGCTGATATGCTTGTATTCTATTTTATGTAACATTATCAAGCATTATGAATCAGTAACTCTAATCTTTATAAATCAAAACACTAATCACAGCTTTAAAAATTTAGAAAGAATCAGTGTTTTCAGATTATTTCCTGTATATATATATATGAATGACATCCTGTACTGAGAAAAAAGTATAACCAAAACTACCAGAATATGGTAAAATTTACCGTGTCTCAAGCTCTATTGTAACACTAAAAAATTCGATATTTTTTTTCGAAGTATTTTGGTAAAGAATTTGGTAAAATTAACAATAAAATATGGTTTATTAAAATGTAATAAAATATGGTACTTTTATCATGATATCTTAAAGCATTGAAAAAAATTTTATTTGTTAAATTTACTCTTCAATTTTCTATATTTTTCACTAAATGTGCGGTTATAAGAACTACACTTTTAAAAACCAGAATTTCCGGTAGTGAGAATTAAGAGCATAAAGCATAAATAACAGTAAAATTCAAAAATAACTGAAATTAGCATTATTATTGTTATTTTTAGAAAGTTCCCTAACTCTAATACTGAATACTACATAATTTCTTAATAATATCCATCAAAAACAATTTTTTGAATTCAATTATATGAATATAAAAATATAACGCAATTTTTAGTAATATTTTGGGAAATATTTTTTAAAGTCGTTTTCGTATATTGTATACTTAGCAGACTGAAAAATTCATTCAAAATCGCTAAAGTCTCTAAATCATATGAATCAACAAAAAAAAAAAAAAAATATGCATGTTCTACTTAGAAACTCGATCGAGCTTTAAAATCGTTAAACTCAAAGTTTGTTCCTTTTCAGAAAAAGTCGGAAAAATGTCAAAACCAGAAACCAGAAAGAAAATTTCTTTAGTTGTGACCCCGTGGTTTCCATGTTTCATATTTGAATTATGCATAAGTTCGGTTACGGTCGCGGTTCTATCTACATCGTCTAATTAATTTAAAAAATTCGGCATATGATTTTTCTTTATTGAATTTACGTCCATAAATTTATTTTTGCTTGAGGCAAGGAATCTTACCGTTGTAAAAATTTGTAATTTAATAAAAAGACATACTTAGGTAAAGTATATCTAAATATGGATAAGCCAGGAGAAAGGTTTGAGTTAGCTTTAAAAAAAGTTGCATTTCAACTGTTTTTATTACGATAATCTTGGAATATATTTTTCTAATCTGCTTTAAGATCTTTATTTCCTTTAATCTTATAACCATTTTTTTAATTTTTGCTTCTAAACAAAAACATTATTTAAAAAATAAAACTACTTCTAGAAATTGGAATAATTAGAGGCATAAAAATCATGAAAAAGTCTCCAAAATAGTTGATAATTTTAACTCAATTAAAAAGCATTCGAGGGCGAGAGTTGAAAAAGAAGCAAATATTAGCACAAATTATTTTTATAAAAAACTAACAGTTTATTGTATTCCTTTTTTTCTCACTTATTTTTAGCTGATTAAAATTGTTTGGATATTTTGTTTTAATATATTTTGTTTTGATATTTTTTGTTTGTTTTTGAAGTGAGTATTATCTATGAGACCGACTGTACGGGAATGTAAACAAATAGTAATAATAGTAAATAACATGATCACGTGACCGATGCGATAAAAACATAACAACATGTTTTTTGTTCTTTTTTTTGGTTAGGTAAATCCTTTTTCCAGAAAACATCATGGTATTTTTTAAATGAAAACTTTTTAGTTATTCAGTTGTTGATGATTAAAAATTTTATAGAGACCTGGTTTTCCTCACGATATCTGTATACAGTAAGTAAAGCCCTCTATACCGTGATATTAAGCATTTAAAAAAATAAAGCAGTTTTTTTAAAAAGAAAAAATTATTTTTAAAGTTATTTTCTGTTGATTAAAATTGCAAATTAGATTTAATGGATTTAATGGAGTGTATACATTGTAAGTGGCGAGCTTTATATCGAAACATGAAAAAAAAAACATGACCGTCTGGTTGACGTAACAACTTCAATACTTGAAATATAAAACTGACAAAAAAATTTTAATCCATGGGCTTGAACTTAAGACATAAATTAAGGGCAATTCAAAGAAGCTGCCTTCGCATTGGCTCAGGAGTTTGTTCGATAACATTATTGTGTTTATTATTTAATAGCGTAGTCCTCTGTTGGGAAAGTAATTTCATTTTTTCCCAACCATGGACTTAATTATATTTTTTACAGTCAATTTCACACTTAAAGCACATCACGATTATACATTTTGACAGCTGATATAGCAAAGCTTGCCTGTGAAAATGTTCGTTTGATTCTGTGCAGTGGATTTTGGTTGGTACCCATTCAAATATGGAAAGTGAAAAGCGGAACTATACTTTTTTATTAGGTAAAAATGTTGTTCAAACAAAAACAATTATCCGATGTGTATGGAGAAGATGTATTAGCGGTACACCAGTTCTAAAACTGACTGCTGGACCAGATGGTATCAAATTTGAACTAATTAATATTAAGATACCTACTTGTCGTATAACTACTAAAAATTATTTGTAATATTTGGGTCAAAGGCAAATGCCCACTGAATGGAAATAAGGCACCATTTGCCCTATTTTTACAAAAGAAAACAAAATAAATTGTCACAATTGTAGAGGCATTATACGTGTAAAAATCTAAAAATGGCAATTAGAATCTTCTCTAAATTATTGCTTGGGCATTCTTCTTATTCTTGAAATGTTATTGGGAACTACCAATGTGGATTTCAAAAGTGAAAAGCTGCAACTGACCAGATTCCCTTTCTCAGAAAAGTCCTTGAAAAAACAACGAAATATGATATCGATACGTACCATATTTTTATCGATTTTAAAGCAGCTTTCGTCTCCAAGAAAGAGAGGCTTTTCAATGCTATTACTAAGTTTGAAATCCCATATAAACTAGTTAAGTTTATAAAAATGAGCCTTTAAGATGTCACATGAACGGTAAAATTTATGTATGAACTATCAAGTAATTTTTACATGCAGAGGGATTTAAAACTAGTTCTGCCACTGTCCTGCCATCATTTATCCACTGTCCTCTCTAAGCTTTTGGTACCATATTTCCCCCACCAACCACATTTTGAGGGTCAAAGAAAAAAAATCTATTGAAAGTATCCATCGGAAAAAAAACTATGCTTATTCACGCAAAGTAAGTTTTTGTGTATGATTTTGCAACTTAAATGTCTACTGCGCAAAAAAAAAAAAAAAAAAAAAAAAAAAAAAAAAAAAAAAAAAACTGGCATATTTACTAACATATTAACCTTTCAAACGATTTATATTAGATCTTAGATCATAACAATCCAATTCCTAGATCAAAAGCTATTACGGTATTCCGCTTTCATTTCGCCTTTTAGAAATACTAAGTTCATCGGCGAAAATATATAAATGTCTTGTAAAGATAAATCCTCAGAGCCAACAGGCCAAAATAGAATGCGGTCGATTCAAACCTGCTGTTAAATTTTGAGTGTTTTAATTTTCGCGTTGAAATAAATTTATAGTATCCTTTATTTTAGACTATTAAATCTTATAATAATCTTATCCTATTTGTTTAGAGCAAAATATTCTTTTAACATAAATAGAATAAACGGTAATTTTTTCCCAAAATTATAAACCATTAAGATTGGATCTTAATTCATGACAATCCGATCTCTAAATCAAAGGTTATTGAGGTATTCCGCTTTTATTCCGCCATTTAGATATACTGCGTTCATCGGCTAAAGTAAATAAATGACTTGGAAAGATTGACCCTCTGACCAACCGACCAAAATAAAACAGGGTCGATTCAAACCTGCTGTTAAATTCTGAGTGTCTTAATTTTCACTACGAAATAAATTTATTATATCTTTTTCATTAGACGATTAAATCTTATAATATCCTTAAATAATGTTATCCTGCTTCCTTTATCAAAATATTCTTGTAACGTAAATAGAACAAGCGATATTTTTTTTCCGAAAAATAAATTTTTAAACATCTGTGTTAGGTTATGAAAAATACTTGACTGACTAAAATTATTAATACATTTTTACAGTGTGTTCAACAATCCGTAAAATTAGAATAATATAAGTAATAAGTAGCATTACTGTATCCGTATTTGTTGGAAGGTCTAAAATTAGAACATCCTTCTAGTGATTGATTACATTGTCAATACTTACTTTAAAGGAAAAAGATTGCTTTAAATTTTCTCGAAAGATAACGAGATCTTAAGGGCATAAATATTAATAACGAAGAACATTTTCTTTTAGAAAATTTGAAACTTACTTTTTCATGGTAATCCAATAAAAGTGTAAGAGATTAATTTTTCAAAGCATTCTTAGTGTTTGGTATTTCAACAATAGTTGAGTCATCTCTAACATATATTATTACTCATTTAACTTTTTTGAACATTTTTTATTAATTTATTGGTGTTTTATAGAATAATTTACCAGAAGTAGTGTTAGAAAATAATTTTAATTACTTAAGATTTCTGCACTACTTTTCGTCTCCGTCTAGACATGACTGGAGATAATATTAGTATTTAATTTTTTAATCGGGTTTATACATTTCTCCAATGTTTTAATACTGTTTTAATTTTAAGTTTACTGTTTGTACGGAAGTAGAACAAACAGAAACAAACAAAAGTTTAAAAAAATGTATAGCACTCAATGCAATTTTGAAGTGAGTGACTTGAGAAATTTTATAATAAAGAATCCATAGCATGAAATATCTCAAAATGTTTACATACCCGAATGAAACTTTTAGATGCCCGAACATTTTTTTCGATTGCATATTAATAAAAACACATGAATGTAGTACCTATTATTATTCCATCGGAAAAACGATATTAGCATTTACTGATTTCTCTAAATTGGGATTTTAATGTAAATCTTAAATATCATGCAATGTTAAAAAAGAAGCATTATGTGTGTTATTAACAAGAAAGTATTAAGCAAGAATAAGAATTAGGGAAATAAATGTTGTGCAAAGTAACAACGAAGTAACTTAATCGAAATTATAATTGGCAAGTATCCACCTTTCAACATGTTACTTTAAAACAGTGTTAAAAAGCTTTTATTAATTATTTTCTTATACACAGCGGTTAAGGAAAAGATTTTTTTAATAAAAAAAAAGCTCGACTAGGGAAATAAAATAAGAGAACATTGTACAATGAATTCATATTTTTTAAGTCATTTAAACGTAAATAGGTCTTTTCAAATAATAACGATTTTTCCCTCCACCTATTTTGGAAGTCTATTTGACCCATCCTGCAGTATCAGTGATTTTTGTAATACTTGAAGGTACTCGGTATTTCCGATTGAATATTTATTTGTTCAGCCGTGTATGTAAGGTTAAAAAATACATGCCCTATCTGAATTTCTACATGAATCGGGCATATCAGGAAGTAAAACTTTCAAGCCTCGGCCGATAGTGGTCCCAAAAGTGGCCAACTATTTGGTAAAATCAATAAAAAAAGGAAAGAATGGAAAAAATCATAGTTTGATGCATTTCTCTTAAGAAACCCAAAATATTTCTTTTCACCAACTTTCAAATTAGTTTTCAAATTTCGTCAACAGAAGGCGCTACTAACTTAAAAATTAATAAGACGATGATTTCAAAATAACCACCATCTGCAACAACAACAAGGTGTAGTCTGAGGACGAAATTAACATATTGCCGTGCAAGTATTCTACTTAGAATAATTTTAGATTTAACAGAAAACATTGTTTTTTTAGTTTTTCTTGCCAAAGATTAAATAAAACATACATTAATAAATGAACATCATTATAAGTACGTTAACACTTTATGATAGTTGGATCTTAATCAGTTTTTACGATTGCATTAAACAGTGTTAAATGGAAACATTGCAATAGTGTGTTCAAAAGTGAATTTTGATATCCTAAACTTAAGTGCTATTCATCGTCTTTATCTACATTTAATGAGCAAAATGTTAAAAAATCAATACCTTCCGAGATAAAGTGTTTCAAAAGTCAACATAAAGAAATATACTAATTTTAATTTTGATTCCTCTTTAATTTTCATTAGCGCGTTTTTTATTGAAGTTAAAAAAAAACAATTTTAAAAAAATAAGTAAAAAAAAAGTTTTTTTTTAAAATTAAGTTTTTTTTTTTTTTTTTTTTGAAGTTAAAAAAAGTTTTTGGGTAAAAAAAATGAAGTTAAAAAAGTCTTTTTAAAAAACTAAGTATGGAGAAAAACCATTAGCAATAAAAAAAAAATCGCAAACGTTATTTTTTTGATCTAAAATAAACATTTTCAGAAATGCAGTTTCTTTAGAAGAAAAACAATAATTGAGTTTTTTTTTTTAAACAATAATTGTCTTGCATCGTCAATTTTGCATCAATTATTATTTTTTTTTAACTGCAATGCATTTTTTTTCTTTAAAATATTTTTATTTCTTAATTTCAATTAAAATATAATTTTTATTTTTGTTGGTCAACAAAATATATTTTGCAATATTTTTTAACCCTCAACAATTAATTAAAAAAAAAACGAAAACTTTTTACAGGAAAAAAAAACAACTAAGATATTAAGAAATAAGTAAAGATTAAATTGTATGAATCTGAATAAAATTAATAAAGCGATAACAAACTACTAAGTTATATTTTTTAAAGTCTAAAAAGTTTGTCTCAAGTGTGTTAAATTCTTATTACTACATGAAGAAAGAAACTCTTACCTTTAAATCGAAACGACACGAAGTCGTACTTAACGCTTGAACAATCCTTTCTAAGTACTAAACACAAAAATACAAAGTGGACTACATTACCATTGGAAAACTACTTAACAAAATAGAAACGCTTCACTAACCTTAGTTTAATTCCCCATCACCACACAAATTGACAAAAAAAAAAATTACAAACAAGACAGAAATACCCAAAAAATCCTCACAATGTTACTTTATATAATCAAAGAAAAAAGAATATAAAGGAATTATCCAAGACGACAAGTGATTTCTATAATCGATACGAACTCGCCTTTACTCTTCAAAAATCATTTGCCAGAGCATTTTAAAATAAAAAATAAAAAGAAATCAATGAGAGATCAAAAGCAATTACTTGTAAGATGGAGGTATAACTATTGAAACTAGGGACACATTCAAACGGCAAGTTTAATAAGAAATATATTTTAAAAAGTTCCTGATGACGATGAAAAAGCCACAGAAGAAAAAAAAACGAAATTGATGAAGAATAAAATGGGAAAAAAACTTTTTTTTAAAGTATTAAAAAAAAGTTTTTTTTTTTTTGGTTGTGGAGGAAAGGAGAAAGCAGTTAGAGGATCATTTGTCTCCTTGAAAAAGGTGAATGCTTTCTTTTGATGCTCGCCAACTATAGAAGCCACTGTGGATAATAGATCCTTTCAAATGCTGTGCCTGATTCTAAGCTTATTCGTTTTTAACTTCCAGTAGTCAGAAACTCGTCACCGTACGAAAAAGTAAAGCAATATTTTCCCACCCACCCTTTTATAATTGTATTTTTCGTCGTTGAAGCTGGAAACCTATTTTTTGAGGTGATCTAGAGACCATTTCCTTTATAAGAAGCAGTTGGGGAAGGGGAATGATGAAAATAAAAGAAAAATGTTTAAATGCTACCTTTTTGCTAAACACATTAACTTCACGGCGACTTTTTTTGCAAACCTATTTTTTCTCTTAATTTTTAAAGTTTTGAATAAATTAATTAACTATAACATAAATTAGCTCATTTTGCTCCACGTTCAGTGATCTTTCCTCTTTTATTTCCTGTTCCATGTTTCTTTCAAAACTAGCAAAGCACGTTTCTCTTGCTTAAGTGAGGAATAGTGTTAGAAAAATTGAAAAATTGAAGTCCTTTTAATTCTTCTGGTATCAACGCAAAAAAAGTGATATAAAATATCATTTCATTTTTGTTTTTTTTAAACATTTTGTGCTTATAAAAACTAAATTTCCCACTAGTCAAGAAAACTGTTTTCCTTACAAAATGAAAATTATTCTGCTGTGTCTCGCACTGAACTGATCGTACATAAAGACACTGTTCCCAGTAGAACACCGAAATCAAGCATCACTGGTTGCTGTCAGTAAGCGGATGGGTGACCACTTTAATCAGCCTGCGCAGGTACCGAGGGTCGTTAAACTGTTCTATCGTAAAGTGTTCGACTTCACGTGCAAGTGGTCGGGCAACCAAAGCAGGGGAGCCATCCCCTCTGTGGAGGATCAAAATTGAGTGGCATGTCTTCAAAACATCCTCTGGGATAAATCCGAGACCGTCGCCAATAGCCCATTGTGCAACTCTAGTGCGACGTAAATAAAGTATCTACCTACCTAAGTACCTTATTCTGTTGTTTTTAAGAATCCTAAAGCACAATTTAATAAAAAGCATAATCTCCTGAAGCACAAACTGTTAAAGAAACGCTTTTTTTTTTTTTTTTTTTTTTTGTATGTTTGTATTAGTCATTAAACTTGTTCGTATTAGAAGAGTACACGGAGAAAAAATTACTATTATGTAGGGTAATGACATTTCTAACAAAAATAAACTATAATTACAGTAAATATAGCTAATAATAATAAATATATAGCTAATAAAACTAAAATATACGGTATTTGAACCTTTCATTTAGTAATTTTTCCGTTCATATGGTAACGTTTTATCGGAAATTCTGGTTTTCAAAATTATAGTTCTTATTACTACTTACTTAGTGTAATACAAAACTGAATTTAACGGACTAAATGGTTTTCATGCCATGCTCTTAGGCATCATGATAAAATTACCAAATTTTACCGTTTATTATAAAACCATATTTCATTGTTAATTTTACAAAATCATTAACAAAGCGATTCCGTAAAAATTACCTAATCTTTAAATGCTCCCATAGAGTCAAGAATACGATAAATTTTATCATATTCAGGTAGTTTTGACCGAACTTTTTTTTTGTCAGTATATCCTGTTAAAAAAGTTTCAAAAACACTTACAATTTTTCCAAATAGTTAGCTCTCAAAGTGTCTTCCTTAAGAAATTATGAAATTGTGTAATCTCAATGATTTGAGGATAAATAATATTGTCCTTTGTGACACAAGATTAAGACTTAATTGAGAAAACTCTTCTCTAAAAATCCTTATTATAATAAGGGAAGCACAATTTTTTCTGTGGTTTTATGTATTATTTTATTTTGCGTATCCAGATATATATATATATATATATATATATATATATATATATATATATATATATATTTCTAGACAAATTTTGCTCATTGACTAGAATCATCATATTATTACACGTACTAGCATCCATTAGTGATAAGAGTTAGTGAGGACAAGGTGTTAAAGTTGATATTTTGAATGACATTTTTAATTTTTCGGTCAAATCTCCTCTGTGAAATATCGTTAATTAGAAACACTAGTGTACACTTTGTAATGAGCTCATATAACCAAGCTAATAGTTACGTATAATATTTTAGGTATTCACAGAAAACATGTATTCCTAAAAATAGTTACTATAATATTAAAAGATGATTTTTTTGAATTTTTAAATCGTGCCAAATAATTAATATTACAATTATAAAGTAAGAAAAACGCTTTTATATATATATATATATATATATATATATATATATATATATATATATATATATATATATATATATATATATATATATATATATATATATATATATATATATTTTAATGTTATGAATTAAAGCTATTATTCTAAAATGTCAACAAAAAATATATTTAAGCTAACTTTTTAATAAAATTTATCTCATGTGTATACATTTGTAACTAATTTTTCGAATGAATGATAATTTTTAACTTTCTTGTCTAAACATTTGCTTATAAAACTGTGAAACAAATTTAGCCGAGAAAACTAAATCAAGAGCACGACTTTTGAAGAATACAAAATTAGGTTTTTTATCATCAATTTAATTTGATTAATATTTTCATTTTAAAATACGAAGGATTGTTTATAACGATTAAGTATGATTTCAAATTTACATTTTACGTAATGAATCATCATTTTTGAAACTAGAATACGTATTTATATTTTTAAAATAAATACTAATTTTCTTTCTTCTGTGTTTTCAGAAAAAAAATTCTATTTATTAAATGTAAAATGCGTTTTAAATTAGGAGAACACCTAATATAATTAATAACAGAAATACATCTCATATTCGCAATTAATTAAATACATATGCAATTGCAATTTTATGTTTTTGAAATATTCAAGACAACATTTTCAAAAATTAAAATTTAACATTTGTTGCAAATTAATTTATCTTTATCAAAGAAGTACTTTTTCATGAAGAGTATATCAAAAAATAGTTCACCTTTGTATATTTGAAACTACAAATCTACTCAAAAGACTAGAGAACTTTTAAGTGAGGTAGTTAAGCATCAAGAAAAACTCACCTTTGAGGTGAACTTTTTCAGTATGAATAATTCACGCTGGTATTATTTGAAAAGAGGAGCTGCGAAAACATATTTTAGTTAGCCCGACGAATAAAATTAAATAATTTATTTGTTTTAATGATACCATAATTATTTTTTAGATGTGTTTCAAGATTTTTATTACTTATACATATTTGTTGTAAGTATTTTAAAGATTAAAGTAGATTTTAAATACTGATCTAAACAACTCAGCCATCCATTAAAAGAAATATTTTAGTTTCATGATTATAAATTTAAGATAGCAAATTAAAAGTACTAAATTTATATTTTTAAAAATTTGGCACAATTTAAGCATATTGAAAAATTAAGATCAATCATGATAACGTTACTCCCTAGTATATTAATAAAGCTGAATTCACAACAAATGAGCTCGAGCCTTCAAAAAAGGAGCAAGAAAATGGTATATACTTTGTTTAATAATTTCTTTGTCCGATAGCTAATTAATCGGCATTTTGTCCCAAATGCTAAGATGGGTAGATGAATAGACCATTAATGGGCTATCGGTTAATTAACAATTTTATGATAAAAAGCAGAGCCATGGATGCCCAATGGTTAGAGAATCGGATTCCTGTTCGAAAGAACCGGGGTTCGGTCTTCGACTCCACTAAGGACCACCTAGTACATGTAATATACAAGCTCGTAAAATCTGTTGAATCAAATGTCTTCTGATCGATCACTGAGCAGTACCATAGGTACAGGGATCTGGAGAAAATTTCTTTCTTCTTCAGATTCATGTCCAAATTGAGGAAGTGGCCTCACAAATGGGTGGTGACCGTCTATCTGTGGGGCTCTGAACTGAAACGTATTTTTACCCTTGCGGTTTTCTCTTATCAAACGAAAGGCGAACCTTTCTGACTTAATTCGCAAAAGGCCAAATTGTCCAAGTATCATTAGAAACAATGTAATAAAAAACAGGCAATTTCATCAGTCTGGCAAACTTCTCACCATGCTGTAGAACCACTGTTAAAGTGTGATGAGAAAACTTGTTGACGCAGAAAGAGACACATAAGCCACGCAATCAGATAATAATTGTAGTTAAATAAGCTCAAAAATATAATAGTAAGGTGTTATTGTGAACAATATCTTCTTAACACTCTGAGTGCCTTGTCACTCATTGATGACTGTCACTGTACTTTACGTTTAGGCTACATCAGTCATATGTGATTGACTGTGTAAAATATGATATAAAACTAAAAGAATTTTCATTGTTTTAAGTAATTGCTGAAAATTCATTTAAAATGTTTTAAACTTTTATTTATTACAAATCAAAATTTTATTTATTTCAATCTGCGACAAGAGCTCTTCGCATTGCTATACCATAATGCGAGAGCTTCTAAGAAAGCAGGCGGTGCCTAATTTTACTTAATAATACTCGTGGTGGTCAATATGTTAAAGAGTTATTCTTAAAATAATGAGTAATATTTTGGAGTTAAGCGATAACATTGTCTGAAATTGACATTCAAATTTTCATATTTCTTTAAAATATAACTGAATTTTAAACTAAAAATTTTAAACTGAATTTTAAACATTAAAAATAACTAATTTACATCATGAAACGTATTTTTTACAACTGATTTTTAATCTCTATAGCATAACTATTTTCTAAGATAATCAGTCATTAAAATAGAGTCACTTTAAAGATGAGGTTTCCTAAATAGTTACTTTGGATGGATAAAACACTTTGCAATTTAATTTCAATTTTTAAAAAAAAATGTCACTCAAAATCTAATGTTTTATTCTAAAAATATTATTTCTCCCATGAGGCAAAATTAATGTAGACACCCCTAGTTGAATGGTTTCACGATGATCCTAGCTAATGTAATTTAATTAGTTCGCTGTGTATGCAAAGTGTTAGATTGTCTAAATTATTAAAAATTACATTAAATATATTCGAAATATACAAAACAATTCTATTTCTCTTTAATTATCAATTTGTTATAGAACATGGAATTTAAAGGACTTATATAAAAAGATAGTCTTAGTAATTCTTTAAAATATGTAGGACAGTAGAAAAGTTTTCATTCAAAATTTACATTATACCTGAAAAAAATGAAAGATATACTTTGTTTCTATTTTTTAAACTCTATAAAATTTGATACGCATTAGAGAAAAATAATTTTATCTCCCAAAATGAAAGTTTTAAGATATTGAAGCATCTAAGAAAAATAATCCTTCTGGCGCCATCTTTATTTGTATCATCAAACTATTGAATATGGTTTATAATTCAAAGTCGCTGAAAAGTTATAATCAAAATTAATATTTAAGTTATAAAAGATCTACACCAACAAAATTATTACTATTTGGTTCTTATAATAAAACTGCACGCTTGAAGAATTGTGTTAAATTTATGTTTAAAAACATTTTATGCCGTAAAAACATACCTCAAGATTTACATTTTAATGTATTTTTCTGCTGAAATTCTTTTTTCAAAAGAGTTTTATTTAATTTAAAATTTAGTGAATAGTTTAAATCGACATGAATTATTTTAAAATATAATTTATTCTCTTATCTTTAATTTTAATAGCTCATTTATACCAACATATCATATTGAAAGCTTTGCAGTTTATCAAACAAAAAATTGAATTAATAATAAAATTAAAATCTTAGTTTCTGTCTAAACTTGTGATGTTCCTAAATTGTGCACCAATTATTATAATTGTGCGTTTTAATTTCTTCATTTAATTTCTTCATTTAATTTCAACATTTTATTCCTATTAATAAAATATCTTTCTTAAAAAAGTCTTTGTTTTTAACGCCAGAGAGAAAGGAAATGTTTCATAGAGAGAATCCCTTAAAATATATATAATAAAACAAATCCTAATATATTTGAGCATTTACTACAAACAATAATGAGAATAAAAATATAAAATTAACTCTTACTTTTCTTAAACATTTCACTTCTAGACAAACTTATCTTAATAACATCCTTTCTGATTTTAGTTAACAAAAGCTTCATTTGTGGGAAACGGGATTTTATTTAGCTTAAAAATGCCTTTAAAATTTCTGGATGTTACGAAACTATTGTTTTAGAAGCAATGCTAAATTAAAAATGTATATTTTAAATATTCTTAAAAACATGAAAAAACTAAAACGACATTAATTAAATATAGCCTTAAAATGTTCTGCAATGACCTTCCTTAAATATATTTTTAAAACCCTGTTTAAAAAATTGCACAAGTCAGGAATCGGAAGTTATTGTTTAAGCAAAGACAAAGCAAAAACGCAGTTGAAAACTTCAGAGAAAGTGAGAGTAAAATCATCTGAATTTGTTTAATCGCCGAAAAGGATAGGAAGGAATTAAAAGATAATTATTAAAAATGCCTCTAGGTTACACCAGGCAATCAAACTGTTTTTTTAGCTTTTCATCCAGCCTTGTTCAGCAGTAATGCAAAAGATTTCGCTAGTGTTTTGGGTTCTTTTTCCTTTATGCATTTATTTACGTCATTTAATGCGCATAATTTTTTGCTTCATTTTTTACAAGGATTCTAAAATTATGGATAAATGTTGGTGATTACAGATCACTCAGTATGGCTTATAAAGTAGAATACTATTTATAATTTAATCGAAAAATATATTATTGATTAAGATTAAGATTACAATATAGAATATATTAAGAATATATCTTATTTTATTTAATTTCCTATTTAACCTACAGTTCGGACACTCGAATTATTAAATATGCTCATTTTATATATCATTAATATAAACTAAATAATATTGTATTATATTTTATGCTTAAAACCATAATATTCGAGAAACATTTTTAGAAAAATAAAGAGACACTTCGAGAAAAAAAATATTTATTATTTATTCTTCTGATCTAGAGTACAACCTTAAAAAGTTAATGGGAGAGACAAAAATAATATGCAAAAAAATTATTATTTCGTTTGAAATTATTAAATAACAGTAAGGTCTTTCTTATCCCATAAAAGGATAGGAACCTAAACTACTCCTTTTCTTGTAATTTCAGATATTCTTTGAAGATAATTACCCGTATTTAGTACTTATTTACTTTGCTTACTTTACAACTAACTGCACATAGTGCCGTAAGTAGTACACTTGCAGGCTGTGCTACGCATGAACTACGTAAACCTTATTTCAACGTTTGCTTCTCCTTGGGAGGCATATGTCACTTAGTATACGCATCTGCATTATGGTCTTCAAATTAAATGCTAATTAACTTCATTTTATGAATGAGTCTTATGAATGAAATTACAAAAAAAAGAAAATGAAATTTAAATTGCTACTACGTACAGTGATATATATATATATATATATATATATATATATATATATATATATATATATATATATATATATATATATATATATATATATATATATATATATATATATATACAGTCGGACCTTTTTATCTCGAATTTCATGGGAAAGGCGAAAAATTTGAGATAAAGTAGTTTTGAGTTATACAGGTACTCTAACAAATTACATTAAATTAAGAAATTCGGTTAAAAGTGCTTTAATTGGTTTTAGTAGAAAAATAAAGGCATTTCGGTTAATTAATTATACCCCATACATCTATTTACATAAAAAAGTTTTAACGTAATTTTGGCACTGAAAATTATCTTATTACAGATTTTTCACGTCTTACCTTTGTTTGTTATGTTGAATTGGCATTTGTGCTCGATTATTAAAAATTCGAGGAACAGAGGTTTTGAAGAAAAAAATTTCATATATATTTATCAGGCTTAGAATCCATGAGAAATGACCGGAAATGTCATCGTACGCCTCATGGGGCGCTTTCTTGTTATGAAACCCTTAGAAAAAGCATCGCATATAAAATTCAATGCACGAAATTCAAAAGAATAACCTCTTTTTATTATAACAAAAAAATCAAAATTCTAGAATTTGTTTTCATTAGAAACTGTAAATTAAATTGTGTGCATATTTTTTCGAAACGTGTATTTCCAGACATATTTTTTAAGCATTTCTTAAAAATAACTTTATGTTATTTTTATTTATAGTGCTGTTTTAACACTTAATTTAATTAGCATACTAAAGTAGTTCATCCACTTTGAAAAGTTAAAAATATTTATAAATAATTTAATAATTATATTTTAATACAAGTGTAAGTAAACTAAAGTAGTTCATCCACTTTGAAAAGTTAAAAATATTTATAAATAATTTAATAATTATGTTTTAATACAAGTGTAAGTATATACTTCAGTATTATGAGTTTTAAATTTACTTTAAGTAAAAACCTTAAATGACCCGTCAATGGCCTCCGCTATTTGCATTTAAAATTTTTTTAAATTTTTTAAGCAAGAAAAAAATGAATGTAGATTTTTATGGAACTAAAATCAAACTCCATATGCCCAACTTAAACGAGTGTGTATACTAAAAGTAACAAAATCAAACTGAATAAAAACTTTAGTCGGATTAAACGAAACAAGAAAAACTATAAAAAATCACTTGGGCTCTTCAGGTTCGTGGGATCTGTGTTTATGAAGTGAAAGCACCCCTATTAGGTTCTTAGCTTTAAAGTATTTTCTGTAGGTTATATGCTATTTCATTAATACCTTTTTTTATTTTTAAGACGTTTCAAAGTTATTTAAACCTTAAGTTAAGTTATTTAAACCTAACAAAAATGCTCCCAAGTAGTTAGGAATTACGGATCCAGCTAAGAAAAGCGTAGGTACTTTATCAATGAAACTCAGCAAAGAAAGTGCGATTTGTTTGGTAACCGTAGCTATTTAATGTTTAGAAATGTTAAAATGGAAATAAAAAATAATTACGTTTAAGTTATTTAAACCTAACAAAAATGCTCCCAAGTAGTTAGGAATTACAGATCCAACTAAAAAAAGTGTAGGTACTTTATCAATGAAACTCAGCAAAGAAAGTGTGATTTGTTTGGTAACCGTAGCTGTTTAATGTTTAGAAATGTTAAAATGGAAATATAAAAATAAAGTTATTTAAACTTAACAAAAATGCTCCCAAGTAGTCAGGAATTACAGATCCAGCTAAAAAAAGTGTAGGTACTTTATCAATGAAACTCAGCAAAGAAAGTGTGATTTGTTTTGTAACCGTAGCTGTTAATGTTTCGAAATGTTAAAATGGAAATAAAAAAATGACGTTTAGGTTATTTAAACCTTACAAAAATGCTCCCAAGTAGTTAGGAATTACTGATCCTGCCAAAAAAAGTGTAGGAACTTTATCAATGAAACTCAGCAAAGAAAGTGACATTTGTTTTGTAACCGTAGCTGTTAATGTTTAGAAATGTTAAAATGGAAATGAAAAAATGACGTTTAAGTTATTTAAACTTAACAAAAATGCTCCCAAGTAGTTAGGAATTACAGATCCAACTAAAAAAAGTGTAGGTACTTTATCTATGAAACTCAGCAAAGAAAGTGTGATTTGTTTGGTAACCGTAGCTGTTAATGTTTAGAAATGTTAAAATGGAAATGAAAAAATGACGTTTAAGTTATTTAAACTTAACAAAAATGCTCCCAAGTAGTCAGGAATTACAGATCCAGCTAAAAAAAGTGTAGGTACTTTATCAATGAAACTCAGCAAAGAAAGTGTGATTTGTTTTGTAACCGTAGCTGTTAATGTTTCGAAATGTTAAAATGGAAATAAAAAAAATGACGTTTAGGTTATTTAAACCTTACAAAAATGCTCCCAAGTAGTTAGGAATTACTGATCCGGCCAAAAAAAGTGTAGGAACTTTATCAATGAAACTCAGCAAAGAAAGTGACATTTGTTTTGTAACCGTAGCTGTTAATGTTTAGAAATGTTAAAATGGAAATGAAAAAATGACGTTTAAGTTATTTAAACTTAACAAAAATGCTCCCAAGTAGTTAGGAATTACAGATCCAGCTAAAAAAAGTGTAGGTACTTTATCAATGAAACTCAGCAAAGAAAGTGTGATTTGTTTTGTAACCGTAGCTGTTAATGTTTCGAAATGTTAAAATGGAAATAAAAAAAATGACGTTTAGGTTATTTAAACCTTACAAAAATGCTCCCAAGTAGTTAGGAATTACTGATCCGGCCAAAAAAAGTGTAGGAACTTTATCAATGAAACTCAGCAAAGAAAGTGACATTTGTTTTGTAACCGTAGCTGTTAATGTTTAGAAATGTTAAAATGGAAATGAAAAAATGACGTTTAAGTTATTTAAACTTAACAAAAATGCTCCCAAGTAGTTAGGAATTACAGATCCAGCTAAAAAAAGTGTAGGTACTTTATCTATGAAATTCAGCAAAGAAAGTGTGATTTGTTTGGTAACCGTAGCTATTTAATGTTTAGAAATGTAAAAATGAAAATAAAAAAAAATGACGTTAAGGTTATTTAAACCTAACAAAAATGCTCCCAAGTAGTTATGAATTACAAATCAAACTAAAAAAAGTGTAGGTACTTTATCAACGAAACTCAGCAAAGAAAGTTTGATTTGTTTTGTAACCGTAGCTGTTTAATGTTTAGAAATGTTAAAATGGAAATTAAAAAAAATGACTTTAGCATGCATGGGAAGGGGGTTTGCTATTTCTTATTTTTATTAAAAAGAAGAAGTATGAGCAATGCTTGCGTAAAATTTTCTGGTAAAATAAAAAAAATATTAAATTTAAAAAAAAAAACATTTTTTTTAAAGGATTCCTAAGTAAGCATAGCATGTTTGCAATTCGCTAATTTTTGCTGACAAAGGTGGAGTTGGACACGATACCATAAGATTCTGGATACATAATAGAGTAAAATTTTCTCTGATAATATTACTTACTTCTCCTTTCTGTATCCCTGAAAAAACTTGCGTTATTAAACAAATAAAATGCCTACTGGAAAAGTGAGAGGTGGTATTAATATCCTACACTCTTTTTGCAGCAAAGTGATATCGGAAATCATGTGTCGTACACGCTTATACCTGTTTGTTTGTTTATTCACCATTACATATTGACTGCTTTTATATATTGAGTATAATTTGAAGAAAAATTTTCTTTGTGTAATATATCTTAAATACATTTTTTTCTTTAATTTTTGTTCTAAAAAAACAAAATATTTGCTTGCTGATTTAAAATTGGTTCAAATGAAACTGTCTCAAGTTACAACATTGTGAAAGGAAACGTTAATGTATTTAAAAGTTGTCTTTAAATTGAAATTTGACTAAAATTGTAGGAATCAAAAATTAAAAGAAGAAAAGTGTCCAGTAATTTTATCGCCATTACTTTTCTTAATATTATATCTTAATATAATGTCACGTGTGTCTTATTCATGCGAACCATCCAGCAGCAGCAAACGTAATAATACTTTATTTTTTACAATCAACTTCTTAAGCTTTCACAAGAAATTAATTTCTCATAAATTATAGGCTAGAAAACACGTTAAATGCATATTCATAGTTAACTCTAGTAAGTTTTAGTCGGTGACACCACATGGTCTTCAACCACATAATAGGCATGAAATGTGTATATTTTAGTACAAAGTGATCAAAATAAATGCAGACCGAGAAATATAGGTTATCTCTGAAATAAATCCTACATAAGTTATTATTGATATTGTATTTTGTGATTAGGAGAGAATCAATCAGGAAAACGAAGCCTTCAAACAGTTTTGCATTTCTTATGCGGAACAGATAACGAGAAGTTTCAATGAAACTATGTTACAAATGTTTTTTTTTATCGTATTTAAACCATATTTTCGAAATCAATGCTAGTAATCCAGCTTAACAAGAAACACACTTCATGTATAATACTAATTTACAAACTTTCAAAGTGACCTTTTTGGCCTTACTGCAGAGGTGTAACAAAACTGTGTGCTATGAGTCTCAACTCATCTTTTGATATTTTGTCTCATTCTGTTTACAAGGAATTTTCAGGAATCTAAAATTAACTAAACCAAAAAAATTCTTTGAATACAAATCTAGTGAATTAGGTGGCCATTCTAATTACCTGAGAAATTCAAGAAAACTTGCTCCTGAGGGTCATTATCTTTGCGTACTGGATCATACTCTTTATGAAAAATTAGTTTTTGTTTGGCTTTTAAAACCTAGAAAATATAACATACTCAAAAATGAATTTGTGATATAAATTGCGATAAAAATATTCGGTTTTAAACTTTGCCAAAGTTATTTTTATCAACCACTGACCGGATTGTGTAGGGGTCAAGAAACTGGCCTTGCATCGGAAAGTTTCTGGGTTCGAATACCGGGAAAGGCATGGATGTTCTTTCATTCTCTGTTCTATCTGTCCCTACTGAGGGAGCAACGTTTGCCTACCTAATATGGTGCTCCTGAAAGAGTGGCAAAACAAATCTGCCCTGTAAAAATGATTGAATTGACGAAATGTTAACACAGGTGGGCATTGGAAATATAAAAAAAATATCAGCCTGTAGCACAATACTTAATCAATTATTTTTTTTTTAATAATTGTTACGTATCGTGTATTTATAGTGCCGTACACCGTTTGGTCACCAGTACTGTTGCGAGGCTAAGCCCACGCGATTGGGTCACCAGTATTCCCTGGATGCCCCCAATACGGAGCAGGTTAGGGTTAAGCTAAGCTTTTTCTAATGACAGTTTTCAGTCTTTATATATTTTTTTTTAAGTTTAATACTCGCATTTGAGTTAGTTTGAGAATTTTTAGGACTAAAATTTTGCTGATTTGCCTTACTAGATTAAAATTAAAAATTTCATCATATACTGATTTCAATTTATAAAGAGGGTTTATATGCTCTCTCTTACTGCAACTAAAAATGGCCCTTTTCAAAGTGACCCGTTAAAAATGACCAATCTTTTCTCGGATTTTCAAAACCGAACTTTTTTTTATTCGTTGATTTTATATTTAAAGACAATTTTCCACACAATTTTCTAGAATCTAATAGTTTCAACAACAAAATATTAGAAATATCAGCTTTAAAACAGATTAGATGAGTGGAAGTTTCATTTTATCATTAAAATGTTCTTGGAAAACAGTTTAGCTATTTTCTAAATAGAGATCCATCTAAGTTGTTCATTTTTACATGGTATAATGTATAAAATTCGACTTTATTTCAGAATTTATAATGCTTGTATATTTCACATCAACGTAGAGTGCTAATTTACTAGTATGTACTCAATACGAACAAGGCCCCTTTAAAACAAAACAATAGTTGGTGTCTCTAAATCAAAAATAGCAGCATTGATACTCTCTCTATCTTAACAATACAAAAAGAAAAAGAAATAAAAGAAATCCTATTCTAAATGTAAAAGAAATGTCACTTTTGAGTAAAAAATTGAAAAGAAAGCAATAGAAAACAGCTTTATGTATCTTAAAACAATAATGATATTTCACGCAAGAGAAAGACAAGTCTCGCAGACTTTAACTGAAATTCAAGAGAGAAATCGATGAAAAAGGTAAAGTTCTAAAATGATAAGTGACAACCCAGTATAGAGGGAACAATAGTGACAGCAATATACAGAGGAAACAATAGAGCTTGTACTTACAATCGATAAAATAGAGCGAGAAAATTAGGAGCCATTTTACCTAAAACCATTCTCTTTTCCGATAAATTTATTCGTTTTTCATTTGTATGGATTGATTTTAAGCTATTTGCTGTTTCACTATAATTTCAGAGTAAACATAGGATCGTGGTACCACAACACATGTTTATGTATAGATTGCATGGTAGCTAAAGCATAATCTAGTATAATTTATCATGAAATCAACATCATCTCCATTATTGGTAAAATGTAATGGAATACCTTTTAATAATATTTTCTTGAAAAAAGGATCGTTGTTTTAGAAACAATTTAAAATTGTTCTTTTATAATAAAAAAAAAACTCATATTAGTCATCCAGATAAACATTACATAGCCAAGAGTATTAAATAATAATTGAATAAATTTATAACAAAATATAATGTACTGTATAATAAGTATTTAAGCTGTTTATGTGATATAACTATGCACGTAATGTATCAATTCATTAATTTATTTTGTTCAGTTAAAACGAAAACATGAAAAAATGTATTAAAAAAACGATCAACTGACTGTTAATATTAAAAAGGAAAAAATAATAGCTATTTAACAAATATATCTCAGATGCTAATGTATACGAAATTACATTAAAATACAGATAAATTGATTTTTATATACAAATATATTGATTTGTGTAATACTATGTGTGTGTGTATTTTGAAAGTGACTAAAAGGTCGCTTAATGTTCCATTAAGTTCTTTTATTGTATAGTAACACATATTGATAAATTAAGGAAGTTTTAAGTTGCATAAAACAATTAATTTCTTCATTAAATCCATAATTAATGTAGTAATTTACTGAGTAAGTAAAGCTGACTGAGTAAGTGAGTTCAGTAAAATAAATTTAGTAATTTACTAGGCTTATTTCAATAAAATTTACTGAGTACATACATCACATTAAATGTAGTATTTTACATAATTCATTAAATTAAATTTACAGAGTTCCTGAAACTAAATATAATTTACTTCGTTCATTTTATTCATGAGCAGAATAAATTTAGTGAGTTGAATAAATTTACTATGCTTATTTTATTGAGTTAACTGAGTTTAATGCATCAAATGCAGTATTTTGCTGCATTCATTTCATTAAATTAAACGAGTTCATTACATTAAATGTAAAAATTTGTTGTATTCATTTCATTAAATTTACTATTTAATTGCATTGATTATAACTTACAGTTAATTGTGTAAATTGCATTAAATTTACCAAGTTTATTACATTGCATCTAGCAATTTTCTCTGTGCATCTAGCAAAACTACTGAGTTCATTACTTTAAATATGTTTTCTTAAAATGAAAACAAAATATTTAAGCAAAATTTTTAATAGTGTTAAGTCTGTTTTATCTTTTACTTCAATAATATTTTTCACAAAAGAATTGTGGTTTACTTTAAACCTTACTAAAAATATAAAGCGCTTTTTTTTTCATAATTGGTTTTCTTTGTGATAAAGAAAGCATTTATCTATTGTGACGAAACTACCTAAAAGCAATTT
The DNA here is from genome assembly GCA_949128135.1 of Parasteatoda lunata. NCBI lineage: Eukaryota > Metazoa > Arthropoda > Arachnida > Araneae > Theridiidae > Parasteatoda > Parasteatoda lunata. Next base: position 63,909,396 of record OX421980.1, on the reverse strand, counting down.
TTATTTTTAATGTATCCGCAGTTAAAACCAAAATACCTTAAATAGTTCGTTTTTGTTCATGCAATTTCTCCAAGAGTAAATAGTACTGATGTATTTTATAATTTTTATCACGCATCCACTGTTGCTTGAAAGGTGTTTTTGTTTGTAGAGAGAAGAGATATCTTTTGTTCTCATGAATCTATCAGAATATAAAAATTCAGTAAATAAAAGTTTTCAGAAAGTTTTGATTGTTATTAAATTTACTGAAGGAGAAATAACTCATTTTACAGAACAAAAATCAATTCTTTTTGTTATTTTAACATCCGAAAGTAAAGTGATTTATATAACAAAAAATATACGACTCACCAGATGAGAGAATTGCTGGCTGAATCGAAAAAAAATTGAATTTGAAAAAATTATTCCGACTTTAAGTCTGACATATTAGATAAGACTCTCTATTTTAGAATAATCACGAATTAAAGAATTCAGTTATATACATTGTAAAAAATGGATGCTCAAATTTCACGAAACGTTCTTCGTTTTTGACGAAACCGTTTCCTGGTATATGCTCCCAGCAAAAATTTCGTCTATGTGACGAAATAACTATCCCCGATATAACTATATATATAATTCTTTGAGGAAACGATTTTCGCCAAAATAAAATAATATTTCGTGGTTCCATTTTTTCCGAAAAAAAAAGACCTCTCAGCTTCAGTATCTATTTTTTCTAATAATCACTTTTCGTGGATACCATATAGGGGAGATCAATGTCGCACAAAAAGGAGGGACAAAACAGAGAGATAAATTACACACATGCCCTTAGAGGGATTCAAACTCAGGATCTTCCTGGTATGAGACCAACTCCTTGACCACCATGCTGACCGGTCGGCTTGCTTCATCATATTTTATTTTCGATAATCTAGTTTCTATCATTCATTCTAGTTTCTAGTTAACAATCTCGCACTGCGATGAGATTCAGAGTTCAGGAAACGTTTTCGTCATATATTAAAGAGCTCACATTTTGTCACAAAAATAACGTGACTTCATGGCGAAATAAATATCAAAGTTATCGAAATACAGCTTATGGATTGCTGAATCATCAAAAGTGAGAGTTTTATTTCGAAGAGTGTATCCGTGGCATACTATAATCTACAATTTAAGTAGATTAATCTTAATTTTATTTCCCTCTTCATTTCTCAAAATTATTCTTTCAGTCACTAAATAGGGCTTTCAATCTTATTGTTATGTTGTGCATTAAGCAAAAATAGAAGCAAAAAGAGCTTGAAATTTATGTTTTGCATTTTTCTCGGCTAATTTTGATAGTCACCACGTGGTTTACAGATTGTGTCATTACCAGGACAATCTAGCAAAAACAGCTGACCTCCAGTTTTTATTACCATAATCTAAAAAAAGAATAGGATCTTAAACTTTACAATCCAAAATAACAAATGTTTTTTGCTCTTGTATGCTATTTGCTTTAATATGTGAGTATTTCAGTGAAGTCAGATCAAAAACTTCTTATTTTTTCGTACTTCTGGACTTTAATCTATAAACTACATCGGGCGAACCCAACCACCAATGGCTATGATCGAGTTAAACAATAAAGTGCGCCGGATTGTGATCAAAATGTATTATTCTTCCACAAATTTTCTAATTCATTGAGGTAGCAGGCTCGATTTTCATCACATCTTTGGAACACTTTCTCTTTATTATGTTGTCCTGCAATTCACTCTTATTCTTAGTCTTCCTTAAAATTAATTGTATATGAAACACACATTTAGAGCCCTCATGTTGCAAACGATGTAATTAGATAGAGGGTTCGAATCCCACTATAACAATGGATGTATCTTTACAATGTCCGTCTCTAAATCATGCTATGGAGTCTTCCGGGCAAAGTGGAATCACTTGTTACACAAAAGTTCGGTAGCGCTTTTGTAGCGAGTTCAAAACCCACCTTAGCCTTGAATGTATGTTTGTGTTGTCCTTCTCAAAATTATAAGTAGTTCTTTGTATTAAGCACACAAATCTCTATAAATATGTGTAACAATAAATAAATAAATAAAAGAGCCTTCCTGGTTGCGCGGTATCACCCGTTAAACGATCTGTAGAGTGGAGGTTGCGGGCTCAAATCCCACCGTATATCTGGATGTATCTTCATGCTGTTCTAAATTGAGCTATCTGTTCCATCTTAACATAGGCTTATAAGCCGTACTTGTATAATTGAGCGCTCAAACTTGCATATGTATGTGTCTGAATACAATAAACAAACTATGAAACAAATCCAGTAAGAATACTTCTGTAAACGTAAACATAGTAAACTAAGCTTCCCATAAACATTATATTTGAATGTTGACTCTAAAGTGTTTTATTTGACTTGATGCTGCATTTAATTTATGCTTCTAATAGACAAGTCTTGGAAATTGATTTTCCTTATGTAAGTTATTGTTTTTTCATATTATGTTTTTGCATTATCCGACACAAACGGAGTTGTGATACCCAACTTTTTATCAGTCAGGAGTTATGCATCAGCTAAAACTGATTTAATTTTGATATTTTAAAAAATGTGCATGCTTATGTTAAATAATTAAATGTGTATGTTAAATTGACCAATATAATCTTTTGGCTCTAAACCTGCAAGCAAACTGTCTTTTAACTTATACTGTGTTAAATAATTCATCATAATAACTTGTAAACTTTTATATTTTGACAGAGAATAAAATTGAAAAAGGTTAATAATAAGAAAACCTCTATACAATTCAACGCAATAAATTTAGATTTTCAAAAACTTTCAATCACTTGAAATTTAACGGAAATATTTATGTAGAAAGTTCAATCAAAAATCTTGAGTAGATATATCTTTTCTGTTTTGATTAAAATGTCAGTTTTAATATTTAAACAAATTCATTATCCAGTGCATAAACTGAATCCCTTAATGCATAAATGACATAAAAATGTATACAATACATGATAACAATATATATACAATATCATATATACAATATCATACAACAATATATGATAACTTACACAATGATGCTAAAATAACTTATGTTGTTATGATAACTTATGTTTTAAGTACGCTAGACAATTGATTAGAAAAGAATGCAGATGTATCTAACAGTGAAAAAGATTACACGTAATGTATATAGAAAATTTTTAAAATAAAATCTCAGAAAATTGTTTAACACGTTTTTTAAAAAATTTTCAAAGAATGACTTTTGCCTTCAAAAAATCTTTAATATTTCCTTACAACAATAACATACACTTCAATATTGATACATAAATTATTGCTAGTTCAATAACTTATACCAAGTAAAGTTCATAACGAAAAACTGCACATTTGAGTAAACATATTATTACAAATATGGTGATTTCAAACTTAGAGAGAAGACAAGTCACATCATAAGGATTGAAAATTGCACAGCAACCATCGGCTGGAAATGTCATCATACACCGCTTGGGGTGCTTCCTCATTCTGAACTGGCTGTTTTTTTTTTTTTTTTTTTTGCCTTTGAAACTTGTGAAATACAAATTTCATATTTCACAAATTTTCCATTTGTAATTACTGTTATCACCTTGCTCAAAAACTTCTATAAATTTCTAAATAATTAAAGTACAAGCAAAAGTAAAGTATTTTTAGTAAGTTAACAGTACGGGAATTTAAAATGTACACGTTTTATTTAATATCGAAAATTTTGCCCAAAATCATGTTTGTGCACTAGAGTATAGTCCTCGTCAAATACGTCGTGTTATAATCTACAGTAATTACAAATAATAAATTTTTTGTCTAATTTTAACGCAAAATTCTTAATGAAAAAGATATTTTGTAAACAGCTTCATGATATTTCTATACAATCTAAAACAAATATTTTTATTCAAATAAATTTTCAGTAAAATGCCCTTTCCCTATCCTCTTCAAATAACCTCAACTTAAAATCTATAAGAGTAATTTTCATTGTTTATTAGTTTTGAGCAAAACTTAAGAAAATAAAAAATATATTTCAGTTTAAAAAACTATCGAAACTTTGGAATTGATATTAAATTATCTCGCATTTACTAAATTTTCAAATAAAAAATTATAACATATAAAGTATTAAGATAACGTGATTAAAGCAATAAAACAATTATAGCAATATTTCTCAAATAAATATCAAAATTATTCATCAAATGTATGAGCCAGTTATTTAAATATTTTAAAAGCTAAATTTCTATCTCAAAACTATAATTGTACTTAAATAGATAATCGAAAGAAAAAAAGAAAATTCCATTTTAAAATATCCTACCAAAAAAAACTTTTCTAAATTTAAAGTTAATAATTTTTTTCTATGTTATATCCCATTTTAAATTTGAAAACGTTTAAATTTAAAAGCAACACCAGTTTAAAAACGTTCTAGTCGGAAAAGTGCCAAAATTTAAAATTAAGAGTTTTTTTCCATTTTATGTCCCATTACTCTGTACTGACAATTATTTAGAAAAATAATCTATTTTCATGCAAACCTTAATATCTTCCAATAGTATGCATATCAAATTAAAAAAATATTACATTAATATGAAATAATTGAATGACATATTAAAATAATTACAGCAATTTAAAAATGGTTAATCACAATTTTTTTTCTCTCATTTAAATCTAAAATTAATTTCAAATTGTATCTTAATTGAATTTTAAACAAAAATAAAATTTTTTAATACTTTAGCACAATTGTCAAAATTCAAAAATCAAGAATTTTTCTTTATTTTCTAAATAACTGAGAGTACAGTGTAATGGGACATAAAATATAGTTTTCTTCAATTAAACTTCACTAAACTACTCAAAATAATCACAACATTAGTATGAAATGACAAAATGACATGGTAAAGTAATTCAAACAATATTCATAAAATTACTGTAAAACTCATTCATCAAGAAACTGTTTCAGTCATAAGCAATAATTAATTTACTAATCAATAATTATATCTTAATTGATTTTTTTAAGTGCGAAAAAGGTGAATATTTCAATAATTTAGCACAAAAATGTCAAAATAAAAAAGAACGAATTTTGCTATTTTATGTCCCGTTACTCGGTACTGTCAGTTATTTAGAAAATAGTTTTCTTCAATCAAACTTCAGTACCTTTCAACATTAAGCCCCTAAAAAATCATTGCAATAATATGAAACAATAATATGACCTGATAAAATAGTTACAACAATATTCATGAAATTAATAACAAAAGTATTCATCGAAAAACGGTGTCAGCTGTTTAAATATTTTAATTAACTAAAATTAATTCATTAATCAGTAATTTTATGGTAATTGATTTTTCAGCGGAGAAAAGGTGTATATTTTAATAATTTAGCACAAAAATCTCAAAATTGAAAACCAAGAATTTTTCTTTCTACATTATGTCCCACTATCAGTTATTTAGAAAAATAGTTCTCTTCAAGCAAACTTCAATACCTTTCAATAGTATGCTGTCAAATCAGAAATGCGTGATTTATTACTTCTTTTAAACCAATTTCGTTTCCTATAGTTAAGTAATAAGTAATCGACGAGGAAACGATCGCCATATTTTATCCCCTATCATAAATCTTCATTTCCATAACGTGGGTTGAAAAATTAATGTTCACATAGAAAAGAAAAAAAAGTGTATCTCTTACGCTATAAGATGAACGGATTTCCGCCATTAATAAAAGACTTATAATACTGTCGCCATAAAATTAGAAGCCATTTATTGTTTCGATTCTAGCTTTTAGAGCTACCAAAGAAAAGGTACTCTATGCATACTATCGTAGGAAATTTTTGGAAAAATTCACTAGTTTGGATTTATAAAATGCATGGTGTTCCGATATGACTGCCCTTAATCTGTATTTTCAGAATCCACTCAAGACTGAACAAAAAACTATGCAGTTTTAGGTGTCTCAAATTAATATGTCAGGGCGAAATAAAATATTTGTCTGGCCTTTGTAAAACCGTCTGATGCTCTGTTATGACAGTACTTCATATTTATTTTTAGAATCCTGATTAAAAATGAAAATTAAAATGTATCTAAATTCAGGTGCCTAAAATTAATATTTCATGGAGGACAAAACAATAGTCTGGGATTTACAAAATGATCCAGTGTTTTATTATGATCACCCCTAATGTATATTTTTGAAATCCTGGTAAATAATGAAGTCAAAAAAGTCTGCACATTAAGACATCTCAAATTAATATTTAAGGGAGGGGAAAATATCATCCTTGAATTTGCAAAATACACGGTGTTCTGATATGATTGTCTTTAATAAATATTTTTAGAATCCTGATCAAAATAAAAACAAAAGAGTATGCACAATTTATCTCAAATTAATATTTGAGATAGACTAGATTTGGACTCAATATACATGCTGTTCTATTATGGCCACCCTTAATATATATTTTTACAATCCTGATTGATAAAAATGAAACAAAAAAGTAGGCATATTTAGGTATCTCAAATTAATATTTAAAGGATTCCTCTTTTAAACATTAATGCTATCGAAATATGTCAAATTATTATTGAGAAACGCAGGTGCTAGTAAGAAATTGAAACCTGTTAGTCTGAGGACACAAGAAATGAAAACGATTATTAAAAATACCTTTAAGTTTCAAAGTTTCTCTTTAAATCAGAAATCAAACTGATTTTTGTGTTTTATACACCCTTTTATCTCAATAGAGATTTTTGGGATTTTGAACACATGTTCTTTTTTTTTTTACTCGCTTCCAAATTAATTAGCGACTCACGAGGAGTATATTTTTTTTCTCTTCTCTCATGACAAGAATTCTAAAAATATGTATTAAAAGAGGTTATTAAGGAACACCCTGTGTTTTTATAATCTTTGGCAAAAATGAATTAAATAAACTATAAACACTTGTTGGAAATTAATGTTTAAGCGAAGGGAAAACAGAAACGCTATCGGAATCTTTCGTTTTTTAGAGCGTATGCGGCAAGAAAAGCATCAAACTCGGTTTGGTTGTCTGATAAAATTATACATTTTTATACTAGTTACCTTGGAATCGGCAATAAAACAGATTTTGAGGATTTTATTCCGATCTCTCCTCAGTAGTAGTTTCGATAGCGTTCTTTGCTTTTTCTTTACTTATATATTAATTTACGACCACTAATGTACACTTTCTTATTTTATTTTTGATTAAAAACAATTGACTTTATTTCTGACTTCTAAATACGCATTATAAATACAGATTCAACTGTAAAAACAAGGCAGTCGCAACAATTATGCTACCCCCTGTTATATATAACGTTTTTAAACTTGTTCATTTCAACAAAAAATAGACTAAAAATGCCATTTTTTAAAAATAAAAAAAAAATCTGTAGCTTGAGTTGCAAAACTAATTTTAGATTTGAAATCCACAGACCCGAGTTAATCCAAATCAAGTATTTGTATGAATGCAGCAAGAATTTTAATCCCCTATGTTATTTATATGTAAAACAGAAAGCAACGCTCGAGCTGAAATTATTTCAAGCTTACTAGTTTGAAAAAACGCTTGTAATACGAAAAGCGACAATTTTTAAATTTTATTTTATTCAAGAAAGACCCAAGCGCGTAACTTCCTTTAATAATTAAAGCTGTTTTCAGTTCCGGTTAAAATAAATTATACATTTTCTGAATACTTGATCGCAGTCATCTTATATAATAATACTATTAAATTTTATAATGAAATTGTAAAAAATAAAATTTCTCTTTTCATATGAACACAAATCATATGCACAATAACTTATGACCAAGCTGTGGTAACTCAAGGGATAGAGCATTCGCCTTACGATGAGGTGAACCGGGTTTGAATCCCCACGATGACTGGTCAATTCGAATTCACCGACCACAGTGCTGACGTAAAATACCCTCAGTTTGAGACGGATTATGAGTTTGATCCCCCTTGCTGTCAGGCTAACCGTGGAGAGTTTTCGTCGTTTTCCTCTCCATGTAATGCATAGTTCCATCAAAAAAAGTCCTCTAGAAAGGTAAATTCCTACCAATACTTGATCCAGGAGTTCCCTTGTCTTCTGGATCGGGTTCAAAATTACAAGGCTACGGAATTGAACATTAATAGTCGTAGACCCAAAAAATTGGATCGGCTGTTCAATGACGGTACAATAACTAATAACGAACTAAAAAAGTAAAATAACCAATCATTTCACATAATATATTCTTTTTAAATTCCTCATCAATGAACTCCAAAAATTAAACATATTAGAGGACAGAAGTTAATATTTTACTATCACTCTGTTAAGAAAGTAACAACAAGAAAAAACGCTACCGAAATCAGTCAACACTAGTGAGGAAGGCGGGCTGAAAACAATAAAACGAGTTTAATTACTTGATAAAAATTTGAGATGCTTCCAATAAACTTCTTTGAACTTCTTGTTTTCCAATCAAGTAGTTTTCATGTTGATAGCCTGCTTTTTCCAGTGATGATGCAATAGATTTTGATAGCATAATTTCTTTTTGTTCACTAAAATATTAATTTGCGATCCTTAATGAGTGCATTCTTACAAAGATTCTAAAAATTTACATTACGGTGGTCATTACAGAAAAACCTACATAAAAATGTCGAGCGAATGTGACTGATAAAATTGCTAAGGGCCCTTTAAATGGCTGATCCATTTTAGATGTAAATAATATAAATACAATTTTTTAGAAAAATATGCTATACTCTATAATGTAATTAAAATAGGAACACATTCAGAAAAAAATAAATTATTTTCAAATAGTTCCAAGTTTTGCCACTAGGTGAAATAAAAATGGTCGTTCGATATGTTTTTCCTAAAACAGGTTTGTTTCATCAACATTAGTGTTGGAATAAGGAAATATTTTAATACAGTGTATCCGTCAGTTGACTGATCGCAAAACACAATTCCCGGTAGATCATTGAAATCAAGTATCATAGGCAGCGATTAGAGAGCAAATGGATGAGCCTGCGAAGAAAACGAGGGGGTGCGGTATCAGTCCTCGCTGTCCTCTTTTACTGTAAAACGCTCAATTTCACTGGCAAGTCATGGGGCTACCAAGCCGGGAGAAGACCTTTGCAAAGGATCAAAATTGTGATTGCATGTCTTCGAATCATCCTCAGGTATTTTTCCTAGATCATCGCCAATAATCCATTTGTGCAATTCTACAACGATATAAATAAAGTACTACTACTACCCAATAGATAACCGAACTCAAGTATCATTGGCTGCAGTCATTGAGAGGAAGGGTCCTCACTTTCTGAGAAGGGACCGAGGGTGTGTGGTATCAGTCCTTGTTAAACTGTTCCACCCTAAAGATGTCAATTTCGCACGCAGGTCGTTGAGATACCAAAACGGGGTAGCCATGCCCACGGCAGAGGATTTAAATTGGTACGGCGTGTCTTCGGATCATTTTTAATGATTTTTTAGAGACCTTCGCCAATAGCTTATTATGCAGCCCTAGTGCGGCTCAAATAAAGCCATTACAGAACCTGAAAACAGAGGGTTTTTTTATTTATTGCTTTTCTACTAATGTTGCGAATAGCGTATTTCTTTCCAGAAATCCTGTTTTTTTTATTATCGTTCAAAAGAGTCGATCCTTTTATAGAATTATTAAAAACAAATTTAAGTACTTTTTTCACAAAACGTATTTTTACTGCTCACAGGTAATGTTACTCAACAGCATTTAAATACATTATAGAGAAATTTTTATCCATACATGAACACTAATATTTTATTACTTAATTTTAAAAACAACTTTATTCTCAATCGATAAACATTTATTTCTAGTAGAATTAATTTCAATCTACAAATACCATTTAAAGGCTTTCTCTTAGTAATCCTACATTTTGAATTTAAATAAATATCATTTGTGTGGAATTTTATAGTTGTTAAAAGCTGAAAATGGTAACAGTAGACAATTCAAGGTAATTGACGACGGAAATTAAAGACGAGAATTAGAGATGAGACGAAGTAATTTAGTTTATTACATACATACTACAAATATCCATTTAAATTGATACCGAATCTCTAGAGAGTGAGGCTCTTAGAGAATCCGATGTAACTTCATTATAATTAATAGTTTTATCCTCAAAATTCTTAGAGAATTTCTAACATACATCCTTTTTTATCATTTTGGTGGCTAGTAAAAATAAATTATAAGTAACAGTTTTGAACATGCGGGTTAAAAAACGCTTCAGATAAAAAAAAATTAATCAAATAATAATCCTTATTTCACTTTAGATTTATTTCAAATATTTATTATATTATATTTATCTAGTAATTATCTTATTCTAGTTTAGTATCTACTTGAGTTTTGTTAAAATAGATATCGAATACCAGGGTTGCAAAATGTTAGTTATCTTTTAATATACACTCATTGCCATAAAAATTAGCGCTGCCAGAAAGAGTGGTCAGAATAAAACGAAATTTCACAATGTTGACGTGAGTAAGTGATTAAAAAAAATCAAAGAAAAATTATCATTTATTGCGGGGATAAATACAAAAGAATAGAGGTTTTAGTACCCTCTTGGACCACAACAGAATGCGATATGGTTAGGTATTGAGACATACAAGTGTCTTATGATGCCTTACGGCATCTCGTTCAATAGTTGTTATAAAAATATCAATAAACCGATTAAAATGAGGGGGGGAGGGTATTTTATATTTTTTAAAACCATCGTTAAACATCTGACACAATTTTGGGTTCACAATTACTAATGTTCAACTCCGTAGCCTTGTAATTTTGAACCCAATCCAGAAGACAAGTTAACTCCTGGATCAAGTATTGGGAGAAATTTGCTTTCGTGGAGGACGCTTTGAGGGAACTAGACCGCATTTGCGTTACATTGAGAGGAAAACCACGAAAACCTTCCGCGGTTAGTCTGACGGCATTGGGACTCTCACCAATGCTCCGTCTACCACCGAGGATATTTTAAGTCGGCACTGTGGTCGGTGCGAGCCGGTGCGGAATTCGTATCTACCAGCCATCGCTGGGATTCGAACCCGGTTTACCTCATTGGAAGGCGAACGCTCCATCCCCTGAGCCAACACGACTCGAAATCGGGGGTTATCTAACTTGTCGTACCAGATATGGTCGTTCGGTGAAAAATCTGGAAATCGAGCAGGCAAGAGAAGTATAGTTATGTGGTGAAGGCATTCCTGTGACAACCTTGCTGTGTGCAGCAGAGCACTGACTTATTGAAGATGGGTTAACTTTATCAAATAAAGCGGGCCAAAATTAGTTTTATATTTATTCTTATTTATTCCCCTAGTAATACTTATTTTTACTTTCAAATGAAAATGCCTCGATCGTTGTCGTTTCAAACTTTAATACATCTACCGCAACAGAACATTAGCTTTTTTGTACGAAAGTGAGTAGGCATATTAAAAAGACACTTACTAATAATAATACTTTTTTGATAATAATAATGCTCAGCATTTATCCTGTTAATGCTAAGCAACGAGCAAATCCATAAAAGAGCTATGAAAAACAGCAACGTCAATGCTTATTTGGGTTTAATACTTTGTTAGAATACGTAATATTTCTGATTTTACCTAAAAAAGTGTTGAAATAGAGATTTTGTAGGAAATGTCATTTTTCAAAAGATTAATAATTGGTATACATTTCATTAATATTGATTTGAAAAAAGATGCTTGAGCATGTAAACGTTTTATTCGACTAATAGCTTTTAGTTTTATTATTTATTAAAATTTTGCAGGATAACACTGGGCGAGTATCAGTTTTGAATTTTTTTGAGCTTTGATTATTTCAACTTTTAATGCACGCATTCATAGAATCCACTGCGAAAACAAAACGAATGCCGTTAGATTGTCGTTGAAACCACAGTTCGTAAAGGAATAAAAAATTAGATTTTTAAATCTCTCTTTATAAATAGCAAGTTAAAACCAAATAAACTGAAATCGCTGTACAATAATAGTAATAGTTATAACTGTAAAAGAGCTTTTCCACCACTGCCGCAGTTTACTGCTATATAATTACGAAATGACCAAAGTTTTCTAATTACAATCAAATTCCAATGTAAATAAATGACTCTTCACAACATATTGACCCTTTGACGGCTTTTAGTTGGAAAACTTAGTTTATAACACCGTGATTACAGGTTTCAAATTTGGCACAGTATAGTCAATTCACTCAATTTTCATTAAACTCTGTATCCAATTCTGATCGCAAAAACAGTCTGATTCAAGTTCAAATTTTGTCAAGAAATTAGCAACAGGAAAAAAAAGTATTTTAAATTAATACTCTTTTTTAAACTCCAAAATATCAAAAAGCTTTTCTTCAATCATTATCAAGTTTTTATTCATTATCACCAAAACTGTTTTTAGTCATGGTTTTTGTACTCATTAATAGCAAAAGAAATATTTAATGCAATGAAACTTAGAAATTGCGTATTAGTTTAAAAAGTAGTTGTAACATCATTAAGTCTTTCTCAATTGTTAGACCTTTTTGTTTTCATAAATTCTATACACATTGCGTTTACTACAATGCTTGTCAAACACGCAATCTTTAACAACACACATTTCCAGGAGCAACGCTTTTCTTGCGTGCTTACACTTTAGTATCAAGAGCTTTGGTATTTTTATTAAACAGCTGCTTTAAATAAATTTATGGCTAAGTTTCAAAAGGTTCGGTCCATCAACTAAAAACATTTGAAATTTTCTTAAATACTTTAAACATGAATTACATAAGAGAACCTGGCTAGAATATATGAAATTCTCTAGTTTTAGTCAAAAATATATTTTAAATAAAATTTTCAGAATCAGTTTATTCATAGAATCTAACTTCTATGTATGTTTACTAATAGGCTAGTAGTTTTCTAACAGGTTTAGGAAATATATTTATATTTTATTAAGGACTGCAGAGTGTTTTTAAAGATTAATAATTGAATAATTGTGCATATTAATTTTAAATTATTATGTATTGTTAAAATCTTTATTTTTAAATAAACAATAAAAAATAATTATTCTCTGAGCAGCCGCAACTTTATATATTTATATATATATATATATATATATATATATGTAATACAAAAATTATAATACTTTTGTATTAATAAAAGAATTAAATCTCTTTCGTTTTAATAAAATGTCTTTGTTAAAGAATAAGCGTAGAGAGATTCTATTTTGGGAAGTCAAGGCTGATAAACATACGATTGAGTTATTTATAGAATCTCTCCCCCTTTTACTTCCATATAAGGAAGCATGAAATGATTTTCCTTAATGCGTAAGGATAGAAGAATGTCAACGACTGTGCCTGTTTACTCAAATCTGTGTTAGTATAAAAGCGAGATCAAGGCTTTTCGCATGGCTTTTCCATCATGTTCAGATCCTGAATAAGTTGTTCCGGAATTGTCCAAAGTTTTGTCCACCCTCTCCCTTGTGGAGAGCGGATGTGGACTGTTATCGATACCAGTCTACTACCATTAATAAAGATGTTTTTGAGTGTAAATGGCTTACGACTGCATTATTAAAGCTAAATACACCACTGATAACAGGGATGAAACTCTGTTATTACATATATATATATATATATATATATATATATATATATATGAACGTTGAACTTTTAAATACGGAATTAAAAAAATAGTAAAAATTTTAAACTTAGTAATTTGAATAATAATATTGTCATTAAAAAAATTTTAGCTTTATATAAGAGATTAAAAATTAAAATTAGCAATATACAATTTCCTTACTTAATTATCAGTCCGAAATTTCATAAAATTCCTGTTAAATTTAGAACTATCACATGTGGATCTAATACTTATCTAACTAAACCTGGCACCATTTTCTCTAACTACTTAAATAAAATTATTAACAGTATTTCTAAAGAAGGCTTCTCTTGGATTATCACTAATAATCAACCGATTTTAGATTTCATTAAACATAATAAAATTAATTCTATTGCAACTTTTGATTTCCAGGATCTTTTCAATAGCATTCCCCTTTCTAAACTAAAAGATGTCCTTTTGAATTATTACTATGATTTCAAAAATATCCTTTGTTGCGATTTTGATTATTGGGAAATTCTGATTAATTTTTGTCTTTTTAATAACTATCTTTACAATGGAAGGAATATTTTTCTTCAAATTGATGGAATACCACAAGGTTCTAATTATTCATCTCTCTTAGCTAACTTATTTTTGCATTATTATGAAAAAAATTACACTCTTAGTATTAAATTTGTTTTTAGATATATTGATGACTTAATTATCTTTAATTTCCAAGACTATACTATTTTATTAAATGATATTTACCCCGAGGAATTAATCTTGCTTCGTAATCATGATGATAATATTAATTTCAATTCTTTGGATTTGGGTATTATAAAAGAAGAAAATAGCTGCTTTGTTGATTTATACGATAAAAGAAATGATTTTAATTTTAATATAAATAAACTAATTACTTGGAATTCTAATGTTTCTAGGAGCATCTATTTAAATACTACTTTTAATGAAATTAATAGAATTAAAAGAATATGTAGTAATATTTATTTATCCAAAAAACAAATCGATAAACTCTTTCAAAATTTGATAAAAAACAACAGATACCCAACTAAAATAATAAAATTCTATGTAAAATCATTGAGTTAATCGCATATTTTGTAAATATATTTACTAAAAATTTTCTTTATTTATACAATTTTCCCATGTGCAAATCCATTTCGGGTAAATCCGTGGCCAAAAAAATTTTTTACTAATATTTCTTCCTTAATTTGTATAACTTTTCCTTGTGCAAATCCATTTCGGGCAAATCCTTGGTCAAAATTATTTACTAAAAAATTTCCTTTTTAATTTATACAATTTTTCCATGTGCAAATCCATTTCGGGCAAATCCGTGGGTAAAATAATTTACTAAAAAGATTTCTTTGTCAATTTATATAATTTTTCCATGTGCAAATCCATTTCGGGAAAATTTGTGGCTAAAATTATGTGCAAAACTGGCAATTCATGTTTCTTTCTCTTTACTATTTTATATTTTTTTCTTAAATAAATATTTATTTTCTAAAATTATTTATAGTCAATTTCTTTAAATTATCCAGTATAATATTACCTCGCGCATATCCGTTTTCTGACCCATCCTTGGTAACTAACAAATCAAACGGGCTTCAGTAATGCAGCAAGAAAGTACGTTAAACTCCTCTAGTTACACTCAATTTGCGCTTTTGTTTTCATAGTTTTCATATTTTGCAATATGGCAATCTTGTTACGTAAACATTTTAAATCATTCTTGAAAAATTTCCCGTTCATGTAAGTTCGCTTTATTTCACTGCTCGCTTTATAGTTTTTGTTTTATTCTGCTCTTCCTTTATATTTTATTTTGTGTTCTTACGTGTCAATTTTACTTATTGTGTTTAATTTTTTTTGTCGTAATTTTTGTAAAAAAAATTTTTGAGTGCTCCTCACACTATTGTATTGATATATTTTGCTTTGGCTATACTGATACAATATTAGATAGCACTCTTTTTCGGATATAATCGTGTGGGCTGATGAAAAGATTATATCTTTTATTTTCCGGTTTTTTTAAAAAAACTTGATCCTTTTTTTTCTTTTTTTTTTATTAATTAATTCTTTTTCTTTCCCCAGTTGTTTGTCATTTTTATTATTTCCCCCCTCCTTTTTTCATTTGTCTGTAATTTACCTTTGTTTTATCTTCATTTTAAACTTATTTTATGAGTTCTATTTACTTGCAGCTTATGCGCAATAAATGATACTTATTGTTTTTCCTAATTTTTTTCTGTTTTTTTTTTTTTTTGTATTTATTTATTTTGCTATATATATATATATATATATATATATATATATATATATATATATATATCGGAAATTAATATTTAAAGCAACAAAAATGCTTTTGAAATTTGCTAAATCACTATTGATGAAGGCGTTTGACTGATTTTTAAGTGTTTTTAACAGTTTTAAGTGTTAATTAAATTTTTAAGTGTTTTTAAACAGTTAAAAGTTTAACAGTGACACCTTATTTAACAGTGAAAAATTTCAAGTTTTTGTTTTTTCCTCGCTTAAATATTAGTTTGTGACCTCTGTTACGTATACTTTTTTTACTTTTCTTTGATGATAAAAATACCAAAAATATGTATTAAGGGCACTGTTTAAAGAATATCATGTATATTGAATACATGATTCAGAAGTATGAATAAAATTTCTCGTGAGTTTTTCTTCTTTTGATTTTCTTTCTTGTTCTCCCATTTTAATATCGTATAGCATGTTGTTTGTACTCGTAATTTCATTAAGTAAATTAAGAATTAGAAAATTTATTTGAGCAGCTAGTGTAAGAGATTATTCGGTTTTACCTTAAAAATACTTTTTATAGCAAAACTATTAACATGCCAGCTTTATATTTATTAGAAAATAAATTTAGTTTTTCTCACAAATGGGCGAAAAAATAAAAAATAAAATTTTATTTGTTTTATTTAGTTTTTTTTCTCAACACAATGCCACTGTTTTGCTCAGTACTTATATTTTATTCTCGTTCCTTTCAAAAAGTATGAGAGTTTTATTTAATAAACAATTTAAAATAGTTAAGATCAACTGGGGTAATTGTGACCACTCCATTAAAAGCCTAAAAAGCAACTTAGAAAGTTGATTATTTTTTTCTACATACCTAAACAGTCAAATGATCACCCTAATACATTAAAACAGTTAAAACAAAAGAAATAAAAAGTGCACAAGCAGTCATAATTATTCCAAATCAAACCCTTTTTATATTAATTTTTAGTACTTTTACTTTACCTGCAACATTTTAAACGGACCACTCCTTTGTGTCATATCATTAAGACCCGGGTTCAGATTGCAAATGCAATTTTACTCTTTTTTCTTTAGGACATTTTTTTGCTGTTGAGATTCGGGAAGATTAATTTAAGATTCTGGGAGCTTTTTTTTTTTTTTTTTTTTCTTTTTTCTTTTTTTTAAGGATCTGGAAGATTGTTTTTTAAGATTCAGAGGGATTTCTTTTTTAAAATGTTAAAGGATTTGTTTTTTTTAAGATTCTGTTTTTTTTTTTTTTTTTTTAGATTTTGAGGATTTTTTTCCCCTATTAGGTGCAAATATTTTTTTACATTCATTTACACAGTTTAGGATTTTTTGGATATTACAGTTTATTAAATTTATCAAATAAGTTTACCTTTTATATAAAACCTCTCAAAATTCTCCAGCAACCTTTTTCCCCCCATGCATTGATTTATTTCTCAATAAACATTTATTTCAAATTTTAATAATTGCATGTCTTTATCAATTAATATGCGTATTTTAAAACATTTGTGTATAAATTTAGAAAAGAAATGATGTTTCAAACAGAAATTTTTGTTTAATAATAAAACAATTTTTATGGCATTTTTTAATATAGATTTATATCTTAGCTTTTTATTAAAGACATTTTTGGATCTTTTGGATCATCGAAATTCCGGTTCCAATCATCATTAATAAGCTAAAAATGTCAAACAAAGTAAAATCTTATCGTTTATATTTTGACACAGATGGGACACCGGTGTCTCTTTTATAATTTTTTCTGGCACTCTAACTACTAGTATAAATATATTTTGGTATTTTTTAATTATAAAAAATTAGTCAAATAGTTACTAAAAATCTGTTAGATTATACGAATTATATATCCATTAAAATAACAAATCCAAACAAATTATGAAATTTTTTTTCATTCATATTCAAAATTTTATTAATAATTGATTTTGTAAATTAAAAGAACTTCAACGATGAATAATAATTGTTTCTCTTAGATCGTAATAACTGCAAACCAATGCAAATTTGAAAAACTGTTGTTCGGAAGTGAGCCATGTTTGGGAGATTTTACCTTTAACGCAGAAAAATATATCTGTGTTTCATGCAGTATTTCATGACCTTAATTATTAAAATACTAAATATAATAATATTCATTAGTTTGGACCTAATTAAATAAAAAATAATGAAAAAAAAGTATGGAAAATATATTTAATAGATATTCTGCGTCAAGGGTTAATCATAAGACAATTTTTTAAGGGTTCATTATATTTTAATAACAGTGTTTTTAAAGATATTTTTGGATTTTTCTTTTTTAATCATAGAAATTCAGAACCGAGATGGCTCAGGGGATAGAGCGTTCGCTTTCCAATGAGGGGAACAGGTTCGAATCCCAGCGATAACTGGTCTATTTGAATTGCGCATCCGGCTTGCGCCGACCACAGTGCTGACGTAAAATATCTTCAGTGGTTGATGGGGCTCATGGATTAGAGCCAGACTAACTGTGAGAGGTTTTCGTGGTTTTCATGTAACTCAAATGTGGGTTAGTTTCTTCAAAAAGTCCTCCACGAAGGCAAATTTCTCCTAATACTTGATCCAGGAGTTGCCTTGACTTCTAGATTGGGTTCAAAATTACAAGGCTACGAAGTTGAACATAGTAGCGGTAGACTCTAAATTGGGTCGGTTGTTCAACGACGGTATGAAATAAAATAAAATCATAGAAATTTAGGGTCTAATCATCATCATTTAGCTAAAAAATGACAAAGTAAAATCTTTGTTAGATGTTTTCTTTGAAAGAAATTCAGAGAACTAAAACTTAACAAAATATTATAAAATATACATGCTTTAACATCCATCTGAAATTCAGGGAAAAATTTCTGGTTGAGCCAATTCACGAAACTCAGAGTAGTCTTCAAGTGTTGATTAAAAAAAAAAAGAAAAGAAACAAGCTGATTGTGCTGAGGATATGCAGTGAAACAAAACAACGTCACTTTGGAGAAGTTCGTCTGTAATATCTCGCTCCACACCTAATTAGAATGTGTCAGGCGTTTCATATGGCCACTTAAAACACTGTCCATTATTTAAGTTTTATCTTTATGAATAAAAGATTGAGGAGAGATATCCCGCCTTTCGAGAGAAGTGATCAATTAATTCATGGGCTTCATTGTTTTAGCTAAAGCTGCCATGACAATGACGAAGATGGATGGCTGGAGATCACGTGATAAGGGATCAATCTGCTCCCCCCCTTCCTTCTTATTAAATTGTGATAAAGAGGAATTTACGTTTAGAAAAGTCAGAAACCGGGAACTCTGAGAAGTTGTTTGTTAATACGTTAACAATAAATATTGAGGCGTTTTACGGCGATGTTAACTTGTAACATATGCTTTCGGGAATCTTCATAGAATGAGAACTTAGTTTCATAGTTGGATAGTAAACAAAATTAGAAGAAAAATCAGTTTTGAGGTTTTATAATCAGTATTGACAATCTCTAAAGTAAAAACTTTTTTTTTTTTTGAAAAATATTTTTAAAAAATTTATTTAATTAAATCATATATCCCTATAGTGTTTTAGTTCATTTGTCTTCAAAAGTAAAAATTATTAAATGTTATTTTACACACGCGGTGTCTAAAAGCCATACTTTTATATACTTTTACACACATGTTCAGCATAAAGGATTCTTAATTTTTGAACATCAGTGTACTTTGACAATTTGGAGAAGAAAATTGGCATTAGACATTTTGCTGCATTAAACATAGCAGTGACAAGCTTACTTATTATGCTACTTACAGGCCATGCAAATAATGGAATGTCATATTTAAAGCTCATTTTTGTCCAATATACTTACAGGCATGCTTAATAAGCTACTTAAAAGTCATGTAAATTATGACATTTTTACTCTAATACGTGCCGTATTTACCAGGCCGAATACTTTGCTCTTTGAAAAATTTGCACCACAATGACGTCGCATATCTGAAGTTTACTACAATTTCCCTGAGTTACGTCATTCTGAAGCAAGTTATTACCGAAGTGTTTTATCCCCTGGTCAAAGAATAACAATTAGTATTTTACTGACGTTATTGACTTTGAATTGCGATATTCAAGATTTTTTCCTTTAACTCTGGAAGCTGGCAAGGACCCCAATCCTTCTAAGAGATTTTTTTAGATAAACAAGGATTCCACACACCTAAGATGTCCTGTCATTTTTATTATTTTTTTTTTCATATTTAGGTCAGACATAGTTTTTGACACAAAATTAGATTTTGTTTCGTGAGCCCATTGTTTATTATTTGACACCACAACATATCCTTCTTTAGGCTTAGTGCTCATAAATATCATATTCAATTGAGACACTGAGAACGGGTAACATCGTAAAATTTTACTTTCAGTTTAGTATAGTTCTTGTAACATTAAACTATGCTTTAATCATTATTTGTTTCCTCATTCACTTTTCTTTTGTTTTTACATCGGACATAGTTTCCATCACCGTTGAATTTCGTTAATTTCGATATTTATTTACTTTTTATTATTGAGTTTTATTTGATAGTGGGATTTTATTTTACTCCTGTACACATGGTTTTCCGTGTGAACTAGAAATTAGGTCACCAATTAGGTTATTACGTAAATAGGTATTAGGTTGCCAATTAGGTTAGGTTATTAGGTAAATAGGTATTAGGTTGCTAATTAGGTTAGGTTATTAGGTAAATAAGTATTAGGTTGCCAATGAGGTTAGGTTATTAGGCAAATAGGTATTAGGTCACCAATTAGGTTAGGTTATTGGGTAAATAGGTATTAGGTTCAAGCACATAATGTTTTCTATGTAATTTTGAAATTAACAGTCAGAATGTTATGTAAAAATCAAAAGCTAAACGTTAGTGAAGAATTAAAAAAAAAACGAAAAATAAAATAACAATCACTGAACACATTACTATTTACTTAAAATGAAATTTCATCCAGTTCTCATTGCAAATATCCAAAAGCGCATTGCTATTTTATATTTTATAAATTTCCACAAACAATTAAAAAATAAACCTAGATAATATTCGAACTTTTTAAATTATAATGTTAAGTGAATTTAAAAAGTGAAAAAAATTACTTGATGTAAATTCCTCATTTTTTTTATCCATTGAAGTGGAATATTTTAAGCATAAATTATTAAATACTTATTCAACCATTTTGTCACAAGTACGTCAAAGACGAAACTCATTTTTTTTTCGAGAGTTAAAAAAAAATATTATTCCTAGAGAGGTATACTTAATTTAAAAAAGGAAGCCAATTAATATTTTGCAAAGAGTAAATTGTTTTTCCTTGTTCGAGTATTAACATCAAAATAGCGTTACCTAAATTTTAAACAATTAAACTTAATGTTTGATAAATCGTTATGAGGTAAATCCATTAAAAATATTTGTAAAAAACTCACGAGTTTTTTTATATCTTCCATTATGTTTTGTTTCGTGAACTGTTTTGTAGCAACAGCAGTTTTAAATTACGATTTAATTCCCATGCAACTACTATTGTTTATATTGTATATCACAATTTTTTACTTGTCAGCTTGTCAAATTTATAAAAATTAACTATAGAATTATCCATGCTTGTTTGATCATATTATAAAAGATAATAAAAAATATTGTAACATACAGTATATTTTATTACCGTTACAAATACAATGTATTTTTCAATCCGTGTCAAAAATGTGTTAATCTAATAGGATTTTCAAATTAATACCTAAGAGAAATAGTTTTAAAAATTTTATAAAAAATCTTAACCATTCATTATCAATACTAATCATAGCAAAGATGAAATTAAAATCAAAAAATCAGTTTAATCATCCCTCTATTTTCTATTTTGAAATATAAGTATTACAAATAACTAATAAAATGGTTTAAGCTAATATTAATTAAAATAATTTGTTTAAGCCTAATAATTTAGGAAAAATACTTGCAGCAATTTATCACAAAATTAAAAGATTTCACAAATAATGACAAATAGTTATTGTCCCTGTCCGATACTTGCGATAATATAGCTAAAAGCAAAAATAAAATATAAAAATTTAACCCCCTAGTAGCTAAATCTTGAAATTCAATCTTTACTACGCAAATTAACAATTAATGCTAATTAAAATAATGTATTTAAATGCAATAATTAGTAAAAATAATTACAGAATTTGACACAGAATTAAAAGGTTTTTCAAATAATAGCAAATAGTTATTGTATCGGCTCAATACTTTCAAAAATATAGCTAAAAGCAAAAATAATATATTACGTGAATCGAATCACCTAGTCGAATTGAATAGCTAAATCATAAAAATCCTAAAATTCTATCCCTTCAAATCTAATTTTGCAATATTTTTAACAATTCAATTAAAATCAACCCTCTTATATGGAGACAGTTCTCTTGTATGTCCAATTCTGTAATATATTTAAGAACTTAATGAAATTGATTAGAGCGCTGAAAAAAATTTAAGTCATTTTTGTAACAACTTCAAAAATTAACCCCATACCTCATGAATTTTTTTTTATTGAAATTGTTAAGTGCACATTTATTTAATTCAAGTAATCGTAGTGTTAAAACATTTATGCACTTTAATTAAAGAAGTAAGGTTAATTTTCTTTAAAAATATTTTTACTTCGTTTCTCTTGTCACGAATGAGAATTGAGAATAATGTTAAGAAATCAACTGGAATTTTACTAAGACTTTTTTTCCTTAAAAAAAAAGATGAAAAATTAAATAATATTTAGAGATTGAGGGAAAATTGTCAAAAAACTAAAACAAACAATGATTGAAGTAGTTAGTGCAATAAAGCTCCGAGTTAAGATTTTTAAAAATAATTAATGTTATTTATTAAAAAAGTCATATTTATAAAATTCAATTTCTGAAGAATTATTCGACCGATTGGCTAATTTTATTTATACATTTCGTATTTTGCCATTTAAAATTACATTCTATAAAATGATGTAAAAAAATTTATACCTTACAATTCAAAATGTGTCGACAATTATTATAAAAAAATAACAAAAAATACTAAATATTTGATAAAAGTTATTTATCACATGAAACTATCTTTGGATAAACAAATTTTATAATTGTGTGTCAAAATTTTTCATTTCGCATCAAAATATCTCGAGACATGGTGAAATATGCAAAAAGTAAAATTAACAGTAAAGAGACCCAAATTTTGGACCGCTCTCTGATCAAACTATTGGGACTATATTTCCCAGATTGCGGATACCCCTTATATTTTGGGGGCCAGAAATCCGAATCCGTTTGGAAAAAAAGGTATGTTTTTTTTTTTTTTTTTTTTTTAGATAAAGTACGTTTTCTGTGTCTGATACCGTAAAGTATAGTCTGCACCTAATAATTATAATATTTGAGGTCACACCGTCAAACCATTAAGTCCTAGAAAGTGAAGACTCGATCATTAGATCAAAAGTTATTTAGGGTGGTCGTGTATTTTTTTGCGCCCTATATTTCAATGTTTCCTGTTAATTTGATGTCTTTTTAAGATGTATTTAAAAGAAAACAAAACATCAGAAGCAAGATTTCAAAACAAAAATATGTTTTACTCCCTGTCCTTTCTATGTAACGTCAATTAAATTTATATTTTTATTCTAAATAAAATATATAATTTTTTCCCTTTTATTACATGGATAATAATAAGTTATTAAAAAACATCCCCATAATTTAAAAAAATTGAATATTTATTAATAAAAAAATTAAAATTAGAAACCTTATCAAAATGTAACATCAGTCACTAGTAAATTGCCCAAATACTAATTTCTAGGTATCTATATTTATTAAAAACATATAATAAATTAATTTGAATACTTAAACTGTTATTTAGAGTTTTATTTCAGTATTAAAAATTACTGAAAGTCCTGGCGCATCAAAATTGTAGGTTTTTTTTAAAAATGACCCGTATATATTGATGCCGTTATGGAAATTCTATAGCCAATAATTTTTAATTGCATTTTTCAACAACTTTAATTTTGTTGAAGATGTGGGTATTTTTCTAAATACATAAAACAAGATTTAGCCTTACGAAATTTTTGCACACAACTTTTTAATTATTGAATTATGCGTATCATCTTATAATGTTATTTTTATTGCTTAAAAATTGAACATGCAATTTATACTCAAATAAAAAACTTGAAAAGAATGTTATAAGATAGAAATAGCACCAGTTACAGACAATACAATTAATTAGAAAGCTCACTCAGGAAAACCCTCAAGCGGGTTTGTCTTTTTCATATAAATAATACGGGTACCGCGATCCTGATTTGCTTTAGTAATCTTTCTACCATTTTGTTTAATTTCCTCCTTTCTTTTTGTTTTCACAGTTAAAAGCATCAATAATTTTATTACCTTGAGTATTTAGTAATATATAACTATATAAGTAATATTTAATTTGTAGTAATATATAACTTTCTTAATTGGAGTTTGCACAGTATAACCAAAATTAAATTTTTGCACCATTAAAACCAACATTTCAACCAATCCATTCCATTTCAAAAGCTTTTTTACAGTATAAAATATACATTCAAGGGAAATAATCACATAAATTTTTAAATGTGTCAAATTAATGGAATCAGCTCATATTTTAAAAGTAGCATAGAATAATTAATGAGTTAATAAAAATATAACAAATCATAAAAATCTCTGAGTGTATATGATATTTGCGGATAATCAGGGCTAAAAAATCATACTGCATAACATGCCCGGGACGACAAAAATTTCGATCTGGCATGTGAATAGCTGAACAGAAATACCGATTAAAGGGATTCCTAAATTTTGAAGAAAATTGACGAAAGAGATACCTGATGGAGCAGATAAATGGCACCAAAGATGAAAGAAATAAAAATTGTGTTTCGTGAGACCTAAATGTTTCTAAGTCAAATAATAGTAATTCTGAATCGAATTTATAAAACTAAGTTAGGTAAAAAAAATTTATCCCTCTAGACTTGTTTGTTTTTATTAAAAATAAGTTTAGCTGAATCAATATGGAAAGTGAGAGCAAAGCGTAAGAACGGCATCGACTTTTACTTGAGATCAGCTTCTAGGTTTTTAATGAAATTAAACAATATTACAGCAAGTGTACTTTTATTACGTAAATTTTCTTTTACAATTCGTTCCCAATTAATATCATTTCCTTTTGCTGTTTTGTTTTATCTTTCTGATAAGTTAGAAGGATTATTCAGTTATTAATTTCTCACAAGTTTATTGTTTTTTTTTTTTATTATTTATTTATTTAACTGAAATGGAAACTTAACTGAAATAGAATTATTTTCTGCACTTTTTTCTCCATAAATACTTTTTATTAATAAGTTCGAGCATGTATCTCATAGACTAACTTGACAGCAGGGCATTTAAAAAAAATTTATTTTTTTCGAGCTTCGATCTACATACCGTAATTATTTACCTTACTACTGCTTCCTGTTGTGAAAAATAAAGTGTTTGAAGTGCTTGGGACAATATTATATTAAATAACATTTTCAAACTGCTCAAAATGTTTTCTATAAAAACCGTTTTGTTTATTACACCACAATTTTATCAAGGCAATAAGCTGTTTCATAACTGGCCCTGAACACCCCACCCAATTTTGAGTTTACGACTCCATAGCCTTGGATAAAGCATTAAAACAAACTAGCTTTCGTAGAGGACTTTTTGATGGAACTAACCCGCATTTTCTTTACACGGAGAGGAAAACCATGAAAACCTCATTCGATTAGCCCGAAGGCAAGGAGATTCTAATCTATGATCCATCTACCACTGAGTATATTCTACGTTAGCGATGAGGTCAGTGCGAGCCGGGAAAAGGCAATAAGCAAAGAGAAAATTCTAAAAATTCGTAAAGTGGCTATCAGAAAAAAACTGCTAAGGAACTACATTATAAAAATGTGACGTTTAAAAAAATTGTTAATTATTTTACTCTATATACTCTCCGCAATAAATTCCTAAAGTTAAAAATAATTATAAATGATCTAAATAATATGTTGTTAAACCCGCATATTTTGAATTATTTTAATAGAAAAATTTTTTCCGCATTCAGAAACATTCAAAGTAAAATTATTAAACTTAATAGAAATAACAACAAAAAAACACAAAAGAAATTCAGTTATAAGTCGCGACAATAAAATTATTTTTTTTATTATTAAGTAAATCTGCGTAAATTTATGGCGAGCATGATTTGACAAGTAATACTTTAAGTAATCACTCATTTCGTATAAGATAGCTCACTATTAAAGAAAATCCTTTTCAGAATGAACCCTTCAACTAGAGCTTAAGATGATAAACCTACTTTTTAAAAAATGTTAAAAATTGAGGGCCCTAGCCTTTTGTTAAGCTTGGCGCAGTCCTCTTTACATAAGCATCCGGGTACTACGTGCACTATGTGCTAATTAGTTCATTAATTTAAGAAATATATTTTAAATTCGATAGCGTTACTCAACCAATTTCATCTCAAAAGTTTTTAAGCTCTCAGAGAAGTAATTTCCACATTCATCCCACTTGATCACGAGACCCAACTTTTTCACAGGCATTTAATCCACCAATCAGAAAAGAGATAGTTGCAGTTAAGAATGGCAATTAATTACCATCTTCATAAACTACCTATTTGCTGTTTCCACTTCCAGGTAAAGAAGCATTCTGTTGTAGGCAATCAATCCTGGCTGAAGTCACTATCTCTGAATAAATCAAAAATAACATTTAATTAGTATTCATGCAACTTACGATCAAAAACTCAATCTCAGCATTTCTTTATAATATCACTAATTAGTGAATAGTTTAAAATTTTTCTATTCATAATTAAGGCACTATATAGAAATATTTTACATTAAACTTTGGGCATAATTGATATTTAAAAAATTGGCTACCTTTAAGTAGTCATTAGATAAAATAAGTAGGTATAAATATTTTCTGGCAATTCGCTGAAGACGCAAAATAAAGACTAATAATTATACACTCCATCTCAAAAATTTAAGCACAAGCGAAAAACTTTGATTTTTAAAGGCCACAACAGAATGTTAACAAAAATAAATGTTCATATGATTTAATTAAAAAGAGTAAACAAATAATTTGCTGAAAAATACTTATTTTATTAAGACTGATAAATAAAATATAAAAAATATGTATAATACGCTGTCTTAAAAGTTTAAGCATAAGAGCTAAAATTACTACATTTAACAGACTTAAAATAATCTTACTTGGATATTGATTCCCCATTATTTTCAATATCGAACATACGTTTTTCCATTGAATTAATTAGCTTCTAACATATTTCTGGGGAAAAGAATACCATGCCTTCTCAAATAAACTCTTGCAGATCTTCATCTGTCCTAAAATATTTACCATTTCTATGTAATTGGCGGGTTAAAATGCCCCAAACGTTCTCAAATGAATTTAAGTCTGAGTTCAGGGTAAACCAATCCAGTACCTGAACAATTTGTTGAGAAAGCCAATTTTTTTTCCAACACGAAGTATATATATATCGAAGGCATTATCATGTTTTGAGATGTACAATCAGTGCCTCCTAAGAAATCTTGAAAAGGTAGCAAATGTTGTACAGTGTACCTTGATAAGTTTTAAATGTTTGTCTTGCCTTGAGGAAATGGTGGGATGTCTGCCCATTAAATTCAAATACTCCCCAAATCATTAGAGATTTGCCTGCTGAAGAAATTCCTTAGCTCATTTCAAAGGACTTGACAATATAAGTTGCAGCCGTCAAGACCATATAAGTTTCATTTTTTTTTCTCATCTCTAAGTGGTAAATAATCATGTACTGCCAAACGACATATGATTTACTGCCAAATTCATTCTTGATTGTATATGCCAGGGGTGACCAAGCTCCTTGATAGTCGAGCCATTTTTCAAAATTCGAAATTTTTCGCGAGCCGCAATTAAAACCGTAATTAAAAGGCAAAACGTATAGCTCAAATTAGAATAAGCAAAAAAGGCATAATTTTTTTTTTTTACAGAAATTATATTTATTGAAAACATAATTAAAAGTACAAAATATGTGTATTGATTTTAAATATTAAAAATTAAACACATTTATTTTACTTCTCCTGATAATTCTTTAAAATTCGACAAGCAGCCTTTTTTAATTCAGGATACTTCGATTTTGGTTCAAATTTCTAAAATTCAGTAATCGACGTCGACTTATATTTTAATTGTGGTGCTTGATCTTCTTGCATCACTATTAATTCTAATTCTCCAGATGCTTTTTGGGTTATGATTATATTGGGAATGGAAAACTCACCTTGAATTATGATAATTTCAAATGGATTCAGAAAAAAATCAAGAGACGATTTAAAATATTTCAAGTTTTGAGATCTATTTTAAAATTCCATCAATATTCCTTCTAGCTTTTTTATATACTCGTTGAGTTTTTCTTGTTTAATATTGGAACAAATTTTTTTAATTCGAGGAAAATGACAAAATGTTTTATTTTTAATGACTTTTTGAAAAAATTGTAATTTAGTTAGAAAACTAAATATACACTGTGAGAAGTCAAATATTATTTTATCTTACCCCTGCAATTGTAAATTCAGTGTTTGCCAGTAATATTTGTTGTCAGTAATTTAAAAGACAATTTGAAACACATACGGAATGATAATAATTTAATTTTTTGAAACATAATAGCACAAAATTAAAAGTGAACTCGGGTGCATTTATCGAGAGCCACAAATAATCCGTCAAAGAGCCGCATGTGGTTCGCGAGCCGCAGGTTGGCCACCCCTGGTATATGCTGTGAGTTAAGACCCGGCTTGCGACAAATTTTTTTTTTTAAAATGATAAATGTGCCTTCATGAGTGCGTTTATGAAAAGGGTCCATTAGATACTGCAACAACGGTAGTGTTTTTTATTTATTTGACTATTTGACATATTTTGCCTTTATACTAATTTCCAAAATTGTCTATCGATCTGAGCATCCATCGCACACGGTCGTCCACATCTCGCTTTTCGAGCGAAATCATATTTTTTCTTCAACACTTGATAAATGCCTTGCTTTAATCTACATAAATTGTTAGAAACTTCTGAAGTACTTTTTTTTATTGGATTTTAACTAATAAATTTTCAAAATTTAATTTTTTTTTTTCCTTCTTGAATTCTGCAGTTTTTGTTAATGTGAGTGACAGAGCTCTTGATTAGAAATAGGTAGGTAGATACTTTATTTAATGTCTTGACGCATCATTAAACAAACTCCAAACTGTGCGGAATTATTAATTTCTTGATATAGAAATGATCTTTAATTGCACTGTAGACAACAACTCGCAACGGAATGTTGTAAAGACATCGGAGACACGTCAATTATTGTTTTGACATGACGTCTCCCAGACGTCTTCGGATGTCAAAGGGTTAAGTCGCACTAGAGCTGCACAAATGGGCTATTGGCGACAGTCTGGGAAACATCCCTGAGGATCATCCGAAGACATGCCATCGCGATTTGGATTTCTCTGATAAGATTTCGTGCGAATTAAAAGTAATAAAAATATACTAATCTACCGAATTGACGACTAAAAATTTTTTTTTAATGTAACATTTCATAATATTTTTTTAATTTTACTTTAGTAAAATCATAGACTTGAGTGTAGTTCCCACAGCTATGAGATTAATCATAAACCTCATATAATTGTTGCTTTTTCTCCTTTCCATTTGGTGCTTTTTTTTAACCTTCGCACTAAATTTAAATATGTTTTTCATGCGCAACTATGATAATTCTACTGTATATAATCCGATTTACATTGTCTATCAGCGGTTCTCAATTTTTTTTCGAACTCTAAATAGTCGAACTTCTAGCACTAATGTTAATTTACAATACGAAACACTTAATGAAAAACAACTAACTATTTTAAAAATTACTCCTATAAATGCAATAACTTTGAATTTTTTCTCGTTTTATCATCTTAAAGTTGCATTTTTTGTCACCTAGGTTTCTTAAGTTAAGTTCTCAATTACGTTTTCAAAACGAAACAAAAAAAACTGTCATAAATGTTGAAGAAAAATTATTAGGAGAGTATATTTCTTTATTGTTGTTGACTTTAGTTGCTTAGTTTGAATTGAAAAGTTCGATGTGGTAAACTAAAGCAGATTTTTATAATGCTTTTTTCTTTACTTATTCAATATATTAAATGTTTTAATCAGTTTTTAATCTTTTTATAAACGAATTTTGCTTTCATTTCTTAAAAAATAACAAAAATATTAAATTAATCTGATTTATTGATTGCTTATAAAATATAATAACTTTCGAATGATTTGAGAAAAATCGTTTAAGCTTAAATAACGCATATAGCATAAAAAGTTTCGTCACAAAAAGTACAGAAATATTTTTTTCAGCATTAAAACTCATTATTTATTTTTTAGATTTAACAAATGATACACGCAAAATCAATCTGCAATATTTGTTTGACTATCTTCTAAATTCTACAGTGATATTGCACTTCAATAACAAGAGTCGATGCATTAAGGAAGCAATTTTTACAAAATAAAGTATATAGACAAGTGAATCATTGTTTCATTAGTAATTTTTACTCTACATCAAATAAAGCTATGAGTTTCAAAGTCTTGTAAGTAAAAAGTATAAGTCTCTTATCAATTAGTTTTATCGACATTATATTCATTTCAATCGATTCAACGTGAAAAATACATCAAAAACACTTCCTAACTTGTCTCGATAGCAATATTTAACCAGTTCAGGAACAGCGAAAAGAGAATGAAACGCTTCCCCAGTCCCGCACATTTCGCGAGTATGCCTATTTTTTCTTCGGTGATTTTTGATGCCGGTGATATTTCTCGTTAACCCTAATTTCATTTGAAAATTCACATAGAATCATTCCTGCAATTAGATGCACTGAAATTTCCATTTTAATATCATTTACAGTACCTAATCCAAAATGAAAATATACTGTAATAAAATCTGCTCGCAATATTTAAAAAAAAAAATGCTAATCTAATCCAAACTTTACCCTAGCAAACCCCAAATTACAAATCCACATCCAATAAGCATTTCATGCTTTTCCAATCCTTCAAAATATAAACAAAAATTTCAGAGCGCAGTAATTCCTTATCCATTAATCTTATGGATCGCGATCAGTTGTTTACTTGTATAATTCCCCGGATCAAATAAATTAAAAAAAAAAAAAAAAAAAAAACTCGGAACTAAAACCACATATTAAGGTTTAACGCCTGGGAGGCATTCGAAGTTATAACGGATTTCAACCGCCATCTATTATCGTTCAAAAATTGAAATAAAACGTTCTAAATTTAAAATCACACCCGTGTTATCATGGGCTGCAGGAGTCAAAAAGGCTCGTCTCCTATATGATACCGTAGGCAGAGAAGGAAGAATCGCGTCAAGTAATATGTGTGTTTTTGGTCTGGTACTGATCGAGTTAAAACTTCCCCTTTGGTTAACAGTGCGCAAAATAAAAAACAGTCCACCATGAATAACTTTTGATCTAATGATCAGATCTTCACGTTCTGAACTCAATCTTAATGGTTCGAGAGGGTGACCTCAAACATGCTAATTAATTAAAGCAAACGATAGTTTAAGTAACGAAATCAGATACAAAAACGTTCTTTCGACGACTTCAGCTTCTGACCAATGTTCCCAATAGGAGAGCAGTCCAAAGTTTGGATCCCTTAATATTAATTTCATTTTTAAGCGAATTAAAATATTTTTGCATACAATTGTAAAATTCGTTTATCCCAAGATAATTTCCTGCAAAAAATAAGCAAATATTCATTTATTTTTATTTCATAATTGTCGAAAAAAATTGAACTGTAAAGTTGGACGAGAAGCCTATCGACGAATTGACCTAGTCGATGAAATAATCTATCGACGAAGTTGTGAAGTGATTGTCGCCGAAATAAACGCGGCTAACTAATTTCTTTACTACGTCTTTAATAAGTCAGCTGTTCGCAGAAGAATGATTGAAACTAATAGTGCAATTACAAAACTTGAATATTCTACTATTTTTATAACTGTTTATAAGACTTTAATAAATATCCACAAATGTTAAATTTTCTTAATTCCAACGTTAAAAGTAGTGCAAAATAAAAATTGCAAATATTAAAAATGGAGTAAAATTTTAGTATTGAAAATAATTTGTGATCCAAGTTTTTAATGTTTAATAAGTTACTCATTCACTTCATTATATGGGTACTAAAAAATATTCGACAATTGGAATATACATGTGAAAATTTCGTTGGTTTTAATGATTTTCATCTAGGCGAACTAATCTCTCTAGATTAACGATAGATTTTCCAAAATGTTTAAGGTTTATTTTAAACTATTTATCCGTTTTGAGGCTCAAGATCTTTTAAGGTAGTAGTATATATAGTATAAAATTAAAGCTTTGCTCCGAATAAAAGGAAATCATTTATTTTGTTTCAATTTTTAAAATTTTATTAGCGGAAGAGCTTTAAAAACACACTTTTAGTTTTAGGGGGGGTGTATAGAGCTCATGTGTTTTACGAGTGGGCAAATTGGAAGATTTTGTAATATTAAGATCAAGATAATGAAAAATCTTTTCGTGACGTCGAAACCGGCATTTTGACGATTTCTGCCGAAATTTGAAAGGGTTTGAACTGTCTGGGGTTCTGATTAAATGTTTACACACTTCATCACGCATGTAAGCCAAAAAAAAAAAAAAAAAACGAAGTCTAGCAATATAATTTTCGAGTCCTGGTAGAATCCTATTTCACTTCTTTTATGATTGTAGACATTTAAAAAAATTACAATATCTTTTCTTGTAATTAATTGTTAATCAGTACTTAGCATTTTTAAACTGTGAAGCTAACTCTCTGCATTAAAGAGAAGGAGTAACAAACATTTAAAATCAAAATAATAATGGATTTTGTGAAATAGCAGATGAACATTTTAAGATAACTTAATTTCATGAATATGCACCATGAAACTTTTAAGATATAAATATTTTCCATGGTTACCAATCTTTAAAAAGTTTCATACACTTTACATGACCTGTACTTTTTATCAAAAATGGCAGTTAACTATTTCTATTACTTGTTATGAGTCCTAAATTTAAAACGTGCACTTGTCTACCACATAATTTAAAGAAATCAAGTACCAGGATAAGCTGAAATGGTGACTCTAATATGAAATGTTTATACACTTTGGTGTATCTTTTAATATTATAGTTATTTTTTCAAAAAGAGTTATCAAATAAGCATGACTTTCAAAGAGGCTACGGATTACAAACACAGTATAAATTGTGCATATTTTGAGCACAATTATTTTAATGCATGAACTAAAATAGGTATTATAACAATTTATTTTATTATCTCACTAGTACAGTGTGTATTCAACAGAATGTTGTTTCAGATGTAAATACAGATGTCTCAATCAAACCAAGGCAGGTTACGATTTTTTAATACAAATAACAATGAATAATACTGCCTGTTTTGTACATGAAAGAAAACAGCAAGAAATGAATTACAATAGAGATTATACAAATATATTTTCAAATACAATTTAAGAAATTCTATACACAATAATTTATATGTGTACAATTTACACAAGACCAGGACAATAACAAAATTTTTTATATAAATATTGCAGACCATATGATCATAATTCATATTTTTTTCAAAGAAAATTTAAAACAATCAAGTTTTGTATACAATCGTAGTATTTAAAAAAATAATTTATTCAATTATTAGATTTTTATTGGCCTTTATTCTAAACTTACTGAAATACTGAGAAATACACATCCACTGACAGAAATATTATGTACAATAGCTATATGAGAAACATTTTTTTAATATTTAAAAAAAATAAGCCTGTACTAAGGATGCTAAACTGACTGCAAATGATAT
Source organism: Parasteatoda lunata (assembly GCA_949128135.1). Lineage (NCBI taxonomy): Eukaryota > Metazoa > Arthropoda > Arachnida > Araneae > Theridiidae > Parasteatoda > Parasteatoda lunata. The sequence continues at coordinate 63,875,850 of OX421980.1, read as the reverse complement.
ATTTAGCAGTGAAAATAATGAGTAGAAGAAAACGGTATGTAACGAGACGAAAATTCAGAAATGATATTTAAGTCTTTCATTCTGCCACATACCAGCTTTAAAACATTATTTTGTTAACTAAACTTCTTCAGTGATTTTGTTGGTCTTTTAAAACAGGATTAACTCAAAACTTTTCTATTTATAAAAAAAAAAACTAAGCTTTTGAAAATAATAGTTTGAAATAATGCTACATACCATCTTCATTCACTAAATTGGATAAACTTTTTATATAAATATTCATTAATATTTCAACCACCATGTAAAGGAACAGATGAAAGTTTCTTAGTACTAAAACAATATTTTTTGTATAGTATTTTACTTTATTGATGAATTAATAGAAAAGTATCCAACACTTAAGAACATTGGAACCGACACTTGGAAAACTCTTAAATTTAGCTCATTAGAGTTGATAAAATTTCAAACCTGGATTTCCCTATTTAGTACATTTTCTTCCTAGAAATAACATTAAAAAAAAACATTCACTATGCAGGAAAACAAGCAGACTTTACACCTAAAAAAAGGGTCAATTATTTCCTAATAGCAAGCAGTTTATCATCCTTGGAGAAAGCTTAAAATCTTTTTGTTTGAAATTAAAATATCAAAAAGATAATGTAAGTCTACAAAAATTTGATTTGTACATTGCACTATTCTTACTTTCTGACATTTAATAGCTTTTTTATATATATTCGAGGTAAATACATTTATTTATGAATAAACATTAAACAATACTAACAAGTAAATCAACAAAGAGTAATTAAATAAATTAATCATAGTGATATAAATATTAATATAATAAATATTTTTAAAAACAAACAAAACCTGAAGTTAAGGTTGTACACAATTTTGATAAGAGTAAATCACAATGTAATCATAAGTGTAAACTAAAAATAAAAACTAACAACGTAACAAATTCTGTAACAAAAAAACTCACACCGTTTGATACACCAGTTCAATTATAAAAGCAATGTTTTTAATTGGAATATTAAAACTATATCGCAGTTTTAAGATACACACACATATGCTTGATCATAATGAAAAAAAAAAGAGAATATAAAGGAAATACCAATCAGAATATAAAAATTTCACATAAAATTCGATTTAATCAATATATTTTTAAAACAAATTTAAATATATAGTACAATGCCCTAAAAAAGGATTTCATGTTATTTAAAGTCTAGCAGTTGGAGCATGTATACCAATACTCAAAAATGGTCAATTTACACATATAAATGGTCATTATATCCTTGATAAAGCAAAAACTAATTAGTACATTAAATTACAATCTTTACCATAATAAATTTGGAAATATTCATAAAAAAATAACCAATTTTTTTTAAAGGTACATATCAAACTTTAACTCACTAATTACACAGAAGTATCAGAATGAAAAATATGTCTTATTAAAAAAGAAATAATTGTTTAACTGCAAAAATTAAAAATAACAAATTGGCTGCCAATTTTTTAAAATAATAGTTTGTAAATTTAATTTATAGTGAGCAAAATTAAGTAATCACCTTTAATAATTTTTAATATAATAATCCACTTTTCAAATTATAACTAATAGTTCAAGGGTTATGCATGAAATATGCAAATTAACTAGTGTGGAGAATATTTAAGACAGCGATATCAGACGCAATAATGTTCTTTCTCTAAATAACCATGGTTTTTTTTTTCAACAGCTTAAAATTTTTGACATTCAAAATAAAGGAGGATGAGATTAGCTATAATATGAAAATTTAATCCCAAGTGAGTCAGTAAGTACAGTGGCTTATAGTCCTTAAAATTAATTTTACTTCCGGCATATTTCGCACATAATCATAAAATTTGTTTATTCCATTTAATAAATAAAAAAAAAAATTTATTAATTTGATAATAAATAAAAATTTATATTATTTATTCTGTTTCATAATCAGCAGTTGAAAAAATTTTCATTATTTTAAACTAACTAGCTTAATTGACAAAAATTAAAATTTCAACAGTAATAAAATTTTTTAAATTTAATCTAATTTTTTTTTCTTAATAACTATTAGAGACATTTAATTCATTGCAGATATAAATTAAAGAATAAACATTTAATTTTAACAAGCTTCAAACAAACATAGCAAAGTAAAATAACAAAACATTTCATGCACACAATTTAACGAACAAATAAGTCACAATTGATGACAAGCTTTAAATTAAATAACATGAAACAATTTATGCTAAAATTAGGAACAAACATAATATAATAACTGAATTATGCACTATCATTAATTATTAACTTTTATACAAGCTGAGGATGACACATCCAATTATTTTTCAATTGTTTAATTTATGAGGAAGATTGGTTAAAAAAGAAAAAAAAAATCAAGCCTAAACCAGTCTGAAATGCAGGCTCTAAAGCTCTGCAGCTTTATAATTATTTTTTTTACTATCTTTATAAGTAGAATATTTAATAAAACTTGTTATTTTTAAATTAAACTTTAGAATAATTTTATTTTTCTTAGTACTGAATTTCATTATCTCTAATTTCTATTTTTGCCAAAATTACTAGAATAGTATAAACTTATAACATATATAAAATAAACACCATCAACAAATTTTATTCATTGATTTATTAGATGAGTTTTATCGTGTTTAAAAGTTTTGCCCTGTGACATTTGCTATGCCCAATATATGAATTTTTTGAAACTCATAAATATTCAAAACAAAACTATTTTTCAAGCAAAATTGAAACAAAGGTATAACTTAAATATTAATGCATAAAAAGTTAACTGCAAAAATATAAACACTATAAATAAAAATATATTAATACTGTTACTCAAAAGGCTGCTTGGACAAGCTCAAAAAAACATCTATCCATATAAAATACAGAACTAGGGGGGGTTGGGAGGAATACAATAATTTGAAAAAGAACTGTGTAAAATATTCAAAAGCATTTTTGTGAAACAATGATTAATGTAAGAAATAATTTTTAAAAAGTTATTTAGTTTTTTCTTTTATGAACATGAATTAGTTTAATAAATCAAACAAAAAAGAATATAAATTAGACACAAAAATGTACCTTCTTCAGATGCAGATTTAGGTTTTTGACCCTTTTAAACCAAAAATTCAAATCCATTCCAAAAAAGGCAAGTTTATTCTGAGAAAGTTTGCTATTGTATTTGATTTTGTAACTTAAAATATTGTCAGAACAAATTAGCACAATTAAGGCTAATGGTTAAAGCTAGGCTCTTGAACCATTAAGTCCTGGTACATGAAAACCCAATCATTAGATCAAAAGTTATTCAATTCAGGATGTTCACTTTTTTATTGAGCCCTGCACCTACCATTACATTTGGAAACATGAATAGAGATAAATTACTATTTGACACTCATAATAAGATATCTAAAAAATAATAAAGATAATATTTATTAAGATAATATTCACATTAGGATCACGTTTCAATAATATTCTTAAACATTTTAAAATAATAATATAATTTATTAATTATCATTAATATAATTTATTATACTAATGATATTTATTTATTATTAATAAAATTTATAAATTATCTAGTCCTCTTGTTTAAATTTTTTAAATTACTTAACATTAGTAACTATATTTATTCTTAAAACATTTCTCTATGACTGCAAAATATTATTTTTATAAAACTCCAAAATAACTGAATTTTACTACTAAAAAAATCATTTAGATCAAATACCCATTATAAATTAAAAGATCACTGAAAGTGTGCCAAATACTTTTCGCTTACAAACATTAGAGAAAAATTTTTTTTTTCATAGTAGTTTAGACTAGTAAAAAAAAAATCAAATACCCTCAAAAACCAATTAAACAAATGGAATGTACAAACAAAAATAAATATGAACTCTTTAACAAGGCTCAATTGAGTTAAAAACTTAGCACCTCAAAATATGACACAATTCACATGTTTTAAGAGATATTTTTTAGAATTATATATCATCATATCAAAAGCAACTTTTTAATTATAAAGCAAGTGAAGAAGTTTTCTATTTACCCTCTCCCCTCATAGATCGCTCTACCAGATTTTAAGAGTTTTCTCATTATTTGAGAAAACTGCCACTATGTCCAAATAAGCTCAAAAAGCATTTTACTCCCCATGCTGTTTCATTCAAGCTAATAGATTCAAATGCTTGTTAGTTAGTCAAAAAAAAAACATGCTTAATAGATTTTTTATACATGACAGGGGTATTTAATATGACTTGCTATACCGTTTAATTTAAATATGTTAAATTACAGTAGGATGTGTTACTGGTAATAAATTTAGCATTTCTGTCAAACTTGTATATTTTCTTGAGAGGGAGACATTTCCTTACGTTTAAGAACAGAAATAAGAATTTTTATTTGTCGTAATATACATGAATTACAATAATTTCAATAAAAAAAATTAATAATAAAAAAACTTCTTCACTAACTTTAATATCGAAATAAGATTTCATAATCAGTTGTAATTCTTTTTCGTCTGTGTACATTAAGTATATACTTCCCTTTATAATGTGACCAGGTTTTGCTCTCAACTAAAACTGCATCCATAAAACATAGCAATCATACCCGCTACATTAATATAAAAGCAATAGTCAAACATTTTGAAGCACCAAAAATTTATGATTTTGATTTTTACAACTTAATATTTTGTAGCTGTTTTCTGTTTGGGCATGACTAGATGATTGGTAATGGACTATAAATTACACCATCTTAAATATAATTCATTAAACACATAGATATGCTGCAAGCAAAAATGACAACACATTGTATTTACAAAGCAACAATATTTTTAATGCAATTCAATAGATTTCAGCATATTTCATGCATACAATTCTAAATAAAGAGGTAAAAAGTATTCAATTTGCCTTCATTTATAATTTAATTTTGAAGTTGCAAATAATAACTAAAAAAATAAGTTCAATGAAAACTTTCTGATCTTATCAGAAGGTTCACATTTGTATTTTAAAAGTAGAAAATAAAGTCAACAAAAACATATCTTAAATACAATTGTACAGATTTTTACGTACTAAAACTCAATCTTAATTAGCGCAAACGATATTTTAAGTAAAGAGATCAGACACAAGTGCATATTTTTTTGGATAATTTCTTTTCAACGGATTTGTATGGCCCTCAAAGTCACACCCTAGAAAATATGATCCCAATATTTTTAGGAAGAAGTTTGATCCTATTAATATTAAATTCATTTTTTGCTTATATCATTATATCATACAAACTTATACTGAAATTTTGGGCACCCAATTATAAAATTAGTTTATGAAAAGATAAATCCTCATAAAAAATAATTTTCAGGAACATTTATTATTTTTTATTTAATAATAGTGAAATTTTAAGGTATAAAAGTTCTTATGTCATTTTAAAGTATGTTATTTTAAATGACAAAATTTGTAAAAAAAAATTTTCAAATAGTTTTTGAATTATCAAAATTTATATATTTTACTTCTAGAAAATTATTTGAACAATTCTGTCCAGATGCTTTGTCATTTGAAATTACCTACTTTAAAATAATAAAGAAATTTATATTCCTTACAATTCAAAATTTTTTCTACCATTATTAAATAAAGTAAAAAAAAAAGTATTTATTTTTAAATGGACTTATCAATGGATAAAAGAATACAATAATTGTTTGCAAAAATATTTCAATTGGCTTAAAAAGTTCTGCTCTCCAACCTAAACTATTGTGGCTACTTCTTATATCAGCGTTTCTCAACCTTTCAGTATTCGCTGATAAATTTTCATTCATAATTTTCATCGTGCCCCCGCATACAATAAAATTTATACAATAATAATGTATATTGAGTAATTTGGCGGCCTTAATTTTAAACCTTACAAATTACCAAGAATACGGAATTTATTTACATTTAGCAACACCGATCCTAAGCATAGACAAAATAAGAATTCAGTGTCTTTTTATTGCTCTTGCGTCCACCATGTCGGACATTTTCACTGTTTTACGAGAAGTTCCCATTTATCCTGAACATTCTGGAATCTCAACAAGATGCTGTCTGAGAGATGATGCAACAAGAGTATGCACAGATGTGAGCAAATATTTTCTCATAAGGAGAAGGAGAATGTTCAATAACGCCAGTTTCAATTCCAGTAGTAAAACTACTTTTCCGCAAACCAATAGAATTCAAAGCAGCACTCGCACTATTTGCTATCTTAAATTATTTTATGAACGAGGCAACAATAGAATGGAAAAAAATTGTGTCGGAATATGCACTGATGGTGCTCGTTCAATGTCCAGAAGTTTCGAAAGGATATAAGAAATTGAAAAACAAAAATCACCACAGTGCGTCTGGTCACATTGCATGATCCCCAGAGAAGCTCTGGCTCCAGAGATTGAGAATTGCTGGGTTAGGCTAAAGAACCAATAAGACTGAGTCTTAGTACGTAAAAATAGGATTATTACACCAAAAGTTATTCAGGTTGTTTATTTTCTTTATACTGTGCACTTATCAATTATATAAGTTGCAACACTTTTTTTTAACAATGAAATAATGTTATCATTGCTCATAATGAGTATAATTTCAAGTAACTTCATGAATATATATGCACACATATGAAGCCATTTTATATGTTGATTACAGATCTGAAAATATTTATAGTATATATTTAAAATTCTTAAGAGAGAGGATAGAATATTTTTGTAATTATGATCATACCAGATATTTTTTTTAAAAAAAAAACTAGTTTTTTATTAATGATTGAGTAACAGAGTTCTGACATTTTAGGCATATTTTTTAACAAATATTATTTATAATGAAATAAAAACATATTTAGGAATTAATGTCTGATTAAAATAAAAACTCTTAATTAGACTCTTTACAATCAGTCACAATTCGATAATATGGAAATGCTTTTAAGCTTTGGGGAATGTTTTAAATATTTTTAAAAATAACTTGTAATGTAATATTGGTTATCTAACTAGATTTCAGGCATCAATTCCAACAGATTTCTGAATTACATAAAATAGCTAGCTGAAACAATTACTCACATATTAATACAGTAAAAAATTCCTAATTTTGAAAACTGTACACTATACAATGTTTTTTAAAAAAATCCTAGGAAAGAAACAAAATCAAGGGTACTTGGGAGATAAATTTATACATTATAAGTCAAAATATGGATAAATTTTTTTTCATTGAAACCTTATGTTTAACGTAGCATGAAGTGAAGAAAGAAAAACTTCCAATCTTGACCAATTCAGCTATTTTTGAAAAAAATTTGATCAAGTAATTTTGAGAAATTTTCAATCACAGATCCAATAATCCCCTGGAAAACAAAAGGTGATTACAAAACTTTTTTGTACTTACATGAGCAAAAAGTATTTTTCTTAATAGCTAAAGAAAACATACTTTTGTGAATATATTGAAATTAAAATTTATAATTTATCTAACAACAGTAAAATAAGGGAATCAGCAAATTCTAAATAGTTTTCTGTAAAAAGTGCTGAACCATTCAACTGCCAACTAACTATCATAGCTGCCAACTTGTTAAAAACAAAAACAGAAACACAAAGCATCATAAGGCAAACAGGGGTAATTGTGACACAAAGTGAAAAACTCTGAAACTTTTATGCGCAAAAAACCTATATCAAGATATCAATTTATATTCCATACCTGTTTAATATTTAACATAATTGTTTTAACTAACATTTTTAATTAAATTACTTACCAAAGAATGTTGTACCTTTATAGTGACTAATTCAAGAAAAAATTTACTTCTAACAATTTTTTCTTATCCTAAAAAAGATTTACCTCTTATCCTGATATCAGATTTTAAAAATGTGAAAATACAAATTATGTTATTAAATTTATAAATCATGTTAATAACAATCAAGATGCCTAATTTTTTAGACTGTGCGAACACATATAAATACGAAAATCGATGTTACAACTGTCTGTACAATCGATTAATATTACAACTGTGTGAATGTTGGCAATTAGTATGTAAATCCTATCCTCTATATTAAGTAATTCCTAATTTTCCTATTAAGAATATTTTTAAGCTCAATTCAATAAAATATTTAATTCAATTCAACAACTTTAGTTACATATGTTTGTTTATGTTTTGACCGGCATGGATAGGGATCGATGTAACTCTTGAGGTAGTAGTGACGCCAGATAAGTTATTTAACTCTTAACCTATCAGCGATTGACACTTGTCAAGAGCTTCAGGGAGGTTCTCTACTCAGTATATATGGAAGTGTTTCCGAGGCAATCTTCTTCTTCGGTCTTTCCCTTTATACGCTGGTCGAACTCTTCACGGTAGGTTAGATAGTTGGATGCCGGAGGGCAAATATGTAGTTAATAGTATCAGCCAGCATATCACGAATAAACATTGAATTAATTGTTTGAAAGTTTTTGAGATAAATAAATTTAGATTTATATTTAAAACTTAGTCTTCATTCTTAGGTATGTATTCTACTACTCTGCTCTTTTGCCACTAACAATAAACAGTGAATATAAATCACGACATTGGATTTTAAACTAAAGTGAATTTGAATCGCAATACTGGGTTTTAAAATGTATAAATACGAAACCCGATATTACATTTTTAAACCGCCTAAGTAGGAATTGCGATGTGCAACTCTTTTAAATCAAGTATATATGAAAACCGGTGCTTGATATTAATATAATGTGAATAAGAATCGCTAATATTAGCAAACATCGGTGCAGATCCAAATATTCAAAATAGCTAAAATCCTCCTAACCAGAAGAATCATATGTATGTAAACGTCTTGTTAACTAGACTCAGAAAAAGTTTCAAAATTTCATGAAATTATAAGTTTAGATACATGTTACACAAACTGGATTAAAAGAAAAATAGTTTAAAGAATGAAAAATCAACATTTTGACCCAAAGCTAAAAAATCAGAAGAGTCTGCAGCTATGCATTCTCAAAATGATGATAAAAAAAACACATATTCATAAAAATTAGTACCAAAAGGAATCTATTCTTGAAAGTACGGCACAGTTTATAAAAAATTTTCAACTTTTCTCCTATTTAACTTGATAAAACTGAATTAAGTACTATATTTTTGTAGAGAATCCATGTGGTTATTAGATCACATATTATAACTTGCCGGTGCGTGACATTTCAATCTGTTCCAAGTTTCTCAATTATTTTGACAACAGTTATTGTAACGGATTTCTATATATTTATAAAATCAAGATAATTTTTAATTGTATATCATATCAGAGTTTTGAATCAAACATATTTGACTTGCAGTTCATGCAAGTCAATATGTTAGTGATAGTCTTCCTGGCAGTTATAAAAATAAAAGAGTTTGAGATGGTTTTTATACAGATTGAAAAAAGTGAAAATTTCTGGCAGTTATAATCGTTAATGTAAGTACAAGAATAAATTTGTTTGCATTTGTTCCGATTCTTGCTATATAACCATAATTTCGCAGAGGTACGCTGCAGGGTTTATGATTTAAAACTTTAAATTTGTGACATATCTAGTGTGGCAGCCAATCTGGTTATTTCGTTTTTCTACTTTAAAAAGGAAAGTTGATTAGGAAATTTTTAAGCTAATCTTTTACAAAAATCTGTTTTATATTTAAGGATCAATAATAATCTAAAGAATTAAAAATGCATGCAGCAAGAATGTAACAATAGCGCAAAGGTTGCTCTCCCCTGAGACCTAAGAAGTCGTTGACGAATGGTCCTGTCGCAATCACCCCAAGAATAGAAGAAAGTACAAATCTCCCTCTTTTCTGCTGCTACAAGTGTGAAGAAAAGAAAAGTGTAAGAGAAATATGGAAGTCATTCTGGAAAAAAAAGTGGGGTGAAATACTTAAACGATCTATCTTGGAAAGTCAGATTTATTCATACTTTCAGCCAAAGACCAATTTTATTATTTTTTCTCTCGGAAAATGAACGATGTTTGAGTGAAATGATACAACATGATAAGCATGTACATCTGGTTTTAGAGTGCAGGAAGTTTGCTTTTTCCCTACATTTATATTTTATTTTTATTCTATATTTAAAGTTAACTATTATATTTAGACTTACACATAATTTTTTTATTACTATTACTACTATTTATATTATTAATTAATAATTTTAGGCTGTTTATTATTTGGCATGTTAAAATTTTTGAAATTTTAAGTTAATAAAAAGGAGTTCGTGACTGTTCTGTAATGCTTAATTTCGAGCAAAACAAGATACATTTTATTTCATTACTATTAATATTTTTTTTTAATTTATTGTAAGGATTTTTAGCTCTTTAGTTATTTAATTTAAACTACAATTAAGAAACATGACGCGATCTCGATTGTTCTATATGGTACAATTTTGCGCTAAGGTTCTTTTCATTAATTTATTATAATTTAATAACTTGTTTTAATTGTTTCTGGATTATTAACCACTTGAATTACATAGATTAGAATATTTTAAATTACTATTTATTAACGAAATGCATTTGTGATTTTTTTTTTTTTATTTATTTTTTTTTTTTTTGCATATGAATTGTGCACAGAATAATTATGAGAATTATTGAAATGCATCATTTCTGATTTAAAGTAAGATTATATTATATAATCTTACTTTAAATCAGAAATGATGCATTTCAATAATTCTCATAATTATTCTGTGCACAATTCATATGCAAAAAAAAAAAAAAACTGTATATTTAGCAATTATTTTAATGATTTTTAACCATTTACTTATTTACTAATGTGATATTTGCAGCAGATGTGCTAACTTGGCACATTCTCATGCATTAAAATTTTGTGCTGCTTTTCTGATGAAAACTTCACCTTTTTTTGTCTAATTTTGCACATACAACAAATATCTCAGGGCAGCGTATCTTTGAAAAATTGCTGAAGGAAATGAGATATGCATAAAGAGAAAATTGATTTTTCACAGAGGAAAGTTCTAAAATTAGCAAAAAGAAAATAATTTCTGAAAAATGTGAAAATATGATGGAACAACAGTACTGGTTACCATATGAACTAAAATTTTATATAGATCAGGGATGAGATTGGCCTGAAAGCAAAATAGCTGAATTTTCATGTGAATAAATTCTACGTGCGTGCAATCGTTTAATAATAAATTCCAGATAACTTAAGATAATAAATATGTGCTGACATAAAATTGTGTACTAATTTTATTAATATATGAATGATTACATTGATACTTAGCATTTAGTAAAAAGTAAAATTACCAATTGAAAATAAAGCTAGAAATTATATTTTTCTTCAGTTTATAAAGCAGACAACTATTACTTGAGAAACTGTCTGGTTTAGCAAATTAAAACTACTGAGAACATACATTAACATTTCCTTTATTTTAATAAATACTGTTACATGATTTATAATGTTATAAATCATGTAACTGATATATTTGTTCAAATATATCAGTAACATGACTTTTTAAATTAGAATCACTATGTTCATATTATAATCTAACTAGAGCCCTGTGAAGTAGAAACATATAGCAACTCCTTAACATACAAAAATTGCTATTTTTGTATGTTAACACAAACATGTATGTTTTGTAGAAAACAGCTGATTTTTCCAAAAAAGGGGAATGTTTATTAAAAAAAGGTTAAAATTTAGATCATCGGAATTTTCGATAAAAAAGGCTGACATTCGAGAGATAAGAGAAAAAAAGCAGAAAAATCTCCTCACTGATAAATATACTACCCAACAATAATGGAAGAAACACTTTCAGTTTTTGACATTTTTTAAATTTTCAAGAAATACTTTAAGGATTATTTTGTAACTTTAGAGGTGTTCAAGCAATTTTTTATAATTAGAAATAAAATTTAAATCTTTCAGAGGTTTGGAAGACCTACAATAAATTACAAAAGAAAACAACTAATTTTGAACATCCTGTGCCAGAAAATCAAGTAAAAAAATTTTATCGATTGCCTAAGGTTTTGTAAACCTAGAGTAAATGTTTATAGAGATAAGGACATTTTTAAATAAATTTTTTTACTATAATTTATAAATATTTAATTGAATTGAAAACTTTTTTTAGAGAAATTTAAGATTAATTACAAAATTTTTAATTTAAAATTCGTTTGAAACTGAGCAAGATATGAGTATTTAAACTAGTTCTTTCATACTGTGCACGCACAGAAATTTTTTATAGGGAATCATATTTGGCAACTAAAGATGAAAGCTTAATTTGAATATCTTATAAATTTTAAGTTTCAAGCAATTTTCTAAGTAGTTTTTGTACTTTATAAAAGAAAGTTCAGAATGATATAGGCGTTTTCACAAATTTCATTTTGTACTAATAAATATGATTTATTAAAAATAAGACTGGGATTATGGGGCATCACCACCCATAAAAGAATGCTTTCTTTAGTATTTTTCTTTTCCCCCCATAAAAGTCTTTCTCTATACCATCAAAGTTAAGTTTTCGGACGATTATTGTAAGGTATTATCATTTATTATTGAATTTTGTCTTGTGATACAAAATAAAATCTGTAAAATACACCTGATCTATTTGAGCTTTCTTCTGAAAAAAAAAAAAACTAGAAAATTGCTGGAAACTTTTTAAATATTCAACTTTTTAAAATTTTTTCAGTGCATATAAAAGAACTAGCATTAATGCTCATAACTTGCAGTTTTTAATGAATTTTTTTTTTAATTTGAAATCTAAAATTGTGTAATTAATCTTAATTTGCTCCAAAAATTTCATTTAACTACATTGAATATCTACAAAATTATATGAAAAAAAATGTCCATATCACCAGAAATATGTACTCTAGGTTTACGAAACTTTATGCAGTTATTGAAAATAACAACTAAAGAAAGTAATCGATACAAGTTGCAAGCTTATTGCTTGATTTTCTGGCATAGGGTGTTCAAAAATAATTATTTTCTTCTGTAATTTATTGTAGATTTTAAAACATTAATTTTGTAATTAATTTTAAATAACAAAAATTTTGTTTATTTTTTACTGAATATTTATAAAGTTATAGTAAAAAAACGTAAAAGAAACAATTTTTTTAATAAAAATCATCCATATATCCATAAATTTTGAGCAATTATCGAATATAACAACCAAAATAATTGTTACAAATTTATTGCTACATTTTCTGTGCATAAAAAATGTTCAAAAACACTCTTTTCAGTTTGCAATTTATTGTTGGTCCCTCAAACCTCTAAAAGCTTTAAACTTTATTGATAGGTATGAGAAATTGCCTAACCTAAACACTTCTAAATTCAAAAAATTATTATCGAAATATTATTGAGAAATATCAAAAAAATGTGTTAGCATAGAAGAGTTTTCATTATTTTGTTCACTACCTATATTAAAACTAATGCATTTTAAAATTTAACTCCAGCAATTAAAAGCAATTAATTATACATATTTAATTACATTCAGTTCTTGTTTTACAATTTAAAAGTAAACTTTAATTGCATCCAGTTAAATAGATAAAATTAACATCCTTAACCAGTTTTTTCTCACAAATGTCACACTTGATCTTCGTTAAAATAAATATAGAATTAAAAGCTGATATCAATTACACAGTTAATTCTAAACTAACTGCTACTTTGACCTTGTTATTGTCTAGTTTAACTCAACAGGATACAAATATAGTGACAGATAAAAAACACAAAAGTGAACAGAACAAGAAATGACAATGCTCTGGGCTGTAGAAAACACTATCCTTTTATAAATTTTATCAACCATTGGCTGTTTAATTTTTAAAACTAGAGGCAAAAAGAAAAAATTTATAAGCTAAGTAAGATATTTTTATAAAAAAGAAACTTACATTTCATTCCTTTTTCCTCTTTTTATTCAATAGTTCAATATTACATTTTGGCAGTGAGGCAATTTGTTGCTCTAAATCAAATGTCCTGTCATAAAATAAAACACATAATTGGTGACTGAAATTAAAAATTAATATTTTTATGGCATTAAGAAATATATGTAAGAACTTCATTAATTAGAATCTGTGTCACTCAGAGATGTTTCTCATCCTTCCCAAATCAGATTTTTATCTAAAAATAAATAAATAGAGAGAAAGTTGTACTTTGGAGAGCATGTACCTCAAATGAAATTATTTAAGCCAACTAATGGAGAAAGTATATGTAGTTGATACCTGTAATTTCAGGTTTTATATTACAGGTATTATTGAACATTTTGTAGATAAATTTTTATGTGCAAAACCAGACTGATATTTCTGGTTTTCCAGGCATTTGCATAGAACTTTAGAGTAATATTTGTTTTTTTTAATCATTTGATTGAAAAATAAAATCTTATAACACTTACATTTAAAAACAGAACTAAAGTAAGTCTGCACCAAATTGCAAAAAAGATAAAATATCAAATTTTAAGAAAATTTATTTTTATCAGGCCTAACAAAATAAATAAAAAAAATGTGTGCTTGTTATACCATAGATTGGCCCAAGGTATTTGCAAAAGGACTAGATAACACAGATATTTCCCTGTGTACACTATAAAAAAAAAAATGTGTTGAAAAAACAATTTTTGAAATATAAAATCAGGGGTCTGTCCAGGCCGAATTTACTACCGTTTAGCGGTACCTTCACAAATTCAACTTAAAGAAAAAGGTAGTTTCACAAATTCAACTCTAGGAAAAACGGTAGTTTTTTACAAAATACTTTTTCTTAAAATTTTATTTTTGCATCCCTTAAGAAACGATATATCCATATTTTTACCGTATTTTTGTGTTGATTTTTTAATATAATTTTTAATTATGTCTAAATTTTCACAAAATAGAAAAACTTCACTCTTAGAAAAACCTAGACAGACCCCTGAAAATATTCTTTGGTATTTCACTAATGATTTATTTTAGATTATGTAAGCTACATAAAAAATATAACTTAATTGCATGAAAATCACAATTAATTCAATAAATAAGTTTAAAAGAAAACACTGGTCCAAGATAAACATCCACTGGTCCAAGATAAAACATATAGTAGTGTAAGATAAACTGTATAATACTTTATTTTACTTAATAATTATTTGGAAGTGTACGGACAGAATTTCTACAAATATATTATAAACAAATGTATAATGAATTCTCCATAAAATTTCCAAGTTACTTGAATTATTATTTTCTACATAAAAAAAAGTAAAAATTGTTCCAAGATAAAACTCTCTTCCCTATATATCTTAAGTGTTTAAATTTACACAATTTGATGATCTAAACAAAAATGTATAGTTTTAATTCTCTAAAAATATAAAATGATGTTACTTAATACTTGATCGCCAGTTATTTTAATTCTAAAGAACTAAATCCAACAAAAATCAATAAAATTTTGAAACAGCTAAAGGAAGTTATTCATTAATGTTTACCGTAATATTCGTTTATTTAGGTATTCAGTTTTTTTCCTTGCACACAACATATAAATTTTGTATACTAAATATTTCAGATACTGCAACTATGTAATATTTACAAAATGTAGTCTTTTGATTTTTTAAGAATGGCAACTGTGCTACCTGCATCAAGAACTAAATTCTTACAATCAATTACAGTTTAAAACAGCTGCTCAAAAGAGTGATGACCAACAGAGACACATTGATTGTTGAATATTAGTAAGCATCAGCGGTCTATTGGTTAAACATGGTATATCTGCACACATTTCTATGTGAAGTATGCTTATTTAAGTCCCCTGTACCCGCCTTTACATTTTTGACACATATTTTTACACCACCTTGTAAAGTATTCAGTTAAAACCATAGTTTAAAAAATTAAAATTGCTCTCTTATGAAAGAAAGACATAGAATTACAGTTGAACCTGTTTATCTCAAATCTCACGAGAAAGGCGAAAAGTTCGAGATAAAGAGGCTTCAAGTTATACAGGTACTTCAAAAAAATTAATTTTATTTAAGAAATTCTATTAAAAGTGCTTTAATTGTTTTTAGTAGAAAAATATAGACATTTCTTTAAATTAATTATACCACATACATCTATTTACATAAGTTTTAACATACATTAAAGACTGAAAATATTTTTTGAAGATTTTTGACGTATAACCTTTTTTTGTTTCGATTATTCTTTTGAGGTTAGAAAGATCGCAAATTCCTCATAGCCAACATTTTCCTGGGGTTCAAGAGTATAGTTTATAAGAATTCTACAGCTTTTTCTACTTCTTTTGCATTTACTTTTGATTCATCAATATGATCTTCAGCTTCTTCCTCTTCATCTGATATTTCTTCCTCATCTCTCAATGTTCCGCATGTTGCCAGACAGTTGCCCACTTATAAAAATCATCAAAATTAATGTCAACATTAAATCCAGATTTTATTGCATTCCATTCTGGCAAATCTGGCACTGCATTTTTAGCGTTAACATTTTCTTCTTCTTTACTGATGCCTTCATCCTCTTATTCATCATCTTCACAGCTATTCTTATAACCAGCTTTTTAAAACCCTTTTGGATAGTTTTTAGAGACACAACATTTCTCCGGGCAAAACAGTAATTCTGATAGCGTCTAACTTGTTTCATCGATGGCATCTACAAGTTTGCGTACCAACTGTTTTCTATAGCTTTCTTATCTGTGTTGAAAAGCTAACCCTGATGGTCACTACTAATTAACCCCTCACTTACTGCCAGAATCATTGTTACATTGCTAGATAAGGAAGTGCAGGGATAGTGATTGAAATTCCAAGAAACACCCCCTTCATGTTCATCCCTACTTCCTGTGGATTCATGAAATTCATCTCTGTCTATGAGTTCTACGGATAAAGAAAGTTTTGACATTTGTGCTCTATTATTAGAAATTCGAGAAATGGAGGTTTCGAAGAAAAAAATTCGACATAAACATGGAAATACATTGATTTTAAACAGTAAATGTAAGGAATTTTAGAAATTTCGAGATAAAGAGGTTTTCGAGATAAAGAGGTTCGAGATAAACAGGTTCAACTGTATATGCATTTTAAGTCTTTTTTTTTTTTTTTAAATTCTGAGTAAAAAAGTTTAAAAAAATTGAGAAAGAAAAGACAATTATTTTTTGTTATTATGCAGTGAAACTTCAATGTTACATGCTGCATTCTCAACATCTAAGAATTTGTGGTGTCAAAAATTGTAGTTTTAAAATTTTAATAACTGATTGGGTGTACAAATTAGTTCGGTCCATTTTTTTTATTTTTTTTATCAAAAATGCATTTATTTTAGAACAAAATGATTGAACAGATTAATCAAAGTATTGCCCATCGCTGGCTACTACTTTTTCCCACATCTCAGGCAATTTTCGAATTCCATCTAGAAAAAATGTCTCGTCTTTTGAAGCGATCCAAGTTAGGAGCCAATTTTCAATTTCTGCGAAAGAAGTGAACTGGTGACCTGCCAAATCGTGCTGCATCCATCAAAACAACCAGTAATCAGGAGCAATGTCCAGCAAATACAGCAGGTGCGGTAAAATAACCCACTTGAGCGCTTCCAAATAATTTTTTACGACTATTTCAACATCAAGCCGAACGTTATTATGCAAAAGAATAACTTTGTCATGTCTTTGCTTGTATTCTGGCCGTTTTTCTCGTAATGCACGGCTCAAACGAGTAAATTGTAGCCTATATTGATCACCTGTAATAGAATCACCAGGTTGTAGCAGCTCATAGTATACATAACTATTCACCATTCTTGAAACGTTAAAACCATTCCCTACATGATTTATAAGTTCGAGCATTGTCACCATAAACTTCTACAAGAATTTGATGCACTTTAGCTGCACTTTTCTTCCAATTAAAGCAGAAACATAAAACCTCCCGCAAATAGTGCTTAGTAACCACAAAATTTTACATATTCAACAAAGTAAAAACAGGGTTTTGCATGAAACTCAAAGAGATATAAACTGATTATTATTGACAGATGTTTAGCCTCTCTGAAACCACCGAAACCAGCTGTTACTATGAAACATTCATAACAACAGAGCCCTCTCTTAAAAACGGACCGAACTAATTTGTACTCCCAATAGTAAACTGTGATTGCCTTTTAAAGTTAGTTTAAAAGCATATGTTTAATTCAAAAGTTATTTAAAGCAATGCTGAGATATTTTGCTGAAATTTTGATAATATTTTATATTTGATATAAAAATATTACAATGTAAAATACGTTACTAATTAAGCTATACAATAATACTAGCAAAGCAGTAATATTTTTTAAAAGGATTAATAATTACATTTTTTATACAAAAGACAAGGCTGTGGTTAGTTTTTTAAGGCATTTTCAAATAGTGGTAATTTTATTTAAAACACAATAAAAAGAGAAGAGAAATCATCTATCTAAAGAAAGAAAACATTTTGTACTACCAAATGTATTTTTCAATTAGGTTCAAGTAAGAGAAATTTGTTTCACTGAATCAAGTTGAAGCTGGATTTATATCTTGATAACCTTCAAATTTAATCGATCAAGGATTTAGAACTTAGAATCAAGGATTAGAAGTCAATAATGAATGAAGTGATGAAGATCAAATGAAGTGAGAATCCAAAGAGTCTGAAGCAGGTATATCTACTTGTCAATGGAAATTTAATTTTCTTCACAATTAAAGTGGAGAAAAACTGACATATGTGAAGCTTTGAAATGACATTGTCTCAAGAAAGGGGTACCTTGTTTTAGCAAGTTTGCAGCCTTAGTTTGTTACTGCAAAAGATTATATTGTTTTTAACAAGAAAAAAATCTTTTCTTTAAGTTTTAAAATAAACAAAAAATTATTAAAATTTTTATTAAGTTTCAAAAAAAGCAAAACAATTTGTATATTTTATTAATAACATAAAATGTAAATAAGAAATTAGAAATTTAAATCAAACGAGCATGATTATCACAAATTATTTTTTTAAAAAAACCTTGAAACTAATAAATAAAAAGCAAGAGATCATTGCTCAAGCTTTTACATTTATTCAAACATCTAACCTTTCTTCAAATATATATATATATATCATTTTCATGCACATATTCAGATATACATACCCTGTCTTGTATCTCCCACTAGAAGAAACTGGTGTCCATTCAGAAATTGCAGAAGATGGCACTTGAACATTTGCATGTGTTAGGGTAGAATTAATGTTTGAGTTTTTCGGCTTTTCAATATTCATGCTTTCTTCTAATATTATCTTTTTCTTTTTATTTAAATGTTCGAAATTGCATTTAGGCAATGAAGCAATTTTTTCCTCCAAGTTGAACAAACTATAAACAAATAAAAAGTCCAATTACATCAAATTACAAAACAAAATGTATCAGACACTCCATTTTATCTGTTATAAATGGATAAAATGGAATATATATAAAACAAATATATTAGAAGAATATAACACATAAGGCATAAATTTAAACTTTTATAAAGCTGTAATCATTAAATTTACTTTTTATGTCAAACTTTAAAAATAAAAATAATAGAAAACGGGTAAAAAAAAAATTCTCATTCGAGAAAACTTGCTTTCAAGATTTAAAAAATCAATATAGTGTTGTCAAAATGAGTCTTCTAAACCTTTTACTGTAAACATGTTAGAAAAAATAAGGCAGACAAAACTGACACACAACCTAGAAACACTGAAAACCATATGTTGTAATTATAGCTTACAAATAAGGATTATATGTGAAAACTTCTTTTCTATAAAGCAAAGCTAAGTATATTTGTTTAATTAAACTGTAACTTTAAACTGAAGAATAATCAACAAAGCATATGAAGAAAAAAATATGTCAAGATAGCATTTTATATCACTAACACTATCAGAGCTGTACTTGTCCTCTCACTTAGCTCAATTACAATGAAACCTTTCGGGAGCGACCACTCTCAGTTTCACAGTAAAATAGTCGTTAAGGTAGGTCCTTTGTTCTCAGATGTTACCTTCATTGACTTCAAAATGTTATCAAAGGTACATGATTTTTTGCAAACGATTTTTAGTGTCATTTTCTTGGTGCGAAAACGCCACTTGTATTGGTGTTATGAAAACTGGATCGATGAATAAAATCTAGCGTCAATAGAAATGATTCCTACTGATATAAGTATGTGGGTAAAAAACGTCACCTATTTTGAATGATAGAACTATTTTAAATAAATTGTTTAAGCTTGCATTTAATTATTTTGCATTAAACTAATTTTTACAATCTACTATTTATTTTAATTAAACCTTAGTCATTTAATCAAATTTTAATTATTAAATCTCAGTTATAAAATGTTTTTCTATTATTATGTTTTATTTATATTATTCTGACATTTTAGACACTATAATGAAACTATAATGAAACTATAATGCTCATTTTGTTACAACACAAAACTTGGCATTTAATGATTAACTACACAATGTTTGGCTAATTTTCTTTAAAAGTTGATTATTAAGAATGAATGATGTAAACAGTCGTGTGCACATTAAATTTGAGGCTCTGATTGCATCACTCTAACTGCAAACTATTTATTTTTAAAATGTAAAATTTTAAACATTTATTAATCAAATATAAAGTGGAATAAACATTTTCACACAGTTTATTTTAAAATAGAAAAAAAAAAGATGAAAATGCTCTATTAACATTTTGCTCATTGTTGTTACAACTACGGTATCAGAGTAACTCAGGAGTTATATGCTGAGAGCTGAATCTAAAAGATTAAGTACAGAATGATTAAAACTTAAGTATCCTTAATTAAGAAAGATTCTCTGTAGAGAACACCAATGGATATCACATTTCCAAATTTATGAGTTATATATTAAAAGTCAGAAAATATTCGTAGAGTAAAATTTTTTTTAGAAAGATAAAACCTAAGTGAAAATTAGGTGCACCATGCATCTAAATTTTTGACATTTAAGACACCAGACTTGCATCAATGTACTATTTCATGAGCAAGAATCTGAATCCACACTTCTGTTGATATCAACTTATTTGTCCATGTTCATACTTATTACAGTTTTATTTATAAACAATTTTTAAAAATAATTAAGCTAAATATGCTATCAATTTCATGATTTAAAATAAAATCAGTAGCGAAAAATTAAAGGACTTAATATTCATTAGTTTTCTATACAAAACCCTACAAAACAGTGATATATGCCTTTTAAGACTTAATGCATTTTAAGACTTACACCATGTTATTTATATTATCAATAATTTTTAGAATTAACTAATTTTAGTATGCCATTAATTTCCTCAAGATCAGAAATGAGTATTCATTGGGTTTTTTTTTTTTTTTTTTTTTTCTACAGGTGAGTTTCAAACAAAACAAATGATTAAGTAAATATACTAAGTGATAATAATAGATAGTACCAGATGATTCAATTAAATCAAGTTTAACTTGAATCACTCGGAACTAACATATAATACAGTAACATGCTCATTAAGGGAATTGCAATGATGAAAGAAATTCAGTCACTAATGAATAGGAAGTTAATTTTAAAGTAAAAAGACAAGAGTAAATAGTGGGCAACATAAAATAATGTAATAAAATAAATAAAAACTTTATTTGATATGGCTGAAAAATAACTATATTACCTTTCATCAGCTGCTTGAGATTCTATTTTTGTGGATTTATTTTTTGATTGGCCTTCTTTTTTTCTTTTCTTTTTAGAACCAAAAACATGATTCTCAATAATAGTTTCAACTTTTGTTTTCAGTTTACTGTTAGAGAGTACAGACTTCTTATTGTTATTTTGTTTGCGTTCTTTAGCAGATTGTAATAGTCCCTCAGTAATAAGAGCTTGATAGCGTCTACCTTTACACGTACGCTGAGAACTTCTTCTGGTAGGAGATTGAAAACCAGTTACTGAGTCATTAGAAATATTTGAAGTAGTCTTACTATCATTTTTAGTCAATTGTTCATTCATAAAAAGATTACACCACACACTAGACTTTTTAGGAGGTGAAACTAATTTACAAAAATATTTACTACTACTACTACTGCCACTACTACACTCAGGAATATTTGCTTCAATTGATTCTTGTTTGGAGAGTTCAACTTTAGCATTCAAAGAAAGAACATTATTTCGCTCCTTAGATTTAGAATTAGCTATATCTTTAATTTTGCAATCTGAAGAGAAGAGCTTTACACAATTTTGTTCAACAAATTTGGCATGCTGTTTAAGTTCTGGTTTTACAATATTGTCGTCATCTTCTTTGGACCGAGTATCTAATTCAAAATTTGAACTTCTTAAAGTGTCAACATTAGGTGATACTTTTAAAGGAGATTTGACACAATCAGAGCTATATGCTTTATCTACAGCAGATTCAATAGCAACAGATAGAGTAAATGAGGAAGGTTCAATGCTGGGCACTGTACAAGGAACATCACAAGATTTGTTAGAGAATAATTTTGATAGAACTGGGTCAAGAAAGTCTGATTTAAAATTGCTTGGAGGCACAGGTTTTGCACATAAAAATTTATCTACAAAATGTTCAATTAGCTGTTGGTGGCTAGTGGTGATGGTTTTACTATTTACAGAAATGTCATTTTTGTCCTTGTTTTTACATAAATCAAGAGGTTGATCCTGAGTCAGAAAATCTGCATTAGATTTGCTCACATTGTTCCTAAAAGCTTGACTTGAAGTTGTAAAAGGTAAGTTTTGAGATCCTTCTTCAAGCTTTGTCTCCTCAAACTTGGCAAATGAGTCAGCGTTATTGGATGAAAAGCCACAATGGTTTGAAGTAGATGAATCATAAGAAGTCATGGCAGGTATTCCTTCAGATGAGCTAAATGCAATAGTGGCGCTTTCACGAACAGCATTACTTGTACAAATCTAAAAATGGTTAGTAAAGTTTAATTTTTACATACTTCCACTGACAAAAGTTAAAACAAAACAAGTTTAAGATTGTATCTATCATAATAATAAAACAAAAAATATAAATAGTACATATACTATGTCCAATAGATATAAGTCTACACATACTACTCTACATTTAATATCTATGTGAATTATAATTACATTTAGTTTAAATATAACACAACTTTTTTTTTTGTTCTTAAAACAAAACCATTAACACAAAACAGGTTGCATATTTCACATAAATTGATTTTTTTCTTCTTTTTTCAAAAATGAACTGTCAGCTACTAAACCTCTCATATATTGCAGAATAGTATTTTATTATATCCTATTGAAAAAACATTTTAAGCAGGGCTCTAAAAACCGCCCGCCCGCGGCGGTCAAAAATTCCTCGTGGACAACAAATTTCTCGAATCTGCATGGACGGCCATTTTCCCGTTAATGTTCATGATACATTTTCAATTTTTGTTATCTTCTAAAAGTCTAGCACCTCACTTCTAAAATGACCCTCTAATCTAGAAATACAGCAACATACTGCACATGATGGAATTGATGTTTTCTCTGTCTCGGAGTACTGCAGCGGTTGAAAGAGGCTTTTCAGCAATGAACTTACAAAATAAAAAATTATGTACTAGTCTTAAACAAGAAGCGTTAAACGCAATTATGAACATCTACCTAAATGGAAAACCTCTTTCAGATTTCTGTGCAGAAACCTCTGTAAATCATTGGCTTGATTGTGGAACTGGCAAATGTCATACTTGATTCATTTAAAAAACGCAGTTCCCTTGAATAAATTGACATTCCAGATAACTTGACCTTTGTTATTTAAATGATTTCATAAGAGAAATAGATTATTTCAGAGAAGAAATACTAGGGTTTACTATTAGCAGGGTTTGTGATTTTTTTGATTTTTTAAAAAAAAATCAAAATAATCGGATTTTTTTGATTTAAATCGGATTTTTTTTAATCAGATTTTTTTTTTTTTATTCAAATACATTATAAGAACTTTAATTTTTAATTAAAAATACTTTATAAATGTTAAATCAAAATAAAATTAATATTAAAACTATATTATAACAATATTTTAGAAGTTCTAACTTACTAAAATAATTTTTCATTATAATACATAGCTTTGAATGCATAGCAATCATTTTGAAATAAATGCATGAATGAAATTTAAAAACTAAATAGAGAATTTAAAGAATACTTCAGGGGTCTGTCTAGGTTTTTCTGAGAGGTACCTATTTTGTGAAATTAAATATTATATTAAAAAATTAACACAAAAATATGGTAAAAATACAAATGTATCTTTTCTTACGAGACTCAAAAATAAAATTTTAAGAAAAAGTATTTTGTGAAACTACAGTTTTTCCTAAAGTTGAATTGTGAAGGTACCGCTAAACGGTATTAAACTTGGCTTGGACGGACCCTCGTTCTTTAACTATTAAAACAAATTTTCAATTAGCAAACCATAAATTTAATTTAAAATTGTGATTTTTTTCTTCTTGATTTTTAAAATGACAAAATAAATGTAACAGATCGTGTTTATAAATGCATTCATTCATCAAAAAATAAATATTTAATCTATATATTTTTATATTAAAATATTCATTTTTAATCTTACATCAAAATAAATAAGTAAAAAAAAAAAAATATTTAAAAATATATGTACTCATTGGAATTTTTTTTTTTATTTTTATTTTATTTAATTAATTAATAAATCAATTAAATTTATAAGAAAACTTAATTACTATCTTCAAAAGCACCAAAAGAATAATTGAAATCATTATCAAAACCACTCATCAATAAGATCACAGATTTCCAGGTTTATGACTCACTAACCGGGAATGAAACAAGCCACCTTTACTTCTCTAAAATGGAGAGTAAAACTGTGCTCTCTCATGCTAAACCAGTTTTTCCCCCATTCCCTAGAATAATTCTAATAAAGCAAAACTCTTTTTATATTCTCTCTACTATTCATTCATCTACTATTCAAAAAATTAAAATTACACTAACCTCAGCAAATTCTAATAGGGTAGAACATGCATCTTGCAATTGACAATCTTGCCCATCACCAGGAGGTGGCTCTGCATAAGACTGGAATTCTCCATTGATTAAGTATCGTTTTTTAGGAGGCTTTGCAATTATCTCTACTCCTTTTTGGGCCATTAATGAATTGCCTAAATTAATGCTATCAGCAGTCTGTGTGCCAGAAACAGAAGTACTAATTAGAGAGCTTAAACCTCCCAATTGTTCATCATCTAAAATGAAAACACACAATTATAATTAAAACATAAATAGTAATGCAAAAAAAAAACTAATTACATAAGTAAAAACAAAAGCTACATCTAGATGAACAGTTAAAAAATGCAGTCGAACTTCCAGAACCTGAATGCATAGAATCAGAATTAGATAAAATAAAAAACTTTTTTAGATAAATGAAAAACTTTTTAAATCAGATTTCATTAATTACAACATTTAAATTTCAAGTAAGGCGTTTTAGTATCACCATTTTAAAATTTTAATTTGACTCTAATTTCAAAAGGTCGATGTTTTATTATAATATTTTGTATGATGAGTTTCGAACCACCCACTTAGCGAATCATTTTTTTAGGCTCTTGATTATTGACAATTGAATGACTTATTCACGTGGTTTTACTAATTGCACAGATGGGGATTTTAACATTACTTTTAAAATATCAATTATTTTACTCTATAATAGTTTGTACAGTCAATTTCAAATCATGCATTCAAAGAGGCTTTTGTTTGCTTTGATTTTATCGAAAATCTAAGAAGATCTATTGATCGCATTTTTGACAGTTATTAATACAGATATTCATAGTTTTTAAAAGCACAGTTTTTTATAGATTATAAAATGACGATACATGAATTTTGAAAAACACAGTTGAATTATCACTTTATGATACACCTAATCATGACAAACCCATAAAAAATGTGCTATCTTTTGACAATCATTATATTTTTATGTGAATTAAGAAAAAAATATGCAAGTTTTTTTGCATAGTAAAAAAGCCCTAATCACATAAAAAAAATTTTAAAAAACGGCTTTTGCTTCCATAATATACAAATTTTTTTATCATAAAACAGTATGCGATCCCTGTGGCAGAATTTTTTCGGGCTTTCTGCGACATACCTATCTAACACTAATATCTTTCAAAAAAGATACTTAAAAATAACAAATATACAAGTTACTAATTTAAAGTAACAGAAGCGTTAACTTCAAAAATTAAATAGATAAATAAATCGGATCAAATGAAAAAAATTTTTTTATTGAATATGTAATTTTTTAAAAATTC
This sequence comes from Parasteatoda lunata, assembly GCA_949128135.1. NCBI lineage: Eukaryota > Metazoa > Arthropoda > Arachnida > Araneae > Theridiidae > Parasteatoda > Parasteatoda lunata. The sequence goes on along the minus strand of OX421980.1, from coordinate 63,849,809 downwards.
TGATACTATGGGCGATATTCTTACATTTCGTAGGAAGATAACTCACTATTTATTTCCTTTTCCGCATTTTGTAATTTGTCATCACATTAAAAAAATACAAAAAATCGTGAAATCTGTAGCAGTAACTACCGAAAAAAAAGAGATTGACAGCGAAATCATGCAAATTCGACTCTTTAAAAGGGATTACTAAATGTGTGCTCATCTTGAGATTCAGTTGTTGTAATAATTAATATTGCATTAAAAATATCAGATTTTAAAAGCTATGCGGAAATCAGTAGTAGTAACTACATGAAAAAATAGAATGAAAATTCTACAGAAAAAGAAAACTAAAATTTTTTACCTTCATTATTCTTTTATTTTCCATTATTCTCAAATAAGAAAAGAACAATCATTAGCATTTTTTTTCACTTCAATGCGCGAAAAGGGCATCTTTTGAATATAGGATTCTGAAGAAAAGATAAAATCTTTCAAAAATTTCTGCATTAAAGAAAACCAAAATATTTTACTTCCCAAAGAAAAAATCTTTCTGCAAGAACTCTGTAACCTTCTGCAACAATGCTGCCGCATCGCCACGATTCTGCCACGGGGAATGCGATATAATGCTCATTTGAATAATCACAAAAAAAGGGAAAATTGTATGTATGAATTTATGAAAAGTACTTTAATCTTGGCACAGAATGATGGAAAACACAGTAAAAATGTGAAAAGCTTTGGAAAATGCAGATTCGTTAACAGCTATGAAGTTGTCACCTGTCTCTGGTTCTCCCCCTTCAGTAAATATATGCCCATAAGTCGGGGGTTGCCAAAGTGTGGATATATAGCATAATTAGGAATTGCTCTGATCTAGGGGGTTGCTGAATAAATATCAATGATATTCAATCACAAATTTATTGATAACACAGTATATACGGCTATTATTTCAAGCATTCAAATCTTCAAAAATTTTCAAATTGATGAATATATATATACAAATCATCTCTAAAAATTAAGCGATGATGTTAAATTATGTCTTTGGAGATATTGAAAATATAGATATCCCAGAAAAAATTATCATGCTACTTTCTACTCAAGTTAAAATGATTTACAATCACTTGCAAGATAAAGTAGCTGAATTAGTGATCAATGAAGCAAAGATGCATTTTAATAATTTAATTGTGAGTAAATTTTGGACAAATATAAATATTACACAAAAATATTCAAACTTTGTTATGCAGCACTCTTTATTTAATTGGATTCCCAAGCTTATATATGGTTGAAGCTGGCTTTAGTCATGTTAATTCTATTTCAGAAAAGCAGAGAAATAAATTTAATGTGGAGTTCGTATGGGATAGACTAAAACTTTAGTAAGTTTTAGTTAAAGACTAAAACTTACTAAATTTGAAAAATTGCTAATCTAGCCAAGCATTATCAAGCATATCTTCACGTTAATGTATGTAAAAATTTGATTTTGTCAAATAAAAAAATCTTTAAAGAAATATATGTTTGTTGTTTTTAAATCATTTTTATACGAAGAAAGGTCAATAATCAAAAAAGTTTAGTGGCTTCTGCTCTAAGTATATCCATGATATTTATATGAAATACTTTCCGTAAGAGTTTTTAAATATGTGAAAAAGATTAATGGAAGATTACTCTCAGGCAAGAGAAAGTCTTTAAAAAGGTTGCAGAGTAATGAAATTAATAACAATAACTTCAACTTACCTACTAATTTTCCTATAGTTATACCACAATTTTCAGAACTTTTCTCATTCTGCTGAAATACTCTGTTTGTTGGTCGAGTTACCAAAGTTCTAGCAGGAGGAGTAGGCAATTTATACCATTTGAAATCTGGATGAGCTTTCATAAATGCTTCTTTGTACTAAGACAATAAAAAATAAACATTAGAAAAAATACAATGGTTATTTAATATAGCTATTAATAAATAGGTTGTAGGAATTAAATAGCTTAAAATGAAATAAACAAGAAATTTATTGATACCAATATAACATAAAATTATTACGAGAGTGTAAGTGAAACAGTTCCTTAAAAATGTAGAAAACGGCAAAGAAAAGATACTTCTCATATGCATTCTACAATAAAAATAATCCTGCTTATCTAATTTACTTTTCCACCAGTATGTTCACCTTAAGAGTTCTCTAAAATACATTAAGGTGATCGTAATTGATAAGTATTTACACTCAAACCAAGTTTCAATTTAAGAAAGCATACAATGATAATTGGTATGTTTCCACTAACTTCATAAAATCAATAAAATAAGGGAAAATGGGTTCTCAAACTCATTGAAAACATTGATTCTATGCATTTAAATAATATAATCAGAAGACAAAATAAACTTTTTAGTAGCAGACCTGAGTTAAAAGGAACACTCTTTACAAATAGTGGTGATCCTTTAGCATGATAAACATCCTGAACATAACACATAATATAAAAAATTTAAACTCCAGAGAAAACATTTTTAGTTATTAAATTACTGAGAATTTTTTTTAAAAAAAAAATTTATCAATATGAGGCAAATAACAATATAGGTAAGCTACAGAAAATAAATGAAATAAATATATCCTATAATTTTTAAAGACATAATTGCATAAACTGAATAAGAATGTTTCCTGCATTAATAGGAATAAATTATAAATTTTAAATTTTGTAATTTATTATTTCAAACTTTTTTATCACAATAACTGAATATAAAAGTGTAGAAAAAATTTAAAATATCAGCAATAAAGCAAGTTATATAAAATATTTCATTAAAATAATATATTATAAAATAATTAATTATAAAATAATTAATTATAAAATAATTAATTATAAAATATTTAATTATTTAAAATAAAGCAAATTATATTGATCTGATTTTAAGTGTTTAAAAATTCTCAACAGCCTAAAACGCAATCAATATACTAAATTAGCCCTGCCAACGTCTAAAATTCAAAATGCCAGTCTTTTGGGGACAATGTCATAAATCAACAAACAAAACAAAAATTAATGAAAAAAATAATAAATCACACATTCTCTAAATTAAGTTTAAAGTTATTCTTATACCCTTAAAAATTAGTAACTCAGACAGAGTAAATGTTATAGTATTTTTTAAAAACTTTAAATAAAAACTTACTTCAATTTTTTTTGTTTGATTTTCAAGCTAAATTCTTCAGAGTTTGTTTTGATAAAGAAAGCTTTTTTTTTAATATTTTATAACCAGCGTTAAACAGCCCACCCTGAGTTTATAACTATTGAGGTCCAACTTCATTGCTTCATAATTTTCAACCCAACTCAGAAGACAAGGGAACTCCTGGATCAAACACTGGGATAAACTAGCTTTTATGGAGGACTTTTCGATGGAATTAACCCACATTTTTGTAACACGAAGAGGAAAATCTAGAAAACACCCCACAGTTAGCCTGGTATCAAGGACATTCTAACCCATGATCAATCCAAAATTAAGAATATTTTACGACGGCTGAATATTCTTTCACAGGTCGTATCACTGTGAATAATAACATTAAATTATTTTCTAGCGATCATATCAAAAATATGAACAAATTCTGAAGCAGGAAAAAAATTTCTGAGCTATTTCAACAAGAATTAAGATATTTATCTAAAAAGAGAAATCATCAAAGCACAATTTTTTAAAAACAATATTATACTTTTTTTTAGATTTATTAAACATTTCAAATTTTTAAAAGGTTCTAAAAAGGAATTAACGGCATACGAAACATATTCGAACTGCAAAAATCACTTATCTGGGAGAAAGAGTTAGAGGGCTGTATACAAAGTGTGCCCCAGTCCTCCTAATTCATAAAGTTATTTACAAAAGAACCTGAAAAAAATATTTTGTTGGCCTGAGGTTCTGAAATTGGACACAAAAGCCTGAGAATTGGCAGGACTGCACGTGTTTCAATATTTTATGAGTAATTCCTTAGTTTTATTTTAAAAAAATTATATAATAGACTTAATGAAATCTTTGTATAGGGCTCTTATTTTAATTTAAATACTACTGTATACCTATCAACTTTCATGATTTTTATGAACAATATTTATTTATGTTATAGATCATATGCTAGATTGATATCCAAGTGAAGACACAACAAGGCAAAAAAAAATTACTTCTTAGCTCACTAAAACTATAAATTATGCAACAACACAGCTATCATCATAGACAGAATATGGCAAAAAGTAATTAGATTCAATAAATAAATTTTCAAAGATTCAATAAATAAATTTTCAAAGAATTTGAAGTTGATTAGCTTACAAATTAGAGAATCAGTTCAGTTTCCTTTTTAGCACCATAACAGAATTTTCCTTTATCTCTAACAAGCAGAGTATTACAACAAAATTGTCACTAAATATATTTCAAAAGTTTCCCATAAATTAAACTATTATGAATAACTTTACCACTAGCAAAGGTAGGTCATTAACCTCGTAAAACAACCTGTTTGGCCAAAGCAGTATAGGAGGATTTTTCTGATGGATCCAAATTTGCCCACCATTCTCCCAAGATCTTGGTTATACTACGATTCTCTAAATGAGGGTACTTCTCTCGGACAATATCTCTATGGCGTTTACAAAAGATGAAAAAAGCATTCATCGGTCTTCGTACACCAGGCAAAGTTTCTTCAATACTGAACTCTTGTTCATTTTCTGATGGATTATCCTAAAAAAATTAAATAACCCCATTTCAGTTGAAACAATTGCATTGACACTTAAATCCAAATAATGTATTGTTAAGTGCTTAAAAATATTATATTAATTTTAAACTTGTGCAATCTAAAAAAAGGCTGTTTGCTGCACACAAAAAAAAATGTCTCAATTGCTATAAGGTTCCCTAGAAAGAAAAAATATTGTAAATATTTACTCATAACTAGGACTGGGCTATAAATCGATGTATCGCGACATATCGATTTAACGCCTATATTGTCAGGCCGATACAGCAACTTTCGTTCCAGGCGATGCATCATAAATCTGATTAAAGCCGTCGAGTAAAGAAGACGAACGCAAAAGGATATAATGACATAGCGATACAAGACACGCAATGATCTTCTCTTACGTTCCGATGCCAACTCGCGCTGTGGAAGACGATGTTCGTTTCGTTCTGTTGATACGGCCTTGATTGATGAGCGGTAGAATCAGAATCAGTTTTGAGAATATATATCGTATATCGTTTTCGCACCTCTTAGTTTTTTGTTTTTTTTTCTTTGTCGCGACTTGATATCGTTTCTTGTAGAATATTTTCAGTGGGACTAATTTCGTGATCGCCGCCGTTACCTTGTTCCGAATGCAGTTGTTATTGAAAAGAATATATAGAGAGTTTCTTCATTAATTAAGTTTTTTTTTTTTTTTTTACTAAGCTTTTTAAAACTTTTTTTTGTTTTTAAATGTGAAAATTATCTCAAATCTAATTTAAGGCTCCCATAAAGAATTAAATTACAAAGTAATTAAATTTGTTCGGTTATTTTTTTTTTTACTTTCTTTTAATTTATTAAAAACTTTTTGGATAAACTTCTAATAATTTAATGGGTTTTTATTATTTTAAATTTATAAATCTTGAGTTGTTTTTACGTTTAGAAATAAAGTTAAAACAAAACTTTTTTTTTTGTCAATTGGATGGGGACATAAGTCAATCAACATTCTTTGTTCAAAAAAATTTGAAAGGTTTGCGAATTTTATTCATTTTTTTTCTAATCATTTAGCGCTTTATTAGAGAGTATGATATTTTTTTTTTAAATTTTCCTTTAATATTATTAGTTAATTAAAATATATTATCGAATATCACAATTCTTTTGTTTTTATTTTTAAGAAATTATACCTTACTTTGTTTTTCGTTCATAATCGGTCATTTTTCAATTTAAATTAATTATTTATGTGAAATAATAATAAAAAATAGTGTTTTAAAAGCGTTTTTTTTTAAATTTATTTAGCACTTTGTTTTAAACATACAAATATTTTTTAACCAAACTTATTTTTTTAAATTTTCTTTCTATACTGTTGGGTAAATATATTGATAAATTTAAATTTTATTTATTTTTAAATTAAGAAATCTTTCCTTATTTTCGTGATCATTTTTAGAAAATGTAACAAAACTTGTGTTTACTTTTCATTTAGAATTTGAAGATTACGATCGAACTTAATAATTATGTAATTATTTATGCAAATTAGTACAAGGATATATTGATTTGTAAAAAACGCTTTTTTTTAAAAATAAACAAAGTTTTTAACACTTTGTTTTAAGCGTATAATGAATTTCTTAACAAACGTTTTTTTAAAAATTTTCTCAATGTTCTTTTAATAATTTTAACTAGATATATTTATAAAATTACCTTTTTATTTTTAAACTGATAAATCTTTCAAGGAGCGAAAGTTTTAAGAAACTATAACAAAACTTATGTTTACTTTTTAGTTTAAAATTTGAACCTTGCACTAGTCAAACGAACTTAATTATTTATGTGAAATAATAATAGTAAATAAAAATTAGTGATGTTTCAAAAGCGTCAGAGAGGGTGTTTAGTACTGGGGGTAATGTCGAAAAAACAGAGCATCTTTTATCATTTAAACATTCGGAAATGCTGTTATATTTTTATTTCAAAATATAAATTTCATTGTAAGTTTCAATTTCAATCAATGTAAGTTCAATGGCTATGGCTCATTTAGTAAAATTATTTTTTATAGCTTTAAACTTTTTTTTTTCAAAATTTAATTCACTTAAACTAATTGATTTCCGAATAAATTCATAAATCTATCGTTTTAAACTTTATTTGATTTCTAGTTAAAAGCTTAGTAAAGTATCTCTAACTTAAATTAAGACTGCTTATACCTTATAAACGATAAAGAGGTGCAAATATTGTATCTGCACACATTTTTTCAATAAATATTTTAAGTAAGATTTGTACATTGTAGTCAATTTATTTAATATCTTTCTTGAGCAAAACATATATATCTTCAAATTTATAAATTGATTTAAATCAATTTGAGTATGGAGTTTGGTAAGTAAATGAAGACTTACAAGTAAATGAAATTCAAAAATACTATATCGCGATGCAAAACTGACGATGCATCAAGATATATAATTTCTAATATCGCCCAGTCCTACTCATAACTATTCAGACTAGGCAGCCCACCAAACAAAAAAAAATCTTTTTTCCCAGAAGCAAACGTTACATAAGGTATTTCATTTCCACTTGTTTCTCTCTAATTCTTATCATTATTTCGAATTTAAGGTATTAAATTTTGAAATACTTTAATCGTAAATTCACACTGTTTGTTGATCATTTTTCAGCAGTTATTTGGTTTCTTTTTTTTTTTTTTTTTGGTCGTTTCCACAGTCTATCCTATTTTGATATTTTTAATAAATGTTGTTATGGTAAGCAAATTAACAACAGTACTAAAAATTATACTCATTACAGTTAAGTAACTGAATTTAATCGAATTAAGAGCTTAATGACACAAGATCCACAAAAGCAACAGTAATTGGGTAATATTAGCTGGAATAATAATGAAATGGTATCAGGGTGCCTTTTATTGAACATCAGAACAGGTTTTGGATCATATAATCAAGCATCAGATAATTTTACTGTTAATCACAACTTTGTATTTAAATCTAATGGACAACTTATTGCTGGGAGAAGAAATTATCTGAATTTCTTTTTCAACGTGCAGGGTTTTTTTTTTTTTAGCACTTTTTTTTTTTCTTTTACATAAGATATTAAAAGGAAAAAAGAAATAATTTTTTATCTAATATTTTTTGATAAACACATAAAAGAACATTTATAATGGAAAAAAAATACATCTTCCGCCTTTCCCCCACTATGTGAGTCGTCAAGGTGCTGCTAGTCGCATTCGCTTTGCCTATCACAATCAGAATTGAAAATTGATCAAAACACAGCTTTACGATGGTATCAGGATCAGGGGCATTGAAAAGAGATTACTGAAATGTGAGACTCGAAATTTCCATGTCAAAACATCATATTAAAAATCAATTCAATCTAGTTTTAGCCAAATCTATCAGATTTAATAATTATTCTGTTACAAATTGGATTTGGCAACAAAATTGCTACCCATTAAAATATAAGATTTTAAAAAAATAAAAGCAAACACTGTGATGCCATTATAGGCATTGCATATTTCCTAGATTTAAAGTTTTCTTTGTTTCATACATTTTTAATCATTCCTAATCCCTTTTTAAACAAATCAATCAGGTAATTTTAATTCAATTTCATAAAGAATGAGAGCAAATATTTATATCCTCAATAAATGTAACGGTTAACTTTTTATTTCAATGCAAGTGTATTATTCAATGTCATAACAACTGAACATCAAAATTTAATTTTTACTTTTGTGTTTGCCTCTATTATATTCTAGATAATGTATGCCTCTTTGTATTCTAGATAAAGTTATTAAGGCATTTTTTTCCTCTAAGTTTATCCAAAGTTGTGTTTTTCTCTAACAAGTCTACATTTAAAAAAAAAAAAAGTATTATTAAGAGTAAATGACAACTTAAGAAAAAAAGACTGTCTTCTTAAAGAAGGAATAAATGTCTCTAACAAGATTTGTCATAACAATCAAAATTAAAATTCTAGATTAGCGGAACTCCATGAATTAGCTGCAGAAACGCATGCCGGTCTAATTATAGATTGATACATAAATCAGCTGGTAAACAGAAGAAAGTAAGGTATTCAACTTGTTTGTGCAATACATTATTTGATAATCTAAATTTTATGTTTAGCTTAATAAAATAATTGCAAGAATAAACAAATACTCAGTGAACCATTTTGTTAAAGAAATAAAATAAATAGTAGTTTCTTGGGCTTCAAATCACAGAAAACTTTTAAGAAAAACTTAAGCTCCTTTAAAAATATTTACCATTCCATATGAAAGAAAGGAATGCTGGAATCGATGTTTATCCCAAGTAATGAAGAACAACCTCAATCATCGATTAGAAACTGAGGCAGCCCTAATCACTTGACCCTCTGCTATAACTGCAATAGATAAATATAATATATAGCTACCAATATACAAAAAGTTAACTTAAAAATTGTGTAAACAATGTTCATTAACATTAGTTTGAATAATATTAACATAACAATTTCTGGAGAGTTATGAAATAATAAAAAAAAATTTTAATTTGTCAGCTGAAAAGATATAAATGACAATTTTTTTAAACCAGATATACTTAAAAAGAGTTATTAATGCTGAGAAATCACTTGTCCCTCTGTTATAACTTCAATACATAAATATTATCTATAGCTATCAATACACAAAACAGAAAGTTAACTCAAATGCTCATTAACATTCGTGTGAATAACATTAACATAACAAATGATTTCTTAAAAATTATGAGATAACAAAAAAATTTAAAATTTGTCTGCTAAAAACAATTGTTTTAAATTAAATATACTTAAAAAACGTTCAGATCCATAGTCAAAATTTTTAACAGAGATATAGTCAATAGGCCGATACAAAATCTTGTACAGTTCCTTTACAGGTTCTTTGTAAGGTTTATTACATGAAACATGACACAAAAAAGCTGTCCTTTTAGTCTTTTTTTAACATACATAAAACTATGTTACCCAAAAGCAAGTATTTTTTACTATTGCAAATTTGAAAATATTTCAAGTGAATTTATATTTCCAGACATTTAAATAATTGCTTTCTAATTAATTTTCTCATTATTCCACTTTTAAATATTGATTATTTATAAATATATCAATATGTAAGTTGTAGGAGAATCCAGGTTAGAGGGGCTACTTTCCAGTTTTTATTTTTAGCACAATAAAAAAATTATTGATTTAGTTTGATTCTTTTCTACAAAACAAATTATTAATTTGCTAAGCATTCATGATTAAAAATGTTCTGTTAATTTTTTTTATACTAATTTTTTTTAAAAAAAACTTGAAGTAAATGAAGATACCCTGAGGTATATATTAGGTATTATTACAGGCAGCTGTATATTACTATATATCAGGGAAAGAAAATTTTTTTATAAGATAGATAGAGGAGCTTGGGGCTGTAGAACTTCATTGATGTACCGTTTGCTGTTCAGATTACCCACAATTCGTAGCAATTGAGATTGTCCATGATATGCCATGGCACTCCAGACCAAAACTCCAAGCGTTAGTCCGCTGTGGCGCTCGATAATGCACTCCGAGGGTGGCGTTCACCGGCATAGTGTCTGACACGAATGTGACCATCATGGAACCACAAATTAAAGTGGGATTCATCAGAAAACACGACACGCTGCCAATCAGCACGCTCATACCTATGCTGATTAACTAATTGTAGCACCAGGCGGCGACGGTTCAGCGTGAGGGGGTTCCTGTATAAAGGAGTCCTTGCGCGCAATCCACTGTGACCACTGTGCTGCTAGTTGTCTAGAGGGAGCCGTACGGCTCGTCAGCGCCATGCGGACCAAGTGTCTATCATCGCGAGCTGATGTGACATTTCTTAGTCCACTCTCGGATTTGAGAGTTGCCCGACACTCGTCTGTCCACTGCTTCCAAACACGCATCACTGCGCTGCTGTTACGCTGCACGATAAGACAATCCAGCTTCACGAAGGCTGATGATTCTCCCCCGTTCAAACTTTGTTAAGTTGTTGAAATCTCGCTCTCTTTCGTCGAAGAGGCATAATTAATGACTGAGCTAACGTTTACCACTAGCAGAAAACCTCCGATAACCATACACGCCTCGTTAAAGCCGTCTATTTATTCAGATCCATCCGCCGTTATAGAGCGCTGCTCAGCATACGCATGCGCTACGGGTCTGAAATTCTAATCATTTGCATATCATGCTCTGCTTTGCATTTCCTGAAAATTTCAGCTCACTCGCACAAGTCCTTCATAGTGTTGCAATTTTCACAAACATGAGTTTAGAAGCATGCAATTCATTAGATTTTGCAATAAATTGGTAAGAACGTCAAAATGATGTTGATCCAGTTCAGTTGATATATATTTAAAAAGAATAAGGCGTATGGTAAAAAAGAGCATCTTCTTTTAAACTAAAGTCTTTGCTGGATTTCTTTTGCAATGGGAAATAAACAAAAATGTGGTAAAATCAGTAATTGACAAAAAAATTATAAAAAGCTGAAATATAATAAAAATTATTCAAAATGAAAAAAAAGTAAAATAAATAAATAAAAAATATTTAAAAGTTGAAAAAAAAACTTTTAAACATGTCAGAGCTATTTTAGATAGTACTGCCAGTCAAGCCTAGAATAAGTGTGAATGGAAGTTAGTGCATAAATAATAATCATTTAAACTAGATTTTAAAAAATTTTCCAATTATCCAAACTTTTCATTATCCGAACCACGTTCAGTCCTGAGCAGTTTGGATAATTGGCGCTCTACTGTATAAGTTTAAATTGCAGTAACTTGTCAGTGTTACCTTTGGTGATAACTTTATTTTAGTGCAACTGAGGTAAATGTTGCGAGAGAAACTGGAAAACAATTTATTTTATTGATATTAATAGTTACTATCACCAGAATATAATAAAATTATTTTGAATAAAATATATAAGTAACTGGGTATGAACAATACTAAATTTAGTAATTTTTAAAGGAAAATCTGAAATTTAGGCATTAGCGTGGACTTCCTAAATTTGCTCAGAAAACGGAAATATTTGAAATGTCAATTTCAAAAATTAAAGTTGATCTATTACCCTTAAATCTATATAAAATGGACCAAATAGGTTGAAAATAATTTTAAAAATTTCTTAATGGTTATCCTGCAATTTACAAAATTTTTAAATATTGTGATAATTTTATCTACTTGATCATGTGACACCTTTTTGAAGCCATTAAATGAAAAAATTTTATTATTTTGTTTAAAGACTGCTCTGTAACTTTGAACATGCCAAATTCATTCTGGAAAACAGTGTTTCGACAGAAGTTGTTGCAGGCAGTATTAAACTGAGGGCAAATAACCTTATCAGTTTTAGAATCATTCTCAGGTGCATAAAATGCGTAAATTTTTAAAATGCGTAAATTTTTAAAATGCGTAAATACAAATAGTGATTTGTTATTTCTAAATTGCTTGAACATGAATTGCTATCTGTGATTTTTAAATTACGTTAATATAAAATGTGATGTGTGGTTTTCAAAATGTGTGAATATAAATCGAGATGTGTGGTTTTAAAATTGCAAGAAGACTCACAACATATGATTTTTTTAAAGCCCGTGAATAGGAATCATGATGCATGATTTTTAAATTGCGAGAAGAGTAACAACATATAAGTTTTTAAACGGCAGAACACGTATCGCAATATGCGATTTTAAATCTCTAGAAAACGAATCGCAACAGATGATTTTTAAATTACGTTAATGTTAATACGAAATGCAATGTGCAATTTTAAGATCGCGTAAATATGAATTACGATGTGTGACTTTTAAATTGCGAGAATAATCAAAACTTTTTTTAAAAACGTGGAAATACAAATCGCAATGTGATTTTTAAATCATGTGACAACAATTACAATAGGTTGGGTGTGTGTTGTTAAATTTAAACGTGTTTATGGGACTAATTATGAAAAGAATTCAAAATATTAATGCAAAAATAAAAAATTAATAAGATTAAAACATCCAAATGGAAAAATGCGCTTAACAGCAAAGAAACCATGATTACTATTATAATGATTACTATTATAAATATTTATTTTGTTAGGATTATTCTCAACTGGTTAAATTTTTATAAGTATCTTTTTTCGGGAGGAGGGATTTGAATAAATATTTTAAGTGATTTTAAATTTTAAAATTATTTTTTAAATAAAGACCTTTATTTAAAAAAAATGTACATTTAAATGTTTATTTTCTCATAATTTTCAATTTAAATTATAGAAGAAAAACTTCCAAAAAATAAATTTCACTCCTAAGAGATTGTCTTTTAGCATGCGTTTTTATTATGATAATGAGAGAGATCTCATATTTTGATAATGAGAGAGAATTACTTTTTGAAACATACACATGAAATAGTAGGTATAAGACGATCATTTAAAATCTGCTGAGGACAAAATTCAATTATTACATATCTTGATAAATTTTTACGGTGCTAAGTAAGTGTCCTTTCAAAACTCAAGTTCTCTTTTCAGAGAGGAAGCGCTCTGCCCCTTTTTATTCCTAGGGAGAACTCTGTACTTACTAAAACTAAAACCATATAAATATTAAGCATTCAAAATAAAAAAATTTAAAAATTCTTATAGACAATTATTTAAATAATAAAAAATTATTTAAAATATTTTAACCCAATATTATGGAAGTAATATATTGAACAAATAATATATACTTCACACGCGAAGCTAATAATTCGCAATTGATTCGTGATTATATAAATTATATATAGAAGAGGTAGTTATTAAATTATAGTAATTTTCTTAATTAAAAATTATTAATTTAACAAAATATACAATATTAGAGTAACATAATTAAATTTATCAGATTGATTGCAAACTACTTAACCCATGCATTTTAATTCGCCAAGGTTAAATATAGCAAAATATATTTATGTAATAAAACAAATATTTCATTGTGGTATACAATACTCCAGAAACAAAGTAATTTATTTCTATAGGGGTGTCAGATGCACCATAATGTATGTAAATATACAATTTAAAAACTTTTAAAATAAAGCAATAGATGCATACACACAAGCAACATTAAAGATCAACTTATATGTTTTTAAAATTTTAAAGAAAATATTTTTATTTAATAACTTTGACAATATAAATAAATTTTTCTTCATCTATTTAAAATATGTTCAGATAAACAACACAAACTCAAGACTCATTGCATAATATTAATACATTACTTTCACATATTTGCCAAAACAATAATGACCTTGAACTCAATATGCATTCAGATAATATGTATGTCATAATTCACAAAATATTTTTAAAATATTAATTATAACCAATAGTTTAAAAAAAATCATATAGAGACAAAAAGTTAATAAATAATTCAAGTTGATTTCATAACTGATGACCCATATTCATTACCGCTCCCCACAGGGAAAAGGGTGACAAAAAGAAAATTAAAAATGTTGCAATGACAATAACGCAACATCAATAATTTCTTTGCTACATAAGAAATATTAAAAAATTACTTTTATTTCTTTCGCATCTGAAGTTAATTAAAATTGCATAATTCCATGAATAAACATATATCATCGTACTTACCTGAAATATGTAAACATTAATTTATAGCAACAAACAAATAACTATTTTATATTCAATATCAGGAACGATTTATAATATATAAACCACAGAAATTCAGCAATAAACTAATATCAACCGATAAAACTGACAGATTGTTATAAAATCCTCAGCTAACTGGAGAAGAAAGAAAAAAAAAAAACAAATAACGGTATTTTTTCATTGTGCAGATCACTACCGGGTTACAACAATAGGCACAAATTTCTTCAACATTTGTTAAAAGTTTTAAATACAGATCGAATTCAAAATAATAGTTTAAAATTTAAAAAAAAAATTAACAAGCATATAAAATCTTACACAATTACAAATGAATAATAATGAAGAGATGAAACACTATAAGCGCATCTGCTAAATTTATAATGAAGATTGCACAAATCTTGTAAATACGAAAAACATAAAGAAACACTATACCTCACTAATTTTGTGAAATTCAGTAATGAGTCAAAAAATATGCACTTTATAATCATTTAATGAAACTGTATTGTTGATCACAGCGGCTAACGGTAGAACAAAACTACTAAAAGTTGAATGGAAATTGGGACAGAAATGCTTTCTAACTTAAAAATAGTTAAATACAGAAACATCATTTTCGATTACGAACGATTTCCCATTCTAAAACCAAAAATATATCAAAACAATACACTTATTAATTTTGAAAATTACTAACATACCTGTGCAGAGTCCGCCATATTAAAAATTACCTATAAAAATAAAAATAACAGAAACTAACGGCACCAAATTTGATACTTTGTTAGACAACTTTCAATCTTTTTAGTTTAAAAAATCGACGTGGGAACGCTTCTATCGCTAACAATAAAAACGAAATAGTTTTTTTTAAGTGGCATGCGTCACCTGTAGGCAATGTAAGGAACTTAGAAAAAAGGTCTCAGTCTGTTTATATGTTAGAATGGTTAACTGCGTAAAGCTGCAGATGGCGCTATTGGTGAGATATAGACGAATGTTTACTTTAATAATGAAACGGACCCAGAAGTTTTTTTTAAGTGGCATGTGTTACCCGTAGGCATTGAAAGGAACTTGGAAAAAAGGTCACAGTCTGTTTATATGTTAAAATTGTAAACTGTATAAAGCTACAGATGGAGCTATTGGTTAAATAATGGCTAATGTTTATTTTAATAACGAAACGAACTCTGAAAGAGACATTCACATCCCGCACTGAATATTCGCGATTGCAACGCTCGAATACTCCATTCTGGAGAAAACGCTGGTTCCGAGTACCGAGCAGAGTCCTTGTCGCTGTATTACATTTCAAATTTAATATTCTGAGAACAGAAATCCCTCTCAGAGATACTCAGACAGAAATAATTTCTTTAATGACTGTGAAGGAAAAGAGTTAATTTTCAAAACATTCTCTTAAAAGTTTTGCCAGAAGTATTTTAGTTTTCTGAAGACACTCGCCAGAATATTCTTGCCTGGCCGGGCTGCCGGAATGTATATGATTGAATTATGCTGTTCCCCACTTCTATTATACTCTTCGCATTTAAATTGTAAAATATAGATTTCAAAATTTTGACGATACTTACTACAGACTCAAATTTATTTATAATCAGAAACTTAGATTTGTATTTCAAATTTGACGTTGTTATATCATCTTATGTGTTTTTACGTGTGCAAGAAAGCGAAAGAAATAAAAACAGCATTTGAGAATATTGCTTAATGAAGCTGCTTTTCGCAACCTGGAAATGCTTTTATGTAATTAGTTGCTTTACTTAACATTCTAAACTTTGAAAAATAAATTATATGGAAGTTTTGTTTTCTATTGATTCAAATAAATGTAACGTCATATGAAAGAATGCTTAGAATCAATTTCTTCTAATTTTTAGACTTGCATATTTTGAAACGGTTTTATCAAGATCAATACTTTCATTGTTAAAATAGCAATTGCCAACTTTGAAAGTCGAGCTTAGCTCATAGTTAAACCAAGGCATTCACGAGACTCCACTGAAACACAATGAATATAAAAAATCCCTAATTGAGTTTAAGGAAGTTAATTAAAAACTTTTTATTCTATTACAAACTGTATGGATATGAATGAAGTGCTTTTCTTTCGCAATTTTGACTTTTTTCTGAAAACTCCTTCAAGTTGTTTTTGGCTATATTGGTGATAATCATCAATATTTATTGTAATTAAGAAGCATATTTAAAATATCGTTACCAAGATATTTATAAAGTATCGATATTCCATGATATATCACCCAGCTTTACTCGTTAATCGTACATTAGCAGAGAGAAAAGAATTCAATTTTCTACGTTTCTTTCGGTTTTAGGAAGCAAGCTCGTTATTTCTTACACTCTGTCAACCATACCTACAAGAAGCTTTTATTATTATTTTTTTTAATTTCAACGTAATTACCAAAACAATTAATGATCGCAACGCTCGAATATGGTCATCTGGGGACAAAACGGATTCCATGCCTAAGGGCCTCCCTTTTACCCATCCTTCTTTGCTCAGATGTATGGAGATTTATTACGATGTTTTCTCCTTTCCTATTACTTTTCGTATTTACATAGTCAAATATATTATTTTTAAATTTTCACGATGCTTACTTTAAGTATTATGTTTAAATCAATTTTGAGTTCCACATAGTTTCCAAACTTAAAATATTATTATCGATTTAAAAATTAAAACAGAAACTAACGTACTACCTAAGGAGCATTCAAACTGCATGTCATTGCCCTATTTATAGAAAAGATACCCTATTAAAAAGTAAAAAATAAATTTCAACTTCATAAACATTCAAAGAGGAAACAAATTTATGAATATTCTTAATAGCAAAGTTAATCTACACGGTAAAAATTAAAACTAGTACAAATATAATTTTATTTTTAATGTTATAAAAATTTTTCAAAACTCTGTAATTAATTAATATAATTGTACTTATTTTTAAATTTTCTTTCAAATTGAGATTATGTAATATACAGATAAAAAACTACTTAAGTTTTATTAAATTATTAATGAAAAATGCAGGATGAAGTTTTATTTTTTTATGTCCAAACTACATTGAATGTATAAACACTATTAAAATTTTCAGCTTATATTTTTCGGTTTTTGCTAGTTTTTAAAAGGAATATTATTTTCAATAACTCAAAACTACCTCATATATATTTTTTTGTAGTATTAGTAGTAGTAAGTAATACATGAAGTACATAAATAAATACTTAAATTGTTCACAACATTTCTGTATACCAAGTTTTATTTTAAGAAATTATATGTCAAACTTCTGCATTTTAAATACATGAAAATATCTCTTAATACTACTATTATCTAAGTCATTGATTGTTTTCATCACATTATCTATTAAAATTATAAAATACTTCTTTTTGCTGTAATATTAGGCATCCGATACATAATATCATAACAAACTTTACTCACATTATTTTTATTAAAAAGTCATCAATAAAATAAATTTAAATACATATGTGATACATTTGAATAATAATATATAAAGAAAAGCCAATAAGACTGGGTTTTTTTTTAAAAAAATAAAAGCTGGTCTTCTTCAGAAAAGACCAGTTTTTTTGCAGGTCAATTATGTAACAAATATTCGGTGTTTTTTTAGATAAAGTAAGTTTTGAGTCTTATTTTGTAACTTAATTAATAGTTAGCTCTAATTAATTAGCATATTTGAAGACACTCCCCGGAACTATTAAAATGGACACTTAAGTACGTGAAAGTCCAATCACTGAAACGAAAGTTATTCAGGGCGATATAATTTTACTTAATTTTCTGTATTGCTGTGAAGCAGTAAAACATAGAACAATAGTTTTATAATGTCATTCAATACATTATTTACTTAGCAATGCATAAATACTAAATAAAATTATTTCAGCGAACTCTGTTATCATCCATTTTCCTCCCTCTTACTCCAAAGTATATTTTATGTTCAGCTGATGTTTTTGACTATTTCGCAAATTTATTTAAGAAGTAATACTATATCACAACTTTTATTGATATTTTTTCCTTTCTTTATACAATGGGTTTTCAGAGAAATTTTATATCATTACTAATTTTCAAGTCTTTAATTTTAAAATGTACTCTAAATTTTTTTTAAAAAATTGAGCTTATTTTATCAAAATATCAATTGGATTTGTCAACTTGTAAAATATATATATTTTTAAAATGTGTAACTTAAGTCATTTGTGTAGATGTAGTTAATTTACGTCGCACTAGAACTGCATAACGGGCTATTGGCGACGGTCTGGAAAACATCCCTGAGGATGATCCGAAGACATGCCATCACAATTTTGATCCTCTGCAGAGGGGATGGCACCCCTGCTTCGGTAGCCCAACGACCTGCACGTGAAGTCGAGCACTTTACGGTAGAACAGTTTAACGAGGACCAATACCGAGGGTCAGCCACCCGCACACTGACCGCAGCCAGTGATGCTGGGAACCGTGTCTTAACGATCAGTCCACTGCGGGACTTAAGTCATTTGTAATTTCACAATTATCATTCATTATTCAAATTATGAAATTGTAAATTAAGAAAACCACACTTCATAATCAGGCCCGTCGCTAACCGATTCGAGAGGGGGGTGTTGAAGTTTATTTGGCCGACTGTCATATATACAGGGTGTCCCAAAACAACCGCATAAACTCTGCACAGCTAGATTCCTCGTTGGGAGTACATAAAAACTGCCCAAAGAAGCGTTCCTGTACGATCCATAGCTTACGAGAAAAATACGAAAAACAAAGTATGACGTCACAGCTGGTGCAAGAAAAAAAACACTTTATTGGACATATCAGCAACAGTATTTGCATATGTTTCCAGACGATAATGTTTAAAACGGACACTTTGAACAACTGATTTAAATTATGCATTGTATACTGCTGTTGATATGTTCAATAAAGTGTTTTTTCTTGCACCGGCAGTGACGTCATACTTTGTTTCTCGTATTTTTCTCGTAAACTATTGGTCGTACAGGAACGCTTCCTTGGGCAGTTTTTATGCACTCCCAACGAGGAATTTAGCTGTGCAAAGTTTATGTGGTCGTTTTGGCACACCCTGTATATGTTAGTAAAAAAATTCATAGTAGGAAAATAGCTTTTATCAATTGAAAATATAAATTATTTAATAATTTGTGATATTTAAACAGAATTTAACAATTGAAATAAGATATTTTGAATAATAAATTATTCTATATTTAAAATTTATAAATTCTTTAAAAAAGACTCATGTAAGTTCATCACTTCCTTTAAAAAATTACTTGAATCTCTAATTAAGAGTTAATATAATTCAGAGAATAATTATCTGAATTTTATGACACATTATTAGCTAACTAAAAATTAAGGGCACTAAAATTTTTTAAATTTTTGTCGTGGAAATAATAATACAAGAAAAATGGTTTTCGAGATTTTGGCTTGTATTATGGATCATCTTGATTCGAATTATCATAAATGGTTACTCTTGGAGGAGAAAAAAAAACTCAATTGGAAAACTCACATTTCACAGAAAGATTTGTCGAGTCGGGTCTGACACAAAATCCAAAATGGACGAAACTCAGATAACATTGAAATCCGTTTAAATCTCATCGCCGATGAAATATCCGACAATAAAAGAATTTCGTCAAAGTCGAGTTTTTGGCTAGTGTAATCGGTCATCTTGCTTCGAATTATCATGAATTGTTACTTTTGGAGGGAAAAAAACTTTTGGTTACTGTTGGAGAAGAAAAAAAAAAAAAAACTCAATAGGCCAAGCCGAGCTTCGAGATTTAGACTGGTTTGAGAGTATGATTGGACCTACGAATATAAATACGCCTTAAGCTACTTTTGTCTCCTTCGCGAAACGTAATCTAATAATCGTAATCTGTTCGTCTTGAACAACTAATACTAAAAAAAAATAATAACAACAATGATAAAAAATAAATAATAAAATGCCGACTCAACTTGAATTTGTGGACTCGATGGAATCGCTGGGGGTGAGGCACCCCTCTCACCCCCCTCCTGTTGATGAGGGGCCTGTACGTAATAGCTAAGTTAAATTTACTTTTGAATTGAGTTGAAAATTTACCATAACTTTTTTTTATATAACTAATAATATAACTATATAACTAAGTCATTCATTTCCAAAAATTTTGAAATAAAATTATATCTCGAATTTTTATATTGTTATTTTTTGTAATAATTGAGACAATAAAGAAAATTTTAAAATATTCAAATTACTTACTTGCATAAATTTTTTTTTCACTTCTTTTATCACTGAAATTAAATGGGAAAATACTTACGTAACTTTATCCTTTTAGAATCTGAAATTTTACTTACAAAACACTGGAAACAAAACCCAAAGGCACCTGTAGAAATATTTTCAGTGAACAAAAGAGTGAAACAAAAAAAGCCTTTATGAATCTCAATTAAAAAAATTTGCCAATAATTTTTTGTAATGTAAAAATAATTTTACATTGGGACATCAGAAATTTTTAACGATTCAATAATTAGTTGAAGGTACTATGTGCTTTTATTTACTTAAAATTTAGATAACATTTAAAAGTCAAAACCAAAAAAAAAGTAATAAATATTGCATTTTATCAGAATTAAATTCACACAAACATTTAATTACATACAAGAATGAGACAAAAAAACATAACATATTTTTTTACTATAAGTTGCCTTTTGTATTGATCCAAATTTGACTACCATCAGTTACTTTTAAAAACTCTTGCTATCACTAAATTTTTCTTTAAAATCAATCAATTCCATTGTTTGTATTTTGCTGATAAGAGTTTATGCATTACGAACATAGTAAAAACATACATGACATAAAAGGTAAACGTCTTAAATGGGACATTTCAAAAAAAAATAAGATGCAATTGCACATGCTCTTACAAAGAATATACTAGACCTTTCAGATGAAAGTTTAAACAATATTCTTTTCTAAATTGATTAGGAATTTTTATCATAATGTAAATGTTATTCAGCCAAAAGAACTTTTTACGATTATAATTATTTTACAATTATATTATTTTAAACATGATAAAAATAAAAAAGCATAAACTTTTTGTCTCAAATTTCAAATGAATAACCATGTGAAAAAAAATTAGAATAAGCACAATGTCGATAGTAAAATCCTCACGAGTTTGAGCTAAAATTTAAAATCAGCATTAAAAGAAAATTGCTTCCGATATCATACCGAAAGATAAAAAATTACCAAATTTTAAATATATTCAACTGTTTTCATGATACTTAAGCACTATCGACTAAAAATATTTTTTAACGTCACATTTTAAAAAATTGTATCAATGTAAATATTATACCTGACAAATAAAAATTTTTTTAAAATGTTGAAGATTGTTGTTGTTGACAAAGTTGTAAAAGAAATTACACACTGCAGTAATTAAAAGAAAAAATTTATAATAAACATAACTATTTCACAGCATAATTTTATTTAAAAACAAAACACATTGTAAAATAAATTTCATCCAATTGTAAATGCAATACATTACCTTCATTGTTTAAAATTAACGTCTGCAGTTTAAAATTAACGTTTGATACAGTTTGAGTTTACTCTTTCAATTGTAAGTCTTTTTTACTTGAAAATATATTTCCAAGCAGTCATTAAATGCTTTTATGAAAAAATTCAGCAACAGTTAATAATGTATGCGCCTCAAAAAACAGGGATGAACCTCACAGGTTTCACTCTTTCTTCACACTTCAACATGACATCATCTTTCTTCAACATGAGGACTTACTGCCACAACAGATTTAAAGTGGTCCTTGCTGATTATCCCCACTGGTTAAATCATTCGCAGTAAGGATCGAACTTAGAACTCCCCGCTTTCGATCAGAGTGTGCTATTTCCATTTGCAGTATCCAACAGTTCATCGCACATTGAATCAGCTCCAAGAAGTTTCTTTATAGTGGATTTTCAAGATCAAACGCTATACAGAAATTTAAAAAGAAAATAAATTAAATTTTGCAATGAAAAAAAAAAACAAATTTAAAACTATTAAGCATTGAATATTTATTTGAAACTTTAATTATTTAATTTTAAAATGCTTTTAAGAAATTGTAATATCCTTTACAATGAAATTGAATGGGTAAGTTCCGGTATCGATACCAGCTCCAAAAAAATTTCATTTGTGCCACACAAAAAATAACACAGTGGGGAGGAGATGAACTAAAGAAAATTTAGCTCATAAACACTCCCAAGCAAACTTTCACAGATTTAAAAAAAAAAAAAAAAAAAAAAAAAAAAAAAAAAAAAAATTCAAATTGCAAAACCCTTTAACCCTTTTATCGGACCTGAAAATAACTACTCGCTATGTGGCAAGTCAACAAAAAGAGTGCCGAAAAGTATTAAATAACCAATTGCTTATTTTAAAAATCGTTTAATCTAAAAGTACGTCAATGTAAAAAGATACTATGAGAATTCAAAATCATCAATTTATGGTTGAAAAAACCACGTGGAAGGAGAATTCTTTAACAATTCACATATTTCAAAGTTGTAATATATATATTAAATATATTTTGCCCCTCCCCCCAAATATTTCTACAAAACATTCTTTAAAAGTCAGTATGCATAGCTAAATTTTGTCACATATTTATTTTTTTTATTGTTTAATTAAATTTTAACAGTCACAGATTATTTCTAACAAATATTTATTTAAAAAAATTATTAAACATTAATTATTTATTAGACTAATTATTATAATAATAATAATTATTTATTAAACTAAAAAAGAACATCATAGAAAGGGACAAACTCGAAAGGTATAACCCCGGTCAAACATTTACATATTTTTTTAAAAAAAATTTGCAAGTTTAAAATCTATTTGGCACTTTGGCGATTGTAGTCGGCGCGACAGATCACGATACTCATATATCCCCAAGAAATTTAAATAAAAATGTTTAATTCTTGATTTTACAATATTTTAGACATGAAATTTTAATACGGTAACAACATTGTTTGTATTAAACTTTAAACATTCCAGAATGTAATGGTTTTAACTGAGCTGAAAGTAGCAGATTATTAATTTTCTAATAGTTTTAACTTGGCTAATTTGTTTACAGACAATTTATCTTTTTCATTGTTGCAGAAAAACTTTGTCACAGACGAATTACTAAGCGAACGTTGTTTTACAAACATATTCTGAACAAATTACAGTACTTATTATTTATAGTTAGACAATAGGTTTTAACACAGAATGCAACTACTACGTGCGAACAATGTCAAAAATGATCACAATTCATAATATTTACTGATTTTATTAGATACATGATTTTTAACTAAAGCAAAAACGTTACTTTAACGTTTTATGTAACTATCATTGAAATTTATAAAGTTTACTAACAATTACTAAATAAGTACCTTAAGTTCCTTAAGTAGTTGTAATGAAAGCTGCCAAGCTCGATAGATATGGCGTCGTAAACAAGTATGAAGTTACAACTCAACAACTCAACAGTTGAAAAAGTTTTTCGAGTTCTATCATTCGCGAACAGGATTTACTTCCACAAATATTTTCTTGCGTTTTCTAGAATAAAATTGCATTGGCTAATAATGATATTTTAAATAATATTTAATTTATTGTTTTCTTTTATAAATAAATGTTTATTTTTTAGTAATATGCGATGCCCTTTCATAAAAAAATGACGCTGGAAACAAAAGTCCTGAAATAGATGATAATTTTAAAAGTTCGAATGTTAGATTGAATACTATTTAATGTTATATAATATTAGCTCTAATGTTAGAAGATATGATTCAGGAGTCTAGCATTTTCTAGCACGGCAGTATTATATTGTATCTCTCTTATGTTGGATAATATCATTTTGCTACCTGGGAAGGCTTCAGGATTTCTAAGCGCTTGAATCTTTTTTACACGTTCAAGGAGGGCACTAGACTTTGCCCGACGAGGGGTCAAGTCTCCCCTGACAGGGGGGCACAAACAAATTAATTCAAAATGTTTAAATTAAAACGCATTTTGTAATTTCACATTTATTTCTCACATCATTTTTTTGAAGTGTGTTTCGAAGAAGCTAAAATCACTCATTATGATACCATTATGTGCAGATTCATTATAAATCTAAATCACATTTTTTTTTCCTGTTGTCGATGTATTTTGTACTGTATGGTGCAATCTACCACAAACTGTAAGCTTAAAAATTACTTCTGAAAAATTACTGTCGCAGTCACAGCTCTTTCAGAAAATTTTCACGCTTCTTCCTCTCATAACATAAAAAATTCTCGATAATAAAACTTTTAAATTTCACATACATTTAACGAAATGTTTAAAGAACATTTTGATAGGAAAATTTTAATTATCGATTGACTTTGGAATGTTTTGAATGTTATTATTTGAATGATAAATTCAATTTTCTCTTCTGTGACGCGTAATGGTTCAAGTTTTCAAACAAAGTTACATTTTTACATTCTTATTTGAAGTACATTTTTTTCAACCACGTATTCTATCTAAAGATATCATGCTCCGTTGCGTACAAACTTCGAAATGGTTATGGCCATTGAACTGTAAAATTCTTCTTTTTTTTTTTAAATTGTTATATAATATAATTTTACGGACAAAAAAAGGACTATTTTAATCAAGGGACCCGATGCAAATATATATGTAAATAAATATAAAGAGACTTTAAAAATTTCCCCCTGCGATTCTTTTTTTTTTCTTCCAAAGATGCTTTTAAGTGAACAACTATGTTCGACAAAATGCTAATTTCTTCATATGAGAAATACAGCTAGTCCATCGGCTCAAAATATAAAATTCAAACAACATAGCATAAATTTTTAAAAAATTTTAATTTGCTCCCGAGAAACGAATATTTACTGATTTACATTTCAAAAATTTTGCCACATACGGCTACTGTTTGCTTGCCTATGTCTTCTTTTCTCTGCAGAGCTGAAAGCAGACTTTCCACCAAGATTTCTGTTTCGCTCTGTGGAAGCTCTTTACATATTGGCATGCGCCTGCAACGACTAACCTTTCATACAGCTAATTAAATATTGTTTACCACAGATCAACACGAAATATTCCTTCCTCTACAAATTCAATTTACTTTTTCTTTCATAGTAATGAAATTTAAGTTAAAAAAATAAACGAAAAAAATTAAGGTAGTGGGTGACCAAATTTCGAAAAATATGACCTTTTCTATATTTCTCAGAAACTATTGGACCGATTTTGCTCTAATTTTGCATTTTGCCATTTAAAACTCCATTCTTTCAAATGATGTATACCTCATTCAAATGATGCATACCTCTTTCAATGACTGTCTAC
The DNA here is from genome assembly GCA_949128135.1 of Parasteatoda lunata. Classification (NCBI taxonomy): domain Eukaryota; kingdom Metazoa; phylum Arthropoda; class Arachnida; order Araneae; family Theridiidae; genus Parasteatoda; species Parasteatoda lunata. The sequence continues at coordinate 63,824,390 of OX421980.1, read as the reverse complement.
CTCACAATTCTCAAGTTTTTCGACTATCATTAAATAAAATAACAAAACAAAAAATAATATTTACTAAAAGTAATATTTTGCACGGAATTATCTTTAGAAAAGTAAATTTTATAATTGTATGCAAGACTTTTTTCAGTTCACTTGATACATTTTTGAGATAAGGGGAAATACGCAAAAAGTAAAATTAACATAAGATGTCCAAACTTTGGACCGCGCTCCTGACCAAACTATTGGGACCATATTTCCCAGATTGTGGCTACTCCATATGATTTGAGGGTCAGAAATCCGAAACCATCGAAAAAAAGGTATTTTTAATTAGATAAAGTACGTTTTTGTGCCTATTTAATTAGTAAATTTTACGGTATCCTATCGAACCGTTAAGAATGAGTCCTAGAACATAACGATCTGATCATTAGATAAAAAGTTATTCCGGTGGGGTGGGTCTATTTATATTTTTACGCACTGTACATCAATTTGAAGTATATGACAATATTGCTGATAACAGCAAAATATTTTTTAATTTTTTTTTATAGGACGATTATTTAGCTAGTGGTTATCCACTTATACATGCTTTAATAACTTAACGGATTATGATTAGAAGAGGAAAATAAGGTGAAATGATGTTCACTTTCTATATTAATAACAGACTTAAATAAAAGCGTATCCAATTTTGTCCTTTTTCGTATAACTTTGTCAATTTTAATAACAGAAAAATGCATTTTCCTCAGATGAATTTTTGCCACTGTAGCGGAAAGCTAATATTTTTTCTAACTCGTTATAAATAAAGAATTTTTGTATCTTAAATGTTAATATTTTGAAGCTATTGTAATATTGGACTTCTCGCAATATGAATCTCGATAAATCAAGTTTTTACTGTATTTAAAATTTTTCAAAAATACAAAATAAAAGTTTGATTTAAAGAATAAATGTTTGCCTCAATAGAAAGTGTGTTAAAAGTTTACTAAACTAATTATAAATGTTGCACAAATTTCCAAGAAAAAAATTACAATCTTTAATGTATACTTTATTTTTTATTTCAATTGAGTATTTTTATTTTAATGTTTTTCTTTTTAAACACATTAAATTGAATATGTATTAATCGTCAATATTACTAATGAAAAAGAAAGGTAAGTGGAATAAACCTTGTAATGGACATTTACAAAACAGAAATAATTTAATTCTAAATGATTATATGAGATAATTTTTCGTTTTTATTTCGTACAAAATTCTTGCCAAATGAATAAACAAATACATAAAATTTACTATTTACCAAAAATAAGTAAATAATAAGAAAAATTTAATAACAATGAATTTATTGTAAGACTTAAGATATTTGCTTTATTTTAGTACTGGTATTAATTTATGCAGAAGATTTTTTTTTTTTTTGCTTTCAATACTGAAACCCGTAGTTTTGTAATTTCGAGCAGAACTTAAGAGTACAAAGGAAAAACTTAGCAGGTATAGGTATTACAAGTCTAATTTGAGTAATTCCTATCTGATTAATTCTAATTTGCTGTTCATATTTGGAAGTATGGAAGCTGGCGCATGCATACATTAAACTTTTTTAATTTAATTTAACGGACAGATGATGATAGTAATTACTCGATTTCAGCATCATACTCCCAAACCACCCAACCATACAACCAATGGACCACCAACCAATGGAATTTTATGACGCTGAATCAATAGTTAAAAATAACTATTGTATCAGTATAAGGTTAGAAAGGAGCGATTAAACTTGAAATGGGCCGGATCATGCTATTAGCCGAAAATGACATCACTGCATGTTGGAAGGGAGAGGGTGTGTATTGGCTGACGTTAGCACGATTTTAACGACAAATTTCGTTTTCACATGTGCTTTGGTTTTATTTCCTCCTTCTAAATGCTTACGTAATACAAGGCCGTCTTTGGGGAGGGGGTAGGCTTATATCCTCGTCAGTATTTCAGACAATATTTATGTTAGAATTGATTTAATTCATCAAAGTTAAAAACAAGAAAAATAAAACTAATTAAAATTTTTGCAAATATGAGAATATTTTTTCTCATGATAGAGAACTGTTGTAACTATGTATTTTAATTTCATCCTGAAAAATCGGACCCCTGAATAGCTCATAAGTCCCTGATTTATCACAAGGCCCGAGAGGCCCAAGTCCCTAAGTATTACAATTTTTTTCTTCTCTTTTGTGCTTTTCCTTAAGAATTGTCTATCAGAGTTAGTTATAAGTTAACGAAAACTGAAATAAATGCAAGCTCAAATTTACTAACATATCACAATTTACTTGTGTTATATATAATTTAAAAACACTTCATAATCAAACAACATGTAAATTTAGTTTAAAGTAACGACCACGGACTCCCCGACAGTTCTGTGCATAGTGCATTTCTACATCAGGCCCTGTTGCCCATGACGTAATTAGTTTAATATCTGCGACTTTGATTGTAGAAATGACCACAAAACTGTGCAAAATGTGAAGTCTTTATTATTTTTTAATAATTTTAATCATTCAAAGAAATATTTATTTAATTCCATGCCTTACACATTATATACCCATTTGCAACATAATCAAAACAAAATATTATCTACAGTCATAGTATTTATATTAATTACCTATCGTGACTTATAAAAACTTAATCCCAGTAATACTTGTTCTATTTCTTGCCATCAGTGCTTTTCTTAAACTCAGTTTACTGCATTATTGTTTTGTATTGAACAGCCATTTCTTTAATTTTTTAAAACATTAGGCTACTAAACGCATTTGAAAACTAATGTAGTGATATATCTTAAGACTAACAAAATTAATAATAAATTTATCAAATAGAAAAGAAATTTATAAGAATACTTGTTTAATGGCAAAAATTTTAATAAAATTCACAAGTGTTAAAATAAGCAATATTTTTAAAGTGCCTAAATCGTCTATAAATTATTTATTATCCTTAATCTAAATTATTTTTAATTGAAACTTAGATTTTGATCATAGACACAATTTTTATTTCAAGAAAACTGTTTATTTTAAATTGTATGAATACATACATATTTTTTTTTATGTACACCTATTTGCATATCAATGTTATAAAACTCAAAATAAACAGTTTTCTAAAAACTAAAAGTGTGTCCCCCTCACTCTACGACCAATATTCGTTTTAAGCATATTGAACTGTTTAAATTTTGCTTCAGAAAACCTTTAAACGTTCGAGAACTCTGTTAAGTCTAAAGATACTATCTTAGAATATTAAAAAAATGGGAGGTTAATGACTGAAATGTAAAAAAAAAATTAATTTCGGTTTGAATTGTGCTAAATTTTTTTATTTCACATTTAATAAAAAAGAAATGTAATGTCCCCACTTTAATACAGCACAATTAAACTCGATTTACATTGAAAATAAATCCTTAATTTATGGTATACTTCAGTGTTGTATTTTCACATCTTAAACCTTCACACTGGAAAATTGAACACAGAAAAAAAAAGTAGCAAAAAAAAAAGCATAAAAAAGAACACAAAATATATAAAAGCAAAATTTTTGAAAACAGCACCAAAAACAAAAAATCCCTTTAGCAACTATATGAATTGATGTGCTATTCTAATTTAGGCCGCTATGGAAATTATTTTTGAAACTATTACCTAATGTTGAAAGATTTTGTACAAACTATCAAAATTTTTAAGACTTTAGAATTCTTCTGAATTCATAGAATTACACCAATTGTGTTCAGACAATGCTATATCAAAAAAAGTTTTTTAAATGCATTAAACGAAATTTTTGCCAATATTATAAACTTGTCACAAAATTAACCTCATGAGAAACAATTGTTAACTGATACATTATCTATAATAACACTATTAAGTATCTTATGTAATTTTATAATTTTATACTGTTGAACTAAGAAAAATTATTATTATTATTATTATTAAGAATATGTATTAAAAGTTGGCTTCCACAAGCTTTACATTTAGCTTAGTATATTAATATGTTTTTAAAAAGACTTATTTACATTTGAATAGATATTTAATTTTATTAAATTCCCACCTGAATAAAATCAGTCATTGAAATCACATACTTGTTGAATTAATGCTTCTTTTTTCTGAGGCTTTCATTCTTTTCTTCATAACTCTTCTTATGGTTCTAGAATAAAGTGTCACTCATTTTCAAAAAATTTACAAATTCCAAGTGTCTGTGGCAAAAATGTGTAGTTGTTGTATCCAATGCAAGTAAATTTTATTCAAAATAATAAAATTTCAGCAGTATTTCATCAAATTTGCTAGAACTTAAACAGCGTGAAAATTAAATGGTGTTTCATAACACCATTTAATATTCATCACGTTTTGATTTTTGACGGTACCTTAAAAATCTAACGTGACGATAGAGCAAAACGGCTTTCAGATTTGTAATCAGCATAACAAATTACATTAGCAAAGGGAAATACCATGCTAGATGTCTATAGCTTGCTTATCATTGTTATAAACATTATCTAGTTTTCCAAATAATTACAGATGCTTGCAAAATATGTAGTGCAACCATGTTTGAACAAAAACAAAATGTTACAAAAGAAAGTTTTTATTTTCAACTTTGAACAAAATTTATAATAAAACATTGCGATAATTGAAATGAATAAATGAATTTTACAAAATTCCGTACATGTAGGAATACATCAGTGCCAATGCTACTAATTGTTTTAGTAATTTTCTTGACAATGCTAGTTATCAATGCATAGTTGCTATGCCAGGTACCTAGTTCATACATCTCTTCAACATACAAATCAACACCAATCGAATCATTTTTGTGACGCCTTTCCGTTTTGAAAAAGTAGTTGGCATTGCCTATATTCTGCATATCTTGTCTCGTAAGCAGATGGATTCTTTCAAAATTATCAGCCAAGGAGTTTCTAACATCATTAAACAACTTTTGCAAAGAAATTTCATCCGAAGAAAAAAATCAAATTCATTTCTTAATAATACAAAATTATTTCTGATCATTTTGTATTATTTTATGAATAAGCTATTAACTATAGTTCGTTCATCAGGAGTTAGCACTTGGCTCCACCTCCTCGGACGAAGAGTTCATTTAAGGACGGGGAGTATAGGGAGAAACGTCCCCGCGCTTGAAATTGTGACAATTACTGCTCGCCAAACGTAAACAGTGAATTATTTTTCAGTCACTTACTTCACTTTATCATCTGCTATTATATCTTTCGTTACTCTAGCTAGCTTTTTTGAGACATATTGCAGCAAAATGTCTCAAAAAAGACAGAATATTCACTCAAAAGAAAGAAATATCATTAAATTTATGAAACATTTAATGTTAAAAAATGCACATAAAAATTGCAAAATAAATATTTGTGACATACGATCGCCAAACAGCAACCTTGCTCAGGATTGTTCACAGCCTTCTCCCAAAAATAACGAAATGGTGTCGTCGGATACCACGTGATGAAGGCGGAGTCAAGGGCCAACTCCTGGTAAACGAACTATAATTACCAAGGCTCCTTTAAATATGCTAAAAAACAAAGATAAATGTGAGAATAGTAAAACCAAATCCAGTTGTAGACCTACCTTACTTTTAAATCAAAAATATCTGATAGTCGTTCAACAGCCGACCCAATATTTTGGGTTTACGACTACTAATGTTCAACTCCGTAGCCTTTAATTTTGAACCCAATCCAGAAGACAAGGGAACTCCTGTATCAAATATTGGATAAAATTCGTAACTAACCCGCATTAGCGCGCATGGAGCGAAAACCACGAAAACCTTCCACGTTTAGCCTGGCAGCGAGGGAACTCTAACCTATGATCCGTCTACCTCTCAGGATATTTCACGTCAGCACAGTGCAAGCCGGCACTATATATATATATATATATATATATATATATATATATATATATACAAAGAGAGAGACAGAGCATTTGCGTTATATTGAAAAACCACGAAAACCTCCCACTGTTAGCTTGACGTCAAAAGGAGTCTAACCTATGGTCCGTCTATTACTGCGGATATGTTACGTCAGCACTGTGGTCAGTGCAAGCCGGATGCGGAATTTGAATCGACCAGCCATCGCTGGGATTCGAACCCGGTACACCTCATTAGAAAGCGAGCGCTCTTTCCCTTGTCATTTGGGTTGGAATTATAATTATAAGGCTACGGAGTTAAACATTAATAGTCGAAAACACAAAAATAAGTCACGTACTGAACATTGGTTATAAAGTGAAATAAAATTTTAAAAAAATATGAGAAGGTAGTCTCATTTATTGTGAAGCCAGGTTGAAAAATCGACTTGCTTTATTCTTACAAAATATCCTGAGACGCAGAAAGAAACCAGAGAATTTTTCTAACAAAGATTCAAAATTATTTGTTAAGTTCGCTTACAGATGGCAGTGTTGATTAAGAAAAACCTAACGAACATAGTTGGTAGCACTTCTTGTTGAAGTTCCTTATTTTGTATCATTATTTGCTCAACTAACTAATTTTGAAACCTAGTTAAAAATGCCATGAATTCTAAAGCTGAACATAGAAAATTTCTATTATTTCGCTTATCTTTAATTGATTTCTAAACTGTCGCTAATTTTTGAGATACACGGTATTAAGGTTCCATAAGAAAATAGAAAATATACTCTTTTTAAGTATTACCATGATAAGTAGTAATAAAATAAGTATAAACTAATATCGAAAAAAACTTCTACAATCAATCTCTTTATTTATTTATTTATTTTAGTGCTTCCTATTTGTCCTCAATATTCTATTAAACCAACATACAATACTATTTTCAGTCTATTATTTTTAGTCTTATCTTAACAGTCTATTCATACTTTAACTCAGAAAGACAAGGATTATAATTCCTATGTTAAGTATTACGAAATATCATCTTTGGTTTAAAAATAAATAGAAAAAAAATGAACGAGGAAGAAGGTTTTACATTTATTTAGTTTTAAGATTTCACTTAATTATTAACATTATTATTAATTAACCATATATAAAGTATATAATACACACAAAATCTAGGGGTGTAAGTAAGAAAATAATTGTGCATAAATTATACACGTTTTTTACCCTAAGCAAGAAAATTATGAAAGGAAATTTTCAACTACTTGAGTTTTTTAAATTTTTACTGCGTAAAACATGAAACATTTTCCCATCATTATATATCCTTTCTTTTTACTTTAATTAATTTCATCCGCAAAGTAAAATAAGCTATTCAAAAACAGAACACTGAGTATGCTAGTATTTGATGAATTATACTTTATTTATTCAAAAATGTATAAAGTATAAAAATATTTTACGTAAAGAAAAATATCTTTTCAAGAAACTAAACAAATTCAAGAAATCAAATAAATGTTTCCACTATCTTTCCATACATATGTATGTGTGCGAACATTAACAAGCTAATTATCCAGGCTAATTATATTAAACACTGGTCACTTTAAACTTCTAATCTAATCTTCAAGCAGTTTTTACTAGTCACATAAATGAGAAGCCTGACTCGTAAAGATTAGTTGACACAAATGGAAACAACCCTCACAAAAAATAAGGTGCTTTTGAGATAAGATTGAGGTTGACAGGTGTAAAAAAATACATCTGAGGTAGAAAATAAGGTATTGTTTTGCACGAAAAATAACCATATCAATGAACTTTAATTTCAACCTCAATTACTCCTCATAAAATCATTCTCATATTTAGCTCAGCAATACTTTTACTTGAAATCAGGAGAAATTATTCACCTGTCAAATAAACTTATTATTGGCGTGTAGAAAAATAACAAGTACACGTTAAAAACAATCTCTCTAAGCTGGTCGCTCTAAGATAAGCAGTTTTCTATCATACTCAAAACAAACTCAAGTGAGAATAAAACCATTTCAAACAACGTGATTATAAACCTTGGCGGGTTTATTTTTCACGGTTCTTTTTAATTCAACTTCAAATAAACCCCAAATTAACCTTTACATCTCAAAACAACCTCAAAAACACTTTAAATGTTTCTGAGGGCTCTACCAGCTCTTCCTACAATACTTGTGTAAGACTTGCTCGTTAAAGATCAAAATTCTGTGACTTATTTCATTTTCAAATAAGTCTTATGTTGAGAATCATTTTTCAGTTCAAAAAATCCCTTTTACTTAAATTTTTTTAAAAAAATAGTAAATGGTACATTTAAATATAATAAAAAATAAATTAATAAATGTTAGTAGTAAATGGTAAATTTTGATATAATAAAATAAGAAATAGTAAATTTTAAACTAAATTTATCTCATCATCAGAGTTCAAAAAAGCAGACCCTAAGTTTAATATAATATATATATATATATATGTATATATATATGTATATATATATATATATATATATATATATATATATATATATATATATATATATATATATATATATATATATATATATATATATATATATATATATATATATATATATATATATATATATATATATATATATTTCATTAATATCTACACAGTAGCTCTAAGGTAAGTGACCAAAAATTAAAAGTTTCTTATCATTGAGCATCAATGTATCCCTCAGTGATGTGCTAACTTTCTTCGGGTAAATGAGGATTTCATGATTCTAAAATTACCTAGCAATATTTTGTTCCTTTTCCCCCCTCTTTTTTATTTTGATAATTTCCTTTTTCTTTTTTGCTTTTAAACAATCTCAGTTTATAACACTGGTTGAGGTTCTTTATCATAAGTACATACTACTGCTTTAAGTACATACTCATTTGATTTTTGAAATAATAAAGTTGCTTTTAGTTGTTGAACCTCTGAACCCAATATTCAAAATGAGTTTCAAATATTTATATTAAATTTAAATTTTAATAAAGATTCAATAATAAATTCAAAATATCTTCAAGCTGGTATTAACAAAACAGTTTTGATAATACGCAGCTGGCTGAAAGAATTCGCACTTTTTATCTCTGTTTCATCTTTAAATCTATTATTTTATTTAAAATCCATTTCATTAAAACACATTTTTATTCTTAAGGAAAAAAATAAAGATATTCAATTTCTTTTAAATAATTCTACAACTTCCATTGTTATATATTTAAAATATGAAAATTTTGAACGAACTTGAAATTTTTAGCGTAAAAGATACAAAGTGCTGAATAGAATTCACAAAAAAAGTTAATCTGCGAAAAAAAAAAAGAAGAATCGATTACAGCTTGATCTATTTGAAGAAAAAGTCCCTTCTCTTTTGTCATTTAGGATTTCAACTAAAAATAAATGGAGCATGAAATTGAAATCATTTCTTTTATTGTAGATTCACAAAATTCTCCTTATATCTGAGAATGCGAATGAGGTTCTGAGAAAAATGCGAAATTCTATTCCTCTTTCTTTCTTGCTTTACTTCCTTTTCTAAAGATCCATCTTTTTGTTCCTCGTAGAAAGCGTGTTATCCGATCTCTCTAATCATGTCCTTTTTTCTAACTTTTTAAAAAATAAATGAAATATTTAAACAGAAGATGTTGTTTTTCAGGAGATATTGGTGATTTAACTTTTTCTATAACCTTCATTTTTAAAGCAGGAATTGTTATCGCTCTCTCGTTGAGTTACATTCTCAGGGTGCAGTATTATTGATCACAGCTCTGCGTAACATGTAACTATGACAACCAAGACCATTTCCTTATAGCTCAGTACAAGCAAAACTCTTTCATTTAGTTTGGATTAACCATCCATTACCAAAAGAGAAAAGTACATTCATTTAATGTTCGCCTTTCAATCACAAAATGAACGAGAAAAGGACCCAAAAATCAAAGAACATCTTCTGTCAACGTCCTAACTTAAATTAAATCTGTCTAGCTTTATGTACTTCATCTGTTACTTTTAATTTCTCCCATGACTTTTTTGTATCTCAACATAGTAACAGTCCTAATTATTTTAGTTCTCAATTACATTTCATGATTCATATTAAGAGATTAAGTGGGTATAGATTGTTGGAATCACTGGGGAGTATTTTAAAAGTCTGGCACAGTGGCGACATCACAGTGACTAATACGCATGCCCGTATTCTTAATACAAATTTAAGGAGTTATCGAATAAACACCGTATAACTCAGGTTTGCTACTTCATTGGGAGCAAACTTTAGTGCTGGGGCTGATCGCTGTTTGTAGAGAGGTTGAAAAACAGGGAGCTCGTCTGAGTTTAAAAAGGAAAAACTCAAAAAACTGAGTTAAGATGATTATAGGCAAACCAGGTCAGTAGATGTTAAGCACGAAACATTACAAAGTATTTAATTTAATACGATAAAGAATCTTAAACAATTCTTTTAAATTTTTTATTGTCTTAAAAGCTATACTTTACATATTTAAACATATTTTAAGGCAGTAATGTTTACCTTTTTCTTAATTCATTGAATTATAACATTTCGTGAAATTAATTAATTTTTACTATTTTATCTGCACTCAAAATATTTCGTGATTTATAAGTATGTAAACAAACTTTTTTAATAGTCTGTGAGTTAATTTATAATATTATTTTTTAACGTTATATTTTATTTTTATGACTTAAATTAATTTATTATGAACATTATTTTTACTTCAACACGTGTTTACAAACACATATTCATTTGAAATTCATGAAACATATTTGAAATTCATTTGAAACATATTTAAACAATTCGAGTTTAATCTCAAATGTTTCGGTTTTTAATTTTTAACCAACTTGAATGCAATTTGATAATTAAAGTTAATTAACGATTATTTTTTTATATATCTGTTTATTATGTTACAATATTAATTTGTACATTTATATATTAGATTTTAAAACAGCTTAACATCATAGCCATACGTAGTTAAAACAAAAAGTAATACACAGTTTTACATTTTGTTAATAATTTAATAATTTATTATTTTGTGAATAATAAAATTTACTAATTTTCTATAAATTAAAGTTAATGAAATTCTAAATTATAAGAAAATTATTAAAAGAATATTATTTATAATTTTATATATCACTCCAACTTTCATCTTGATGTTACTGTTATCTTGTATGTTTCGGTTTTGAATTGTCCAGATTATAACTTTATTGTTCCAGTTTATTCAGTTTTTTGATAAAATCTAAATTGAAACCAGCTGTCTAACAGATTACAGATGAAAATAAAAGTTTAAGTGTATTATTGTTATTGTATTTAAAATGCAAGGGGGCTTGTATTTGAGTGAATTTATTGTGGAATATAAGGTTTATGAAATGGAATATAATGTAAATAAAATTCAACAGAAGTATACTATAACTAAAACTCAATACAGAACTTATGATTAGTTATTTTTAAAGTGTAACAGTTGAAGTGATTTCTGGAAAAATTTAAATTGTTATATGATAAGCTATAAGATATTTTGCAGTTATAAATGTAAAATGATAATTAACTATATAAGTTTTGCAATGGTTATAATACTTCCTTTTATTAAAATATAATCTACTTTGTTTTTTAAATAGGAAAAAAATTCAAAGATTTTAATAGTTTTTACGGTTTTGTAAGTAAAATATTTAAGTAAAGGCAATTTATTGGGCTCTTTAACACAAAGCATGCTAACATTTACTATACTTTTGATATTTACATACACTTTATTTTGATATATACATATTCATCTACATACATTTTCATTTGATATTTACATGTAATTTTGACCGGTTATGGTATGTTTAGTGTTAAGCCTGTATTTATACCCAAGTATATTTATACATATGCGAGTCCCACTTAATTTCAAAAACCGCTTAATTTATTACTAAGATTGTACTAATCTGTTTTCTTTTTTTATTCCAAATAGTTTTTAAAAATTAGTTTCTTTCAATTCGTTTAGGGAATAGAAAAGGAGATAAGGAGATTTTATATGATACGCGAAATCTTTTATTTTATGATATCATACATCTAATTATTTGATTATTTCATAACATTTTCATAATGAAAATACAACATTGGAAATTCCAATATGTGAGAAATTAATTATTAAAAATTTTTTTATAATCTCAGGGAAATTTTCTTTGAAAATAAATACACAGAAGAACTTTAAATAATTTTTTAAATAAATTTTAAAACTTAATTTATAACATTTATTATGAACTATCTCTTACGTGAAAAAAAGATTTCCTCTATTAAAATTATAATTTTATTAAAAATTAAAACAGTTGTATTTTAAAAGAATTTTTAAAGCCCTTTTCTCAAATCGGACATTTGACATAATACATAACTTGACAAATGTAAAAATCTCTTTTTTCAAAAGAGTGTTTTAAGAATTCGTCTTTTATTCGAATTTCTGCCAAACAATACTAATAGTGTAACATTTTATTCTGTAATATTTTTTGACATAGTATTTCCCTATTTTCAAGGTTTTCATAAATGTTTTGGATCACTAATTACTTTATTGCTATTAAGTAATTTATTAAAATATTTTTTTTTATCTTTGTTATGAAATTATTCTTGAATTTTTTTTTCTTTCAGTTTGATAAAATTAAATGCGCTGGACAAATCATTTTTATTTTTTATAAAAATTTCTTTGGAAACCCAGTTTTTAGATTAACAAAATAAAGACACACGTTACTGTTCCTCTGTATTTTGGTTCAAATTAATTATTTAGAAAAAAGTGAAAAACAGATTTTTACCTTATATTTGCCGCAGTTGACTTTATATCTTTCTTACTACTTATTATTACTTATACTTATGCTTTTTTCTATAACTAGCGCATTTTGTAAATAGTTGGCTCCGTGTTTTGTAAATAGTTGGCTCCGTCCCACCACAATTACATATTATAAAATGTTTCCAATTTCTTGTTTCATAATTTTTCTTTCATAATTTTTTTTCTCATTCTTTAAATGAAAGAGAATAGTGTCAAAAATTTTGTCATTAATAGTTATGTCTGAAATAGAATATAGTATTTCTTCTGGAATTTAAGTTTGAAACAGTTGTAGTAATAAGTTTGTAATAGTAATAAGTTTGTAATAGTAATAAGTTTGTAATAGTAATAAGTTTGTAATAGTAATATTGTCAATGGGCAGTGGCAAAGAAATGTAAACTAAATCAAATGCACTAAATGTTTTGTTTTTAAAGACTTTTTTTAAAAAACTGAGTATTATAGCACAGCTCTGTACCTTGACCAGTTTGTCCCTTTCACTTATTTTAGTGCACTAAAAGAAACATGCTATGCACTAACTTACATAATCTCACTTCAAATTAAATTTTATAACGTTTCATATCGCTTGTAAATTCATTGTAACATATGGCACATAATCAAAACAATTAAGGATTTAGACGTGTATACATTGATGGTAAAAAAAAGGAGTAATAACTTTTATAACTTTTGATGTATTGATTAGACATTCACATACTAAGATTCAATTCAAATGATTTGAGGAACTTATCTTAAATTTGCTTCCAGTATTTACAAAATCAGACACAAAAATGTGATTTTTCTGAATAAACATATAATTTGTCGGTGGATTTGGATTCTTCACCCTCAAAATGTGGGGTTTAGCCGCATGCTGCAAAATATAGTCGTAATAGTTTAGGCTGGAAAGTGGTAAAAAAATTGGGGCCCCTTAATATTAATTTCCTTTTTTTTTTTTAAGCAGAATAGTATTAAAAAAGTCGCATTTTCAAATTTTTAATTGCTCAAGAACTATTTGACCGACTCCTTTAAAATTTTTGATTCTGTCATTTAAAATTATATACTTAATAACCAGATAAAGAATTCTATACTTCATAATCAAAAAATTTTGATCATTTTTAAAATAAATGATAAATGATAATGAAAATTATTTTTTACTTAGATATGTCTAGATTTTTACATAGATTCAGATTCTAGATTTTTTACATAGTAGTTTTTTTTATGTTTTTAGATTAATCGGTTTTATAATTACGTGGCAAAATTATTTGATTATATTAAACAGTTGCTGCGATATGGTAAAACATGCAAAAAATGAAGCTAACAATAAAGGGTCCTAACTTTCGGCACTTTCCTGCCTTAACTATTGGGACTACATTTTATTTACATTGCGACTAACTCCCATATTTTTATGGTCAAGAATCTAAATCCTCCGATAAAAGTTATGTTTATTCAGAAAACGTACATTTTTGTCACTAATTTTGAGACTTAAAATGTTATCAGCACAAATATTTTAATATACTTTAAATTAGTACGTCGAATTCTTAAGATTGCATCTCAGTGTGCGAAAACCCAATTCTTTGATCGAAAGTTTTTAAAATGTTCTCTTTTTAATTTTGTGCACTGTCTTATAATATAATTTATGCATTAACAGGTATTAGCGGGAATATTGCAAAATGTTTTGATTGTTAACTTTTAAAAAACATAAAAATGCACTTTTAAATTATACCTCTGATCCTGTTTTATCTATATTTTTTTATAGATTAAAAATGATTTTATAGATTAAAAACATAAAAATGTGCTTTTAAATTATACCTCTAATCTTTTTTTATTTATAATTTTATAGATTAAAAATGATTTTATAGATTAAAAACATAAAAATGCGCTTTTAAATTATACCTCTAATCTTGTTTTATCTATAATTTTAATAGATTAAAAACATAAAAATGCACTTTTAAATTATACCTCCAATATTTTTTTATCTATAATTTTATAGATTAAAAACATAAAAATGCCCTTTTAAATTATACCTCTAACCTTGTTGTATCTATATTTTTCATATATTAAAAATCATTTTATAGATTAAAAACATAAAAATGCACTTTTAAATTATACCTCTAATCTTGTTTTATCTATATTTTTTATAGATTAAAAATGATTTCGTTTTGGATGAAAAGATATTTGTATGGAGAGAAAGATCATTTGCTATCTTTGAAAAACATTATGCCAGAAACTGACATTTTAATGTGTTTTAAACAGAATTACTCATCTAATATTATAAGAATTCACTGTACTATAATGACATTTATCGAACCTTTGATACAAAAATCTGACCTTTTGTTCAAAAGATGAAAATTCAACACCTCATCGTAATTTCTAAAAAAAGAAAGGTTAATGGAAACTTTTAAATTAGTTTCTTTGATCTAAATTATATTTTTAAAGATGTTTAACTATAAATTTAATATCGGGACATTAAATAATGCGTGTAATGTTTCGATAGAATGCCTTTGCTTTAAGACTGCCAGTTAAGAAAATTCTTAGGTGCGGCAAATATTTTTTGCTTATTATGAAACTATTGAAAACAATACATAAGACTCAATTTGAGAATAAAATAATTGTCCGTATTCATTCTATAAATGAAGACAATTCTTAACCGATCCTAGAGACCTTAAATCTATCCAATGTCTTCCGTGTGCTTTATTTGCGAACTCCCTATTTTGAACCATCAGACAAATGGTCTTTGGCCTCCTGCTTCTCCAAGCGAAGAAGCTCTAGAAGATGGACTTGCTATATCAGTACCCGATACATCAGTTGGTGGTTCTACTTATCATGAGGATTGTCTAGTTTGCTACACCTGCGGATTAAGATTAGCTGGTCAAAACATACAACGTGCGAGACGGTATCAAAACAAAATATACTGTTCGTTGCATTATGCAGATGTTTCTGGTTTGAGCAGTGGCGATGAATTTATGCAAAAACTTCGAGATTATAAGAGACAGAGTTTAGGTTGTGCTGAAGCGCGTAGAAAAAGCTCCACCACTCTGCAATTTCCCATTCCTGTCCAAGCATGTCCAGGTTCTGGAGCTTGCGAAGGTTTTCCTCACATTATTAAAATTATTCTAGGATATTGGGTAGAATGTAGTGGAACAAACAGCCTAAACGATATGCCAAATGTTAATTATACTCCCCAAGAATTAGAAAAAAAATTCGAGTTGATGTCAGTTGAAGAAGAAACTTACGAGAAATATTTTTATGGAACTGAACACTGGAATTATTTCACAAATGACGAAGCCCTTGGACCGGTAATTCTTAGTATCAAACAAGAAAACGTGTACAATAGAGATCAATTTAGGTAAGTAAAAAATCTTTCATCGAGTAAATACATATTTTGACAGAAATAGAGGCATTTTGAATAAGTATTTAATTAAAAAAATATTTAATTTTATGGTTTAGAGATGGTGAATTTACGGTACGCGTGTAACTTAATGGCACGTGCAGATATTTTGGTGGCACGCGAAAAGAACATATTAAATTACTTCGATGTATTAACATTTTCTGAAAACATTAAAAAAACACACATCTCCAAAGCTAGTGCCCATAGTAGGTGGATTCTGAAAAATGTACAATTTAGGGTGCCATTAGATAAATTTTCCAGGATATAAGGCTAAATCTAATATTCCTTCCAATCTGGAAGTACATGTTGTAGTAGAGATCTATGAAAAATACCTTGCAATAACTTCATCAATTTCAGTTTATTGCTTACCACAAAGAGTGTCCGCTTTATGATACCTTACCATACTTTGATATTAAACCGAAACTTTATTAAAATAATGTTTATACTATTTCATCTTGAAACAAGCTAACAATCAAACACCAAATATAGTACGTAGTGTAATTCTATAGTTTAAAATCACTGTACAACGGTTTAAAGATCGTTCTTTTAAGAAGAAAATTATCAAGTGGCACACTAAAGAATAAGAAATAATCACAGTTTAACTGGCACTTTAATCGAAAAAGATTTACCATCTCTGTTTATAGCTTAACACATCTTAAGGTGAAATGTAATATTTTTTTAGGACATTAACGATTTTTTTAAAAACATTATTTAAATGTATCTAGATTAAAAAAAATTTTAAAATGCATCAATTTTAATGCTTTTATTTCGATAGTACTAATGATTTATTCATTGAAATCGGCATGTATATTTGTCAGAGTAGGTTAATGTAAATGAAATCAGAAGAAATTTTTAAAGTTAAGTTTGATAACCCCCTAAGCATGCAAAATATTTCAAAATATCTAATTTTTGAAGTCGTTTTGAGATATTTCCTAAATGAAGTCACTTTTTGATTATAATACTATGTTAATTAAGCTATAAATTATATTTGACGTATATAATTAAAATTTATGTTTATGTTAATAATATACAGTGAAGCTTTTTGTTTTGTAAATTCAATTATGTCTTTGAATTTTGCATGAAAAAGTTTATATTTTCAGATCTTGATGGAATCAATGATTTGTTAATGACATTACCTATCATAGCCTTTAAAATTATACATTTAAATATTATTTGGATAAAAAAAGGGGGCAAATTTGCTATAAGCAAAAGAGAGAGGGAAGAATCATAAATAGGAAATCGTTTAATATTAAAATCTAACCCTCATATCATTAAATTTTAGCTAGATTTAATTAGTTTTTATTTAAATTTAATATTTTTAACTGTACCAAAAATGTATCTCCATACATTAAAGAATGCGCATGTCTTCTTACTTAAAAGTTTGAAAAAATGCTCAATTTTAAGTTTTTTAATATTTGTTTCCTTCACGTTTGTAAAATTTCACGCATGATCTGTAATATGTTTTAGGTACTTCATGATATTTTAATTACACATTTTGCAAACTGTTTTTATTTTAAAAGGAATATTGAATAAACACATATCCCTTGGATAACATTATGACTGTTTAGTTTGAAGATTGCTACGGTTTAATTGCCGTAATTCCGCAAATCTTTCCTAATTATTTAGTGCTTCCTTTAGTACCCTTATTAAGTCAGAATTGAAAATATTACAATTAAATTAAATCACAGAATTTTAAAGAAAATATTTTTTTAATAGCTTTTACTCAATTTTTACATAGTAGCATTGAATAAGAAAATCGAAATACGAGTTCTATACCAAAAGCATACTTTTAATACTTAAAGCATACGTTTTTACTTAAGAGTCGTTTTGAGAAAGGAATATTATAGATTTTAATATTTCACATAAAGGTTAAATAACTACATTTATAAGTTAAAAGGAACACATAAAATAATTTATTGCGCATATAATGTTAAAATACTTTAATAAGTTAAGGTCACCGCGGAAAAATTTGATACTGCAGTTTTTTCTCCTTAAAAAGTTCACTAATAAAGTAAAACTTGTGCAAGTTGGCTACTTGCTGTATAGTAGTTCATTTAAACAAGTGATCAACTTATATAGAGTATGAGTTATATATTTAATATCTTTTCTAATGTGTTATTTTTTATATATCATGTTATTCACATTGTTCCTGTCTGTTATTCTTGTATTTCTTATGTGCTATTAACTAAAATAAAATTAACTTTAATATACAATTTAGGTTTATTTATCAATTTCCATGTGAATCTTAAAGAGTGAGATTAATTACCAGAATGAATTACGAATACATAAGTTTAATATTAAACTTATTCGTTTAGAAAGAAGCAAAATGCATAATTCGTTACTGATGTATTCTAGTTAATTATTATAAACAATTTCAAAAATATCAAAGGACAAGAACATGTATTCAATTAGAAAACATTGCATGTATTTCAAAATTTATTTTTTTGCGTATATACTTATTTGTTACAAAAGCCTTTCATAGTTTTACCATAAGATCAACTCGCAAAAGGTCTTTATAATACTGTTTTACCAATCAATGAAATTCTCATTTATAAAAAATAGCATGGAAAATCTCCAGAAAATTTTATTTCAGTCAACTTATGTCAAATTCGGTCAAGATTAAGAATAGCATTCAATGACATTCCAAGAAAGCTTTACCTTATTTTAGCGATCAGCATACAAGATAGACAAGTAGTCAGGATACAAAGAATTTGCTCTCTTTTATTAAATAATATAAATTCAGTTTTTGGTAGTAAGAGATCAACATAGACAAGTGGTCAATTTAACAGATTACACCATACCCTCAAGTGATATACTAAAAGATTTGTGATTAGGTAAAACTTCTTAGTACAGCCATAGGTGCTTGAATTTATTTTGAATTTTTGCGCAAAGAAACATTTCTTGCGTCAGAAAACTCAAAAGCCTTTTTGGAAGCTACATCCTAAAATTCGAACGCAAAACTTAATAAATTAACCTTGAATTTAAATTGTATATTTAAAATAACGTTATTTACAGAAATACGTTGGACATGAATTTTGAATTTTTGCGCAGCCAGCCTGAGAACATTTCTTGCGTTAGAAAACCCTAAAGGAACTAACTCTCTCTTGGATGCTACACGCTAGTTAGTTATATTTTTTAAATTTCTTAAAGCATTTGCTCTATTTTTATATTAAAGCATTGAATAGGAAAATCGAAATACAATTTCTATACCAAAAGCATATTTTTATTACTAAATACTTTATAGTTGTTTTGAGACTGAATATTATATTTTTTAATAATTCACACAAAAGCTAAAGAACTACATTAATATGTTAGAAGGAAATTATAAAATAATTTTTGCTGCATATAATGTTAAAACATTGTTATAAGTTAAGGTTACCTCGGTATAATTTTTAAAGTACCATTTTTTCCCTTAAAAAATTCAAAAGTAAAATTTGTGCAAGTTGACAACTTGCGGTATTGTAGTAATTTACACAGGTGATCAACTTATATAGGGTATGAGTCATATTTTTAATACCATTTCTAATGTATTGTTTTTTATATCGATCGTGTTATTTACATTGTTCATTTCATTCATCTATTTCTTATATGTCATTAATCAAAATAAAGTTAAATATCATTTAAATTATTTAGCAGGAATTTAAAGGTTTATTTATAAATTTCCATGTGAATTTTAAAGAATGAGATTAATTACCAGAATGAATTACGATTACATAAGTTTAAATTAAACTTAATTGCTTAAAAAGAAACAATTCTGCATAATTCGTAACTGATGTATTCCAGTTGTTTATTATAAATAATTCCTAAAATATCAGAGCAGAAGAACATGTATGCAACTAGAAAACATTGCATGTATTTCAAAATTTATTTTGTTTTACTTACAAACCTATTTTTTACAAAAACTTTTCATAGTTTTAACATAAGGTCAACTTTCCAAAAGTGTAAAAGTTATCTTTATTAATACTATTTTGCATATCCAGAGAAATTATAATTTATAAAAAATAGTATGAAAAATTACCGGAAAAGTAATCCGTAATCCGGGAAATCTCCTGAATTTCGGTCAACTTTTAAAAGATTTAGAATAGCATTCAAAAACATTATTTTAGCAGTCAACATGCAAGATAGATATGTAGTTAAGCTACCAAAGATTTTCTCTCCTATTAAATAGCATACATTTAGTTTTTGTGGTAGAGGTCAACATAGACAGGTGGTCAACTAACAAGAATGGTCAATTTGACAGATTACACTGTACCCCAAATCGATAGACCTAAACAATTGTGAATAGATAAAACTTCTTAGTACTGTTTGTAAGCTACATGCTACAATTCAGATTAAATGTCGTAAATTAACTTTAAACTGTTTATTTAATTTAAACTGTATATTTAAAATAACATTTTTTACAGAAATACGTAGGAAATGAATTTTGAATTTTTGCACAGCAAGTCTCAGAACATTTCTTGCGCCAAAAAACCTAAAAGCGTTTTTGGAAGGTATTTTTTAGGTATAAATGAGGTATTTCCAGAGGTATAAATGAGGTTGTTATTTAAATACGGCGTTAGATTGAAAACGGTGCAAATGTATACCTTAAAATTTGCCTCAAATAAACCTTAAATATACCTCTAGAAGTATATATGTATCAACCTGAGGTGTTTCATCTTACATCTGAGGAAGAGTAGATAGTTACTACTTTAAGGTGTCTCGTTTTCAACCTTAGGTTATAAATTAAGCTAAAGTATATCTTTTTGCACCTGTGAAAATATTTATTCAACAACCTAAGGTGTTTCATTTAACACTTCAGGTTATTCTGAATTTACCTCTAGTGTTTTTTTTTTGTTTTTTTTTGACAGTTGTAAAAGTAATTTTTTACTAACGTGAGGTGCTTCATGTTTTACCTCAGGTTATTATATTTCAACCCCAAGTTGATATTTTTATGCTCGTAAAGGTAATATTCTATCAATTTTAGGTGTGTCATGTTACACATCATTTATCAATCTGAAGTTTTTAATATTACGCCTTTGACAGTAATTGCTTCTTTTGTTAAACAATAAAAGAAATTTTCAAATACATAATTTTTCTTTTATTTTAATAGATTAAATTAAATGATCTTGAAATGACATTTCGAATTCTAAAGTTACAAAAAATATTTTTGTGAACTCACATTTTCATAATGTAGATGTCTAAGATTTTGATCTTTTAAAGCTATAAAACTGCAAATTTGAATAATTGATAAGCAGAAATTCAAAATATTTTATTTGAAACTACAGTTTCCTTTTTCTGAAACCAATAAAGTTATTTTAAATATTTATACTGTCTCCCTGTTGAAACTTGGAAGTATTGGAACCTAAAAGAATAAAATATGTGTTAGTAAGAAAGTCATGTTTAAAATGATAACGGCAGGTTTTAAAACCATGAAATATTAGAAACTATATATTGTTTCTTTTTTCTTTTCATGATTTAAAGTAACTGGATGAAATTAATTTTCTTTTTCGGATGAATGGCATTCTACTTCAGTCATTTCTATTTAATCCTAGTCGCTAAAAGCGCTTAAAATTGTGACAAGTACCACAGCCATAAAATAAAATACACTGAAGAAAGTACTACCATTAACAACCTTTATAGAAATTCAAATATATTATTCCAATCTCATTAGGAAATTTTAACACTTTTCCCATTAATCTTTTATTATGGTACTTGTAAGCTTCATAATTAGATTTTTTTTTTCTTTTTTCTTACAAATCTTTACATAAATTCAATAAAACTAGTCTATATTTTTAAACTTTTTGACAGATTTCATAAAACTAAAAGTTTTTTTTAAACAATTTTTGACGCTGATTTTGAAAAGGATGTCCGATATTGTCACTCACATCAGAGTTTCGCAAAAAATAGTTGTTTTAATATTTTAATCAGTGTAATAAAGAATCAACAATCGTTTAATAACATAAAATTTTTAAGTTAGGTACCAAGTTTTATGCATTTTTTTACACCCAATCGAATAAAACTAACCATAATCTGATAGGAGTATTTGTTTTAAAGTTGAGAGAAATTTCAAGAGAGGAAAATGCCTATGAGAGAGAACTATTTGAAATAATGCTTTTGAAAGTGGTTGAATAAAATATTTCTTATTTAACTTATAATACCGAGTGGAATTAAATTAAATCTTAGTTGCTACAATTATTCGCTTGAATATAAAAACATATCTCATAGGGTGAAATTCAAACTAAAAAAAAAGCATATAACTTTCAAACAATAAATACTTTTATTTGCTATTGATTTTATTCGATTTAGCATAAAAATTACACAAGAAGCAATACTGACTTATTTCTAAAAAATTTAAGATTTCCGAAATTTGCTAATTTTTTAAGTAGTGAACCATAATCAGCTGCATAAATATGCTCATAACCTTGAAACAAATTAACATATAAACTTGAAATCGGGTTTTATTTAATTCTGCTTAGTACTCTAATAAGTCATAACAATCTGCTGTAAAAAATTAACATGGATAAATTGCGAAAAAATTTATATGTAGTGAAAAATAACAGTTCTGTGATCAAACATAAAAAAGTGAGCCAGTACAATTATTAGTTAACAATTATCAAATATCAGGCAAACTATTGTTATCAACAATTACATAAATTTAGTAGTTTATTATGCAAATTACTTTTTCTTTTTGGTATAAATTCTGAACCATTTCCCAGGGAAAGGCTGAGCAGTGGCTTTTCTTTGAAATCACCACATCAGTCTGATTGATATGAAGTTATTTTAAAACGACATTAAAATGAGTTTAGTTATAAATAAAATGACTTCATACACCTTAACCTCATTCTCTTAAGTTGAAATGAGGTAATTTTTTTATAGTTCATAATAAATATAAAGATATTTTTTTTACCTCATAAATATCACTTTTGTTATAAGTGTCAGAAAAACATCCTGTATACCTTGAAAATCACCTCATCTGCCTGGTTGATTTGAAGTGAATTTCAAACAACCGCAAAATGAGCTGAAGTGTATGCAAAATAACCACGTACACCTCAGTTACAACCTTTGTGATGTATAATTTTTATGGTTGTTTACTTACATACCTCAAATATACCTCATGTGTATCTCAAAATAGCCTCAGCACCCCAAAACAACCTCAGGAATGCCTTAAAGTTTAGTCTGGGTAATGAAGTGCAGGTAGTACACCTCACATGTACTACCTCATCGTACACCTCAGTTACAACCTTTATGATGTATATTTTTTATGGTTTTTTTCTTACAAGCCTCAAATATACCTCATATATATCTCAAAATAACCTCAGAAATACCTTAAGTTTTGGTAAGGATAATACCACAGCTAAATACTGATTCTACGCATTACATCTTGCAGCAAGTTGAAGCCCCCTCACTCTGTGGTACGATAGTTCGCACATTTTTAAACCAACATCTTTCAGATCGTTGAATCGGTCAGAGTGACGATGGATGTCCTCTGCTCTTGGCCGCCGAGATCTCCAGACTTGACACCTTGCGATTCCTATCTATAGAGTTATGTGCTACCCATGCCCAAAACAATTGAAGAATTAAAAGAACGCATTTGCAATGCGCTTGAGTCGGTAATTGCACAAATGCTCGAGAATGTAGGTCGTGAAATAGACTACCACCTAGATGTCATCCGTGTGACCAAGGCATGTCACATAAAAATTCTGTGACGCATATATACAAAATTTTGAAGTTCCTTCTACATTCTGTGTAAATTCTTTTTCATTAAAAAATTATAGCCGTTTGTAATCGCGGTATTCATTTTGAATTACCCTGCATTTGATAAAATATCTCTGAGTTTATACATTGTATTTCTACTTTTTTTTACAATGTCAAGTAAAAGATCTGCTGTTTTTGAGTTGTGTCTAAAACGACAGTGGAAAATTGTTCGTTTGCTCTGTACACAAACGTTGAATACAACAGTACTATCTAACGTTATCGGCAGGGATAGGATAGATTAAAAGTAGAAGACTAGGGGCCCATTGCTCAAAATTTCAATAGGCGTTTGAGCCTCTGCATGACTGGAAAATTTTGAAAGCCTACTCTTATTACTATTTGTTATATTTTTTTAATTTATTTATTTTTAATAAAGTTATATTAAAAATTGTCTGCCCGTAAAAAAATCAGGTAGAGTATTAATTCAAGAATGAAGTCGAATCACAAATTTACTTATACGTTGTTAAAAACCTTAAAATAATTTCCGAACATTAAGATAGAAAATAATCGTAATATAATTTGAAAAACGATAAAGTTATTTTACGGTAAGCAAAACTCGATGGTAAAAACTAGAATTTGAATTGTCAGCTCAGAAATAGAACAGTTTATAAAAAGACAGTTTTGAATCATCAAATATACGGATAAGTCTGTAAAAAAAAAAAATAATGAATAAAAAAATAAAAGAAACGGAGCGAAGGCAGAAACCAAAAAAAAAAAAAAAAACCAGAAAAAATCTGTATATCTTTAAGCAATTTTTTTCTGCAAGGAATATGTTTCTTTTACTGTAGTAATTATATTAATTTTTTACAAACACTATGCAAAAACACTATGTTCTAAATAAAAAACAAGATGCTACATACATTTTAATAAAAAATGATATCAAAAGAACTCAATTGAAACCATAAAACGTTTTTATTAAAAAAAAAAAAAAACTATTTTAAAACACTAAAGACATGAAAAATATAAATGGATATTTCTTTTAAATGAACAGTCTTTTCTACCTGTATGTTTAAAACAGGCAACCGATGCAATTGTTTGAAGATTCAAGTTTTAATTTTTTAATTTTTTTTTATTACTTTACTAAAAATGCATATTTTTAGGCACACTTAAGGTTCATAATCGCTTATATAATAAAATAAAAAGGAAAAAATGATTTAAATTTCCATTATAACTTGTAGAAAATCCGATTATACTAATTGCATTCTTTTAATTTTATTGGCTTAAGCTTCCTTTTTAACATGTAATTTTAGAAAAAGATAAGAATATTCTTTTTAAAAAATAACAAATTTTCTTGAGCCTACAGCGTCATAATTACCGTAATTGGAATTGACATACTTTTTTTCATTCAGAATTTTTCTTTTTTCCAAAACTTAAGCATTAATGTTTTTTTTTAAAAAAACTTTATTTTCTATGTCAAACTAGTGATTTAGCTGATAAAGTTTCAAGCTAAAAGTGTTTCTTTTAGGAAAAATTTTTACCAAAAAACTCAGTCTAAAACATTACTTATTTTAGCTTTATAATCGGAAAGGCTATTCATATCTTTTAAAATCAAAATAGCCTTATTATAATATAAAAGGAGTTTTTATCTTAGGGTTACTCCGTAAGTAAACAGTAGTGAGCAATAATTTAACTGTCAAGTTTCAAGAAGGATCAAAGTGTCAATGAAAAGTAAAATAATAAGTTTTTTAGGAACAGTATAATTTTTAAATTAGTTACAATAAAAGAAAAAAAAAGGGAAGAAAGTAATGAATTTAAAAACTTGTACATTTTTATTTTTAATTTGTCTCTCCGCAATGGACTTTTTGGCCAAAGAGTCGCTGAACATAAGCGTACATTCATTTTCATTTACAATTTTTACGAAATTAAGATTAGAAAGATAAAAATTATTAGTAACAGACTTATGATATTATAATTTGTGAAAAGATGAATTTTTGATTAAATAAGTAATATATTTCATTAATATGAGAGATTTAAAGATTTAATTCCCATTAAAAAAATATTTGAGGCTACTTTAGCCTGTCAGTTTTCCTTAAAAATTATAAAAACTTACTTACTTTAACATTAAATTACACTGAAAAATAGCTGGCTATTATTTTACGATAAGGACTGTACGTAAACTAAACTTTTAAAACAAATAATTTCACTATTATACTTTAACAAACATTTTACTATTATACTTTTAAAATTTCGCAATCATAAACTCACTTAATCAATAGAAATAAAGTTATTTTTAATATTGCCTCAGCTGTTGTTTACCGGCAATTATCAAAAGATTAACAGTGCCACAATGTATGCTTGAGTCAAAATGATCCCGAAAACATACATATGGTTATGTTTTGTAAATATAACAGAGAATAAACTTAACTAATATTAATTACGCTTTCATGAATACAATCTACATTGATTTTAAATTTTACTTTACCTGTTCAGTTTTTTCGGAATAAATAAAAAAAAAATTCAGGGATAAAACCTCGATATTTTTATATACCGTTTACAATACCGTTACAAAAAATATTTTTTTTAATAAATCTGTTTATCTGTTTAAAAATCAAAAATTCACCCTAAATTCAGAGTTTGACCACAATTAAAAAAGATACACTGTTTTTAACAGTCAGGTTAAACTAACATTGTAAGTTTTTAGGTGATATGAAAGTTTAACTAATTTTTGAATATATATGAAGTAAATGTATGATGCTGTACAGATATAAAGGTTTGTAAGTGTAAGCAGTGACAAAGCAGCAATATGACTCCCTTTATCTTCCACGTCATATGTTATAGATTTATTTAATTAACTTTATATTGTGACGACATTTCTGCTAATTGGAATAAAGATGATATAGAACAATCATTACTGCAACTAAAACTGTAGCTACATGTTATCGCTTGCATTTTAAAAAGGATAAATAAATTTATTGATATTTTGAATGCTCTGAAAGTTAATTAAATGTTAGACAGTTAAAACTTTGTTAATTTTTACAAAGGTAAAAAAAAATCAGTTCTAAAATAAAAAATAAAATTATATGTTTTTAAGTACATTCAAACTTTAATCATATATCTTCTGTAATAAGCTCTAAATTTGCTGTGGAGCAAATAAGTGTTGTTATTTTAACAAAACAAATTACGTTATTTTAATGAACAGAAAACTCAATGAACGTCATCATTGTGGTCGGTGCAAGCAGCATTAGTACAAGCAGTCAACGCTGAAATTCGATCCCAGGACACCTTATTGGGAGGCGAGCGCATTTGTCCCCTGAGCTACGTAAGCTCTTGCTTTTGCGTATAAAGAAATATTTTAAACTGACTTTACCTTAACAGTCTTATTGAAAAAAAATGCTTGAATGTTAAAACGTTTAAAATTATATTAGTTAACTCTTATAAAAACGTCTGGCAATTTAAATTACCAAAAAATTATATCTAAATACAGATAACAATCAGGTCGAGTGTTATTTTAACAATGAAGTTGAATCACAAATTTATTTAAAATGTTCATCAAAGGCATTAAATATTATTTGAAAAGTAAGAGCAAGCATAGAAAATAATCGTCAAATGACTTGAAAGAAGAAAAAAATATCTTACGGTAAACAAAACTGCATGGCAGAAACTAGAATTTGAACTGACAGTTTTAATCCGTTTATTATTAGGGGGAAAAACAGAGAAAAACTGTTTGGTAAAAAAACAGCTTTAAACGGTTAAAAGAAGAAAAAGAAGAAGAAAAAACAGAAAATCTGGAATTTTTCGCAGTGTGCGAGTAACGATTAAAAATCAAAAATCTGTATTTATCTTTAAGCAATTTTAAAAAATGCGTTTTTTTTATAGAAGTTGCAATTATTTTTTACAGTTATTTCATTCAAAAATAAACGTTTAAAACAATAATTGAATAAAGGTTTCAAATGTATACCTTAAACTATTCTAAAAGTCGTCTCATTCGTTTATAAAAACGCACAATACAGATAAAATATTAATTTATAGTATCATAAAATAACACAAATTGATACAATCACAATTTTTTAATCCACATTAAAAATATTAAAAGACATTTTAAAGATATCCCGAGCACGAAAAAACATTAAAAGAGACATAAAATCATCATAAAAAAAGTCCTGACATTGTATTTACAAATTAACTTTGATCCCAAATTAACTAATAACTTACGCGGCTTTTAACAGAAAAGTAAACCATTTTTCATGCTTTATTTCAATCAAAATAATACAGAATTTCCTAAAAACAATAATAAATAAATAAAGAAAGAAAACATCAGTACCTATATAAAAAAAATAACTTTTATGTCTTTGTACTAATGACGAAGTTTGCTCATTGTACCGAAGCAGCTCCCGGTCTTACAAATTTGTTTATTCGTGGTTGTCACGCTATTTCAACGTTATTTCACTACCAGAACAAAATAACCATACTTATTTCGGGTAAAAGCTATGTATTTAAAAACTATCACTTTCAATGCGAAAATTCTGTATTAAATGTTATAGCAAAATTTAATTGTCGAATCCTTATTTTGGACGAATTTCGCTTTTTCTGATTTTATCCCTTATATAAAACAAGCTTACTTGTTTCCTTATATATATAAAGCTTTAATAATTTTTTTTTTTAATATTTCTTTTATCTGAATTCTCTTTTTCAATTCATTATTCAAAACGAAATATATTTACATAATTAATAATTCGCATCCTGTTTTAAAAATAGATTGAAGAATAAAGAGCTAACAGTTTCAAGTTTTGTCCTTTAACCAAGCTAGAGAACCTGAGTAATTCCACGGCCTATTTTATGGACCGATTATTATTAATAACGTTTCTCTATTTGCATGTGAAGTAAAAAATATTGAGAAAAAACTCATGAATTATAATTACATATTAACCATACGTAAAAATGTCATCATTCGAGGCGGTACGCTTCCTTTTTATAAACTATTCAAAAGCATACGAAGAAAAAATTCATAATAGGGAAGTGCCTCTAGTGGCGTATGGCGACATTTCCAGGCAAGGGTTCCTATGCAATTTTAATCTTGATGAAGCGCCCTAATGCACCTAAAAGTTTGTTTCATCATTTTCGTGACCCCTTGTTATATATAACGTTTCTAAACTTGTACATTTCGGCAAAAAGAAAATAGACTAAAAATATAATTTATAAAAACTGAGGATTGGAGGCGAAACCAATTGCAGATTTGATATCAGTGACATGAAAATATCCAAGATCCGTTAAAAATTGTCATGAAACAGAAAACAAAACACCAAAATTGTTCCCCAATGTTATTATTACCTTCCAAGAAAATAATTTCACGAAAATAATTTTCAAGAAAATAATTTCAAAACTGTCTCAGAAATATTGTGGAAAACAACGAAACCCTTTATTATTTGAATGTTTTTATCCTCAGTAAAACTCTCTAAAAATTTCAAAACGAATATTTTACGTGGTATTAGACATATCTAATTTAATGCAGTTCATTTATTTTAATTATTCTTTTCAATAGTCTCCCCTAATATGCACAGATCTATATACAAATAACACTGCAAACTCAAACACTGGACAATTCCTAAATGGAATTTTAAAAGAGCAGCTCCCTCTTGACTTCAATTGTGCCTAACTTCTACATCTTGCATGGAAATCCTCTCAATTAGGTAATGAGAAAGAGATCTGAGAATTCCAGGAACTATGTTATTTGGCAATTACAAAAGCGAATTAGACATTGGAATTTAAATTGCGCTTTTCAACTTTTCAATTCCAATAGCAAATTTTCAATTAGTTAATTCGATTCTTTTGAATCTAAGGAGAAACTTCAAAAGCTTTAATCTTTCAGCTACCTAATGTATTTTTACAATGATATTGACCAAGTTCTAATTAGTCTAAATGATTAGTTTTTTATGCAATGCATGGTAACCATGCAATGCTTTCAAATTTTTTTTTTCCTGAAAAGCACAAAAAATGTGGTAAAATAAAAATTTTTGGAGAATGTTTAGTAAGATTTTTTACGTAGAATTTTATGTACTGAATGCATTCAAATCATTTAACAAAAAAACTTTTTTAACATATACGTCAAATAATTTCCCCGCTTTCTTAAAACCTAAATAAATATTTGAATTTTTTATTATCTTTATTGCTTTTCGTTGAAACACTAAAAAGCTAATAATATTTGGTAATTTTTGATCAACGTTTCAATCAAAATTTTGACTATTATAGATTTATAGTATTTTTAGCAGCATACAACTTTTATTTTTAGATATCATCTAAATTAGGAGGGACCTAGTGGCAGCAAAGGTATTTTTCAATATTTTTAGGCAAAAATATCTATTAAATTCTTGTTAACTTTTTATAAGTTAAATATGTATTAAACTATTTTACTTATAAAAAGTTATAAAATATGTATAATTAGTATCGATAAAATACCTCATTATTCTAGCTAAAACAAACGAAAAACTTGGAAAGTTTATACCATTTTGAAACTTTTAAAGATGTATTAGATGTTATTTTTTAATTTCAAAATTGCAACAATGTAGTTACGTTTTAAATGGGTCAATAAATGAAATAAAATGCATTCTATAACTTTTTATCAGCTTAATATTTCATTTCTTTACAAATATAGCAAATCTTATATAATCTAAAAAAATATTCCTGGCATTCTAATTTTTTATCCTAGTTTAAAAACCAATTTCTCCTATAAAACCTTTTATTGTTGAGTTTCTTCATATTCAAAATAAAAATAAGATTTAAAACTTTTATTATTTTTATTTTTAGATATTAATATATTAATTCTCTTTATTTTTTACTTAAATGGAAACCGTTTTCTTCTGAAGATAACAAAATCAGAAAGATAAAAATAAGTGACAATGGAAAAATCTTATATTCGCATTTTTAATACAAATAAATAGTATGAATGTATAAAAACGCAGTAAAGCATAGGTTTTCTTTCAAAATACGCTTTCTTTCTTTCTTCTTGATAAGATCAAATTTTCTTTTCATAAAAAAATATAGAAAAAATATAAAGATAAATTTGATCCAATACAATTAATTTCCAACCTTACTTATAATTTTTTTTAACGTTTCGTTTATGAATTCTTAAAAACTAATGAAAGAATTACGCAAACAAAATCGAAAGGAAAAAAAAAATTCCGACTAGAGTATTTTATCTTTTTATATTAAAAAGCCTTTTTATATTAAAAAACCTTTCAAAGACAATCACAAAAAACTGTTTTCCCAAACCAAACTAATCCATTCTTCATATCCTGATTAAGTTTGTCTAGACACTCTGGTTTGAGAGCAATTCAAAAGTTTATTGGCATTACGTTTGCTTTATATTCATACTATTATAACCTAATTAGCCATTTTTCAAAACTGCATAATATTAGAATCATATTTATGATCTAAGTTTATCGTAAATATAATTAACTACAAATTTAAATACCTATTAAAATCAAAATTGTTTGACTTATTAATTTAAGTTGCTGTATTAATTAGTAATGTTTTTAATAATATAAATGATTATGAAATTAATTTCATTAACTAACACTTAATTGCTAAAAAAATAAAAAAAAATTATCAATGAAAATTTTATTCAGGAGGGTTTGATGTTTGTTTATATATGTATGCTATTTAACACACTTTTGAGGCTACTGAACAATGGAATAGAAGACATATTTATAATATACATTACTAAGATTGTTCTCTACATTTATCGTTATCCGTTGTCTTTAGTAAATTTAAAGATTTGAAATTTGGAAATATTTTTAACACACATGCATACGTATGTGTAAAAAAACTAATTGCTATCATAAAATTTAGGCAACTGACTGTATACGAATCTAATTAATGAAATTGGATTGATAGAAAAGATAACGCTAGCGTTTCTATATATTTGGTAGCAATTTCTAATTTTATTATTAAAATTTATTTAAAAATTTGTTTACTAAACCGATGTACTGGAAGCCAAAATCAATTTTTTTTGTGGGACTGAGCAAAAATTTATATTATATTTAAACAAATTTTTTTCACAGTATTTTTCCATAGATATTATTATATCTTCCATATAATACAATACGAGCATATAAAACACATATTTCCAAACACCCCTAGCAAAATAATTTGGAAACTTATTGGGCCAATATTCACCAATCTTGGCTCAATAAGGTTTTAAAGGGCCATTATTTTGTCAATATTGGATCAATATAAAAATTTCAAACTCCCCCAATATTTTATTCTTTTTATTTATCCAATATCTGCCCTGTACAGATTTGTTAAGTTCACCCAATATTTTAAAACTTTTATTCAGCCTATTTTGGTTTGATATAGAAGTGCCAGACTCAACCAATATTTTATAACCGTTACTCAGCCAATATAGACCATAAATAAAATTGCACGATTCACCCGATATTTTAAAACCGTTATATAGTCAATGTGGGCCCTATATGGAATAGTTCGATGCATCCAATATTTTTTAGCCTTTATTCAGTCAATATAGACCATATATTTAAAATTGTCTGATTAACCAGATATTTTATAGCCGCTACTTAACCAATTTAGGCCATATATAGAATCATACAATTCACCCGATATTTTATTGCCCTTATATAGCCAATATCAGCCCTATACAGATTTGTTAAGTTCACCCGATATTTTATAGTTGTTATTCAGAATATCTCGGTTTGATATAGAAGTGTCTAACTGAACCGATGTCTTATAGCCGTTATTCAGCCAATATAAACCCTACATAAAATTGTCCGATTGACCCGATATTTTATAGCCGTTGTTAAGCCTTTGTGGGCTCGATATAGAAGTGTTCGACTTAACAGATATTTATAGCCGTTATTCAGCCAATATAAACCCTACTTAAAATTGTCCGATTCACCCGATATTTTATAGCCGTTATTCAGCCTATATCGGTTCGATATAGAAGTGTCTATCTCATCGATGTTATCGATGCTACTTTTACAATAAAATCAAAACATGCAGTACCCGATTTTCTAATATCAGAACGTGTCATTTTGAGCAAGGTAAATGTTTTATTTTATAATCACCGTTGAACATCCAACCCAATTCTGAGTTTACGACAATCATTTTTATTTTATAACCGTCGTTGAACAGCCGACCCAATTTCATGGGTTTACGACTACTAATGTTCAACTCCGTGGCCTTGTAATTTTGAACTAGTTCAGAAGACAAGGAAACTCCTGCATCAGTACCCCCAGAGGTATTGATTTGTTATGGGAACTTGGAGGACTTTGAGACTCGACAGATTTAACGTGCATCAGTCACCATTTACTACACGGGGAGTCTTCGGCTGGCGAGGATCGAACCCACGACCTCTTGGACATGGGCCCAGTGCCCTACCGACCAGGCTATCCCGGCCGTTTTACGACAATCATTGTTCAACTTCATTCCCTTGTAATTCTGATCCTAATCCAGAAGACAAGGGAACTCCTGGATCAAGCATTGGGAGAAAGTTGCCTTCGAGGAGGACTTTTTGATGGAACTAATCCGCATTTGCGCTGCCTGGAGAAGAAAATCTCCCATGGTTAGCCTGACGGAAAGGGGGCTCTAACCCATGATCCAGCTACTACTGAGGACATTTTATGCCAGTTCACACCCGGTATGACCCGGGTGCGGAATTTGTATCTGTCAGACATTATGTCAGCCGAAAGCTCAAGTGCAGCTTAAGCAATCTATTTTTAAACTTCCTGCGATATCAAGAATAAGAATAAATTTTAAAGGTCGCTTGGTTTTCTACACCAAATCGCACCATATTACCTTCAAAAGTCGTATAATGAGTAAAATAATATTTTCCTTTTAAAACAAGTGTGTTTAATTGTTTTATTAATTAACTAATTTTCAAGATATTTAGATAAGCTGAGAGACAAAGCATTTACGCAGTGGTTTTCTTATTTCGTAATAAATAATCCTAAATAAAATAAATTATCCTAAGCAAAAGTTTTCTTTCAATCCTGTATAAATTTATCAATATTTTATATGAAGTATCACAAGTTTAGATTTTTCAATATTGGTCCTAAAATGGCTTTCAATAATGGATCAATATCATTTTCTATGTAGGATACTTATGGACTTATAATGCTGAATAAACATTGAGATGTCTAGATTTTTCAATATTAGTCCTAGAATGACTTTCAATAATGGACCAATACTATTTTCTGTGTAGGACCCTTATAGAATCATACTGTTGGATAAACATTGGGATGTCTGGATTTTTTTTATATTGGTCCTAGAATGGCTTTCAATTATGAATCACGATTCATTTCCATCTGAGCCCCTTACAGGCTCGTAATGTTGGGTAAATATAGGGGAGTCTATATTTTGTGATAATGGTCCTAGATAAAAATGAATCTAGTTCCAATATTCAAAGCCATTCTAGGACCAATATAAAAAAAAATCTAGATTTCCCAATATTGGTCCCTCCAGTACATGTTCTTATAGACAGTTTTCAGTCTAACTAGGACCAATGTAAAATTATTGCTAGGGATATTTTGTATTTTATACCACATATATTCACCATAAAATATTTAAAAAAATTAATGATGAAACTTATTTTATTGTGATAGTATTTTATCAATGACGTACAGCAACTTATTCATTTCGGATTTGTAGCTATCAATGCTTAACTCCATAGTCTTAAGGTTTTGAAACCAGCCCCGAAGACAATAAAAAACCTGAAGTGATGGGGCAAACCTGGACTCGTAAAAGACTTTTTATGTAAAACTAATCAGAATGCACACTGTAAAAAACTTTGTTGTATAGTTGCCAGCATTTTTGGTGATGAGGTAAATTAAATACAATCATAAATACAGCACTGTAGTTATGGTGTAAGCATTTATATAAAATTTATAAAATAACAATTGTCTGAAAGAATTGGAGTGACTATAATACTTAAAATGTTCTTATTTATGAACAAATATTTTTTTTCAATGAAGCTATTTAATTATTTCTAGTGCGCATGAAAATATGTGTTGTCACGAAACAAACAAACAAAAAAATGAATAAGTAAATAAAAAAACTGTAACAGTGAAAAAATAAATAAATGTGACTGCAAGTACTGTAAAAATTTTCAGTTTACATCAACACTAAAAATGATGGCAACTATACAACAAAATATTTTAAAGTTTTCGTTACGTCGAAAAAAATCTCTCAGAGAATCTTCTAGCTGAGATTTTACGTCAGTACTTAAATTGATCGGAACCCGGAGCAGAAGCAAATCAACAAGCCATCTTCTGGATCACTATATTGGGAGGTCAGCATTCTTTACCCTGTAATGGTCTCAATTGTTTTGTCAGGTTGGCCGATCGAACATTTTATAATATTGCTATTTTTATCTTTTGAATATTTCAATCCCTGAAACGAATTACGTAAAATAACAAACCTCAACATCAAAAATAATGACAACTATACACCAAAATATTCTGCAAATTCTGTAAGATTTAAAAAGAAAAAAAAAAAAAAAAAAAAAAACTACGAAAACCACTCGAAAACCCGTAGCAGAAGCAAATCAACAAGTCATCTTCTAGATCACTCACTATAATGGGAGGTCAGCATTCTCTATCATGTAATGGTCTCAATAGTTTAGTCAGGGGAACCAATCGAAAATGTTGTAATATTGCTATTTTTATATTTTATCGTATATCGTAATATTGTATTTCACTGTATCCCTGAAACGAATTGCGTAAAATAAAATATTTTTGTACCCATTACAAAGACTCATTTACCCAAAGATAATTTATTGCAAAAAATTATTTTAATGCAAAAAATTATTTTAATGCAGCATTCTCTATCATGTAATGGTCTCAATAGTTTAGTCAGGGGAACCAATCGAAAATGTTGTAATATTGCTATTTTTATATTTTATCGTATATCGTAATATTGTATTTCACTGTATCCCTGAAACGAATTGCGTAAAATAAAATATTTTTGTACCCATTACAAAGACTCATTTACCCAAAGATAATTTATTGCAAAAAATTATTTTAATGCAAAAAATTATTTTAATGCAGCATTCTCTATCATGTAATGGTCTCAATAGTTTAGTCAGGGGAACCAATCGAAAATGTTGTAATATTGCTATTTTTATATTTTATCGTATATCGTAATATTGTATTTCACTGTATCCCTGAAACGAATTGCGTAAAATAAAATATTTTTGTACCCATTACAAAGACTCATTTACCCAAAGATAATTTATTGCAAAAAATTATTTTAATGCAAAAAATTATTTTAATGCAGCATTCTCTATCATGTAATGGTCTCAATAGTTTAGTCAGGGGAACCAATCGAAAATGTTGTAATATTGCTATTTTTATATTTTATCGTATATCGTAATATTGTATTTCACTGTATCCCTGAAACGAATTGCGTAAAATAAAATATTTTTGTACCCATTACAAAGACTCATTTACCCAAAGATAATTTATTGCAAAAAATTATTTTAAAGGCTTTTTGTTATCTTAAGAATTACATATTTTTACTTTTTCTGATTCGTTATTTTAATTCATTTCCCATTTTTTCCCTTTTGAGTGTAATTTTTATTTTGTTTTTACATTTTATACTTTTTGCAAATGATGGTAAATTATCAGATTTAAAACTGACTTCAAGAACAGTTTCATCTTCTTATAAAACTATTTTTTGAAATGTTTTTCTTTCATTCCTCATGGAAAATTCCCTTTTTATATTATTATTTTTTAATAATAAATTTGAGAATTTCAGTGTCTTTAAAATATTTTGTAAGTATTGGGAAGCATTAATGTAATCTAAGCAAACAGCTTTGTCTATATCATTGAATTTATTTATGTCCCTTATCCCAGCTTTAAACTTATTTGTGGAGAGCCATTTCATTTAATATTTATTTATTTATTTTTACATTTCCTACGTATTTATGTTTGAAACTTCAAATACCCCTTTTTATTTTGTGGCTACACTTACTTTTTTTAAATTTATTGATAAAATTTATTTGGAAAAGAGTTTCCTATTATCCGAATCATAAAAATAAGAGAATTTTTCAACAAGGAGATTATAGTATTATTCTATAAATAAAATAAGAAGGTCAAAATGCTAAAAGGATTTTACGGATCAGGAAGATCTAAGAAAGAAAATGATCTTTGTGATAAAAGAAATATTCGAGTACGTGGGCTTAGAACAATAAAATTATCGATCCCACAATGTAGAAACATAGTAATACCTATCCAAATTTGATGTTATAAAACTCTAAAAAAAATGTATTATTGATTATTTTATTTCAATTTAATACTGAATTGATTAATCTTGTGCACTTTAAATGGTGTAGTTAAGTCTTGACACCAATAATTGATAAGTTTACATCACTTTGTAGCTGGTTGATGAAGAAATTTGTGATTTTCAAAACTCTGTAAATTTTGCAAACAAAATGTTTATTCGGCGAATAATATGCGTAATATATGTGTACTTGGCGAATAATATAAGAGTATGTTTAAACTATTCAACTAAATTCCTACGTGAAATGGTGATACGGCACGTTTTAAGCATATAACAAATGCATTTGGAAAATTATCAGAAGTTAAAAGTCGAATAATTTTTTTATATTTTATAACCGTCGTTGAACAGCCGGCCCAATTTTTGGGTTTACGACAACTAATGTTCAACTACGTAGCCTTGTAATTTTGAGCCAAATCCAGAACACGGAGGAACTGATGGAACAAGTAGTGGAAGGAATTTGCCTTCGTGGAGGACTTTTTGATAGAACTAACCTGCATTTGCGTTACATGGAGAGGAAAGCCATGAAAATCTCCTACGGTAAGCCTGATGACAAAGGGGCTCTAACCCATGATCCATCTACCACTGAGGATATTTTACGTCAGCACTGTGGTCGGTGCAAGCCGGATGCGGAATTCGTATGTACTGGGATTCGAATCCGGTTCACCTCATTGGAAGGCGAACGCTCTATCCCCTGTGCCATCGCGGCTCAAAAAAGTCGAATAATTGTGCAATTTCAAGATATTGTCAATATGATGGCCAAGATAGCAGCTTGTTTACATGAAGTGTACTTGTTAAAAATGAGTTTTTTTTAGCCGGAATTAATTGTCAAACTGGACATAGCATGTTGAATACCAAGTAAGTTTGAATCATTTTTACTGATTGATAAAAAATTTTGATTACGGTCGATTATTTGTCAAGTAATCTGAATCTCCTTTTCTAGATTGATTCTACAAACTTCTCATCTCAACTGTTGTAGAATGAATTCGTTACATAATAAGATATTCATATTCTCATAAGGTTATATTATAATATTATAATATGTCAATTGAATAAAATTATTTCATAATATTTAATTCCGATTCACTTCAGTTTTGTTCAAATCCATATTAATATTCTGTCTGTGCTGTGTGCATGTTTGATTATCTGACTAATTTTATTTCAAGAAATATTGCACATATGCATCCAAATTTATGATTCTTCATTTAAATTGCATCGTAAAAATAACTTTACTGATTTTTATGAGTATCCCACTTTACTGCAACTCTTAATTATAATATAACGCTCCAAATTATACAAAGAGCATCCCATTCGAAGTGTGTCCCATTCCTTCCTTATCTGTCCTACGCCGTTTAAAAAAAACTTTTAAATATTTTTAATTAATAATTATTATTTTTGTCCCATATGTTTTTTACACTTGTTTATTTGATCGGGGTCACAAGTGCTTGAAAAGATCAATAAGTAGCTGTTAGAATAATTATCTAAGACAGTTTTTATTCAAACAGATACACTGGACAACTAATAAACTTTTCCATTTTTATGAGAATTATAAATTTAGCGTAAGTTGTGCTGTCAGGAACTCAACATATAGAATTATATTGGGTTTCTGAGTTCTTTTAATATAAGTAGCTCATTTCTAATTTTAAATGTCGAATTAAGTTTGTTTTGATTTTGATGTTTCACTTTTATGAACGAGAATTACGAAAATTTTTAATTCAATGCTTTCTTTAAGATTTATAGAGACTCTTAGAAATCATTTTTTAGTTTCTTATAATATTATAATTTTTTAAAGATTTGCCAAGAATTTAAAAGATTAGACGGTTTGAATTGTTTTATATAGTGACTTGGAGTGTTTCCTACTTACTTAAACATTCCTACTTAAACATTACAAAATAAAGGGTTTAAAAATAAATCCGAAACTATTTGAAGATTAATTTTATTTAAGTGAAAATTTTAAAAAGATTAGAAATCTAGTTTTAATTGAATATTACTAAAATTCATACTGAGAATATTATGTGAGGAAAACCTAGCTTGATAAAAAACCGACCCACTTTTAATCATGACGTTTGAAAAAAATATTTGGATTTAACCGAATTTATTAAAATATATAAGAGGGATTTATTATAATAATAAAAGATACCTTAAATACAGATTTTAATAACTATTCATATAAATGTCAAAATGAATCTCTTAGATTAAGTTATTTTTTACTTGACAGTGATATCTTTGAATTTATGGTATTAAAAATGGGGGTACTCAATTTAATTAAGATGTGATATTAAAGTTTAAACGCATTTCTTTTCAAATTATCAAATGTTTTTGAAAGATAGGATTAATTCAAAAGTTATTCTTTGTATTATTTAATCAAATAAAAATGCTCTGTATTTTGCATTCATTGCTTTTAAGAAAAACCAGATAAAGGGATTTATTTATATCTATAACAATTTTTGACTTAATTCCTTTTTAATTATTTGAGCAAATTTTTTAATATATAAAAAAAGTTTATTCTATTAACTTGTTTTATTAACTTGTTAAATTGAAGAAAATATAAAAAGTAATAAAAAACGTTTCAGAAAAAAGAACTATCCAAAACTTTTTAATAAACCATAGTTTTATTAATTATAAAAGAGTTATTAAATTTAGTATCGATAATTAAGTAATTGTTAAGCAAATTACGAATTAAATTACGAGTTTTAAAGATTCATTTCAGGTTCTTAATACTAAAAATATGGTAAGGAGATTATTATGAATTAAAGTGAGTTTTAAATAAATTTACTTTAAATCACACAGAACTATTAAGCTATCAATATCTGACATTTGATTTCTGTAATATTGCTAGAATAATAAAATGGCAGAAATTACAAAAAGCTGATAACTGACTGATTTTCTCCGAGGCACTTTAGTTAAACTAACAATAAAATATGGTTTTATAATGTGTGATTAAATTTGGTAAGTTTATCATGATACCTTAGAGCATGGCCTAAAAACCATTCATTTGGTTAAGTTTAGCTTTCAGTTTTGCATTTTTAGCCAAATGCGTGATAATAAGAACTAAAATTGTGAAAACCAGAATTTCCGCTACCATTTAAATGAAAAAATTAGCAATTGAATGTTTTAAACAACATAAATTTTGGTTTTATTATTATGGTTTTATGGCAGAAATGTCATACAGAACAGTAATTTTACCATAATTGTTTTCTCCGTATAATTTGAGATTTGTTAATTTTAGCCTATTTTTTTAGAAATTAATAATGATCGATGTATTTATATTACCTATTTACTAGATTAGCAAGAATTATATTTTCCTTTAAAATATTTTTCTATGTATAAATATAGTTTATAATATATGGTTATTATTTGTTTTTATTAATATAATCTTACTGCACTTTAAAACCGACAAAAAGCTTTAACATTTAAAATAAATATTATACAGTTTAAAAATTCGCTAATTTCTGAGATGCTACGTACCACGCAGATGGAACTCTTTA
The DNA here is from genome assembly GCA_949128135.1 of Parasteatoda lunata. Lineage (NCBI taxonomy): Eukaryota > Metazoa > Arthropoda > Arachnida > Araneae > Theridiidae > Parasteatoda > Parasteatoda lunata. The sequence goes on along the minus strand of OX421980.1, from coordinate 63,783,963 downwards.
GAATCGATGTTTGCATATTTTTTATCAGTTATAACAATTTTGATTCAGATAAACATTTCAAATACTTAAAATGTGGATCACCAACCCTTTTTAATGTTTCAATTAATTTCACAAATTTTTATTTAGATGTTTTAGATGTTCATTCTAACAAAATTGATACTTTTCTTATTATTGATATTTCGTATCATATTTATTGTTAGTTTAAAGGGTGCTGGACGAAAATAATCAAATCTTAACATGTAAGTAATGAATAACTACTACAAGCACATAACAAATTATAAAAACAGCATGTTATTTGATAAAAGCCGTTATTTTATCCGAGAACGTACTTCGAATACTTAAAATTAATTGAAGCTAATAAGTAAATTAGTAAATAGTAAATCTGTAAAATATATGCAGAAAATACTATAAAATTGAGTACTTTTTTAATCTCAAGGTTTACTCAAGATTAACGTGTACTTTTGATAGCGTTTTTTTAAAAGATTTTTATTTTAATTTCATTATTGCTTTTGAATCTATAAAAAAAAAACATTTTTAGGCAATAAAAAAAATAGTGCAAACTTCTTTTTTCTCGAAGTTATAGAACGAAATTAAAAAAAAATATTTCATGAAAAATCACCGTTTACGCATAACATAATTATTAGAAATATATTAGAACATTTTTACAATATCAAAAGTTAAATGCTATTAATAAACAACAATGTTGACTTCGAAAACTTATTGCTAAACAATTTTTTGAAAAGAATTATTGTCGAAAAAATGCATTCTACCAGATAAAAAAAAAAATATGAAACACGTTCCCCGTCTCCCGCTTATGTAGTTTTTCATAATTCTTGTTCAATCCCTGCGTCAGCCGACTGGTCTGTGTAAAGGGCAGGGAACTGTCCTTGCATCAGAAAGGTTCTGGGTTTGAATCCCGGGCAAGTCATGGATGTTTCTTTCTCTCTCTGTGTGTTATATGTCCTTTCTCCTTTGTGTGTGTGAATGTGACCCGCCCTATAAACGGGTTTGTGGTTGTGTGGATGGTGTGGCAGAAATCGAATTCTTGGCCATAGATGGCGCCACTGAAAAACAAGAACAATCGCACCCCCTCTGCCTAAACAGGTATACGACCAAAAAAAATCCCTGCGTCTAAACACAAATGAGATGACCAATTTTTAATATGATAGCAAGAAAAGACAGGAAATTAAGTTTTTTTGGATTCGAAAGTGAAAACTCTTAAAGAGAATAAAAACTAAACTTGACCAAAGTAATTGTCGCCCAAAGTTTTGCGTCTATAACAGTAATCAATTACACCTGTAATTGATTACAAACAAAGTTGAACAAAAAATTTTGTCAATTACATTTTAAAATGACAGAAATCAATTACTCGTAATCATGATTACAACATTCATAATTTTGATTACAACTGTAATCGAGTAGTAAGTAATTAAGATATATGATCAAAATATAAGTAATACAAGTAATCAAAACAAATTAAAGTAATCAAAATAAATAATTACATGTAATCAGAATTACAAGAAAGCAAAATATACGATTACAAGTAAAGACGATTGTATTCTGTATACATGATTATATTAGACAACACAGATTACATAATTAATTGTATAATAAATTTTGTAGGTATCTACATACTATTTATGTGAGTATGAATGTAATTAATATGTGTGAGTATATGTAATTACCAAATACATATGTGCAATACGCGAGATTTAAAGAATATAAAAAAAATATGAAAATATATATATGTCATTTTAAAGAATATGATTTTACATGGCAAAGTAGAAAATTTGAGAGAAATCGGTCGAATAATTACTGAGACATCAAATTTTAAAAAATGAGACTTTTATGAAATTTAATTTCTCAGGTACTATTCGACCGATTTTACTCAAATTTGGTATTTTTCCATGTAAAATTGTATTCTTAAAAATGATGAAAAAAATAATTTACCTTATAATTCAAAAATTTTTTTCCACTAATATTAAATAAAATAATTAAAAATGATAAATATTTTCTGAAAGTCATTTTTTGCATTATCTTTGAATAAATGCATTTTACAGTTGAGTGCAAAAAATTTTCAATTCAGTTAAAAAGTGCTCGAGATATGGCAAAATGCGCAAAAAATAAAATTAACATTAAGAGGTCCAAATTTTGGGCAGCTCTCTTGACCAAACTATTTAAAACATATTTCCCAGATAGCGGCTACCCCATATTTTAGGGATCAAAAATCCATATTCCATCGAAAATAAGGTATGTCTATTCAGAGAAAGTACGTTTTTGTGTCAGATTTCGCAACTTAAAATATCGTCTACATAATTAATTAGCGTATTTGAGATTACCTCCTTGAACCATTCAAATTGAGTCCTATAACGTGAAGATTCGATCATTAAAACGAATGTTATTAAGGCTGGTGCATATTTCATTTGGCGCACTGTGCATACATACTACTTACATAAATTTACGTATGTATTTATATTGTATGTATCAAATATAGGTAGGCAACTCTTTATCTAATATTTATGTACGTATGTATATGTAAACAATGTAGATGTGTACGCGTGTGCATAATGAATGAATATATATTTTATGCACATGCTTGTGTATACACAATTTATGTTTATATACGCATGTATATGCAATGTACTTGCTTTCATTTCGACGAACAAACATTCATACACGAAATATGCATGTCGCTTGCACGTAAACGTGCATGGAACATGCTTATATTGCATTGCTTGGGGTTCTATACATATATATACTATATATATATTAGACCGAGAACGGTCATTAAAGTGGACACGAAATCGTTGTGTTCCTCAATGAAGGCTAAGGAAAATCTTGCAAAGTAAATCCGTAAAATATTTCATTTTAGAGAATTAGGAAAAATTTAGTAATTGTGATTGATTTATTAAATAGGTCACGCGATTCCCACAAAGAGCAAAAGGAAAAATGTCTTACTTTTAATTAAGGCATACTTGAACCAAAAATACATTAAAAGGCAGGATGTGAATTTTAAAGTGTGAGAAAGCGTTTCGTTTTGAATAATAAATTAAGAAAAGGATTTACAGAAAAGGAATAACTTAAAAGATTAATTGAAGCTTTATATATATATATATATATATATATATATATATATATATATATATATATATATATATATATATATATATACAATGTATGTGCAAACAATGAATACATGTATGTGTGTACGTGATGAATCTTTATATTTTATGCATATACTGGTGTTAGGTACAACTTTTGTTCACGTACGTATGTACTTGCTTTTGATTGTACGGAAATATAAGAATTGTATGTTCTATACGTGTCCCATGAATGTATGTACATTGTATGTCACATGCATATATATAATCAGGGTTCCTACGACCTGGGAAAAAAATGAGTTGTTGCTAAGATTTTTCAAAACTACTGAAAAATGCTTAAATTTCGCTTTCTTTTGAAAATTACGAAGTTATTCCCCAGATATTTTTACATCTAGATATATTTACGTTAAATTAAAAATTTATAGTAGCTAAAAACATCTGGATTTATCTCGATTTCGCTACCACTTTAAAAAACTTTCCAGACAGTGGGAACCCTGTATAATGTATGTACAATGTAAGAATGCACAATTAATGTATGTCTCATGAATGCAAGTACAATGTATCCATGTACAATGTATGCATGTGCTATGTAGGTACGTTCTATATACGTATGTCGCAAGCATTTATGTAGATTGAATGTATATTCATGCTTGTATGTAGAATATTTGACTAACTCATGCATGCGTGTATAAATTATATATGTCCAATGAATATATGTTCATTTGTACGGCATATATATACATATGTACTATGTATGTTTGTCCCATACATGTAAGTACATATGTTCATTATATGGATGTCCAATTTTCGTGTGCATTTGTGCAATATATGTTTGTCGCATGTATGTTACAGTTTGTAAGTATGAGCATAAAATATTTAAGCGTGCATATGTAGATGCAATATACATATGCAAATACTACATATATATGTATATATATATACATACATATATATATATATATATATATATATATATATATATATATATATATATATATATATATATATATATATATATATATATATATATATATATATGAATATTTCCATACATACAATATGTGAAGTTGCAATCACAAATGATAAGGACATTCAACGTAAATATGCATGCATTTCGTGCACATAATTACGTACATACATTAGTACAGACCTTGTGTGTACAAACGTCGTAAAATATCTGAACAAGCAATATACAATAAATGTAATATGTCAAACATGTATACAATATATGTAATGCAATTCAAGCATGAGACATGCATACATTGTACATGCATTCAGGAGACTTACATATATTGTATACGCATGCATGGAAACATATTATACATTCATGCATGGGACATAGATACATATAACATAAATGCTTGAAACATTTAAACATGTATGGGACATCAATGCATGTATGATCGTGCAAGCGAAAGCAAGTGCATTGTATATGCATTCGTGCACAAAAACGAAGATATATTGCACATACAAGTATGTGCATAAAATATAAACATGCTTACTTATATTTTATACATATACACAATATAAGTATGTAACTAAAATATGTGTATGTATGCGCTTATCTATATTTAATATATGTATGGACGTACATTTTAGTTACATTTATACGTACATACGTTGCATGTAAATACTTACAAAATGTATACGTACAAATATAAATACGTACATTAGACTATCTGTATTGTATAATCTATGCAGTACTCAATCGTCTTTACTTATAATCGCATATTTTGCGTACTTGTAATCATGATTACAAATAATTAATTACTGAAATTAATTGTAATAAAAATTTAAGCTATAATCATTTTATGAATGTTTGTAATTATGATTAAGAGTAATTGATTACTGTAATTGATTATTGGAATCACAATTACAGTTTTAATCATGCTTACAGTTATCATCGAAATTATGAATGTTTTAATCGTGATTATAAGTCATTTATTACTCTAATCGGAAAATGTAATCGATTGTAATTTTGCCCAACTCTGGTGCCCCTTTTTGGATATAATTGATTGTTTAATCGTATAATTTAAATTCTGACTGTTTTAGACACCTAAGAAATTACAGATTAAAGATATTCCATTTGTTTGCTTACATTATAGAATACCCGGAATTAATATAAACTTTAATTAAAATATATGAAAGTTGGAAGTAAATTGTATTCGAAGTAAAATACAATTGTGACAGAAAATATGTTTCACATATATAAACCATATCCATATCACGCATATAAGCCATATCCATATCATGTATATAAACCATAAATTTACGAAAATGTTTATACATATTGCATAGAATTAATAACTTGTTTTGTGACAATATCTTACTGATTCTACCTTTCTATAATACATAATGATCAAAAATATCTTTTTTTCAATTTTACAGTTTTTGTTGATCGTTAAACTATTAATTTTTCGTTAAAAAAGTGGACGCAATCACGTATAGTACAGAACTAAATTTGATTTGATTTTTACTGTGTTTTGACCATTTTGCGTGAGAGTGTAAATTTATAATATTCAAAAAAACAGATTAATTTGCATACAATAAAAAGCGAGTATAGTAAAATTTTAAATTTAATTTCAATGAAAAGAATATCTTTTAATGGTGAGTTTATGTAATAATTTTAAACAGAAGTACCAAGTCTAAATATCACTATCAACTCAATCAAGGATATAGCTAAGAATTGAGAGAGATTTGAGATTTAAAAAGTATAAGCTACAAAATTTTTACAAAATTTGTGTTCAGTGGTGCTTATTTCATTGCTTATGCTTGTGTTAAAAACTGTTTGCAAATAACTATATGTTGCAAATTAAATCTGTTCATACATTGCATATATCAGAATTACTATTTCTTGAGGAAAGGCAGATACAAATAAGAGCTATCGTTAATAAGTTAATGGACTTCTCAAACATAACATGATAAAAGTGTTTGAAAAAAGTATGTCAATTTTGAAGGGGAGGCTATATAGTAATAGGGTAAAATTAACGGTCCCAACCAACCACAGGGAGACTAAATATATAAAATGGTGATTAAAAAGTTGTCTACCAGTCACCCCTTTTTTCGTCAAAAATGCACCCCATGCCCATTTTAGTATATTTTTAATAATTATGGAAAATTATTATGAATATATATTACAATCTAAAAATGATTTTATTTCACTTGTTTCTTAAAATTTTTCTTCATTTTATAAATGAACCTTGTAATGTTCAACGTGTTTTGAAAATTGCCTCATGAGAAATGCCCTATATTATTAATAAAAACAATTTTTACAACAGCTTAAAATGTTCAATTTTTGAAATAGTGGCCGGATGTTTTAAAAATTGACCACTGTTAAAAATGCAGTTCAGCTGTCCTCTAACTAGAAGCAAAATTTTCTAATTTTGCCTTATAACTATAACAAATAAGAATTATCATTAGTAAATTAGCATATATCCGATTGAACTTTTCAAACATATAATTGAAGAAAGCATTTAAAATGGCTTGTTTACTTTGGAAAAGGGCCTGTTGCAAAGAAAAGTTATATTTAATTCATTAGCTTATCTACAGACTTCGAAAACATGTCATTGAATAAAGCGTAAAGCATACAATAAAATAAACATAATTCCTTGTTTTGAGTTCATAAAATTATTGATTTAATATAGAAGTTAATATAAGTTTACCGAATAAAGAAAATATTTGTAAAAGCATAAATAAATATTCAACTGTATTATTATAAAAATAAATTCAAATACAAGAGTATTTTTTTTATTACTAATGAGTTTCCGCAAAATCTTTTAAACGAACCGTTGATCATAAAATTTTTTAATCAATTTACGTAAAAACTGCATCTTTCATTTATCTTTATCTGTTAAGCTAGAGTTTAATTCAATTATGATCCATAGCTTTTTTTTATTATTCTATGTATTAAAATATACAAGGTGGTCATACAAAAATTAGTCTATTTATGGACCTCTAGTGACTGATCCGTTTAACGAGTGTAAATTCCAGTTATAGTTATTAAGAGGTATGACCTCAAGACTCAGAGAAAGGCAGCAAAATGGTGTTCGTGATTAAGTTTGTAGGTGCAGAAACTCCAAATTTTCGAATCGCAACACTCATTTTTCTTGTCGCAAAACGTTCAGAACATGCAAAAATGCCAAATAGCATTGGAAAGATAAGCGTATCACAAAAAAGGAGCTCAGCGCACGGTCAAGAAATGCCCGATAAAGGCACACGGAGGAAATTTGTATATGATAGAGTCAAGACAACAAACACAAAGTGACGTTCTCTAGATATTAAACGTTAAAAACTTAAAAGTGGGTTGGTAATATTGATTCTTCAGTCGAAAGTTTGCAAATGCCGAAGAAACTACTCTGCCAAAGAAAGTTCATGGTGAATTGGTAAATTTCTTTTATCAAAATGGGGGGAATTCTACGAAATTCTTTCTTGTTTACCGTCGAAACCTGTGTCACATGTATGACCCATGTTTTCCGCAAGCTCGGCGTAATTTTATAGATAATTTTGAAGAAACTGTCTGCACTTGTGATAGACAGCGATCCAAACGACCAACTGCTCATAAGATCGTTATTATGAAAGTGTATCAAATATTAACTTCAGAACACAGGTACGCACTGTTTGTGCATTGGATATACCGAAATCAACAGTTCTAAAGCTTCTACTGTGCTTCACATGTTTCCATACTGATACGAGTGTGTCCAGATGTTGGACGCAGGGGGACCATCAACTGCGTATCGACTTTGACAATGAATTTCATATTCGATATCATGACGATCAAGATTGAGGATGGACATAGGCCCATTTTACCTTAATTGGCAACGACAACACCGAAAATTGTGTGCAGTGGGCAGACATGAATCCTCATGCTGTGGTATCAGTACCTTTATAAGACGCCAAAGTTGTGTGGGGTGGCATTTCAGGTATACTGTTCCTGGCCCCTTATTTCTTTGAGGAAGAGACACCAATGGAGCTTGTAACGCGTTCTGTAACAGGCTCACGCTATGCAGCCATGTTTAAAAATTACGTCATAACAGAATTGCTACAGCGAAATGTACTGAGTGACATCGCTTAGGTGCAAAATGGCGGACATCCATACATTGCGACGGCTTGCTCTCTGGTACCAAATGAATTATAAATCGCAGGTTGGGGAAGACTCGCAGTTATTTTGTAATTAATGAAACTTTTTATGATGAAAAATTATTTTTTCTACAAAATTTTTTTAATTTTTCGGGTTTTTTTGTTTTATTATTTTTTTTTTTTTATCGTTAGCAAACAAAATGGAGGAAATCATTTTCTATAAACACCGTTAGAAAATGGAGTTCGAGTCCAATGCTTGCTTTTCTTCAACTAATGAAATTTAATTTAGTAACAATATTATGTTTGTGATTTAGTACCATACATAATAGCCTAGTTAAAGAAGATAATTATTCATTGACAATACTACTTTTGTAAAAAATGTAAATTTTAAGATGATAACAATTTGGTTTAACATATTTAAGATACTATTTTTTACTTGATATACCGTGCGTCCCAACTAAATAAAGCCACTTTACTTTTTGGCATAATTTGGTGAAAAGAAAACCAGTGAGAACCAAACATACATATATATATATATATATATATATATATATATATATATATACATATATATATATATATATATATATATATACATATATATATATATATATATATATATATATATATATATATATAATATATATATATATATATATATATATATATATATATATATATATATATATATATATATATATTATAAAACATCTAAACCCATATTTACAAGGAGTAAATCACTCCTGCTACCCCTGGAGAGGAAGAAAACCATCGAATAAGTAAAAAAGGAAGAAAAAGTGGGCCATTAAAATAAAGCCACTTCAAATTATGCCTTATATATCCGCACTTTAGCATCCAAATAGAGTCTCGGTGCAGCCATCTAGTGTGGCAGAAACTAGACGTCCAAATTAACATGGCCAACGGTATCTCACCCACTGTGGTGGTCCTGAAAGAGTGGATACCACTTCTGGAGAACGCACTAGGTCTGCTCATCGGGAAGACTGATTGTGCAGCTCATAGGAAATAAATATCCGTCGTATTTTTTTATATGACTTAAATTATGGGATTTTGCATACCATTTACCAATCCCAGGAGGACAATTGCCTAAATATTATTTCAAGTTTCAATGCTGGCAGTCTTCGATTCTGCCACAGGCTGAAACCCCTTCTTTTTTTGTATATACAACCCTACTAAGGATAACCCTTTACATTTTCTTAGTGATTAAAGTCATGAGATAGAGCTAATCATTCATGACATTCCTCCTATTTTCCAAAGTCACAACTTTGAAGATTTTTCAGCATAAATGAAGGCATTTTCGCTCTGGAAAATCCAACTTGGGTCGACAGTTCTCACTTCAAATGCTAGTGAATTTGCTTCTAGCCTTCATGCGTCTTGGGGGAAAGGTAACGTTAAGGGTATTACCACAGTGAAACTTTCAAACAGCATTAATGAGCCTCTACATTGCTGTCTTTTTGGAGAAGATTTTCTCGTTTTATTTTCATCTATTGTTTTGTTTTATATAAATAAAACAAGAAATTTGCTATACAAAAAATTATCAGTAGTCCATGTTGAAAGCTATCGATAAGCAAAGGAGAGTAGAAAATAAAAGTATTTAGATCTCGATAATTTTGTGTGCAATAGCACAAGAAAAGAAGAGGACTTCTTCTCAATTAAGCAGCAAGACGGAGGCCAAACTAATTGTGCGGAAAGGATTCATGTATGGTAGTAATCTTACCCGATTCTCCCTCAGGCTGCATAGTGGCTGCTCGTAAACAAAAAGGGCTAAACATTCATCAATTCATTCCTGGTGAAGAAGAAAAAGAGTTACTCTTTGTAAATGTGAGTTTAAATATAGAATTTCTCAATGTATATGTTTGGTTCTCATTCTACTCTTTTCACCCTGTTATGGTAAAAAATCAAGATGCCGTTATTTAGTTGAGACACTTTGTATAATACTAATATTTAAGTTTTATAGTAAAATATTAAAATTAAAACTGAAAGCCATTTCTATTCTTCACAGAACGGTATTTGTATACATAAACTAATATGTTTTGAACAATACCTGCTATGTCTTTTTTCTAAAAACACTACGAGTACCAGCCTTCTATAAAGAATTGTTGCAGTTCTTCTCAGATCGCTTCGCTCCCTCTTTTCACATGTCCAGACCATTATGACACCTTTTACCAATAATGTGGAAAATAAATTAAGAAATTATTGTGGATTGATATAATTTTTTTTTAGAAAAAGTAATTATTTTTAGTTTCTCCAAAAGAAACTGATAAGCATAACATGAAAACTAAAAAACTGGTAGCAGTTTTTTTAAAGAATCACCGCATCTAGCTCACCACTAAACTCCCCTCTTTACGTTCATACTTTTTATTTTAAAAAAGATATTACAGAGTTTCAAAAAGGATATTAGAGAATCTGTGCCTGGGAAAAGTTATTGGAAAGATTAAGAGTTTTATAATATCCTTTTAACTATTTAGCTACAATTTTTAAGCTCTCTCGTAACACTGAACAGCTTACTTCCAAATAAATTTCACTGAGACAGATTACTCATATTCATCAACAGGCTTTAGAGTACATAACTGCAAAAAATTATAATTGTATTACTGCTAATAGTTTCCCCTGAACTAACTTATAGAACAAAATAAAGAAAACAACATAAAAATAAAACTTTAACTCTGATATAAAATAATTCAAAAACTATGTTATCTTAATTAAATATTCTAAAGTATACTCTACCTGCTCTCTATCGCTTTCGATAGTTGGCATAAATCGCAGTTTCTTTTGGATTCGTCCGCTCATTTAACCTGTCTTAAAATTTAAATTACTGTGGCGCTTTTTAAATTTAAACAAATAATATTTTATTTATATTTAAACCATTTAAGCAATAACATTAATATTTTATTTATATTTAAACCATTTAAGCAATAACATTAATATTTTATTTATATTTAAACCATTTAAGCAATAACATTTACAATTAAACCAACTTTGTATTATAGCATTAGTGTAAACATTAATTTAGAATAGATGGAGAGAGAGACTTATACCAAGTTTACTCATGGTGACTTTCGGTATCAATCTTGAGAATAGACTCTGATTGTTCGCTCCTCTAACCCTTTCCTTCGGCTGTTTTTATATCGTAAATTTTGCGTGATAAAAAGTTACAAATTTGGGGAAAGGTCAAGTCCAAAAGTTATTGTTGTTTTCGAGTTAGTCCCATGATGGGGTTAATCCAATGATGGGGATGACATTATGAGATTTTAACCTGATTGTTTATTTGAATTACTTTATCCGTATTTAAGTTACTATTTGCCGATGGAGATAGTTTATCTAATCATTATTAAAGGTAGGTTATCATTATTAAGGTAGGTTAATCATTATTAAAGGTATTATTAAAGGTAGTTTTATTTAATCGAAGACTTTGAAATTAATAAAACTAATTTTAGCCTTTTCTCTTGATTTTAATTTTGAGTGACGATAACTGTCACATTGCAGATAAATGTTCAAAATATCTAAATAAAATTGCAATTAAATTAAAACGCGCTATTTTGATTTCTTTTTTATTTATTTATTCTTTTTTAGGCTTGGAATAAGATTAAATTATAAAATGAAACTTCAAAGAAAATGAAATTTAAAAATCGAAAAGCCGAAAAAGAAAATCAAATGGAGAGCGAAAGTCACAGACCTATACATCACTTATTAGGTTAAGAAAGGAAAGGGAACTCACTCTAGAAAGCAGACAAAGAGTTCTCAAGATTATTTTTTTTTTTAAAAATAATAACATCGAGTCCTCGAACCATAATAATCAAAAGAAGAATAATTAATGAAAGGAAAATATTTGGCTTCGATTTTGAACAAAAAGACGTTAAAAAAAAATTACTTTTTTTTTAATCTTTCGAGATTATATAAAAAAATACCAAAATTTTAAAATTGAATGTCTTTGACATTTGTAATAAGGATAAAAGTTGTAAGGGTTATCAGTCATAACTGTCATCGAAACTTTATCGAAAAAAATTAAACTTAGTGTCAAGTTCCTTATTTCTCCTTTAGGAGAAAAAACTTACCATCTCGCAAGGTGTTTCTAATTGTTTATGATCACGCAATTTTATTTTATGATATTTTGCCAGGTTACGATTATTAAAAAATATTTAACTCTTACGTTAAAATTAATTATTGAAGAGCGAAATACATCAATAATTTAAACTCAAAACTTTAAATATTTTGATAAACGAAATAGCTTGTATGCTTAGTGAAATCCAATCTTAGTTTACATCCAATGGCTGAATAAAGACTGAATAATCCTGTTTAAAATAATGCTAACATAATTTATCTATTATTCATTAAAGATGTAAGGTTAGTGAAGGATACCTAGAAAGGATTAAAATATCACAATACTAAATCCCATTTTGACTAAATGGCGAAAATTTGGAGCTTGCATCTTAAATTTCCTTTAATAAATTTGATTAAAAGGGTATTAGAGCACTTTATTTCGTAGAGCAGCAAATTGAAATTAATATTTTACTTAAATTGTTTCTTAAAGTATCGTTTGTAATAATAAGAATGAAAATGCGAGAAAAATTAATTACTTCTTAATTTTTAAAGGCTTTTTTTTCTTCGTTTTTTCATATTTTATTTTAAGAAACATGCATATACTATCATACTTAAAATAATCAAATTTGTTGTCAAGCACTAACTTTTTTGTTGTTGTTGTTTTCACTTATTGAAAAAAATATACGCAGAAAATCTTGTTCATTAAGTAAAGTTTGGTCATTCTATCTCTAAACATTTTGATTTACGTCTTCAAAAATAATTAAAAATTAAATAATTAAGCCAGTTAATTAAAAATAATATGAAAACTGCAAAGGGAAGTTTTTCTTTACAAAATTATATTTACGAAATGAGTTTGGCCTTTTAAAAAAATGTATCAGATTTGCAATTATGAAGAAATCAATCCAATTATTTAAAATTTTATTGAAAAACAAAAACAAGACAAATCTCACTATATTCTTATGATGGAACATTAAAGATATTTTATAATGTGACAATAACATAAAGAGGGTTAAGTTTACAAGAAAAGTGCACGTTTGTAAAATTCCTATAAAAGCGAAATGGTTGAAAACTTGTATAGGTTAATAGTTAGCCGCCACTTCTGCTATTTCATAAACTATTATTTTTTAAATATTTTTTTTAAAAAAACTCCTTTTTTATAAACAAAAAATTTATAATTATTGAATTTTGAATTAAAATATATTTATTATTATTTAAAAATTTTTGTAATTTTAATTTTTTTTATGAATTAACTGAATATTTTTTATTTTGTAATAAATAATTAAAAAATGTAAGTTGTTTTTTAATTTAATTAAGAAAATGTGAACAAAAATATTTAATTATACTTATTAAAAGAAGAATTAATGAATTGAAAAGAACGATTTATTACTTAATTGATATCCCTTGTACCACAGTCTTCATTCTATTTTTTTAATTTAATTCTTTTAAACATTTTTTTTTAATTTTTCTTATTTGTATTCATAATCGTATTGTATTACCATCTAAATTTGTATTTCCCATGAAATGATTTAATTATCAAGTAATAAATAGTAATAGAAGTAATAAATAAATAGTTCAATGAATTTTTTTTTCTTTTTAGCTTTTTTAACAAGTATTAATTTTTCAGAATTAAATTTAATAAAAGGTAAATTATTATATTATATTATTTGTCACAAAAAGAAAAAAAGCATTAAATTCATGAAAAATTCTAAAGTAAAATTTTTTAAAATAATAAACCATGTATTTTTAATAAAAAATAGAAAAAATAAATATCTATTAGTTTGTTTTAGAAAATTAAATTTTTAATAAGAAAAAATTATTAGATATTTAATTTTTTAATTCAAATATATATTATTAAATGAATTGAAATTTAAAAACTTTTAAAGAACTAACTGAATTTTTATTTTATTTTGTTATAAATAATTTAAATTTTTATTAAATTTAATTTCAAAATATTAACAAAAATATATTATTTTACTTGTTTTAAAAGGATGAAAAAGTTAATAAATTGAAATGAACTATTTATAACTTATATAGAACCCCTTTTACTTCAATGTTCCTTCTTTTCTTTTTTTTTATTTAATTGTATTTTAAATTATAATTTAATTTGTAACTAACTAAATTTGTATATTCAATGAAATGAAAGAGTTTCAATGAGTTGGAATTCTAGTTAATCTATTCAATTCATTTTTTCTTTCTATCTTTATTAAACAAGTATAATAATATACTTTTACTTACATTTTCATAATTAAATTTAGTAAAAACTTAAATTATTTATTATAAAATATAAAAAAATGAGTAAGATCAGTAAAAAAGTTTCAATTACAACTTGTTTAAAAATAATCCATAAATTTTAATTAAAAATTTTAAAGAAATTAAAAAACTATCAGCTGAGAATTGAGCCCCGGACTTCTCTGGTAGGTAACGGGCAACCTAATTATTACACCACGAATACACAGAAGAAAAATAGTTTTGTCAGTTTAAATGTAAATGAATTTAAATTTTAATGGGGTATATTTTACACCAGGAGCAGAAATGGCTGCTAATTTATATCCCATCAGAGGTTCTCAACCATGGTCTTTATAAGCTTAATTTTGTTTTAATCGGAATTTTACAAATGCGTATTTTTCTTGTATGATTTTTTTATTTCAAAAGAAAACATAAAATATTTATTATAATACACTAGTAATTATTTTTATTTCATTTTTAGTAAACTGACATTTTTTGTTTTTGTTTTTAAAACAAAAGGAAACAAATTTTTGCCATTTTCTTAAAAACAGAAAGTTTCTCATCTTAGAACTGAAAAGCTAACATGGTTATAATTCTTTTCAGTTCCCCCGGTAAACTGGAATCCGTACCAGAGACGGGGAACGGTAGTACCACACCGCCAAACAACAATCTATTTCCACAACACAGTGGACGACCCGAGGCCGACCTGAGGTATGGATGCTTACGTCATCCCTCCTTTCCCTACCTTCCTCTCACCTTTTATATGTCGTCTCATAGTGTGTAGAAACATTTTAGTCTTAAAAATACATTTTTAAGAAATGAAGAATTGATTAATTGATTTCAGAAATGCTTTTTTTTTTTTTTTTTTTTTTTTTTTTTTTTTTTTTCATTGTCGTTTATTTTAAATGCATTATTATTTCTAACTCATCAAATGATCGTTGTTTCTTATAAAAATTAAAATATAACTAATTAATTGCACTAAGAAATAAATTTTGCGTTTAATTTGAGGGTATTTTTTTTTGTCAAATCAAAAATGCTATGTATCTTGAAAACGTACTTTAAGTGATAAAACTACATTTTGAGAAATAATAAATTGATTTATCGATTATTTTTGCGGTTCACTTCGAATGTTCTTCTAATTACAAAAGTTTTACCTATTATTTATAAAGGAAAAGAATGAATTCAATGATTTCAAAAATAAGTTTTTCGAATGAAAAATAAATTTGAAACTCTATTATACCTGAATTATAGTTTAAACCAAGTCATAAATATGAATTAGTATACATTTTTTAGGAAAAAAATAATTATTTAACTACAAAAAAGAATCATAAGTATTTGAGATATAAAATTTAAACTGTTAAACAAAGTAACTGAATTTTAGAATTAAATTCGTGGCTTAATTCAATTCAATGTTAACATTTTTATTTAAAAAGTCTTAAAATATAATCGTTTTTAAGTTAAAATATTTCTTATTCTTCAAAAAGCAATTAATCTGAACAACAGTTCAATGAAAAAGTACTGTCTATTTTTGAATCAAAATGTTATTACCAATTTTAATGCTATTTAGCTTTACAAAAGTAAAAACAATTCATTTATAAATTTAGCGTATCCAATGAAAAAGTCGGTTAAGTAAGAGACGTGAATGTTTTTGCAAATGTTCTTCTGAGAATTTTTATAATGAAAATTATACCTTGAATTTAAAATACACGATTTTAAAATTGAAATTGAAGAACTTTCGAATTTTTACGGTATTCTTTTTTTACATCAATGTAATTTAAATTAATTATTAATTTTCGAAATCTAATACTAAAAAATACATAAATGAAAGAAATTATTTATAAGCAGAATATTTTTTTTCTAAACGCAGGTGGTTCATGCAAATTAATTTTTTAACTTTGAATTCATTTTTTAAAAATCTCTGCAATTATTTGACACATATTTCTAAGAAGAAACTATAAAGTTCAAATAAATATTGAAGACAGGATAAATGTTTGCAAAATTTAAATATTTTAAAATTTTATTTTAATTTTTAACAGAAAGCATAATTACTGTTAAGTTATTGAAAAAAAAAATGCGCATTTAATTTTGTGCCATGCATCACGAAATTGATCAAATGATTACATTTATTTTAATTTATTTTAACCTGCTAGATGCAGTCGGTGTTTGTTGTGCACTCTGTACGAAATGCGCTAGTCATGTTTCAAAAAATTTTCGATTATTCAAAAACGTATAATAGTCTTTCAAAAATTTTTATACGAAATACTCAATATTTCGAAATACTTATTTAGTTTAAACTTGCTGATAGATAATGCAAAAATAATAAGAAAAAACTATTTGATAAATAGCTTTTTAATTATTAAGCTGATAAAAGAATATACTTTCATATCTAGTGCGCAGGTTCATATTCATTTATTAAAAAGACTTATTAATTATATTTGTCATACATCAGTGTATTTCCGTATAAAAATTCCGTTACTTTGTTTGAGACAATGTAATTTTATGAAAAGTGCGGTTGAATCTCAGATAAATTGTAAAAAATTTTGGTATAAAGCAGCCACCATTTTTGTTGTTGAGGTAAACAAAATTTTTTATAGTGCATTTAGTCACATATTTTATTTACTTTTTCGCTGTTTTAGTTTTATATATTTATTAATCTTTCATTTTTTGCTTTTTTGTTTACTGGCAATACATATTTTCATGCGCATTTGGATCAACTTATGGCTTCATTGCAATAATATTTCATTTAAAAAACAAACACATTTTTTGGTATTTATTCACTATAAATCTTTCAAACAATTGTTATTTTGTCATTTTTAAGTAATTTTTTGCACGATAACTACAGTTCTGTACTGAAAGATGTACTTAGTTTCTTCAACACAATTGGTGGTACCTCTACACCAAACCTTTTTTACGTGATAGGGTTTAAAATTCAGAGGAAGAATAAGTAACACACTAACTGGGAATGGAAACAATCAGAAATTTAAATCTCGATTTTGCTTAACTTACTACATCCAAAATAATATTTATTAATATTTTTGCTTTCCTTAACTAATTATGAAATACGGTATATATAATATAAATACGGTATATTTTGGTTTTAAACTATAATTATGGTTTTTTTCCCCAAGAAATACCATTATCATACTGTACGGTATTAATACCAAAACTTTTATCTTCGTGTATGTACTGGCAAGTAAGGAACTATACATAGTTATAATTTTATTGTAATTATAAAATTATATTATTATTATAGTTTTAAGCACTTATATTTTAAAACGAGAAAAAGAAGTAGAACTGGAAATAACTTATTAGAAAATGATTCTAGTCATAATTTTAAAGTATTTTTTTCTCTATTTACAACATTAAACTTTTTATATTTTTCTAAAATATAAGGAACTATTGTGTTATTCCAAAAAACATTCAGAACATAATTTAAAGAAAAATTTTCTTTCTTATTAATAAAAACTAAATAATGCCACTCTCCACTTTAAATGTGCGTACTAAAATCTCCCATAATTGTATTTAATGACTCTTTTCGACAAGAAGATAAAGAAACCAGAAGAAGCTAAAGGAGATTCCGTTAAATTAAACTAAAGAAGAGAATGCCTTAAAGTAAAAAAAGCTTTTATTTTAAACAGATTTTGTTATTTTGCTAAGAAGAATTATTGGACTTTAAAACGGGAAAATATACTTTAACTACTTAAAAATTCTTGAACTTTTATTTTAGAAAATCGCCAAGAGAAGAAACTCACTGAAATCACTAAATAATACTAATTGCTTTCATATCTTTATTAAACCGAATAATGCAGTATTTGAATAATGTTTCATGGTAAAAAAATATCAAAAAAACTATTTTTTTTACAAAACTGTTGTTAACTTTTTTCCAAATTGAACCTGTCCCGCAGTGGACTGACCGTTAAGACACGGTTCTCAGCAGATCACCGAAGTCAAGCATCACTGGCTGCGGTCAGTGTGCGGGTGGGTGACCACTTGGATCAGTATGCGTAGGAACCGAGGGTGTGCGGTATTGGTCCTCGTTAAACTGCTCTACCGTAAAGTGCTTGACCTCGCTTGCAGGGTGTCGGACTACCGAAGCGGGGGAGCCATCACCTCTGCAGAGGATCAAAACTGTGAGGGCATGTGTTCGGATCATCCTCAGGGATGTTTCCCAGACCGTCGCCAATAGCACATTGTGCAGCTCTAGTGCGACGTAAATGAACTACAACAACAACAAATTGAACCTAACAATGTTGAATAAACACTAGGCCAAGCATCGAAATATTTCATGATCACTAATGAGAAGAGAGTGTGTAATTAAAGTTTTTGAAGACATAGAACTACGGCCAAGTTGGACATAAGAAGACGGGCACTACAAACATTTCTAAAACATAAAATACTTTCTTAAATTTTTCTCTGCTTTCAATAATTTTTAATATATTCTCTGTTTTGTTTTTCTTTTTTTTTATACTCTCTTCTCGTTAGTGGTCACGAAAAATGGCGATGCTTTGTAAAAACCTAGTTTCGAAATTTCTTATGATAAAAATATAGCTACAACTCAATTTTAGGTTTTTACTATAAGTATTACGTTTCAATCATAAAAAGTGCTTTTTTGAAATTTTGTCTCAATAACAGTATCCGTTAGAGCTAGACAATTATTTTTAACATTATTCTGGAGCATAAAGATCATTATACCTCTGTACAAATTTTTATTCCGTTCACCCGAACGGAGAAGGTCATATGTCGGCTAAGTTATTCTACATATACTCTGAATATATTTTTGTAATTGGACTATTTTGTTATTCAAAAATAAATGTAAAAAGTTTTGTTCACAAAGTTTCTAAAGGGAGAAAAGGAAACTCCTACAATCACAAACTTAAACGTAACATGATTTTAAAATAAAATACTATTTTAAGAAGTAATTTAAGAAATATAATAAACAAGAAATATCTATCTTAATCCTCTAATAATCTGGCATTAAAATTGAACAAATTTAAAGGCAATAAAAGTATTTTTTATCAGTTACATTATATCAACTTTGATGTCATAACAAAAGCTTGATTACATATCAAATGTTCAGACAGCCAAAGAATTGTAAATTTAATTCCTGAGTCTCCCCCAAAGAGTTATAAAAATTTTTTAATCAAAAGACAAGTTTTCATTTGTACTCAAATCATTATTCTTTCAAAGTACTTTTGATCTACACCTAATAATCATAGATATTCTTTACTCTGTTTGTTAACTTGTGATAAATAATTATTCATTTGTTAATTAGTCAATAATTTGAATCATTCTGATAAAATTTTAGTTTCTGTTTCTTTATGACAAGCATTATTAAAAAGATGTGTTAAAATTGAGAGAAAAATTTCAATTTGCTGAGTAAATAGTATTAATATGACAAATTAAAATAATTTTTTAAACCAAGCAAGTGCAAAAATTAAGAGTAGACAAATAGTTTTTAATTACATAAAATTTCCAAACTATTGCATTCTCTTGCAAGGAAATTTTACATGTTTGTTTTTAGTAAAATTAAACAAAACATATCTTCCTTTCTAAAAATAAAACCAAACTTTACTTCAATTTCAAAATTACTTTAATTTAAACATAATTAAAGCTGGATTAAACGTTTAGTGTTAAGTATCTTATGGTAAGTTTGTTTATCCGGTAACAGCATAACCTTAAAGTATTAGCAATTCCGTATTAGCATTACGTATTTGTTTTCGTGCAAAAATGTCAAGTTTTAAGCCAAATAAGCGTCATTTGTGAGAACTTTTAATTTACTTCTTTAATTTGAGGAAATCTTCAGCTGAGGTACATTGATTGCTTGGAGCAGCATATGATGAGGCTGCTTTAAGGGAGAGAAGTTGTTTAGAGTGATTTCAGAAGTTTAAAAACGGTGCGTTTAACGTGGAAGACAAAAAACGCAGTGGAAGGCCGAAATTGCACGAAGACAAGGCATTGGAAGAAGATTAATCCCAAAAGCAAAAACTTCAAGCAATTTCACATCGTTTAAAACAGTTGGGAATGATCCAAAAACAAGGAAGTTGTGTTCCATAGGATCTGAAGCCAAGAGACATTGAACATTGATTTTGCATGAAACTAATTTTCTATTTAGAAACAGAATGGGAAGTCTTACCCCACCCACCGTATTCGTCAGACCTTGCCCCTTGAGATTATCACCTATTTCGGTCAATGGTACATGGTCTGTCTGATCAGAAATTTACATCATTTGAAGAAACCAAGGAATGGGTCCATTCGAAAATATACTCGAAAGTTGAAGAGTTCTTCCGAGGTGGTATCCAAATGCTCCCAGAAACGTAGTGTCTAGTAATGGAAAATACTTTGGAATAAAAGATAATGTACCAGAAACTTATTTGTACTCCCAATATATATATATATATATATATATATATATATATTCTAACATAATTGCTTATAACATGCAAATAACAGACTTTTTTTACATAGCTTGATCTATTTTCATTATTGGGTACGAAATTACATTTTTCTTAGTCTCAGCTCGTTGAAAACTAATGTCATAATTGAATTCGGGAGCATTTTTAAGTGTTTCTGAGTAAAATGTAACTATTTTTTGCTATGTTATTAACTCCTTTCAGCAAGTTTCTCATAACTCGTTCAAATAATATAAGGGAAAGTGGGGTCAAAGGTCAGATCGGGAAAATAAGATTGGAGTTAAATTGCTCGACTTAGAAACTGCAATATTTCATCGAAATATTCATTATTTTGTCGTGTACAATATACCATTCCTAAAAAGTCATAGATATACTACTTTTTTTATAAATGATTTTTTCTAGTAAAAGTCAAATCATCCGGTCTCATCCCACCTGTAAGGGGAAATCTGGTACACATATGGGGGAACACATATGGGGGAAAAATATTAGAACACACTATGGGAAATTTAGAAATACTGGAATTTTAGTGAAAAATTAACATATATTTCGATTTTATCTGACAATTTAAGAAAATAATGCTTGTAACATCATCAGGATTAAAATTGCTTAGTAACCCGTGCCCTGAAATGTCATTGTATGCATCTAGGGGCGCTTTTCTATTATGAGCTGTTTAGATGAGCATGAAGAAACAGTTCATAATAGGGATGCGCACCTAATGGCGTATGACGACTTTTCCCGGCAATGCAATTTTAATCCTAACTCCCTTAGAAGCTTGTCGCAACATTTACATGACCCCCTTTTATATATGACGTTTTTAACTTGTACATTTCGAAAAACAATTTCATTTAAAAAAATCTTTAGCTGGGAGAGAAAAATCGATTGCAGGTTTGAAATTAGCTATTAGAAAGCATCTAAGATCGATTAAAAAATCTCATGCATGCTACAGAAAATTAAAAAAAAGTTTATTAACCAATGTTTTCGATCATATTATAATCCACTGCTCCGTATTAAATTTAAAATTTTTACCGTACTATTTTACCCTACTAATTTTTACCGAACGGTATTAATTTATGAGCTATAAGCTAAGAATCAACTGAAGAGATTTATTAGAAACTAATTTCGTAACTTTTCAGAAGCAGTTTTCCGCATTATAATTATTCCGTAATTAAAATTGTAACTTAGAGTATAAAACTCTCAATACTTTGATAATCAAACATTCTAAAATCAATCTGCTAAAAACCCTTAATAGTATATTCTTAGCATTTCTTTAATTTTCTTGTAAATACTTTTTGTTCAATAAATATTTGTTCCAAAGTCATTCAACTTAGGGTGTGGTTAGGGTTAACTTATTAGAAAATGAATTAAAGAAAACACTCCTTTTTTTCAATAACACAAATAAACTTTTACGGAACTTTATTGTTGTATTAAAATATGCGTAAAAGTTTTCGATTTTTTCTTTTCTTTTTTTATTCTAAAACATTTATGTTAGTATAAGTATTAAAACATATAATGGAGCTACCACTTTCTTAGAATTCCAATTAAATAAATTCTACAGCAATTCTTCTAGCGGTAAAAAGGTTGATTTTATTCTTATTATACACTTAGAAAAATAGTATGGTCAGAACTACCAGAATACGGTAAAGTACCGTGTTTCTGGCTTTATGGGAACACCAAAAGGCTCAGTAGTTTTTACAGAAATGCTTTGATACTGATTTTGGTAAAATTAATAAAAAAATATGGTTTTATAATATGTGATAATATTTGGAAAATGTCGTAAAACTTGGTAATCTTAAAGCATGGCAATAAAAGCCATTTTATTCGGTTAAATTTAGTTTTCAATTTTGCATTTTTTAAATATAATAAGAAATATAATTTTGAAAACCAGAACTTCAGATAAGCTATTACCATATGAATGGAAAAAATGGCCAAATGAATGGTTTAAATACTGTACATTTTGGTTTTTATTACCAAAAATATTAGGTTTTTTAACCAGAAATGTTATTACCATTCGGAATGGTAATTTTGCTAGATTTCTCTTCTTCGTGCAGGGGGGGGGAGGGTCTAAGTAGGTGCCATTAGATAGGGGAAGAAAATATCAAACTCCACTATTTTTATTTTTCATTCAAAATCGCATTTCTCAAAGTATCTTAAATTCATTACCCCATTATTTAATTACTTCCCCATTATTTAATTATTACCCAATTATTTAATTATTACCCCATTATTTAATTATTACCCCATTATTTAATAATACCCCATTATTTAATTATTACCCCATTATTTAATTATTACCCCATTATTTAATTATTACCCCATTATTTTCATTTCACAACTATAACTCCATACTTAAACTAAAATATAATAGCGTGTAGATTAAATATAGATACTTTTCTTCAGAATTACGAACTAAAATAAAAAATTTTATCCATATTTAAGATTTTGAAGTTTCTCCATCCAGACCTAGGTTAGTGGATCTAGTTCAATGATATTAAATTACGTCTTTTGAGAATATTTGACACGTACCTTTTCAGAATTTTAATCGGATGTATATTTTTCAAAATGCTTGACCTTTTCAAAGTTTTTTTAACACCTTATAGAAAGTATCAAAGTATGTTTGATTGCCGGAAGAAACATAGAGTAATTGAAAACCAATTATTAATAACTTATCCAAGTTTCATCAGGCAATAAAATTGTTTTTTATGTTTCTTCATCTCCCTTTCTTATTAATAATTTTATAGAATTCGAAAATGTTTTTGTTCTACGATAACTGTTATTCATGTGGAACATTCTACATAAATTGGAGCTATATCTAAAGATATTAAATCAAATTTAACAGATAAATCATAAGATTTTAAAATTGTTTTAATACAGTCATCTCAAATATCAAAACTAAGTCTGAAAAAACATCGTTTCATAGAAAAAAAATTTAATTTAACCCAGTAATTTTAAAAAATCCACCCTCAGGGTCTCTTAGAAGAATTAAATTTGAACGCTAAGATAAACTTATATTAGTTTAAAATAAGTTTTAAACATAAGTTTAAGATGAATCATATAATTATATTTCATCTTTGATGTAATTAATTACTTTTTTGCTAATCAATAATATTTCAATCTATTTTTATATGCCAATTAATGTTAGTATTTATAAAAAAAATTTAAAAAAAAAGCTTTTTTGTATTTGTAAAAAATAACACTTTTATAAAAAAAAAATTTTCTTATAAGGTCGAATTTCAGCATGCCTAGTCCACACCCCTCCAGCTTTGAATATGTTTTTAAAGCATATTGAAATAATGCTTTAATTAAATATGTTATGAACTGGTTATAAACATGATCCATATTACCACTCACAATTGGAATGTAACAGTTTCTTATAATTACGAAGACCAGTGTTATAAAATAATTTCTTTTATTTGAAATATTAAACAAATTTCCCAGATACAAGTATCACAAATATATTAACTCATAAAATTTTTCTTAACTAACTGTAAAAATATAATTCAAACACACTCAAAAAAAAAAATACCGCTTGAGTGTTTATAGAACTTTTATTAAATTCATTTAATATTATAAATCAGATAAACAAATTAACTGTATAGGAACGTTGTTTCATAGTACAACTAAGTCCAAACTCTATGTTATAAAATAAAATAATTTCTCTTAATTTAAATCTTATAGAAATGTCCCAGATACAAATATTCTAACTCGTAAAAAAATTCCAATGTTCATTTTAAAACGATACTTCCCACAACTTACAACAAAAGAAACCACTAATTAAATGTTCACTGAACCCAATTGATTTTATTTTTAAATCGAATAAGCAGATTGAAAAATTTTATTTTCAGTACCTAAACAATCAGACTTTGTACATACAATATTTAAATACATGGTCTTTTAAAAGCATTCGTGTGTGATAAAACTTCTGTCAGGAATGTTTCACTTCGACGACAGAGATTATCGATTTTTATATTCCTGGGACACGAAGAGGAATGTATAGAAGGAAAACAAGAGAAACAAACCCCAGCATTCAACCCCTGTTCCACCCCCAAAGCATCTATTTTAAGATCCCTACTACGATGTCTCCCACGCAACTAGTAACCCCCATGTGGCTGATGTCGAAAGCGAAATCATGAATGTGAGCTTATTTGCATTCGATGATGCGCATACTTATAATAGGTGGGAGGTTTGGATTGTATTAATTTAGGCTTTTTAGGAGAGAGGAAAAGCGTAGGCGTCGTATAGCAGCCTTTATTCGAGATACGATTGAAGAGGCACATTGTTCAGTTGTTACTATTTAATGAAAAAGGAGTAGAAGGAGGTGGGGCGCCTCTTCAAATTTCTCTTCAAAAGTTTTAGAATTAATTGAATTTAAAAAGAGCATCGGATTTAGATTTAATGACAAATGGTTTTTCAATTTACTATTAAAGAGAACTTTAATCGTAACATTTATCGAATCCTGTATTTTAGAAGCAAGTGAACTCCCACTCCTTTTAAAGTCTCATTTAAAATTAATTCCTAATTTTTGAATAAAAAGTAATGGGAAGGCCATGAGTAACTATTTTTTCTTCAATTCGCTAAATAAAGGCGAGCTATTTTTAAGTTAATTAAAGTACAATTTTCAGTTATATTAATGATTTTTCTAAAGATGAAGCACGTGTCAAGACATAGTGGGTACGGTATTATCTTTGGTCGTAACATTTATCAAAATTTTAAGAGCAAGTGTAAGTGAATTTTTATCTACTCTTTTAAAAGTCGTATTTAAAATTATTTTTTTTTATTTTGGAATAAAAATTAATCGGAATGCTATTTTTTATTACGTTTTCTTTACATTGATAATTCAAGAAGTTTCATTTATTTATTAAGATTAGTTTTTTAATAACTTACAGTATCATAACAATTTGTGATATTATAATATAACCTGTTAAAAGTATTATATTTAATGGCTATTTCATAATAATTTAAGCTTATTTTTCAAGTCAAATTCTAATGAAATATTAATTTAGCTGAATAATGTATACTGCCCTTAATATGTATATTTAGAATATGTAATGAATATATGTAATGAATCGTTTGAAAAGAATGCGGTATTAAAAATTTCATTGGAGGCAATCCAATAATACAAAACTCAAGCTGTACCTCAAATTCAACCGTATTCTCTGGAAATCACTCTAGTTTCACGCTGAATTCAGTTGTTACAGTTTAATGAAAAAGGAGTGTAAAGAGGTGGTGCACCTCTTTAAATTTCTATCTAAAAGTTCCTTTAAATTTCTGTAATGAATTGAATTTAAGAAATGCGTCGGATTTAGATTTAATGACAAGTCATTTTTCAATTTACTATTAAAAAACTTTCAAATAATAAAGAAAACCTTGATTGTAACATTTATCGAATTTTATATTTTAAGAGCAATTGAACTTTAGAGTAAACCCACTCTTTTAAAAGTCTGATTTAAAATTGGTTTAAATTCAAAATAATCAGAAGGCCTCGAATAACTATTTTTTCCTTGATTCGATAAAGAGACGAGCTATTTTTAAGTTAATATAAATACAATTTTCTGTTATTTTGAAGATTTTTCTAAAGATGATTCAGTGGTTACGGATATTATGTTAATGCATTAGACATTCAAAGTATTCAGAAATATTACTTTTAGTGAAAAATTATTATTAATAAGCTACTAAAATACACTCAAAAGTGGTACGTTTTTTCGTAAGCGTACCTTTACTTATTGATACTTAGTTACTTGTATAAATTAGTACTTGTACTTTAGTTAGTAGTTTAAGTTAAGTATGATTAATTGTAACAAAGAATGCCCAATTTCTCATTTCATTAGTTCAGTTTTTCCCTATTACTATTTCTTATAATTCTTTCAAATTTTTTTAAGTAAATATTCTACTGTGTAAGTTAACTAAATATAAAATTGATGACACCAGAATCTATTGATTATTATTTTCTGTTTACTGCACGGAGAAAAAAAATTCAGATAAAATTACTTTACTGTATGGTAACAGCATTTCTGGTTTTAAAAAAACATAACTCTGGTAATAAATCTAAAATATACGGTATTTAAATCATTCATATGGTAACGGTTTCTGCTCATATGGTAACGGCTTACCGGAATTTCTGGTTTTGAAAATCATAGTTTTTATTACCACACATTTAGTAAAATTACAAAGCTCAAAAGAAAATTTAAGCGTATAGATTGTTTTTATACCATACTCTAGGCTCCATCATGATAAAATTACCAAATTTTACCATATTTATCAAATCTTACACATATTATAAATCCGTATTTTATTGTTAATTTTACCAAAATCATTACCAAAGCACTTCAGTAAAGAATACCCTGTTTTTGGATGCTCCCATAAAACCATAAACTTGGTGATTCTAAAATTTACCTGGTAATTTTGTTTTGGCCATACTTTTTTTTCTCAGTGCGTTAGTTTTTTCAGCGTAACTTTTCTTTTACAGATTGTTGAATGCATTCACTTTGTTCGTAACTTTTTTCTTAAGGATTTTGTCAATCAATCCTCATTAAATTCATTAAAAGTGTAAAATAATTATAAGAAAAGCAACTTACTTTCTAAATCACTCAATCAACTTGCAAAAATGAATAGCTGACTTTCCTTTAACTAAAAAAATATTTAAATTTTTAAACATATTTTTATACTACAATTATGAAACTCGTTTCTTTAATAATGATGATTTATGGTCACTTATTGCTTTTTTTATTATTTAATTTAATAAGGGACCAAAAAATTTTAAGCTGTTTGGTACACAAATTTGTACACCATTTTAACAGTATTATTCCAAGAGACAAATAACAATCTATGAACGAAAACACAAAATATGAATTCAAAATAAAACTTTTTGAAAAGTGATTATGGAGAAATTATTTTATCTATATCTTTCAAATTTCGTACTTTGACAATTAAAGTTACAGAGTTTAAAAGTCTCTAAAAGTTTGTTTACTTTACAATTGAAAAGTTTTTTTTTTTACGAATCTTAAATTAGATAGCAACAAATAGCAAATAAATACAGATAAAAAATTATTTTTTCCATGGGAAAAAATGTTCGACTTCAAAATTTTATCCAAATTTCACAATTCAATGCAAAAATTGAATATTTTCAGGAGTATGTACTGCAAGGAATTTCGGATCAAATTACGTTACAAAGTAGTACCAGTTCTTTGGGTGCATCATCCGTAAAATCCATTTTTAACGTAAAATATTATACCGTAATTTTTTGCCTTAATATTTATTTAATTGGAGTGATTTAGTGATTTTACGAAAAGTATTACTATGAAAAATGCGATATATATCAGATTTTTTGTTCCGTAACATTTTCAACCAAAATGGATTTTATAGTAAAAAGTACCAGAACCCTTTGTGCCAGTACTTTTTACCGGAATTTTTTACTGTATGGCAAAACATACAAAAACTGAAATTTATATAAAAGGGTTGAAACTACAGACCGCTCTCCAAACTAAACGATTGTGACCATATTTTCTAGATTATGCTTCCTCCTCCTCATATTTTATGAGTCTTTAATCAAAATTCTTAAAAATAATACGAAGTAAATTTTTTTGCTGATTTATCAACTTAAAATATCGTTTTCACAAACTAATTACCGCATTTAAAGTTAAGCCCTTGAATCATTAAGATAGCATGCTAGTACGAAAATCATTAAATCAATAGTTATTAAGTTGTTCTATTTATTTATTTATTTATTTATTTATTTATTTATTGCTGACGGTACATTTATTCTTGATCAAATTAACTATCAATCCAATAATAGCTTTCTATGTTTTTGGTCTAGAGTGTCTTTTATTTGCCTAGATTTATTATTTTCAGTAAATTCTGATTAGCATGGGAAAAGGCGTACCTTATTATCCATTCGAAAATTTTGATTTTTTATTTATTAAATCTTCTCATTTTTATTTAAACTTTATAAGCGTTGAAGTTGTTACATAGCAATTAAAATTAATCAACTTATTTTCAATATTTATTTATTGCTGACGGTACATTTATTCTTGATCAAGTTAACTATCAATCCAATAATAGCTTTCTATGTTTTTGGTCTAGAGTGTCTTTCATTTGCCTAGATTTATTATTTTCAGTAAATTCTGATTAGCATGGGAAAAGGCGTACCTTATTATCCATTCGAAAATTTTGATTTTTTATTTATTAAATCTTCTCATTTTTATTTAAACTTTATAAGCGTTGAAGTTGTTACATAGCAATTAAAATTAATCAACTTATTTTCAATTAATTCAATTTTGAGATTTGACATATAAAACTACGCAATTCAACATGATGGAGAAATTTTTATATTTTCTAATCAAAAACTTTCCAATCATATTTGAATTAAATTATTAAAAATAATAAATAACTAATACAAGCTACATTTGAACGAAATCGAAATAAGGTAAATGAGCTTCATAATCAATTCCAAAAATATTTGAGATCCTCAAGTATAGTTTTATTATGTAGGAAAAAAATCAATAGCAAAATAAAATCTAAAGATCCGAAATAATTTTCTATCTTGGGATAACCCACCATATTTTAAAAGTTAAAAATACAAATCAGTCGAACAGTTCGCCTAGTCATTTCGGTTCAGTTCTAATTTCGATCCCGCCATTTCGTCCAGTCATTTCGGTCTAGTTCCAGTTTCGATCTTCCAATTTCGTCCAGTCATTTTGGTCCAGTTCCAGTTTCGATCCCGTAAAAAATTTATGTTTTTCTCTTTTAGATACTGATCTAATGATAAATTTAGTACTAATTAAGATAATGACTAATTATCTTAATGACTAATTAAGATACTTCTTACCTAATATACAAAATATTTCTTGTAATGATCCTTATTTCTATCTTATTAATTTTTGAGAGCTAACATTTTCCTTTTTTTTTTTTCAAGGTAGGAATTATTTGAAAATAATTACTAGATTGCACTATGAAGTAGGCACTGAGGTAGTTAGCACAGAAATCCTTATTTATTTAATTGCCAAAATTTACAAT
Organism: Parasteatoda lunata; assembly: GCA_949128135.1. Classification (NCBI taxonomy): domain Eukaryota; kingdom Metazoa; phylum Arthropoda; class Arachnida; order Araneae; family Theridiidae; genus Parasteatoda; species Parasteatoda lunata. The sequence goes on along the minus strand of OX421980.1, from coordinate 63,754,082 downwards.
CATAATACATTATTACATAAGAGTTAACATAATTACATAAATAATAGAATTAAAAAAATATATATATACTTTTCATTGAAACTTAACAAAGTTTTTCGTTAATTAATTAGAAAATTGTGGACTATTCCTCTAAAATGTTATAAATAGTTTGGACATTTAATTTCATACTTAATAATTTTTAAATACTTAATAACCATTTAATTTTCCTGATTTTCTGTCACTGAAATTAATAATGAAAAATCATTTAAAAAACTATATATATATATATATATATATATATATATATATATATATATATATATATATATATATATATATATATATATATATATATATATATATATATATATATATATATATATATATATATATATATATATATATATATATATATATATATATATATATATATATATATATATACTTATATATATATATATATATATATATATATATATATATATATATACCGACCGGCCTGTGTAGGGGGCAGGGAACTGTCCTTGCATCAGAAAGGTTCTGGGTTCAAATCCCGGGCAAGGCATGGGTGTTTCTTTCTCTCTATCTGTGTTCTATGTCCTTTCTCCTTTGTGTGTGAATATGACCCGCCCTCCTATAAACGGGTTGTGGTAGTGTGACGTTGGCGACGCTGCTCCACCGCCGTGGCTTCGCCACAGGAATAGATTACGCTTCAGTTAATGACGATTTCATCTTAGGAGGGGAAAGGGGCCTGCTGAAGACAATCTTTATAAATATGCGAAACAAATCACTATTCACATTTTTGAACTCATTTTTTTAAGTTAAATTTAGGGTTTTAGTATACATTTAACATTATGTATACTAATTTGGATGAATATTTTCTTAAGGGTATTAACATCTCGACTTTAAAAGTATAAAAAAAAGCCTCGTTCCACGAAGAGCATTCACAAAAACTTAATTACAGACTATATATTTTTTCATAAAAAAACTTAAAGCTATGTTATAATTGAACAGTTTCTTTTATGAAGGTTTTTCATATATTAGTAAACTTTGTTACAGACATCTAAGTACTCAATTCAATTCAGATATATTTGAAAGATAATAATTTTTTCTTTAAATTATACCTAAGTATTAGACAAAAAAAGATTAAAAATCTTTTTAAATCTGGTGGTTTACAAGCTAATGCCAAACCTGTAAAGATTTTTTAGTATGTTTTATTGATTAAAACTAATTTCTTTTATAAAAATTAATTACAATATAGGTTGAATTGTAGATTTATCATGCGCATTAAATCACTACAAAATTTTCTTTCCCTTCATTTAGTATTTTGAAAAAAGAGTACCAAAAAAGTACGAAATTGAGCTTCAAGAAAACAGCAAATAAAATAGAAAATTACAAATCAGAAACTTAATCAAATGTTGTAACTTTTCGAATTTTATAATGTTTATAACATTCCTTAAATTCAAAAACCTACCTTACTATACATCAATCGATTCAGAAAACTGTTCTCTGTTGGTAAGGACGTAAAAGTGTCACAAAGTTAAGTCAATAAATTTTCCTTAGTGCTATTAAAAATCTTGTTTACAAAAAATTAGTTCTTTAATCTTGCCCTATGATATATGGATGGAATTTGAAAAATAAACATTTTGCAACTGCTATAAAAAATTAAAATTTCATGGATAATTGAAATTTTTTGTTCTACGAAATGGAAGTTACATTAGTTTTTCCTAAATTTATCAGTCTACGAGAAAAATAAAATTTAGTAAATAAAAAAGCTAAATATTTTACAAAACTGATCTAATCTAACAAATCAATACCCTCCAAGTGATGTTTTAGTACTTTATCCAAGTTCTTATCAAAAAAAGCTTAATATGTACATGTATACAGTAGCCCATATATATATATATATATATATATATATATATATATATATATATATATATATATATATATATATATATATATATATATATATATATATATATACTAGTCCCATGTAGCCACTTTTTCATTTAAATTCATTGTTATTTACTTAAAAAATCTAAATTGAAAAAAAGTACTAATCACACTAATTTATAACACCAAATCTCTTATTATTTAAAATAATAAACAAAATTAGTGGAAAGTCGCAAATTTAAAAGCAAACTAAACCATTAACACTTATTTAAATTGCTACTTAACAATCAAGTATTTTGTCACTGTACATGAAGGTGTTACATTAGTTCTGTCAAAGAGCCAAAGTTAACTGAAACTTTTTAAGAGGTACTAACAGAATTAATCCAGCTGTCCATATTTGCCTTGTGTCCTTCTTAGCCCCCTTCCCCAAAGTGAAAATTTGATCTTTATCCTAAGTATATAGCAGAAGTAGGGACTCCTAAGTAGCAGACGAACAAATTCTCTGACTTCGGTTGAAGTAATTGTGATGCCTATTATTTAAACATGCCCGCTACAAGAAAACAAACAGTACTACACCATTAGTCAAGGTTTTTAGTTTATGAGTTTCTCATAACTTAAAAGTTTAAATAACTCATAAGTTCAACTCTTCAAGATTTCTAGGTTCAAAATATTTAAACTTTTACTATTCAATAGAAATTTAGAGAAAGAGCTTGGAAAATTCACGCATTAACAAAATAAAACAGCTATGTTTTATATTTAACTCATGTAACAATCAGCTCGCTTATTTAAGTAATCCATTACTGCTATTGTAAAACTATCCGTAATCTCAGAAGGCATGTACACTCTTCCACCCATATCGCCTATCAGCTAACTATCGTAATTTAACTTTATCAAGTATTCTGAAGAGCAATATTTAAACTCTTTTTATTTTATAATAAATGTGTAATGAAATAAATAGCCCTTCCATACTAATCAGGATTAATATGTTTCGAAATTTTCAAAGATTTTTATCGTTTTTATTATTCATATCAAATGCAGTTGTTATCATGCGATATTCTTTTTGCAGAATGCGTACTGTACTCTTTCACCTTGATCCTCTCTGTGTTTTTATTATTCATATGAAATAAAATTTCTATTATGTGTGCTGTACTCCTTCTTATGCGCCATGTACTCTATGCGCGTATACGTATTATGCTTACGATACGTATTAAGAAAAGATTCAAAATAATTAAAGCAATTAAAAATAATACTTCCAGTGGAAAGGATCGCTAAGCAGCTGAGAATCCAAAAGGAATTGAAACAAAAGAAACAATGAAAAATGAAAAACTGAATAAATATGACAACCGAAGCTGACGTCATCAGGGGGGTCACATAATACGAAAGTTATTAGATGCTTTATAGACAACAGTAATGATAAACTTATTTTTAAGTATTTTAATCTTTTCAAACAATTCATAATCAATAATGGTACCACTAGGATAATTACAAAATCCTGAAATTAAATCAATTATATTTAACTTTTTCCGCTATTTTTGATTTCCATTCTGTAAAACCTTCAAAGGGCCAATGATATTTCCTAGAAATTTTAGCTATAAAAAAATCAAGATATCTTTTAACCGATAAAATAAAATCATCATTTTTCATTTTAAACCTTGTTCTGAATTTTGAACCTCTACTCAAAATACTAATTAAATCTTGATTCTCAACGATCTCTAAATTTCCTGTATTAACGTGACCATAATCTTTATCAATATATTGAGAAAATCCTTCTTCATTACTATGACAATCAGACAATGAAATATAATTTAAATTCCGACTTAAAAAATTATAGTTGCAAACCTTTTTTCTAAAAGTAGAAGAATATTTATAGGCAGCTGAAACTTTAAGTTATACTTTAAGTTGAAACTTTAAGTACGTGTTATGCGTACTGTGTGGATTATGTGTATTGTACTCTTTGCGCAAAGGGCTTACTGTACTCTTTCACCCTCTCTATGTGCATAATGATACTCTCTAATAGTCATGACTCAACTTAATCAAACATCTCAAAAAGCAACATTTAAAGTCTTTTTATTTTATAATAAATGTGAAATAAAATGGACCTTTCACATTAATCAAGAATAAAACATTTCTACATTTTTCCAAGATTTTTATTGTTTTTATTATTTAGATGAAATGCAACTATTATTATAAAGGCGCTTTATAATTTGAAAGATAGAATCTTTTTTTTTTACCAATTTTGTTATGTAAACACATTTACTGTAGTCTCCGTTTTATCCACATTCTATATATTTGTTTAAGCTTAGTCTTGGTCTTTGTATTTATATTATAGATATATTATTTGTTTGCATTTTTAATAGTTTAAACTATTATGTAAAACTTTCTTGTTGTTCTTGTATAATAATGATTTAATTTACTTGAAATGTTTTTAAAAAATTGCATCAACGGCATTTTAAAATTCTTATTACTAGTAGTAGTTTCTTTTTGCCTTTGTGCGTAAAGTATATAAAAAAAATAGGGGAACATTTGTTGAAATATGTTCTCTAAGAAAATTTAAATGGACAGGGGCAAGTTTTGTCATTAAAGAAAAAAGTTTACGCAACCATCTAAAGTAGTTTGAGTTTGTTGATAAAGAAAATAGAGATAAATTCCCCGATGTTCGCCCTATGACTCTAAGTAAAAGTTTTTAGGGCTTTAATTGAAGGTTTGTATTTCTTTGAAAACTTATTAGTAAATTAAATTGATTTATACAATTTAATATTTATAGTTAAAAATATTGGAAATATTCATGAGATGTAATTAGCACAGATATAACTTTAAACTCAATCATTTATTATTAATCTTTAAATATTTATTTTTTTAATATATCTTTCCTTTATTTTAGGGTGATGTTGAGAACTGTCAGTTACTGCCTTCATGGCTTAGTTCCAGCTTCTTGCATTTGCGCGGACCGTTATGATCGCGAAGCAGTCGTGAAAGCTCTTGGTGAAGAAGCTGGTTTAAAGCCCTCTTTAATTTTGGGACAATTGTCTTCCACCCCGGATGAATTATTAAAATTAGATCAGGTAAATATTTACCATCAAACGCATTTGGCTTAACATATATATATTTTTTTTCTGCATGAAAATATTTTTTTAGGTTATAGAGTTGGGCAAAAACTGTTTTGACTTTGCAACAATCAGCAAGTGTTTCATGCTGCTTGAGTTAATTTTGCTATTTAAGAGAGATTACTATTTGGACTAAGTTCGGGTGAGGAAATTGTCGAGTATATATAGATATATATATGTATATATATGGGCGAATCTCAGAAATCATTCACTTATATGTCTTCATACTTTTCTTATAAACGTCAAACCGTAACCATCAAAAATTGAAAAAAAAAAGTATACAATCCAATGCTGCGAGTTTCATGTTAATGATATTCCTAAAGCTTATTTAAAGTAGAACAAACTCGTATCATTAGTTTAATTTGTAACTCGCAGAATTGGATTGTATACCTTTTTTTTTTCAATTTTCGATGGTTACGGTTTGACGTGCCAAAATTGGCAACAAACTTTAAGTGTTTGCAAACGTCAATATTCACGAAAAATATCATTCAAGAAAATATGATAGTACAGCTGAGCTACTAAATTATGTTTTTAATGATTCCTGAGATTCGCCCATATATATATATATATATATATATATATATATATACATATATATATATATATATATATATATATATATATATATTTATATATTATATATATATATATATATTTATATATTATATATATATATATATATATATATATATATATATATATATTTATATATTATATATATATATATATATATATATATATATATATATATATATATATATATTTATATATTATATATATATATATATATATATATATATATATATATATATAAAGAGAGAGAGAGAGATACACTGAGAAAAAAATGGTCAAAACTACCGAAATATGGAAAAATTTATTTTATTCTGGCCGACTCGACTAATATAATTTTAAAATTAACAATATGCAGGGTGTTTATAAAGTCCCGGACCCAATTTGATGTTTAATAACTCATAAAATAATAAAGATAGATTAAAATTAATAACATAAATGGTTAGATAGATTAAAAAAGTTTCATGACCCTTGTTAATGATTTTCCACGTGTGCCCCCTTCGTCGCACGGAGAATATCAAGTCGATAGTCATTTCACGCCAGGTAGCGGCAAGCATGTCGGCATCCACAGAGGCTATTGCGGTTGTAATTCTGGCTTTTAGGTCATCAATGTTCGACACGATCCTCCTGTAAACATTGTCCTTTATAAATCACCAAAGAAAAAAGTCCAGCGGCGTTATATCAGGTGATCTGGGTGGCCAAGGAATTGGACCTCCTCCCTCAATCCATCTTCCTGGAAAAGGGTCATTCAAAGAACTACGAACGATGATACCCCAATGAGGCTGTGCACCATCTTGTTGCAAAAGGACATGTGGCTGAAGCTCTTCTAGTTGTGGAAATACGAAGTTTTCCAACATGTCTAAGTATACGACTGATGAGACCGTCTTTTCTGTAAAAAAGAAAGGCCCAATGACTTGGTCGTGCATTAATCCACACCACACATTAACCTTTGGAGAATCCCTTTGTGCCTCGCGGTATTCATGGGGGTTTTCAGATCCCCATACACGCACATTATGGCGATTAACAATGACACAAACATGAAAGAATGCTTCGTCGGAGAACATTATGCGCTTCAGAAAATCAGCATCTTATCCTTCCTACCATATCTGTTGCAAACGACAACCTCCTAGGCTCCTAGGAAGTTCATTGAAAAGGGGTTAGGAAACTTTTTGAGTCTATCTAACCATTTATATTATTAATTTTAAACTATCTTTATTATTTTTGGAGTTATTAAGCATCAAAATGGGTCCGGGACTTTATAAACACCCTGTATTTTACAATAGGCAATAAAATTTGGAAGGTAAGATAAAATTTGGTAATTTTTTCATAACACCTGAAGGTATGGCACAAAAATCATTTCAATTAAATTTACTTTTCAATTTTGTTTTTTCACTAAATGTGTGGTAATAATAACTGTAACTTTTAAAACCAGAATTTAAGGTAAAAAGTTACCTTACGAACCGAAAAATTACCAGCATACTGCTTAAATACCGTATTTTGATTTTATTAACCAGAATTATGGTTTTATTTTTATCAGAAATGTCATTATCATACAGTACGGTAATTTTACTACAATTTCTTTTTCCATGTGTGCGTGACTGTATTATACATTTACACACACATGTATGTGCGTGTGTGTGTGTGCAGATTTTATGCACTTAAATATGATTTTGTCTCACCATTGGTATCTTGCATTTCCAAACAAAGAGAATGTGAATTAAGTTTGATTGAAGGTCTTTTGTTATATTAATTGAGATTCTCATATTTTCTATATGAAATGAAGTGTTTTCAAAAAACGCTGAATGATTCGCATGAATAAGTAATTAGTTTAATTTACATACATAAAAAATCTATGTTTTTAAAGATATCTTTTCAATCTCTGTCAATTATTCAAAAATCAATCACCCTGTGTGGAAGTGAATTTGTCTCAGAACTTAAAGGCCGGAAGAGAATGGTAATAATTTTGAAAACGGGCTTAAAATATTTTTTCATCTACACAAAAAATTTATTGGAAAATAATAATGTATAAAATCTATTTAAGCAGTTTTTCTTTTTCTCGAAAAAAAATCATGATAAACGAGATAACGTCATTACGTTTAATGGATGACGTTATCTCGGTATGTCGTCTAACTAAATTATTAAAATATTTATTTATATTTTTTTTTAAATTTTACATGCGCAGAAAAGTTGTTTAAACTTGAAAGGTTTCAAATCTTTATTTAAAAGTAAAATTGTTTTAAATTATTACATGCCTTGTCTAAAAATATAATTACGCCGTAAAATTTCTAATTTCATTAACTAACGAAAAAGTTTTCTTTCTCTAATAAAACTCTCTAATCACAATTTGCTAGAATAAAATGATAATAAAATCCTTGTTATAGATATTTCTTAAAATAAAACTTTTTTGCACCAAAATGTTTAATGTTGCAGTTAAGAAACAGTTAAAAAAACGTAACACTTTACAATAAATGAATAAATGTTTTAAATTTGAAAACAAATTGAAAAAAAAACCTGTATAAATATAAGTGACGAATCATCGAAACAGTTCACTGAGAAAAAAAAATATTGTTAAAACTACAAGAATATTGTTAAATTTACAGTATTTCTAAAAAAGTTCGAAAAGCTCCAAAAAGTCCACCAAAACTCGGTAATTTTTACCGAAGAGATTTAGTAATGATTTTGGTCAAAATAATAATGTTATAAGATGCAATAAAATTCAGTTAATGTGGCAATTTTGGTAAATTTATCGTGATTTCTTAAAACGTGGTATAAAAACCATTCATTCGGTTAATTTAATTGTAAGCTTTGTATTTTTTACTAAATGTTTTGTAATAGGAACTGTAATTTTGAAACCAGAATTTCCGGTAAACCATTACCATATGATCGGAAAAAGTACCAAATGAAGGGTTTATAAATACCATATATATTTGTTTTTATTACCAGAATTATGTTGTTGTTTTTTCACCAGAAATGTAATTACCATACAGTAAGGCAATTTTAGAATTTTTTTTCTTTATGTATAAATTTTACCATTCGTCATTAAATGTCAAATTATTTATTCTGGAGTTAAAAATTTAAAAATGATCTAATAAAAATATTATATTAAAATTCATGTAAATAATTTATTATATGCTTATAATAAATGAAAATCATGCTTGTTATATATTATCATAAAATCCAATTATTTGATAAAACAATAATACGTAGTTAAGTTGACCGCATAACATGTAATAAATACTCCGCAGTCCTTATCTAATGCCATCCATCTAGCGTATTAAATCTTCCATGATTAATTCTCTCTATGAAAATAAACCTACCGCTTACCTATAAATGAATTCTGCTTTGGAAATTCCATCTAACCTTAAAGCAGATAAGAGCAAGCATTTTACGGGAGAATTGACAGCTATAATCGGCCCAAATTGATCCAGATTGAGCATCACAAATCTTTAACTCTTTTATAGTTACTTAGCATAAATATTTTTTTTTACTTTTAAGAGAGTAGTTTCTCAATTACTCAGGTATAAAACTATATACACACTGTTTTATAATATACAAACAATTTAGATGCTGATGAAATTTTTTTACAAACTGTTTAGATTTAATGAATTCGTCTTTGTATATCTCTTACTCTTAAAATTCAATCTACGTTTTTTTTTTTTTTTTTAAACTTGAAATAATTTCTTCAAATTTTTAAGTTCTAAAAGGGAAAGGCTTTGGATCTTTTTTTTAATCTATTACACTGTTGAAATTTCTCAGAAAAAAATGGCTAAATAACAATTTATTTAAATGTTATTTTACCATATTCAAACAAAACAAGCAAATAACCATGAATAAGATGGTATTCAAACTGTTAACTGTGAGAAAAACCGTTTATTAATTGCTTCCACGTAATATGTTTAGACAACCAGAATTTTATCTCACCAACTAGGCCCACCTAATAAAGCCGCTTAATTCCTTGCGGCTGGGTTGCCGAGAGGGCTAGTCTGTCAAATGAAATGATCGACTGAACAAAAATTCGAGTTCCAGCGTTGACACCATAATATTTCATCTATTACCTTCAACACATGAAGAATTTTCAGTATTCTGTACTCCCTAATTTGGGACCATGGACTATTAGAATATGATACTCTCACTCTAGAATAGCTGGCAACACCATAAAGCTGTTTAACACAAAAAAAAATTTAGTATTTTTCATCTCTTACTGTACTAGAAACAACCAGATAAACTAATTGAACCACATTCCAAGGTTCAATGATAGAACTCAACTCACCCACAACCATTGCCCGTTACCTAACGAAAAGCTTAGATTCAATGTCCAGTTAATTTTTCTTTTTTGGGGGCGGGTGAAACCATACCAGTCGTAAATGGTTAAAAAGTAGTATGGTTTTGTATTCATGCTTTTTTAATTACTAGTTGTAAACGGTTTCAAAACCGCAAAGGAAAAAACTTGTTTTTTACCGGAAACTGCACGGTGAATTGGATGGAGAGACTGTCTCCCGTTATTTTACCGTAATATTAGAATGAAAATTCTAACAGTGCATAAAAAGTTGAGAAACGAAAAGTTTATTTAATAATTGAAAAAACATTATCAACCAGGTACAAGAAAAGAAGTGTTAAAAACCACGACTTCAAAAAAGGTTTTCGCTTTTTCAATTCATTTTTCGATGATAAAAATAAGCAGTTGGTTTTATGTTATATTCAGCAGTTTAAATTCATTTTTAGAAGATAAAAATGAGCAGTTGATTTTATGTTATATTCAGCAGTTTAAAATATTAAATAGGCAGTTGGTAAAGAATTTCGTGATTTATTCTGGCAAAGCAATGTTTTATTAGCTTCTGATCTTAAAAAAAATTTTACACATTTTAAAATATTTAAAAGTAAAAAATATTTTTCTGCAAGAATGTTTATTCAAAAGTTATAAAAAGTTAAGTTTCCCAAAATTTTTATATACATAAACAGCTGATTCTACCATTTTGAGAATATAGCTTACTGCTAATATTAAGAACTGATATTTTTGAACCTTTTCGAGTATGTTCAGACTTTTAAAATTAAGAATGAAAGGAAAGAAAGATTTAAAAAGAATAATTAAGTTTTATTAACTGCGATTAAGCTGTAAGTACATTGAACTTTAAAAAATAATAACAGAAGAAAAAACATAAGAAAACAAAAAAGTAAAAGGAAACAATTTCTTTAAGAGATTAATAATAAAAGAAAAAAAGAATGGCAAATAATTAATTTTAATAATTATTTTTAATATTTTTTCTTCTTTTTATTAATTATCTTTTTCAACATTTTTTTTTTTCATTCACATTTTTGTTTACTGTGATCTATTCATGTTTATTCTATTTTCTTGTTTATTCTTGTCATAGAATATCTTTCCCATTAATATTTAGTGACAAATTTTGTGTTTAAAAAGGCAATTAAAACTTTTGTCACTAAAAAACGTTATGTCTAATTTTTGAATAACGTTTAAAAAGAATTAAAAATGTACACTGTCCCTATTGTAGATACTTTTTTTATTCCACATTAAAAATGAAGAACATCAAATAACAAAGCTTTATCTTTTATAAAATAAAGCTTTCATATTAATATTAATAAAGAATTCATTGTATGAGCACTAGAAACTGTCTGATTTAACCAAGATTTTCATTGCCTAGTTGTATACAATAAATCAGTCTCCGAGCAATGGTAGCTAAGGGCATAGAGCGCACGTCTCCCGACGAGGTGACCCGACTCGCACTGACCACAGTGTGACGTAAAATATCTTAAGTCATGGATTAGAGGCACCTTGCCATCAGGTGAACCCAGGGAGGATTTCGTGACTTTCCTCTCCATGTAACGAGTTATTTCCATCAAATAGTCCTCCACGAAGGCAAATTTCTTCCAATACTTGATTCAGGAGTTCTCACGTCTTCCGGATTAGGTTCAAAATTATAAGATTACGGAGTTGAACATTGGTAGACATAAACCCAAAATGGGGTCGACTGTTCAACGACGGTTACGAAATAAAAATATATCATTCCCAAAAAGTCATAATGCTTTTTATATGAATGATTTCCTTCTAGAAAAAAGTCAAACCGGATACACATGTTAACCATATGATAAATTTAGTAATACTAAAATTTCAATGAAAAAGTAGCGGATATTTCTATTTTGTTTGGCAATTTAAATTACGCATGTAATTCACATGTGATGTAGTCAAGATCGTATTTAAAAGGGAGGGGAAAAAGAAAGACAATTGTCCCTGAGACCGGGACCCGGTAGGGCCTGATCGAAATTCTTTACAAAAAAATTCAGTGTTTATAAGTGATTTTAAAAGAAAATGGCAGGGAATATCTTCATATATATATATATATATATATATATATATATATATATATATATATATATATATATATATATATATATATATATATATATATATATACAGTTGGACCTCTATTTAACGAAGTCGCTAAATCCCGAAAAAAAGTTCGTTATATGGAAAATTCGTTAAATAGAAAATCATCTTTTGAAATACTTACACAGCGTAGAACAGTTTTTAAATTCATAGATACTAGAAATAATTAAAATTGCATTTGATACACCTTTATCTTGTAAATTATTATTTATTAATTATTTTATAAATCTTACCCGTAAAAGAAATCTGTAATGAAAGTAAGAATAGAACAAAACATTATCCAGAGTTACACTATCATACTACATATATTTTCCCCTGAATAAAAATGCTAAATTTTTATATATTAAAATTATTTCTGTATTTATTATAAATGTAATTTTAAGCATACATTTTCACATGCGTTCTTATTTTTAATTGCTACTGATAAAGTCCGTTAATTTTGTCTGAGTTTTTCGTTTGAAAAAGTGTTTTTTCTCATAATAGGTCTCGCATTTTTGTAATCCACCAAAAATTCCTAAAGGCGTATTATCCTCAAAATGCAATCCACGACGAATTGTTTCAAAGGATTTTAACATTTCATCATATGAAGGTTTGCTAATTTCTTCATCATTTCCGTCTTCATCTTCTTCGTCTTCCTCACAATTTATAGCTTTATTGTTTTTATTTTTCACACTGTCCAAAATATCCGATTCAGTTAATGTTTCGGTGCTTTCAGCTTCTGAATTAATAGAAAGAAAATCCTTAATCCGCACATCATCATTAATTTCGTGGTTCTCTCTTAGCTGTACCCACATTTTTTTAAGTTCTTCTAAATGAATATCATCCTCGTCCTCACTTTCCAATTTCTCAGCGTTGACAAAGAATCTAGCTTTAGCAAAACTGTTACGAATGATACGATCTGTAACATCATAGTTCCATGCTTTGGGAATTTCTGTTATGCTTTCTCGCAAAGAGTCTTTGGCATAGATTGCTTATTTTCAAGAGCAGTGATAACTTTTCGTACAATTCTTCTGTGGTAGTGCAGTTTAAAGTTTCGAATCACCCCTTGATCCATTGGTTGTAGCTTCGATGTAGTGTTTGGAGGCAACTGTAATGTTTTTCAGTTTTTTGTTAATTTCCTTCGGATGGGCAGGGCAATAATCGAAAATTAGAGCAATTTTGCGATGCTCTGCAATCATAAGTTTGTCCAACTTTTGAATCCATTTTTCACAAATTTCTGACGTCATCCATGATTTTTCGTTGAATTCATAATCAACCTCCAAAGATTTTGTGCCCTTAAAACATCCTGCAGTTTTTCTTTTTCCTATAATTAAGGGTTTTAATTTTTGATTTCCAGAGGAATTTTAATGCTTTCTCTAAAAGTTAAGGGGATGCGAAAATCAGTTCAAGGTCATTTCCCCCATAAAATGCGTTAACAAGTTTATAATTTTCTCAAATATTTTGGGAAATAGAGAAAGTAGATCTCAAAAAAAAATTCGTTAAATAGAAAATTCACTTTGCTATTTGGAAGTTATTTAACGAAGAAATTTCCAAAATGTTCTTGGTTCCACGAAAAAATTCGCAAAATAGAGAAATTCGTAAAATGGAAGTTCGTTAAAAAGAAGTCCCACTGTATATATATATAAACTGCAATTTTGTATATAATGATCTTCAAAAATTCTACAAAATATGAAAATAAGGCTTTTTGTTCCTCGCTATAAATTTTGTCCTGGGGCCCATAAAACCTTTGCTCAGTCTTCAATATTGTTGTCTTCTTCCTCCGCTGCACTGCATCGTTCGTGGGCCAAGCATTGTAACATTTTTTACTTCACTATTTTTAACTAACAAAAAATCCAATATATTATTAGTATTGATTGACAGACGAGTAAAGTAGACTATCCTCTTCTAGAAAAAAAAAAAAAAAAAACTTATTTTAAATGTTATTATATTATTTATTAACAATTTTTGACAGACTTGTTACAATTGTCCCCACTTACGGGGTCAATTATAACAGTTCATAAATTCAACTAAAACATAGTTAATTATACATATTATCATAGTTGTGATATATTTTTTTATTGATCAAAATAGTAGTGACATTTTAGGAGTAAAAATAATAATGAGCAGAGACCTAAAGGGTTAAACTTTTAACTTTAAGGGGTTAAAAATTTTAATTAATGCTGTGAAAGGTGACAAATAAAATAATGCACATGCAACATAATATAAATGATATAGGAAACTATTGGTGGTTCTTAAAGAGTTAAGTTATGGGTTGTAAACATAAGATTATTTATTTTCAGCTGTTACATTCGTCCCTTTACTTATTGTTACAATCGTCCCCAAGACGCCATTTCAGCTTCATTTGTTGAAAACAATGCTAGTTAATTAACAAAACAAATTTTTTTTTTAAATGTTAGTTAAGGTGTCCACGTACATATTCGGTTAATAATTTTTATTTGTTTAAACAAAATTACTTTGTTACAATATAATATTCTAATACCAAAAAAAAGTACTTACGTAGCGTGAAAATATCTTTTGTGATGTAACTCTTTCAAAAGTACATAAAAATGGTTGCCAGCAGGGGTACACATGTAGATTTATTAAATACACCTTGTGCGCCACCTAGGAACCAAATCTAGAACCCGACACTCGAAATTTTTGCTTTGTTACAATCGTACTCTGTTACAATTGACCCCACTCTCCCCTACTTATTGGGCTATATTCTTACTGTTTGTTAAGGTTTGTATCTTTATTAAGCGTATAATAAGCTGGACTGAAAATAAGTTATATAACTGCAAAGACCAATAACTAAGGATAGTTTAAAAACAGGAAAAACATTAGAGAGTTTACACAGTAAAACACTTTATCTACACAAAAGCCATGAAATAATCAACAGCAACTCATCAATATAGTAGGTCATTCTTCTTGACTAGTAAAATGTAATTCAGAGTTCAATCGCTAAAAAACAGAGCTAATTTCACCAAAATCGAAGAACCCGACTTTACCTCAGTCTCCCCATATTAATTCAAACTTATATAACAAGTAATTCTTGTTTCACGTTTTTTTTTAAATTTAAACTCAAAAATATTTTTTTTTAGTTCAGAAAGACAATTAAAAATCGTATTTATTAAATATTATTATAAACAACATTTCTTTTTAATTTATATTTATTCACAAAAGTCTGGAAAATCTATCAATTCTTAACAATCTTAAATAAAATATCAGAGTTGTTTTCAATGTTTAAATAAATCAATTACTGTCTCGCTTATATCTATAGAAATAAGTTTGAAAAAATGATAAATTGTTTCCAACATTTTTAAGAATGTATGTATTACTCTATAACTATTATTACATAGAATGTGGATTATTAAATAAAAACACTTTTGTGGGCTCTGTTATCAATAGCTACACGTCAGGAAGTCAGATTTCAATGTTTTCTTACGAAATAGGTCTACTAAAGAATGAATAGTGTCTGGGTCTGAAACATAACAAACTGCTGTACAATAGTCTCCAACTCAAACAAACAACTTTTTCAGGAAGTCGATGTTTCGAATGTCTGCATTTCAAAGGCTTCGGTCAAACAAACGTACAGTACAGACTAATGTGAATCGAAAAACATGTTTTTCTCTAAGAATGGAAATATTTTTCTCGGAAAGTTTTCTGATATAATGTAGAGTTTCTATTTGCTATGTTGAACCTTTTTATCTCGAACCTCTTTATCTCGAAAACCTCTTTATATCGAAATTTCTAAAATTCCCTACATTTACGGTCTAAAATCAATGTATTTTCCATGTTTATGTCGAATTTTTTTTCTTCAAAACCTCCGTTTCTCGAATTTCTAATAATAGAGCACAGCTATGCTATGTCAAATGTTTATCTAAGTGTCGGCCCCGTCAGGGGCCCTAACTCATTCATCTCAGTGGAATTGCATAAGTGTCAGCCTAAGCTAATCGTCAATGGGGTATTAGATAAGATACAGTTGGTTACATAATAAAACAAGATGCGAAAATTTAATACAGTGAGAAGGATACTATTTACAACTATATACAAGGGAGTCAAATACTGAGTGTGATCTCCGCCCCAGCCTGCCTCGCCTCCCCCCTTGCGGGCTTCATTGGTGCACAGGCAGGGGCCTTGATCAGTGAAGGGGTATATTTACAGTTGGGAGTTGAAACGCTTGGAGAGTACTCCATCTGAGAGTAAGAATACCGTTACCGGGCTGTACTTAAGGTTATCGCTGAGAAGTTCGAAGTCAAAGACATTTTTGTAATCGCAAGTTGTGCAACTAAGAGCGTTCTTAAAGAAGGTGGCACAAAGTAGAACAATGTGTTCCTGCATGGTGTTTAGCTTTAGGTCCTTCCTAATGTCTCTCATTCTTAATCTTCGGGGGGCACCCGTGAATCTCCTAATCATTTTGTTTTGGATGGTCTCCAATTTTCGTTTTTGATTAGTCGTGAGGGCACTCCAAGCTGGGGTTGCGTAGCTAATGATTGGCCTAATGCATTGCAGGTATAGAGTCCTTTTGGTCTTAATAGAGAGTTTAGAATTATGATTTAGAATTGGTTTGAGGGATTGGTAAGCTCCCTCCGCTTTAGCAGCTATGTTCGAAATGTGGGAGCTCCACTTCATGTTCTGGGTGAGGGTAACACCTAGATAGGTGGCCTTCTTTACGACCGGAATTACCTCGTTAAAGAGGCGGAGTTCGCTATTTTTCAATTTCCTCCTGTCTGACTTTCTCATGACTAGCAAGGAGGATTTGCTGGCGTTAATGGCAATTTTCCACTTTGCGCACCAGTCCTGAATATTTGGGATAATTTTTCTTAAGTATCCGATTGCTTTGTTGGGGTTTAATGACCTGCTCAGGATCGCAGTATCATCTGCGTAGTAAGCAGTGCAAATGTTAGCATGATCGTTAAAGTTCGGGAAGTCTGCTGAATATATGAGATAAAGTGTAGGGCCCAAAATAGAGCCTTGCGGGACGCCTGCATGGATATTACTAATTTTGGATAGGGACTCGTTAACTTTAATTTGAAATGTCCTATTACTTAGGTAGCTGTTAATGAGTAGAATCATATCGTTAGGAATCTTATAGTTGATGAGCTTGTAAATGAGGCCCTGGTGCCACACGCGGTCAAAAGCCTTAGCTACGTCCAGCATCAGGAGAGCAGTTGACTCGTTTTTGTAGAAACCTTTGGATACTTCCTCCACAATGCGGACAAGTTGTTTTGTGGTCGATAGATTTTCTCTAAAGCCAAACTGTTCGTTCGGGAGAAAATTTAAATGGGGCTTGAGTCTATTCAGGATTGTTCTTTCAAAAATTTTTGAGAAGGCTTTTAGTAGACTGATAGGTCTGTAGCTGTCGGGTTTGAGTAGGTTTTTCCCTTGCTTGGGGAAGAGTACAATCTGCGCATGCTTCCATTGCTGTGGGAAGTAGCATTTCCTCAGGCATGCATTTAGTATGTTTTTGAGTGCATCGACAATATTTGGTGGAAGATATTTTATCATGATGTTATTGATCATGTCCATCCCTGGTGCTTTATTGTTCTTGAATTTATCGATAATATTGTACATCTCATCTGTAGTAATAGGATCGATATCATTTAGTGGGTTGTGAGAACTAATGTAGGCGTAGAGGATGTTTGATTCCGAGGTGGCGTCCCTTGGTTCGCTGTTAATGGAGAATTGTGATATCATAGTATCTGCGAAAATATCACTTTTGTCTATGTCTGAATATGTTTTCCCTCTGGGCCCTTGTAGAGGCATATTAGTGGTTTTGGAGCATTTGAGGGCTCTTACCATATTCCAGGCAGATTTGTCCTGGGTCGTTAGGTTTTCAACCTTCTCGTCCCAGGTATCTTTTTTGAAGTTAGTGATCTCTTTTTTAATGAGTTTGGTATATTTGTTGATTTGTGTTTTGACATACGGGTCTCTGGTCCTATGAAAAACCTTTCGTAGCTTGTTTTTGATTTTTATAAGGCTTTTTATGTCAAATGGGAGTTTGTAGTAATCATTCCTGATCTCTTTTTTATACGAGGCACCGTTGTAGGCTTCTTGGATGTCTTTTGTCATGTTGGAGATAGCGTTCTCTATGTCAGAATCAGTGTTAAACTCAGTAGGGAGGTCGGTCCTGTTTGCTAGGTAGTTAGCGTATGCTAGCCACTCGGTCTTGGTCTTAGTCCTGATTTTATCCTGTTTTCTGAACATTGCAGTTATGTAAATTGGGAGGTGATCGCTACTGAGCTCGTAGAGTACATTAATTGTGAATGGGTTGATCGAGTTCGTGATAAGAATGTCCAAAATATCATGAGTGTGGCATGTGCTCATGGGCATGTATGTCGGCTCAGATGGTGCATAGACGGTGAGATTATGTTTCTTGACAAGGTTAAGGAGGTTTTTGCCAGGAGGGTTGTCTTTAACGCAGCCCCAGATTTTCGTTTTGGAGTTCAGGTCGCCTATAATAATGCTTTCATAATTCGGGGGGAAGAGGTCCTGCATATTTTTCTCAGTCAGGCTATGTCTCGGAGGGTTGTATATGCTAGTGACTTTGATTTTCCGGCTGGACTCAAGGTTGACTATAACAGAGACCTCCTCAAATCCGTCATTATTGTTGGAGCTATAATGCGTGGCAGAGTAATTTTTTCTTATAAATAGGGCGGCCCCGCCACCCCGATAGGCAGTGCGGTCGCAGCGGAAGGTATTGCAGTTCGGGAAGTTCATTCTATCGCAGGGGTTGAGATGGGTTTCGGAGACAGCACAGATATCTATGCGGTAATCCTCCAGAAAGTTTTGGAATTCTCCCCTTTTATCTTTAAGTCCATTGGCATTCCACGCCGCTATGATCGTTGGTTTGTAGCTAGTGTTGCTATTGTCCATTATTATTGGTGTTGGTTTCAGGAGTGGTAGCACCTAGGTTGCTCTTTATAGTTGACATGACTGTGGAGAAGCCTGGGTGGTTCATAATAGCGAATATATCAGAGAGCTTATTTGTCCAATTTTTGACTTCTTCTATTTTTTGGTCTAATATTTTGACTTCTTCGCATTGGCTTTGTTGTTTTAATACGTCTGCGTATGATCTGTTGGTGTAGACATTATTCCTGGGGGGCTGTTCTCTCCTAATAGCAGTATGATTGTGGGTTTTGTTGTTAGCCTTGTTGTCAATTCTTTTGAGGAGGTCGGTATAGACGGAGCACTTCTTGTAATTGGCCGTGTGGTCTTCTCCACAATTTGCACATTTAGGCTTGGTTTCCCTAGATTTGTCGCATGATCTTAATAGAGCACAGATGTCAAAACTTTCTTTATCAGTAGAACTCATAGACAGAGATGAATTCCGTGAATCCACAGGAAGTAGGGGTGAACAGGTAGGGGGTGTTTCTTGGAATTTCAATTACTATCCCTGCACTTTCTTAACTAGAAAGGAATACAATGATTCTGGCAGTAAGTGAGGGGTTAATGAATAGTGACCATCAGGGGTGAGCTTTTCAACATAGATAAGAATGCTATAGAAAACAGTTGGTATGCAAACTTGTAGATGCCATCGATGAAACAAGTTAGACACTATCAGAATTGCTGATTTGCCTGGAGAAATGTGTCTCTAAAAACTATCCAAAAGGGTTTTAAAAAGCTGGTTTTAAGAATAGCTGTGAAGATGATGAATAAGAGGATGGTATAAAGAAGAAGAAAATGTTAACGCTGAAAATGCAGTGCCAGATTTGCCAGAATGGAATGCAATAAAATCTGGATTAATTGTTGACATTAATTTTGATGATTTTTACAAGTGGACAACTGCCTGGCAACATGCGGAACATTGGCAGTTGCGGAAATCATAGATAATGTCAAAGGAATATCAGATGAAGAGGAAGAAACTGAAAATCATATTGATGAATCAAAAGGGAATGCAAAAGAAGTAGAAAAAGCTGTAAAATTCTTATAAACTACTCTTGAATTCCGGGAAAATGTTGGCTATGAGGAATTTGCGATCTTTCTAACCTCAAAGGAATAATCGGAACAAATAAGGTTATACATCAAAATTCTTCGAAAAATTATCTTCAGTGTTTAATGTATGCTAAAAAACTATTATGTAAATAGATGTATGTGGTATAATTAATTTAAAGAAATGTCTATATTTTCTACTAAAAACAAATAAAACACTTTTAATAGAATTTCTTAATTAAAATGAATTTTTTGAAGAACCTGTATAACTCGAAACCTTTTTATATCGAATTTTTTGCCTTTCCCGTGAGATTCGAGATAAACAGGTTCGACTGTATATTATACGGAGAAAAACATTCTGGTAAATTAGCGTATTTGTGTGGTAGAGATATTTGTGGTAAAAAAAAAAAAGTATAATTCTTGTAATAAAACCGAAACATAGCAGTAATAAAGCCATTAATTTTGGTAATTTTTCCATTCGTTTAGCGGAAATTTTGATTTTCAATATTATAGTTCTTATTACCGAGCATTTAGAAAAATACAAAACTGAAAAATAAATTCAATCGAATAAATAGTTTTTATACCATGCACAAAGTATCACGATAAAATTACCGAATTTCTTCGCATTTACTGTCAAACAGCATGGTAATAAAACGATATTTTATTCTTAATTTTATCAAATTCATTACCAAAGCTTTGCGGTGAAAGTTACTGTGCTTTTGATGTTCGAATAGAGCCTGAAATGTGGTAAATTTTACCATATTCTGGTAGTTTTGACAATACTTTTTTTCTCAATGTGCTATTCCAACTCAATTAAATTGAGTACAATAATGAGATAAGAAAACTTTTTCTTTGTATATATATGCATGGAAAGCAAATTAACAATTCCGTTTTGTAACCCTTAAAATGTACGACCAGGAGGCATTTTCCACCCTTTTTTTAAACTATTTTTAAATTTGACGACTCTGGCACTATCCAGCGTTCGATTAAAATAGACGATGTTGTATAAATATTTATAAGCATGTGTGAATAATTTCTGAGCATACAGCACTCACCCTTTTGTATAAAATAAATTTTAAAAACTCCCTACTATACGAAAAGAAATTTTAAAGCCAACTGTGTCAAATAAACTGACGACATTAGCAAAGAGTTCAAAACACGTGCGTGTTAGGAAAAAAAAATAATAATTTTTCACCCTCCTAAAAACATATTTTTTAAATTTGCGATGATGGTACCTCCTTTACTTTTGTTTCTGTCGTCTTTGGTCTAATTTAAGTTTTATTTGCAAGGTTCTATAAATATTACTAGACATGTATAAGTATTTTTGGAAAACATAACACTTGCTTTTTAAAATTGAAATCGGTTTTAAATTAATTCTATGGTACAGCAAATTATGAAAAAAAAATCACTAAGGGTCTACAAAATAATCAAGACAACAATGAAGAAACTAAGCAAACTCTAGAAGGTAATGCAAAAAATTTTAATTACTTGAGAAAACAGACAAAGAGGACGGCTTCATTGCGACTTTACCAGGATTCGAACTTAGATTAACTCACTTAAATTCGGGTGCTTTATCTTTTGATAAATTATGGCCTTCCGCCTTTGTTTTTGATTTGTAATCTTTTTATATTTCAGTTTCGCTCAAATATAACATTTTCCACAATATTTTTAAATTGAAGTAGAAATTCATAAGAAAATCGTAAAATGTTCTACAGTTGATATGCAACTATCCCTCGCTATTGAACAGTTTACGCAAATTAAGCAAGTATCTGAGAACTATTTGTTAAGATTACAAATTCTGAACATAAGGAAAAAAAATTTATGATTTGGTCAAAAGTCATTCTGGAATATTTATTATTATTATTATTGTGCGTATAAGTCGAAATAATTGCATTATAGCTGCTCTAATCAAAGTGTTAAAGTTAAAATTATTTATAAAAAATTTTGTACAGTACAACGAAAAATACTTTAGTAATTTTATCATTGCCTATTTAACCTCTAAAATACAATCTTTGTCCACTTGATTTTCATTTATTTCTCCTAAGCAAATTTAAATAATGGAGATTTTTGAAAAAAACACAGTTGCAATGCTTTTTTGAATTTGAAATATTGTAAGTAATTTTTAGGCTGCACCTTAAGTTGTTTTATTAAAATATGAAGAATTTATACTAATAAGAGTAACCAAAGCTTGTGACCGTAACTTTATGACAATAAAATCCTATATAAAAATAATCAATGGTTATATGGAAATCAAATTTAAAAGGTTATTATTACATATTCATTTTTAATTTATTTTTTTTATAAACTCATTAAAATATTTGCAAAATCTAATATAAATCAATGATTATATTTTCAGGTATTTATTAAAACTGAACTTAAAGTAGGAATCATTTTGGTAAAAGAAGGACAGTCTACTGAAGAGCAAATTTTGGACAATCATGAAAATACTGAACTGTTCGATGATTTTCTAACTATTTTAGGCGATCGAATACGTTTAAAAGGTAATCATTTACTAAAATAACTAAACATTCCATTTTATATTTTTTTAAATTTTTAAATTATACTTGAAGTCTCTGCTTATAATGATTGCATTTCTCAAATAATCTAAATTCTATAACGGACATTTTCTGAATGCTTTTAGATTTGTTCCAGGTAAATGAAGAATTGTTAAAAAGAAATGAGTAGATAGTAATGGCAAAAGAGCCAGAAACGGCCATACTGCGCCAAACAGAAGCGTTATTGCAGTCTCAATTTAATGAAATTTGATGAAATTAAACTTAGTTATTAAATAAATAGAGATTGACTTATCATTTTATCTAAAAGAGCAAAAAATAGTAAATTGAATCACCGAATTTTTTATTACTAACGTTTTATTTGGGAAATGCTTAAATTTCTCAAAATCTTCATATATAAATTAAAATATTTATTTCACCATTGAAATTACAATAACAAAATATGTTTTTTAATTTATGACACAACTGTATTATTATAAATATCGAAAAATATTATTTGCTAGCAATAATAACTTCAGAAGATGAACTATATTTATTTTTAATTTCCTCTATCATTTTAATATATTCTGACAGAATTCTTCAGAATTGCGTAAATCCGAAACTTTTATACAAGATTAAAAATATTCATTCAAATTCATAGTGATATAAATTGCGTGTTTACCAACTTTCTCTCTCCCCAATAATTGATTCCTCTTCCTGAAGCCTTGACATTTACCCTCAGGAGTTACAGTATGCTACAAGATTCTATTTCCAAGATAATTGCTTTTGGAACGTAATTTTATAAATTCAATAATTGCTGGATATTTTTATTCGCTTCACTTCCAAGTAATTTCTTAGCTAGATATGCAAGGAAAAATAGAGATATTTAGAATGGATAATAGAATAGTATTTGAAACTTGTTTTTAAAATATTGATTTTTTTGTATGATATGCCGATTAAACATTTATGAAATTTATGACTTCAATTTAAGACACTATTTTATAGTGTTTATTTCAATCTTCGTTCTTAAGTAGATGTAAATATGGAAAAATTCTTGAAGGGTAGCTGTTTTTAACTTTTGCTACTTTTTGTAAAATAATTGATAATTCTACAATTCTTATTTTGAATATTCTTAATATTAACCATTTTTTTTTCCTTATTTTGTATAGTTTGAAAACTGAATGGTTTAATTATAACTTAATTGTTTATTTCAATTTTATTAAACTATCAAAATATACTAACTACTACAAAATAATTATACACCTATAAGTTATGCGTGCTAATCGTTTTTAATGAACTTTCATTATTTTGTAAAATATGAAGTAGTGATGTGTTTTAAATATTATTCCGTGCATTTTTAACTTAACTTTAATTAATTATTGTAATTTATAAAGAGCTAATTATGTCAACCGCTGCTCAATTTAGAGTAATTTTTTCGTCTTGTTTGGAACAAACTGAATAACGTGTTTCTTTTTTTAAATTTCCTATTTTCCAAACCTCAGTGGGTTAGGCAAAAGCAATTTCCGCATGAGACTTATTTTTTCAAAGTAAACCCGGATTAGAAAATCAGCTAAATTGAAAAGTGGCATCTAAGCCTCAAATGATTTGATATTAAAAATAATAGTTTGGTCTTTGTGGCAAATGGACCTAAGTACACGAAATCAGTGCCATTAAAATCCGATTATTGTCTGTAAAAATTCTATTTATATGACAAAAAGAATTTAGACTTATAATGCAGTTTACTCATTTACAATAAAAAAAATGGACAGTTAGCAATTTCGGAGAAACTTTTAAGAATGTAAAAAAAATGGCTGTTAGCTAATATTTTTCTATATTTGATATTTTTTTTCAAAAATTATAAAAAAATATTAATATCTTTTACTACTCTTTTAAAATAATAACTGTATATCTAGGTTTTGACAAGTACAAAGGTGGCCTTGATTCTGTACATGATCTCACTGGTAAAGAGTCTGTGTATACCTCTTGGAGAGGAATCGAAATTATGTTTCATGTATCCACCATGCTCCCTCATGAAGAACATGATCTTCAGAAAGTAAGAATATTACCCATCTAACTCTGTTTAAAGATAACCGTGAAAGTTTAAAGATAACCGCAAAAGTTTAAAGATAATCGCGAAAGTTTAAAGATAATCTCCGAAGTTTAAAGATAATCGCGAAAGTTTTAAGATAATCTCCAAAGTTTAAAGATAATCGCGAAAGTTTAAAGATAATCTCCAAAGTTTGAAGATAATCGCGAAAGTTTAAAGATAATGGCGAGAGTTTAAAGATAACAGCGAAAGTTTAAAGATAATCGCAAAAACCCTACAATTTCAAAACAACATATATTTTAAAAGCTAAAACACTTAATACTAGGCTTAATATATCGTTAGTGTTAGACCCTCAAAGCAATCCTTTTCACTGGAAGAGATGTGAGTAATTTAAATTTTAACTTGACAGGCTTTGTGTAGTAATTTCATTTTATTGTAAAAACTAATATAGTATGTCAAATAATTGTCAAAATTAATACGAGTTTACTATTGATTAAAAAGTCTCATACTTTTATACTACATTAAAATTTTTAAAAATTGACAAAAGTAAAAGCTCTAATAAACTTTTTAAAAACGCAATATTTTTAAAAAATCACTTGTTCAACTGTGGGCATTGTATTCTTTATTATATGTTGCGGTTATAATCATCTAGAAACCGTACTATCTATACTTATGATACATACTTTAAATTTCTGATAAAATCATAATTATTGCTAATTATTTTATGCGTTAACGTCTTAATAAATACATGAAACTAATTTACAGATTAACACAGATTTCAATAAGTTGTTGCTTGCAGTGTCATATTACAGAAATAAATAAAGTATGAATATAAATAACACAAAAAATTTTAATTCGCATCATTTTCGAAATGTATTGTTAATATTCTTCTCAATAAGCCATTCACGCATATATAAAGGGAAAACTACGAATTTCGCAAGCATGCTTTGAAAATTTGTTTGAGCATTTTTTAATATATGATTAAGATCTCCTAAGTGACAAACAATATGGAATACAGATTACGAGTTACAGTTTACACAAAATTTTTATTAAGCATACTTTTCATACGTTTTTCATTATTTTCTATATAAATCTAAATAGGAGAAAAATATTATATTTAGCATTTCAATTATTTATGATTAAGAAATACAGTATGTAACACTGGTGTCTCTTCTTGTGTTAAACGTAAAATGTTAAAAACACGGCTCACTTCCAAACAATAATTGTTCATATTTGCAGTTATTTATTAAGAAAAAAAGTTATTCGTCGTTAAAATTTCGTTAATTTACAAAATCAATAATTGATAAATTTTTAAATATGAATGAAAAAAAATTTTCAAACTTCACCGTTTTTCCATTTACGTCAAAGGGTTAATTCGTTCAGTTAGAACTGAATTTAAATTTTTACCTTTCCGAATTTTATCCTCAGATCCATACACTAGTGGCCTCAATAATTGTATAAAACACTTGGTTTTCATTATTAACTTTTTAAATCTTGTTTATTTTCGGCCTTAAATTGATTAAGATAAATACTTTTTATAACAGACATCACAATTACTAAATACTTTTGTAACACACATTTCATGAACTACAATTCACAGTTTATGGATTAGTATTTACATTTTAAGGATTATTAATCGCAAAATATTTAATAAAAAATTTCCATTTATTAATTTATTTAAAAAAATATATTAAAGGGCAAAAACTGTATACTTCATAACACAACTATAAAATCAACTTAAATTAAATTTATGTATTACATGCAACTTAAAATTATTCTAAAAATGCATTCCTAATCCTTCTGCAAAGAATACTCACAAAAAAATATTTAAGCAGACACTGTTGGAAAAATGTAAGAATTAAAATGGTTTTGAATCATAGTCTGTGGAATTGCAGAATTGAAAATTAATTTTAATTATTTTTCACCGCAGTTACAGAAGAAAAGGCATATTGGCAATGATATAGTGTGTATTGCTTTCCTGGAAGCCGACGATACATTATTCGTTCCTACATGCATCAAATCTCATTTCTTACATACTTTCATCGTCGTTCGTGCGAGTCCATCATCAAGTCTTAAAGATATTTCATACGAAGTAAGTTTTCTTGTAATTAAAACTTAAGTTAAAAGTTTTTTATTAATTTTGTTAAAAACCACAAGATGTTAACATGGTATTGGAAGAAAGGATCGAAAACGAATAACGGTAATTAAACAACCAGCTGTGAGTTTTCTAAGTCATCGGAAGAGTTAAACTTCTAAAGTCGTAATATAACAAATTTTAAACTTTAAAAAAAAAAAAAAACTGATGTTCATATTTATTTTAGACAGTATAATAACCTTACAAGGATAAATCAAATATAAATGAGACTTCATTAATAACTAAATATTAAAATATTACTAACAAAAAATAGAAAATTTTTATTTTTCTACTTATTTTCCGTGAACTTCTACACACTTTCTCCAACGTTTTGGAAGTTCTTTAATTCCGGCGGAATCTAAACATGTAGACCATATTGAAAACCAATTGCATACAAAATCTTTTGCCTCATCATTGGATGAAAATCTCAAATCCTCAGAAGGTTTCTTTAAGAGGTCCAAACAAATGGTAGTCCGCAGGTGCCAAACCCGGACTATATGGAGGATGTTCAACTATTTTCCTGAGAAATGACTGTAACTTTAAATGTGTTACTGCGGCTTTATGAGGTGTAGCACTATCTTGTTATGGGAGAACTATACAGATCGGCATGCCAAGTCTCTTGAACCGATAGGATACTTTGACTCTCTCTAAGAGTTCTCAATGATAATTTACATTAATTGTTCGTTCTTCATGAAGGATATCAGAGTACACAACACTTCGCCCTTCCATACTGAAATGCTTTGATTCAGGGGTGTAGGATTCATCACTAGTTTGCATACATCGTTTGCAAACTTGGGCCCAAGACAAGGTATCATTGCATAACTGTGGCTATAATCTGCGCAAAATTTTGATAGGCATTTTCTCTTGTTAGAAAATTTAACTGTTATGCGTTGTGCAAATACATTAGGAACATACGATGTACTAAAACAAAATGATTTGCAAAGAACTAATTCACAATAAAACAATTATTAAAACTTTAGATAAAGTTCTATTGCTGCAATAACAACGAGAATAAAAATGGTCTGCTACTATTAAAAAAGTCTCATTTATATTTGATCCACCTTCGTATAAGTAAAATATTATATATAAAGGCTTTTATGTTTGTTTTTTATTAGCTTTTTATCTTACTAATCAGTCCAACTCTGAATAATATCATTTCCTGTTATGAAATACTACACACAAGACTAAGCTGTCTTAGTTGAGATAATTTTATGTATGCCCAATTCATGTATGATAAACGTACAAATAAAGCTAATATAAGCTGCCTTTACTTTTAAAATTACTACTTTAAATTATAATTTTTATAAACTACAGTATAAAAAGTTTTCGTGTTTAGTGGCCACTATTTTTGGTGTTGAAGTTATCTAAATACATTTTTAAGTACAGAGCTGCAGTTATCGTGGAAAAAAATTAATGATATTAACAAAATAATGAATGTTTGTAAAAATTAGTGCAAATTTATTATTAAAAATGCGCTTGTTTTTTAAACGAAATGTTTTTTGCACTAAAGCCATAAATTGATTCTAATTCGTAAGAAGTTATGCGTTGTCTGTAAACAAACAAACAAAAAAGAATTAATGAGTAAATAAAACTGTAACAGTGAAAGAATAAATAAAAAAATGTGATTCCATGTACAGTAAAAAATTTTAGTTTACCACGGCACCAAAAGTAATGACAACTTTACACCAAATTTTTTACAGTGCGTACGCCAAAAATGTTTATGTATTCATCTTTCTAATTCAAACTTCAAAAAGTTCAAAACACTTTCCAAAGTAATCCAAATTTACAGAAGTTGCATCAATGCGTGTGTACTAGTTATTAATATTTATTTCTATAAATCTTATTTTTTTAAAAAAATTATTAACTTAGACAGTTTTCTTAAAAAAGAATATATAATAGCATAAAAGTTTTTTATGTATTTTAATTTTTATTTCAAATTACAGGTATCTGTAGTTTCCAGGGATGAAGTCGGAGCTTATAAGCCTTATTTATGGCATCGTTCGAAATTTAAAAAAGTAAGAATCGCTTTCGCTCTTTAAGGAACTTATTTTTAGTTATAAAAATAATGCTGTTTAAAAAGTTGAAATGATTATACTTGCATCTGAATTAGAAAGCGGGATAACACTGTGTTTTTTTTTTTTTTTTTTTTCTTTTTCTTGAACTTCAAATGATGCAGAGGTCTTGAATACGTTTTACACCATTAAAATTTTTTTTTCATGTTCTTATTACTTTTAAAAAATATAACTCAAAAAACAAAGAAAAATTTAAGTACATAACTCTAAGACTTATGAATAGTATATATATTTGTGATACTTTACTTGTTTATCTCCCAGAAACTGATTTTTGTCATTTATGTTAAATTTTGATTTACAATATTCTTTACTAAAAACTACAAAAAATATAAAGTAATTTTTATTTTTTTAAAAAGGCAATTTAAATAATAACAGTGAAAGTTATTAAAAACAAATTCATGTTTGGTTTATTTTAGTCACAATTAAAAACACAATTAGAACACAAACTAAAAACATCCCTTTTTTAAAGTTTTTAAAATTCAATTTTTTACAATTTATTTTCGTCTGGTTGATTTACAGGTGATTTTGGAATAATTTTTATTTGTTCAGATCTGCGCAATTGTAAATTTAGAAAGACATAATTCTTGAATGCATTTTCTTAAAATTCAGGATCAACTTTTCCGGGAATGGATTTTAACGAAGATTGTAAATGGTGAGAGGGCGAGCTATTCAGCCCCAAAATTTGCAAGAATGCAGGTAAGAAAATTTTCAAATTTCATATCTTAGCAAAAGATTCGATTCTCTTAACAGCTCCATTTGAAAATTTCTCAGACTGTTAGAAATGGGCACGATTTATATTCACATAATTCTACTAAATAAAAAAATTAGTTCAGATAGATGCTTTATGCTTAGAACCAAGTTCAATTTTGTGATCAAGTATTGTGAGTCGTTTCATTTTTTTTTCTTTAAGCTTTATATAATTAGAAAACAATGGTTTTCACTTGTTATTCCGAAATGGGGAGGGCAGAACAACAAATTTTGGTGAAATTCTTTATTTGATAAGTCAAAAATCGAACTTTTTAGACATAAAAAACATTCTGCATTGCCTAAATTTTCAGTTCTATTTTATATAAAACGCCTGTATTTAATCTTGCTTGATTTAGAGTTAACGAATACAATTAATTCAATGAATCTCTCACCAGATAGTCAAAAGATAACAATTTCAGGCATCGATTTCAGGTATCAATTTCAGATATCAATTTCGGGCAATAAATAAATAAAAATTCAGGCAATAATAAATAAAACTTTTTATACGTAAAAACCTTCTAACTTCTAAGCTATTTGTTCTATTGACTTGTGTTTGGTTTTATTTGAGAAGAAAAAAATTTAATTAAAAAAAATGCATAAAAAAGCAATATGTCATTTGTTTAAATAGCAAAACGATAGCAATGTTGGGAAGAGCTATAAGTATAAAATTGTATAATTTTCGATCATAAAAACCCTTATAATTTCAGTGCTATTAATTCTTCCGACTCTGATAAGGCGTGTTTAGATTTAGCGTAAATTTCAATTAGAGACAATACCTCATTTGCCTAGATAGCAATTCTTAAGCTTCCCTCAAACATCCCTCAATCTTTTCCCAGCTGCGGGAAATAAGAAAAAAAATAAGACCACCCATAATACTCAATCACAAAATTGCACGTGGAGTGTTGTTACGAAACCTACCGATTGGTTTCATTTTGAAGTGAAGCATTTTTAACTGGTTACTCAAAATTTCTCTTTAAAAATCAAACTAGTTTTAAAACTAAACGCTGCAACTGCTGTTAAAATAACTTTATAATCATTTAAGGTAAGTGTCTCAATGGTAGTTTTTTAAAAATCATTTGAGAGATCAGTTCATTTACTGTATAATTTTAATGTTAACAGTAATGGCTGTAATTTCATTTTCTTGATTCCATTATGACTTGAACATGCATATTTTAGAGTTGAACCGTACAAGACATTCAAACTGTCCAATTTTTCTTCTACGGGGTGTCCCGTAAAGACTGTCCTTATTTTTTGTCCAGATGTAAAATGTTCGTTAAGACACGGTTCCAAGTAGAACACCAAAGTCAAGCGTCACTGACTGCGGTCAGTGAGCAGATGGGTGACCACTTTAATCAGCTTGCGTATGGATTGAGAATGCCCTGGTATCAATCTTCAGGAAACCGTCCTTCTGTAAAGTGCTGGACTCCACGCGCAAGTCGTCGGGCTACCGGTAGTATCGGGTAGTCGGTAGTGGAGGAGTCAACCCCCTTGTGATGTCATATCTTCGGATCATCCTCATAGATGTTTCCCACTCTGTCACCAAGAGTCCATTGTAGAGATCTAGTGCGACACAAATAAAGTACTATTAGTGTATTTTCCTAATATTTACTTTCCGAATTTTTGTAAAAGAAAAAAATTGAAAACACTGAACATTAATAGTCGAAATTTCTTATTTAAGTGGGGGGAAAACTGTTTCCTAACTCTGACAAATCATAACGAATTATTGAGGTCAATGATTTGAAAATTCGATTCAAAATACTGGTTAAAGTAATCATAAACCAAATTTTTCCAGGTTGAAGCTTAAAGATTGTTTCTAACAAAATGTAAACGCATCCCAATATTGACAAATAAACTGATTTTTAATGATTCTCCCTTGCCCCGATCGAATTCGATAATGATTCGCAAGCATTAAAAAAAATTCGTACCTATATATTAATTTGCAACCCTTTGTACATAGTTCTTTATTTAGATATTTATTTTTTTTACAAATTCTAAAAATGCATAAAGGTTTGATGTTTGTGCAGTTGTTTGAAGTCTCTTAACAGCATACTCTAGCAACTTCAAAATAATTCAATATAAATTAAATAAATTCTATAAGTAGTATTGAGAATATGCAATTATAATTCAGTCTTATTCATTTCCTCATTATAGGACCGAACAAGAAGCCAGATGTTGGAAGATATTGTTACCAATCTACAAAACCACGTCGAGACTGGACAGATCCCTAAACCATACAGGTAGTGTATTTTTTTTTAAAGGATAATAGCATTTTGAACCTTAAAATCCCCTTGGAATATTATTTCCTGTTTTTAATCTGAATATTGGACGTTAGAAATATTTAAAAAAAATAATAATAAAAATGGAGCAATGCTTCAACAGCCCATTTCGAGACAAGGGGTCATGTAGTGTGAGACTACGCAATTTCTTAACAAACGGCATGATGTACCTCTATATGGTTATTATGACACGCCAAACTCTTTTACTTCCCAGACAAGATAGTATGAGTAAGTCAAGCCGCCAAATGGTACAGAAGCCCAGGCCTTGACAATGAGACCTAATGGCCTAAACTAATGTGCCATCGCTGTGTCGTTAAAAATGCAAACTTCCCAACTGTGGAAGAGATGAATCATTGATACTGTTGACTAAAATTGAACATGGGGAAGTATTCGATTCCCCCTCTCCATACAAAAGTTACTACTTAAGTTAAAGATGCTTAAGTAGGAACTTAAGTAGTTCTATTTGAGTGTTTGGTGAGTTTTCTCAACTTTTGATATTATTGCAAAAGTGTGAATATAAAAAGGGAACAGCTTAAAGACCAATATCATTCAAAATTTCACTTTTTCATCCTGCCCTTCATCATTGTGACTTTCCTATTCAACACGTTTCCTAACAATACACGTTACACGTCCATACTCGCTTTTAGAGAACGAGTTCTAGAAATTCCTCATAAACTCGCTAGAAATATTTTTCGATACATATTATTTTTAAATATTCGTTTAGTTTGCATTTTTCAGTGACAATCTATGATTAATAATATCGCCTTTCCTTTTTCTTACAAGTCCCACTTTGCAATGCCAAGACGGAAAGAGTATTAATTCTAAAAGAAATTTTTCGTAGTTTTTCAGTTTATTTTATGGCATTAGTATTCAAAATATATAATATGTTGAAACTGATCACATTAAATTATTACTGTGGTTATATTGATTAGAGAAGTTATTTAATGAACGAAATGGCATATTAATTAAGTATTACAACTCCA
This sequence comes from Parasteatoda lunata, assembly GCA_949128135.1. Taxonomy (NCBI): domain Eukaryota; kingdom Metazoa; phylum Arthropoda; class Arachnida; order Araneae; family Theridiidae; genus Parasteatoda; species Parasteatoda lunata. The sequence goes on along the minus strand of OX421980.1, from coordinate 63,721,474 downwards.
TTAAAAAAAGAGTTATGGGTACAAAGGGCAGAATTAGCTAAGAATTTAACGTTCCGCTAATCAACATTTTATGTTTGAGAGAAATATTTAACTTCGCAATAAATTATTTTATTTTCATTGGCGACGATCGAATTAAACTGGGAATTTAGTTTCACTATTCAGTTCTATTCAAAGTGATTCTAATTAGGAATCAAGTCTTTCGAAATACATGAGCACCAAAAATTTCTACTTCGTTTAATTACTTAAATACCAATTCATTTCAAAAGCCGAATTTTTAATTACTTGTGTAAAATGCAGAAGAGCACTGAACAGCTGATTTCGTTGTCAAGGGTTTTAATAGCCAGTAAAAATTTCTGCTTAACCAGCCTTATTTAGATCACAATTTCATAAGCAATGCCCTCTAGTGTGGCGACTTAGAGCAAATTAATCGATTATTTCTATCTCTGTTACATCGTATATTAGGAGTAGAAAATGTATCAGATTTGCAGCTGAGCATTTATAATGAAAAATGAATCTAAGCATACTGAGAATAGAGAGTAATGAGTTATTAAATTTGAATTAAAGCACTTGCGTACAGTGGAGGTCTTTAGATGCAAGTTCACTAAAATAAAAAATGATTGTCGGGTAGGGGACAGCAGCTTTTTTAAATATTTTTTTAATATTATATTACATTATTTAAAAATTCACTCAATTTTTATTAAAGAAAATAAATAAAAGGTTTGCTATTACTTTTGATTGCTCCGAAACCTATTCAAAGATTCACGTCATTCAAGATTTCAATTGGGAATTTTTTAGGGATTCTTAAAGTATACAGAATAGAATTATATGTGGAAAGGCAAATCGGGTAATGACAGAGATGGGAAAGCTTTAATGTCAAATGCGCAGTTTTTTCTTGAAATTGTCAATGAATAAATGTGGCAGAACTTCGTTGATACGTTTATATTCTTCAAAACATGCGTGACCTTGCTTACACTTCAAGACACCTCATAGAAAATAAACAAACTACTTTAAATACCACGATCTGGGCAGCCAATTCTGTTCCCGAAAACAATAAATCACACTATCAGTAAACAACAGATACATTCTTAAAATATTGCTGAAAAATGAAATCATGCTTTATTCATCTGCGTTCTGCTACACATTTAATAACTCTGAACTATAAGCTGTCACTCAATTTTTTTTTCGTTGGCTACATTCTACAACACAAAGGGTGTCTATAATTCATTCTTGCGTGAATTTTGAGATACTTTTAAAAACTTACAATCGAAAAAATAATCCGAAATATAGGGGAGAGTGGGGTCAATTGTAAAATTTTTTACTTAACTATTTTTAACTAACAAAAATCCAATATATTATAAGTATTAATTGACAGACGAGTAAAGTAGACTATCCTCTATTAGAAAAAAAAATAATGAATACCTTATTTTAAATGTTATTATATTAGATATTAACAATTTTTGAACATATTATCATAGTTGTGATATATTTTTTTATCGATCAAAATAGTAGTGATATTTTAGGAGTAAAAATAATAATGGGCAGAGACCTAAAGGGTTAAACTTTTAACTTTAAGGGATTAAAAATTTTAATTTATGTTGTGAAAGGTGACAAATAAAATAATGCGCATGCAACATAATATGAATGATATAGGAAACTATTGGTGGTTCTTAAAGACTTAAGTAATGGTTTGTAAACATAAGATTATTTATTTTCAGCTGTTACATTCGTCCCTTTACTTATTGTTACAATCGTCCCCAAGACGCCATTTCAGCTTCATTTGTTAAAAACAATGCTAGTTAATTAACAAACCTAATCTCTTTTTTTTTTACATGTTAATTAAGGTGTCCACTTACATATTGGGTTAATAATTTTTATTTGTTTAAACAAAATTAATTTGTTACAATATAATATTCTAATACCAAAAAAAGTACTTACGTAGCGTGAAAATATCTTTTGTGATGTAACTCTTTCAGAAGTACATAAAAACGGTTGCCAGCAGGGGTATACATGTAGATTTATCAAATACACCTTGTGCGCCACCTAGGAACCAAATCTAGTACCCGACACTCGAAATTTTTGCTCTGTTACAATCGTACCCTGTTACAATTGACCCCACTCTCCCCTACTTTTGAATTCATATTTTTACAACACAAACGAGTATTTTTTTTTAGTACAATAGTTTGAAAATACTATCTGTTTAAGTAAGCAAAAATATGGAAAAAGTTTGATTTTTTTTTTTTATTTATTTATTTATTTTTTTTTTTTTGACATAAAATGTTTTTGAAACTTTTTTGTGGACTCATTTAGATGTTTTTACTGCAGACAGATTCGATATTTGTTTTCTTACAGGTATTATTTTTATTTTACAGACGAGGATCATGGCGGCCTATAGGCCACATGCGACCTTCGAGCCCGTTATTGGATAGCGTCCGTGATACGTTTGAGGGTTTCGAACAACTTGCCCGAGATTTCGGAAGAGCTTTTCAAAACAACAGGCATTTATGTGACGTCATCTTTAACGTTGGCCAAGGTAATTTTCAAACTTTAAAAAAAATATCAGCTAAGAAAGTATTTTATGTAATCATATATTTCTCATAATAAATTTATAAATGCAATTGCATTTTATTTTAAATGAAATTAAACACTTTTATTTGTTGCTCAAAGAAAAAAAAACTTTTATTTAAACTTTTTTTTCTCTAAGAGGTTCAAATAAAATAGCTTCTGATACGTATGTTCCATAATTGAGAGATTACATTACCTGCTTGATTTTGTAAATTCATTCCATTTTTGCAGACATTAAAAAAAACTTTTAATTAAAATATTTTCGTAAAAGTTTAAACATTAATCTTCTTTCAAGCAAACAAATGAATCTTATAAGTAGTCTGATTATTTTAGAATCTGATTGTTTTAGAGCAATTAGTCTGATTGTTTCAGAACAATTATCAAATATTTATATTTGATAGTTGTTCTGAAACAATCTGTTGGTTCTTCTATAAGAAAATCTCTTTCTGGAGATTCAAATCTCGAGTGAAAACGTCTAGTAAATACTTGAATAGAAAAAAAAAAAAATTTCGAGGGTACTCGACTGATTTAGCAATCTCCTTTTCCTTGATCTAGTAAAACGTTCGATTCCTTCAGAGGATGCATTAATTAATTAAATTATATTTGGCTTGAATCTTCAGATTTTCACAATGTATATGAAAGCCATTAATTTCCATGATTTTCAAATCAATGAAATTCTTTTGTACTTAGTACTAAATTTTAAAAAAAAGCATGTTAACACATTTTCAGTAGCAGAATAACTCATTAAAATAACTTATAAGTACGTGGCTGTTCTTTCTACACTATCATTCAATTCTGTTATTTTTATTAATGTTGTTATAATTTAGATTTTCAAACATTTTTCATGAATAATATTTGTAGGTAAAGAAAAAACACGAGTCTATGCAGTACGAGCTATTTTAGGGGTTCGGAGCAGGTAAGATTTTTAATAAGAATTTTGTTCTTAAAGTATTTTTTTTACTTAATTTTACAATTTTAATTTTTTGATATAATAACATAGAATATATGAATGATCTGCACTGTAAAAATGGGCATTCAGATTTTACGAAATTGTTTTCGTTTTCGACGGAACCGTTTCTTGGTATATGCTCCGAGAAAACATTTAGTCAAATTGACGAAATAGCTAGTCACTTCTTCAAAGAAATGAATTTCGTCGAAAGTAAAGAAATGTTTCTCCATTCTATTTTTATTTCAAAAGAAAAAAGAAAAGAAAAACATCATGTGGCACTCGTAGTACCTCATGGTATCTAACGGGCGGTACTGTTTATCATTTTTCTGAGGACACCATACAAGTAAGGACAGATAGTATAGAGAGAAAAACTACATCCATGCCTGAAGCGGGACTTGAATTCGGGATCTTCCTTGGACGAGGTTCACACCTTGACCACCATAGAGGCCAATGAGCTTGATTTGTCATTCCAGTTTCGATCGTCTTTTCTTCATTCTCATTAGCAATCTCCCACAATACACTGCGATAAGGTTCTAAGTTGAGGAAACATTTTCGTCATACATTTGAGAGTTCGCGTTTCGTCACAAATCAAATGATTTCGTGACGAAATAATTCTCAAAATTAACGAAATTCAGCTCAAAGATTGCTGAATTGTCAAAAGTGAGAGAATTATTTCTGAGAGTGTGCTCTTTTTCAAATCAGAAGTAATAAATTTAGTTTAAATCTAAAATTTTTATAATTCACTTATTTAGAAGTGGAATATGAATTAAGAAAGAAATGTCTTTCATTTCAGCAACACCTTCGAATTATATGTTTCAGCTTTTAACTTAATTTATCATTTGCTAATAGCAAGTGATGATTTTCTACGTGGATGATTCTCTTTGTGTATGTCTACACGGAGAATTTAACACGCTTAGTGTTTTGTATAACTCCATAATCTTGATATTTGAACCAGCTTAAAAAAATTTAACTTGTAAACCAGACATCAGGGTAAAGATGTCTCCCTGAAGAATATAAGTCGAACTTATCCACATTGAATATGAACCTTAAGCTCGCTTAACCTTAAGCTGTCCAGCCGGGTCTTTTTGTCTTCAGTTAATAAACTGACTTTTATAAGTAGCAGACGTAACAGACGGGTTTTTTTTCACATAATCATTTAATTATTATTTTAGTAAGCGAATCTGTGTCCAAGGAATAAAGACAATAACAGGATTAAAATTAACCTTGAGTTAAAGTTAACCTTGAGTCTTCTTCCATCCTAATCCGCCTTCTTTTTATGTTCACCAATTTTGAACTTCACTCAAAAGACAAAAGGAGCCATTTATCAAGACACCTTGGCTCAGAGGGAGAAACAAACCTGGAATAATACTAAGTATCGAAGAAATCCTCACACTGTTAGCCCGACAGCAACGAAACATCCACCGCTACGGATATTTTATAATAGCACTGAAATCAGCACAAACTAAACCAACAAAATCTTCCGTCCCAGTCCATGATTTATCTAACATTAAAAATAATATAGTTCACAAAGTGTACATGAAGTTGGTTACATTTATTGCATTTATCACAGGGGGGTATTTAAAAAAAAATTCTGAAACGCTATCTTTATAACCATTTAACGCAGAATTTTTAATAAATATACTTTTCATTTTTTTTTGTATTAGTTTATATCAAACGAAGTAAAAAGTATTATATTTAGTGTCTTAAAAATTTACAGTTATGAAATACAGCATGAAACACTGTTTTTTTTTTTTTTTTTTTTTTTTTTTTTTTTTTTTGCATAAGACATAATCTTCCAAGCACGGCTCTCTTCCAAACAATAATTTTTCAAATTTGCACTTATTTTCAGTTATTTAGATCCAAGTGAAACAGTTATTTATCATTGAAATTTCTTTAATTTATAAAATTAGTTATTAATAAATTTTTTAATACAAATTTTAAAAAAATATAAAAAAAAAATTTTTTTCGATTTTATATTTTAGTACAAATATAATTTTGATTATCTAAGAGTTTTTTTAGAAGCTAGTTTTTAAAAATAAAACAATATCAAAACATATTTTTGCTTGCAATATGAGTGCAAGAAAAAAAACATTTATAAAAAAGACACCGGTGTCCCATCTGCATCAAAGGGTTAAATACAATCATAAATTGTTTTAAAGTAATGTGATGAAATAAGCTAAAAGCTAAACTGCTAATAACTAGAATATTTCCTATAGAAAGACAGGAGGATAATTTTAAAATATGTAAGAAATTTTTGTATTTATTCGACATCAAAATGAAATAAGAAATTTTAAAGGTATTGAAAATAAGTAAATTATTTTATTTGTTTCAGAGTCTTCCTAGAAATGTTGTATGGTTTCACTACCGGCTATGGGCCTTGCATAATTGCCCAAGGTGATGCGCAATTAAAAGACAATTTAGCAGGCAATGTCAAATCTAGCAATTTTTTACAGGTAGAAATTTATTCCATTAACATATTTCATATTTTAAAAAAAAATTTAAAACAATTTTTCCTTTATCCACACATTAATTAACTCTTTAAGTATTTGTGAGTGTTTATTTCTAATCTGTTAATGAAATTAATATTCTTACTATATTTATGATTAACGTATTCATCGTATGAATACACAAATATTTCATTTTAATTTCTAAAGAAATGTGAAATCCGTACATTTTCAAATACGTAGGTTTTAAAAACCTTATCATTGGGAAAAAGTTAACTATTAAATTGTAATTTGTGGTAAAAAGTAGAAAAATAACTATTTACCATATTTAAGCTATACTTAATAAGATTCAAAAAGTAAGTATGTAATAATACAATAAATGCTATTGAAAAAAAATTTCGATACTATTTTCAAAATCATGAAAAATGTAACAAAATTCAATTAATTATTCAAATGATATTTCGAAAGAAAGTTTATTTTTTTTCCCTGTCCTTTGTGAGAATCATTTTTCCCAAGCTTTTTTTTTAATGGATATAATGTTGAGTGTAATATTTTATCAACTTTTTTTTTTATTATTTTTTTTTATTATTATTACTGTTGCCTAACTGTTTAATCTGGGACAAAATAAAATACTATCGTCATTGTTTTTGTTTTCTCTTTAAAAATATTATAAATTATATAATACATTACAAAATATCTTTTTAATACTTTAATAAAAATATGAAAAACTTTTTTATCTGTCGTATAAAAATATTACAATTTTTATAATTGAGAAAGACATAATAGTATTAAACGCTTGTTTTCCACCTTTAATAGGCTTCAATTAAAGCTCCGTTAAATTTAAGTGTAGTAACTTAAAATATTTACTACTGCTTAATAAATAAACCTCTATCATCGCCAACTCAATGTTTAACGATTGCATGTTATATCAAGTTCCGTTCATTCATCATTTTAATGTAGAGTGACAAAAATTTTGAAGTTTAATTAAAAATGTTATTGATGCAAAGAAATAAGGTGAATCATCGATTGTTTCATTAATGTGAGTTCAATCCCCGCCAGCCGAAAACTCCCCGTGTAGTAAACAGTGAGTGGTGCACGTTAAATCTGTCCGGTCACTAAGTCCTCCATGTTCCCATTTAAAACTCATGCCTTTGGAGGTACTGAATTGGAGATTGATCATTCTCTGGTTCAGGTCAAAATTACGATATGTAGATTAATGATTGGATGTATCAATAGGTCCACCCTATAAGGGCTGTGACGTGTGTGTGGCTGAAGTCGTATTGATGTCACCACTAAAAAACAAGAAATGCACCCTTGGCTTTAAATTCGCTTGGTTTCGCCAAGCAGGCTGGCTGGTTTGCAAGTCGCATTAGAAAACAACCATAATATTGATCAAATTTACTGCAGCTTAACATGGAGAAGAGCTGAATCCTATTATTAGACTTTGAAAATTAGACTTTGTTGAACTTGTTATATCAGATAATATGGAAAATAAGACGGAAGCTAATATGGGACGGAAACAGTTCGATTAATCACATTATTACCGTTACAGCAAATTTACCAATGATATCATGGTTCAAAGAACCGATATTCTGGTTTAACATTGCACAGTTTTTTTAAATGTAACTCCTTTTGATCCTACCTAAAATGTGGCCCTTGAGCAATACAATGTGTCAATAAATTAAAAAAAAAAATTTTTTATTTTAAACAGGTACCTGATCCTCATGACTCAGTGAGATCCAAAACTCCTACTGCTAGTCCTACTGTCTTCCGTTATTTTTCTCGTCTTGGTAACTGGGCAGGATGGGGTATGGGAAGCCGAAGCAAGACACCTTTGGGTGTTGAAGCTGGCCTTAAACGTTGGCAGAGTGAGTTTGATTGTAAGTGTTTGGTGTAGTCTGGTCTATAGCCTTTTTTCATGCTCTCACATTTATTTTGAGTTATTTTTACTTTCAAGATTTTGCTAGATGCTTCTGGACATTTTTACATGAATGCTGTATGTCATAACTTGTTCACCGTTTGCATGAATAAACAATGTCAATTAAAAACAACAACATGCTGGAAAACGAAGTATTCCACTCTTAAATCTATTGTAATAAATAAATGTGTGTAAAATAATTGATGTGAAACATAGAAATGATTTTGAAATGATGATCCAAGCATATAAAAAATATTCAAAAGTGAGTTTTTTTTTCTCTCAGCGATTTCATTACAAAAATAATTCAAGTGTTTTCTGCGATTAATGATTTAATTATTAGTGTAGGAGGTATTTAAATACTTTTAAGATTATAAATATTTATCTAATGTAAATACCTAAGTTATTCAAATTGATATATACATTATTTGAAAAAGGAAATTTTACTTCAAATTTTTTATGATTAAACCTCAATCAAATGAGTGTATGTCTACATTTTGAAAAAAAATCCCGAAACGTTTCGGAATATGCAGGGCAACTACAGTGCATGTCATTTTCACATACCTTTCTGAATATTTTAGAAACCTTTTTCTGTAATATTCAGAAACATTTCGCAGTACTTGAAAAATATTTTGAATCATTTCATGCAGTTTCGGAATTTTTTTTTAATACTTTAAAACTCTTCCTATTAGCATTTCTTATTCGGAAACCTCTTGTGGAGCTAAGCTACAAACAATGTCAACAGTCATCTATTAAAAGGTACCTCAAGATAGTCCTAGTCCTAGTCCTGTCGGTTGGTCGGGATGCCTGAGGCCGGAACGGCCCTTTACCCCTTCATCTTGTGATGCGGATCCTTGAGGTGTTTCCTTGTGGTCCTTGAAATCTAAAAATGAAAATAGAGAATAAGTAATGAGCACATTGCTCGAGTGGAACATGTAATGATACATGCAATGACAATAAAGATAGAATAAGATAGAACCGAGATAGAACCGAGATAGATCTCAAGATAGAACCGAGTTAACATGTCTAATATACTAGTGAATTGGAATTTAATAGTTGTAGTGGTAACTACGCTACACTCTAAAACTGAAACATAATAATAAATGAAGTTCTCTGAGATTTTCGAAAACATTTTTGCCGAGTCAAAATTCTGAAATATTTTACGGTATACTCATATGTTAAGTATATACCTTTATAAATTAATTTGAACCATGAGCCAGGAAAAATACTGAAATACAACACACAAATAAATATAGATATCAATTTTACTAGCTTTTTGAGATTTTGAAAATATAATTTCGTTACGTCTTATAGTGGCATATCACATATCGATTTTTATAGCTTATTATTATTCCACACTAAGTCTTTCAGCTTAACTAGAAGAATTTTTAAAAGCATTCTAACATTCCTAGTTGTATTTAGCTAATATGATTTAGGTTAGAAATATTCACCAAAGTCGTACCATATGTTATTTCAATTAATAAAAAAAGATACATTTAGAGTGTACCAGTATCATTATAAAATCTTTGTTTAAAAGTAATAATAATATGCTTCTCTATTTTATAGCTTTATTTATTATTTTTCTTTTATTTATTTAAGAGGACTAATCTGGGAATGTGAAATTCTAGCAAAATTTTCTCAGAAAGTTAGAACTAAATTTCATTGTGATTTTTTGTCTTTGGAGATGAAACTTGTAAACTGTTTAAAATTGAAACTAAATACTTTCACTAAAAAATCAACTAAACAATGATTGAAATTCAAAATTAACTTTAATTTTGTCCAATTTCCGTAACCAAAATTCTACCCATAACTGTTATTTTTATTTAGAAATAAAAACTTATTTTCCCCATGTTTATGAGTACATTTAAAATTAAAAGTTCAGATTGAAGTTACGAGCAATTGCTAACAAGCCTTGTCTGTTTTTGTTAGCCTTGTCATTTTTCAAAAACTCTTTTTTCCTTAATAAATGTTTAATTCCTGATAAGTTTAGAAATAGTGCGTTTTAACAATACTTTTTATTTCATCGAAGTTATTTATATTGCTACAAAAACTTCATTTTATGATGAAAGCATTAGTCTAGACAACGAATATAAAAGTTATTCTATATGTATCGTATATGTATTTTCATGTGATGAAGCTTCGTCTCTTTCAGCTGCATCAAATGTTTAATATTGGTATTAATTTTTTTATAGCACGATGCAATGTTTGTTATGTAAAGATATACAATGACTGCATAATAATGTGAATGTTCAAGTGTTTGCATCATTTAGATGTATTATGTTTGAATGTTACTATAAGACTTGATGTTTAAATATTTGTCAGTGTTAAATGGAATAAGTGTTTACTTATGTTTTTGATGTCAAACATTGTGTTTCTCTGGAATGATTCTCTAAAAGTTGAAACTTTTCATCCCTACAGTAAAAATTAGGTTTTATTTTTAACTTAGAAAATCTTCAAGAATTTCGATGCACTAAAATTTTCCTTGCACTTCCAGTAAATAAAATCATATTTTGTTTAGTTCCATTATATATATTTATATATATTAAAATAAGCTTAAAAATATTTGATTTTTTTTATTGTATTAAATCAGCTAAAAATTTATTTTTAATTCATAACCTTCTCTAATTGTCATTAGACAAAAAATAAGGGCTTTTCATGAAAGGTTTACAACCATGTCGCCAAAATGTTCTCTAAGAAAATAACCTGTACATATTTCTGCTGCGTATTTTTTAGTTGCGTACTTTTATTTAAATTTTAGATTATAAAGTAGGGCGGTACTTTACTAACATTATTTCATTTATGACGAATCGGATTCTAAAATCATATTACAGTCAAACTCCGTTATAGTGAACATGGTTTATAGTGAACTCTCGGATATAGTGAACGAAATGGTGGCTCCCGTGCCTTGATATATAATATTATATGTGCTATACACATATAATATTATTTTTTGTGGATATAGTGAACCAAATGACGAGAGGAAATTGGATATTATGAACTTTTTTCTGTCTTCGAGTGATTTTTTTTCTTCATTTTTTGGCAATTTTGAAATTTCTGCATAAAATGCATATACCGATTTTTAAACCCTTCTATTGAGTGGAATGTAGCCATAAGCATTTTTTCTTTTTTGCTTCTTCTATCTCAGTTTTCCATCCCTAAATTTTTTGTTCGCAAGACGATGAGTATTAAAAAATAAAAGTTAACACATTTTTTGTTACTGCATATTGTTTTTTAATCATTTTTGTATTTCTTTTTAGAGATCATTTATTTAAATTGTAATAACAGGGAGCAGTTCGGAAAAATTAGTCAAAATTTTTTGTAGTACGGATATACCCGGTTATAGTGAGCCGAAATTTCGGTCCCTTAAAGGTTTACTATAGAATGTATATATACAAAATTAAATAAAAATATCACCTTAAATTAGAAAAAATTTATCTTTAGAGTATCACCTTAAAAATTTAGTATATTTAGATTTCGCTACAAATGCTAAACCAAAAAAATAAACTTTGACGTTTCTTTCTAAATTGTATATAATATTTTAAGTATAATGCATAATAAATTATGATTAAACGTACATTACTGGAAGGCGTCGCACGATCAAACGTCACAAAGCCTTTATTTAACAGCTATCAAATTAAACATGACATCACTACCTTGTTTATAACTTATGGAATAATGAACAACTTGTCATCTTTTGATTTCGTGACGTAATGAAGTCAACTGTTAGCCAAGCATATAACCATACATCGTAAATTTTTTCCACGACTTAGTTCCAAATTTAAACAAATACCTGTTTTGAAGTGTGTTTGTCTCTCTCACACAAAAAAAAATAATAATAATTTAAATTTAATAAACAAATAGAGCTTGTTACGTAACAGTACCAGTTGAACCTCTTTCCTGGCTTTGAATAACAACAAAAGATGAGGCAAATGTTTACAGAGAAAACGAAACAGTTTAGCGGCTTTACCAATCATCTGTCGCTCGCCAATTACAAAAATTTTAAATTAACATCTTATTTAATTCTAATTTCGAATATATTTCGAAACGCTCAGAAAAAGTCAAAGATTAGAAAATAATTATCTGAAGTAAAAAGTTAAAAAAGTTTTAATGATATTCTAAAAGAATGAAAAAACTTAAGAGATGGAGTGTTTAAATAGTTTTTAAAATAAAATGTCGTAAGAACAGAGACATATATTAAGAAAAAGCATATTATTTTTAGAGCATATTATCGTCAAAAAAATCGTTAAAAAGTCGTCAATTATATATGAATTGTATTAGAATCTTACCACATTTAAACTGCTTTTATGTAAAATAGATGACATAATTAATGTTAGATGAAAAACTTATTTCCCCGTATCAACTTCAATCCACATGCAAACACAACTGATAAATAAATAGAAGAATAAACAGAAAGTTAAAATTCCCTCCAAAAAAAAAAACAAAAAAAAATACCTTACAGCTTCTTTTATTACAGGGCTGTCAAATCTTTTTCTTTTCTGTAATAGGTAAAGAAAAAGAAAAAGAACGCAGGCAATCAAATGCAACAGCTGAGGTAACTTTGAGTATGTGTGCTGATGCTGGAAAAGTTGACAGAACCAAGCTAAGTCAAACTGAGGTTTGTTGTCTCTTAAATTTTCCTTGCTAAACATTTAAAATATACCTATTGATATTCTTAACAAATTCAATTTAAAACTTTAACTCGATTGCTTAACGTAAGTCTAATTAGAAATTTTACTAAGCTGAACTGAATTATCTTATGCATTGATTCCAGAAAATGTAATGCATCCATCAAAAAGTTTTTTTTAATTATTATTTTTACTTAATTTGACATCATGTACATGGTTTTCCTGAAAATAAATTTTAAAATAATAGAAAAACATAATACGTTTTATATTGAGAATTATCCAGATGGTACCGCAGACTTTAAATTATTGTCTTCTCAAACCAGAATTTTCATAATCACAGACTCGATAACTCATGCAATTTCATTTAGTTTATTAAAGTATTTATTTACATAATATTGTTGATAGTAAGGTTTAAAAAAGATAACTCCTAAGAGCAAAAAAAAAACTATTACATTAATGATTAAAACCGTCAATGGTAGAAGCCATCAATGTGATAAGCCGATAGTTAAATCAGATAAAAATTGAAAAATCGCGAGACTGACGTTTTCCAGTGTATTTTTATTTATTATTTATTATAAAACCAGTATGTCATTCTCTCTTAAACATTATAATTTTGTAAAAGATAGATCGATCAACGAATTACTTAAATTTAATATGCGAAGGTATAACAGAAAACTCTAAAAAAATCAATCGGATGGTTTTCAAATATATAAGACAAAATATTCGGTAAAATAAAACCTATAGGTGCTCCTAAAAACACAAAGTTTTTACAGTCCTATAATACATGATATGTGAAGTGGAATTTAAAAATAATCATAAAAAAAAAAAAAAATTAGCATACATGCTCTGCACAGTATGCGGTTTTAGTTTCTAAAACCCATAATTTAGTATTAAATGTCGCCTATAGGAGAAAATGTTACATTTTAAGCCTAAAGTGTGTGATAAATATACATATTAGTGAGCTGCAACAATAAATGTTTCTCCGTTTTAATTATCGCCATTGTGATGAGTTAGTAAATGTATATAGTGCTTGAAGGAGCCAAATTTTCCCTTCTTGCTGACTTTTAATACTAGTTTCTTTACTTTTTCTTTTTCGGTTTTATTTATTTCTTTATAAATTAATGTCTATAAATAGTGGCTTAAGGGATAGAACGTTCGCCCTCCAATGAGGTGAATCGGGTTCGAATCCCAGTGATAGCTGGTTGATACGAATTCCGCCCACGAGCACAGTGCTGACAAAAAATATCATTAGTGGTAGACGAATCATAGGTTAGGCTCCTCTTGCCGTCAGGCTAACCGTGGGTGGTTTTAGTGGTTTTCCTCTCCATGTAACGCACATGCGGATAAGTTCCATCAAAAAGCCCTCCACGAAGGCAAAATTTCTCCCTATACTCGATCCAGGAGATTACTTGTCTTCTAGATTGGATTCGAAATTACAAGGCAATGGAATTGGACATTAGTAGTCGTAAACCCTAAAATGGGTCGGCTGTTCAACGACGGTTATAAAATAAAATAAAATGCTTATAAATGCAAAATTAGGCTAGCACGTAAAATCTTAAGTGCTTCATTTTCAATGTAAATACTTGCCTCATATCGAGGAGCCAGGAAATGCGTTCAACCGGTTCTATTTATCATAAAACGAGCTCTGCTTTGTATTTGTTTGAAGACAGGAGAAATCTCTTCTCATGCTCCAGAACCGGTTTCTGTTTATGTTCAGAGCAAATATGAGGAATTATTTACATCTTGCTTCAATACTTAACGCTATATTCAATGCTTAACGCGTACGCTATATTGTTTTACTTTTCATCCAGTACATCCCATATTATGTGGAACGAAACACTTCACGTTATTTTATGTGCATCCTGTATTTGTATTAAAACATGAGTAAAACTTTTTTACACTCTTTTTATCTCTTTTCAGTTCAATATCATAGAATTCGATAGTGAAACGTTCATGATACTAATGGAATACATACAAAGTGGCTCTTGTCCGTTAACTTGTGAAACAATTCCAGGGCTTATCTGTGCCGCGGAGCACTACGATCTTCCAGAACTTCTTCAAGCTTGCTTCCATCACGCAAAACAACACTTCCGTCTTTCTGTGGTATGAACTATTAAAATCATGAAAACTATCATATTTAAAAAAAAAAGATAATATTAGCTTATACAGTAAATTTATTAGATATACAAGATGGACATCTTGCTACTTATATATTTTAAGTTAGCAAGAAATAACAATAATAAAATATAGTCTAATTTAGCAAGAAAATCAAAATCCGACGAAACATTACTGAATCACAATGAAAGTGCAAAACCCTCAAAATGGCATGCTTACGATCTTTTAATATAGAGAAACAAATATTTAATTAAAATGTGATTTTCATCTCTGTTCAACTACTGAATGAAAATGGCACATGCTAAGAAAAAAAAATTTAAATTGAGATTGCTTCGAAAAAAATAAACAATTTTGCATATTTCAGTTTTTAGGATAATAATTCTCTTGTTAAGAAATTATACTGACTAAAGCATAAATAAGAATCCTGATTACAAATCAAAGCTTACAAATGTCTGTCCTCTGTCTAAGCTTAGTTTTTCAAATCACATGAAATTTTATAAAATCATTAAGTATTTTTTTTTTAATATAAGCTTAATATTTGGAAACATATGTTTAAAATTCCACACATAAAGGAAAATAAAAAACAGTGTTTGATTTTTTTAAATTTTAAATAAATGTAATCTTTTTTTTCTTTTTCGGTTTCGTAATTACTACAGCCAATAAAGACGAAGTCTAAATCTCCCTTGAATCAAGAGTAATCTACAAGAACAAAGCAGTCATTATCTAGTTAAATGGTCATTGTAAAATAAAAAATCTATATATTTCTAAATAAAATAAGTACCTTAAACACAACAATGTGTCGAGCAACACAACAAAGCATCTTATGTTCATAATAGAATAAAATAAAATTAAAATCTTGAATAATCAATGTCAGTCACATTGCGCGAAAGATAGGTAACCAAAGAAAGAGTAAGAGCTCGGTTCTACGTCAAATAGGCAATATGTGATGGCTTTAAGTAGCAGAATTAAGTCTGTTTTAGAAAGACGCTTCCGAATTTCAGAGGGATACACAAGCGAAAAAAAAATTTTTGGCCATCATTTACTGAAGCCTTGATTTTGGTCCAATAACGCATAATAACGTACAATTTATATAATATTTTATTCTAAACAATTTGCGATAATATATATATATATATATATATATATATATATATTTATATATATATATATATGTACATATATATATATGTACATATATATATATATGTATATATATATATACATATATATATGTATATATATACATATATATATACATATATATATGTATATATATATACATATATATATATGTATATATATATATACATATATATATATGTAGTATTTGCATATGTATATTGCATCTACATATGCACGCTTAAATATTTATATATATATATATATATATATATATATATATATATATATATATATATATATAAATATATATATATATATATATATATATAAATATATATATATATATATATATATATATATATATATATATATATATATATATATATATATATATATATATATATATATATATATATATATATGTAATAACAGAGCTTCATCTCTGTTATCAGTGGTGTATTTAGCTTTAATAATGCAGTCGTAGCCATGATACACTCCAAAACATCTTTATTAATGGTAGTAGGCTGGTATCGATAACAGTCCACATCCACACTCCGCAAGGGAGGGGGTGGACAAGACTTTGGACAATTCCGGAACAACTTTTTAGGATCACAACATGTTGGAAAAGCCATGCGAAAAGCATTGCTCTCGCTTTTATACTAACACAGATTTGAGTAAACAGGCACAGTCGTTGGCATTCTTGTATCCTTACGCATTAAGGAAAATCATTTCATGCTTCCTTATATGGAAGTGAAAGGGGGAGAGATTCTATAAATAACTCAATCGTATGTTTATCAGCCTTGACTTCCCAAAATAGAATCTCTCTACGTTTATTCTTTAACAAAGACATTTTATTAAAACGAAAGAGATTTAATTCTTTTATTAATACAAAAGTATTATACTTTTTGTATTACATCCCCCCCAAAAAAGATTTTTGGCAAGCCTAAATAAAAATAATTCAGACTTTTTTATTTTATTTTTTTTTTGAATTTAAAAAATTTAGGTTGGTACGACTGTTCCTTTTCACTACTACAAATAACATTTTTTCAATTATCTGTAAAAAAAAAAACAACTATATACAATGATAACAATAAAAACATGATAATACACTTTATCTGTTTAGGCAACTAAACAGAAAGAAAAATAAAGCATATTTTTATAACTAATCTACTAAATATTTCAAAAATTTTTCACACAAAAATATACATAATTTTTATGGAAACGACTGCAATATTTAAGCCCTCATATTACAAGTCGACAGGATGTTTACTTGCTGAGGAAATCATTGTTATCTATTTTCCGGCTGACTACAACGTTGATAAAACCTCATCCCGGGGGACGAAGGACGAAAGAAAGAAGTGCCTAGTCCGCGGTGAAAAACGAATGAAGGAAGGTCTGTTTTACCACTCCATCTTTAACTACACCTTCATCGCTGTGAGAATGCTGACGTTGGCTCGAGCTCGTCACATGCCTCTCTGAAACCCATAGTGTCCAATCTGGAAATGACCGATGACCCTACAATTCCGTAGTGCTCAAATTGTGAAAACAAAAGTGAATGTGCGCGATTTTTAGTAAATTTAGAGAAGCTTTTTGCTTCTTTATTAAAAGTTCCTTTCTCATGAAAGTCGGAGAAAAATTTGGCAAGTGAAAAAAGAAAACAAAAGTGAATGTGCGCGAATCTTAATCATGAATATTCATGAAGTGCATTAACAAAATTGTTTACTTCTTCTCTTCACAATCATGAAGGTCAAAGAACAGTGTGCAGGAAAGAAAGTACTGTAGATATATTTTTTTTTATCCTCTTATGTTTCTTTCTCACTAGCATGATTGAATAGTTTATCGATATCGGAGATGAGTAGTGTTTTAAAATTTTCATTATGAATAACTGAGTATATTTTATTATGAATAGTTAGATTGCATTTCTTGTATTTATATTACTTTTCTTTAAAATGATGATATAATATTGTTTTTTATCGTGCATTTAAAATGTTTTTGAAAGAAATAAATGTGATTCAAACGTCAATTAAATTAGTGACGGCAAACAAAATTCAAAATTTTTCAGCTTTTCAAACAAAAACAAAACTAAAAGAAATTTGTAAGGCTTTTTCTTTTTCGGACTTGGTCAAAACTAAATATTCCTATTTAAAATGTGAAAAATTAAATGTTACCCAAACAAAAAGACATTTTATTAAAACGAAAGAGATTTAATTCTTTTATTAATACAAAAGTATTATACTTTTTGTATTACATATATATATATATATATATATATATATATATATATATATATATGAATATTTCCATTCATACAATATGTGAAGTTGCAATCACAAATGATAAGGACATTCCACGATAATTATAAAAACTTTTTTGCTTTAACAGACTTAAAGCTCATTCTTATTTACTTCTCAGACCTCATCTTTGATTTATCATTTCTCATAAAATATAATGAATATTTTACAGGTGTGCTCAATGTTAAATACATTAGAAAATTATTATTGGAGATATAATTCTGCGATTGAGTTAGTGAATGCCATTCTTCAATACATAGACAGCCGAGCAGCTCAACTTTTTAGAAGAAAGGAATTTTTAGACTTGTCAGAGTCCATGTTCCAGATGATTTTAGGCAGAGATTTAAATGTAGCAGAAGTAATAAAATTTCAAGTAATGCTAGAATGGACTAAATACAAGATAGAAATGTCTACTAAAGTAGGTAATAATAATTTTATTGTTAAGTAGATTTGGAAGTGCAAAAACATTTACGTTAGTAGTGGTATGGTATACAAATAAAATGCTGCATACTGTGAATTATTTATTTATGTTTAAAAAATTAAGTTAAATAGTTATCATCCAATTTAAGAAGCCCAATGTATCCCTACTCATTAAACTGAAATTACAACAACTCAAATGGTGGAAAAAAGAAATTAAATTAACTTTTTCTAGCACGCGCTCCCTTCATACCAACTAGCAGATGTTGAAAAAAGGACAGAAAAATCAATTAAAAGAAAACGGGAGAAAATAAAAATTAACAATGTGTTGCGTTCTGCTTTGGAAAGTTATTTTAAAATTAATAAGTCCATAGATGTCTTTGTCAATAGAAAACTTTGTCGATGGTGCTGTTAGCTTAAAAAAAAAATATGTAACTGTGAAAGATCGAAATCTATTGACTTTCACCAGTGATAATGTCAAAAATAAGATCGTCGCTTTGGTTAATGCTAGAAATATTTATTATGTCCGACTTGATATTAATTTATTTATTGATATCATAGTATTTATTCAATATATTAATATCCGAAGAGGATAGATTAGGAAAACAGTGTTGAGAATACCAGGAAATGTAAACTGGGCAGTGGCACTTAACCTTGAATAATATCCGGCTACCGGGCAAGTGTGTACTTAGCTTTTAAGAAAAAATACCAGTGTAGGGAATACTGAACAATGGCACTTAACTTTAAAAAATATCAGTGTTTCGAATACAGGACAAAGATTTTCTATCTTAAAGCATAAGAGAACACTGATTAGTATCCCACCACCCACCTAAAATTCACAATATTAATGCTTTTCCTAATCTGTCCCTGTCCGATATTAAAATATCGATGAATAATTTAATATCAAAGCAGATGTAGCACATATTGCAGACATTTTCCAAAGCGACTATGTGATTGTTGACAGTCACCGGTAAAATTCGACAATCGCCATTTTCAGTCTTTCACAGTGGCTTATATATTTTTTTTTTTTTAAAATATAAGGGTAAAATATAAAAGCAGAAAAAAAGTATAAAAAGGATACTAAGGATAAAATATAAAGGTAAAATTAACAGAAACCATAGCAAATATTTGAAAAAAGAATGACCTGAAACGCAGCAGGAACCATTTGTATAGTGCCTCCATTCAGCAGTGCTATTTTTGGATGAGCTAATTTCGAAACTTGGTGAAAATAAATAATAAAACTAATTTCCGAAGCAGAACCGTACATTTCTACTTCCTTATATTCTTCTGCTATAATTGATTTTTCAAGTTTTTGAGCGTTTCTGCGGCATCTATTGTCAAATAAGACTTTTAAAGAGTGAAATATTAAAATCATATTGTAATTAGCTTAAGGTTAATAATTATAATTAACTTAAACATTTAATACTATTAAAAACTAATCTATGAGAGTTAAAAATACAAAGCGAAATTTTTAACTAAACTAGCAACTCGAACATATGCTTGCCTACTGGAAGAGTAAAATAAGTTTATAATGCAAAATGTGAAAGATGTAAGTTTCTGCTTGCTCTAGTTCTGTTTACCCATAATCCATTAAGATTACGAAAAAAAAAAAAAAAAAATTACTGTAATTTGTTTTCAAATAGTTACTAACATACCGTTAGATGAGATGTGAAATTTCAAAACCAGTTTGATTGACCTTTTTCCACAAATTAAATAAATATTTTAATTTCCTGCTAATCTCATGCCCATTTTTTTAAATTTTTCACTGTTTAAATCCAAGCAGTTTTGTTCCATATTTTAGAATTATAAAGCTTTGCTAACTAACTTTTATTTATTTAGGATCAAAACTAATTTTTTTCACTTTTGATAAAGTCAGCTTAAAAAAGATATTTATAAAATAAACACTAAAAAAACTGCAAATTTTTTTTCCTGGTAAAACTAATTTTTTTTTTTTTTTTTTTTTTTCAAATCATATTTTCAAACTTTTTTCAGAAACTCAGAAAACACAATTTAAACTGTTATAATTTCAAAAATAACTAGTTAAAATTTAAATGTGCAATTTAAACATTAGGCTATTCGCCATTTCTTCAAATTATTAAAAAATGTTTAGCTAAGCAATCAAAAGCTTTCTAAAATAGATAACATATTTAATAAAAAAAAAATCCTATGGTAAAGGTAGTAACTTGAAAACACTCATTATATTTTTGCGTATCCTTTTCAATCCAGACATTATTTTACAGCATGTTATATTTGTCAAGGGATTTTTCATCGAACTGTTTAGATAAAAATTTTTTAAATTAAAGGAATGAAAAGTAACCAACCAAAAGCATATGTCAAATCATGATTTAGCAGATATCCTCAGATATAGCTATGATATAAAATTAAACGTAATTTATATTTACTATAAGCAAGGTAAAAAAACGGAACATCTAAAAACTTTTAATCTAGTAGATCAGATTTTCTCCAATAACCATTATGATTCGAATGTCTAACTTTAAATACGATAATTGATTTGTGCAGACGATATTTCAAGTTACGAAAATAGATACAAAAACGTACTTTCGCTAAATAGACATGCCATATTTTTTCCGATGGGTTAGGTCTTTTGACCTTAAAATACGAGAAGAAGGGAGTTGCAATCTGAGAAATAAGGTCCCATTAGTTTAATCAGGTAAAAGATCAAAAACCTTTCAAATCGAATAAAAAAAAAAAAAAACTTTTTGCATTCGCTCTTTTAATGCTAATCTATGGCTAGAATCGGTCGAAGAGTCCTTAAGAAATGAAAATATAAAAACACAACGCTCTTAATTATCTTTAATAATTTCGGTCAAGACGAAATACGATGGATTCATATTTTTCAGATTGCAGCTGCCCCTTCTGTTCCATTTTGAGGGTCAAGAATCTGAATGCGTCAAAAATGAAGCATATTTATTCAAAGAAAGTACATCCTATGTGTTTGATTTGAAACTTAAAATACCGCCCATCTGCTGAAATTAATAAGAGTTATTAAAGTTAGTAATCTTATCATTATAGTCGTAGTCGTGAAAAACCATTTATTAAACCTAAAT
Source organism: Parasteatoda lunata (assembly GCA_949128135.1). Lineage (NCBI taxonomy): Eukaryota > Metazoa > Arthropoda > Arachnida > Araneae > Theridiidae > Parasteatoda > Parasteatoda lunata. The sequence continues at coordinate 63,699,966 of OX421980.1, read as the reverse complement.
TTATTAATAAGATGTTCTCTTTTTTTTTTTTTTTTTTTTTTTTTTTTTCGAATTAAGCATTTTAAAATGTTACAGCTAGTTTGAAAATAAATAGAGAAAGCCTAAAAAAGTTCTTGATAGAAAAAATATTTCGGTAAATTTCATATTTATCCTTTAAATCCTGTAAGTTTCCAATTACTGAACTGCTTTTAGTACAAACAAAAAATTTATAACTGTTTTAATTCCTTTATTATAGATCCAAGAGAATTGAATTGCACAATGAATAGATTAACAAGAGATTTAAAACTATACAAAATCCCTCCACAAGAATTAATCAAGGTGAGTACATTTATTTTATTTCTGTTGTTTCAATTTTATTATGATTTTTAAACCAAGGATTCGATAAAAATATTATTTTAACAGTAAACAGCTTTTGAAGCAGATTTATGCTATTCATAAAAGGCGATTACGAATGAAAGAAAACTGTAAATTTAGTTTTTTATAGTAGATAATTACAATCCTTGAATTTTTAAATTTAGGGCACACTGAAATTTTTTTTTTCGAAAATCATTTAATATTGGATTTAAAACTGTTTTCTAATTTTTATCTAAGATAATGGTAATGTTTTCAAAGCGTAATGTCTTGGATATTAACAATCTATGGCGGATTTAAGTGACGGATGACCGATTTAGAAATCCAAGGGGTTGCAAGCATAATACTGTTTTGAGACACACTGCATGTAATCTAAAACCTAATATAACTGTAATTTGTATACAAAAGGCTTTTGAGTGATTTGTTACATAACACAATTATACTTTAAGAGAACTTAAGCTCTTATTTATTCCACTAAAAATTCTCCAATGGACAATTCTTACTGGAGAAAACACTATTTCTAAAAATTTCACGGCCCTGTGCCTTGACCACACAGGCTTTATGATAAACCGGGTACAACAGACGGTCCTACAGAGTTTTTACTCAAATAATAAGAATTTCACATGTACTACCATAACATCAGCCATATTTCTAGGATTTGGGTTTATCCCTCTCAAAAGTAAGGGGTTGACACAATTTGGACTATCGCCAAATATATAAACCTTTGTTGCGACCCTATTTACCACCCATTTTTTCCAAAATTTTGTCTACCCCCCCTAATTCAAGTATCTGGATTCCAAATATGTAAAAAAATATATATGTTTATTCAGAGAAAGTACGTTTTTGTGTCTGATTTCGTAACTTAATTAATAGTTAGCACTAACTAATTAGCATATTTGAGCTCACCCCCAGGAACCATTAAGATTGACACCTAGTTCGTGAAAATCCGATCATTAGAACAAAAATTATTCAGGGTGATATCTTTTTTTTTTTTTTACTGACTGTACCTGTTTGGAAATAATTCCAAGAAACTGTTTTCAAGTTTAAAATATCACCACTAGAAAAGTGTAGCTTGTTACTGTAAATCTTTGATTTGTTTATTATTCATTAGCTGTTTGTTAATTTATTTCATTTTATTTTCGACAGGTAATTTTACCTACAAAGACAATCAGCAATGAGCGCATTTTAAATACACTTTTGTATCAAGCAGATTCTGGAATGTATCGCATTCAGCAGTCATTTTTAGAAGAATGTCGGGCAAATGCAACAGATGAAACTGAAGAATATGACAGCTGGGAACTTTTAGAACACAAAATCAACATGGATTAATAAAATTTCTCAGGAAATCTGCGAAAAAATTTTCTGTTTTGATAAAAAATGCAGTATTTATCATTATGCATGCATGTTTGTTCTACTGTGTATTATGAATGTTTGGTATTAATTGTAAAAAGCTCATCAATCATTTTTCATACTCATGACACAGGTGATGATGGATAATGGTGCTCTACATAATACCTACGTCCTAAAATGAAAACAAAGCATGACTTTTTTTAGTTTTTATAGTCAACAGACTTGTAGCCATTTAGAATTTTTATTTCACAATACTGAGTTTGAACACATTAAAAAAAAATGATATTTCAAAAAATCACTGATTGTAGTGCTTGATTACGTATTGTATTTTTATTTAACACAAAAAAATATGATATATGTGTTTAATGTAATATCCATGTTTGTAATTGTTTTTCACTTTATAAATGACCTAAGTCAAACGTTTTTTCCAGAATATCATAGTGAGAAGCAATTGTTAAAATAACATTTTTTGAAAAATTAGGATTTTCAAAATTTGAGTCATAGTTCCCTAAATTAATTTTATTTTGGAGTTCTTGATGATTGAAATTTAAAATAAATTGTATTGAATGACACACATAATTAGCTATTTTACGCATTTATATATCTAAAAAAAATTAAAAAGATTGAAGGGTGATCATATTTATCATAAAATCATTGTATGTAAATTTTTTTAAATACTTTGTTATCACACGGGTCAGCCAAACACTACTCCATGCATAAATAACTTTCTGTGATGCGTGCAGGCTCAATCACATGTGAAAAAATAATATCAAATTATAATTTTTAGAAAAATCTTTAACATTTTTTTAAAACTCTAACTGAGAGAAATTTTGATCAATAGTACTGTTCAGTAGCTATCAAAAAGCAACACAATGGAAAGGTTTTTAGAATTATAAGAACCAATTTTTTAATTTAAGCTTTTAGTAAAAAAAAGTTTTAACTGCAGATTTACTATACAATTTTAAACAGATTAAAGGAATTACTCAAAATCTATCAACTAAGAATACATGCATTATTAGAAATGCGTTCACTTTCTTCCCAGTTATAATCATATCACAAATGAAAATAATAATACATAATTACAATTTTTATATATTTTTTTTTTAATAAATCTTTGAAAATACACAATTGTGAGATATTTTGATCAATGGTAATGGTTACTGGCTGTCAAAATGAAACACATTAGAAATATTTTAGGAATTAAAAGAGCCAGTTCTTAAGATTTTAGTAGAAAAAGGTTTAAGCTGTAATTTATATGATGTAATTTATAAAAGATTCAAGGAATTACTTTATGTCTAAGCACATTTTTAGAAATGTGTACACTTTCTTCCCAGATGCAGACATTAGGCATTTCTATAATTTCCTTCAAAATTCATTAGCGAAAATTATTTTCAATTAAAAATGTATTCACATTTTTATTGCACATTTATAATATTGATTGCAATAAAGTGTGGTAATCTGAAAAGAGAGTAGCGTGATCAAGATTATGTACTCTAAAATATAGCACATCATGCATTTAGAGTAGGCCATTTCTGACTTATCAAGGATTTAAAGTGATAGCATTTATTTTTTGAAGATAAGTCAATATATAAGAGAAGCAACTATATGAAACTAACACAAATAAAACAAGAATTTCAAACATTCTTATTCCCTCCCCCCAAATGATTAAAATTCTAGAACAAGTTTTGTATCATTTTTGAAAAAATCATAAAAGTAATTTTATTAGACATAATTACTAAAATCTAGTGATAGTTCCTAATAGATTACTTTTAAAATGTGAAATTTTGACTAATAATTATAAAAATATATTGTTCCTGATATATAATTCCAACTTATTCTTCTTAGTTAAACATTTCTTTTTAATTGAAACAAATATAATATCATGCAGAATCAACATAACGATTTTTGAATTAAAACTATATTATTTCTAAAGCAGTTAAATATGAAGGCTAAATGAATCTAATTTAAGTTTTACAATCAATATTTCTTTTAAGCAATCTATTAAATGGAAACTATCACAAATATTGAAATACTTTGCAAACTTTATACATTTTTTAAAAACAAATCACATTTAATACAATTCATATATAGAATACAAATAAGTGTAATTAGAATTAGTGGGAGAAAATGTGATAAAATTCCCAAAATAACAGATATTTTCTCTCTAGACACATAGCAATGCAAAAAAGATGATATAAATAAATAAATTTAAATGCACAAAAGTAATGCTACTCTTAAAACAAGATAAAATCTTTATAAAAAAAAATTTAGATTCCTTTTAGGAAACTTAGAATAATGAACTGAAATCTGAAGAAGATTAAATATAAGTCATAGACTCTTGAGATTTAAGTACTAATTGTTGCATTATTACTTAAAGAGACATCAGTTCACTGCCATCATATGTGTAATATAAACAGTTTTATGAATATTTCATATGTATAGTCGTTTATTTACAGGAAGAATGTCATATGCTTAAATATGATGCATTTATTGACAAATTAAAGCATTTTGTAATTATTGCTTTAAAATTGATATTTTTTTATATTTCTATTTTTATTAATCAGGTGTAGTTGCCTGCCTATAAATTTGATTGGGAAGAAAATTATTTTTAGATTGAAATGTTAACGATGATATTTTCCTCTAAATAAAATAAATCATATTGCAATAATTAGTAATCCTTTAAAATCATGAATTTTCAATTCCCTTCAATACAAAAAGCAATACAAGTTTCTAAAAATCTTCAATACAAGTTTCTAAAAAATTCTCAAATGACTAAATATTTTTGTTCTACATACTTATAATAGACATCTCCTTATATTAAAAAAAAAACATTAAAATTTAATTGCATGCTTTTTATTAATGGGATAATAAAAATATATGTCCTTGTAATGGGTAAGCGCACAAGCACCTTTTATAGAAACCACCATCTGTTAAACATTATTGATGTTATAAATATTATGTCCTCTAATTATTGTATTAAAAAATTAATCCTCTTCAGATATAAAAAGAATTATGAAACTGTGTAAGTTGAAATTACAATGAGCCTTCATCTATTATGTGTGGTTAAAAAAAAAATCTGTTCTTTCCAAACATATTGTAGATTTTAACAATAAATGTTGCCTGTCATATTTTAAATTCTGTCATAAAAATCCATATCAATGTGAAAGGAATGAAGAGTGATATAAAGCCAAATAACTAATATGTGTATTAATGTTATATAAAATTTATTTTCAGAAATAAATAATTTTGAATACTCAAAATGTAGTTTACGTTATTAAATGTTATTGAAACATTTTTTTCCACAATAGGGCATAACCAATATATACTACGATTAAAACAAAAAAAATCTCAAAGAAAAATCCAGCAACATGCTACAATTTTATGATTATTTTTAAATCATAAATATAAATATGTCAATTCATAAATGAGATAAGAAGTTATTCACTAAGAAGATAAGGAAAAATGTCACTAAATACAGACAATAAAGAAGGAAATCAAACCATAGGCAATTTTAACAAATACACTTTCTAGATTGCATATAGTTCCCAATAAAATTTAACATTTTAATTTAATTATTTTATTTATAAGTGACAAGACTATTGTTTAAATTTCAATAGACTCGAGTAATTTTTTTTTACAAAATTTCATTGATTAAATAATTTAAATACTATAAATAATTTGTACAAACTGAAGTAACAGCCAAATTTATTGATAAGTAATGATAGTACAAAAATATGGATGAAAGTTGAGATTTAAAAGAGAAAAAAATTAACAGAGTATAAGACTTGGTATATACAGAGATTGAGGCATTGATCGTCTTCTTAAGACACATTTAGAGATTTTCTCTTCACGCATGCCCTGAAACAAAGCAAATAAATATCAATGTTTTTTCATAACAATTTAAATAAAACCTTTAGAAATCCTTTTCAAAAAATGTATGCTTGCTTAAATCCTATTACTACAAAGCCACTGTACAAGACTTATATTGACTTTTATTCATAATCATGAAAAAAAAATTAAAAAAACATATTTTTTAAACTAATTCTTTAAAATAAATTTCAATTTAGTCAAAATCAAAACATGAGAAATTGTTAAGCACATTCTGACTTTCTTTTAATTATATTACTTTATAGATTATAGCTAAAACCAGTTATCATATTAAATTCTACAATTGATTTTTCAATAATATACAAGAATTGTCACATAATTTGATTGATTTTATGCTTTTTATTTCGAATCATGTAACTCAAATTCTCTTAAAAATTGCAGAGTTTTTTTTTTTTTTAATATGGCACTTATGGTACTTAAATGTGGCATAAATAAAATAAAATTAACATGGTATTTAAATATGGCAATTTACAGTCTTTAAAATGTAAATTGAAAGAAAATGTTAATAAAAGTAATTAAAACTAAACAAATGAGTTCAGAAAAATGTTTATAAATTTAAGTTTATAAATTTAAAAAATACCATAGGTTGTAGTAATAGTTCTCTATTTACGTCACACTAGAACTGCACAATGGATTATAGACAGTGGGAAAAAAAACCAGAAAGAATAAAAAATTTTAAATAAATAAGTAGCAAATATTTATACTTTAAGATGCTAAGAAGTTTAAAAAATAAACACATAATATATCATGTCAAAGGGTAAAACTTATATAACATATCCAAAGATAATAAGTTTGTATAAAAGTAGTACCTCACACCCTAGTATCCCACTTAGAGAAGGGGTGCTTTTTAACCTTTTCACGTGGGCGCAAAAATAAGAAATCTAGGTCCTCTTGTGGGCTCTTTCTGAGACTGGGGGTTGAATTCAAGAAAGGTAACCTCTAATCCCTTAATCCCAAGTGATGGATGTTAAACATCCCAGAGAGTTTTATTCTCCCTCTGTTATTCTAAACGCCATTTGCTATCTTTTACACCACCGCAGTTCGGGATAATAGAAATACCACTGGTGGAGGATTTCCCATTTTTTTTGACAACTGAAAAAGCGCGGGAAAACTTCTTAGGTGGTTTTATACAACTCAGTGTAAAAAACTACATTCCAAATGTCACATGTTGACTATTTATGGTGTTTTACAAACATTCAGATTTAGTGTGGAGTATCACAATTTCCTCATTTCATTGTTTTGAATTCTATAAACAACACACAAACCCTAACCATAGTTCCAAAAAACTATTCATTACGCTAGCTATAAAAACTTATGCACACACGCGCACACACAATATATATCTATCTATCTATATATATATTTACATTTGCTGTTTAAGACAAATAAAAAAAAGAAAACTTTAGATTACAATGTCAATATCCATTCTAAACTATATTAATAATTAAAATCTCCATCATGAGAGTAATTTTATTGAATTTTTTATCTTTCTCCAGTTTGATTTCGATTAAAGGCTATTTATAAAGTTTTTTTTTCGTTCTGTCAAACATTTTTTACTTTAGAAATTATTGTAATTGTGGTATGTCATTGCTTACTGTTTTACATTAATACTTTCAACGTATTATTATGAAACATTTTAACATTTTACTGTTTTAAACGTAAAAATATTATTACGCATTTGAGGAGGAGCTTTGCTCTTTCGCAAGTAAAATTGATGTTTCTTTGAATCTATTCTTATATGCATAAAGAGTTCTTTTTCGTGGTCTTAATTTAGTTAATTATAAATATCTGTATTAAATATTATAAATATCAATATTTTACTTAATAAATATTTGTAACATTGCTGAAATTTTATAATTTTATCGAAAGATTATAAATCTTGGGAAAGAACATAAATAGTTGTAATATTATATTTTTGTAGACAGGTCTCTTCAGTCTGAGTTATTAGTGAAGGGATTTAAGTCATAGCCAGTGGAAGAAAATATAGGAAATTTAATTTGATATTAACTCTTTGACTGAATTATTTTATTTTCATTTTCTTCATCTATCGACTTATGAAAAATACTGGTCACTTCAATAAATGATAAATAATTTTTCTCTTTATTCATTAGAGTCATTTATTTATTATTGTTATTATTACTGATAATGATGAAATAAAAAAGCAAGGTAAATGAGGATAATTTTGCCCTAACTCCCAGCTAATTTGAAAGATCCTCTCTTTTTAAGAAAGCAAGATCATTTTGATTGAAAATTATGTTATCAAATAAATTCTTTTTATTTCATAAATTTTTAAGATTTCTTAAAAAATTACAAACTATAATAACTATGTTAATTATTTAAAAATAATCATACAGAATTTTTAAATTAATTTTCTAAATAGTATATATAATAGTTTAAATTATTGATTTAAAAAATATTTTATGCGTTAACGGAACTCTAAAATTAAGACACATTTCTTAGCACATTTATCCCATGAACTCATGAAATTAGAATCTAATATACGTTCTAAATTTCTAACAATATTTTTCGTCAATTTCCCTAATGTCCTTTTAAAATAGTTACAAAAAAGCGAAAACTCAGAAATATTTCAGTTAATGTGTTTCAGTTGCCAATGATTAACATAAAACAATCTGGCTAATTTCTTCTATTTTGCAGTAAATTTCATGAAAAGTAAGCAGTTTATTGAAACTGCGTAGCACACATAATTTTTTTTTTTCTTCTTCTTTTACATTTTTTTAAAAATATAGTCATTCACAATTGACTTTAGATTTACAGAATTTAGATTAATAAATTTACAGAATTTTTTTGTTCAAAAATTTAGCTTTAATCTTATAAAAAGTTACAAAACTGAGATATTAAAAAAATTTCTAGAATCTAAAAGTTGAACTGTGTGTAGATTGAGGGAAAGAAACATGAAAATTGCCCCCAAAGTAAAATGGTTTTGTAAAAAAAAAGTTAAAAATAGCGTTTATGATTTCAATTTCTTAAACATAGAAAATACATTAGTATTATAAATCATGTATTTATAAATATGATATTTTAACTATTTATGTATCCTTAAGTATGAATGAATACTCTTGCATAGTAAATGTATATATTTTTCTTCGGAAATGCAGATATTTATTTAAAATCATGTAATAAAATTTTTTTAATTTGCAGCAAATGTAATCAAAATTTAAAATTCCAATTTTTTTATATATTTTACATGAATTTAAAACAGAACCGAAAAAAAAAACTATTTATTTGAGTTTATGTAAAATATATTGCTTTGATATTTTATTTCAATTTGATTCAATTTACTTAAAAGAGCGCTTTTTGATTCTGATTATTCCGTATTTTTTTATATACAATTGAAAATATTCCGTTTCATAGTCCGTTTCAATGTTGCTATTTTTTTATACAAATATTCTTGTTCTAGTTGTAAGTTTTTTTTTTTTGATAAATTAATTTCTTTATTACAAATATAATTTAATGAATATTTTCAATTGTATATAAAAAAATACGGAATAATCAGTCAGAATCAAAAAGCGCTCTTTTAAGTAAATTGAATCAAATTGAAATAAAATATCAAAGCAATATATTTTACATAAACTCAAATAAATAGTTTTTTTTTTAGGTTCTGTTTTAAATTCATGTAACATAGAAAGTTATTGGAATTTTGAAATTTTGATTACATTTGCTGCAAATAAAAAAAAATTTTATTACATGATTTTAAATAAAAATCTGCATTTCCGAAGAAAAATATATACATTTACTATGCAAGAGTATTCATTCATACTTAAGGATACATAAATAGTTAAAATATCATATTTATAAATATGTGATTTATAATACTAATGTATTTTCTATGTTTAAGAAATTGAAATCATAAACGCTATTTTTAACCTTTTTTTTACAAAACCAATTTACTTTGGGGGCAATTTTCATGTTTCTTTCCCTCATTCTACACACAGTTCAACTTTTAGATTCTAGAAATTCTTTTAATATCTCAGTTTTGTAACTTTTTATAAGATTAAAGCTAAATTTTTGAACAATAAAATTCTGTAAATCTATTAGTCTAAATTCTGTAAAGGAGATTCCTTCCCCTATTCTTAAGCTGAAAGTGTCGCATGCCAACCAGCAGACCCCAAGATCAGATGTGACAACGCTGTCACAGCCCCCTGGAAAAGGTTAAACTGTACAGATCTTAATCTACAGCTAGAATGAGAGTAAATTCATATAACAAGGTATTTAATATATTGACTCACTTGATTAAAATAAAGGCTAGGATGATTCACTGTTTTAATATTTTTCGGCAGCATATTGTTCAATAAAAGTTCAAATAAATCAGTTCACATATTCAGTTCGAAGCATTGTATTAAATAAAAATTATGCCAAAAAATCAATATATTCAAAGCTTTAGTAACTTTAGATTTTCTTCTAAACTGACAAGCCAAGAAAAAAAAATATTAGCTCATTTACCTAACTTACAGTACAACAAAAATGCAAGATATGGCAAAGGTGTTTAATACCTTATATGTTTTGATTTAAAAAAGTTCACAGCCTTTTTGGTACATCAAAATCTTAATTAAAAAAAAATCTATATATGTTATATAATCTATATATTTTAAAAAAAGCATATAATTTTATTTTTAAAAAAAATCAAATTAGTTAAATAAGAATTCTATTTTTTGTTCTCAGTTCCCAAAAATTTTTTAAGACCACAATTATCTAAATTGTTCCTCAATTAAAAAATTTTTTAATAATCCAAAACCTCATGATTTTTAAAATCACTCCTTTCACATTATTATCTGAGAACACCTTTTAGAGGTTTTTCTAGAGAAATACTTTAAAAAAATCTACTTAATTTTTTATTTGAGTTACAAAAGAGTTTAGACTAAAACTGGATCAGAAAAATTTCAAAGCATTTAAAATATTTTATCGTTTGAAGTAATTTTCAAATCCTTGAGTGAGATTCTGGATTTAAAAAAAAATCAAACACCTTGAAACAATATTTTTAAAACTGGCTGACTGTATGAAGAATCAATGGAACATGTTTCTGTTAACACAAGAGGTTAAACTAAGGAAAGCAAACAAATTTTTAGTTCTAAATGAAAATGTACTTACCAGACCAAAAAGAGTTTCACTATTGGAGATATCATGAAAAGCATAATTTAATACAAAATAAATGTTGGATAACTGCTTAGATTTGGTTAGAAAGTGAATCCACGACGTTTTGAAAGTACATCACATCCAGTTAAAGCTACTTAGCTAAAAGTTTGAACATACAAATTTATCAAATAACAGGAATGCTGATTTTGGTGTTTTATCAGCTGTTTCAAAATGTCCAAGAGATTTTGTTGAAAATTTGAAATCATGCAATATTGTAGGCCAGTTAAGATGAAATAGGGGTGTGTGAGTATTCATAAAACTAGTCACATATTTTCGAAGACATATTCATCATAAGATGTTGATTGAAAGGCAACACCTGACCATTCAAAAGGCGAATTCATATTTGAGGACATCAGAGGCAGAGTTACATGGCATTAAATAATACATTACATGATTTCTTAAGTGCTGACCATATTTTTTTTTTTTTTTTTTTTTTTTTTTTGTATAATGAACTAAAATTCATCCGAATGAAATGTACATAAATAAGAAAAAACATACTTAAAATATTTGCGTTTCCCTTTATTCCAAACACCTCTGAAATCTGGCATCCACTTAGCTGAATATTCACCTGGCTTTTGCTTTACACCTAAGCGTTTGGAAGGCAATCCTTTCTTCTTTTGAGCAGTAACTGTTAAAGAAATAAGCAATTTCAGACACCGCATGATAACATAAAAAACCCTTATATACTGTTATTATTGAATAAAATTAAATAATAAAAAATTATCATAAAAAGTAATTTAACAGCAATGGGGTATAAATTTTCAAAACACAATAGATTGACACACAATGCAGTCTTGGTGGTTATCACAAAATTCTACAAAGAAACAAAGCTTATAGAGCAAGAAAACTATTTAAACTCTGTTGAGTATGTGAATTTACACATTTTTTGAACAAGAGTTGGTAATGTTTTATTTTATATGACTAATGCTATTTTATTTAGATTAACAAACTGATATCAAGAACTCGGAAGGAAAGAAAAATGGTAGTACAATCTAGTTACAAAATTGGAGAGAGCACTAAAACTGTACAAAATACTTGGCTTATATCAGACACAGAAAAAGAATTCCTCCAGAGTCTAGCCAAATATAAAATTTTCATAGCCCATGCTTCTCTCAGAATTATTGTCAACATAATATTTTATTTTAAATATTTTTTACAAAACATACTTTTTTAAATATTTTTAAACCTTTGTAGTCTTTACAGAAATGTAATGCCAGCAGCACAATTTTTGCAACCCCTATTCTAGCAGATATAAATTACTTACCATGTTTTGTTAATGTATCGATTGTAGGACCAATCACCGGAGTAATACTAATATTCATATGTGAAAGATTATGCTCTTTCCCATCTAAAAGCCAGGGTGGAAGCGGCTCAACAGGTTTATTTACAGACACCTAAAATTTAGAAAACATTAAATCACATTTTCCTATATCAATATAATTAAAACTTACTGTTTTTCATTAGGTTAAATTCAAACTAAAAGTTGAATCCCTATTATACAATTGTTGAATGAACTTTAAGCCTATTGGTATAAACCAGCCAATTGTGACTCACACAGTTATAATTTTATTTAATTCTTTAAATCAATTTTAAAAGATTGCAAAAGAATTTCAGTCAGAAAAAAATATAGGTATTATTTTAATTTAATTTTTTTAAAAATTCATAAGATCTTTTTATTTATAAATTTAATAATAAAAGCTTCAAAATATTACATATTACTCTTTAATGCCAATAATGATAATCCTACTAACAATTTAATGTTATTTTTCTTTTGAAGAATGAAAAAATGAAGTGCTAGAAAATGTTTTCCATTGTAATTATTCAGTATAAGAAAAAGAATAACACAACCACACTCTATTTTATAAACTTAACTTAAAGTGACTCTTTTCCAAACTGCTATTCTGCAATAGAAAGAAGATACATTTTGGCCTTCTTATTGGACAATATCTTATTATCTTCTACTCTGCATTGCTTAGGATGGAAGCAATAGTTAATGAATAATAATTGATGAGTTCAAAAACAAAAGAATGGTGAAAACTATATGACTTGAAATGTGAAATACTTGAGAAAAAAAAACAAGGTTGAAAATAAAAGTTTCTTATAACATGTTAAATAATACTTTTTGCTGTAAATTGAAAGGAATTAAACCATTAGAAAGTATTTTACATTTAACTTTTGATTAATATTTGGAATGAAGAATTCAAAAGTAGTCACTTTTGCTCCATGCACATGTGAACATAATTATAAACTATAATGACTGAATTTAATAACTAAATGTTTTAAATATACTTATTGAAATAATGAAATAATTAAAAATTTAATATAAATATTCAAGACAAAATATTTTTAATTAAAAACAGGGTGCGTAGCCAAATCTTTCAACAAAAAATAAGCACCTTTTAAGCACTCAAAAATATTTTTAAGCACAATATACATTAACAAAATGCAAAATAATTTACATGATCATGATAAAATGAATATTTCTGACAAAGAACTTTTTTCTTGATTATATTAGCCACCTTAAAAAAAATCAGGAGATTTTTTGGTTTGATTTCAAAGGGGGGGAAATGAAGCCTGAAATTGAGAATATTGTGCAAAATGGAGCAGTGTTGCACATGAGAGTGCAAGACTCCCACCGAACCTAACTCAGTAGGTGTAAATAGGACCCGCAAGTATTTCGTCAAACATGTAAAATTATTGGCGCTTTCATACCCTATGACCAACGAAATGCTAAAACACATGATGTTGGAATGAATTGCGAAAAAATGAATAGAACGATGTAAAACAATGTTTTTTTATTTATATTTTTTAACTAAATAAAACTAATTTTAAACAAAACAAAATTATATTAAAAAAGATCATATTTATATCATATTATATATCTTCGTAAGAGAATATTGCCTTTTTATTTTCTCAAAAGAAAATCCCAAGTCCTTGAAAATTTGATATAAAGTTTAATTAATGGCTCTACAAAAACAAACTAATAAGAGAATAAAAAAAAACAAGCTAACATTTAGTAATTAGAAAAAAATTAAGAAACAAGGAATTACAAAAAAATTAGCAATTAATACAAGAAAATAAAATTAATAACTATTAAAAAGCTAGCTAAAAATAAATAAATATATAAAAAAAAAATTAAGCGCCACAAGTGTAAGAAATTGAAATAAAGCGCAAAGTCAAGGAGACTTAAAAGAGCTGGCTGATCAGAGCAAAATAAAAGCCATCGCGCCAACCCCTCGTCCTTGGAAACTAATTCATCACCAAACTAAAACACATCCTTCTTTGTACATTCGCCCTCCTGTGAAGATACTTATTAGTTAAATACATAAAACTTCTAAAACATGTTTCAAAGTACACATTTCTTATTATACAACATTTATTTGTATTTGTACGCACATTTAAAGAGTAATTAATTCCAAAATTGCGAAGAACTACTTTTCAAAGGCGTAGTATTACCTTCCCCTGTTACATTTCCTACCTTCCCTGTTACCTGTTACCCTGATACCTTACCCTGTTACCTTTCCTATGAAATTAATTCCACTTCATACTTGTATGAGCTCTGAATTCTAATCCACTTAACGCTTGTCTATTAAGATTTTTAAAAAAAATTATATTTAATCTTATGTGTCTTGATTTACCATTAGTATTATATAATATATTTCAGATCATTCACTTGAAACAAAAGATTTTTTAATCTTTTGTTTCTCAGAATGTAAAAATTTAATTAGTACATTAAAATTTATTTAAAATTAGTTCATTTAATTTTTCACTATACTTTGGTTTGATTTAAAGCATTTAACCTTAAATATTAAATAAAATGTATGAAAATAGAAAACCACAAAAATCAAGTCTGTATTGTTTTGAACACATTACAATAACAAAACAGTAAAACCATCAACTCATAGCACAAATTTAAAGAATTTACCATCAAATTGTTATTTGTAGAATGAGATTGTGAAACAGGAATCACAGCACTGGCACCATTACTTGGCACAGAATTCTAAAATAAATATTTCATTGAAAACAGTATAATGAACACATTAAAAAAAATCTAAAAGTGCATAAAACATATTAAACATAGATAGATTATTATTTACACACATCATCATTACACACATCATCATTCAAATTCAATAATTATGCATTCTTGATAGATCACACAAATTTGAAAATGTTTGTAGCAATTACACTTTTGAAGAAAAGTGGAAACTATGTGGAATTAAATGTATTAGAAAAAATGTATTGGAAACTGTGAAGAATTAAATGCAAAAGCAATTAAATGTATTTTTAATTATAAATAAGAAAAAAATTAAAAACCTCACAATGTATTTAATAAATATAAATTATTTTTACTATAAAAATTTTAATCACCATGCTAAAGTTAACGTAATCACATTATTCATTGATGAATATAATTATTCATTAATAAATTTTATGTTGTTTATTAGTTAAATTGCAGCTGATATTAAGAAAACCTATCTAATGTTCAACCAGGCTGAACAAATAGGTATTCATCAGCCCAAATAATTTCCTTTTTTACACTTATTTACAGCAAATAATTAAATTACTGCATTTAATTAATATAATTTTGTTATTAAATAGAAAATATATAATAATTGTACAGCTGAACCTGTTTATCTCAGACCTCTTTATTTCAAAAACTTCTATATCTCAAAATTTCTAAAATTCTCTACATATACAACCTTAATTCAATTTATTTTCAATGTTTATCTCAAAAAAAATATATATATATATATATAAAATTTCTTCAAAACCTATGTTTTTCAAATTTCTAATAATAGAGCACAAATGCCCAAACAACATAACTTTCTTTATCAGCAGAACTGTGATCTGTTCCGGAAAGTGTGTGTCAAGAATAGATAAAAAACATCCCTGCTCTAGTGAAAGGATATGAACTAAAGAATATTTTCAATGCAGATGAAGCAGAATTATTTTACCAATGCTTGCCTGACAAAACAGCCATGTTTAAGGATGAAGAGTGCGGAGGCAGAAAGCAAAGCAAACCTCCTCTCATGATAGGACATTTGGAAAAACCTAGATGCTTTGCTAAAGTTAAATTTTTCCCTTTCAAGTACAAAGCCAACAGGAAAGTTCAGATGACAAATGAAATATTTGGCAATTAGCTTAATCCTTAGACAAATCTATGCTAGTGAAAAAGTGAAAAATTATACTTTTCATAGACAACTGCACTGCGCATAATAATCTGCCTAACTTGAAAAATGTAACTATAAAATATTTTCCTGCAAACACCACCTCAAAATTACAACCAATGGATCAAGGGATAATTAAGAGTTTCAAAGTAAATTATAGAAAACAGTTGGTATGCAAAATTGTAGATGCCATAGATGAAAAAAGTTCTTGTCCAAACATAAAATGTTTGGATGCTATCAGAATGACTAATTATGCCTGGATAAATGTGTCTCTGAAAGCTATCCAAAATGGTTTTAAAAAAAGCTGTGAAGATGTTGAAGGCATTAGTAGAGAAGAAAAAACTGTTTACATTGAAAATGCAGTGCTTGATTTGCAAGAATGGGATGCTATAAAATCAGGATTTAATGTTGACATTAATTTTGAAGATTTTTTACACGTCGACAACTGCCTGGAGAAACAATGACAGATACGGAAATCATAAAAAGTGTCAATGGAATATCAGATAAAAAGGAGGAAGCTGAAGATCATATTGATGAACCAAAAGTGAGAGCAAAAGAGGCAGAAAAAGCTAGAACTCTAACAAACTTTTCTTGAATCGTTAGAAAATATTGGCTAAAAGAGATTTGCTGCTTTTTCTAACCTTAAAAGAATTTTTGAAGCAAAGAAGGTTAAACATAAAAATTTTTTGAAAGATTATTATTATTATTGATTATATGAAAGATTCAGTGTTAAAGGTATATTACGAATTTTTTTTATGTAAATAGATGTATGTGGTGTTATTAATTTACCGAAATGCCTTTATTTTTCTACTAAAAACGATGACTTTTAACAGAATTTCTTAATTTAATTGTTTAAAGAACCTGTATAACTCAAAACCTTTTTATCTCAAATTTTTCGCCTTTCCCGTGAGATTTGAGATAAACAGGTTCAACTGTATGAAAGAATCAAGTAATTTTATTTTCCTTGTTTTTACCTTTATGAAGCCAATTAAAATAATAATTACATAATACTTTAATAGCAAAAAAAGATATTAAAATAAATAAATTACTCAATGAAACATCTAGTACCCTTATAATTGATTAAAAATTACACAGCAAATATAAGGAAATTTCTATTTATAAGTGAACTTTTATTACTCACAAGATGTATGAATTATTAATGATAAATTAGAATTATTCCACTGGTGGCGGGGGAAAATGTTGCACATCACCAGGTGCCTGAATGTTGTATCCATTCAAATCTCTCATTTTTTATGTTCTTGCCGTCTATGTTTATAATAAAATCTAATTCTAAAGAAACCGACTCAAGGTAAGCCTATTTATTTTAAAATTATTTAAAATTAGTCGATTATTGAAATATGAGATTAGTAAAGTAATATTTTAAAATTGGTGCCGAAACCCGGGACGCTACTAGATATGATAATTTCGGTACAAAAGCAGAAATATAGCAGTATTTGATTTCTGATTCTTATGAAAATCTTTGATTATTTTTGTTCTAACATATTTAAAGTTAAAATGTCAATTCCAAATCAAAATGTGGTTAATGAAATTACTCGTGCTTTGATGCTCGATAAACTTAAACGAAAGCATTCAATTATTAAGAGTTTATCAACGAGAACGCTTAATAAGATTAACGAGCAATTATTGTCAGATGTGATTGACAAAGAGGCACTAAATGAGCTTCTTAAATTATTATGTGAGAAATCAGAACAAATTTATGAATTAGATACACAAATCGAAAGTTATATCAATGATTTAGATCAGTTAGAGACAAAAGTAATTTCGAGCCAAGAAATAAGAGAAAAAATTATATCTTCTAAAACAAAAATAAATGCATGTTTAAAATCAGAGTCAGCAGCTGTAGCGATAAATAATGTATCATCGGTATCAAATGTACGAAACGAAGCGAGTGTCTGATTGCCAAAATTAACATTGGAACCATTTGATGGTAAATATGAAAATTGGCGGGTGTTTTGGGGACAATTTGAGGGATCAATTCATGAAAATAATAATTTATCTAGAACAGATAAATTCAGTTATTTGAAATCATTTTTGAAAAGGTCTGCTTTAGTTTAGATTTAGGGTTTAACGCTATCAGAAAAGAATTATGATACTGCCATAGATCTAATAAAAAAAAGATATGGTCAGAAAGATATTATTGTTAGATCTCATGTAAATAAATTATTAAATATGCATCCTGTTAAATCATATTCTCAGTTAAAAGAATTGCGTCAATTGTGTGATACTTGTGATGTTCAGGTTTGTTCTCTTGAAGCAGCTGGAGTAGAATTAAATAGTTATGGGAGTCTTTTGTTTCCTATTTTATTGAAATTGATGCCCAATAGTATAGTTTTAGATTATAATAAGAAAAAGAAAAATGACACATGGGACTGCTTTAAACACTTGCAGTTTTTAAGAGATGAGATTAAAAATAGAGAAAAAACCCAGCTATTTTGAAGCTCGAACGAAAAAAAAAGTGAATTAATTAAGAGCTATCCTAAGTATGGCGTCATTAAAGATCATAATTCATGGCGCGCCTTCTGGAAACCGAAAACAAATCCCGCTACATTGGCATTAAGTGTGGGAGAAGAAGGAGGAAGAGAAATTGGATGTGTGTTTTGCGATTTTTGAAATGATTCATCACGAATTAGACATAATAGTGAGCAATGCATTAAATCTGTTGAGGAAAAAAGAAATGCCCTGAAACAGAAAAGGAGATGCTTTTTATGCTTTAAAAATAATCACACTGTTTATAATTGTTATTCAAAAATTCGATGTGATGCATGTAAAGGAAGGCATAATAGTTTATTACATGTAAATACTAGTAGTAATAGTGGCAGCAGTAAAATAGAAACGAAATCAGATACTGCTGTAACTTTTGTTTCTCAGGAAAATAAAATTAATAATACTATTTACAAACCACCACAGTTAATATTTTAGGAGATAATAAAATAAGAAATTTAGATGTTTAATTGATAATGGTAGATGTCAGACTTTTATCCTTGAGCGGGTTTCTAAGGAATTAAATTTAAAAATAGTAGGACACGAAGAATTAAAAATCTAATTCCACAGAAACCGGCTCAAGGTAAGCCTATTTATTTTAAACTTATTTAAAATTAGTGAAATATGAGATTTGATTAGTAAAGTAATATTTTACACAAGATAAAGTTTAAAGCAAATTATTTCTCTCTTACAAACAAATTTTCATATCAAATTAAATGGGAAATATTAATCATAATTATTTGAATATGACCAAGAATATTCCTTAATCCTAAATTACCTCATTAGGACCCCGAGTTCCTTTTTTTAAGGACAGTTCAAAAATAATTACAATTTTTTAATACTAATATTTTTATAATATTAATATAATAATATTTTTAGGTAATAATTATTTTATTTAAAAACATCTTATTATTTCAACTGTAAGAATATGTTTTTCCTTTAAATTTCTCTTTCCATAATTTGATACCATTTCATTTTACATTTTGTATTGTATTTCAAATTTTTTGTCTTTTTAAAATGAAAGAAAAAGTTCTCAAACAGAATTTGTTTCAGAAATTTCACATGTTGATTTCTTATCATTTATTAATATTTAAAATATCCCTCAGAAATTTTAACTTGGGCATTAATAAGTAAATTAAAAGACCTAAAAAAAAATAAATAAATAAATAAACAAATAAATAAAATAAATTTTAGGACATCATTCAGCATTTTTCTTGTAAATACAACATTTATACATGCAATTACACATAATGAAGTATTTCCTCACAAGGTTCAAGATTATTTATATTGATTTGAGCTTATAACGTTAAAATGAAATTTTATACAAGAAACGTTCAAGTCATTAAAAAATACATTAAATACATGAAAATCAGAAACAGTTCAGAAATTAATTGTATTAGTAATGTAATTATTAATATAATTATTTTCTTATCAAATGGGTCTGCTTGAAGTACTATATTAAAAACAGAAAAAGAATGCAAGATAATAAAGAATATATTAATTTTGTAAAATCAGAAACAGAAGAAATAAATCTTGGATGATTACAGTACAAGAAAAGAACTAACAGTTTTATTCTTTATAAAAAATATAACGGCAAGATAGTAAAAACAAAATCTTAGATTTCTGCTGGAATTGCAACAAATCACACAGTATTAATTTGTCCTTTCATTTTATAGCTTTCGAGGAATATATATGCTTTTGTATTTTAAAAGATATTATAGATCAATTTACCAACTTTTAATATAGATAACAAAAAGAATAATGTTAAATGAAAACCAAAACATTATTAAAACTGAATTAGTAAATAAGGATAACTAGATTATTAATTATAAGATTAGTAGATAATCAAAATCGTATTTAATAGTTTTAATTTTTTTAAAGAAAATCAATTTGTGTAATTTAACATGTTAGTGACAATATAGCAAATATAAATTAAATCTTATGTTTTTTAATAAATGTAACTTTTCCAAACAATAACAAAAACATAAAATATAACAGAGCTTTAACAGAGAGTTGTTTGAACAACTTAAAATAATATCATGATGACATAAGACAATAAGTTAAAAACTTTCATTTTGAAAATAAAAATTGAGTTCAAAGAATATAAAAGTTTTCAAATATACTTTAAAGGCCTTAGAACATTACAGTAAGTTGTAAGCAGAGACATTTTTTATTATTATTATTTTTTTTAAATTGTAAGCAAAACTCTAAATGTTTTTCAAATTCTATCACAACTCTTTTTTTAAAATGGTAAGTAAAACCTTATTTTAAATGTTAAGTAAAATGTTTAAAAAATGTTTTCTCTATCACAAAGTCATCACTTTAGATGCAGGGACTTTGGGATAGCTTATTTATTGCCTTAAAAACAAATAAAACATTATTCTAGCACAAAGTAAACTTTTTGATATTGAACTTATACATACAAAAATTTTAAAATATCTATAGAAATTTTCAATACCTAAATTTTTTCAAAGTTTATCGGAAAAAGATTTTAAAAAAAAAAAGGAAATAAAAGTTTTAAATTTTTAAAAGTTATAGGTAATAACTTTTAAAAATTTAAAACTTTATAAATATAAAACTTTATATTATAATTAATTATAATATAAAACTTTTTAATATAAAACTTTATATTATAATTAATTCTGTTATTATTAATTTTATTAATATTATGAATTATATAATTAATTATATTACTATAATTTATAATTAAACCTTAAAACCATAGAACAAATTAACAGAAATTTTGTTTTGAAGTTGGATTTTTTTTTAAAATTTGATTTCTCATTTAATTACAAATAAAACATGTTCATTGTAATAAGAATTTGAATAATAACTTAGCTTATTGATAATAATACCTTAAATATGTACTTCAGATGAGATTTGGCAAGGTTCCTCACCGAGAGCAAAAGAAATAGAATGAGATTTTAACTCTTATATATCAGTGTGTATAAGTTATCACAAAAATTAAAATTGTTTCATAACTTATACTTTCTAACTTATACTCATAACTAATACTTTTCTTTGTCCCAAAATCACCTCACTTGTCACTAAGTAATATATTTTATGGTACAAAACAAATCCTATAAAAATAACAGTTATAAAAAAATATCAAGAAATAAAAAGAAAATTAAGTATAACACAAAAATGTAATTCACATCAATGAACTTATTTTGAAAACATAATTTTCAAAAGAACCTGAATAGTTTCTTCAATCAATTTCTTTCTCTGCTCTTCGACTTCTCTTATGGACTGAATATCCTGAAAAAGGTATGAAAAATAGCCTTAATTTTTTACTAAAATAAGAAAAAACAGATGTCATACAAGAATATTTTAATTAGCTTTGAACAAAATACATAAAGCACCACACCTAACACCTGCGTTAAACATGTGCATCATGTTTCATTTTCTCCAATTTAATGTTAAATCAAATGAGAGAATTCAAAAATTATGAAACAATAAAATTCTGATATCAGGGTGGCCACTCAAATCAGATTTCAAATTTCCCTGATTTTTCCAGGTAAAAATCCTAAAATTTCCAGGTCAACGTGCTTTTTTTCCCTCATAAAGTTTAGAATGGGTACAAGAAAAGTGTCAATATTATAAAGTATTATATTTAAAATATTATTTTTTTACTGTTATTTAATCATCTTTGACTCGTGGGATACAGTGCTGACCTGGAAAGGTTCTCTATTCTTTAAGAAACCATGGGAGTTTAACAGGGTTATAATGAACTGAATTTTGATGCAAGCGAAGTATTGCTAAGTTGATGGTATTTCAACTGTTGGGCAATAAATTTTTGTCTAAAAGTGGGTATAAATAAAAGTGGGTTGGTAAAATAATTTTAATTAAGAAAATTAGTAAATAATTTAATTAGTAAAATTAAGAAAAATCAAAGAAAAAATTCCAGCTTTTCTTTAAAAAATCCCCGATTTTTTCAGGTTTCGGTCCAAGTTTCCCTGACTTTTTTCAGTATAAAAAAAATTCCCTGATAATTCCAGGTCTTCCAGGTGGGTGGCCATCCTGGATATGCAAGTAGCTGAAAAAAGTAAAAATAAAAATATACCTTCATGTTGAGCAGATCTAGTTTTTTTAGATATGTATCTCTTGCCTCAGGAATTCTTTCTAAGAATCTAAAAATTAAAATTATTATTAGCTGAATCAAAAATATGATAGAAAGTTATAATAATAAAAAGGAAAAGCAGGTTTAAATTACAGCAGAATAATTTATTATATTTTTCAAAGCTAAGCTAGCTGACATCTCATTTTTAAATCTTACAAAAAGTTTGATAAAAAAATATGTAATGGAACAAAACAGACACATAAATAGTTTCAACAATTAAAAAAAAAAGAACCAAACCCGAAAGCTGTAATCAAAAATATACATGCTACTGAACACACATTAAAAATTAGGACAGTTAAAAAAATTTTTCATCAGAAATAATTATGTTTCAGACTCTAAGAACATCGGGAAATTTTAAATTCTTTAAAATTATATTGAACACCTGATGCAATAACAAAAAAGAAAACACTCAAATAGCAAATTATTTGACGTGACACAGCATTCATTACATACTCTAAGATTTTAAGAAGTTTGTTCACAGGTTTTTACCTCCATAGGCAGATACTCAATTATACAACTTAAATTTGGATTTTGGTCCCCAATGTAATTGTTGTTAAAAAAAACAAAAATGAAAGAATCTATTATTGGATATGAAAAAACTTTTAACTGAGCATGGGCAACCAATCATTCTTGTATCACTACATGGATTTTTTTCATAAAAAAGTAACACCAGATTTTTTCCTCTGGTATTATGTTTAAATTAGAAAACATAATAAAATCACCAGTGCAAGTCCATGAAAAGACATGTTTGATAGTAACTGAGTAAATTATGCAAAATCTCTATACAATTGCATTTATGCTTTTTAGAGACCCCATACACATTTCATAAATTGAAATCAGCATGAAATATGCAAAAATAAAGCATAACAAATCTGCACCCATGGATCATAACATGCTCTTTGCTAGTTGAACTGTTGCATCAAAGATGACTAACCTTGATACCCTACTTACTTACAAAATATTAAGCTATTCATTCACACATTTTTCATGAACTCTTAATGGCTTAACGACTCTATACTAAACAACTACTCCAGTAACTACTATCAACCAAAAAAGTTCTAGAACGTTAGTTTTCTTTTTTAGTACAAAAAGCTAATAATGATTCAACATAAAGCAATGTAAGCATCTTAACCACCATGTGACACTTTCTGCGTAGTCAAGGAGTGTGTTTGAACTTTGCATTACTGTACACTGAGCAGGAAACAAAATGCAAAATGGTGAGAAAAACAAATGGAGAGTAGAAAGAAATTTCCTTAACAAAATAATCCTCTAAACTATGACAGAAAAAACTTATTTTGAAAACTCGCCTATAACTTATGTGATCAATCACAATTAAGACACACACCTAGAGTTATGACATTTCCTTTCAGTTACCTCCCTTCCAAACACTAATTATTCAAAGGAGAGGAATGGGAAAAATTTGGTTTCTCCTTCTCAGAAGTGAATAATAATAAAAAAAAAGCAGACTTTGGACATTTAAAAGAGAAAAAATGCATAGTCAAAGAAATATACAAAAAGCGGAAAATCCTGAATCTGCAGAACATTTTCACTCCTATTATAAGCTGAAATCATTTTATTAAATATTGTTTTAAGGTCATATTTATTGCTTTATGCAAAGGTAATGCTTATTGTTTTAAGGTAATATTAAGACATTATTTTTACATTTTCTTTTGAAAAACTTACCTCCATTTTACTATAAAAAATTCAAGTTTTAATTGTAAAATCAAAAAATCAAGCAGCACTATATTGTAATATACATTTCAAACTTCAAAAAGATAAATTATATATCAATTTTTAAGTTTGAAATTTTGGTATTCGGGTTCAATTTCATTGAAGTTACCCATGGATGACATTTCACCATGGAAGAAAGTGATTAGAAATGGCTGTTGCAAATCATTTAAGTGCTGGACTTCGATAACTATAATTTAAAGATGCAATATTACTTTCCACAAATGTTTAAACCCTATAAATATTTTATCATTTTACCAGCAATTATCAATTTAAATCAAATATGAGTGATTCTTAAAAACACAGGAGCCTTCCTGCACCCCCTCCACCTCCAAAAATATAGAAACCCATATAACATCTCTTCAAAGTAAGAACAATGAAAGATAATGAACGTTAACAACTTAGAATATAGAATATTAAAAGAAAAACAAAATCAGTGCGAGTTTGCTTTTGACAAAATAAAATAATGAAGAATTATTTTCATAAATAAAACACAAATAAAAGCTTTATGTAAAAAAATTAGAAATACTGCTTAACAATAACATTCCAATATAATCAATTGTTTTATTTTAACAAATTAAACTATTTAGGAATAATTTTGAGTTTTCTAAACCTTACTTAAAAAGTTAGCCCCAAGTTTAAACAATGAAAATAAGTAATTAAGACATAAAAATAATCAATTGTGTCTTATTACATTAATGAATTGAATGTATTGCTATATTAATAAGCATACTTATTCAGTTCAACTTCTGTTTTAATAAATAGTTCAAACTTTTCTTTCCTTTCATGATATTTCAAATACTTCTTTACTGCAATTAAATGGTCAGAGCTAAAATATATAAAAAAAACTAATTAATAAAAAATTTATAGAACAAATTTAAGAGAAAGTTATAAAGACAAAGCTTGAAAAAGACAAAACAGATTGTCATTTTTAAATCAAATACAAGTTTAGTTTAATATCATTTGTTAATAAAATATTAAGTATCAAATTTTAGAGTATTATTTACTCAATTAAAAAAAAATTATTTTTTTAGAGCATAATCTAGACTTTTTACAGTAAGATAAGCAAACAGAAGAAATGATTATAAAAATGATGACCAGTTGATGATGTCCAATGATGCTAAAAAATTTAAACCAAGCTAAACAATAATAAATTACAAAATATAACACAATAAAAAAATCAGTTTTTTTTTTTTTTTTTTTTTAAATAATGTGAAATAAATCTTGAAACTATAGTTACAGACAACAATCAATCAAAAAAATAACAAAAAGTTAATATACTATGTGAAGTAAGAAACACTGATACATCACAGACACACTGAGACATCACCGATACATCACGATGTGATAAACACTGTAAGATGTAATTCAGAGACAATTTATTGAAGTAAAAAAGAAAGAAATTTATCATTTCTTTTAATATTAAAAAAAATAGTAAACCTATAATTATAAAACCTGGCTCAAAATATCAAAGTTTTACATCAAACTTAGAAAGACTAATACTCTATAGGAATTTGATTACTTTTCATTACTTCAAATAAAAGATAATAAATTTTCAGTAAAACAATTTGCTATAAAGATTTTCTTTTTGAATTATCAAATTTTGTACAATTTCTAGTGACAATGATACATTTTTGAAAGAAGTTCATTTTCACAAACTTTTCATGCTAAGTATAAAGTATTTACAAGCAGAAAAAATGTGAGCAAGTCTATTACTTTGATACAATCTTGATGAAAATACATTTATCAAATTTCAAGAGTGTAAGGAAAATACACAGTTTAGTTCTGGGTGAAACATTAATTTATATCGAGAATTTAAAGCTGAGTAAGAGCCTGACTAAGTGATGAATTATGATGGGATCCTGCTTTATTGTACATTATTTGTTGCTGTTCAACTATATTTCGTGTATTCCACATTAACTACTCCTGTGATGCAAATAAAACACACTTAATAACATATGGTTGCAATAATGCTAAAGCGTAAAAAAATTGCAAATATTACTGTATTTAAAACTAAAAAGACTAGAAAATTTCTGAAGAAATCACATCACATAATTATATAATAAATAACATTATAAATTTGCTTGCTTTTTTCTTTTTTTATATATAATAGGAAAAAACATCTTTGATAAAGTAATCCTATATCAAACACAAGACACTTTTCGTAATGAGAAAATACATAAAACTTCTCCTTATGATTATAGACTTTCAAATTATGTCTATTCTATATTATATCTATATTATAATGGAATGGATTTTTCAATTTGGGAGTAAAAATAACATAACCAAGATTGAATTGAAAAGATTGAAAAAGGGAATTTTTGTGTTGCTCATAATAACGGAAGCTTTTTACAATGCTCATAGTAAAGAGTGCCGATTGAAGAGGGTATTACGCATGGAATTGCATTAATGGCAAATACAGACAGAAACATTAGCTTTTTATGTTTTTGTTAAGTTAGAGATAAGAAATAAGTACTATTTTGTAAAATATAAACTTATTATATGAAAACTTAATGCACGTCTTAAAATCTAAGAATTTTTTTTTTAACTAACATTAATTTATTTGCAGAAAGTTAGCACTAATTACAAGAATAAGATATGATAACTTTATTATACTAAATTATACTAAATTATTATTCACACTTTTTTTTTAAAAAAAAAAAGAAAAAAAAATTGAAGAAAACTAAATTTTACTTCCTACTTTGATTTTTATTGCGTGTAATTTGAAGAAAAACAATAACCTTCAATTGCGCACTAAATATAATTTCCTAGGTTTGAGCTGGTCATAAAAAGAAATGGATGTTTTTATAAATAAAGAGAAGAAACTTCTTCAAAACTAAAATAATTTCAATACATTAAGATCTGGTTTGCTTTGTTTTGGATTATTTATATTTAACAACAAAAGATAATTTAAAAACAGAAATAACAATGAGTAAGGCCCGGATTTTGATGACATTTGCATTTTTGGACATTTTTTGTCCTTTAGAGCATTTTTTTTAGATTTATAGGGCATTTTTCTTTATATTTTGGGGCATATTTTGCATTATAAAGCATTTTTTAATTTTTTTGTTAATTTTTTCCAATTTTTATTATTTTTCATTATTACACTGGCTTCCAAACAATGAAGAAAATCTCTAGGATATTAACAGGTGAAGTAACATCTTTTCAAATTGAAGAAGAATTGTCAGTAAGTGAGACCGTCTTTTTCAAGTACGCACCAATAACATCAGTAGACGTTGAAAGAAGCTTCTTCAGGTATAAAAATTAACTTTCAGACAAGAAACGCTCGTTTACACTTCAAAATATTAAAAAAAAATTTATAATCCAATGCAATTCTGATATTTAGTAATATTATGAGATGGAAGTTGTTATATTCATTAAAGTTTCTATACAAAATGAAAATGTTTTGGAGTCAATATATTTTCCTTTTTTTTTGTTATTTTAGGATATAAAACATATTTTTCAAACTTTAATGAACGTAGAACATTATTGCATTGCTTTATATTTTTTGAAATGACTCATAATAATTTTAAAGAGTAAAAAATTGTTTTAGTTAAATATTTTTACTTTATTTAAGTCATGTCATAAGGCGTTTTTAGCGCAATTTTTGCATTTAAAAGGCATGTTTTGAACTTTTAAAGGGCATTTATTGCACTTTTTAAGGGCATTAATTGAGATTTTTTAGGTCATCAAAATCCGGGCTCTAACAATGAGTAATATTAGTTGTCATTTCCTATCTATCTAAATAATTAAAAAAAAAATCTATTTAATTTGATACTCAGATTAAATGATAAATTATTTGCTTGATGTGCCCTCTTTTAAATAAACAAGATAATCTTTCATTTTATTTCCCGGCATATCAATGAGTTAATTTTTCTTAAAACCATGACAAAAATCAACTAAAGATTGCAGTCTACCTTGCTAGATGAGTCATGTAACCAAATGATTCAATCATAAGTCCATCACTAATTTTGTGTTTTGCTACTGATTTATCACAGAAGTAGCAATATAATGATTCTTTTTTCTTTTTCCATTCTTCATCATGGACTATAATAGAATTTTGCCTGAGCGCCTTTATCTGGAATATAAATAATCAAATGTTTATTTTATTTAAAACAAATGCAGCAAAATTAAAAATGTTTTACATTGAATTATCATTTTCATTGCACTTTTTTAACAGGCAACAAAGTAACAAATACAATGGATGCTTCCTACAACCCAAAACCAGTGGAGCACATTCTGATTTGCTTCAATTTTTAACCTGTAAACATTTATTTAACAACTGACTTATTGAGCAATCCAGTTTAAATTTTCTGGCAATATATTTATATGACAACATAATTTTTAATGAGGTAAAAATTCTCTTTTTTAAACATTTGAAATAAATCTGTAAGAAAACAACAAAGTTTTCATATTAAAAAAATGCCATCTTTAAAGCAATCAATGATCTCCCTCTGAATATTTTATGATATTTCGAAGTAAAATTCCAGATACATAGTCTAATGATATTCAAATACTTATTACTTAGTTAGGATAAATATAGCATCAAGGGTAGACAGGAAAAAAATAAATAATATTGAGAACAAGGTTTCGATTGAACTTATTATGCTTGAAACCATAAGACTGATTTTCAGTGCTTAGAATAATAGCATAAGTGATAAGACAATTAAAAATTATTTAAAAAACTGTAAATTTTTTTAAAGAAATCAATAATTGGAGAGAGCCTCGGCCTGTAAAGGAACAAATTAAAATCAAAATTTGAAAAGATTTATTGCACTGTGTTGATACTCAAACTTTTCAGGGTATTTCTAAAAACATCCAATGTTTAAAGTTCTATTCCAGAGTGCCACATCAATGAACTAATGCAACTTATACATACAATTAGAATAAGTATTTTAATTTTTATTTCTTGAATTTAAGTCTACATTATAAACTAACTAGGGAACAAGAAAATAGGAATCAAAGCACCCGCAGAAATGGGATATTTCTGTATCAGTACCTGTTAACACCAACTACAATCGCCAAAGCACCAAAGGGATTTTAAACATGCTAAATTTAACAAAAAATAATAAATATGCAGAAATTCGCCTATGGGTGACTAGGAGTTAAACCCTTCAATTTAGTCTCCTTCTGTGATTTTTATTCTTTTTAGTTTCCTGCTGCCACTGCTCAAAAGTCACCCAATTTTGGCGGGGTTTGCGGGGCGAAGCGTCCCATTTGATCTTTGAATAAAGAAATCTGTCCCATATGCCATACAAATCTGAATACTAAAGGGGAGAAACTGCCTACCCGCGCTAATTCTTGGGTAAATTCACGAGGTTTTCTGATCGTTCAAAAATAAATTATTTTCCGGCCATAAGTAATCGAGGTTTTTTACCCGACAACTTCCCTATGGTATTTGATTACAATATATGTGATACGTTATTATGACATGCGTATTTTAAAATTGAGCAATCACTTCTTTGAAGCTTTCGATTTACCACTACTATTATACCATTACTGCATAGTAGATAAGCATGTAATTTTCAGAGTGGCTACTTCTACTTTATGCGACAAATCGTATTGCAATCTTAAAGTCACTTTTTAATCCCATTCTGTACTTTCTATCAAGGTTTTTTTTTTGGGGGTGGGGGCAATTTCTGAGTGTTTTTTACCTGATTCCATTTAATTAAAACTTATATTATAAAATTTCACAAGCAGTTATTAGTGAAGTAATCGAGAGATATGCAATATATTCAGATATAGCTAAAATATGACTATACATTAACATATGTAGATTTTTTCCCATTAACATGGTGGGAATGATCATATCTGGCCCCTGATTGCAGTTGCTCAAAGAACAAATCAAATAAACCTTAAGAAAATCTTTTCTTAATAGTGTTGCTAATATACATATATATAGATAGATAGATATATAGAGGCTTCTGCATCTGGCAGGCACTTGTTTGACGATAATAAAAACGAGACTAAAGGTATAGCATTCAAAATGAAAATACCCCCTTTCAAATCACCTGATTTCTTATAGACCGAAATCTTTCGGTCATTTTTTTCTGGTGTTCCTTGGATTTTCGGTGAGTGACCTTAAGAATGTTACTGAAGTTTCGACAAATATTGCAATTAACATAACTGTTCTGGGTCTGATCAAAATCAGTGTTATGATCGCTTTCTGGATAACTGGAAATAACCTTTGGCAAATTTTCCATTGGAATTTTTCAAAGCATTTCCAAGGACTGCAAACAACATATAACTTTTACAAAGCATAAACAAAATCTCAATGTTTATATTTACCCTCCTTCTTGCTATTGCCAAAATATTTTTAGTAACTTTTATTTTTTATTTGTTATTTCACCTTTCAAACTCGTTCAGAGCCTCAGTGTGAACAGAAATAAGCAGTTTAAAAAGTACCAAGTGAAAAACAAAAGTGGCAGGTTACTAAATTCAAAATTAAATTTCTATTTCTTGTGATTAATTATATCATAATTATAATGAACATTTTGGAAAATGTGCCACTTTCTCTACGAAAATACTTTTTATATTCACAGTATGAAATTGTAGTTCTGAAAGTAAAATGAAAAAATTGTATAAATATCACAATAAAATATCCATTTTTTTAAACTGTAAACAAGGTGTTAGCTTTCTAAATTTTAAAATCTCGGATGCTAAGCAATTGTAAGAATAATTTTAGTTTAGAAATATGAATAAATAAAGTGAAGATTTTTTTTATTTTGTGTGTGATGTTTTAACACGGGCAAATTCATTTTCGTTAAACCTGGGAATGTGTTTACAAAAGTCAATAAACATGTTCTTCCTCTTACATGCTCTTCCACTTCAAATGAGTTAAAATAAATCAGCCCTTTGAGACACAAGAAATTTAAAAAATAATTTTAGCTGAGAAAAAACTAATACTTCCTTAAGGAAAATATATTATTCAGTTCAATGTTATCTAAAGAAAATGAATAGATAAATATGTATCTGCTGTCGGAACACTGCATTAGATATTCATAGAAAACTATAAACCTTTTACTCTGACCCTAAATCCGTTTTTGAATTGTTAAGAACATGTTTTAGATATATTTCATTCATAAAAAAATAAAATTCTGTTGAATCTTTTAAAACTACATTATAATAAAATAAGAATTTCATTTGAACTAATTGAAAAATATCAAAACTTTTTATTAACTTTTAATGAAAGAAAATGTTTTATGGTTTGAAGAATACCAAAAATTGGCATGTTTCAACTTCTTTTCTTATTCTTGGAATTATATATATATTTTTTTTTTCTTTCCATTTTGTCTGAAATTAAACATATTTCCATTAATATTTTTTATTGTTTGCAGAAAATAAGGGAACATTGTTTTTTATAGAATTAAAGTGCAGTGTCATATCTAAGCACCAAGGAAACGAAGGTCTAACAGAATTGTACCAAGTCTTAAATGGAAATCAAGAGCAAAAGTTCAAACTTTTTGAAGAAGACCTTCATATCTGGCAGCCCATTTCATATTCTCTGCTGACTCTAAGCACTTGACAAAGCAATGGAGAGCAAAATTTTTGTATTCATCAACGCCAAGGGCTATGTCGTGGATGAAATTTTTCAGTGCCAAGAGCTTGTGTTTGACTTTCAATCCAAATAGCCCAGTAAAATTTCAGTGAACTTTTTATTCAGGTAAAAGTTTTATTAATGATCTCTTGATCATCTATATATATATATATATATTTCTCTTACATGACAACAAAGAAAAATCTCATTTCTTTTCTCCGTTGGTAACAAAGAACTGAAAAATCAAACCTGTAAGCTGTCATAAGCATGAAAACGTAAATATTCATGCTTACAAATTTTTGAATGAAAATATTTTTTTTTTTTTTTTTTGCATAAGCAACTGATAGCTGTAGCAAACAGAGCTATAAATTGTAAAGAATTGAAAGGTTAAAAGTGAATATTTCATATCAATAAACAAACAGGGCTCGACTTAGCCTAATTGGGGCCCAGGGAAAAAAATTCCTTTACCCCCCCCCCCCTTTCTCTGCTTCACTATTTCAGTAAAGAAGAATTTAACTTTATGGAGGTATTTAAATTTTTCACCTCATTATACAAGAAATACAGATAACAAGAAAATTGACTAGATCCTAAAGTAGCTATAAAATCCCTCCCTCCAATGGTCAAACAAAATATCGTTCTGTTCATTTTATTGATTTTCTGACAATTCTATGTCCATCATGCCAAATACAGTTTTCTGATTGTTAACTTTGTCATCTAGCTGCGAAAAATTTCTATCCTTGCTGACATTAGGGTGGTATTCAGCTAAATTTTCGCAACTAGGATGGCTTACTTAAATCAATCAGAATCCCGTATTTTGTAAACACATTGCATTTTGCAATATGTAAAAATACAGGCTTTAGATTGGCCAAATATGTCCATCATAATTGCAAAAATTAAGCTGAATTCTGTATCAGAAAACCATGGATTTACGAATTATAGATTGTGTTCATACAATAGATAAATGAAGAAGCTAACATAAAACTGACGGATTTTACACTGTACTGATATTTTGTTTAAAAAAACTTCATTAAAGAAAAAAATCTAAAGTATACTATCTATTTGATTTGGGGGTCCCCTCTGATGTGGGGCCCAGGACAACTGCCCTGTATGCCCCTGCCTTTGTCGGGCTCAGTGAACAAAGTGTTCTATATGTTTTAATTATACTTATGCAAGTTCAAAAATAATACAGTGAAACCCCGATTTTACGTTTTTGGTCAGACTAGCGATAAAAAACACTCGAAGCGGAATAACGTAAAATCGGGGTTAAGAAAAATCTATGCATATTTTTAAAAATTTACCCCTACCAGTTAAATTAATGGAAAAGATGAGTAATCTTTACTTGCTTTTTGTTTTTAGCTACAATATCATATACAGCTCGTTCAATAAAAAAAAATTTTTGGCAAATTTGCTTCTTGATTTACATTTGCAAGTAAAAATTGTTTTAGAGTTTTTATGCTTTCTGTTATTTCATCATCATCAGCACTATCGTCGGAATCAGGCGTTAAATCACTTATGGAAGGGATTTCTGAAGTAACGAGATCTGCGTCACAGTTGATGTATGCATTATTGACTTCCGGAAGATCCTCAACTTCAGACACGCTACCTTCTTCTTCCAAAGCAACAGCGCCCTCCTCCTCCGATATTGAAAATCCTGCTTTATTGAATCCATTGATAATGCACTTTCGGTCGACACTGTCCCAAGCTGAAGATATAAAATTAAGAGCCTCAAGAACATTAATTTTTGCCTTAGAAGCATCCTGAAAATCACCAGAACCAAGAAACATTCAAGATTTTCTAACCAGTTGCTTCCGGTAACTCTCTTTAAATGATCGGATAATTCCTAAATCCTGTGGTTGAAGTTTGTTCGTACAGTTAGCTGGAAAAAACTATTCGCACGTTTTTCAATTTAAGGTTTAAATGAGCAGTGCATTGGTCTAGGAATAAAATTATGTTGCGCTTTTGAAAACTCATTTTCTTATCCAGTTTTCGAAGAAAATTTTCAAATAATGCTTGCGTCATCCATGCTTCTTGGTTTGAAGCGTAATCAGTAGGAAAACTCTTGATATTTTTGAAACGCTGTGGTTTCTCGGCTCTAGCGATCACTAGAGGCGTTAACTTTTGGCTTCCATCGGCATTTGCACAGAGCAAAGCAGTTAAGCGCATTTTTGAAGGCTTTCCTCCATGGCAATTTTCACCTTTAATTGTCAAAGTCTTGTTTGGCAATAGGTTGAAAAACAATCCCGTCTCGTCCGCATTAAATATGTCACTTGGATTATAGCCCTTTAATAAATTTTGCAGAGTTTCTTCCTTCCACTGTTGCACAGTTGTCATATCCACACTATCGGATTCGCCACAGATAGATTTGAAGCATAAATTGTTCCTTTTTTTTAATCGATCAATCCAGCCATTTGATGCACTGAAGCCCTGGAGTTTAAGCCTTTCAGCAATTTCAAGCGCCTTTTCTCTCAGGATGGATCCATTTATAGGAATCTTTGCTGTTCTGACTTTCTTAAACCAGTTCATTAAAAAATTTTCTAACTCATACGGAGATGTTTTAAGAGTTTTTCTCTTCTTGGCATATTTTCCGAGTTTTTCAGCGTTTAGTTCTACTGAAGCTTCTTGCTTTAAAAACGTTTGCAAAGTTGAATAAGCAATACCCAAAGATTTAGCAAGATCAACTTTAGTGCCATGAAATTCTTTAGCTTTTTCAGCCTTTTTGGCCAGAGAAAAGCATTTTCGTTTCGACATCTTCTTTCGAGAAAAGAACACGATGACTGAGGTTTCGAAAATGAGAAAAAATGCTATAGCTTTCAAACTCAAACAAAACCGACTGAAAATCTCATTTGGTATGCTAGCACGGAAAAAGGGTGAAACCATTTCTCATGGGGGAGAATTGAAGAAACGACCACACCTCTCTATTCAAAGTGACTTATCTTCGTATCGCAAATAAACAGTGTCAGTAAGACGTCTGGAGTACGTGTGAAACTCTATCATTACTGACAGTTGTCTCTCTAATCCCCCCTCTTTCTCTTTTGTTGATAGGGAGCAGGGGATAAGAGAAGGCGTAGATATCATACTTCCAACACTTGTGGTTCCAGTGAATTGCGTCTTCCCCCTTCCTTCCGATAGTGAAAGAGAAGAAACTTCACCCCCCCCCCCCTGTTGACAAATGGACAAAACGGACCAGAAAGAATGCAAGAATTGCTCCATACAGCTGAAAAACAAGTTTCTCTTGTTCAAAAAACTAGAAAAAAGTTTGTGTGAGAATTATAGAATAAAAATATTCTTTTGATCTGTTTGTAGAAAAACGCATCAAGCGGGATTTTCATAAAAGGTGTAACGCAAAATCCGGGATTTTTTAACATTATCGGATTGGAAATTTTCACGGATCAGCAGAAAATGACTTAAGAAACGGGATAACGTACGAAACGGACAGTGTAAAATAGGGGTTCCACTGTAATTTTATACATAATAATAATTATAGCTTTACAGTGATAGATCAAAGTTCATAAATTAATAATTTTATTTTTTAACTAAAGATATTCAAGGGGCAGTGCCATGGCCAAAGGAAAAGAGGAAGGCCGGTTAAGAGATGGTTTGACGAGGAGGAAAAAGACCTTAAGACTCGAAAAGTCTGAAACTGGAAACAAAGAGCTAGAGACAGGCGACTTTGGAGGAAAATTGTTGGTGAAGCTATGATCAAACATGGACTGTAATGCCAGGGAGTTAGTTAGTTAGTTTTTTAACAAATCTTGTAAATCTTTTTAAATAGTTATTGTTTTTTAAAAACATAATTATTGTTTTGTTTCTGCAAGTTTTTCTATTACATGTCGTTAATTTAATTAAAACTTTTTATTTCAATAACTTATTCTTGATTAAAAAATTTAATTTTTTAAAGAGGAATAAATTTTAAAGATTTTAATAATTGACTTAAATTGTTAAGATTTTTCATTAGTACACATTTCAAATGATTTTAACTTTGAAGCAAAAATTGTTTGCTTTGCAAACTATTTAGAATCTGCAGTCTTATATTAGATAGCTTAGCAATCTTCAGGGGTTAGTGAGCGTCAGGGAATAGGGGGCAGCAGAGCCTACTAATACATTTAATTTATCTAAAATTAACAAATATCAATGAGTAATTGAAATTGAACTGAAATGGCAAATTTCTATAATGTATAATTTTTGATTTTTTTAGTAACCAATTTTTTTTTGTACCCACAATTTTTTAAATTAAAATTGACAAAAAATAAACATTACAAAATTAAGATATTTGTACTGTCAAAATTATAATTTGAAGCGATTGTACATGTATTTTAAATTAATACAAGTAAAAAAAGGAACACAAAACCAAGTAAATTTACAATTAAAAATTTTAAAACTTAATAAATAAAAATGCAGTTAAAATTATACCAAGAAATTATTTTTAGATTTTTACAATTTTCTTTACAAAGTTAATATTTTGATTTTCTAAATCAAACTATAGTTGGAACAGAAAACAAAATGTATTCATAAATATCTTAACACTAGTAAGAAGATTATTTTAACTTTATCTCAATATTATTACTAACAGTCATAAATGTGCTCTGAATTTTTTTTTTTTTTTTTTTTTGTTCACTAACAAAGTTCTTTTGGCCAAATAATAATGTTCTTTATTTGTTGTTTAAAATTTGAGTAAAAAGAAGCTAAATATATAATAATACAGTAGAGAACCAATTATCCGGGATGCTCGGGACCATCGCTATCCCGGATGTCTGAATTTCCCGGTTTTCTGGATCAACCAAAAAGTGTCTTTAATCAATGTTTTATCGAACCCGAATTACAAGGAAAAAGTGTAACACATTTTAAAGTAAGAGAAAAAAGGAAAGCAATCCTAAATTTAAAAAGAAAAAAAAGTGGTAGAAAAATAAAATAAAAAATTTGCAAGTTTAGACAAGAAAAACAAGTTTAAAAAATACAAAATTCTCAAATTTATTTTTTAAAAATAATTACAATTCCTAAATTAACTATAATAAACAAAACCAATGATTAAATAACGCAATATATTTCATACCTAATTATACAGGGGGGAAAACGATAAAATAAAAGGGAAACTTATTAATCTAACTCAGAACAACGAAGACCGTAAAAAAGGCACTAACATAAATATTAAAGCCGGGAATAAGGCAAGATCAACGAAATTAAAAAAAGAATAAAGAAAAACCTAATGATAAAATTTATGAATAAAAAGAATTAATTTATTAAGAGCAAAATTTATCGTGAAAAAAAAAATAAAGCGTGGTGGAATAAGAAAAACAAATCTGCAGTCTGCTTCATAAAATAATCGTATGTTTAAATTAATAAACAATTTTCCTTTTATTTATTATTTATTTTTTTTACTTATAAAAACACGATTTTTAACGAAAGCAGATGTGATTCTACATCAAGAAAGCTTGAAATGATACCAAAGAATCACAATTTATTCAGAAGAAAATATTTTATTTTTATTAATCGATGTCAAATAGATAAATATATTTTTCTCTTTCATCTTCTGTTCACTGATATGCACGTGCAATGCATTTTCCCCACCCCCTCATAAATCAGAGAAAACGAAGTCAGCATGCCACTCCTTTGAGTTTGATTGACGGCCTAAAGGAGAAAATAAAACATTCATCCCTTCCCTGCCTCCTCTTGTCTGAAGATCTTCAAGGTCAGAGAAGATATGACGTTTCTCTGGGTAAACGGGGGGGAAAAATTCTCCCCTTCCTCACATTTTCCTCTACTCAACTTCAAGGATGAGTCCAATTTCCGCATTTTTTCATAATCGTTCTAGTTTAAAATGGCGGAAAAACCGAGCAAAATTTTTCCCAGTTTTCTGGTTTCCCGGTTATCTGGATACCGGATAAATGGTTCTCTACTGTATAACCAAATGAATCAAGTACATCAAAAGTATTTCATGTAGCTAGATAATTGGGTAATAACTGTTCTTAGATAATTATTGTCTCCTTTAAGTGCATTTCAGGTAGAGACACTAATTACAAAATGATAGTTTTTGATATTGGAGGAAAAACTATTGCATTTCTTTAATTAAACTACCCATATTTTATAAAATTAAGTTATTATATTTTTTACAAACCGAAGTTTTTACTTGCTTTCAGTTTCTTAGTAGAAAATGAGAGGGATAGTAATTGGATTCCTTAAAGTAACCCACAAATATTTTAAGATGAAATTAAGCTTATTGATCCTAAAAAAATGGTACTGCCATTAAAATAAACTTCTTTGTAATGAAGAGTGTTTTTTGCTACCAAGAAGTTATATTTTATTCAACTAAAGCCATCTGTAATGTTTTATTGGGTCTTTTCACACTTGGAACAGTAATTACGCAAATGTTGGGGATACATGCAAAATGATGTGTAGAACAAAATATTCAAGTTGCATTTATCTCTGTAATGCTTTCAGAATATAGTAAATTAGTTAAAAATTTCAAAAATCTGTATTTGGAACTATATAGACAGTAATGATATTTCACCTGTATTTTATTTTTTAAAAATTATTTTTATAAAACATGTGTCTTATGCATATTTCTTTAACTCCTTTTGATTATATTAATGAAAACATGTTATCAAATATGGAAAATAAGCATTTAAATGAGAAATATCGCTAAAGGATGCAAAATTTAACGAACTGAGAAAATTATCTATAATTATAGAACTGAAACATATGTACGTCTTTTTATATATTATTTGCTTTTTCCACTTTATTTGGCTTTTTTACTAATTATTTATTGCTGCAACAGACTAAAACATTGAGAAATAACAAGAAAAATTGAGAAACGTTACTTTATTCAAATTAGCTAAAATGTCACCTAGAAACTATTCAGTCAGCTTTTTAAATGTCTTTTCTTTTGTTTGACCGGATTAATTGAATCAAGAGCGAACAGTTTACTAATGCAAAAGCTAAGAAAATCATAAAACAAGGGGGGGGGAGATATTCAGCATATTATTCTCTGTCCACAGAGTTAGGTTTCTTAACCTGTATTACTTTTTGCCCATGAAAAATAAACCTGCTGACAGGGAAAGTACATGAGACAATTAGTTTTAAAGTTGCTATGTCTTGAGACTTTTAGTGCTGGTAATTATATATATTTTTGTTTAATTTTGATCATATTAAAAGTGTTTCTATTAGTTTTAAAGAAGCATAATGTTAGAATTGTAAAGCACATTGTTAGAAAAAAAAAAAAAGAAGTCTTTAAATAAGATTTTATACCTTATTTGCTGATACAGAGCATTCTTGTATCACACCTTGATAAGAAAAGACCACTAAGAATAAGTATCCTACGAGAGTTCAGCAACAAATCTCTTAAAAATACGAATCCCCTATAGAGCGAAGAATTTTGTCCCATGTAGAACACAGGGGGCAGTCAAAAGAAGTAACAACACCAATCAATGTAAGTGTGCTGTAAAAAGTCATTTTTGCATTACTATTGCTGGGATTTAGCTTTTTTTTCTTTTTTCAACTTTGAAAACATATTTTTAATACCATGATGTAAAATAGTATAGGTAATTTCATAAAATATAATCTTACATTTTTTATTTGCCTTAGCTAATTAAAAAAAAATCTATGGGTCTAAACCCTGATAAAATTGAAATGAATAGTCTTCTATAAAATTGTTCATTCTCTTAAAATTTTAAATTGCATCATTTTGTACTCAATTTTTAAATTGTATATAACATCTCATAGATTTACTTTATTTAAAAAATCTAATTAATGTTTAGCTATGAAAGTAATAATGGAAGTCTAGGGTAACAGTTTAGTTATATACAGATCTTTATCACTTCCAAATGCTGATACATCATTTATATATTCATATTGATAAAATTTCATAATTTTGAAGTTGCAATATTTGGAACTTTCTGACTGTCCTCCAATTATAACACTGTGTTAATGTGCCTTGCAAAGAGAAAAAAATAATATTTATCATGAATAAATGTCGAAATCTAAATTTAAGTACTATGTGTGGATGCAAAACCTGTAAATGAGAAGGAGGGGACAGTCTTTTAAGCCAAAATTATTTCATAATTTGCAAAAATATTGCAATTGTTCTTCAAACTTATTTTAATAGTTAAAAAAAAGAAATCAAGTTATTAAAATGTAAGATTTTTTTTTCCTTAATTTTGAGGTTTTATTTTAGTATTTTTTTTCTTTTCTTTTTTTTAACCAAAGAGGCGCATTTATAACAAATGTATAAAACTTATGGAAGAAGAAATTGTACTGAAAACACTAAAGTTTACTGTTGCTAAAAAAATTATTGCAGACACTTTAACAGTTTTTTCCAAATGGTGATTACATTTTTAGAATGCATAATATTCATATTTTTTTATCTATTGTTATTACAGTCTAAGAAGGAAATTTTATCTAGCTGTGTTTATATAGGTAAATTTAGTTTTTTTTTTCTTTTTTAAAGAAACTTCAAAAAAAAAAAAAATTATTTTGGGATTTAAGAATATTTTTTATCAAGAAAAACAATTTAATATTTGTAAAAATCACTCTTGGCTTGCCACTAAATCCCCAAACAGAAATAAGGAATGACAAAATTTTTAAAAAAGAAAAATTAAATAGCAAGTTTTAATGTAAATGAAGAGTAGCTCAAACCAAGGTTGGGGATTCTTTATAAAGAAACCTATTTCTTCTTAAACACTGAAAGAAAGTGAGAAAAAAACCAAAAGAAACTGAAAGCAATTAATGAAAAAGACAAAAAGGAGGAAACTAAAGCTGCTTAATGAGAAGTATTATATGAATAGTTCAAATTTAAAATTTAATACAAATAAAAAAATTTCAAATTGAATATTTTACCATTATTTTTTTTTTTTAAAGAAGTAACTATTTTCATATTATTTATTTTAGTTTCATTAATAATTTTAAAATCTGTCTTAACTTTTTAATATTTATCTAACTAATATTATTTAAAATCTATGTAACTTATAATTTATTTTGTATTCAGGTTCATTTTATTATCCTTTTCCTACATAAATATGTTCACTTATGTATAAATAAATTATACAAGTTATTTTTAGGTTGCTGAATATTTGGTTTAAAGATGGAATTATCTAAAAAATAAAAGAATTATTTTGTAATATATTAATTATTTTTTAATTTTAAAAAATAGTTCTTTATTAAAAGTTTTCTTATTTGGTTTTAAGTTTTGTTGTATTTTTTAATACCAATATGTTTTTAGTAATTTTTTAAATTATAATTAACTTCTAATTTTATAGCTATGTATGATAGAAAAAAAACTATATTAAAGATATCTATTCTGAAAAACCTTCCTTACAGAACATTAGCATATATGCATATATATATATATATATATATATATATATATATATATATATATATATATATATATATATATATATATATATATATATATATATATATATATATATATATATATATATATATATATATATATATATATATATATATATATATATATATATATATATATATATATATATATATATATATATATATATATATATATATATATATATATATATATAAAGTAAACTGAACAAGAACACTAGTTACATAAATCAATTATTACAGCAGAACATTTTTAATATCTAAATGCTTTAGGTTTTCAATTTTAAAATATTTTTAATTGCACATTTTTTTTTTTTTTTAACAGCACACATGTAATATCGCTATCAGGAATTCTGTTAAATCTAAATCAAAAATTCAGCATGATAATATATCCAAGACTTATTAGTAGCATATTTTTTTAAGGTCTGCCTTATACATCATTAAAATTTATAGAGTAGACCTTGATCATGCAACATTATATAATAATTATGCATTTTATAATATTATCTACAATTATTAAATAACTTATTCAAAGTCTACCTTACAAATCATTAAGATTTGTAACATAGATTTTTATTATTTAACCTAATTTAATAATTATGTAATTTAAAATAGTCTACATTTATTAAACAGCATATTCACGGTCTATCCTATAACTATGA
Organism: Parasteatoda lunata; assembly: GCA_949128135.1. Lineage (NCBI taxonomy): Eukaryota > Metazoa > Arthropoda > Arachnida > Araneae > Theridiidae > Parasteatoda > Parasteatoda lunata. The sequence goes on along the minus strand of OX421980.1, from coordinate 63,658,164 downwards.
GATTACATGTTAGTATGTGAAAATCCGCTGAGTAGATCAAAATGTATTCAGATGTTTCATTTTTTTTTTTTTTTTTACGGTTTGTAATATGTGATTTTAAGTGTAAATATTCTCAGAATTAATTTTTTTGCAAGAGTTTTGTTATTTCATACCAAATTTGCTTAGAGTATCAATAGATCAAAAGTTATTCACATATGGGGTATTTTTGTGCACTGTACAGTTAATATGCATGTTTGATTTTAAAATTGCAAAAACTTGCATAACATATGTTTATTTCTGTCTTTGATCTTCAATGAAGTTGGGATCAGAGTAATCATACAATATTTTTATTCAAAGATTGCTTCAGAATCTTATAACTTACTGCAAATTATTATTTTTTATAAACTGCAGATGTGAATGAACTATTTTCAGCTAGTATTCTAAAATAAAATGTATTTCCTGCAAATTTTGATTTTATTTTTAAAGCAATTATCTAATGAGATTAACAAATGCTTTTATAATAAGATGTATTGATGAATATAAATTTATGAATGATAATTCATTCACATCATTTACATTGAAGATATTTATTTGTTAATGAAAAATTAAATTTAGATTTTGAAAGATGTTAAAAAAATAAGTTGAGTAGCAGAGTATCCCATTTATTACTCATTACTTTAATTTGAACTGGTTGATGTCTGAGTGAAAGAAATTTGTATTATTGTTCATTTTGTAATTTGAGATATAGAATCCACTAGGTGTTGCTAATTGTAAAACATTTATGTTCCAAATGGTTTATGAGTATTATGGTTTATGAGCTTGTGCAGTGCAAAAATTCTTTTGAGTTGTAAAAATATTTTTATTTACATAAAAGGCCTTTTGAAAAGAGTTATTTCTGTATTAGTATTTGTTTGTGTCTACTACCTTCGCTAAGGCTCCAAAAGAATTTTAAATTTGAAAAACTTTATTAAAAAAATATATGAGAGTGGAAGGCAGTGTGGACATAGAGCTAAAGTGGATAAATTGGATAACTTTCTTATTTATAGGTTGAATCTTCTCTGTGAGATATCATAAATTGGCAACACTTCTGTGTACCATTTGCAGTTGCTTAATCGCACTGTGAATATTTCAGTAGAAATTCGTAAAAAGTTTTTAAGATCCATAAGTAAATTTTAAATTTTCTCTTTACTTTTTTATTGACATATTTTGTTTCCAGAATTTCATATGAACGTCATATATTAACTTTTTCCCTGTATGGTTTCAATTAATCAGTATTAGGCATATACAGGCATATTCAATTAATCAGTATTAGGCATATATAGACATTTCAAGTTAGTATAGAAGTTAGGGTGAAGCTTGTCCGCACATCCTTTTAAGTTCATTTTTTAGCAACTTTAGTTTTTTCTTTTTTAAGTCACTATGATATCAGAGAAATATAAATATATTAGAACTTTGTGTTAATCAAGTTTTTTTCAAAAAAATAATAAATATATAACAAAAACAATATTGAGCATTATGTTGGTAGAAAGGAAGTTTGTACGTTTGGAGATTATGGTGTTTAATTCTTCAGAGAAAATATGGATATAGCTCTTCAAATCAGTAATCTTTCATTTTTCCTAAAAAAAAAAAAAAAAAAAAAAAAACATTTCTCGATTCTCAAGAGAAGAATTAGTTACCTAACTTCCATTGTCAGTGACTGCCAGGACTATATCTCAATGCAAATTTAAAGTTGACATTTCAATTTTTTTGATAAAATGAAAAAAAAAATCTAAATATTAACAAATATACCTGATATAACAAATGTAGCTGATGTATAAATTAAATAATGACTTTCAAATATTTTGATATGCATTCTAAATGTTTTTCTTAGTATATTGAAATGCTCTATTACAAATTACTATTTTAATTTATATATGTTAATATTTATTCCCTAATAAGGCTTAGCTTATTAATTTCATTTTGACTTTAGTTATACCTTTCTGAAGCAAATGATTACTTAACAAGTTATCTAGTTTGTCCACTCTAACCATGTGTAGTGGGACTAAAGTTTACCAAAATAACCTTTTCTAGAAATCTATAAAGAAGATTTTTTTTTTAGTCCCGATATAAACCAAAATGCAGCAAAATGTCCAATTTATTGTTAAAAAATGATTCACTAATTAAAAATTATATTTAATAAGATTTTTTGACACAGTCGTAAAAAATGTCTACACTAGCCCCCTCTCCAATATGTTTTGATTTACCCTGGGGTGCTGCTAGTTAAACTCTTCAAATTGTTTCCCTTATGTGATTTTTTTTATTTATTTTTTTTATAGCTTTTCACAGGACACTGCATAGAAGTTGCCAAAGCTTGGCTGTTATTCTGGCATAAATACTGTTGTTGATATCTTTTATTTTAGGTTCTATTTATTTTGATTGTGTATTGTTTGGGTTGCAGGCATTAATGAGTCTTAGATTTCTTGGATGGGGAACTTTCCAAGGTGTGACTGCTGATATATAGAAAATTGTCAGTCATCAGTGTCAAGGAGTTTAAACAGAGTAAGTCATTGGTTTAATTGCTACCAATTCTTTGTATATTTCCATGTTCTGATGAAGAGAAGAGAAACAAGATAATGAAATTTTAAAGTCGGTAAATTCTTCAGACTTTTAAGAATTATAGATGGAACACTCGTTCCATTTCAAAAGCTGCTAGCAGTTAACTGTTTTATGTATAGTTCGGAAAAGAAGAAAAGCAAATCTCTCTGAATAACATTTGATCTGATGATGTACTAGGATTCAATCTTAATGCTTTAAGAAGGTGATTATAAATATGCTAATTAATCAATGCAGATGCTATTTTAAGTTAAGAAATCAGACGCAAAAATGTACTTTATCTGAATAAACATAATTTTTATGACGGATTTTAATTTCTGATTCTCAAAATGTTAGGGGTAGTTTCATTGGCAGAAAAATTGTCTCAATAGTTAGGTCAGGGAAGCAGTCCAAAGTTTCCATCCTTAATGTTTATTTTACTTTTTTCAGACATCACTATATCTCGAGAAATTTTTAAGCACATCAAAAAGTTTTTGCACACAATTCTGAAATCTATTTTTCCATAGATAATTTCATACAAAAAATACTTTTCTATAATTATTTATTACTTTTTCAATCAGTTTTATAATTTTTTATTATTTAATTTAATGATAGAAAAATTTTTAACTGTAAGATATAAAATTTTTTACATCGTTTTAAATAATGTAGTTTTATTAGCCAAAATACAAAATTTGAACAAAGTCAGCCAAATAGTTCCTGAGAAATCAAGTTTGAAAAAGTCGCATGTTTAAAATTTGATTTCTCAGGAATTATTCAACCGATTTTGTTCAAATTTTGTCATTATCGTTATTGAATGCATCGTTTGAATATGTTTCAAGCGTGTATTTATAGATTTTTGACCTGATGGGGCCCTATATTTAATTCTTGGTTTATTCTTTTTTGTTTCATGAATTTTTATTTCTTTAATAGAATATTATTTGTTTTAGGCATTAGCGTATCCAGAAACTCCAAATGTGGTTACTCCAGGTACTTCAATCATGGTAACTTCAGATAGTCTTGCTCAGGCAATTGCTGTTGTTAATTTGATTAATGGAGTAGCTCAGTTTATTTAGAATTAATATGTAAGTAATAAAAATTCATTCCTCATTCATTAGCATTTTACTAAATACTTAATTTGTCCTTTTAAATCACTAAATGCAAACCTAATTTTACAACATTTAAACTTGGCGGCTTTTTTAATGTGTTTCATTGAACTGCATCAGAGAAAGACTATGACTTCAAAGTTACTGAAAAACATCAGTGTATACAAGCTAATAGCTGGCAAACCACTTATTGCTAAGATGTATAACAGAATTTTTTTTTTCTTACTTAGATAATAAATGTGTTATTTTGCATCAAAGTGAAAAAGATAATTTTGAGAAATCCTTAATATATACAGTTGAACCTGTTTATCTCGAACCTCTTATCTCGAAAACCTCTTTATCTCGAAATTTCTAAAATTCCCTACATTTACTGTCTAAAATCAATATATTTTCCATGTTTATGTCGAATTTTTTTTCTTCAAAACCTCTGTTTCTCGAATTTCTAATAATAGAGTACAAATGTCAAAACTTTCTTTATCAGTAGAACTCGTAGACAGAGATGAATTCCGTGAATCCACAGGAAGTAGGGATGAACAGGTAGGGGGTGTTTCTTGGAATTTCAATTACTATCCCTGCACTGTCTTAACTAGAAAGGAATACAATGATTCTGGCAGTAAGTGAGGGGTTAATGAATAGTGACCATCAGGGGTTAGTTTTTCAACATAGATAAGAAAGCTATAGAAAACAGTTGGTAGGCAAACTTGTAGATGCCATCCATGAAACAAGTTAGACACTATCAGAATTGCTGTTTTGCCTGGAGAAATGTGTCTCTAAAAACTATCCAAAAGGGTTTTAAGAATAGCTGTGAAGATGATGAATATGAGGATGAAAGAGTCATCAGTAAAGAAGAAGAAAATGTTAACGCTGAAAATGCAGTGCCAGATTTGCCAGAATGGAATGCAATAAAATCTGGATTAATTGTTGACATTAATTTTCATGATTTTTACAAGTGGACAACTGCCTGGCAACATGCGGAATAATTGGCAGTTGCGGAAATCATAGATAATGTCAAAGGAGTATCAGATGAAAAGGAAGAAACTGAAAATCATATTGATGAATCAAAAGTGAATGCAAAAGAAGTAGAAAAAGCTGTAGCATTCTTATAAACTACTCTTGAATTCCAGGAAAATGTTGGCTATGAGGAATTTGCGTTCTTTCTAACCTCAAAAGAATAGTACAAGAGAATAGATCAAGTAAGGTTATACATCAAAAATTTTCGAAAAATTATTTTCAGTGTTTAATGTATGCTAAAAAACTGTTATGTAAATAGATGTATGTGGTATAATTAATTTAAAGAAATGTCTATATTTTTCTACTAAAAACAATTAAAGCACTTTTAATTGAATTTCTTAATTAAAATTAATTTTTTAAAGTACCTGTATAACTCGAAACCTCTTTATCTCGAATTTTTCGCTTTTCCCCGTGAGATTCAAGATAAACAGGTTCGACTGTATTAGTTACGTTCCAATGTTACACATTGTATGGTTTATTCATAACCATACAATGTAAAAATGGGGAAAGGGAGAAAAAAAAACGTTTTTTTATCAGTAGGGAACCGATTATTTGGAACGATCGGGACCATCGCTATTCCGGATAACTAATTTTTCCGGTTTTCTGAATTTCTTCAAAAAGCCGTTTTTTTTATTGTCAAATCCAACTAAAAAAATATATATATATTTAGAAATAATCTTAAAAAGAAGAAAAAACGGTAAATTAATACACTAATGATTATTTCTAAAATGATGGTAAGGTAAACTTTTAAAAAATAATGAAAAATCTTAATAGGGAAAAAAAAAAAAAAATTTTTTTTAAATTGTGGGAAAATTTATTGAATTTCGTTCCCTTTTTCTGATTTCCGGATAAGAGGTTCTGTACTGTATAAAAATTAACATAACTACTGAAATCAGTTTTGTGTAACTATTTTTATCAATATTTAGAACGTATTACTGTTTCATCCGATCTGTGATTCACTTCTGTTACCTTTATTTATTACTCCAAAGGGTGATGTTGCTATTAATTTCCCGAGGCTATCACATATTTCCACTTTTCATTTAGGTAATCCTTACTTTCCCTAAAAAATATTGTTATTTATTTGAAAGAGATTGTAAGTCACTTGTATTTAAATTAATTGTAAATTGTTTGATTGTTTGTCAGTGATGAACATTGTTACATTTAAAATAATATATTATATTATGGTACGAATTAAATAAATTTATTTATATATTAAAATATAGATAAATAATGGGTTGAAATGTGTAAGTGTGCATATATTTGGATATAGTCATTAAGTGAAAAATAGGCAATGATTGAATTTCATAATAAACAATTTAAGACCAAAAATATGATAAAAAGTAATTAAATTAAGGGGAATGTGATCGTTAAGAAAATTGGTAGTACAATGCTATCGTGGGATAACAATAACCCGATAGGTTCAAAGGGTATAAAGTGTGAGGTTTGGATAAATTGGTATCACCAAATTTAGAATAAGGGTGAAAACTAAAAATTAATTAATTCAAATATTAAAAGATAAATAAAATAATGACATGCTATATCCAAACATAAACACACAAACAAACATATCATTTACCGAAATTCAGTGATGTTTCTAAATAGAAAATAAACAAATACCCATAACTAATAAAATAAAAAAAAGTACTCACCATATAGAGGAGGAAATTATTAAAAACGACTATCATGAAAAGAGAGGCAAAGAAACACACACATCTTAGCTTCCATTGAACATTTATTTAAAAAACAATACTTGCAATATATTTAATGAAAAAATATCTTTGATATAATTTTTAACATTAGGAATTCCTTTAATAAAAATGGGTGACAAGAGAATTAAAAGAAAACTGCGTCAAGCATAAAAATAAAATATAAGAGAACGAGAAATTTTACTGTTGGTAGAAAGAAAGCTTGAATTTGAGAGAGTCTTTAATGTTGAAGGTATAAAATGTAGATATTTAATTTACAGATATTGATTATGGTTATCGATTTATTTAAAATAAAGGTTAAGAAAAAAAGGATGTACAAAAAAAAGATCCCTTCGATACCGACCAAGGTCCGCATCTCGGAGAAAGAACAGAGGTGTCACCAAGCAAGAATGCACGAGAGAGAGAATGTGCTAAAGTATCTGAAAAAATTCGTTAACTGGTTTAGAACCAGAAAAGTGAAAGCCAATTAAATTTAAGCAAAGGAGGGTTTGAAAGTCAAAGGAACAAGATTGGTTAAGTTAGCCCCCCTTAAAAATATAAAAAGAAATAAGGGAATAGAGGGGTATCTCTCCCCACAGGAAGTGCAATGACTGCATTGACCATGGAGGAAGGTCAAACTGAAAGTTGAAATAAATTTAAACTGCTATATAAAAAAAAGGAATTAATGGTTTAAGAAAATTAAAGGATTAGATATAAATTAAGATATATGAAATTTTTATGTTACATTACGTGTAAATGTGACAAGCATTTTATTTTTAAGTTATGTAAAATGACAATAAATTTGCAATAATCTTTTTTTTTTTTTTTTTTTTTTTTTTTTTTTTTTTTTTTTCAATATTTGATATAGTCCCAGAGTACTGATGTTTAAGAAAATGTTAAAAACTACTTTCTTAAAATTAAAACTTCCTTCATATTATATGAATGTTTTTTTATTTGTTAATGCCAAATTATTTTTTTTAAACATTTTTTAATATGTTGAATTATTTTTATTCACTTCAGTTTATAATTAGAAAAATATATGTTGGAATAGTAGAGAAAAATCCTTTTTCTTATAATTAAAACTCATAGTTTTTAAACGCAAAAAAACATTGATTATGTTGGTATGATTATCAATACTATATGACCATTACTGATCATTTAATTAGATTGTATGAAGCTATCCCATCTGAGAAGAAGATGGCTGTAAGAATGTGTAAAGCTCTTATGAATGTTCCTATATCTCAATTTGGTTCTCCTGTTACAATAACTACAGATCAAGAACAAAATTTAGAGACAAACTTATTTCATGAACTTAATAATATGCTTGGTTAATACATAATACTAGCTATCATTAAATGTCACCAAAAAATATTTGAGTCTTTTCATTATTACTTATGTGCTATCATGGCTAATAACACACATCAGTGGTCAGACATTTTGCCTAGAGTGTTACTTTGCATATGTTCAGTTATTAAGACTGACACAAATGCTTCATCTGATATTTTTGACTATGTGAATGATGCATCATTGCTGACAGACAAAAATATTTCATAGCTTAAATATCTGATGAACAATCTCAGTCCTATTTCAGCATGGAAAGCAAGTGTCATAAGTACTATAGACTTCACCATACACTGAATCGCACCTGGTAATAGAAAGATAGGGAGTCTATTCCTAGATCTCACAAAAAATGAGAACTAGGAATAAAAAGAAATTATCTTTTGTTTCCTTTTACAAAGTACATACTCTTGTATAAAATGATATTCCATCACCCTTAATAGTGAGAATTCTAATTATAGGTTCGAGTTTTGTTCTACTGAAATCATTTGACACTGCTTTTCAGCTACTGACCTTGACTTCTAAGAATCATTCTACCTTATGAAAAATTCTAATAATTTAGTTAATCATCTTTCTAGTGTCCCATTTTGTCTAATGTTTAGAAATCTATTTTGATTCAATTTCTACATTTTGTGCACCTGGAATTTTCACCCTACTCCACTCAATACCTGTTTCCTTTCACCTTTTTTTTATTATCATGTTTAAGCTTGTTCCTCTTCCCCTATTGTCAGGGCTGGAATTCTAAAAAACAAAATTAAATTACAAATTTTTTCTAAATTTAAGTACACTGATTTCGGGAAGTCATAACTACAAGTAACTGGATATCTAATTCATCCAGAATTTACTTTCTACATACATATATGAAATTATATTTTATTATAAAATTATATTATTTATTATAAAATTATACTATATTACAGATTGCTTACAAACAAATTTAGTAAATAAATTTAAAAATCTAATACTTACATAGTGCAAAATGCATAGATTCTCAGCTACTTGAAAGATGAAAATATTAAAACTAAAATTAACCTAACAGCCTTGTTAATGAAGAGGAAAGGTATGATTCAAAAAAAAATTCTTCCTAAAGATATTTACAACTCTAGCAGCAGAGGCGCAGAATATTATAGGATTTTTTATAAAGAAAAATATAAGACACTCTTTTAAGTGACTGGTTATAGTTCAAGTTATCCAAGTTTAACAAATATTAACATACAATTTTATGTCATTTTGGTAAGTAACTCTATTTACAACCTATGAACCAAAAAAAAAACCTTTTTGATATGTTATAATATGAGTAATATTCAAATTTGAAAGAAAAAGTATTTTTACTGCATTTATATTACATAAAAAACCAGACTTTTGCTGAAAAGATGTTGAAGTAGTAGTTTCAAAATTTTAAATTTCGAACACAAACAAGACAAGCTATAGGCACAAAACAGTTATTTATGAATATTTTTTATCAGAATGATATACAGATATTGAAAAAAGAATATGATTTCACCAAAATAAGTAATACATGGAGATATATATATATAAACTTGGTTACTTTAAACTCAGTGAAAAAAAATTCAAATTTAAAAATAATTATTCTAAGTCACATATTTATCACTATCTTTTTCTTTATATTAACTTTTATTATTTGAAACAGTATATTAAGAAAAATGAGCTTTCAAGCCACAGGTCCTTGGTTCTATGCTCAGGCCAGGTAAGGCTGACTCTGCCTTTCATCCTTTCTCTGGGTCGAAAAATCAGTACCAAGCATGCACTGGGGGTTCTGCTTTCAGCTGACCACCCAATCGAAACATCTGCTCCTACACCCCAGAGCCCAACGTCAAGAAAACTGAAATGGGCACAGTTGGCCTTTACCTTCTAAAGCTGTCACGCCACTAAGTTTATTTTTATATTAAGAAAAATATGAAAACACTGCCTTTTCTTTTAAATATAGGATGGGATATAACTTCAAAACTGAAATTAGAAACTTGAATGACATTTTCTTTTTATCGCAGAAATTACCTGGTGAACAGTGTTTTTGATACAATAATTATGCATTCATTTGCCACGTCAACCATACTTTAATGTCCTTCATATCACATTTCGATATGGACTGCTTTAATTTTTCATTTGCTTCTCCTGGCAAACAATGTGCCACACTCTCTTCTTAAACTAAACAATTTTCATACTTAGTCAGCTCAACCAACTTTACTACTTCATCTTTTTTTGGGGGGGGGAGGCATTTTCTCTTTGTTCCTCTTCCAAATTTTGCTTCTTTCAAGCTTCCAAGTTAGCTATTTGTTTTATTTCTTCCCAATGTGCAGCACATGCACTGTGTGATTTTTTAACACTATGAATAAGATCTTTTAATTATTGAATATCCTTGATAGTTTTATGTCAATAATATATTCTTTAACATGCCTTAAAGAGTGCTAACCGATTTCTGAAATAGAAGCTTTGTTTGCTGGGATAATTGTGTTGTTAATAGAAAAATCACACTCTGGAACTGTATTTCCGTGTGATAAAAGTGAAGCAAGATTTGGCAAAACAAACTAAGATTTGGATATTTTTGAGTACTGGCAGCAACTTTAATTTTGAAGACATCATTCCAATATTTACATATATCTTGATCATCAACATAAGTATTTGTAAATTTATCGCAAACGTTCATTCACAATTCTGCATTAATTGCATCATAAATGTAGTTAGTTTTGGGTATCTTAATTAAGTGTTGCACTAAGCAACTTACTGCAAGTTTTAAAAACAATTTATCATGCAATGCAGGGTGAATACATTGCAAATCTCTTAATATAACATTTGAAATGGGAACTTTATTTCGCAAATATTTGCAAGTTTCCATGTAGCAACTTCTCACAATAAGAATACATAATATTTCTTACAAGTTCATTTAATTTGAAATATAGCACATGGACTAAAGGTGCATGTTTTTGCAATAACAGTGAATAAGGCAGAAAACATAAAGCAAAAAAGCTAGTGAAGTGTAAATATATGAAAGTCATAGGATCTTTTAAAAATGTATGGATATTACGATATCTTTCCCCTAGTTTTTAATCATCATTGCTCTTAACAAGATTTTCTAAAGGTTATTCTTTCAGTGCTGGATATTGCTCAATAAATCTCTCACAAGCAGGTGCTAAAGTTAGCCATCTACTGCTCATATGTTTTAAAATTCTATTGTCAGCTTCATTACCAAATAAAACATCAACTTGAATATTATGAAAATCCTTTACTGGCAGCAGACATTCTCCAACAAAAAAAACAACAAAAAAAAACACAATCAAACTTTCTATATCTGAATCTAATTTACTCAATCTTTTTTTAATAACTTACTCATTATTCATAATATGTAAAGGACAGGTTCCTATATCAATCAAATTATTTTGATTCAAAGAATCTAAATGACAGTTAAATTTTTTCAAAAATGATAAATTAACACTTGGGCCATCTAATGAACATGGTAAGCATTTATCAATTCTCAAATCATACCTATCACTGAAATTCATAACAATATCAGTTATCTTTACTGCTTCTAAATGATCCCCAAATTCTGAATCACAATATGATGTAATAATTATTTCAAATTTCTCAGTCTAATGTGAAATATGATTATCCAGCTGTTTCATTAGATTGTTTAGTTGTGGTTTTGTCAAAATGTAGAGTAAAAAACGACTAACCGATAGATAGGAACATTTTTTTCTTCTGAAATATGGTGCAAGTCCAAATTTTGCTAGGTACTGTGCTTTGTTTCTGAAATCATAACATTTTTTGCAATTGTTGAATCATCAAATGATTTGGCACAAATCTCTACTAAGCCCCCCAAATTTTAAAATGGGTAATTGCGTGCCTCATTAATAAAATTTCAGATTTTACCACTTTCTCTTTTATATTTGATGGTACCCACATTCTTCCTTTCGATTTTCATGGTAATTTTAAGATTGAAGAACTTCAGTCGAATGTCAGTTGATTTAATTTACTTTTCATCAACTTCTTATGCTTGTCCCCACTCGCATATGAGTTCAATTGGTAAAAACCCATGCTTGCAACGCTTACCAATCTGTTGCAAATGACACAAAACGCCAAATAATCATCACATTGTTTGCACCAACTACTAATTTCGTCTCCGTTTTCATCTATTTTTCCCATCAAAAATCCAAGATTTATTAAATTTGGTTTTCTGTCTCATTGAGAGAAAAAATCTAATCCATCTTAAAAATCTAATATAAAATTCCCATAATTCAACAAACAGCGATATGTGCACCTATTCTACAACACAATTTAAAATGAACACGAGATACAATTACCCCAACCCTTGCTTTTTCTCCTCACTACATCTACGGCCAGCAATTCAGGGAAATTGGTTCTGCTTCTCTTTTTGTATTATGCTATGAGGAGGAGAAGAGGAAATTTCATCTTTTTCTCTCTCAGGAAGAGCTTCTGTCGCCAACAATGGGAACAAACTAATACCATATTTGGCACGTTATGAAGATTTGGCACTTATTTATTTTCTCTAATGAATATGTCAATATTGTTTCTATAATAGAGAACACCCACACAAATTAAAAAGTTTCTTTTCTCTCTAAATTCTCATCCCCATCAGAGATGCAACCAATAGCATAACGAATATCACTCAACTCAATTTTGTCTAATGAAAAAATAAAAGCTGCTATTTTCAAATTATATACTTTATAACAATTCTATGTTTTTCACAACACCTGATTTCCATAGCATCATTTGATCAGTTTACATTTACCATATAATGTTTATGTTTGACACAATATAGCTGATTTTAGTTTTAGTGCCATTTGACTTTATATTCAATCAAACATCAGTGAAGCTTAGTTTTTGCCCTACTAGTATCATTCATTTTTTTAATCAATATTTTGCATATTTACTCGTTTTATTGTTGAGATATTTGGGCAAGTTTGTGCAGACATTCTCTTGAGAAGAGAAAACCAGCTAATTTTGATTGAAAGCGACTAGTGTTTATCCTAATTTGAGTTTTATTATTGACAGATAAAGTATTAAAATTAAACTTGAATTTTAGTTGAGCAGTTGCATAGATGGAAATTTTAGGTGAAATGTTTGTGAAAAATGTATTGATAAAGCATTTTTTTTTTTACTAAAGAGCTTTGTCGTACCCCATTGATATTTCCTTCTATTTAAAAACTATTTATGTCAAGCTTAATTTATAACGTCAAGTGTTTTCTAATATTATTCACCTTAATATCTTCTTTATAGCTTTTTAATTTTATAATAATAGCCTTAATAGCCTTTTTTTTACTAATCACCTGTATTTTAAATTACATTATAGAAATAGGAGTGTTTTCTAATGTTTCTTCATGCTGCTTGTTGGAGAATGAATACTGCTTTAATAGGATGTTGAATTATTTGTTAAACAAAAATGAATTTGCTTTATGAACTGATGAGAATTTTCTTTTTAAGATGTGGTAGATCTTAATAAATAGAAATCTTTTTGTTAACATGCATGAATCTCCTTTTGATTGATGAAATTAGAATGTATGAAATTTTAGTGATTTAGAAAAAATTCTTATTTTTATTGTTGACAATAACACATGATTCATTACATTTAATGTCTTAGGTACTGAATTTGATTGTAATATTATGTTATTGATAATTTATATAATATAGTTTTATTTATATATTATAATTTATATTAAATGTTTTTTTATGAAAAAGTTCTATTTACTATGAATTTTAAATTTTCATGAGTAAAAATTTTTATTTTAATTGTACCACTCACTTTCTCAAATTTTATGAATCTGTAGAACTTTCAATGTTGAGAACGAAAATCTTATTTGGTATACAAGTATTAAATTTGTAAAAAAATTCTAATATCAACCTTAATTAATAGCAGATATTGCATAAGTTTGTTCTATTATCTTAAACTCTCATTAACTAATACAACTGTGATTAAATCTCTAATTTGTCCTCTGTAGTTATCTTTTTTATAAAATATACAATCCTAAAACTCAGTTAGAAAAACATTTTTTTAGACAACCTTCTGTTCTGCTACCCCTTAATTTGAAAATTATATTAAAAATTTAATACATTGATATATTTTAAAAAGTTGAGCAATAAATATACTATTTCATAACAATAATGCTTAGTATATAATTGTAAGAAGTTTGAAAATGTAAATCACTTATTATGTTGTATTAACTATATTATATAATGAGCAAATTATTACTAACCCTAATCCACGCACATCCTGAGAAATAATTTTTACTAGCCAAAAATAATGGCAGACCTAAGCTATTTTTGACTTATAAAAATTTCATGTGTCATGATTACTGTAATTTTCCTTTAGTGATGGTTAAACAATTTGCAGGTTTCCCAACAGTGCCATAAATGAAACTCACTTATTGTTTGCTGTAGCCATGATGTTTTGCAAGAATTTAAATGTAGCCTCAGGTCCCACCCAAGTGTGTGCAGAAGCTTATTCAAAATGTGATTTCATGTTGCTCCTTTATAGCAAGTAAAGTTAAAGTTTTTTATTGTTGAAACAAATAAAAAGATATTGATAAAAATATGTTTTGAGTTTTTAAATTAATTACAAGCAATTTATTTTCTTTATTTTAGCTCTCTTCTGTGATTTATATATACCTGATAATGCAATATTTTATATCCTTTAGTTTAAGTGCTTTATTCATTATAGTAAAAAGCATTCATTTATATGTAATTTTTATATTTAAGCTATTCTATGTACATTGCTTTTTCTTTCAATTACAAAACAAACTATTTTCTCCCTTCTTTTTGCTGTTAGATTTTAGGTTCTCCTGTTAATACAAATTAGGAACATTACTCAACCTATTTCATATTAACTAAAGATAACATTGGTGCCTTTTAAATTATCTAGATATGGTTGTAATGATGCTTGTAATTAACTGTAAATAAACATGTAAAATAGGCAGGGCCGTCTTAATAGCATGCAGGGCCCCCGGGCACAAAAATATTTTAGACCCCTATAACCTATCATAATGTTTCAAAACGAACTAAAAAACTTCACATATATAAAATAAATCATTTGTAAGATATGATGCAATAATTTTAACAAATTTAAACACATTTTGATTACCCCCCATAACTCAAAAAAAGCATTTTTAAACTATATATAATTTTTAAAACAATTGAGATGCTAACCAGGTGTAATCCTCACATAATAAAATAATTTTCAAAATCATGGAAGTTAATTGTCAAGTTAATTAAGTCATGGTACTGAAAATAGGGTATAAATTATAATAATAAGTGATAATGATTTTTCACAAGTAAAATTTTACTGTTACATGTCTTCAATATAATGTAAATAATTCTAAAATAATTTTGTATGCAATTTGCATGGTGGTATAATATATTAATATTTTAACTTAAATATATATTTTTATAGTAATGTGTAGTAGGCAAAATAAAATATGGGCCACCCTGAATAACTTTTTTTCTTATGATCAGATCTTCACATTCTAGGACTCAACCTTAATGATTAATTACTGCCGACAATATTTTAAATTAAGAAATCAGACACAAAAATGTACTTTCTCTGAATAAAAATACTTTTTTTATTTTTTTTTTTTTTGTTGACGGATTTGAACTTCTGACCCCAAAATATGGGAGATAGCCACAATATGGGAAATATGGTGTCAATAGTAAGAATAGAGTGGTCCAAACTTTGAACCCCTTAATATTAATTTTACTTTTTGCATATTTCAACATATCTCAAGAACGTTTTAATCAAATTGAAAAATTTTTGCATACAATTATAAAATCTGTTTATCTGAAGATATTCTCATGCAGAAAATAACCTTTAGTAAATATTTATTATTTTATTTAATTGAAGTCAAAAAACTTATGAATTGCAAGGAATGCATTTTTTACATCATTTTAAAGAATTTAATTTAGATGAAAAAAATACAAAAATTGACCGAATTTGGTCAAAAAGTTCCTGAGAAATTGAATTTTGAAAGAGTAATATTTTTAGATTTTACGTATGTTTTGTGCCTGATTTTGTAACTTAAAATATTTTCTGCACTAATTAGTTAGCATATTTGAGGTTACCCCTTCGAATTTTTAAGATTGAGTCCTAGAATGTGAAGATCTGATTATTTGATCAAAAGTAATGCAGGGTTTGTCTTTTTTTTTATTTTGCCCACTGTACATTATTCTGATTTAACAATAATTTTCAAAAATCTATTCTTTTATGCATTCATAACAACTGTATCATTATGATAAGCAATTTTGTCCTTTTTTTAGAATGAAAGATTTTTGCATTAATATTCCTTTGCAAGAATTTTCTCATCATTGAAAAAGAGAGTTCTGATTACATTAGAAGAGGTTTAAAAAAAAAACACTCTTTTGAAGAACTGATGCTATGAAATCAAAATCATGCTAATTTGAGTTCTTTATTAAAAGAACTGATTTTTTTCTGAAGTTAGAACTTTTAATTTAGTTTATGATCAATATGAAAATTAGAACAAAATTTATTAAGTCTTCATGCCTGTGTACAAGCTGTTGTAATGTGTCATAAAACTAATGTAATAATGTCTTGGTAAATTTATTTATTTTTGAAATTTTATAACTAATTAAACTAATTGTAATAATTGTGTGTTAACTAATTGTAATTTAAAATTTTTCATTTTTCTTAAATTCATCAGCCAAATAATACTTTTTTTTATCTTCATTAATATTGTTCATTGAATTTCTTTTTCTTTTTTTTTCATTTAGTCAAAAAAAACTTTATTTATTTATTTATTTATTCATTTTTCGCTGGTAATAAGGAAATTTCATGCAATTTTCATAACAGTATGAGATCTGAGAGGAACTCTTTTGCATGTATGTAATAATATGATGTGAAATTTGTTTAGTAAATGACATAAATGATAGAAACTACATTATGTAGGTAATAGTTTTATTTTGGCTTTTCTATGTATAATTAATCTGTTCAAAAATTTGCAAATTACAAGTTTTTAAATAGATCCCAGGTATATAACTAATCTATTCTAAGTACATTATATAAACAAATTTACACTAGTGATTACTAGTTGGATTTTAATCTTGATTTATGCATGAAAAACTTGAAGACGCACATTATATCTTTAGTTATTCAGGGGTCTGTCCAGGCCAAATTTACTACCGTTTAGCAGTACCTACACAAATTCAACTTTTGGAAAAACAGTAGTTTCACATAATTCTTCTTAAAATTTTATATATGTATGCCGTAAGAAACAATAAATTCATATTTTTGTGGTGATTTTTTAATATAATATTTAATTTTCACAAAATAAGTACCTCTCAGAAAAACCTAGACAGACCCCTGTTATTAAAAGATTTTGCAAACACATAATTTTGAGAAACAAAATTATGAGATAAGTGTAATTCAAAAAAATCCTTTGTACATGGGAATGCTCATGTTTTATCCTTTTCTATATGGTTCAAAGAGATGTCAAGAAATAAAAATCTATGTGTTTTATAAGGAATTCTATTTTTATATGTGTTTTGCTTTAAATTTGTACTTTTCTGTTGCTTAAAAATCCTCTCCCCTGGTAACATTAATTTATAATGTTATATGTCTGCTAAATTATTATGTTATTTAAAAATTAACATTATATATGTGTTAATTTACAATATTATTTAAAACTTTAGATTATTTCCTATTCTAGATATTACTACATGTCTGAATATTTATACTCCATTCCACCTTAAGTTGGCACTGCAGGGAAGGGTAGGATATGTAATACTCCGCCTTTGAAAAGTAGTTCTTCTCTATTTTGGAATTAATTGCAGCTTAAATGCGCGTTCAAATATAAATTAATGTTGTATAATAAGAAAAGTTTATCTTGAAACATACATTCGAAGTTTTTCATGTTTAAATGTATTTAACTTATAAATACCTTCTCAGTAAAGCGAATGTACAAAGAAGAAGGAGGTGTTTTAGTTTGGCGCTGGATCAGTTTTCAAGGCCAAGGAATTGGCGCGTTGGCTAAGTTTTTACACTGGTCAGCCAGTTTTCGCTTTCTTTCACTCGCATCGCTTAATTGTTCTTTTGTTTTGTTTTTTATTAGTTATAAACAGTTAATTTGTTGTTTTTAATTGGTTAGTTATTGTTAGCTCGTTTTTTATAGTTATTATTTTTCTTGCATTAATTGTTAATTTGTTGTTTTTTACTAGTTATTTAATGTTAGCTCGTTTTTTATAGTTATAAATTTATTTTTTTTGCATTAATTGTTATTTTTTTTTGTGATTCCTTGTTAAAATTTTTTCTTCTTCTTTTGTTGCTAATTACTAAATGTTAGCATGTTTTTTTGTTAGTTTGTATTATTTTGTTACTTTTTGCTCTGAATGCATAGTAACCATTTTGAAACAAATGCATGGTTGAAATAGAGAATTTAAAGATACTTTAACTTTTAAAACAAAGTTTCAATTATCAAACCATAATTTTTTTAAATTAATTATTTAATTATTATTTATTTATATAATTAATTATTATAATTTAATTATTATTAAATAATTCAATTATTATTTTTTTACGACAAAAGTTAAAATTGTTTTTGCTTTATTCAATCTCCTTAAAGATTCAAATTTTGTGTCTTTTGCGCCATGTGTAGCCCTGAAGTATAATTCGCTTTTTATAGGAGCTTTTTGATAATGTGATGGCGGAAATTTAAGATTTTTAGTTTTGTTTAATTAAAGGGATTTTTAAATATTATCTGAAATACAAATTGAAATAATTTCAAAAAAAGATACAAAATGTGAATAATACTTTTTTTTTAAACATCGAAAGGTCAATTTAAACCAGTCAATATTTTAATTATTATTTTTGAAATACAAAGCCAAAAAAGCTGAGAAATTCTTTTTCTTATGTAGAAAATATTAAGATATTTCAGCATCTGACAAAATATTTCCAGACTAATTCTACTATACTTAAATAACTAATTATACGGATTTATCTCTTAAGCCACCATTCACCCGCAATCCTGAAAAGCAACCGAAGATTCTGATATTTTCAAATATGTATTTTCTTTTAAAAAAATGCGCCTAACCACCCAAGTAGAATTTCTCTTGATAAGAAATTGTGGATTGAATTCAATTCAGGACGACCCCACAAAAAGTTTACAGAAGGAACTGTTAAAATATTAAATGAATAACATGATAACCACCAGGAAAGGTCAATGAGCTCCTGTTGAGTCTAAGATGGTGGGATATGGCAGCTGAAAATATGGGGGGGGGGTGTACATGCAGTACGCCCTTCCTATGTGGATAATACTCAAAATCCAAGTTCTTTTGTCTCTAAGAAGCAAATATATTTCAGAAAAAAATTATTTTTCTATTAAAAAAAAAAAAAAAAAATTCTGAAATTTTTTTTTTGAATATATATATATATATATATATATATATATATAAATATATATATATATATATATATATATATACATAAAAGACCAGTAAATATTAAAAAGCATAGGTATGATATTTTTCATGATCAATGATCCCCTGCCTATGCTTTTCTTGCCTATGCTACCTATGCCTGCCTTGGCTTTTTCTTCCCCCACAAAACACCAATGTGGGCTATATGCTACAAAAAGTAAGCATATAAAAATAAATATTTAAAACGTATTTATGACATCTATGCATTTCCTTTTTTTACTTAGATTTTAGCAAAAAAAAAAAAAAAAAAAAAAAAAAACTTTTCAAATATATATTTTTTTCAATTGTTTACAATTAGTTTAGTTTAGTTAAAAAAATCTTAATAAGAAATTCTGCTTTTTAAATACTAATTAAGAAATTAGCTTACAACTAGTATCTAAAATAATAATTATTAGAAATGCTCTAAAAAATCGTGTTCTTTTCTGTATTCTGTTCAAAATTTTAGTACGATTCTCGGTTTTAAAAAAAAAAAAACATCGGCGTTTTGCTTTCTTAAGCGCCAATACTGGCCACTTTCTCTCCTTTTTTTGTTACCTCATCCCTCAACCGACTTAAAGAGTAACCCAGTTTCCATGACAACGTCTGTAATCCGGTCTGCCTACCCTTTTCTCCAGTGCCAACTTAAGGTGGAATGAAGTATAATTAAGGCACAATGTTTTACTTGTCGTTATATGGTTAGAATAAATCTTGGCAGGAATTTATTTAGCTTTCAGGCAAAACCTTTTGAGTCTTATAAATTTCTACTATTATAAACAAAACATTGTTTAGTGTACTACTTTAATTGAATTAAAATGAACTAAATTACTAATAAAATTAAAAGATAACATTTAGTATCTGTCATGCTTTCTTTGTAGTAGAAGACAGTTATACCTGTGTATTGCATATCATTTTTAATTTCAAATGTCTCAAAAGTTTTTAAAACTACCAAATCATAATATATTTGAGGTTTAAAAGTAACATGATTAGTATATAAAATTCTAACTTTAGAATTTTAAGACTAATTGATTCTGAACAAGAATAGTGCCACCATTATCTACAGATGCTTTTTGGAATTCATGGCTCTTACCCCTAGCTGCTAATGAGTTATTTTTATTAAGATTTTATTAATCTGTCAGTTTTCATAGTGTTTCTTTTTATTTGTATGTTTTTTTAATTAAAGAAATTGAACAGCTCTCAGTTCATTTCGATATTCATTTCAAAATTAAGTGGAGAAAAAAACTCAAAAATCAATAAAAAGTACTGAAGAATCTGAGAGATTGGAAATAGACATCTCTGAAACAGTTGCTCTTAATGAATTAAAAGTTAGAGAGTTTTAATTCATTTATTTTATAATTAAAATAAATCAATGTGGCCAAAAACCAGGAGAGTCAAAGATAAATGAAAAAATGTTCTCAATCAAGAAAAAGTTTGAGGAGCAAAAATCAGGAAAATGACTAATTGTTGGGTGGGGTAATTAGTAAACGTTTTTTTTTTTTTTTTTTTTTTTTTTTTTATATTCGATTTTGCTTCAGTTTGTATCAATTTTTGAAAATATATTTAAAAAAGATCATTTAATATTCAATACTTAATATTGCTCTTTCAATATTGTTCTTTCGACAATCACTTTTGTTGATGAAAGGACTGTATCCTTCAGAATGTATAAATTAATAAAACATATAAATAATCTGATAATTATGTATTTATGTTTATAAATGAGTGCAAAAATGAATAAATTTCTGCCATATATTGACAAATTGTAGTTGCACAAATACTGTAGATAAATATCTTCTGTAAGAGTATAAAAATTGGCAATTATATACATTCTTTGTATAAAAAGAAGTACAGATGGTAAGGAAAAAAAACTTGCTAATGCTTCAAATAAAATTATTGAAAGTACAATGCCAAATGTCATTTTAGCTTTCATTTAGCACTTAGGGCACATTCCACGTAAAAAAAATAAGAAGAAGAAAATCTTCTCTAGTTTTATGTATGGTATAAATTTATATAATTAATAATAACAATTATAATTCTGAGTCTACCACTTTTACTAGAAAGCAGTTTAAAAATCTAATATCCATTTGAATAAACATCAGCGAATCAGATATCAAATTTTGTATTATTAATGTCTTAAATTTAAAATTAGCACTTTTCAAGAGGCTTATGAGTTATTTAAACTTCCATAGATAGAAATTTATATTAATCTCAAAATAAATTAATTGAAGATAAATGTAGGAAAAGCGCCCATCAAAACTTAACTTGAATTAATAAACTTTTTTTTTTTGTCAAATTATGTAACAAGCCTTTCTAAGGCCATGGTAGGTATACTTACCACCAATTTTAAAAGTTCATGATAGACTTTTTTACCACTTTTAATTTTGGTTTCCATCTGTTAATAACTTCAGCTTTGATGAATTGCGTTTGAATAAAATTGGTGCCTTAGCTTATTAGATAAAATTAATTTTATCCAATAAGCTATAACCTTTACTTGAAATAAATGGCACATTTAAGGGTTAAAATAAATTTTAATTGTATTTTGCACATTAACTCACAAATTTCAATACTGAAGATGCCCATATATAAAAGTATTATATAATACTGTAAAAAGTGCTTCCATTATAAAAGTGGTTATATGTTTACATTTAAACTGAGTGAACACTTTAAATTTTAAAACAAGAATGTGCACAATTCTTTATATGTATAAAAGTTTTTATTATAAATATTTTATGGTGAATTTTTACACATTGGTTGACCAATTTTCGCAATAAATAACGTGGAAAATATTGCCAGCATTTTTTTTTTTTTTTTTTTGGGTGACAATTACTTCACTGTACAAAATAATAAGTTTATGCAACAAATTACTTAAAAGCAGCATGCTTCCCGAGTTGATGCTATCAATGCCAAATATTGGCAACATTTTATTTTTTAAGCCAATATTTCATTTATCTTTCTGGCCTTTTTAATAATCAGAATGTTATGAAATTTGGTTCCGAGGGTTATTTTTCCACACTAAATCGAATGCAATAAAAAATTATGTTTCTTCAGAAAAATAGTGTTTTTCATCAAAATAGCATATTCTGCCTTGATTTTAGACAACTGTTACATATAATTTAAGAGATTTCCTTGAGTTATTGTCATAGCACTTTACGGAATGAAAATCCGTTCAAAAGTTATGAAGGTGATTTTTTTTATTGTACATAGCTTATCTTACAAATAAGTTGGATTGGGAATTTTAAAGAGTGGGAAGAATAATTGGTGGATATCTAAATTTTGCTGCATATTCACTTCTTTGTATTGCTCTGTTGTAAAGTGACCACTTAAAAGTTTTTTTTTTTTTTCTTTTTTTAAAAAAGAAAAATTACATCATAAAACCTAACTTCTTATGCATGTGCAATAAAAAAACAGTGAAACCAAGCAAATTTTCAAGAACCAAATTTAATTTTTAAAATTAAAGAGACTTAAAATCTTTGTACCCTGACCACCTGTATATCTTTTACTAACATGTTAAATTTGTCTAGGATTGTTATTAAATAAAGTTCTAATTCTTTCATAGAGAATATTTGAAAGGGAATTTTTCTGAAAATTTTCTATATTATGTATGAAAATTTTTTCTAAGTTAGTGAAATATTTAAATTACCTAAACTCTCTTGTAAGTTGGCCAAATGGGACACTATTGTAGGTTTTTGTAACAAAAATATAAATAAATTAAATACTGCAATAATGTTCCCTTACTGCATATAATTTTTTGTTTATTGTTATTTTAAGAAATTATTTACTAAGGATAACTGATATGCTTAGCTTACAAAATATGCATACCTGCTTTTCTTCTAAAAAGTTTAATGTTAAAATTAAGTAACAAGTTACGATTCATTCTATAATTTACCTCAATTCTTAAGATGTATGGATGTTTTGCTGAATAAAATTTTGAAGAAATTTTTTAAAAAAAATTATTTTATTTGGATTGGTAATATATAAGAAATATTCAAATAATATGGTATATCTAAAAATAACATGATTTTAGAAATGATTAGAAAAACACTGACTCAGAAAAACACTGAAAAGTTGACCACCTGCATAAGTTGAACATTAAAGTAAAAATTCACCAAACCTTAAAATGGTCACGTTGCCAGTTTTTCCTCTGTTTTGTATGAGGTATTCCGTGAAAACTTTTTTATTTTAATGAATAGATTATGTTTATTTCTTCTACAATTCTGTGTCAAAATATTATTTATATTTTTTTCATGCATTTTTAAATTTTGGTATTGTAGTTTCCTTACAAGAAGAAATTAGGAAATAAAAATTTTCATACATTATAATTGTTCCCATTGTAATTGCGCCTTTGTCTAACTCATTAACACACTTTGTCTAACTTTGTCTTTGTCATTAGAATTTTTCAAATTCTCTTTTTTATAATAATTTATTTCTGTACTTCTAGAACATCAAATTTTAAAAAAAACTCATATTTATCCTGAATAATTGCAATTTTTAATGTAAACTAATATTTTTTAGAAATTTCTGTTTGTGTTTGCTTTATTGTAAAATTGATAATGATACATTTTTAAATGTTTCCATTAAGACTGAAATTAGTTAAAAGATTAAGCAAAAAATATCACAACTGTGCTAATAATTTAATACTTTTGTAATGTTCTTCTTGTCACTGTTTTGTATATTATCCTTCAAGCTAACTGTAGATTTATATTCCAAAATATTGTCAATGCGTCAAATTGTACACTTGTATGTTTAAAAAATATAAATATTTCCAAATTAAAATATGAGAAAATGTAAGTAACATAAATTTTTTGTCATAATTAACATAACATCATACATAACACATTTTTTGTCATAATTAATATAACATCATACATAACACATCTTTTGTCATAATTAACATTTGTCTTATTTAACATAAATTATCATATCAAGGGAACACTCTAAAAATTTATGGAAAAAAAAGCTTTATCTGTTCAAAAACATTGCAGTTTCAAAAAATCACTATAGGAAAAAAACAAATTAATTTTCTATTAATCAATTATATATTAGAAAATGTATTAGGTTAGTCTCTATTTACAGGGCTGCCAGCTTTCTGCTCTTTGTGAGCAAATTTTTTCTAGTGGTAGCAAATTTCACCTTTTAATGGGTGATTCTTTGTTTAGTAATTTGATTTAAAATTATTTTCCACACCACTATATTTTATTTTATATCCATCGTCGAACAGCCGACCCAATTTTGGGTTTACGACTACTAATCTTCAACTCCGTACCCTTGTAATTTTGAACCAATCCAGAAGACAAGAAAACTCCTGGATCAGTTCCCCCAGAGGTATTGATTTGTTATGGGAACATGGAAGACTTTGCGACTCGACAGATTTAATGTGCATCAGTCACCATTTACTACACGGGGAGTCTTCTGTCAGCGGGGATCAAATTCACGAACTCTTGGACATGGGCCCAGTGCCCTACCAACTAGGCTATCCCGGCCTTCCACACCACTATATGTGATTATTCAAAAATGCATATGAAAAGCCACTTTGATCAGTTCTCTTTTAAAATATTGCCAAAATGCTGAAAGTTTTTTTTATTATTATTGTCTACCATTCTGTAAATAATTCACAAAAGCATTGTAGTTGGCAGCCCTGTATTTATATAAGTGAGGCTTAAAATTCAAGTTTTTTATTTAATATCTAATCAAAAACAAAGTTTTGATATAAATAAGGAAAAAATAGATTGCAAATAATGAATAGTAAGTTCAAATCCATTTTGAAAATCTTCTAAATTTTGATCACAACATCATTGAACTCGTGTGTTTTAAGCGGTAATTTATTTCTTTATTTTCCAAACTTTTGATTTTAAATTAACAAGAAAAACATTGATAGCCTGTATTCAATTTTTACAACTGAAATAATTAAGAGTAAACAAAATACAATGTTTTAAATTTAAGTCAACAAATTTACTTACTCATTTTCATTTTCCATGAAAATAAACAACAAAAACTTACATTATCACTAAATTAAACATAATTTTATAATCTTGATTTATGCGTTGTGTAATAACTGTCGGTAGTGATTATGGAACACCCTGTATATAAACTATATGCAAGGTGGTCCATAATAACCACTCTTAATAGATATTTTCCCACATTGATCCTATGAAAAATTTATAAAACTTATATGTTAAAGACCAAAAAAGATTAAGTTACCCTTCAATATCAGGTAACTAAAACCAGTATTAAGAATTCAACAATTGGCTAATGTTTAAGTGAGACAGGGGATAACAAAAGGCTGAAATAAATGTACCTATATTGTTCAAAACATTAATTAGAAAATAAAAGTGTAATTTTTTTCTTGAGTTTTTTAGTGTTTCAGCCTTTTTAGATTAAAATAATTTACCCGAAAAAGATCAAGGTGTTTAATTTAATGATTGATGTTCAACTAACAAATTCAAATGGGAAAAGTGTCCTCCAATGATTGTTACAGGCTTTTAAACTTACAACTATACTTTTATAAAAAAAAAAGTTTGGAGGCCTTTTATCCATTCAAGAAACAACAATGGACTTAAAAATAGAGAAAAGAGTCAATGAATCAACAATAAAAGTAAAATTCAATAGATGGAAGAAAACTAACAATAGAACTTAAAACAGTCTTGCTAAAATCAGCTTCTGAAATTGTGTAATCATGATTGTAAATTTTTTTTCATACTAAATAGCAAACATGGTTGCGGTTACTTTACACCAAGTAGTGTAAAATAACATGCTAGGTGTTTCTCTACACCAAGAATTATCCTTGCTTTTGGTATTCAGATACGCGAAAAATTTTCACAGTGTCAAAAATATTTCTTAAAATAAAATTTGTTTGCTGATTAAACATGCACACAGGACAGAAAAAATTAATATGAATTCGAACTAGCTTCAGCAAAACCGAAATGAATAGAAGTTAAATATTATTAAATTATTTATTATTATACAATTGGCAGATTTATGTAAATCTACTTATGAGAATATAGATATATTTTCCCTTTAGGATCGAACCTGCAAAATTGGGCAGGTTAGATATTTACCCAATGGATAAAAAGTATATGGGTGATTCTCATGAAATATGACAATTCACTGTCCCTTGCTCCAAGATCTAATGCTAAAAAACTTTTTTTTTTAAAAAATTAATAAATAGCATTGCTGTTAGCATTTTAAAATAACTTTGCACTAGCATTGACTGTTTTGTATAGTTAAAAAATTTAATTGAACTTCAAAATGTCATTTTCCTGGCATGTCCCAAACAATGTTTCCAATAATAACTAGCTTCAAAACTTCCTATAAATTTTTCAATATCTAAATTTTCTTATCTCAACCTGTGTAAGCATTTCTAGAATATACGCAGAGGGTATTATTTACAAAAACTTCGTTTAAATTAATTTTTTCTTTCAATAATTTGTTTGTCCCAAGAAAATCTGTCATTTTCCTGGCTACTTTTATTTTGTGGTTTATAACCAAAACAGATCGAGCCAGCAATCAATATCTTGTGTTAATAGATTGATTAGATACCCCCCTATATGAACATGTCTTGTTGCATGAATAAAGAACCAATTTTCTGGTTCAAAATCTATTTCAAAAAATTTTTCAAGGTGAGTAGGTTTTTGTGTTGTCATTTTCCTGCCTTCTTGAAACCATTAATAACACAAACTACATAGATTTATCGGAGTTATTTTAAGAAATCCTGTTTTTCTACAGAATATAAACGTCTTGGGCCAAAATATTTAATTAAAGTAAAGTTATATGCTATAAAATGGCGAATTTGTCATCCTGGCTGTCATTTTCCTGGCTTATGAATGCCAGGACATTGAAGTGTTACCAGAAATTTTTTTTAACTGCTAATACTGTAAGGAGGGAAAGCAAATATTAACCCAATACCAAGTTTATGCATGATTGTAATATGCTTGGATGTAATCAAAGTTATTTATTTATTTAATGATTGATTATTATCCGCAATTTTATTCTGTACATATCAGCAACAAAAAATTTTTTGATTCTTTCTACAGTGGATAAAAAGAATTAATTTAAGTAATTTATGGTCCATCTAACATAAAGGCTTCAGTTGAGTTACTTACTATTAACTTTAAATGACTGTTTTTAAGCTAATATGTCGTTTTCCTGGCATTCAAGATTTGGTGAATTCCTTTTTTTTTTTCTCCGAGCAAATGTCAATAAACTACGCTGCTGTCTCTAAGATATTAATAAGGGTAACTAAAGAAGTATACAAAAATAAAATTTAGATTACTTTGACGACTTTAAATTTGAAGAAATTGTTTGGTCCGAATTGTCATATTTCGTGAGAATCACCCATATATGTTTTAAAGCATGTTTAAACCAGGGCTGCCAACTTTCTACGCTTTTGGGGAAATTTTTCATCTAGTAGTAGCAAAGTTTATATTTTAAATGTGTTATTCTTTGTTTTGTAAATTTGATTTAAAATTATTTTTTACACCCACTATATGTAAAAAATAAATGTAAATGATTCAGAAGTTTATATAAAACGCCACTTTGTTCTAACTCTCTCATGGTGAAACTTTTAAACCGTTGCCAAAATTAACCATAATACTTAAAAGCTTGCCATTCTATAAAATATTTCGCAAAACCGTGTAAGTTGGCAGCTCTGTATTTATATAAGTGAAACTCAAAATTCAAGTTTGCCCCAAATTTTTTTATTTTATATATACCAAATCAAAACCAAAATTTTGAAATAAATAGGAAAAACCATAGATTACAAATGTATAATAATTTCATTTCGAACATTTTCTAAATACAGCCCACAAAATCATTAAACTCGCATTTTGTAAGCAGTAATTGATTTCTTTATTTCCCTAGCTTTTGATTTTAAATTAACAAAGAAAAATAAATTACCTGGAATTAATTTCTAAAGCTGAAATAATTAAGAGTCTACAAACTCCAATGTTTTTCATTTAAGTCAATAGCTTTAATACCTCATTTGAATTCCTCAATCAAATATATCAATGGGTTTTTATTTCTGAACAAAGACAAATAAACTAAAATGGCTTGATAATCTAAAAGGGAAGTTGAAATTTTACCGACGAAGATAACTTGTCTTACATATAGGATTAGAATTTTGGGTAAATTTTCAAAGAAAAATCATTCTCACAGCTTATATATAAATGGGCTTACATTCGGAAATATAAGGTTTTTGTTTAAAATATTACTTAATGAAGAAATAACCTCGTTAAAATCAAAACTTTTGAAAGTTGGTATGATGGCGTAAATTCTAGGCTTTATTAGTGTTAAAATAAATCAGACCTAGAAACCACTTTATTTTTCTCGCCACTAACACCACGGTGTTTAATATGGTTAGCTATTCATAATATTGATTTAAAATAGCACAATCTTTCCGAATTTTCATTTTATTTGATCGGTTTTGGTAAAGCTAAGCTGTACATTTATCACTGTTATTTATAACGCTGAAGTGATAATTTCATGTATCTTCACTGTTAATTTAAAGTTTGTTCGATCATACTCACATCCTCTCTTTAGTGAGATAATCATTCTGAAACTTGTGACTGATTCTTAATGTCTAATCTTAATTTTTAGGTAAGAATCAGATAAAATGTTTCAGAAAAAGTGAGCATTGGTTATAACTAGTTTATTAAAGGTTATTAAGAAAATAGAAAAAGGATTTATTTTTAAAATTGATTTTTTATGTACAGATTTGCTAACTAGACACAGTTTTAGAAATATATAGGAAAATAATTCAAAAATTCATTCGAGTGATAAGATTGTGAAACTTTTTAAAAAAAATTGCTTGGATAAAGACCAATTTGAAACAAAAATAAATAAATAAAAATTCATTTTCAACCAATTATTTATTTATTTTCTTTTTAAATTTTTTTGGTATTTATTTATTTATTTAATTTTTGAAATTAAAGCTTGCAAAGAAATTTTAAGATTTACTAATAATATATAATTATAGTACATGAAAATGATAATTTAAAATATTTTAGGAAGTTAGTTAAATTTTTTTCTCCGTAGAATTTATTCTTTACCATTATTAATAAGATAAACTATATTATCGTCATATTGACCCCATTCTACCCATCTAAAAAAATCATCGTTATATTTTCATTACTTTCACGTTTAGCTTATTTTTTCGAGCAGATATTCCACATTTATTTCTTATTTTACGATCTGTATGAATGGATCATAAATTAGACACATTCGTTTATCTGTCCTATGAGATATTAAGCAGTAATAATAATGGTTTCTCGCGAATTATTTTTATTATTAGTGAGGATATCTCAGTTCGATTTTATATATAAATCCTAAATTAATGTATTTGTTATCAGAAAGGAATGAAAATCTAGCATTCTAGTGAATGCCTGACTTTTTAGGCAAAATAAAAAACGTTAAAATTATTCTATTCTTTACCTAGCCGTTTTTAGGCATATTGTATATAATACCTAAGCGTTCTATACATTGTAAAAAATTTTAGTGTGTAGTTACCCCAATTTTTGGTATTGAGGTAAACTAAATACATTTTTAAGAACAGAACTGTAATAATCGTGCGAAAAATTACATGAAAATGACAAAATAACAATTGTTTGAAAGAACTAGTGTGATTATATTACTAAAAATGGACTTTTTTTTTAAACAATAAATTTTTGCAATAAAGCCAAAACAGATTCCAATGTGCATTAAAATATGTATGTTTCAGTAAATAAATAAAACTATAACGGGGAAAAGGTAAACAAAAGATGTGACTGCATGCAAAAAAAAAAAAAAAGTTTAGTTAAAATTTTACGCAACTATAAACCAAAATTTTTAACAGCACCAAATAACAAATACAGTTCAGGGAGCTGCAGTGGCTCAATGGATAGAGTGATCTCCTTCCAGTGAGGTAACTCAAGTTCGAATCCTGCTGATGGATGCTCGACCTCATTGCTTCTTACAACTACAATGCTGACGTGAAGTATTCTCAGTGATACGGATTTTGGGTTTAGAATCTCCTTGCTAACCGTGGGAGATTTTCGTGGTTTTCCTCTCCGTGTAACACATTTGCGGTTAGTTCCATCAAAAGTCTTCCACAATGGCTAGTTTTTCCCAATACTTTATCCTGTTGTTCCCTTTTCTTCTCAGATGAGTTTTAATTTATAAGCTTGGTATGGGTTCAAAATTTTTAAGCCGTAAAGACAAAAATGGGTGGTCTGTCCAACTCCAGTTAGAAAAGAATTTTGAAAGGCTTTATAAGATAATTAATATGAGAAATATTTTTTTTTAAACCGTGAAGCTTAACTTATATTAGTCCCTTCAGAGATACAGAAATTTGGAGAGAAATTTTCACTCATGCACTGAAAAAAATACCTCCTTCAAATGTTAAAAAATTCCCCAAGACAAAACTATTTTTCAGTCTTAGAACTTTGGGGTTGTGTTTCCTTTCTACAAATTTGTTTTATAATTTTAAAACTTCAAAAAAAGAAGAAAAAAATTGCCACTATAAAGTTGCACTTTACACGTGCTCTTCTTGGTACTACTTATCGAGAAATCTGACACCTATTTTTTGATAATATCATTTATTCAAAACTATCCCGCAATACAAAAAAAAAAAAAAAAAAAAAAAAAAAAACATTTTTTTAAAAAAGAGCTTCTAAGTGTAGACCAGAATTAGTTACGACACAATATGATTAATTCAACACTTTCTTACATTTTACTGTACTGGTCGCCTGCACGAACTCACCGCTTCACGGTTCCTTATTGCCCTGTCTTTGCACGAACTCACAAATCGCGTACCTCTGTTTATCCCTGTTGGCTTAGACAGTATCGCTCGAAATCCTCTGCATTAAAATTTTAATTGCAAATCGGAGTGGTAGAACTTGGACGCTGTTTAAAGGCACGAATGCGGAATAGGTTATGCTGCGTCAAACACATGGCGGTAATTCGTGGGAACATGATGTTTAACTCTAGACCTATTATAAATGTACCTAGTCCAATTACTCCTAATTAACCTGATAGTTACAAAATATCAAAACGAAGCTTCTCTAGTATTTCTATTTGTCTCTCATTAAACTCCCACGGTCTCTACTTGAAACTTCTGGCTTGGTAAAAATGTGTAAAAGCGTTGCAGTCAGTAAGGCTAATTACTTCGATTATTACAAAATATCGAAGTGAAACTCTTACTTGCTAATAGGGAAAAGCGTGTTGTGTAGCATTACTGTTAATTAGGCTAATCACTCCGAAAATCACAAATCATCAAAATGAAACTTTTTTTCTTTTATCTAATACAAAGAAGAAGAAAACGTGGTCGAAATTTGGGGCCTTATATATTTGTGGCAAACTTTTATATTGCATTGTGATAATTACCCCGATAATTATAAACTTTCGTATTAAAACTTTTTAGTTCTTCGATTTATTTTGTACAAAAGGCATGGTTCGAATTATAGACTTGTGGCGTAACTACCACTACGAATATTAAACATCAATTCACTGGTATCAGGGCTGATTGTGCTCCGGAAAAAATCCGGATTTCCGGATTTTTTGCTAACCGTGATCCGGAAATTTCCGGAGATCGAAGGTTCAGTTGTTTCAAAAAATCATTGATCGCAAAAGTTTTCGGAAATCAAATTTTCAAAGGTGGATCTTAAAAGCACAGTTTATTTTATTTGTTTGTAAGGAGAGCTACTTTATAAGCTTATATTCAAGATTAATATTCACTTTTTATTAGTAAATAGTTATTTTAATCATAAACTCAAGAAAGAAAGACATATTTGTAAATTTCAATTACTTCTCCAGGTCATCATAGGTATGTGTAAAATTTTAAATATATTTTAAGTAAACTAAGAAATATTGAGAAAAAGAAAAAAACCTTGTTTAAATTTTTTTTCTAATTTTTCGATTTAAACTCTTATTTTATTTTTTTTTACTTAAGAAATTTTTCGGAATTTTGACTTGGGTTCACAATCACCTCTGTGGTATATAAGACATGCTAACTTGCTTCAAACATGAGGTACCTTTTGGTAGATGAAGGTTGGCATTGTCGATAACTCCGCCCCCCACATTGGTGACCCGGACGTGATTTGAACACGCAGTAACGCCCACTTCGATCTGGTAACACCTACTTCGTTGGATGGTCCACATTGAACAGTTGACTTGCTACTTATACCTCACGCTGTTACTACTCAGTCTCGTCTAGATTAAATACAACGCCTGCCTGCATACACTCGACTGCTAATGGCAACACAGGAGCGACTACGGCCGTGAAGTTATCCGGAAATCACATTCAGCACTCAAAAACCCGGTGACCTTAATTCCAGCTCTCTCGGTCTTTCACAAGTACAGCAACTAGTGGTATCCGTTCATCGAATTCTATCTCTGATAAAATTCTGGTGGGAGAGTATTGTGGCGTAACTACCACTACGAATATTAAACATCAATTCACTGGTATATAAGACATGCTAACTTGATTCAATCATGAGGTACCTTTTGATAGATGAAGGTTGGCATTGTCGATAAATCCGCCCCCCACAGACTTCTATCTTGTTAAAAGTGGGTTATTCACCGTTATTGACAAATAGATTAATTATCCCCTAATTTCTCCAATGATAAGAAAATATCAAAATGAATTTTTTCGTTATCTTATTAGGAATATGTACTTGAAATTAAATTTGAGACTTCTATCCTTGAGGCAAACTTGTATTTAGCATTAACTTTTAAGTAGGGTAATTACCCCGATAATTACAAAATGTCGATAATTATCAAATACCGATATAAATCTTTCTTATTTATTTTTTTCCTTAAAAAATTTATAAAAATCACATAATCTGAGTTTTATATATTAATAAAATTTTGAAAATACGACTTTTTAAAATTCGATTTCTCGGGAACTGTTAGACTGATTTCTCTCAAATTTTAAATTTTGCCATGTAAAATTATATTCTTTAAACTGATGTCAAAAGATGCGTACCTAACGATTCAAAAAAGGGTTTTTGACAATTATTAAATAAAATAATAAATATATACTAAAAGTTATTTTTTGCATAGAATTAACTTTGGCTAAACGAATTTCATTATTGTGAAAAAAAATTTCAAGTGGTTCAAACATTTCTCGAGGTATGGTGATATACGCAAAAAATAAAACCGCTCTCCTGGCCAAACTATTGAGACCATATTTCCCAGATTGTGGCTACACTTTATAATTTGGGAGTCAGAAATCCGAATTCGTCGAAAGAAGGATATGTTTATTCAGAGAAAGTACGTTTTTGTGCTTGATTTCGTAGCTTAAAATATCGTCTGCAATAATTGATTAGCATATTTGAAGTCACCTCCTTGAACCAGTAAGATTGAGTTCTATGACGTGAAGATTCGACCATTAGATCCATAGCTATTCAGGATTGTCCGTTTATTTATTTTATTTTTTTTGCGCACTACGCACTATACGTAAATTCCAGATTAGCATTGTAGAGAACCACGATTGTTCCTTATTAGCTGCGTTGCGCAGAATTTACATGCATGAACATACAGGATTACTCATGCAGTACTCATTAGTACTCAGCAGGGGGTGGGCCTTCCTGCAATTTCGGTACTAATTTTTTTAATGAAATATTGTTTTCAAAACATTCCCGCTTTGCAAAAAATTATGAAAAATATTAAAAATATCAGCTATATGATATTAGTTTATATGAGGACATACATTTAATAAATTAACCAAAGGCATAGGAGCTAGAGCAGGGGTTTCCAACTGGCGCGAGTTAAAATATATTAGTTTTAATTTTTTTGCGGACAATTTTCGTAAAAAATCTGTAAGGGTTTAAAGTACTTTTCTCGTTTAAAAAAAAAATAAATAAATAAATAAATAAATAATTTTTTCGTTATCTGTGAAATTTAACATACCAACGGTGCAAAAAAATTTATTTCTCAAGTTTTGCATCCAAGAAAATATTTATTCAAATACAAAAATAATTGTGCATGTTGCTCTCTTTTTTCTATTTATTATTTTTTTTTTTTTTTGTGAATATAATTTAGCATGTGCGTATCAGAAATTTTCTCGAAAAAACTCTCCGATTTAACTTTTTGAAACCACTCATTTTGGACGAAATTATTTGCATTTGTAAATTTTAAAGCACATAAAAGAGGGAATGAATATCATGTTTTATCTAAATTCCTTGAATTGAATATCGCATGAGCGGAAAAGAAGAAAAAAAAATTGATTTAATATTTCGAGAATTTTTTTTTTGTTTTTTTTTTTTTTGTTGCTATAATTCCTAATAAGTCGAATAAATGTTAATTTATCACAGAATTAAATTTAAAAAGAAAAAAAATCTTGTCACTAGGTTTCTTATTAAGAGAAGATTCAAAATGATACATAGCAAGCATTATTTGTAATGCTTGTTATTTTGTTTTTTTAATATTAAAAAAACTTTAATTAAAATCTGACAGCAATATTTAATGTTCCTTCAAACATAAAAGAGTCCTACATAAAATTTTGATTAAGTTGTGGCCCGCCATTTGACTGGTGTTTTTAATAGCGGCCCCCGGCCTCATGTAAGGTGGAAACCCCTGAGCTAGAATACCAAATATCATACATCTTTTCTTCATATTATTCTGATATATCTTTTTTTCAAGCACATTCTGATCTATTTTTTTTAAAACGGTAGTTTTAATCTTTTTTTCGGGGGAGGGTGGCACAGAAGTGCCACTTACAAAAATCTATTTCCTTTTTCGCTTCTTAGAATCATTTCTTTTTCGAAAAAACGTTCATCATAATTTCCAACAAGCATGGATATTTTCTGGAAGTTTTAAACCTATTCTTTATATAATCTTAGTTCTAAGCAATTCCCCGGCGCAAAATTTATAAAAGATTTTTACAGTGAGTTCCAGATGATCGTTCTTTATGCTGTACAGGCAGTCCATTTTAACCTTTTTAAAAATGTAATTTTAGCATTTAACTACTAAAGTGAGAATTCTGGAAATTTCGACACCATTTTGTTTATTAAATATTAATTTCAAAACACCATGGTTCTTTATTGCTCTTATTTTATTTTATAACCGTCGTTGAACAGCCGACCCAATTTTGGGTTTACGACTACCTATGTTCAAGTCCGTAGCCTTGCAATTTTGAACCCAATACAGAAGACAAGGGAATTCCTGGATCAAATATTGGAAGAAATTTGCCTTCATGGAGGACTTTTTGGTGCAACTAACCCTCATTTTCGATACACGGTGAGAACAAAAAACCTTATACCGTTAGACTGACGGCAAGGGGACTCTAACGCATGATCCGTCTGCCACTGAAAATATTTTACGTCAGCACTGTGTCAGCATTCGAATTAACCAACCATTAATGGGATTCGAACCCGTGTCACCTCATTGGGAGAAGAGCGCTCTATCCCCTGAGCTACCACGGCCCATTACTCGTATTTTATATTTTATTTTATAACCATTGTTGAACAGCCGACCCATTGGGTTTACGACTACTAATGTTCAACTACGCAGCCTTGTAATTTTGAACCCAATCCGAAAGACAAGGGAACTCCTAGATCAAGTATTGGGCGAAATTTTTGCCTTCATGGAGGACTTTTTGAAGGAACTAACCCGCATTTGCGTTACATGGAGAAAACCACGAGAGCAAAGGGGCTCTGACCCATCATCCATCTACCACTGAGGATATTTCACGCTAGCACTGGAATCGGCGCAACCCGGATGCAGAATTCGTATCGACCAGCCATCGCCGAGATTCGAGCCCGGTCACGTCATTGGAATGCGAACGCTCTATCCCCTGAGTTATCGCGGCTCTATTATTACTCGTATTTTTTTATATTTTTTTTATATAACCGTCGTTGAACAGCCGACCCAATTTCATGGGTTTACGACTACTAATGTTCAACTCCGTAGCTTTAGAATTTTTAAAAAATCCAGAAGACAAGGAAACTCCTGGATCAGTACCCCCAGAGGTATTGATTTGTTATGGGAACATGGAGAACTTTGAGACTCGACAGATTTAACGTGCATCAGTCACCATTTACTACACGGGGAGTCTTCGGTCGGCGAGGATCGAACCCACGACCTCTTGGACATGGGCCCAGCGCCCTACCGACCAGGCTATCCCGGCTATTACTCGTATTTGAAAGGGAGGGGGGTATGACAAAGTGCTTATTTAAACTATTTAAATTCCATGGTGTAAGAAATTATATCCAAAATGCCCGCCAAACAATATTAGTTCTTATATGTATACAAGAGATATATATGATGAATGTAATAAAAGATAGTGATATGAATATAATATGATACGAATATAATAAAAGATAGTAGCTAAAGAGTAGCAAGTTCTGTGCCTTATCATAATAAGGACATGTCCATGTACCTTTTTCCAAAAAAGTCCGAGTTTTTTTTTTTTTCGGGTACAGTAGGAGTGGGCAAAATGAAAAATGGACCACCCGGAATAACTTTTGATCTAATTATCGGATCTTCACGTTCTAGGTCTCAATCTTAATCGATTGAAAGGGGGATTTCATATATGCTAATTAATTAGAGCAAGCAATATTTTAAGTTAAGAAATCAGACGCAAAAACGTAGTTTCTCTGAATAAACAAACCTTTTTTTTCGGTGGATTAGAATTTTTGACGATCAAAATATTGTCCCCATTGTTTGGGCAGGAGAGTGGTCCAAAGTTTGGACCTCTTAATGTTAATTTTATTTTTTGCATATTTCGCCATGTTTCGTGAACCTTTAAAGCAAATTGAAAAACTTTTGCGCACAATTATAAAATTCGTGTTTCCAAATATAATTACATGCAAAACGTTAACAAAAAATAAACGTTAATTTTATTTTTTGCATGTTTTCGCTATGTTTCGTGAACCTTTAAAAAAAATTTTGCGCACAATTATAAAATTCGTGTTTCCAAATATAATTACATGCAAAACGTTACCAAAAAATAAACGTTAATTTTATTTTTTGCATGTTTTCGCCATGTTTTGTGAACCTTTAAAGCAAATTGAAAATCTTTTGCGCACAATTACAAAATTCGTGTTTCCAAATATAATTACATGCAAAAAATTGCTTTTAATAAATTTTTATTATTTTATTAAATAATAGTGGAAGAAATTCGAATAGTAAGGTATACAATTTTTTTACGTAATTTTAAAGAACTTAATTTTCCAGGATAAATCACAAAATTTGAGAGAAATCGATCGAATACTTCCTGAGAAATCATATTATAAAAAAGCCGTATTTTTAAAATTCGATTTCTTAGGAACTATTCAACCGATTTCGCTGAAATTTTGGATTTTGCCATGTAAAATTGACTACTTCAAAATGATGTAAAGAACTGTATACCTTACTAATCAAGAATTTTCAACCTTTTTTAAATAAAATAGTAAAAAATAATAAATCTTTAATAAAAATTAAATTTTGTAAGGAATTATCTTTGGATAAATGAATTTTATAATTGTATGCAAAAATTTTTCAATTCGCTTAAGAGGTTCTTGAGATATGGCGAAATACGCAAAAAATGAAATTTACGTTAAGGGATCCAAACTTTGGACCATGTTTCCCAGATTGCGGCTACCCCCCCCCCCCCCCCCCCTGTATCTTGGGGGCCAGAAATTCGAATCCGTCGAGAAAAAGGTATGTTTTTTCTGCGAAAGAACGTTCTTGTGTCTGACTTCGTAACTTAAAATATCGTCTGCGCTAATTAATTAGCATAGGTGAGGGGTGACCTCCTCGAGGCTTTAAGATTGAGTCCTAGAACGTGAAGGTTCAAATATTTGAAAAAAATAATATTGAAAATGTCTGCAAAATTATGTTAGTTCAAAGAAAATTTAATTAGGTGATAAGAATAATGGCTTACCAAAAAGGAGATATGTTATGCCACGCCATGTAATGCCGTAATAAAGGCATTTGCACATATCTTTTTCCTTTTCGCCCTTTACAAATATTCATTTTTTATATTGTGTGCTGTTTTAAACGTTAAATGAAAAAAAGATGTTAATAATATCCAACCAACATGCAGAGTTGCCCATTCCCCCTCCCGATGTTAATGGAGATATCCTCTTCTTAAAATTTAGAAAAAACAGTTGGGAAAAAAAATTATAATTAAAATTTAAAAATTTAAAATTTTTACATAATTTTAAATTGTATAAATTTCATTTATACAAAGTAATTTAAAATTTTACATAAAGAACTCAATTTTAATTATTTCTGAACACAATGCAAGTCTCTTAATTTATTCATTAGCATTATTTCAAATAAAAATATTATTTTCAGAATAAAATTATATAATATTGTAAAAAATCTGTCATTTAGAGTGCCATGCACTTTTTTTTTTTTATCATAAGACCATTTTGACATTTACTTTATGGCAATGCTTTTTCCATTAACTGGAACTGCATCACATATTGTTTGGATAGTGGGGGAATAGTAATCAAAATCATGCTTTAATTTATTTATAAACCGTGATTTAAATGTAAAAATATTGTATTGTACGGAATCCACACTATTATCGTAGCAGCCTATTTATATATAGGCTAATAAATAGTATATCTATATATAATATTATATAGAGAGAGAGAAAGAGAAGAAGTTTTTTTTTTTTTTTCTGCTAAGTTTTATACTTTGAAAGTACAATAAGATTGAGAAGAAAAATATCCACACAAAAGAAAAAATTTTAAAATATAACTCTCCCCAAGTACTTAAAATTGTTCCCAAAACAATTTTCCTCCTATTAACCTTCAAAAAAAATATTAAAAGCTATTCTTCAAATTTATTTTACAACTTTAAAATTTCAAAAAAACTATTCTCTGATAAATAGCTTTGGTGATTTGGCCCCGTTAATACTCCCTAGTAGATACATTTGAGTTTTTTTTATTCAAATATTTCAAAAACTTATCTTAATTTGAAAAAGTTTCGATCGAACTTCCCAAAAACAATTTACGAAAAGTTTTACTAAAAAAAAAAATTAGTGTATTAGAGAGTTTTTTTTTTTTTCCTTTCAGAATTAAAAGTCTTTAAAACCGTGTACGCCGCTACACAAACAACTACGAAGTATTTGTGTTCGCCACAAATTAAGGATTTAAATTTATTTTGTATTTTAAATCGATGAGGACAAAAAAAAAAATTATCCTTTTCATTGATTAAATTTTTTATTAAGTAACATTTCAACCCGTAAATAATTCCTCAAAGCATTTCAAATACATTTTTTTTTTTTTTCCTTGAAACCTACTCTCCAGAAATCACCAGTCAAAGCTCATAATTTGAATAACGCAAAATTGAACATTTACGATTCTTTCAAAAAAGGTTGTTTAGAAAATATTTTGAAAAGCTTCATATTTTACTAAGTGAGAATCACACATTTATGCAATTGTAATAATGTTGCTTTGATGTTCTTTCTAGTCGTTTAGATACGTTTTCCTGCCCCTTCCCCCCATCAACTAGCTCATCACTTCATTTTTGAACTACCAACCTTTTGATAAAACTTATTCTGACATAAAATAATATATATAAAAAAAAAAAAAATGCGTCCTTTCCCGTTTCTGCTATTCCCTCTCCTTTGTGTGGTTGTCAACTACCACGCTCTCCTTACCCTTCTATTTCCATGGCAACCAGCTGCTACACTTTTGGTCCCCCCCCCCCAAACCCTAGAATAATTATTTCAGTACGCCTTGCACAGCTCAACTATTCATCGTACAGAACGAGGGTTTTAATTTATCCTGTAGCATAGAAAGCTCTTTAGTTGCGTTTCGTGTCTTTTCTCTTGTATATATTTTACTTTGAAGGAATCTTTCATATAAGACACTCCCTTGCATTTTTGTAACAGTTTGCTTTTTCGCGAATTATTTCTTACATTCAAGTTTTTGAATTTTAAATTTCTTGAAGATCTGAGAGGACGGATTTTAATCAAAATATTTTGGAATTAGTTTTATTTTATCGGAATTAGTTATCGTTTTTTAGCGCTCTAATTTATTAAATGTAAATTCGTAACGGAAGTTATTCGCCGTTACGACCTATTTTGCAAGCTCTTATTTGACATGAATATGCTCTAAATGTAAGAAATGTTGACATTAGTCAGTGGGCAGTTGAAGCCTTTTTGAAAGTGGCCAATTTTGAAGCATGCGGCGAATTTTCCAAAAAATTTAAAACGATTGAAAGAACTGTGGATGTTAACGGTACGGTGTGTGACGCTTCTTTTAAAGCATTTCTCAAAATACAATAAAAATTACTAAGTTTGTTTCTAAAACTAAGAAAAATTTTAGGAAAGACGCATGGAATGAAATAATTTTCAACTGTTGTAAAATATTCGTAATATTTTCATATTTCTAATAATAAAATGCACATGGGTCTTCTTTTTTTTTTTTTTATGCACATAGTTTACGACCCATGTGCCAACACATTCTTAAAGTATAAATAAGTTTAAAAACCTTTTTCTTAAAGCAATGTTTTTCATATTTGTAGACACGATAATTCAATTTTTGAAAACCGATTGGGCTAAATCCGTATGTTTATGAGTCCTTTTCAAAATTCATTGGTATTTGGTAATTTAAAAAAATATATTGTGTGAAAATATGAAATTAAAAAAATAATTGAGCACTTGCTCTTCTTTTAAATTTTTCATGCAATTTCATCTTTTTTTTTTTTATTAATTTTTATTTGTTCTTTTTAGTGTGTCTATTACCATATTATTCATTATTTTTGCTTATTCTAAACAAATATATTTTCTGTGTTACTTTAATCTTATTAATAGTAATTTCATTAAAATTTTTAAAAGAAACTTTTTTAAATGATGTCATACTCGTTACTAAGTTTTTCACGGCTTTTACCAAAGCAAAAATTCTGAAGGCCAAATAATTCTAAAATTATGTAAAAATTCTAATAAATTTAGACTAAAAACTTAAACTATATTATCTAGTTGAGTAAATAAATAATTAATTTTTATGCAACCTACTATGGTAACAGACATGATATAGTAAAAATGGTATTTACTGCTAAGAAACCTCTGCTTCATCAACCAGATATAGAATATTCTTAATAGCTGCTTCTATTTTTTTTTTCTAAACTATCTTCAATGGTAAACAAATGTTGCCATCAGGAATTTGCGTATTTTAAAAAATGTACATAAGTGTATGGTTACTGTCTTGATATCAATTTGCAGACAGCAATATTTAGTTATGCAAAAACTCATAATTTTCTTAATTGTTTTTAGAGTGCAGTTTAGAGAATTTAGACGTTTATGGCACCAAAATTATTTAATTAAAAATAAGCAAAGAGAAAACTAAAATGGTCGTTAGCACCAAAGTACAAGATATGCAATCACTCAAGATTGGCAATTATACCTTTAATGGAGTCACCCAATTTAAGTGCTTGGGCTCTCTAAATACCAATCAAAAGGAGTTAAAAGTAGAAATTAGAAACCGAATTTTGATGGCTAATAGATGTTATTTTGGACTGAAGAACCAATTAAAATCTAAGTTAATCTCCATGTACTAAAGTAAGTTTATATAAAACGCTTATTCGACCTATTATTTTGTATGGCGGAGAGACTTGGGAGCAGAAAATAGATAGCAGAAATAGATTACTTACTTTAAATAAAAAAAAATTTGGGTTCAATTTTTGGAGCAGTGAAAGAAAATAATACATGGAAAAGTTTATATAACCAGAAGTGAGAAGTAAATATAGACAACCGAGTATTTTGAGAGTTATTAAGTCATACAAGATCAGATGGCTGGGACATGTTTTTCATCGTGAAGATTAAAAAACTAACATTTTCAAAGATTGAGGATATAAGGAAGAAAGGGAGACCGGCAACAAGGTGGTCATACTTTGTGGAGAAGGATCTAAAAGTATTGGGAGTGAATAGATGGAGAAATCTAGCTTCAAGACGAACTGTCTGGAAGAGGCAGACTGAGAAAGCTTTGGCCTGCACTAGGATGTAATGTGGTTAAAGATGAGGAAGAAGTTTAGAGGATTAAACAAAGTTATAAAATATAAATGAATCGAATTTTTCATTTCTGGAACGTAATTCCGAGAAAAATACCTTAGGTTCTATGTTCAGACATCTATATTGTCAGTTTCTTTTCAATTAAATTCTTTAAATTACTATAATTTATTTTTAAATAAATATTTACTTTCTTGGTTGTGTGTGATAATAAATAATTGAATAATATAGTCAAATTTTAATAAAATGCTTTGAAAAACATGGTTTTCAATGTGATTAATCAAAACTAATAAACCAAACAAAAAATTATTCGCTCAACAAAAACTTCAGGGTGTATATAGAAGAGGTGTTTAGACCTCATAACACGAGATGTGCAGGGTGGGATGCAATTAAGAGAGAGAGAGAAAGAAAAAAATCGGCGAGAATGCTAAGCTGAGTAAGCAGTTTCAATTTCTAACATAATTAATTTAAACCCAAAGGTCACCCTCAGAGGAAAATTTGGCTCTTCAGACATAATATGAGACCGGCAGCAGAAACCTTTTAGCACGTCAGTGGGTTCGGCAGATTATCACAGCATCTGTAGACTATTTTCCACAAAAATGGAGAAAAAATTGTTAGCCATAAAAAGAGCGTGAACCAGTATAAAAGCAACAAAAATTAAAGATAAAACGAAAAGGAAAAAATTTTCAATTTTCATTTATGAAATAAATACACACTTTAAATCACCCCCTTCCCCCATATTTGATGTATAAAAAAGACGTTTTTGTGGTACTTTTTCTGGTTGTTTTATTTATATGCAAAGTACTAGTGA
The DNA here is from genome assembly GCA_949128135.1 of Parasteatoda lunata. Taxonomy (NCBI): domain Eukaryota; kingdom Metazoa; phylum Arthropoda; class Arachnida; order Araneae; family Theridiidae; genus Parasteatoda; species Parasteatoda lunata. The sequence goes on along the minus strand of OX421980.1, from coordinate 63,615,327 downwards.
TGCTATGTTAATGAATTAAATTCGAAAAAGCTTTAAATAGGCCCAAACCAGATCATTAAGTATCACACTTTTGTTTCAATTTCTGCAATTAAAAGATTTTATTTTAATGTTACCTTTCTTTCTGATTTCCTTATTGGGTTTAGTATAAACATCTATGTAAGTGGCTGGGATAACATGCTTGGTGCGGCGTTAGGCGTGCCCATGCCTAAGAGGTCATGAGTTCGATCCCCGCTGACAGGTGCACGTTAAATCTGTCAGGTTGCAAAGTCTTCCATGTTCCTATATCAAATCATACCTCTGAGGGTGCTGAATTGGACATTGATAGTTTTCTGGTTCTGGTCAAATATACGATAGGTGGATGGATGAACGGATGTTTAAATGGGACCACCCTATAAACAGGTGTGACGTATGGGTGTGGCAGAAGTAGAATTCCTGGCCATAGATGGCGCCACTGGAAAACAAGAACAATTGCACCCCTTCCCTTAATGGCTTATGACAGCAGACATTCCCTACAGATAACAAGAAAAATGTATATTTCATTTTGTGTTTGTCCAAATTGTACAAAAATTAAAAGAAGTAACAAATTTATACTAAAAGTTACATATTGCATGGAATTATCTCCGGCTTAACAAATTGTATACTTGTTTGCAATTCATTAAAAAATTTCTTGAGATATGGTAAAATACGCAAAAAGTAAAATTAAAATTAAGGGGTCCAAACTTTGGACACTCCTGACCTCCTGGTCCTCTATTGGGACCATTTTTCCCAGCTTGCAGCTACCCCCCACATTTTGGATGTTAGAAATCTGATTCCGATCGAGATAAAATAAGGTATGTTTATTCAGAGAAAGTACGTTTTTGTGTCTGATTTCGTTACTTAAAATATCATCTGCATTAAATAATTAGCATATTTGAGGTCACTCCCTGGAACCAATAAGATTGAGTCCTGGACCGTGAAGATCCGATCATGACGATCAAAGGTTATTAAGTGTGATCCGTTTTTTATTTTGCGCACTATACGCTAATTTTAATTATATGACTTTTAACACCTTTATGTCTACCCTGCATGTAATTAAATTTTTAGACAATTTTGTAGATTTGTTTTAACATTTAATTAAATTTTTAGGCAAGTTTAAGTAAAACTGAACTAAATATTTAACTTAAAATTTAAATATTAATTTCAAGATGTAGCTTGACGACAATATTCTGAAATTGAAATATTCATACCATGTTATGATGTAAAAGTAGTGGGGTTGAAGTTTTTTGAAAATTTTGATTCAGTCTTATTCCTTTTGCAAATAATATACGATGAATGTTTGTTAGGTTAATTTGAGCCAATTTTGAAAGAAAATAGCGCCAAAATTGCAATATAACGAAACGCCACAATTTCGTGAAAATAAAAATTTTAGTGATCTTACATTTTAAGGCTTGAAAAGTTATTTCGTCAGATTTTCATTTTGGATCTAAAGTACATTATTTAAATATATGCATATATTTAATATGCATCAGGTAGTGCATTGATTTCAATAATCCAAACAACTTTTCTCCTACTAAAGCGTACTCACACTTTTCCCCTTCTGAACAGCAAAAAAAAAGTGGCTGCCATTGTCTGAACAAATACAACTTTGCGATACAAAATACAGGTTAGAAAAGATGTAAAAAGTGATATATATATATATATATATATATATATGTCACGCCAAATATACACCAAACATATGTTTATTTTTTATATACTTATCATTGCTGTGTATTCAGAGAAATTTATACCTTTGTGGTTCATTGTTGGTATTAGAGGACTTTAACGGTGAAAAAAGGACTTTTTTTTTAAAGATTTTTGAATGATCTTTGACCTTCATAGTTAATGTTTGCGTAGTAGAACATAAAATAACAGTCTTTTAACAAAGAGCATTGCCTTTAGTAAATCGATGTGTTTTCCTTAAAATTTTAGAGGATCTTCGCTTTTAATCTTCAAGAACTTAGGAAAAAAAATTTTTTCGCAAAGAAAAGAAGAAAAAAAAACGTGTTTAATAGTTTTACATAACATATCCTGAAAATGTCAAGAAAATTAAAAATGTCTAGCATCCAAACCTGCTTGATTTGCCCTTTAAAAAAAAAATTTAAAAAAAAAAAAATAGGCTTTTAAATCACACTGTCTCTTTTTTACTTTCGAAAAACCCATTAGCTATTTTAAGGAATACGCTGCTATAATTATTCTAGTGGTTTAAATAACAGCAAAATTCAGATTTGCGTGATATAACAACATAAAGATCGAATTTTGCAGATAGAATTTTTATTTTAAGTTACTTTTCCGAAGTCTAGTAAAGTTTAAATGCTTCTAGTGAATTTGTATATAATGTTCACGTCAAGCATTTGAAACTAAATATACAGTTTTAAGTAATAATTGAAGCGTTATTTTAATTTTTGTTTTTAGTAGTTTTAGTTATATTTTTATTTCTTGCAAATATCGTATGTTCAAAGAAAATTTGCATGCTTTGTTTTAAGTATTTTCATAATTTTACTGCACAGTGAAGAAAATTCTTGATCTAAGTACAATATAAAGTACCGCAACTTTGGGTGCATTATCCGTTTTCACCGTTTCAAATCAGTTTTAACCGTATAATATTATACTGTGATTTTTACAGTAATATTTATTTAATTAGAGTTATTCCTTGATATTACGGTAATTATTACTGTAAAGATTACGGTATACCACAGATGTTTTTTCCGTAACATGTTCAGGTAATAATGTATTTTACGGCAAAAAGTACCAGCGTCTTGAGTGCCAGTACTTTTTACAGTAATTTGATTGGAAATTTTTTACAATGCACTTAAAATTAAAATGCAACAGGGGTTTTCATATTGCCATTACTGAAATTCAGGAAATTTTTCCTCAGAAAAACTATACAGTGCAATAAAGTATAGTTTTCTTATTTTTTTCTTGATCACTGACCACATTTTTTTAAATTTATTTTTCGCTTTCATAAAGTGTTTATTGTCAATAATGTGCATATTGCTAATGTTTTTTAAAAATATGTTAGTATGCTTGACTCAATACTTATGATCGAAATGATTTGAAACATAAAACTAAGAGAACAATTATTTATTTGCATGGTTGTGTTTCATAGAAAGCTGAACTCACCTTCCCTTTCCCCCCTAATTTAAAGTTTTAATTATAAATTTTAGTTAAAAATTTTGTCAATTAAAAAAATAACTTTAAAATAATTTTTTTTTTTTTTTTTTGAGAGCAACATTAGCAAAATTCTATTTGTCCTAGAAATCATGACCAGGCTTGTATTTTTCAGTTTCAACTTTCATGTAGTGTAATTTTTTTTTCTTACAACTTCAACAAAAAACTTACAATTGAAATTAACAGATTCGATAAATTTACAAAACTCTAAAATGCATTGAAAGTAATGAAGAAATAAGTAAGCTTAATAAATTTAGTAACAAAGAGAATGTTTTAAAAATAATGATTGAAATCAGAATTGGGATTCCAAGTAGTTGAAAAACACCACATTTAGAATAAAATAGGAATAAATCCCTTGAATTATTTCTTATTTTTTTAAATACATGTGAAATACAGTAATTTTTCAGACTAAAATGTATTCTACATTACTATATTTTTATTCTATATTCTATGATACTTTTATAATTCATTTTTTTAATATTTTATGATTAATAACTTTTTTGAAGACTAAATTAAAAAAAATTATAATCTTATAAAACCTAATTAGTTAAGTCAAACTTCCACCTTTTTTTAATAATACGTCCCTAATGACTTAGGGAATTTACTAAATCTAAAAAAAAAACAAATTTCCCGATATGGGATATAACCAAGATAGTACCAAAACATTAAATACACAGGTTCTAATTATTACAATCTTGGATCATGGTTATTCATAGAAAATATTACTGTAAAAAAGAATATATGAAACATAATTAGGTATTTACTCGCATTTGAATGAAAATAATATACTTCAATGCCGAATTTAAAAACTCAACAAAGGATATTTTCGAACACCTGACACTGTTTTCTCCTTGTTGTCTTCTCGTGTTTTGGTTAATTAGATTGTTTATGGTTGAGTTTACCTGTAGGGGTGTCGTATATTAAGGAATTATAGCCTTCATTGTAAAAAATTCCAGATCAAATTACGGTATAAAATATCAACACTTTGGGTGCATCATTCATAAAATCCATTTTACCGTAAAATTAATTTTTACCGTAAAGTATTGTACGGTAAATTTTACGGTAATAATTATTTAATTACGGTAATTCATTGAATTTATGGTAATTATTACAGTAAAGATTACTGTATCTCAAATTTTTGTTCCGTTACATGTTCCGGTTAAAAGGGCTTTCATGGTAAAAAGTACCGGCAGCCTAAATGCTGGTACTAATTACCGTAATTGGATCCGTAATTCTTTACAGTTAAATTAGGCATTTTTCCTCCTCTTAAGTTCAATTTTGGAGCCCAACACAAAACTTTTACCGTAAAAAAAAAGCAAGAAACTTAATGTACCATTTTTTCAAAGTAGAATTTGATAAGTTTTGAATAGAATTTGATAAGTAGAATTTGATTAAAAACAATGTTTAAAAGTTCCAAATAGTAAAATTTTATTAAAACCTATAAGCCTCTTGGTTTCGCTTTGGTGTAAGCCTTTGCAAGAAGGACGAATTACAGGGATGGCAAAACAGCGATGTAGTTATTCGACAAAGGTTACGTACATTAAAGAGATAAATATAGCATTAATACGTAACAACATCAAATTGAAAATGAAAATTAGAAAAAAAAATGATTTCCAAATATTTTAAAAATATGGTAAAACAGTAAGTTCATTAATAATAGTGTTTAAGGATGTGGAAACATTTCCAGAAACCCTGGTCAACGTATGAAAATGCATTTTACATTTATGAATGATGAGAAGAAATCGAAATATAATCTTCTGTCCAGCAGTGTTTTGCGATAGATCAGCTATGAGCCGTGGAGTTTTTGATTCAGAATGTAATTTTGATATTCCTTGAAATGACATTTTAGGGCTCGTTTTTGTCTTATATAGAAGCGCACACTGAAAATGTGTTAAATTTCCTAGTTTTTGAAGCAATCAATTATTTGTTTGTGGTTTGAAAAAGCAGTCTTGTTATTGGAAGAAAAGATAACTTGGAATTTGTGTTTCGAAAGAACTTTTGATATTTGGTTGGTATTTTTTGAAAAATCAAGCTAACAACTAAAATACTTTTTTCACATTTTACATATTCATATTTAAAAATTTTTGCGTATCCATATTTAGAATTTTTTACTTATTCATTATCAGAATTCATACTCAGAATTCCTATTTAGAACACATTCATGTTGTTTTTTAATAATTTTATTGATAATCTTAGGTGGAAAACCTCTTTCTTGGGCAGTGGCTTCAATGTAATTGATTTCACACTTTAAAAGTTGAGATCAATTACATTAAAATTGTAAAAAAGATGCTTAAACGTCTTTAGAGTTCTAAATATAAACATATCAAGTCCGAAACAAGTAATTTTGTTTTGCTTAAGTTCTTTTCCTCGAAAATTAACAAATATCACTTTTTTTTTCAAAACACAAATTCCAACATTTCTTTTCTTCTAACAATAAAATTGAGTTCTTAAACCTCAAACAACCTATTGACCAACAACAGAGAATTCACAAAATTTCATGTCAATATAATCTCTTTCGTACATAAGGCCAACTAAACGAGTACTCAAATATCACCTCAAAGAACATCAAAGCTGCAATTAAAAAATTCTGAATAACACAAATTCTGGATTTCACAAATTCCAACATATCTTTTCTTCTAACAACAAAATTACTTTCTTGAACCTCAAACAACCTATTGACCAACAACAGAGAATTCACAAAATTTCATGTCATTATGGTCTTTCGTACATATGGCAAACTAAACGAGAACTCGTCTCAAAGAACGTCTATCGTCTCAAAGAATCGTCTCAAAGAACATCAAAGCTGCAATTAAAAAATTCTGAATCGAATTACGGTAAAAAGTACCGGCACTTTGAGTGCCGGTTCTTTTCATCGTAAAATTTTTTTTTAATGAAACATGTTACTGAACAAAGAAATTTTATAAATTACAATTTTTACAGTAATAATTACAGTAAAATCACTGAATCACTCAAATTAAATAAATGCTGCTGTAAAAATTACGGTATAAAATTATATTATTTTCTAATTTTTAATTTACATTGTTAATGCATTTCTTTTTGACTGTAAGTTTTTGACATACGTCTTTATTGTGACGTAATCTCTGTCGAATTCTGTTTTGCCAACCTTGTCATTTGTTCTACTGATGAAAGATTGCCAACGCATTACAGAAATGCGTATAGGTTTTCAAAAGATTCTACTATTTGTGATTTTTAATCTTTAATTTTAATCGAAATCAAGTTTATCTCAAAGTATTACCCTTGTTATTTGTTGGAAATCAGAAAAAAAAAAATATAGGGTGTCTGAAAAATGAAAGGTAAAACAAGGTTTCCAATAGAAAAGAATAAAATAAAAGATAAGTGAATGGTAAATAAGTTATGTTCAATTGTTGGTAAATAAGTTATGTTCAATAATTGAAGTTAAGATAGCTGATTTCCGTACATAACTTTCACTTTATCAAAAGATAACTAAAAATTAATTATCATAATATTTTATTAAATTGTCTACATTTTATTAATGTGTTCCAATGTGATGCACTACACAGCTTGTATATAAATTATGGTATTTTATCTAATAAAGAACGGGTTATTGAATCTTAGTATCATCCCCCGCATTCATAACCCTTCCACACATTGTGCGCAAACTTTGATTTTATATTCTTCAAATATTAAAGAATTTTATCAAAGAGCTTTAAGCAGAATTAAAAAACTGAATATGAATTATACGGCATTTGTGTCTGGATAAAGTGTACTTTAAGAATTTATTTTTTGTATAAATCCTTAAAGCTTGCCTTTTTTTTGAATTTTTAGATTTAAAAACATTATCACCATCAATTAATACTGTTTGAGTTTAAAAATCGTACGAAAGATCCAAAACTGGAGATTAAGTTTGATGTTCACATATTTCCTATGTTTCAGCGAATTATTTAGTTACTTAGTTATTCATTAAAGTTGAAGTCTTATGATTTTACACATTTTTATCGGAAGTAAAAATTTCTTATCGAAAATGCTACTGAGAATTCAAAGTATTTTTCGATAAAAAAAATTAAAAAGTTTTTAAAGATTTTATGAAATGCATTAAATTGAAAAAAAAAAAAAAAATGAGTACCTTTAAAAAAATGAAATGAAATAATTTATTTTAAACATTCCAAAAGAAGGGTTTAATAATATTTTAATAAAAAAGATTATTTTTGTGCACTTTTCAAAACGAATTTTTTTAAAAAAAATATGTCCACGGACTTATTGTCTCTAGTGTGTATTTTGAAATTTCATTCGTATGTATGATTTCTGTCTTTCGTTGGAATATAATAATGAGCAAAATTCGAAATAAGTATGAAGAAAGTTTTAAAAAAATAGTCATACTTAGCAGAATTTTCGTGGTATCTTATTTGATATGCATGCTTTAGAACAGCATACATTTCTTTGAAAAGGTAAGTTCTTTTATGGTCTGGGCACACCTTCTTTCTACAGATTGTATTTTTCTAAGTTAATAAAGAAAAGAAGAAAAGAAACTGCTTAGTTTTGAGTACTATATATTTAACATAAACCAATTCATTATCTCAATTATATTTTATTGTCTTATTTTATCAAATGAAATTTCTCATTGCATTCGTAAGTACGAAACATTCATGTTAAACCTTATTAAAAACATAGAATTTTAAAAAATATTATTCGCTGCTTATGAAAATATTTGCTTATAAAGATTATTTCTAGTTTATTATTATTTATTTTTTTAAATATTGAATAATTTTTAGCAAAGAGCAATGATTTTTTTAATGAGAAAATAAACTATCTTTAATTTAAAAATCGAACAAGAAATTGTAATCGCATTGTGTTCAAGAAGCCTTGAATCATTTCTTTAGTTTGATTGGATAGAATTATTTTCTCTGCTTGGTGTTTTCAGTGAGATACTAACCAAACTTATTTTAAATTTATATTATTTCATGCATTGAAGCTCAGTTTTATAGTTTTCGTCATTTAAAAAATAAAAAGTAAATTCTTTTCCTCTGTAATTCATTTATTAACCCTTATTTTATAAATGTTTCCTTAAATTAGTATTTTGTTCAATTCCTTTAATTTGAAATAATAAGTTTCTCAATATTTACAAAATAAAAACAATGTTTGATAACAAAACTTTTCTGTATTAATTTATCATATTTGATATTTTTTTCCCAGAATGTTATGTTCCTGTCATATTATTTTTTATAATAAAATATAATTATTGTTTTTATAATCAATATATTTAAAAGAAAAAAAAATTCTCTGTTATTGTGGTAGAAATGTAAGATCACATACAGAGAAATAGAGTACATTTTAAAGCTTAATGATGTTTCAGTTTGATTTTTAGTATGCATTGAATTTATACATTCTTATGATTGTGTCTTGATAGGTGCTATTTTCAGATTTTTTTAAAGAATTATTTTTTAATAATGAAAGTGGAAGATTTTTCAACTTTTTGAAAGCATTCATTTGACTATTTTAAGAAAAGAAAAATTGTATAATTTATTTATACAATTTTTTATTAGAGTGAAAATTGAAGATTTTTTAATTTTTGTAAAAGTATTCGACTATTTAATGGAAAGAAATAGTGACTAAATGAAAACTCAATTTATAATAACGGATTTTTAATTAATTATCTTTTAAATAAAGTGCGATTTTACACGATTCTTCCCTCCCAAAAATAGTTTCGATAGCATTCATCATTTCCATGTTGTATTTAAACAAATATCAGATAAACAACGGAATTAAATTATTCTATTGCGATAAAATTTAATAAAAACTAAGTTAGAATTCGCCGAGAATCTTTTAAATTAAAGAAAATGAGAGGATATAGTTTAATTCCCAAATAAAACACACCTTTATCACAGCTGATTTGAGTAAAAAAATTAATAAGAAAACAACGTTGGTAAACAAGCGCTCTTATCTTTTTCACTGAGTTAGAAAAACAAACTACCATAGATCGTCACTATCGGTATAATTTATGATAAACACTTCCCACAGTTTTTATTTCATAGAGAGTAAAATGTGCCTCAGTGAAATGCATCGCAGGGGGGAGGGTTGTGAACTACATCTATTTCATACCCCGTGAAAAGAGGGAAAGGTAGTGCTGTGAACGAGAGCTAGGGAAGGTTGTGTGGGGGAGCAGCGGACAATGGGTGAAGGAGAAGAGGAGAAGTAATAATAATAATAAAAAAAAGAAAGACGGCGCATGTGCAGAGGGTTGCGTGGGGATGAGTGCGCAGATGCAGAACAGCGATAGCAAATATGGCGATGAGAAGCTGGCGTCTGTGGTGTGTGCGGTGTGGATAATTTTTCGGTGCTTCGCAAGTCCTAAAGTGTCCAAATGTTGTGTCCACTCAATGACTGAGGATATGGCGGAGTTGGTGGGACGCGAGCGAATCTCACGGGTGGTTGTTGTCTCTGTAGAACAAGATAACAGCACACCTCCTCTAGAAGCGGTGGTCGCGCGGGCTGCCGATTCGGACGACGAGGAAGACGCGGTTGACGACAACGTTGAGCCCTCTGTTAACCTTCTCTCCCGTTCCGACTCGGAAGAGGTAAGCGGTACTATGATTGAAGCGGCCGATTTCAGGGCCCTTTCTGAAGGACCAGCATATGCGAGTTTAAATGGCAGATTGAGTCCTGGATTTTCAACTGCCTCTAGCTATGCTACGTTAACGCCACTACAACCACTGCCTCCTATCTCGACCATGTCAGATAAATTTTCTCACTACGCTCACCACGGGAATGTAACCGGAAATTTTACACTCATGCAAAACAACATGGGACTGAACTTCCAGTATGACAAACTGGGAACTATGAGTGTTATGAACATGAGTCCAACATTAGGAGTAACACATGCCTCTGCCGTTTCCATGCTCGCGGCCAATGGGCTTAGTTCACAGTCCATACCTTCACCTCCATATTCACAAAATGGGATACACACTCCTGAAAAATCTCTCAGCCCTACTGGGTTTGAGTCCTACTCTCACAGGGACCTTGGCTCACCCCAAAGTCCAGCGTTGCACACTCCCACCTCAATGATGCAAACTCTTAATGGCCTTAATGTCCCAAGCAGTCCTCCGCCCCCTGCCCAAATACAAGAACCTAGTCCACCTAGTAAGCCCTCTCCGGGCCCTATGACTGTTCCTGTGGTGAGTTTAGCTCCATCAGCTGCTTTAAATGTTGCCCTATCTTTGGCATCGGCTATACCGGTGCCGGTACATGTGACAGTCCAACCTGCTGTTGCTATTTCGAGTACGACACCTCAGGGACAACAGCAGGTAGTTGTAGCCACTCCTGTGGTTCAGCAGCAGCCACAGCAACAACCACAGCCGCAACAACAGCAGCAACAACAACAACAGCAAGCGCAACCTCAAACTCAGCAACAACCCCAAGTAATAACGACCATTCCCAATAAGACTGTACTTGTTGCAACGGCTGTTTCTCCTTCGTCAGCTAAAAGTAGTGGTGACGAAGTAGAAGAAATTAATACAAAAGAACTAGCACAGAGGATAAGTGCAGAACTGAAACGTTATAGTATCCCTCAAGCAATATTTGCCCAAAGGGTGCTATGTCGATCACAGGGAACTCTTTCAGACTTACTGCGGAATCCCAAACCCTGGAGTAAACTAAAATCAGGAAGAGAAACTTTTCGCAGGATGTATAAATGGCTAGAAGAGCCTGAATTCCAAAGGATGTCTGCTCTCAGATTAGCAGGTAATGTACTATTTATAATGCATCATTTTATTCTTAACTAATGTAGATAAGATTATAAATATAATGCTTACTGTTTAGATTAATCTATTTTCAAGCAGAATGAAGTAACTGTTAGGATACATTTTTCAAAGTAAGGTTTGTTTAGAAAATGAATTATAAACTATAAGTTATGTTTAAAAACTGTGTAGATAAATCTCCATAGGTAGTGCATTATAAAATTATTTAGGAAATGAAATATAGTTTTAAAATATTGTTAAGATAAACTTAGTTTTTACAAGCAATGAATAAAACTGTTTAGAATCTATCCCTTTTTCATGACAAATGAATAAAACTATTTATATATAAAATTGTCCAATTTATAAGTAGAATTAACTATTAAATTCATTCTCCTTTTTTTTTGTTTTTGTTTTGACAAAGAATTATAGTGAAATTTGTATATAAAAATAAAACCAATATTAGTTATACTTAAAAATTTTAACACTATGCATAATAATAGAATATCAAAAATAACATTTAAGGTAATCTACAATACTCTCTTGTGTTGAAAGATTTTTAATGATAAATATATTAGTTCAAATTTTACACATTCTTGAAATATTTATAATATTTTTATAAATAGAGATTTCACATTCCAAAGGTGCCTTAATAACTTCTTCCATCTTTTTTGTTTGATTGTTTTCTTGTTCTTCTATCTTTTATTTTTGAATCAGTGGTAGTTTCTTGTACCGTTATGTTTTCTTATCTTGAATTTGGCGCTGCATAGCCGTGATCAGTTCGTGCATCGTTACACTGTATACATCAAACAATCAATTACTTGTTCATAATATTTATTAATAAATTTATTAATTTGTTTTTTACTTGTAAGGATTTCTATTTTTATTTCTAATGAATAAGAAATTTCCTTTAAAAAATGTTAGTTTAAATTTTAATGATTTCAGCATAAAATACTTACAGATATTTATACATTTTCTTAACAGTGTAAATAAATTATATAGGGAAGATTTACATAACGATAGGTTGTTTCTAATCTTAATAAATAATCCAGTGTCTTGACTGATAAACTGAAATAAATCCATATGTGTTTTTACTAAAAGTGTATTTTAATCTGATTAGGATTTATTAAATGAAAGTGTATAATTAAAAAATGAGGTAAAAAAATATAAGTAGTTAATATATCTCGCATATCGAAAAATATTGGTGAACTTATTTAAAGTAAATTATTAAATTTGAGTTCTGAAATAATGTTAAAAGAAAAACAAATCTGTTGTTTATATTATATTTTAATCATGATAAGTGTTTTCATATGAAAATAAAAATATATTCGTCCTTAAATCGTTTTTCATGCACTTTATTTGGAATATGATTTAAAATTCTAAATAAATTTTGAAATAATTTGAATTTCGTGATTAATAATTTGCCATAAAGAGACTGTAAAACAGGTCTTTTGACAAGGTTTGTCTTATTGCAGAGAAGCGCGCATACAGTGCCCCCTTTCGTTCGTTGGCCTACTGCCTTATCCCACCCGTAGTTGATAAATAAAACATAAAGTAGAAAACGTAAATATTCAAGTTATTGACACTTTCATCACTGGATTGTTTTCTTTTCCTATTGGATGAATAAGGATCAAATAGACTTATACAATAAATAAATGATTTATATAAAATTGTTGTTAATAGAATTACAACTATTATAAAACAATTATAATTATAATTGTTGTTAATAGAATTGCAACAATAGTATAATCTATACAATGATAGGCATTATTTTTAGTTATAAAAAATTAATACTATTTTATAGTTAATTTAAAGTTTTTATTTTTTGAGTTGATAATTGTTTTTTGAAGTTTGATTTAACCCAGATTGGTTAGTTTGAAATATAAATCAGTGATTAATAATTTAGAATTTGCTTTGTATCTAGTTAATAACTGTTTTTTGTAGTTTAGTTTAACCAGATTGATTTGTAAAAAAAAATATATATATATATAAATCATTATTTAATAATTTAGAATTTTCTTTCTTTCTAGTTATATGTATAGGATATTTCATATAATTTTGAATATTTTTTTTATGAATTTTAAATTTTTAACGTCATGAATTAAGTGATAATACTTTTATAGTTAATTTTTCCTTTAATTTAATTAATTTTTATATTATTATTATTTTTTTTGTAGAACTTGTTTAATGATGGGAAATAAATATTTTTATGTAGTTTTGAATGTTATTTTTTAATTATTAAAAAAATTTATTTCTAAGTATGAAAAAAATTATTAATTTGACTCATGAAATCAGTTCCTAAAAAAATGAAATCAGTTCAGAATCTAGTTAGATCAACAATTTTCTAATCATGACTATATTAAGTTTTATAATATAATCCATTTTTTTTTAAGAGAAAAAATTAATTTTATTATTTCACAGTTCTATTTTTTCTCTTTTGAAATTTTCTTCTTTTTCTGTATAATTTTCAATTTCATTGAATTACATTTCATTATAAAGTATTAACTGGTTTATTTAGTTTAAAATTAACGTTTACTATTTTTTATTTTTTTTACTTTTTCTTCAAGAAGGAATTGATGGATTTTTATTATCATGTTGTTATGAGTTTAATGATAATACTTTGGAGTTTTTCTTGCAGATGAATATTTTATAAAAATAATATTTATCATAAAACATTTGTACAGCTATAGGAGATAAATATTTCCATGTAATTTTAAATATTATTTTTAATCATGAGAAACTAATTAATTAGCTGACTTTAAAATATCAAATTATTTTATCCAGCAATAGGGAAAGCAATTTGTTTTCCAAATGTTTAATGTTGTGCAATTTGTTTTGTCTCCAAATTGTTAAGAAGAGCATTTTTTAATAGCTGCTTTGATGAAAACACTATAATTTACATATAGGCAATCAGAAGTTTTTATGTATGGTTCTGTTTTCTATAAGTACATAATACTTATAAAGCACATAATACATATCTGGAAAAAATATTAATGTACAGCTTGATGAAAAATGCCAGTGGTAGGAAAAATATGGTTTTTTACTATATTGCCCCAACCTCTTCAAACCCCCAAACTTTAGGATCTGGCTAGATGGGATGATACAGGGATGATCTCATCTACCTAAAATTTTTATTTTATTTATCTTAAGATAATCTAAGTTATTGCTAATACTATCAAAATTCTAAATTTTTTTAAATATTGGATACTTTTCTTTGCTTATTATTATTATTATTTTTTTCATTAAAGGTTGATTTATTTCAAATAATACTTAAGATGCTGTCTTTTTTTAAAAGTTTTATTTATTGTTGTTTTTACGTAAATGTTTTTTATAAGTAGCTTCTTTCTCTAATACTTAACTCAGCTGCAAAATTTGTTTCTTTTCTTCAACCTAATTATTACTTACTTCCTTAAAATGTATGTTTATCTGGTTATCTTAAAATTCCAGTTCAATTTTAACTTGTAGTGGTGCAATAATAAAATTAAGGAAAATATTCATTTAATATACTTTATTATACTTTTCAATAAAAACAGTAGTTTTAACTGCTTAGCTGTATGATCTGATTGGTTGAAACCTGAGAAGATATTTTACTTAAACACAATAAGTTCCCACTATACAAAGATTTTGTCTAAAATAAGTTCAAGATCCAAAGAATGCACTTACACATGTTTTAGTTTCGCTTTTTTAATTACAAAATAATAACCTTTTTATGTAATTTTTTCTCACTTCTCCCATCTTATACTACATTAAGAGCATCTATAATTAAAATTCTTGTTATAAAACTTTAATCGTTTGGTATTACGCATTCGCTTAGAAATTTGTGATAATTGATTTCTTATTTGATGCATAGAATAATTATCTAATATTAAAAAAAAGCGCTTTTAATTACAACTATAAATTTAACAACAATTAATTTATAAAATGAAGGAAAAATTATTTGTCTTAGTAAGTAATTTCTAAGTAATTATCTTAGTAAGTAATAGATGGTATGATAATTAAAAAAGTAAAACAAATTAGCTTTATGTTTGGTATATTTAATTATAGTTCTAGGTTTTTCCAAATTTAATTTTTTAAACTGATTCATTAAAAAATAGCTAATTTACTCATCAGCGGCGAGTTTAAATTTATTCTTCACTTTTTTTTGAATGATATCACGTATTATTTTTTCAGTTTATATCTTTTATTCTCGACTGTTAAGTGCGAAACAGGTTTTACAGCCCTGAATTTCCCTTGAAATTTGCTGGTCAATAAAAATTTCGTTTGCCACGTTGTGAGTATGTGATATGAATATTTTTCTTAGTTTTTTGTGTAACAAAACTCAAATATTAAAACTCACTTGTGAACTTTGTTATAGACAAAAATGTTCACTTGCCATTTTTAAAGTCATTAAAGTCACTAAAAAAAGGGTGTCATTTTAAAGTCATATAATTAAATAAAGAAATCATTTTTCTACTTTGTTATGTATTTTTCAACTAAAAGAAATTTTAAGAAACTTACATATACTTTGTAGATGATTTTAAACAGGGAGGGGAGGTTAAAATTAGGTCAAATAAATGTACAGAGATTTGAAGATTTTGTTTTATTAGTGTTTCAAAACTGAAATATTTATAAGCTTAATATCCTCTGATCTTTATATTTAAGGGCAATTTTATATTATCTTTTGCAAATTTTACCAGAAATAGAAATTGATAGGTAAAGAATCAGATAAAAATATTTTAGAAATTATAAACTCAATAAATTTAAAACACTTCGTAGTACCTGGTCGAGATACATTTTATAGGGGATTTAGACTTAACTTATGAAACTAAAGAACAAGATAAATAATAAAAATGAATACTTCTGATAATGAAAGAATGATTAAATAAAATTAAGTTGCTAGATTTAGAACGGAAAGACTCATAATAATGGATAAAAGTTGTTCGTGAAAGCTATAATAACTTTGACATGGCTATAAACATGAGGTATTTACAAAAAGTCAATCGAAACCTTATTTTTTTTTTTAAAAAAAAGTACATCTTATAGTATTTTGTGGTATCAAACTGATTATCTAAAACGGATAAATTTCTTCCTTAAAAAGTTTCTGTTTCTGAAAATTTTCTTATTAATATTTTTCAATAAAAAAAATAATTGGTTTCTTAATTCTATGCAAATCTTTCAATTTCAAATTTCTATGTATTGAAACTCATAACATTATACTCAAACTAATTTTATTTATCATCATATTTTACACAACAGCCCATGGCAGGCAAAGGCCTTCGGTTGAAGATTTCGTTAAGAGAATTTATTCTTTGACTGGACTGCCAGTTTTTTACTTCAATCAGTTTAAATTTAGATTCCACAGAATAAAGCCATAGTTGTTTTGGCCTTCCTCATTTTCTAATAGTGAAGAGCTTCGATGCAAACATTTTTTTTGCTGGAATTTTTAATCTATTCTAGCAATATGAGCAGCCTAGTTCATTCATAATTTCAATACTTTTGATGGTATCGGGCTCTTTAAAATGTCTATAAATAAATGTAAATGTCGCGACGTCTACACATCCAAATGGTCAGCAGATTGTTCATAAGTAAATGAAAAATTTTTTTTTACTAAATTGAAATTATTATATGTTTATAATAAGTACACAATTAAAAATTTAGGTTCAATTTAAGATTTTAAGACTTTTTCAAGTAAATTTAAGACTTAGACGTCATATCTCTTTTTACTGTCCACTTCGATGAAAGTCTGAATAATCTTGATCGAGAAAATCATAATTGTTTTCTAAGAGTATAAACTGCATTTCTAGCATCACGTATTGTTTTTAAATCTGTAGTCCGAATTGAAAAATTCCGAAGAGAAGTTCTGTATAGAAAAAATATAAATTTATAAAAATGTCAGAAATTTCATTAAATGAAAAAAAAAGGAAACGAAGTGATATATATATATATATATATATATATATATATAACTTCGTTCAAATAAAGAGAATAAGAAAAATGCGCAATAAGGTGAAATACACTTTAAAAAAATTAATTAGCACAATTTTCGCCTACTGCATATTGTGGACAACAGATAATTCCTTCAATCTGGGTTATTACTTTATTATCACACCTTTTATTTTGGACTATGAACCTTAGGGAAACACACAACTCGTATAAATATCTCGGTTAAACTCCTTTTGGCGCATCTATTTGTATGCTGCGGCTCTTTTTTAAAAAATACATATAATGCTATAAAATTTTAAATTATTTCTATAAACTAAATTCAGAAAACCATTTTATAAGTTATTTTTTATATGTTTCATTTTGGGTACCATTCATTTAGCATGTTTCATTTCCTTTATGTTATTATGTTTCATTATCCAATGGAATTAATGTTGCTTGAAAGAACTAAACTTTGAAGTATTTAAAATATTTCAAAATGCGATTCATTGCCAATAAGTAAAAATGGTTGCTCAAAATAAAAATAAAAAAAAAGTCATCAGAAGTTCTAATTTTTTTTTCTTTATCATCTAATTCATTTTTTAAACGCTGCAAGTTCCGCATAATTTTTTTTTTAGATAGAAGACGAAAATGCCACATTAATTATTTGTTAATGAGGAGAGAAAAACTCTTAATTTATATTCATTAATTGAATTAATCAAACAAGAAATAACAGTTGCATTGTTTTCGAGAAACCATGAATCATTCTTTTACTTTGATTGGGCAGAATTACGTTCGCTGTTGGGAGTTTTCAGTGGGATACAAACCGAAACTATTTTGAACTGATTTTATTTTTTATACTCTGAATTGCAGACGACTTTTGTTGCTGTTTATATTTTGAGTCGTTTGGTAGAAAAGAATTCTTCTGTAAATCATTTACTTAAAGTAATTTTATAAAGTTTTTTAATTAGTATTAATTGTTAGATTATATTTATGAATATAATTACCATTTTAAATTCACTCAGCGCTATGTTTTTTCTTTAAATGCCCAAATAACAATAAATTATTACAACAATTATATTGCTCTTTCTACAACTAAAGTAAGTTGCCGCTTCAAACTACGTATATAGCGTTTATTAATATACAATTTTTCAGCATGTTCACCAAAGTTAAAAAAATTTTCAATAACACTTTATAAATTGCATTTTTAAATAAAAATTATGAATATATTTTTAGATGATAAAATTTGGGTGTTCTGTGAATAATGTTATAAAGTGGATTTCTTATCAAACGATGCTGTTTTATGGAACCAATTATTTCTTGTGAATTTTTAAAAATTTAAAATTATTTTCCAAAGTAAGACATTTTATTCAATAATTTAAGTTTTTTCCTTGTTTATACTTTACCATTATTTTTTTCAAGTGTCTATTGTTGACACGTTAATAAAGCATAAATTAAATAACGAAACGTGATGTCTATCTTTTAAAGTGACTGTAAGTTTTTTTTTATTCTTTAGTATTTACTAGTAAATACTTCTGTTTTTTAATTTCTTTTTAATGATACTTTTAACTTACCTATCAAACAATTGACGTAATTATTTTAGCTACTTTTTCATTTTTACCCTTAAATACTTCTGAAAATATTTTTTGGCGAGCATTCTTTTTTAATTCTTTTTCCTTTTTTTTTCCGTCTTTTTATTTTTATTTTTATGATTATGGACTGCAAATTAACGCAAATTATTTCTGTTATTATGATTCAATTTGAATAAATGGCAATTGTTTTATACGATAATATCTAATTAATCTGTAGCATTTTAAAATACTCAGGCATTGTAATGTGTCATGGATTGATTACTGTAATAATTGTTTTAGTAATAATTAAAATGAAACCAATGCAGTATAATTTTGACTGCTGGTGGATTTAATCTAAGAAAATATAGCTTTCTATTTTTGTTAAAATTAATTTTGCTTAGTCTGGACTCTATCCAACGAAGCATATTTTCCTAAATCTAAATTTTATCTAAAAATTGGTTTCTGTTTTTCAACCAATTTAAATCATAATTTATCACTCGTTATGAATGCAGAAAACATGAGGGAAACTTACACATGAAAGAAAAAACTGTAGGAAATAAGTATTTACCAACAGATTGGTTTATTTAACCTTTTCTTTCTTCTTTTTTTTTTTTTTAAACATATAATATTTTAAACCACTAATTTTTTCTTGTAATGGAATTCAATTGATATATTTTCATTTCTTTAAAAAATAATGATTTTATTTTAGAATTATTGTTGATGTTTATATTAGTATTAATATTTGTGAGCTTGTATTTGTCTATTATTTAAGTTTATGTATAGTTTCATTTACATTAAAAGTGAACAAATGTTAGCTTCAAAGCTTCAATTAAGTTTCAAAAACTAAAAAAAAAAAAAAAAAAAAAAAAGAAGAAGAAAAAAACATCTTATATTGTTTTAATTTATTTATTGTATGAGGGCTTTTTGTGTCATTCTTATAAAAAAGAAGATATAATTTTTTTTCTTAGTTTATTTAACAAAATAATTTAAGACAATTATACAAAATGTTATATGAATCGCTAAAAATAATTATATGGGGAGGAGTTATTCGGGAAAAGAGTAAATATATATCGAGAAAATGGAATTTATTTGTATCGTGTAACCTATTTACAATAAAATTAAGTCTTCAATTATTATTCTGATTACCTTATTTTCATTTATAAAAGCTTTATTTAATATTAATCTTTTAAGTTTTCTTTTCTTCCAGCAATTAATCATTCTTTTCTTTTTTTTTTTTTTTTTTTAATTTTAGTACACGAAAAATTATTCCAAACATGCTTTCCATAACGTAACATTCAGATTTTGTTAAAAAAAATAAATAAATAAATAAATATAAAAAAAACAAAACAGATTGATGCATAATATCTTAAAAGAAATAAGAAATAGTAATTTTCATGTGTTAAGTGTTTAAAGAAGTATTAAGTGTTGTTATTGCTTTTTTGTTTCTTTCGATAAAACTTATTTGCTAACATTTTTTTAAACAAGTTATTCACAAACAAGTTTATAAATTTAATTTAGTTTTTCTAGTTTTGACATGTAATATAGAGATAATATAGAGATTGACATGTAAATATAGAGATTACTTTTAAAATTTAAATTATTGGATTTGTACTCTATAGCTAAAACATCTAATGAATTTAGAAAATACAACTAAGCTAAAAAATATTTACGAGAATAGAAGAACTGTATTCTAAAAATCTGCATTTTGAAAACTTTAAATTGAAAGTTAATTTTTAAAATATTATTTAATTATTTATTTGTGATTGTATTTTTATAATACATTACATCTGACTACATTGTAATATTTTATTTATATTAATTTAAAAAATAGTTAGACATTAATATTTTCCAATTATTATTTTGTACTTTAAGTTCATTTAATGAGTAATTTGTAAGCAAATTTAAAATTTAACATTTTAATCCTAATAAAATCTATGCTTAGTAAAACAATTTAAGATTTTTCGTAGAAATTTTGAATAATTTTTGAGAGAATTAAATAATATTTAAGCTAAACTATCAAGAGAGAAAATTTTTTTACTTATTTACTTAAGCTTAGTAGTTAGTATTTAAAATATCTTTTCAGCCAGCTGTTACATTTAAAAAAATAAATAAATTGCAATATATTTCGAAAAATAGTTTAGTACTTAATATTATCAGATAACAATATTTACTTTACATTTCAAAATTAGGGTTCTTTAAAAAGATATAAATTATGGAGTTTGCACTTTAAAAATTCTTCAATAAATCTTTTTTTTTTTTTTTTTTTTTTTTGTGAAAAAAAAATTGGTTGAAATTTCGAACGAAGAAATTACTTGATAAAGAAAAGTATATTTTATTTTCGTTTTAAGGAACATTAATCAGAGCTATTGAATAGCGATTTAAAAAAAAAAAAAATACAAAAATATGGTTGGTATATTTTGGCTATAAATATAAAAAATAGTTGGACAAGCTGCAATAAAAAAATATTGGGCAGTGCAGAGCTCATCACCCTACGGAAAACATTGAATGAGGACGAGAAAGAAAGTACTGCAGAAATTAAATGTCGTAAATAAACGTTCATACGAATTAGAATAAATATGTGACACGTTAGGCATTATGGATTCTCTGGAGACTCATACGCCTCGAAGCGATGTATCACAAGCTCTCCCTTTTACTCTGACCTGGGATTGACAAGGAAGGTATCCGAAGTGTCAATTGCATATCGCATTGATTTTTATATCCAAATCTTTTCTAGCATAAGGTAAAATGTAAGAAAAACGTTGTGCCTATTTTCGATATTATTGTTAGTTGAGATTTTGGCTATTAAAATTCGTGATTTTTGCAATCTCTCCCACCAAAAATTATTTCACTAATTTAGTTTTGTGACACAGGGTACGGCACTTGCTGCTATTAAACTTTATAAGTAACTTCTGTATCAAACTGCTGCTTAAAGATAAGCTGGTTCTAAGCTGCTTAAAGATAATCCAAGCTAAAAGATAGGATAGTAGGTGTTAAAATATTTTTTTATAAAGAATAAAAAATACTTAAATCAATCACGTAATGTCCCCTTAAATGCTTTTTTCTTAAATGTATATAAATATAATTCTTTCGATGTTGGTAACATTTACCCTTGAATATTGTTTTGCTTAAAGTATTTTAATACTCTAAGAAAGATATAATAGTACTTTTATCGGTCAATTTTTATATCTTTCGTGTACTGAGATGCAATTTAATTTTCATGAAGCTGTGCAATTTTAGTTGCGTAAGCTATATTTTACCAGAGATTACGGGAAAAAGAATGTTTTAAATTGAAGGTCATTTTCTTTCTTTTGTCAAAAAATATAACTTTACTGAATTTTTTAAAGGGCTAAAGATAAATTATTGTATTATAATTTATACTCAAGTGATTTTACGTACGCGATGTTGTGTCATCTTAAATCATTTTATTGTTCAATTATTTTACTATCATTTTAGAGTTTTGCATAATTTGTATTTTTTCATGCATCCTTGCTAAGTATTTTAAGTATGAATATGTATATTTGAAATGTTCTGTGTGTCATATAAATTATTACCTTTCAACCTAGAAAATAGTTTACTATTTTTTAAAAAACATTAATTACACAGAATTTAATGTCTAAAATTGGTAATGTCAACCTTGCAATATAATCAAGGGCCCTCACGCAATATTTGATTTAAGGTTAAATGTTCAACTTTTTTCCGTTTTATTATTATTATTATTACCGCTAGGAATGTAACGAATATTCGATTAGTTTTGCCAAACATTCGGTTGATCGAATATTTAGCCAGATATTCAGCCGAATGTTCGACCAAATGTTTGGCAAAGTATTTTTTGAAAAAAAAGTTTTTTTTTTTGGGGAGGGGGGAGAGGAATTTGAAAAGATTTAATAAAGAATAAATCTAAAATTGTATTTTTTACTATACATTATTAGAAATAGTTTTTACACATATTTGTTCAGTTCTGAAACATTTTCATTTAGGTTCTGAAAGATAAATGGGAAAGTGAAACCTGACTAATTGAAATTAGATTACTTCATACTGAACCATAATTTTTTTTCTGCTGATTTTTTTTTTAAAATTATATTCAGACAAGTCTATTTAGTCATTTTTTTCAAAACATTTTTTTAATGTTGTCTTGTTTTAAATATAGCGCAGCATTTTAACAGAGCAATTCTTATAGACTTAATTCTTTTATTGTCACTTATTTCCTGTACAGTAAGACAGATAACAGTAACTTAGAAAAGTGGGATTCTCAACGTTATAGTTACATTTCAGAAGCAAGAGTAATCTTTTGTTTTTCTTTTTAACTTTTCTTTTTATCAGCGTTTTTATTATGAAACAAAATCTTTTTGAAGAGCGTTTCTATTGAACGTTAATCTTGTATGACCACTTTTTTCTATAAATACGGCAATGTGAAAATGTTAAATTGAGATTTTTAACTTTTAAATTTTTTTTTAAAATTAATAATTTTAGTTTAAATTCTTTCTAGATTTTAAAAAAAAAAAATTTCTTTTTATAAACTTTTTTATTATGTCGCGGCAATTAAGAGGGTTTCTATTAGACATATTCTTTACCCTTTTTTTTTTCTCTTCAAAATACAGTAATTGAAAACTTAGGTGTTTGACTTTAAAATTTTCTTTCAAGAATTAAGATAAATTTTTATTTTTTCCGTTTTATTTTTGTATATAGTCTTTTTATGATAGCACTGCATTTTTAAAAGCATTTCTGATAGACTTATGGAAATTTTTTTTCTTGAAAATATTTTTAGCATTAAAATTTTGTTTTAAGAATTAATAGGATATTATTTTTCTATTTCTATTTTTTTCAACTTTACCACTTTAGTTTTTTTTTATTACGGTTACTCAGTTTTTCATTTATCTTAAATTTTATTAGTTTTTTTCTGTTACCTCATGCCAATAAAAAAGCCAAGTTTTGATTATTTTTCAATAATGACTAAACTTATTTATATATAAAACTATTTATACTGATTTATATATTCATAAATAATCATTAATAATATTTATTAAATGTTACTATTTGGCCAATATTTGGCTTTTTGGCCGAATACTCGGCCGATTTACTATTCGTTACATCCATAAGTATTACAAATGTTTGGATGCTAAAATATTGCTCAAAAGCACAACTTCTTTGGGAATGAATCTAAAATAATAATAAAAACATAAAATATATATTTTTTTAAGATTGGTAGAATTCAGGGCTTCTTTTAATTTTTTTTTTAAATATTTAAACACTATTATGTTATGAGAATGTTAAAATATATCATAATTCAAAATATTCTTGTGTTCAGATTTCAAAGATTTTGCCCGGTAGAGTATAAAAAAAAATATTTATTTTATTTGACAAGCTTTTAACACAAGTATGCAGGATTATATGAATATTACTGCTTTGAAATTTGTTTGAACATCATTTTAATATCCTTAAAAATAAAAATTTTACTAACTATTCATCTCAGCCTCTCGTTTCTGCAACTCTCAGATCTCGTTAACCTTAAAATGTTTACATTTAATTTGAACTTGGCACTATGAAAGATTGTCAGGAACTATGAGACGAATATTCTCTTTTTTCTCGCCTCATTCTGATAATAATAAAAAATAATAATAATAACAAAATAACATACCCAAAATTTTTTGGAAGTATATTAATTATATATTCGCCACTTTAAACATTACCAAATGTGTTTCGCATTTCTTTGTAATTTATTGTACATTTTAAGAATTTATTTTAGCTACTATTTTTAATACTTATTTAGTATTACTTAATAGCTTACTAGTTATTACTTATTAGATACTATTTTTGATACTTATAGTTCCATACGCGATACTCACTACGATCCACTTTGTTAAAAATGTATGTACGATCCATTATGCTATTAATGTATAATCACTAATTTAATTTTATTATGATTGTGAGAAAGAATTTATAATTTATGTACTTGATAATGTCAATTTTACATGAAAATTTCTTTAACGAATTGTTGAAAAAATGCATATGGTTTTTAAATTGCATCTATCGTTGAACATGGAAAAAAAGCTACAAAATCTTTTTGCGTCTGAGAAAATGCCATTTTTAACAAAGCTGCATCTTATTTTTTTCGCAATAACTACACTTTGAAAATTATTTTTTATCCTTTTTTTGTAAGTCATTTTGTTTGAATAGTGTTAGAGTGTGATTTAGTTTCATTAAAATTAAGAGTAAGATAAGAAGCGGAATTTAAATATATCTAGATATCTCAGTGAAATCTATTAAAAGCTGTCTCTTAAATTTTTCACGCAAAATGGTAAAATATTAACTCACCGAAAGAATTTAAATGAAATTGTTATTTCGAAAGAAGTTGGTTCCTAGCCTAATGGAGTAAAATGTAAAGGAATAATAAGAGACTATATATTTCGGGACAATTTTAGTGCGTAGTTAAAATAAAAACATAAAATAGACATATAGGTTCGTATAAGTTATTTACTTTTATTCCTTACTTTACACTTTAAAACTTTTTTATTAGTTTTAGAGCATAATTAATGCAATTTATTAATTCTGATATAACTCTTAAAAATAGTTCTAATTGATTGAATTATGATGAATAGAAATAGTGAGAATGATTTCATACAGAATCATGAATATTATTATATGGAACTATTACTTCATGGAACGTGTATCAAAGATAATATGTTGTATGCTCCAAGTAATTATATTAGTCTATTATATAATTGCTGTAATTATTTGTTAAGTGTACATTTCTTAGTTTTTTCAATTATTATAGCAGAAAACAGTATGGCCAGAGTGGAAAAAATGAAACTGCATTTTAAATCATTAACAACTGAAATCCTTTAAGACGTATTTACTTGTTAGTGCCTATTTGATTATCATTGTCATCTAAATCTTTTCTAACTCTGTTGAGAAATTCTTTTACTACTTGAAAGGATATTTTCTTTCTTAATCATTTTCTTCTTAATTTCTCGTATTCAATTAAACGCTACCCTCCTACCTCAGAAAATTTTCAATTACAGTACTTTATTTATTTAGGTTCAAATCATATATTCTTTAGGAGTTATCCCATTTCGTAATTACTTTATGGCCTTTCCGATTGTCCTAAGCTCTACGATATCATATTCCAATTATTTTGAATTTCACAATCGGCATACCTAATTTCAACCATGCTATTAGTTTCACATTTGTTCAAAAGGCTTTCAAATACTCTAGCAATTTACCCAATAAATATCTCCGTCTGATCATAAATAAGAATTAAAGTCTTGTTTGACCAGAGTATCTCTTACACTTATCTTTGTATCAAAATTCACTTTGAATTAATTCTATTAATATCTCCTCTGCTAACTAGATTTTTGTCTTCAATAACATTTTTTCCTCCTATCATTTGTCGAACTTATTTTATATAATGCTAGTTCTTCCTTGTTATAACTGATTAATATTATTTGTATTATTATCTTCATTTTTCTTCCTTTATCTACATTTTACATTCTTCATCAAACCAACTTTTTGGTTCCCTTTTTATATCTTGAATAATCTTTACATTTAAAAAAAAATTTGAAATAATGAGTTCTATCTTTTCATTTTATGTAAACTTATATCTCCATCCATTATTTTTAACATTCGACTCACAATTAATTATGTCTTGATAATCGTAATATGATTTATTGATTTCTATTTGGGAAAATTCGTGTTTCTCTTTTGATTTTTTTATGATTAAATAATATGCCGATAATGTCGCTGTTACTTAATGAAAGTGCTTCTGTTCAGAAAGAATTACTGTTTTAATAAATATAATTTAGATTAATTTAATAATGTGAATCACAAAGAAAACCGATTAGTAATTTTATGTTCAACAAGATTTAATAAGAAAACTTAAGTATAAAAGTTGTTCTATATATAATATAAAATACATGATGAAAAAAAATTATGCGAAAAAGCATTTTTTTCCCTTAGCGCAGGTGGCAACTTTACTTGTTTTAACTCAAACTCAAAATTTCCTCTCTTTTTGGATTTTAAATTAAAGAACCTCTTGACATTGATTTTAAATTTCGTTTGATTTTCGTTTCGGCAGTCTTTAAAATGAGGTTTTTCTGGCAACTTCAAAAATGTTTTTAAGTGCCAATTTTTTTCCTTTGCTTATTAACTTTTCCTTCCTTCTTTTTAAAAATTTACCCTTTTTCTGTTTTCTTTATTTTTCAAATTAATTTATAAATTATTTAATTTCTAGTTGTTTAATTTCTAATTTCTCTTTATAAGCAAGAAAAGCCGTAATATAACTTTTTTTTTGGCGTTTTATGTTTAAACTAATAGCACGTTGTGATATTTTAGATAATTTTATGCTTCAAATTATGTTATTATCAAACTAGATTTATATATATATATATATATATATATATCTATGTCAATGTTTTGCGTAATATCAGATTTAATTCAATTCAAAATTTAGTTGAGAAAACAATTGAAATATTCTTTTTATAAAATAAATTTATGGACTGAAATCTTTTAATAACACTATCTCAAATTAACCTCAAATACAAAGCATTTTTTCGAAAACTGTAGGATTCTGGAAAATTATGATTTTTAATATTTGCAGTAGTATTTTATATTAATAATAATATTTTATTCCGTTTTAAAAGGGTTGTTTTATCGTTATCTAATTAACATCCTAAACTTTACAATTGGTGAATTATGTTCACATACAAATATCAATACTGAATAAATAAGTTATATACTAAAAAACTCTGTATAATTTAACACGTTAATTTTTTTTTTTTTGACCTATCTTTTTACTTTAATGTTTTTAATTTACCTTGACTATTACCAGTACTCAGTTAATCAAAGTAATAAAAGTCAGTTAGTAAATTATGATGTACAAATACTTGATATTATAAAAAGTACTATTAAATAATTTAAACAGCTGGTTAAATTGTCGTGGTGAGTTCGTAAGTTAAGATTGTTTAATTTTGTTTAATAAATTTGACTTATTCTTTACAATATGACTTATATTGAATAATAATGACTTTATATTGACTTTTATAATATGACTTAATTTTAATTATTAGTTAAACAAAATTTGATATGGTTTCATATAATATTATTTATAGAATTGTGTAGAAACATACCTTATTGCCAAGAAATTTCTTCTCATTTTTGCCATACTTCTCATTTTTTTTCATTTATATTTAATTTAAGTCACAATTTCATTTATAGTCACTATTAAAAAATGAAAGTGATTTTACTATCATTATAAGAAAGAAAAAATTACATTAAATTTATAATTATGTTTTTGAATTAATACACAACAAATTGGAGATAAAAATTATCGCGACAAGATTTTACCTTTTCAGAATTTCATTACGAGTAAGTAAATGCACTCAGCTTTAGAAGAAAAAAAAATTAAACTGTTATGTTTCTAAATTAATATTGCGTAATTTCATAAGTAAATTATGGATTAGAGGAGAGCTAACATGATACATTTTATTACAAAAGTTTATTACAACAAATATAAAAGTAAAGACTGTGCATAGGCAAATTTCGTAATTAAAAAATAACTGTAATGAATATATAAATTAAATAAATGTCTTACAGTATGTAGCCTTGTGGTTTTCGAGCAATGAAGTTGCAACAGAACTAATAATTTGGTTTCTTCTTAAAGTACTGAGTTTCCTTCTATATTGCTGTAAAATGAATTTTAGCTATTAATTATGTTGCGTAATTCGACAAAATTTAGATCCAGTTTACTCAAAAATTGTAGAAAAACCAAATTTCTTCACCGCATCTCCGCCATTAAGTAAGCGATTCAATTAATGCTTGTGTATAAACTTTTGTAACTTGTAGACCCACATATATTATCAGTCTAAAAGTTTGTTAATTACATATTACATTTCAACCAGTTGTTGGAAATTTTTTGCACTACTATAGGATGGGTTATTTTCTAGATGTGAGTTTTTTGCTTAAAAAAAATAATTGCTTTCCCCCCTTTTTTTTCTAAAAAAAATTTATTTTTCAAGTGCTATTTCATAACATCAAAATTTTTTGCATTGTTTCTTATTTTTGAAATCAATATTGTACTAAGAAAGAAATGATTTAAAAACTTATTTATTAATTGAGATAAAGAAAAATTTAAATATAATTACAGGAATTCGATATTTGGATTTGATAAAAACTTATTTAAAATTATTTTCCAATTCTTAATTATCTTTAGCTCAATGATATAACTGTATAAAAAAGTTTTCTGAATCGATACATTTAATACTGAGATATAACCTAAAGAACAGAACAAAAACCGGCCTTCAAATCCTAACCACTCATGAGATTAAACTATTTCTTTCATCTTTGCCAAATTTGACCAACCCATCTATATTCGAACGTGCTGAATCCATTAAAAACTGTATGCCAATCCATAAAAAACACTCTTAGGTGGATAATTATGTAACTTAGTTACTAGTTGGCAGTAATTTTATTAGTAACTGTTATACCACACGCTTCTTAAAATTTTTTTGGGAAATTGAATAGCTGAAACTGTATACTTTCTGAGTTGGAATCAAATGTCTGCTTCTGTATTGTTTTTCGTTTTATATAATTTAATAATATTTTATTAAACTTCTATTATGTTGAGAAAAATTCCAGTTCAATTTTTATTAGAGTATATTTTCTTTAACTGTATTTTATGTTTACTCATTATTAGAATAGTTAAGGTTTTGCCCTGGGTAGTTTTAATAAAAATCCATTTTGCTGACATCATAAAATTTAAAATATGCCACAAGGCTTCCATACAGCTACATTATTTTCTATCTTTTATTCAAATTTCCTTATCAGTCTCAAAATAATATAAATAGTGAGTATATGTAATGAGTTTTTATGTCAGTCTAGTGATTAGTGTGTATATGTAATGAGTTTTTATGTGAGTCTAGTGATTATGCTTAGTACTGGTTATTAAATTCTTAAATAGTTGAAAATTCAATTTTGAATAATAGGGATCAAGACCTTCAGCAAAATATTCATATCTGCTGCAATCTTACTTCTAGTAATATTTATAATAATGAGGCTGTGAATAGCGATTGGAGAAAAACAGCTTTGGAAGAGTTGAATAATTAAGTTGGAAACCTGGAAATTTATGAATTATGGCTAATGGCAAATGTTAAGAAATATAAGAATAAACTTTATCTTTCTATTTTATTATTATTTTTTTTTTTTAATTTTTCTTAAAAACCACCATTATGAATTTTTTTTCCATAGAAATTTTTTGAGCAATTTTTTCCCTCTGCGTCATCTTATTTCTCTTTAAAACATAGCTTTTTTAATCTGAGTTTAGAAACTGAATTTTTGTGAATGTTAGTTGTTTTTCTTATATTCAAAATAATTTCATTGAAGTCGTGGTACTTCAATAAATTTCAATTAATTAACTAATAACGGCTCATGAAAATATAATTGAAGTTTGCCTTAATACTTTCTTAAAGATATTTAGTTTATTTTTAGATTACTTTCTTAATTTGGTACTTTCAGAAAAGGTAGATATAATTTAAATAAATTATAAAATACTCTAAAATTTTATTATATTTGACCGTTTTAAAATTAATATCTTTTTAACAAATTAAATGTTACAGAAATTGATGCATAGAACATAGAGTTTGATATTTTAAAACAATTTTAAAACTAAGATATATTTCTAAAATAGGAAATCTTTAAAGTTTTCTTACATTGCTTTTTAATAAAATATTTTCATCGTTAGAATGTCCGTTTATGGTTAACTACTTTAAAAAATACTTATTTAAATATTTTAACTATAAACTAAACAAGATTCCTTAACTGAAAATTAATCTCTTCAAGCATGTTTGTGTCATTTTAGTAAACTCTCCTTTGATCATTATATATAGCATGCTTTGTGTTTTTGCTCGTTCGTATTTCTTCTCATTCTTTCTGTGTGCTATTAAATGTATTTTTGATATTCATTAGCTTCAATATTGTGCTTTTATCTTAGCTTTTGTGCTTTTTCTGCATTTTATTTGTTTATTTAAATTTTTAAAATCTATCATTTAAATTAATACTATACTTGCCAACTTTTCGAGGAGGATTTTCCCATGTAGTAGTAAAATTAAAATTGAATTACAGTCAAATATAGAAAAATATTTCTTAGTTTATTAGATCTTGCTGGCACCATACTATGATTACCATTTATATATATATATATATATATATATATATTAGTTTATTTATATGCACTGGTGATCAAAATCATTTGAAATTAAATTATTAAATTTATAAATCTAAGAAATAAACATAATGCATGCATTTTACTACTATCTTAAATATGAAAATAAAATCTTACGCAAAATTCGTAAAAGTTGGCAGCTATATTGTATTTTATAATAGGTTTGAAGATTTTTGGAGTTTTTCATTTTATTTTGCATTAGGAGTTTAGATGATGTAGAGCAAGCAAGTTATTATTTTTTTATGTAAAGTAATAAATCATGTTAAAGAAATTAAATACATAGTTACGTAAGTTTTGCTATCAAGGTAGTGTTGTTCATTGTAATGTTTTCGTAAAATATTTTTCATAATTTTAGCAATCCAAACAGCATTTGAATTTATCTCAATTTATTAGTATATATTTGCATTTCGTGTGTTACTATTTTGATT
Organism: Parasteatoda lunata; assembly: GCA_949128135.1. Lineage (NCBI taxonomy): Eukaryota > Metazoa > Arthropoda > Arachnida > Araneae > Theridiidae > Parasteatoda > Parasteatoda lunata. The sequence continues at coordinate 63,584,321 of OX421980.1, read as the reverse complement.
AAATGTTCATCTAAGATTCAACCCATTTTGGTAAAATATAATATTACCAAACTAAATTATTGTTTCAATTGAACTTATAAATATTTCTATTATAAGTAAATACAGAATGGCTATAGATAAAATTGCTTATAAGTTTTTCAGCTTTTTAAAAAATTTTAATAAATTTCTTTTAAGTCGTGATATGAATTTCTTTATTGTTAAATTCTTTAATGCTCAAATAATTTTTCCTTTATATTATGTACTAACATCCTATTTTTATATAAATAATTTTTATATAAATAATTTTTCTAAGATTTCGAAAAGTTTATTTAGTTTCATCTTTTGTACCTTTATCATAGAACAATTCATTGAACCCGTTTCAGCATGTTTTTTGTCTATTAACTAAGTAAATAAGTCAATTCAAGTTTTGATTTATAAGAAGCTTAAATCAGTTTGAATAGCTATAAAAATGTACGCATGGATTTTTAATTGGTTCCTATACTTGATACTTAGTCATTATTTAAAGTTTTTGGATTTCATAATTAAATATTATACTGAACTTGCAAAAGTCAAATGTAAATTTCAGAGTAATGTTAAGCGGCAGAACTTTTTAGGCAGAAACTTTTTTCTTTCAAAATAAACTATCAATATATTTTTAGTCCTTAAATTATCATTTCTTCAATAGTAGAATATTTCAGTAGAGTAAATGTAAAGTCGCTTATTCTTACAAATGTATATATATCTATATAAAAATCATTCATAATTGTATAGTTTTGCTTTTTAACATAAATCTATCTATTCAATAGCTTTCCTTTCAATTTTAAAGAACATGGAAGTTATCCTAAGGTTCTAAATATTAATCATACTCAGTTAAATATTTGATAGTTTTAGAAACATTTTATTTTATTAATTTTCATAGCTAGCTAAAACATAGATATGCTGTATGAGACTTAAACCTATAATTTGGTTTTTGTGGTTTAGGTATTACCTTTAAGATGTTAAAACTATTTTATTTATTCACCAAATTTTGTAGATTAATTATAAAACAGCTTTACATTGAAAGCGATATCATACAAGATTTGATTACTGAAAGAAGTTAAAAATTTTTTAGCACTTCTGTTATAAATGCGAATAGATCTTTCATTTATTCAGTTCATTCAAAAATTAAGTTTGCTTACATAGTCCTAAAAGTTTCGAGAAAAACTTAGAAAAACAAGGGTAACAAAAAAATCAAGTTTATGTTATATTTAATTTCTATAAGTTACATACTTCTTAACTTTAAAATTATTTCATTCTTTAATAAAAATAAAAATTTTGCCAGTAAGCTTAAAATCATGAAGAGAAAAAAATCTTATTTTGTATGAGTGGAAATGAAAACTTTAGATCTTCTTTTTCTCAAATACTCAATTAAGGGTCAATTATTGAATGCGCAATAGTAATTATTTGTAGTTAATTATAACAGTAATATAATGCTTTTAGAAATTTTTGAAGCCTTAGACCTATTATTTTATCCTGTATGCTTTTGGAAAAAAAAAAACATTCTTTTTGAATTTTGATTGTTTTTAGTTTTAATACTTTTGAAATTTTTATATGAATTGTTTCAGACGGAAAAAAACAATATTTTAGTTAAATTTTCTTAAATAATAATTAATTTGTAGGGAAATACTATTTTTCTTTTCAGGTTGTTATTAATATTTATTATTGTCTAATTGTTTTCGGCCTAAATAATAGTAAATTAACTTTTGGCCGAATTTTAAAAGCATCTGTGTCTATAAATATTTCAATTAAATAGATATATTAAATGCTTTGAACATAATATATCAGCTTATTTTAATAAAGTTTTTATGTTAAATATATTGCAACTCATGCTCTTTATTTCCTCTTTTAATTTATTGATTGTTTTGTTTTACAAATTTTAATTTACTAATTTTTCTTTTGAAAGATTGCTCTCTATTTAAAAGTATTTCCTTTATCTCCTTTATTTTATTTTGCTTAAAAGGGTAATGATAATGCTTGAATTTATAAAATTTAGGAATAAAATCAGTTATTTGCTCAGTCATGTTAACTAAACTGAAAATTTCCATGCAAAAAAAAAAAAAAAATTCAAGAAATTTCCTGACATTTAATCTGAAAATATTTAATGGTCTATATTTTTATATCATTCTAAGGCGTAGCTATTTTTTCTTGATGTTTAAATTTTTTTGCATGTATATTTAATAATGTAGATAGCTTTTGGCACAGCTTATGTATTTTTATTCATTGCTAAATCCTTTTATTCAATGCTTGTCTTTTGAAATTTATGTGACATATTATTTTGTATTTTATCTATTTTTATGTATTCATTTTTATTTTATCATTAATAAACTTTTAATCATTCTACACAAAATGTTCATCACAAACTAAAACATTTAAGGAATTTTATATTAATATATTTTTTAAAAGATATAAGGTATCTACTTCAAGGATTTTGTTAATGTGTATGTATACTAAAATGATCTTTTTCTTCTAAAATATATTAAAGCTAATCTTGCTAAAAATGTGTATGCTAATGTTATTTAAATCTCCTGTCTAATATATGAAAGGCTTCAACTATATCCGTTATTTTTTTAGCTAATTATTTAAACTGCTTAATTTAATAATCTGTTTAAAACAATTGGCAAAAAGGATAAAATTAATATTTAAAAGTAATTCATTGCTTAATTCTGTTGCAGAACTTTTAAGTTCAGTTTGTTAATGCTATCTTTACCTCGAATATTTTTTTTAAATAAAAATTTGCTTCCTATCATATATAAGTTTATCTGATATTTAATGTATACCTACACATTAAAAAAAAAAACCTATTTTTTTATTTCTATGTATTTATTTCCTTGTTCATTATGTATGCTATATTTAACCTTTTTATTTAAACCTATATTGTCCACAAGCAGCATGATTTTTGCATTTGTTGTAATCCTTGTTTTTAGTTTTGGGTTGTCCTGGTAGTGATTTTGTGTTCTTTTGTTTTCTCTTACCCTTGCAGAAGGAGGCTCCTTTTCCCGAATGTTACTGGATCGGCAACCCACCTCTTCTTCCTCCTGCCCTTCCACGTCCACAGGTAGGACAAATACCCTAATCTCAGATTAAGAAACAAGTAGTTTTAGAGTGTTCAAATGAAATTAGTATATCTTAATATTGAGCAAAACTTATACACACAAAGAAAATAAAAAGTTAAAAAAATCACTGTTTCTGACAATGGATACTTTTACAGAAATAATATAAATTATTCCGTAGCAAAACTGTCTTTTAAAATTATGTTTCTTTATATTTCTTTTTTAATTAGTTTTAAGGTTGTTTATATTCAAAGCTTGAATCTTTGCTTTAAATACCAATAACTGTTTGCAATAATACTTTTATTGAATCGTTTAAAAAAATTAAAAAGCTTTACCATTATGCAATGCTATGGTTTACAATTATACATAAATTAAAACTTATCAATCCTTAAATTCTCAGTAATTTAAATCTATTTCTCCTTCTATCAAATACATATTTCCAATTAAATCCTTATATCTATTATTTTTATCATGTATACTTATCTATCTATCTCTATTTATGTATATATTTGTGCAGGATTTTAAGCGTTTTGTATATTTACATAATTTTGTATAATGCTATTAGCTATTCAAGTTTTGAAGTTTTTCTATTTGTATTTCTCGTATAAAATGTATACCGAATGTGTGGCTAAGTATATTATTATTTGGCTAATTAATCTAAATGTACTCTAAGATTTATTACAGTTTCCTATTTCACTCTTATTTTAAATATATAGTTGGGTATATGTCAGTTTGTGCTGCTGAAAATCTTGTTCACGCTAATCATGAGAATATGCTGACTCATCATCATATGGCTCAAGTCCAACGTTATTTCCAGAATAATCGTAATTCTTACTCCTTATGTTTTCTATGGAATAATAATGAACACTTTTTTTTATTTACCCCTATTCTTTCAAACTAATTACATTGTAAATACGTTTTTAATAGAAGATTTTCGGAAACACTATTTCTGAATAGGCGACTGAATTTTCAAAGATATCAATAATAACAATGACTTATTACATATCATGCGAAATTCCCTGCAGACCCCATGAATGTTTAACCCATTAATGTTTTAATAAATTGTACAGAACTTTAAGAACTTATTTCTGTTAAATTTAATTAATCAAGTGTTTGGCTGATAATTAAAACTTTTTTTAAGCCCGAAAAATCAAGACTAGTTTTTAAAAAAGGATTACTTTGTTTCACATTAAAAAATCTTCAAATAGAACAAAGGAAAGTTTCGTTAATTTTACATTTCGTATCAGTCTACAAAATATTGAAAAGCTGAAATAAATAATAAAAAATGTTGAATTAATGAACCAATTCAACCCATTAGGGTTAGAAGTAAATCATTATTATTTTCAATTATGATAAAGAGCAAATAGTGAACGGTTTACTAAAATATGATGATGTATAGCAAACATATATATGATACATATACATGATATATAGTGTGATATACAGTGATTGAAAATTTTTTACTTTTAACAATTATCAATCATTTTAAATGTTTGCTCGGAATTGTCAAATATATTTGAACGAAATAAAAAAAAAAAAACTTTAATAGTTGTTACAACTAATAAAATTGATACACATTCTAAACATTACTTAAACGGTTGCAAAAAGTTTGTCTTAAAGATAATTACATTACTTCACCTATGTGTATTATTTTAATAAATAAAGGAATATAATTTTTAATTTTTAAGAATAATTTAACTTAATTTTGAAAAAAGGGACGAAGAATATCGATATATATATGTTTATATATATATTTATTGTAAAGTTAGATGGTTGAGTTAAGCAATTTATATAATAGAGATATATATTATGTTCTGTGGATGTAAAAGGCTACCTAATAACTGCCGGAACATTTTCCACAAAGTAACAAGTAAAATAAGTGCAATTTACTATACAACTTCTTTTTCTTCATAAAAAAGCTTTTTTTTTTTTTCTTTAACTCTAACGAAGACTACTTTAAAGTTTTTAGTTTTATTAAATTATTGTGCTAGCAAATCGTTAAATATTTCTTTACAGTTTATCGAATAAATTGGGGGTGTACGAAATGAAGCAAAGCAATTTCCCCATTTTGTCCTTATAATTTTTATTATTTTACCCTACGCCCTATGATGGAGAGATTGGAATAAATAAGATTTCTTTTTCCGAAAATGCTGTATCAAAAATAGGTTGCATGTAATTAGATGTTATGTTGCATAGGTATATTTCTATGGGTACTCATACTCTCCCGTTAAGCATATCGTAAATGAAATGAACTCTGTCAAAGTTTCGCTATGCATTTTGATAAAGGCATGGGGAAGATATTTATTGATGATGTGGCGTGGTCGCCGTCTCCTTTCGACGAGGGGGTGCGAGAGGAAAACAAATCAATGCCACCCAACCTTGACCTTGAGTGGAAGGATCAATTAAAAGGAAGCCTTTGAGATATTCATGAGAAGTGAGCGGGAGCGCGGAAAAATTGAGCTTGCTTTCTCCGCTTTTCAGAATGCCCGCTCATTTGAAATCGAATGCTTTTTGTTCTAAACATGCCTTTTTTTTAGATTAAAAGAAGCTTTTAAAAGATGTAAAAGTTTTATTATTACCATTTGAGATTAATTTTATATATTATTTTATGTTTATTATTTTATGTGTATTATTTTATATGTATTATTTTATGGTATGATTTAATTTATTTACTTTATGTGTATTATTTTATGGTATCATATTAATTATTTATTTTATTTGTATTATTTTCAGTATATCATTTAAGAATTTATCAAATATCACCATGAAAATATTTCAAAATATATTTTTTTCAATTGCTTCTCCTGTAGAGTTCTTTTACCTTTTAATCAAAGATGTTGTATTAAATTTAGTTTTGAGGAATTAAGAAACGGCTTCTCCTATTATAATTGCTATATTACTGTTATTAATAAAAATAATTGATCTGGAAATACGTGTAGACACTACTGACGGAGTTAGATGGTTAGGAGTAATTTGGAACGACAAATCATGCTCCCCCTTCCTAATTTTACTCTATAGTATTTTTTAAAATATAATTAAGAATCTTAAAAAAATTTAAGTGATTTAAAATTTAGTTAAAATAAATTTATATTTAATTTTAAAATCAAAATTTTTTCATCTGTCTTATGAATATACAGTTAATTTTGTGTTAAATTTAAGTAGTTTTTACATCATTATTTCTGGAAAATGTTTCGAATTGATTTATCAAACAGTGAAAATTATTTTTAACCATTAAACTAAAAATTTTATCTAATAAATAAACTAAAATTTTCTAAATATCTAATGTTTGCTAATTTTTTTTTTCTGAAAATCATTCTTAGAAAAGATTTCAAAGTTTAGTCAATATAGTCGTATTTCACCATGCTTTCATTATTGTTCTTCTCTTAAACATATCACAATTTTATTGTTAACACCGTATTGGATGCACAAAAATTGTAATTCCAATAGCATTTTATGAAAGTTTTGCTAATATTTTCATTGTGATAATATAACTATAACATCAAATAATATAGTTTTTATGAACCTAATGTTAACGAAAAAATTTTTTATGACTTTAATGCATTAAATCAAACAGATAATATTGCTATTTTTCTTTAAAAAGTGTTATATTTTTGTAGCAGCTCGCTACCTTACCACTAATATTTTTAAGAGCTAAGTAGTTTATGTGCAAGTGAAAACGCATATTGCATCATTTAATATAGGATACAATATATTTCAGATGCAACTACAGTGTCAATCAATACAGATATCAATAGATCAATATTCAGATGCAATACAGAGCCAGGTTAGTGTATAAAGATTTTTGTTTTTAGACTTAAAGAGTTAATTGCTCCAATTACAATGCAGGAAGACATTTATTTTGTACTTTTGTCTTATAGCACTTTAACGTTGCTTTAAATAAAGTTTCATTTTTCTACATTGTTTAATAGGAATTTAAAAACATCATCTTCTTAAAAAAAATTCTACGTTATATTATATTATTTTCAAAATCTTTCATCTCGTTGAAAATGTAAATACTGTTTCTGAGGCCTTCAATTTAATCCTTCAGTAGAAAAAAAAAAAAAAAAAAAGGAAAAACATTTTTTTTTTTTTTATTTATTTAATTACAGATACATTAAATGAGTGTAAGTTTACAAAAATATTAAAAAAAATATACTACTTTTAGCCACCTGTCTTTGTAAAATAAGTGTTAAAAAAAGAAAAAAAGAAAAAACTAGATCGAATTGAGGTTTTGATTGGTTGTGAAATATTCTTTTTCGCTAATTTGGTTTACTTTTTTTATTTTAAAGTTTTTCATATTTTCTTTTTCTTTAATTAGTCTTAGCTTAATTGTTATTTTTAATTTTACTGGGTGATGTTCTTAAATGATATGAAGAATATTAATGTACGTAAAAAAAAAGCAAAAAGGTATTTTAATTTTTAGGCCAAAAAAGACAATTATCACCAGCTAAGAATTTTTGCATTTGAATAAAGAATCATGCAAGAGAAATGATTTGTTTGAATAATCATGCAAAATTTTACTACAAAAAAGAAATAGTTTTTTATCTTCTATTTTGATTTATCGTTTGAATTATTTTTCTTAAATTATCATAAAATTGCCTCCGATTCTTTGAAAATTTTACATTTTAACAGTTAAGATATTTTCTACTTTTTTTATAAAATTCTTATTATATGCATTTAAACTAAACAATATTGTATAACTTAACAAAAAATATTGGGAATCAACAACTTGATGCAACTCCAACTGTAACGCTTTGGGCATTGAAGTGTTTTTTTTTCTTACATAATTTTAACTATCGTCAACATACGTTATCGGAAATATTTTATTAGAGCTTTTTTAAAATGTAATGATTTTTTTCCGTGAGTGACTTATTATTTTCTGAACAAAGCTTGAAAACAAGATAAATAAGAGGTATCGATCTGTTACTAGGAAAACACGATGTAGGGAAAGCGCGTCATTTTGTATTTTTATGTTTTCATTACTATTTAATTCTGCATATTGTAATAGACAACATTTTTTTTTATTGAAGATATCCGTGTAAAGTTATTGCATTCTGAACAGATAGCTATTATATTTATCAAGATTTTAAATTAATATATATTTCTTCTTTTAATATAAATTACTGTTGACACTTTTTGTGGTAATAATATTTTAATGTATTATGCTTTTTCTGATGCAAAATTTAAAAAAGAAAGTAAAAACCTTGACGTAAATGTCAATTCATTCGTGTAGCTATTGATAATCAAGGGACAGTGCACAAGGTTTAAACCAAATTATAAAATAATTTGAAGGAAGTGCAGTTAAACAATAATAGTAAAGCCCATTGCATTTTTCTTTTTTCTAGTCAATGATTAAAAAAACGTTTTTATATGTTATATTTAAAAGAAATTTTGTTCACAAAATTATTACATTCTTTTACCCCTACCCCCTTGGTTTTTTGTGTTCTTTGAAGAGAAAAAATGTATCGTTTTTAGTTCTATCCTGCTTTTTAGTAATGCAGCATTACTTGCGAAACACTTTTTTTAAAATATGTTGCTGGATGAAAAGCATTTCCTTTCCATGCTCATTTAATTTAGGTTACCATTTTTCTTATTGCCTTTTCAGAGCGATTTTTTTTTGGTATTATTTTTTTCTGGCTAATCAAGAGCCATTCATTCTAATTTAATAACTTATCAATTAACAGCATCTGTTTTTACATAAGTATTCTATCTTTTCTTATTTTGCTTGTTACAAAAATAAAGTTTTTAAAAATTCTATTTTTGACAACAACAACAACACCAAAAAAAGAAAAAGAAAGAAACTAAAAAACGTACCAGGCAAATGAAATTTTAAAACATATATTGGATGAAATTGTTTTTTTTTTCCTTTTTAATATTTTTCAGGTGTGGTAGCTTAGAAAATGTTTGAATAATTTTTTCTTCTTTTGAACGTTTAGTTGTTATAATTTTCAATAAAATAAAGCATCAATTCTACATTTATCCATAACTAACTTCAGATAGTGAATATGTAGATTTGAAGGTAAGCGGTCAAAATTTGTTTATCTAAAAGTTATCATTCTTTTTCTATTTTTTTAAACAAACAAACAAATATGAACTCTTAAAACGAAATAATATATTTTGCGCTTTTTATTGAGACAGTGTTTTAATAAAATTCTTCTAATACTCAAAAATGAATGTTTGAAAAACAAATTTCTAAAGGCATTTGCTTTGATAAAAAATTAAATTAACGTATCAAACAGATATTTACTTTTGAAATATTTTTCCTTAAAAATGAATTCATTGAATTAAATTATAAATATTAAATTGATAAATAATAACTATGTATTTTGCCTTTTTTTAAGTATGGAATTATAATCGAGTAACTAATAACATTTTACTCCATCGTGTCTGAAAATAAAAACTACTAATTTAAAAATAAAATTATTTGAATCAAATTTTTCTTCTCTTGGACATTTGTTTATGCATTCATTTTTCCTCAAAAATGGAATAATTTTAGTTCGCTCTCCTTTTACTCCCGTTTTGAGAATCCCTGAAATAATTTTACATCCATCACTAAGTGAGCTTCCTAGAAGTACCATTGCACTAAAGGGGTTCATTTTCGAAACTGCGTTCCATGGAATAAAGCGGGGAAAAGAAATACCCCCTTCCCTTGAAATAGAAGATTCCACGTTCTATAGCTGAGTCAGATGTGTTGCTAGGCAACCGGACCCACCCAGGCTCCGACTAGTAACTATCTGGTAGGTGTAGGTTTTGAGAGTCCTCGTGAGCTTCTTATAATTTCTCGACGTAATTACGCAAACATAAGTCTTGGGAATGACATTTAAAGAAAAGGATGGAAGGAGAGATCTAGGGAGGACATATTCTCAGTTTTCAAATTCCCGAACTAGATAAATTTAATCCTAGGAAGCCTAGATTTTGAAATTTTCTGCTTTCATATTTTTAATTCGCTTTTATTTATCTGGGGAAAATATTATAAAGAAAAAAATACTTAATATTTATTCTCTTATGTAGTAACTTAATTACTTCGAACTAAAATAATATTTGTTTTAACTTATTTCAATTCTTACTCATGTTTTTAAGTTACTGTTTATGTATTTAACTTTTATTTTTTAAGAAAATTTGTCATATTTTTAAAATTATTAATTACTGTTCAAAATTAACAATTTTTTTTTTTTTTAGTTATAATGTCATTCGTTTTTTTATTTTATTACAATTCTGGAAAGTTTTGATTATAAAACATTTTTTTTTCTTTTTATCCTCATACACTTTAATTATTAATTATTTTTAAAATTGATTTTTTATATTATGAATACCTTAGAGAATGTTGATTATAAAGGAAAAAAAAACTAATTTTTATTCTCTTTTGTACTCAATTACCTAGAACCAAAATAATATTTTGTTCAGACTTAGTTCAACAGTTTTACTCATGTCTGTATGCAAATGTTGTATCATACTTTTAATTTTTTAAGAAAATTTATTATTATAATTTGAAATTAATGAAATTTTCTAATTATATTGTCGTTCGTTTTATTTCAATTCTTAAAAGTTTTCATTATAAAACATTTTTTTATTCTTTTTATCTTGCTACAGTTTTATTATTATTATTTATTTTTAAATTTAATTTTTTATTTTATGAATTTAATTTCTTAGAAAATGTTGACTAAGTGTTCAAGCTTAAGAATATTTTCAAATCTCTTGAACATAATTTGATTGGATATTATTAATTTTTTATTGCAAAAATAAAAAATTCGTGAATCTGGTAACCGGTGATCCAAACAATTTTTATTACTCTTTCTTATATTTTCTTTTATAGTTTACAGATTTATATAATGCGTTTTGCATTTTCGGCTAAATTACTTATACAAGTCATTCGACCCAGAAGACAAGGAAACTCATAGATCAAGTATTATGACAAACAATCTTCGTGGTGTACATTTTGATGGATTCACCACGCATTTGCATTGCATGGAGAATATAATATCAAAAAAACCTAATCACGGTTAACCCACGGCAAAGGGAAGCTAACCCATAATCCGTCTACCCCTGATGATATTTTACGTCAACGCTGTGATCAGCGCAAGCTGACAGAAGAATTTGAATGGATTAGCCATCACAAGGATTCTAATTTGAGTTGCCTTGTTATAAGGTGAATGCTCTATCCCCGTCTAGTGTCAGCGTGTTTCAAAACAAAAAAAAAAGGGGGGGGGCGAGAGAAATTGTAATCTTCGGGAAGCAAACAGTAAAAAAAAAATAAAATAAATAAATAAAAAAAATGACGTTCATTCGGTCACTGTTTTCAGTGGGTTAAAATGCCAAAATCTTCACAACCATTTCAATAAATCATAGACCAACTGCAAATGATGACAAGGTATTTAGTTGTAAATAATAAATAAAATTTGATCTTAAAAAAAAACCTGCGATAGTTTGTTCTAAAACCTCTCAAAATAATTAAAATAGAGTTGAAAAATTAAAATTAATTTAAATGTCATAAATCATTATTATTAAAATGACTCAAATTTCTAACACTGTCACACAGATCTTTATAAATACAAATGTTCTTGAGATTTTATGAAGCTTTTTAAATTTTTCAAAACGTACCATTCTTATTTTTCAGTTAGCCGACCGGCCTGTGTAGGGGGCACGGAACTGTCCTTGCATCAGAAAGGTTCTGGGTTTGAATCCCGGGCAAGGCATGGATGCTCTTTTCTTCTCTGTACTATCTGTCCTTACTGTGGGAGCGACGTTGGCCCACCTAATATGGTGCCCCTGTAAGAGAGGTCAACAAAATCGCCCTGTAGATGCCTGAATTGACGGATGTTAACACAGGCGGGCATTAGAAAAAAAATATATTTTTCAGTTATGCTTTCGCTTTTAATTTTTAGCATTTTATAAAAAATATGTAAATTAAGATATTCAGAATTTTCATATCTTTTATTGAAGCACGTTATGATTGTTTTTTTTTTTTTTTTTTTTTTTTTTTGGAATCATCATAATTAAAACTTTTATATCTTATATTCTAACAAATAATGATTTTTTTTTTTTTTTTTTTTTTTTTTTTTTTGTAATAACAAAAATATGGAAATAACAAAAATTAGTTTTTTTTTAAACGATATCAGCTGCAGATCAACAAGTTAAAAATTTTCGCACAAAAGTATTTTTAATTGAGTAATATGTAGCGTTATTACTACAAAGTGAAAAAAAACAAAAAAACAACAGAAAACTGGAATGAAAGAGCGTAAGCTGGTTATCTTTTTTCTGATTAAAATACTGTTGTTGCTTTCATAAAACGTAGCGTTACAGAAATTAATATTTGACGCAAAATTAATTCACATATCCCCTGGACCCTTAAAGATTGCCAGTAGTTACGTATAAGTCCCTTCATTAGAACAGAATGATTCATGGTGTTTTGTTTGTAATTGCGCCAACTTATTTATTTTAAGTAGAAGAATTAATGACAAAATTTAGAAAAATACTAAATTACAATTATACGACTTTAATTAGTCTTAGAATTGTTTTTTTTTCCCCTTAAATTAACTGTGGATCAACGAATTATAAATTAGTGCGTGAACGTTTTTTTTTCAATGAGGTAACCCAGGTTTGAATCCCAGCGGTGGCTGGTTGATTCGAATTCTGCTCTAACCACACCGACCATGGTGCTGACGTAAAATATTCTCAGTAGTAAACAGTACTTGGGCTAGAATCCCCTTGCCCTCGGGCTAAGCATGGGAGGTTTTCGTGGTTTTCCCAGGTGCATAGAGTTTTTGAAAAGTGCTTAAAGGTGTTTATTTTTGATTTGCGTTTTTTAAAAGGCCATAAAAGTGCTTTTTTTAATTCGCTGTTTGTAAAAAGTGCTTAATTTTCTGTCTTTTAAAAAAAGATTTTTTCTTTGCCGTGTCTATTGTCGTTGTAAATTACTAAAAATGCATGATTTTCACGTTTCCCTGCAATATTTGTCAGAAACTAGTTGTTTTATCATGATTATGTAAAGTTTTTGAATTTTATTGATTTTATGTTTATAAATTAAGAATTTTAAAAGATAGAAAAAAAAAATTTATTACGGCACAGATCCTAATTTGGATTTTTTTTTTTTTAGAAAGTCATTAAAAATATTTTTTGAGTGCTTCAAAAGTACTTAAAAGCTTATATTTTTGTTGAAAAATCTTTCTACGCACCATTTTTCCTCTCCATGTAACGCGAATGCGGGTAAGTTCCATCAAAAAGTAATCCACGAAGGCTAGTTTGTCCCAATGCTTGATCCAGGAGTTCTCTTGTCTTCTGGGTGGGATTCAAAATAACAATTCTACGGAGTTAAACAATGATAGTCGTAAACTCATAATTGGGCCAGCTGTTCGACGCCGGTTATAAAATAAAGTAAATCATTGTGATTATGATATAAAGAGATCATTGGATGGACTTATTAGGTTATTGGTTGGCCACAAATAGAGTAGGATGGAAAGCTATGATAGAAGACCTATGCTCCAATTCGGAGTGAAGAGGAATATGTATGTATGTGTATAGTACTGACGTAAAATGGTGGGAGTGGTGGATGGATCATAGGTTAGAATCCCCTTGCCGTCAGGCTAACCGTAGGAGGTTCTCATGGTCTTCCTCTCCGTGTAACGCAAAAGGGGGTTAGTTCCATCAAAAAGTCCTCCACGAAGTCAAAATTTCTCCCAATACTTGATTCTGGAGTTCCCTTGTCTTCTGAATCGAGTTCAAAATTACAAGGATGCAGCGTTGAACATTGGTAGTCGTGCTCAAAAGTGGGTCGGCTGTTCAACGACGATTATAAAATCAATTAGGATACATCAGTTATTTTTTTATTATGATGGAGCTACTTTTCAGATATTTGTTATTTTTATTGGTTTCACATCAATGTTTAATTAATTACTTAACAGGGTGCATAGCGTTTCAAAAAGTGCTTTTTTCGATTTTCGTTTTTTAAAAGCCCTCAAACGTGCTTTTTTCATTGGGTGTTTTTAAAAAGTGCTTAATTTTCCCCTTTTCAAAGTGAGATTTTTCCTTTACTATGTTTGTTTTCGCTTCGAATTATGCAAAAAAGACACTGTACACATTCTATTCCACGTTTTCATAATTAATTCAACCCCAAACTATTTCGGTGTATTGTCAGTCCGTAGCGTATGAAAACGCCATTCGTTTTACATGATTCAAAATTTCATGATTTTTGACAATTGTCAAAAAAAGAAAAAAAATGCCAAAAGTTTTTTTTTTTGACATGACGGTTAGTCCCGCAGTGGACTGATCGTTAGGACACGGTTCCCAGCAGATCACCGAAGTCAAGCATCACTGGCTGCGGTCAGTGTGCGGGTGGGTCACCACTTGGATCAGTCTGCGTAGGGACCGAGGGTGTGCGGTATTGGTCCTCGTTAAACTGTGCTACCGTAAAGTGCTCGACTTCGCGTGCAGGTCGTTGGGCTACCGAAGCAGGGGTGCCATCCCCTCTGCAGAGGATCAAAATTGTGATGGCATGTCTTCGGATCTTCCTCAGGGATGTTTCCCAGACCGCCGCCAATAGCCCATTGTGCAGCTCTAGTGCGACGTAAAAAAAAATACTACTACTACGACATGACGGTTAATAACAAGATAAAACTGTCAATTGTCAAAAACTTTCCAACCCTGTGTAATTATGATATTTTTTTAAATGATTAAAAATATTTCTGAGTGTTTGAAAAGTGCTTAAAAGGTGCTTGTCTTTGAACCAAAAACGATTGACATTACACTAGCCGATGGAGTTACTGAAAAGACTGAAGTTCTTACAACAGTTGTGAATATAACTGTTAAGGGAAGAGTCATTCCAACAGAAATGGCGGTTCTCAAAAACGCTCATGGCAATCGAACTCTTCTTGGCATAGACTTTCTAAGTGCAGCAGAGATTGTCTTAGATCTCTGAAAAAAACATTGGTGTTTCTCTGATTCACATCAAGAAACATATAAATTCATCGATGCACCATCGAATCTGAATATTCTTTTAACTGTTGAATCTGCACCTCATCCCTGTCCATTACGTGAGAATGAAGGAACACACCTTACCTCACAACAACGTAAGGAACTGAATAATTTGCTTAATAAATACGAAAAATGCTTTCGACCAGGGGGAGAGCCTGCTCCTTTCTTGAAGCACAGAATAGATACAGTAAACAATTTTCCTGTATCTGTTCCTCCATGTCGTATGTCGCCGGCCAAAAAAGAAATTTTGAAAGAACAAATTGAGGAACTTCTAAAAAAGAACATTATTGAAGAATGTGAATCCTCTTATACTTCTCCAGTAGTGCTTGTTGCTAAACCCAACGGGAAATGCAGATTATGCGTTGACTACAGAGGCCTCAATGCTGTAACAAAACCGGACACTTATCCATTACCTCGCATGGACAATCTTTTAAATGAAGCTACGCCAACATCATCCATGTCAACAATAGATCTGCAATCTGGCTATCATCAGGTGCAAATGGATGAATCTGGCATGGATAAAACTGCTTTTATTTGTCCATTTGGCTTCTATCGTTTTAAGCGCATGCCTTTTGGTTTGAAGAATGCACCTGCCACCTTTCAAAGATTAATAGACAAATTCCGAAGTGGCCTCAAGAATGTTTTTGCACTCTCATACTTTGATGACATTATCATCTTATCAGAAACATCTGAAAAACATATGAAAGACTTGAAAACTGTTTTTGAAAGACTTTCTTTATTTAAAGTTCATGCAAATAGAGAAAAATGTCATTTTTCTTGTTATCGAGTAAAATTATTAGGCTTCTGGATTACGAGAGATGGGATTGAAGCTCATGAGAAAATTGCTTCCATCCAAAAAATTCCAGTTCCAACTAATGTGAAAGAACTCTTGTCTTTCTTGCAAACTTGCTCTTGGTTCAGAAGATGTGTTGTTAACTTTGCAGATATAGCACGACCGCTTAGTAATCTAACGAAGAAAAGAGTAGAGTGGTCCTGGGGACCTGAGCAACAAGAAGCTTTTGAAATTTTAAAGGAATGCTTAACAACAGCTCCTATTTTAAAGCAGCCTGATGGATCTAAGCCTTTTATAATACGCACAGATGCGAGTAACTACCCCCTTGGTGCAGTCCTTCTCCAAGGAGATGGTCCAGAAGAGCATGTTATCGAGTATGTCAGTCGTCTGTTGATCCCAGCAGAACGCAACTATTCAACTACTGAACGTGAAGCCCTGGCTGTAGTCTGGGCCTTAGAGAAGTATTATTATTGCTTCAGACCATCAACGACTTAAATGGCTTCTGAGCATTAAGACACCATCTAGACACTTAGCAAGATGGGCTTTAAAAATACAATCCTTCAATCTAAAGATTGTATATACTCCAGGAAAAGCTAATGCAGTTGCTGACCTGCTCTCTAGGTCGACATATCCATACGAAGTTCCTAACTATGAAATGCTAGCTATATCTAACAATATGCCTACCAGAAAGTCTAGCGATATTCCAAAGGAACAACTGGCAGACCCAGAACTAAAGAAAATTATTGACTGTCTTGAAAGTAATGAAAAAGACGAAAATTTTGCCAACTTTATCAGTCAAAGATACATAATGAATGAGGGTATCTTATGCAGCTATTCGCCTAAAACTTAGTCGGACGATGCTCAACTCGTAGTTCCCGTTCATGAACGTCAAAGAGTGTTGCAGGAGTACCATGACTCTCCAACAGCTGGCCATTATGGTGTAGAGCGCACTTACAACAAGATAGCTTCCAGATACTATTTCTCTGGACTGAGACAGTACATCTCTGAATACACAAAAACCTGTGCAGAATGCAATCGATACAAACCTACGAATCTGAAACCAGCTGGATTGCTAAGAACACCGATTTACGCTCAAAGGTTTGAGACTCTTGCAATCGACCTTTTTGGCCCACTTCCAGAAACTCCTACAGGGAAAAGAATAATATTTCTGATTGAAGATACCAGTACAAGATGGGTTGAACTCTTAGCCCTACAGGAAGCCACAGCTGCAAATTGTGCTAAAACATTGATAGAAGAAGTTTTCTTACGTTATGGTTTACCCAGGAGGTTAATTAGCGAATACGGTACGCAATTTGTTAGTGCTGTTATGCAACAAACTTGCGATTTACTTGATATTAAGCAAGATCTGACATCTGTCTATCACCCTCGAGCAAATCCTTATGAAAGAAAAAATAGAGATCTCAAACCGAAATTAGCCATTCTTGTTGGTGACTCACATGATACGTGAGAAGAAAAATTAGCCATGATACGTTTCGCCATGAACACAACAAAATGTGATACAACAGGACACACCGCTGTCTATTTGCAGTTTGGAAGAGAACTTCGAAACACAGATGACATTAATCATGATGTTAGAGTTGTCATTGAAAATGATAACTTCATGCCTGAGATAGCACCATACCTAAAAAGGTTTGCTCGTCTAACAAGTCAGATCAAAGAACGAGTCGAATGCAAACAGGATCAACGGAAAGCAAATTTTGATCGTCGTCACCGACCACTATACTATTGACCTGGTGACAAAGTTTGAGTAAACATCCACCCAATTAGTAAAAATAAGAGAAGTAGAAAATTTATACCTAGAAGAGAAGGACCTTAGCAGTTTTAAGTAACTGATCCCCAACACCTTATGAGATTGCCGACCCGGCCAGTCCAGACCAAACTCTGGGAACTTATCACGTGTCATCTCTAAAACCTTATATGGAACCCGAAGTAAAAAGAGACACTGGAGGACCTGTCGCTCCTATAAAAGGAAGGGGACGTCCTAAGAAGGAAATCCTAACTCCTCGTCGATGTGCCATCAGAGCCAGAGGGGGAATCTGTGGCGAAACGAACTAGCAACGCCACCTAGCGAGAATCTAGAAAAAAAACTCAGAGACAGTGAGGGAGAGAGTAGTAGTAAACAAACGATTTGAAAAGCCTGCCATGCAGTGCTCCCCATTGTTACTTCTTATTTAGTTTTGTTCATGTTTTGTCTGTGGATGTGTTGTGTCTGTGGATGCCTATGCATATATATAGTCATGTTGTTTGAAATAAAATGATATATGCTACCAGTGCCTTTTATTCCCCCCTATGCATAACATCATCGTCACAGTGCTTATTTTTTGTTGAATAATTTGGCTACGCACCCTGTTTAATAAGAAAGATTAATATAGCAATTTGAAGTAAAATGAGCTATGGCCCGCGATGAGTATAATTGTGCTAGATTTGTGTTGAATAACAAATATTAAGTCTTTTAACCACAAAAATAAGCATCAATATTGTACAGAGTAAGTCATTCTTAGATCAAGTTTTGCTACCGCAATAAAATCCATTTCGTTAATTATAAAGTTATCAATCTTTCAAAATGGCGAAAGTTTTATATGGATGTAGCCTATTTTTTTACTTTGTTTCCTGCGAAAAATATATTACGCAGAATTGTTATTTTTTCGAATTTAACTACACATAACGCATTCAACTCAATAAATAAATAAAAATTAATAATGAAAAACTAAATAAAATGAGAATGTTTTTCTCCCACATTATTCTTTGAAACATATAGTTACTCTCTCCGATTAACATCATCAATAAAAAATTTTGCTAGTCATTTCCATTTGAACTATTGAGATTGGTTCCTCTTAGTGAGCAAAATCTATCTTTATTTCACGCAAGGCAATCCCTATAAACACCTTACTTAAAAATAAAAAAGATTTTGTGCGGTGCGCTTTCGTGCAAATACTATCTAAATTAAGTTGCATGTCCTGAGGAAAGAAAAGAATTGCATCAACGTAATCGAATATGCAGCCTATATTACTTTTAAAGAAATAGACTGCGTTTATTATAATGGACAAACTGTCAACAGATAAACAGAGTCTTGTTGCTATGAGACAGTTTGTGTCGATGAAATTCAGAATATGTATTCGTGATAAATGCGATGACTTTGTAAATAGAGAAGAGCTTCAGTCATTTTCTCGATTTTAAAAATTCATCTCTAGGCAACTACCCCTACACTGATTTAACTGTAGAATTTTTAATTATCAAATTGAATAATATGAGTCAATTATTACTTCCAGAATGCAACGGCTGCTGATAAATTTGTCATCATTTATAGTTATAATAAGACTACCGTTAGTATCAGCGTGTTATATTTTCTATTTTTATACAGCGATGCTTTGCTGAAAAACATAATCATTCCCCGCTCTTTACTTTAATTATTGGATTTTGTCTCAAAAGATTTAATTCCATTTAGTGTTGTATTTAATTCATTTGCATTTAATTATTATCTTTTTTAAACAATTTCGCATTACTATTAGTTTATAATTTTTATTTATTTATTTTGAGAGTATCTTTAAATTCATTTCAGTCCTTTTACCATTCTTTTCACTGTCGGCTCTTTTGATTGTAATGAGGGGTTAGAGCTCTAAAATTTTAAAATCATTTGAATAGTGCACGTGAAAAATATTAATTATGATTTATTGAAAATCTATTTACTATCCATCCAGCGAGGCTTTTTCAAACCGCAATTGAAAATTTGAGTGCAAGTGGAACAATTTTTCCATTTGAAGATTTCTTAGACTTAGAATGTACCACCAGTAAGGCAATAAACAAATTTAGGAAATATATTTAATTTACTATCATTTGCACTCGGTCCACCACCTATTAAAATAGTTATGAAGTTCTGCGTTTTTAACCTAAAAGCTTCTTAACTAAAGACCGGTTGTAAAAATATATAATAGGTCTCCTTCTCCACACAAATAGGTGCGTGATAAACACGAAAGTACGGCAAAAAGGTGAATAAAATGTTTTTTTTTTTTTAAATCCAACAAAGCATAATTTGTTAATTAGTATTTCTTTGTTTGATGTAGTTCAGATAACTTTTTAGTTTTTATCTCTGACAAAATAGCAAATTGTGAAAAAATAATTTTTTTGATTATTCTTAGAGAATAAGATTATTTTTCGAAGAAAATTATACTTAATTTTTTAATTAAAAGAAGCACTAAAGGAAATTTAATTTAATATGAAGACCTAAATTAAATTAATCAATTTTGCTTCTATGTATTGACTTTCCAATGGTTTATATAATAAAAGGCTGTTTTTTTATTGAACTGTATATTTTATAATCTATAACTATATGTTCCTTACATTAAAAAAATGAGAATTATAGTTTTTTTTTTTATCTGTTAACTGTGAATTTAATTTAATTCATTTTATTTATTTCAGAGATGGGCATTCGTCATTCAGAATAGTGAATAAAGAGTAATGAATAATTATTCAAAATCTTCCTGAATAACGAATAAAGATTTATTAATTAGTCAGAAATATTTTGAATAAAGAATACATTTTCATTATTTTCAATCAATGTTCTTTATTCATTAGTCAAGAATAAATGAATAATTTCACTGCTCAACAGAAAGGGGCACGGAATACTCTAATTGACTACGATTGTGACAACTACAAATAAAAAGTACATAGAAATGAACTACTTGTAATCATTTTTATAAGTTACAAGTAACAATTTCAGATTTATGATTACCTGTAATCACTACAAGACGCGATAACTGGTATATGGTTACAAATGACCGAAATCTTTTATTTTAAGCAATCAATGTAATCAATATGTACGATTATAAGCAGTCATTTTTACCAGCAATCATAATCTAACGATTACTAGTAATCTCGAATACAAACAATTATAAAAATAGTTACTGCACGAATACAAAAATACGTTGTTCATACATGCACACTTAACTACGCTGTATGTTTATGCGTATATATACACGAACGAGCACAGTATATAAATGCTTGCATAGAAAAGTAAAAAAAAAGTTGAATGCTTACATGCCTTATTATTGCATAGTATATGCGTACTTACGTACATTGTATGTACAAGTGTGCGTACAATGCATAAATCATGCGTACATGCATACATAAGTCGTACACAAAATGTATGCACATGTACATAAATATATGCAAGTATGTAAGCAAACGTAAGTATATGTGTACAGATGCATATGCAGTATATGTATGTACATTATGTACGCATACACATAAAATATATATGTGTGTATGTAAAAATATACGTACAAATGCATACGTGCAAAACGCGTACAAAGGCATATGAATAATACTTATGTTCACACAATGTACTTACGAATGCACTATGCAATAGCAGTGTATATACGTTAGTTACCTCATACAGCATACCTCCATATATATGAACAGAGGTACATAAAATAATAGAACGTTCATTAGAGTAATCGATTACTGGCAATTAAAGCTTTGTAATTAATTACTTGTAATCGTGAATACTATTTTCAATGTATGTATTCACGTATGCACAATGTATGTGTGTTGGTATATGTATATTGCACATACATACATTCGACAGGCATACATTGTACAAATGTACCTTCATGCATTCGACCTGCATTTTTTGTTGTAATTATGTGCATATATATATATTAAATATATGTGCATACATATGTTAAACATACATGTTTTGTAGATATGTGCATACAGGTTTGTCCAATGTATGTATGTCTAAATATGTTGAAAATGTATACAATTTATGTAAGTTATCTAAATTTCAAAACTTTAATTATAACGACCACTAATTACAACTCAAGCAATTTAAATGACTAAATCAAACAATAGTTAAAGTCAATTGTCAGTTTTGATTGTTCTATATCATTTTAAGTATTTTTAGTAATATTTTTGAGGCTTCAAATTTACTTTTATATAACATAATGCGTAGTTCAGAGAAATGTTTACATGACAAAAAAGCGTTTAATTCTTTAAGTTGAAATTATATTTAGGAACTAAAAATAAGATTACAGTTTGCTTTCAAAAACGATAAGAAATTGTGTTTTCATAGATATTAAAACAAATTTTAAAATGAACTTAAATAACTAAGCTGTTATGAACTTCTTTTTAATTCACCTAAATATAAGAACTTATCAAACAATAATGTTACGCTGGAATAAGTTAAAATAACATAAAAATAAATACTCATACTCGTCTTAGTTTTATGGTTAAATTCCTTATACATGTAAACATGATTACATGTAAACATACATTTTTATTACTCAATCATAATCCCTCGTAATCACAATATAAATTTATTCGTGTATTTATGTTCGTATTTAAACAATAGTTAACTAAACAATTAATTTACACATACAAAATCATATATATCACAATTACTGGAATTTAAGATTGCCTGTAATTGTTAGATTATGATGACTTGTAGTTATGATTTCTTGTAATCTTACTTTATGATTACAAATAGTTACAATGACTTGCAATCCCAGGACTTGATAATTTTTAATTCTGATTATCTGTAATCACTTTTATTATGATTATAAATAATCATAACCACTTGTAATGAGAAATAATAATAATTTGTCATTGTGATGTTATTACTTGTAATCATGATCATTACAAGTAGTTGAATTCTATGCAAACATTATCTATAATTATTTACATTTGTAATCGATTACTGTAATCGACGTGCAACTTGCTATGAAAATGACATAGTGCTTACATTTTTCGCTAGTTATTCAAGATTTTTATCTGAAAAATTAGTCATGACTAGAGAATTTATTCATCAATCATTATACAAAAATTAGCATGATGAATAATGACTAAATTAATTTGTGTACGAAAAATTGTTCAGAATAAATTTATTCTGACTAAATTTAGTCATGAATAAAATTTCCGTGAATGATGCCCATCACTGATTTTTTTAAAATTTATTTAATTATCGCAATCGCAATTTTTTTCCCTATTGTGAAAATACAAATATTCCATGAACTACTTACTTTAGAAAATGTTAACTTTACTTTTTCAAATTGTTCAAAATATAAATAATTAATCCTTCTGTGGGTTTTCTCTTTGAAAAATAGAGATAAAATTACTAGTATTAGATACTTATTTCAGTAATTCTACATATTGAGGTTTAGTAATTCTATATTATATTTTCCCCAAAAAATAGAATTAATGATGTTAAAACCATTGTTTTTCAATGGAAAAATAAAAGAGCAGAAAAAATAAATGTTTTACTCTGAAATTTCTTTTAATTTGAGATTTTTGGAAAATAAAGTATTCTATTACAGAAACAAGTTTGTTTTATCGAAACTATATTTAAGCCGAATGTTTTGAGAAAAGCAAGGAATTTATTTCATTTAACTTATAATGGATCGTAATCGGAGCAGCAGAGACCTTAAATAATCATTTTATTTTAGCCTGCAAACAATATATATATATATATATATATATATATATATATATATATATATATATATATATATATATATATATATATATATATATATATATAATGACTGACATTTTTTGACACTGCTGCTCAGACTTAAATGTACAAAAAAAAAAAAAAAAAAACACTTTTGTCTTAAATTCCGTGACAAGTTGAAATATATATACTTTTTTTTCTTCTTGTTTTTACACGGACAAATAAATTCTCAGTAGACAGATATTTACAAAATGAATGCTATAATTCATTCTAAGTTACGCATTTAAATTAAATACTACTATTATATATTATAAAAAAAATATTTGATAACTTAGCTTATGCGCTATTTGCTTAGAACATTTCAATTTTGTGCAGTTTAGTATTAGATAAAGTTATTTCAATCCAAAATATCATAGAATTCAAATATTATTTGGCAATCGGTATGCGCGATCATCAAATCAATCTATTCCGAATCAAATCAATTTCAGAAAATTTAACTTCTGAAAAATGAAAAATTCATCCATCCCTGTTTCTTACAATATGCTGCAAAAGTTATATTTACTGGAATAGTTGAGTGGATAGTTAAAAATACAAAGCATGCATAATTGAAAACTCATCTATGAACTTTAAAAAAACTTTTATTCTGCAAGGAATAAAATAATTTAAATTAAACATAAATTTCTGAAAAGAAAAATCAACGAGAGTAGAATACTCTCGACAACATAACACAGCTATAGGCGTTCCATACTCTTTTTCCTGTACAAATCTAATCTCGATCTGTCATATATATATATATATATATATACAAGCATATATCTAATATCCAATGAGAAACACTTGTATAATGGGGGTAAAAATCATAACAACTACACTTACAACAGCCAACAGGATGTGTAATAGTCAGAGAGCTGTCCTCACATCAGAAAGGTCCCGGGTTCGATTCCCGGACAAGGCGTGGATATTCTTTCATTCTCTACTATCTGTCCTTACTGTGGGAGCAACGTTGGCCCATCTAATATGGTTGGTTCTAATGCCACTTGCCACACGGGCAAGCCTGCTTGGTGAAACCGAGCAATTTAAGGCAGAGTGTGTGATTCTGGTTTTTCAGTTGCGCCATCTATGGCCAAGAATTCGACTTCTGCCACACCATACGTCACACCTGTTTATAAGGTGGACCCATTGATCCACAGATCGTAATTTTGACCTGAATCAGAGAACGGTCGGTCTCCAATCCAGTACCCCCAGAGTTATTGATTTGTTATGGGAACATAGAGGACTTTGCGACTCGACAGAATTTTAACGTGCATCAGTCACCAACTACACGGGGAGTCTTCGGCCGGCGGGGTTCGAACCCACGATTTCTCGGAGGGCCCAGCGCCCTACCGACCAGGCTATCCCGGCAACCGATATGGTCTAATATGGTGCCCCTGAAAGATGGACCAACAAATCTGCCCTACTGATACCTGAATGACGAGTGTCAATCGCGTGGGCGTATGAAAAAAAAAACTCTTACAATGGATATGAAATTTATTTCTAAATATCAGAAATAAACTTAAATATGAAGAAATAAACTGTCCAAAAAAGGAAGGAAAAAAAAACATTTCTTTCAGAGAATAAAAACTATCTTTCCTTTCTGAATCATTCGACTTTTATACTCTCCTAGTGGTCTTTCGAACTTGTGATTTCTGACTCGCCGTTCTTCTTGCTCGAACCTCGTTCCTTCAAATTTGTAGTCTGGCAATATTCGCATGTTATTTTAGAACTTATTTTATGGCATTTTTATCGTGTAAAATTTGCGTCAAGCAAACAAAAGAAAATTGAGGATCAATTATACATGTGTATGCTGGGGTAAGTAATGATAAAATTCCTAGTTTGATTGCATTTCACTTCAAGTTTTTAGCAAATAAATAATTTGTGTTTCTTTTGTCTTCAGAATTTTTTTTTTTTTTACTTACATGCTACCATACATGCGAACATTCTCTCAATATGTTCTGCAATTATTCTTGTTCATATGTTTTTACTACACAATTTGTATGAAAACATAGAAAATATATTTGATTTTCAGAGAAGGTCAATATTTTACTTACGTCGCAACTAGAGCTGCATAACGAGCTATTGGCGACAGTCTGGGAAACATCTCTGAGGATGGTCCGAAGACATGTCATTGCTCCTCTGCAGATGGGATGGCTCACCCGCTTTGATAGCCCGACCACCTGCCCGCGATTCAGATTTTCAGAGAAATTACAATAAAATCAATGTCAGTTTTCCAACTATACAAATTTTGTGATACAGATTTTACTGTGTCATTGTTTTGCATTGATAACTGAAAACAGCAAATTGAAAATTGAAATCTTCTTAACAGCCTTGAATTTAAATTCAATAATTTCTTAAGTATGTATTTCGTTTAACTTAGCAACCAATTCGTATAACAGAAAATTATTTTTCATATGAATTGGGTTATCGGAAACTAGGATTTAATAACGACGTAACTCTTGTTGCCAGATTTTGAAAATAAAATATTTTTATGTAAATAACTTTTGTCCTATAGCTTTTTTATCACAACAAAGATTTTTAATGTTATTTCTTTACATCTTTAGAATAGAAGGCCGCTTTGACTTATTTTTATTCACATATCTTACCGTAGATTTTTTTTCTTTTAGATAAATAACAATCTTCAATATTTGATAAGAAATTTCATTATCAGTGAACAATGATATTAGTTTTACAATTATAAAAAATGAAGCTTTTTCTTTAAAAATGTTTTTAAAATAATGAAAATGCAGAACAAATTATTAAATGAACATAACAGTGGATCTAAAGAACTTGTACAACTAAATCTTAACGATAATGTGAATAGCGATAGTGTTGTTTAGAAATGCAAAGAAAGTTGATTTAAAATTTTGTTTTGTTTATATTTTATTTGTTTTTGTATTTTCTTTTCTTTATCATTGTTTTAATTTGTTTTCTTAATTTTTGTTTTGATTTAAATTTTTTTTTTTTAATATTTTGAGATTTTTTTTATAGTTTATTTTGTTTTTGCCTCTTATTTTCTACATGACTCACAAAAATTTAAATTTTATAAATTGTTACATTCAAAATAAGTAAGTTTTATAAGGATTTAACTAAAAAATGTTGTTCACTTCAATTTTTAATTCAATTGGCTGCGAAACAATTATCCTTGATAAAACGCACACAAAAAAAAATTAAAAAAAAAAACAATTTCACGTCTTGGTATAAATTTAGGTTTGCCGAAAATCTCCCTATTAGAATAAATGAGCAAATTATGATGCAAAATACAAAATTTTGTACATTAACGTTGACTGCAAATGAGAGGGAATCGTAATGATTTTTAATTTTTTTTTTTTTTTTAAATATGTATAAATAATCTTGAAAATATTTAATCCGATCTTCTTACTGTTAATTCAATAAAATTACTCTTTTCATCTTTTGGGTTGGTTAATGACAGTGGATGCAAAACAAAATGTTATTTTTATTTTGCAATCTGATTGAATATTATTAGGAAAATTATTTCGGATGTTTCACGTATAACGAAGTAAATTTTGTGGTTTTAAAGGTTATTAACGTTGAAAGTTTGGTCCCTGTTATTTCATCTTATTTTATTTGTTTATTTTTTTCGTATTTCGCCATATCTTTGAAGCTAATTGATTTAGCACCAATTTATGAAACCTATTTACCAGTACTATTAATGCTTTTCTTATAATTAAATAACGTTTGGAATGTATGATCTTAATAACAGTTTAATAGGGATAAACGTCTGAAGTTTGGCCTCTTATTTCATAATATTTTATTTGTTAATTTTACCATATCTTTGTAACTAATTGATTTGGCACCAATTTATGAGACCCCTTTACCCGAAAAAAAATAAATAATATTTTTTTCATAATAATTTGCTAATTATATTTACAAGTTATTACCTGTTATATTTAACTTTATGATTGAAGATGCTATGAACTGTAAGTTAAAATTTTATCCACCTGCTTAAATTATTTAATTTTTTGAACGAAAAGTAGTTCTTGAGAGATAAAAAAAAAATTTAAGTTTAAGAATTTTTATACCTCCAAAACTATCCAAAATTCCCTAAATTCCATATATTTTTAGATGTAAAATTGTGTAGTTTAAGGTCATGTAATCTTTTTAATTCTTTTATTAAAAATAATTTTTATAATTTTTAAATTAATAAATAAAAAATGATAAATCGTTATATTTTTTTCCTTTAGTCGACCAGTTTTATAAATGCGCGTTAAGAATTTTTAATTCATGTAATTAATTGCAAAGTCATGAATAATAACACAAGAAATAAATAAATATCCCTAACTTCCACTAGTCTCCTGACAGAATTATTAGGTTCACAAGTTCTAGATAAGAAATGTGGAAAAGTTACAGATAAGTCGGTATGTCCAGATAAGAAATGTATTATAAAACTTAACTTTCTGTGGGATAAATTGAGTAAATACACGTTTTGAATTTTATTCTAGCATTTGCTTACTGGCTGAGATAATTGAAGCGGTCATGCTAAAAGGGGGTATGTAAAATTTTTTCGAAAATAAGTTTTTTGGTGGTTTTGGAATCTGTACAGATAAACGCTATGTTCAGAGTTGGAACGGGACATGTATCATGGCTACCTCTCGAGTAACTTCGCCCAGTAGTTAGTTTCTGTTCATTTTCGAAAAGGGATATGTGCACCACATGCCCCGTTTCTACAATGACTTGGTATAACTATAGCAACAGTGTGTCATGCGAGAATCGATTTCAATAATTGTACAATAATTGATTACAATAGTAATTATTGTTAATAATTATTACTAGAATGAGGCTTATCAATATTATATTTTCATATTTGTGACAAAGTTAGACCTATTAACTTTGATATTATTATTTACTCTTCACTACACGCGCTTCATATTTTAACACCACGCGATGCGTATTTTATACATAGCAATGCCACTGAAATAATAAGATTGACGGAACATGTAAAGGACACGTGACATTTCCTACAGCCATCGTGATTTTTCATACAGCCATGATGTCTCTGGAAAATTGATTTCTAGGCAGTACATCAACAGCTTGGTTTCCCACACATTCTCTTTTGCGGCATTTAAAAATGATGTTCCTCAGCTGCCAACTCTAAAGCTTATCCAGCTAGACTTGTATCCATTAACAGAGATGACCTGTGGACCCTTTCGAACTATGTTGTTGGTTATGACGTCTATTCAATATTGAAGAGATGACCAAAGACTGAAACAAAATCTAGCTCAGTTACACAAAATCTCAATGAAGACAGCGATGGAAGGAATGAGACTGAATGAACAATTTCTGTACATTCTTGACGGATAACATGTATTTATGGTTTGTAATCAACTTTTACAATGTATCAAAATATTTATTTGGGGAATAAAATTATTGCTTTTAACATAAAAGGATAATTCTTACTTCATTACTTTTTCCCTTTTTTTTTTTTTTTTAATTTTTTTTAATTTTTTTATTTGTTGTTGTTGTGCACAGTTCCAACAGCTATACGCATTTCTTGATATCAAATACCGAGTAATTTTCTAGACTGCCTAAAAAAGAGAATCCAACTATTTCGAAGCAATTAAAACAATCTTTCCACAATTGGACACAGATTTTTTTCCCTCGAAAGTGCAGAACTTTTAACTTCTGTGAATGCATGTTATTGCACGGCTGCTGAGATGTCTGTAATATAAGATGTTTTAAAAATTGACTGACAAATTCAGAGAGAATATTAAAGACAGTTTCTGAAAGCTTCCCGTATTTTTGGAATCGCTAACCATAAAGAGAGGGTGAAAATGGCGAAAAATGTATGCGGGATCTGAAACTAGTGGACTCGGAAGGTGAAAATCAGTTGAGGTTTGCCACGCCTAAATTAAGCGCTATGCTCGACACATTTAAGTGCTGAGAATCTTCGCGTGGAAGCCATAGCATGCTTTCACTTTCGGCTGATCTTAATCCATGTGACTTAATGCTACGGGATCACATTAAATCACTAGTTCATGCAACATATGTGAATACACTGGATGGTCTCATAGCACAGATTCTCGTCGTTTCAAAAAACATTAAAAGCACGCCTGCCATCTTCGAGCTAATTCGGAAATCGTTTTTACGTCCTTTTAGACTGGGCAATGACGTCAACGACACCACATTGCCAACGACACAAAAACTCTTGTAATAATTTATAAATTAAATATCTTTGTAACTAGCAAGTTTATTGTATATTTCGTAGTTATTTTTCAGCTTGACATCGAAACCTGCATAGATTTTTCGTTATTTTCACCCCCTCAGCGTGATTTCGTTTGCGGTCTCATGTTCTATATTCAGTCTTGATGCCACTTAGAATTTGTTGGTTGAATTTTGAAACACCCTGCCTTATACGTAATGGTTTGGTTAAATGATATAATTTTAATACAATGATACAATTTTTATACAATACAATTCATACAATGTCTTTTATTATATGTGTGCTAGTTCTCAAAATGCCTATTTTCCGATGAAAAGAAGTAAATAAATAAATAAATTCTGTTATTCAAAAGATAATAAAACATTTATCTGTTTCTGCAGATTAAAGCATTTAGAAATTTTGCACTAAAATAAATAAGACAATTTCTGAAAGCTTTATTGCATTTTTAAAAAAAATAATTTGTAATTTTAAGTCATAAAATAAAATTTTTCTATAAAATTGTTGGGAGTGAAAACGTTTTTCTCATACGAATGCATTGCAGGTGCATATTTACTTTGGTGATCGGTTGTATATGTTTTCTTTTTCTTAATAATCTTTCTTTTTTATTATAAAAAAATAAAAAAAACTACATGTACTATAACAAATTAAAATTTTATATGCTTCTTTTCACTAAATTTCAAAGCCGACCTAAATTCTTCATATATCTTAAAAGTAATTAAAATAAGTAGTATTTAACTTTAAACTATGTTTTTTTTTTCTTTTTCGCATGCATAAATAAAATAAAGGAGTTTAAAATTCAATCAAATAATACCAAACAATCAAGGAAAAGTTAGTCCTCGTTTAATAAATTAGTGTGGATTTTAAAGTGCTACTTAAATGATAAAACTAAATTCGAAGGAAACGGTTTGGTACTCCTATCAAGAGTTGGAGACATTCGACAGAGAGTAAATCAACATTTCTTTAATGGGGCGATAGGTTCGCCCTTGAAGTGCGAGAAAGAAAACTTCTTAACAGCTGAGAATATCGATCTGTTTATATATCGATCCACCCGAAAGTAACTGCTCACTAAAGTATCGTGGGAGAAAGATTCTCTTACTCACGTTGCTGGATTTCTGACTTTTGTGGTAAAACGTGTTCCAAACATTTCTGTTACTTTTGTAATTCGTGTAAATGATTTTTTTTTTCTCTTTTATTATTGAAAATTGAATGAACTCTTATATTTATGCTTTCTTCCTGCAGTGAATAACTGTAAAGCAAGAGTCTATTTTTATAATATATTTTAAATGAATTCAACTTTGATTTGGTTTATCAGGGAGGATAGAATGACTGTTAATTTACCTAAGTGAAACATTGGGTTTCACTTCTTGGGGTATCAGGAGACGTAGCAAAAAAAAATTTTGTTTATGAGGGGTATATTGAATAACTACACTATGAAACATTTTCGTGTTCCATTGCACCATGTTCTATTACACTACATGTAATGTAGCTGTCACCATTTTTTATTATTTTTATTTTATGCATTCCGTAGCTCTAATATTTATAATTTTTAAGATACTCATAAGAGTCAGTAAATGTATTTTTACGATACAATATATAAAATAAGGATCATTAATTTAGAATGATATATACACTAATTCATAAAATTAAAATTTCTTTCTTAATCAAACTAACGTGTAGCATAGAGAGAACTTAAAGACGAACTCGAATAAGGCTTAGCAGATCGGAAGCTGACAAAAATTATCTAAGATACAATTACTTAATACAGTGCACAGAGATTTAAAAAATAAAATATAATTATCCTTATTACACAGCTGAAAAAATGCTTACCTATTTTAACGGTTCACAACAAATCATTCAATCAAATAACAACTATATACTAACAACAGCTAACTATCAATTGCAAACGCATCTTTCGGCGATAAAGAAGACGTGCCTATAATCGGGATTTTTGGAAGAGAAATTAATTCTGGTTTTGTTTGATTGAGGAAAATTTGGTGTAAGCTTATTCAATTACAGGTGTTGAAGTGTTAAATTACACCTTTTAAATCTTGTATGAACGCTCGATTTGGTGTTAACCCTAAACAAAGTGTTCCTTAACACAATTTTTTGGGTTGTTCAACACCATATTCGGAGAGACAGCACAAATTTTAAAGTGTAGTGTGTATGCATAAACACATGAACTTTTTTTATTTAAAAAGATCCAATCGTTTAAATATGATCAGTAACTATAAGGTCTCCATGCGTATGAAAAAAGTTGGTAGGCAGCAGAAATTTCTGGTAGCCAGTACTTCCCCCGTTTTTAGCTTTGCTTTCTTCCTTGAAATTCTGTGGAATGCATCTATGCATAAAACCAAATACTTGGAATGCTTATTATTAATGAAATACTTATTACAACATAAATTGTTAAAAAAAAATTTTAAATAGAAATTCCAAAATACAAGTTCGATTAGCACTTTAGTTCCATTTTGCACCAATTTCATGTAGATTCAAGGTTTTCGATCACTATTTCGCAGTTATTTCTATGAATTTCTACATGATTTTTTTAAATGCCTATTTTTTAACACGACTACGCGAATAAGAAATACCCGATAGTGCGATGTTTGTTGAAAACATATGAGAGGACGGCAAAAAAATAACGTCCAAACTAATTCTTTGGCCGATTTTTTTAATATAAATATTAAAGTATAAAAAATGTTAGCATTCTTCAGTTGGAACTAGTCTCCCGCAACTTTATGTTTTATTTTATTTCGACGTCGCAAGTTACAATGTTGGATAAATATCATAATACACTATGAACTCATTATTGACTAGTCTCAGATTTTTCAGAATACTTTTAAAACTTTTGTGGAAATAGGTTCTTTAAAAAAATTGAATATTTTTAGAATTAATTTCCTATTTCCCCTTATTGTGTGCTTGATTTGTAGGCATATGTTTATTTTAAACTCTTAGTTAGGCAAAGAAAACAGATCTTAGTTAGGTCTCATAGTTAGGTCTTCATAGGCAAAGATTCAAATTCAGTGCCTGCCATTAGGAAAAAAAATAAATAAAATAAAAAATAATTACAATTATTAGAATTTTCTTATTTGCTAATAGATAATTCCTTTAAATTAAGGGCTATAATAACTTCCAACTAATTATAACTTCTAGTTAATGAATGAATTACATATAATGATAAATTTATTTTCATTCCTACCGATTAGTTTTTTATTTCTTGAAAGATATTTGTAGAAAGATGTCATTATGACTAACAATTTAGGGGTCAAAAAATAATAATTTAAATAAGAAAAAATCGGTGTTTTTTCTAAAGCTTAAAATTTAAAAATGTTTCTCTGTGTACACGTTTGAGTCTTTCACATTTATAGGACTAGTAAGTTCGTAAAATTTATTAGACTGGGTCGTCAACCCCGTTAACGTTGAAATTTTAAAGCAGCGTCATTCGCAATCCAAATAACGAATTCTTTCATTGTAACAGCTGAGTAATTGCCCGAGGTGCACAGATTTGGCAATTTCCTAAAATATCTTATTAAAGTTCAGCGCTTCTAGCTAGCAATTTTATACATTTCGGATCGCTAAAAATTTACACAACCTTTATTTCCCTCTTGAAGTCCAGAAGTCGTTGACAATTTGTGAGTGAGATTTTTATGCAAGCATGTTGAGGATAAATAATGAAACTCGTTTTTCGTTTTTTTTTTTTTTACCAAGTTACACAAAACCTTGAAAAGGAATTAATTTAGTTCAAAGCCTGTGTTTACAGTTTAGCACAATGCCTCTCATTGGCTGAATTAAGTGGTTAACTTTCATAACACATTAGTTCATTTAATCACTTTTAAATTTCTAACACGAACATTGATCTTAATTGCCATGCAAATCAAGAAGTATTGATCTGTTTTCAAATAATTTATCTTTTTTCGGTAAAAAAAATTACTTTCATTCTGAAGATTTGCTTTTCTTCAAAATCAAACGAAAATAAATTTAATTAAATTTGAAAAACAACTCTTTGTGGCTGCTGAATGGATATTATTTACAGTTTTTCAGCATGAAAAAAAATTACTTTCAATAATCTGAATGTCAATAATTTGAATTTTAAAAGCTTTATAATGCCATTAAATCAAGGTGTATCAAAAATAAGCAAACATTGTTTTTCTAACTTGACCATCAGTAACTAATTTTTGTTTAAAATTTTTTCTCACTTTGATGTTGCCATAAAAGTTAGGTTATAATTGAAATTCAATATAAAAAATTGTGCAAGCTATATCTTTCATTTCATATTGTTTATAATCAAAGAATTAGTAATTAATTTTTTTTAATAAATTTATAATGTATTTGTTAAACTGCTCCTTTATTTTTTATTTTAAAACTAAAACATTTTCTTTATAAATGTTAAAGGAATTTTTAATGCAAATGGGTGACTATGTAACTGTTAATGGACAAACATGTGAAATTCTATACATTGCTAAAGAAAAAAACATCCACTCAAAAGTGTCTTGGGTAGCTCTTTTATTTACTAAAAATATATCAATAATAAGAATTAAAGTTGTACCGGGTATCCGCAATTACCTAGTACCCTGTACCTGTATTTTTCAATGCATGAATTCTTTATTCATTACAATACACAAAAAATTATCAACTTTTATCTTTATTATACATTTCGCTTTTGAAATGAATGAAAAAAGTTTTAAAAAAATAAACATTTGTTTTCTAAGCATTCCATTAGATAATTTCAGATTTTAATGAACATGCGGAAATGCTCATTAAATTAAATTAATAATTATGTATAAATGAACATATCATGAGCAACCAACAACAATATATACAATAATATGCATTCACGTTACATTAATAAATAATTATATGCTTACTACATAATTTAATCTTTCTTATGTAATTAACAAAATTTTTATCAAATAAAATATTAGCAAACGAAACTAAGATTCACGTATATTGCATTTTTTGGTACTCTTTAAAATGTAAAATATAAATTTAATCTCGAGTATCATGACAATTTCATGAAGCTAAAATTTGAAATATACTTATGAATATATTTGAAATATACAGAGATACTTATTTCTTTTTATTGAATTCTTTAAATGCAACAAAAACTATTTAGTCCCTAAGTGATTTCACAGTTTGAACTATACTAATCTGAAATCAGAAAATATTCTTTCTAATTACAGCTGTCATAAGAGAAGCAGTGAATAATTGAATTATTAGATGAGGTGTTTTAGCTTTCAACTGATATTCTAAATTATGGTGTTTTGTTTTTTTCTCCTAATTCTTGGTTCAATATTCTTATTTTATCTTTAAATATAGATTCTTTAGTAAAGGGTACAGTAGATGGAAGGAGGTACAGTCTATAATCGAGATCTTATTATAAAATAGAGCTGTTTTGATCTAATCATTTTACAAAATCAATGCAGAATTTGTTTTTGTTTTTTTTTTTAACTGAAAAAATTTATTTCTACATTCTTTGTCTAAAAAATTCCTTTTCATTGTGAAATATTAGATATATGTATTCGTTGATGCATTTTAATCAGAACAGAAAAGTTTATAAGTCTAATAAGTTATTCCGTAAGTTTTATATCTATGTATATTACACATAATTTTTTTTAGTCACGTGCTTTATTTTTTAATGTATTGAGCTCATTTGTTCATAATTTTGCTTGCAAAATTCCGATCACTGAAAAATGTTTTACTTCCAATAGTTTTGTATAAAAAGTTACTAATTTAAATTTATAAAACAATGAATTGAAAGGAACAAT
This sequence comes from Parasteatoda lunata, assembly GCA_949128135.1. Taxonomy (NCBI): domain Eukaryota; kingdom Metazoa; phylum Arthropoda; class Arachnida; order Araneae; family Theridiidae; genus Parasteatoda; species Parasteatoda lunata. The sequence continues at coordinate 63,549,052 of OX421980.1, read as the reverse complement.
TTGGTCTAATAATTGAAAATAAATTGGTTAAAAATAATAAAATGTAGGGAAAAAAATCCACTGGGTTGGTATAAAGACAAGTTTTTTCAAGTGGCCCCAATCTGAAAAAACTCACAGGGTTTTTCTGGTCTTGGCCCACCTTTTCGAACCCTGATTTGTATTGCCTTTCGTTGAAGATGGTTTTTGTTGTATTAGCACATTATGACAATTATGACTGGGACTTTCAAAAAGTGTGTAGTTTGTTTTGTATTTTTGTAATATTTAGGGAAGATTTTATTTGGCATTCGGCCTTTTACCGATTCATTTTTTTTATTTTTTATATTCATACTTTGTACCAAAATTAAAGATATTTATCAAAGTCTTTTGAAATTTTGTAATCCCGGAACTAGCGGGCGGTAACGAGCGCCGCAGATTTATTATATGGCAGACAGCAAAAGAATTTTTAAAAAAATCCTGACAAATTTAAGCTAAACTTTAAACCCTAAAACTAACTTTTAACTAAAGCTAAACTTTAAGTTAAAAGTTAAGTTAAACCCCTGTATTTCCAACTTGTCTTTCATCGTCCTAAGTTAAGTTTTCAGCCTCTCTAATAATTACGCTTCAATTTGTTTTATTTTAGTTGTCCAGTTATTTACAAAATACTTTACTGAAATATTAGACATTCTTGACTAATTCCGATCCTACTAAGTGCAACATTTGAATACAAATATTTTATCACACGCTCTCTGCAGATTTTTAAAAACTTTTCCATGGTGCTGCAGTTCAATACATAAATTTTGCTACTGGGTTTTTAATTAAAAAATTTTAAAAATTTCTTTTATTTTCTATCAAAATTTAAGCATTTTATTCTATTTTTTATTTCGCAAATATTTTGAAAAATTTCATAAAAAATTTTGGGTAAATTAGTAAAAAAAAAATTTGAGGTATTGAATTACAAAAAATTTTTTTTAAAAAAAGAAGGTATAACTTTTTATTGATTCTAAACAACTAAGCATATTTAATAAAATAAAAAAAAATCTTGTTTTTTTCTTAACTGTTCTTTACTGTTGTTTATTTAGTGATTCTCGTTCGCTACTTATTTGTGTTCTTTTCGAAGTGCTTAATGCAAAATATATTATTTTATTAACTATAAAATTATGTTTAGGGTTAAAAAAAATTTTTTTTTGCAGAAGAAACAGTTGAAAGACAAAAAAAAAATGGTCTTTCAAATTTAAAAAAAAAATTATATTATAATATTTTTTTAAATGATAGTATGTAACCAAATAAAGATGAAGAAGATCACGAAAATCTTCAATTTACTATGAAAAATATATATCTGTACACGAAATTGCATTAAGTTGCGGAGCCTCTTAAAATGCAATTCTCAGAAAAATATATAGTTCTACAAATAAATGAAAGAATAAAAAATTAAAATAAAACCGTTTTTGAGAATGCAGCACAAAGCAAAACAAATGTAATGGTTAAGAAATTATCAGTTTTGGCAAAAACTGATTACCTGAATTTTTAGCTATTAGAAAAATAATATTTATAGGAATCTGTTACTTATATATATATTTGTCTGATAAAAATCTACATTATGTACTAATTATATCCTCAAATTATATCGACAGATATTAGCTATTACATAAAAAGTCAAATAAAAAGCTTTAGTGCTATCAGTGAAATGTGTCTTTTCTGAATTATATATTTATTTTATTACTGTCGTGAAATTCTTTTTGAACATTTATAATGAACTTTAATTAGTTCTATATAAAATAAATAAATTCTTTTTATAATCAAACAGGAAAGTAGTCGTAGAACTTCAAGTTGTTCCATATAAGTAGTTTAAGACATTTTTCTTCGATATATCGAGAGGTTGATCAGGGTGGGAGCTGGAATTTAGATACTATACTTGTATGCAATACAATTGACGAATTCAGAGTACTACAACAATGTTTTAGATTCTTAATTGTAATGTCGAATTTCCCTTACAAATTCTTTGTGGGACCCGGGGGCGTTCGGGTCCTGAAGAGACCCCTACTTTAAGGGTGCATGTTAAGCAATCAAATATCAGCTACATACTAGTACTATGTGATAGTGGTGTCCGAAGCTGTAGACATTGCTTGAATCTTTGAAATGTGTTAATAGCAGTTACAGGCTTTTAATGTGGTATTATTAACTTTTTTAAGTTCTACCCAAATTGAACCAAATTAATAAAAAAATCTGTTAATAATATTAGATAATTTTTATTGCTATAACATACAGTATATAAAGCAACGTATCTTGCATTAATAAATTTATATGTGGTATTTGCTTCTATTAAGTAATCCGTGCAAATTCTTTATCTATAAATGTATTTTAACGTAATTAAAATTTATTTCCTAAAAGTTAAGAAATCATAATAAATTAATTTTCGTTTTCTGCATAGATGTTTCCCCCAAGGGATTGAAAGTAAAAATTATTAATTTCTAATTCCAATATTTTTTCAGCTTTTTTTTTTATTTGAAATTGTGTGTTTTTATACCTTTTTATTAAAACATTAGAAGGGATAAACTCAAAAGTTATTCATTTTCACACAGCTCAGTTTAAAAAATAACTAAATGTTCGAATTCACAATGTTATGTAAGCAACATTTTATGTAAAAAAAATTAATTTAACTTTAATTGCAGAAAACATTAGAGTAACGTCACAAAAATCCTCTTAAACAGTAGTGGGAAGGAGAAAAATCGTTAGGGCATGTCGAAATTTTAATTGATGTAAGACGTGATTAATACGTAGTACATAAATTCATTTAGCTAACCGTAATGTTGTATTTTTCCCAGTTAAATCTTATAACTCTTAAAAAATCAATTTCGCATCATCGTGGTTCACTGGTCATTTTCAAATCTTTCTTTTTTATGAAATACCCCATGCCTCACGATAAATATTTTTAAGAAGTATTAAAGTATTATTATAAAAATTATTAAAATATTATTATTATTAAGAGTGTTAACGAAAATTCTGATTAACTTTGATTCAGTTTGCATTTCATGTCATACCGTTAGATTTTTTTTTTGTTTTATAAAGATAAAATAAACTGTTAACGATAAAATCATTAACAAACACAACACAGTAACAGTTAACGTTGGAAATAAAATTTTGAAACGCAAAGCAGACTGCTCGATTTGCCACCCAACGAATCAGATTTATCAGTAAAAAGTTAACAACCTTTATACCACATTCAATTTTCTTAATTCAAGAAATTAACTTTACAAGTGCCATAAGTATTTAATATCTGCATTTATTTTAATATGAATTATTTTTTTAAGTGGTATAAGTTAATTTTTTTCATGTATCAAGATATGTAAAGATTTGCATTAAAATCATTTTAAAAATCTTGACAAGCGTTAATAAATATATTCGTCTCGAAGAAAATAATCCTGTCCAGATGATAGAAAATTCTATAGAATAAAATGAGTAGTAAAAAATGAAAGAAAAGTATTAGATCAATTAACCTTTATTATAGTTTATAAAATTATTAATCTTAGAGGTAAAAAAAACCAAATTAATACTTAAATACTTAATGGATATATTTTTAGAGAAGAATATGAAAAATTGCAAAAGTTTTATCATAACAATTTTATTTGATTGAAAACTGATTAGAAATTTGTTGCATTCATTCTTTAAAATGAAAATAATTCATAGATATCGACCCTATTTATTATAAGAAATATATATATAAATCTTCTTTGAAAGCTTAATGCTGAGAAAGAAATGGACAAAATATTATATAATTCAATTGTAAATGAAAAAAAAAAGTTCTTTCGAGAGATTTCGTTTGTCGAGCGAGGCATTTCATAAATTTTGTTTGATCTTCGTTCAGATATGCTACTTTTTTTTTCGAATAAAAATTCTAAAATTTTAGAAAAAATACTAATGTTTTTTTTTTCTTTCAAAATATTTACTTATACCACTTCAAACTTTTACCCACTTTTACTTTTGTCCCTTTTTTTTCTTTCTTTTTAAATGACTTATGTCTACGTTTACTTTTTTGTCCTATTCTTTTTTTTACTGTAATATTTTCATTTTTCTTTCAAGCTTACTTTTTTTAAATTTGTAAAACTTGTTTTGCAAAACATCCGTGCATGAGACCAGATGTTAAAATTTTTAATCTCTCTCTATTCAGGTTTGAAATCTGGATGAACTTTTTTGTGTTTGTTATTTTTAATGTTTATTATTAAGTTAAAGGATAAAAAAAAGGAATAGTGCCGTCGATATATAATGCCCAATTTCATGCCAAATAACGTGCTGAAATTTGGAAACAGTCACCCCAATGTACGATTTAAATATTATTTTGCAAGCGGTAGCAAAAAAGAGTGGAAACTTAAGTACTAAAAAAGACTATGCATATGAACCCTTAAATCTGAACAATATATATATATATATATTTGAAAATGAAAATATAATATTTAGGTTTATAATTACACATTTTAACATCATTTACAAATTTGGCCATTAATTGGCCATATTTGGGGCAAATTTGGCCATATTTGTGACATTATTTGTGAGTTTCTTTCTTTTTTTTTTTTTTTTTTTGCTTTTTATCCTTTATGATTAATACTCATAACACCTAATTTCGTAAATAGAAACTTTCTCATTATTTTAAGTTCTATCTTCACGAAATGAGTTTAAAGGATGTGGTTTTAAATCTTAAGTAACTTATTATTCTGTTTCTTTATTTTGCGAAAACTTGATAAAATATCAGTTTTAAGTATTATTTATGCGAATAGTAAAATTTGATTAAGTACACAGTAATTAATTTCTGAAGATTTTCATAAACGAGTGTAATTTTGATTTGATTTTATACTTAAATTGAATATAGCATAACATCATCATTGCATGCAGATTTCAAAGACGCATCAATTTCCTGATTGATATTCTCTTTCTCATAATCTTTATCGAGAGCTACAAAAATCTTTTTCAAATTTATTGTTCTTATTCATTATTATATCATTATTTATTATTATCAAAGTATATTACTTATTATTTTTTTAATTTATTATAATTTTTTATCTATATTTTTTTTTAATTTTTCGATAAAGTAAATTATTTGATTTAATCTTGCACATAATTAATTCTAGTCTTTACTTTCTTAACTTTCTGAATTTTCAATTGGAACTTTTTTATAAGTATGTTGATAATCATATAACGTTAAATTGTGGCTTTGTGATATCCAAGTACAAAAACTTTAGAAAACATATTCACCTGTAATCTACTATAATTATCCGAGAAAGATTTAATGCAGTATTGCAAAAATGACACAATCAAGAAATTTAGATTTGATTTTCCGACAGTTGTTGTTCAAATAATCATCTTTAGGATATGGACATTGTGTTCCATGATTCCGACTATAATTTTTCAACTTGACATTTCTATTACAGTAATAATTTAAGTCTAGACTTTCACCATTTTTCTTCCCCGGCATTGTTTTTTCTTTCTAATATAAGAATTGAGTAAAAGATTAATTGTTATTTTTACCCTGAGAAATTGAACCTAAGTATCATTGCGAAATCGCATTACAAACACTGCGAGAAACTTTTCCTAACGTAATTTCTCTTTTATATTACTAAAAAAGTCAACAGTTGTGTTAAATTAGATTCTTTGTAACCCATCTGAAAAGAAAATAACATTTTTATCAGATATAGTGAAACATTTTTGAAATATGAATGTGATTTTGGAACAATTTTAAAGTGTTATTTATGTAGTTAAGTTAAACACAATATATAAGTTTTCAAAATAATTTCGTAACTAAATATTTTTTTACATTTAAATAAAAAAATTTCAATTAAGTATTTTGTTTAGTTTATTATTAAGTTCCAAATGCTTACTGCAAACGCTTTTGTAATACATCCTATTTGTGAGTAAGTTATTGGCAGTTATGATTGAAAGGCAGTCTTCAATAATATTCTTCATCTTTCTATTTATCAAACATTTACACAAAGGTGCTAAATATTTTTAATTATTCCTTTGCTTATAAAATCTTCTTTTCTTGAGGATTTAACATGCAACCTCAACGCGAGACGAAGTTAAGTATTCCAATACTAAGCTAATAATTTTCGTAATATTCATTAATATTATTATGCTTAATTATATGTTTTATGCATTGTAAATGAGTATTTTTAAAATAATAAATTAATTCAAGCATTTTATACAATTATGTTAAGTTAAATGTTTAGAAAATATAAAAATGCAGGTGAAAAAGTAGGTTATGTATTATGTACTTTTTCAGCTAGTTAAAAATTCGTTGGTCGAGTTTCTTAAGAATTACCAAGAAAATTATACTGAGAAAGACCTGAATTGAAGTCCAAAAGAATTGTTTAGTTTTACTCTAAATTATTTATTTATTTATTTGTAATAAAAATTCTGCTATTACTTAGAAACTGGAAAAAAGTAAAAAGTTGAGGCTTTTCCGGTTTTAGATTGAAAATTAGCATTTTAAAGCGAGTTTTTTCAATCATTCGAAAAAGCCAACTGTTTTTAAAGCGAAAAATTCCGACATAATATGAGTGTTGGGTATTGCTCCCAAAAACTAAAACCTTTTTCGTGAGTGTTAAGTTTAGTTTGAGTATTTTTTTTTTCTACAGATTAATATATAAGAAGTATTAACATAATATATACGAAGTATAGGTGGGACTGAATGGTCCACTTGCTATGGTCATGAATGGACCTCCTTTACCCTGATTATGTAGATATGTATATATTTCCTATTTTTTCTTCTCGTTAGACATTGTTTGGGGTTACCACAGGTCAAATTACTGATGGAACTTTTTTACTTCATATACTGCTGCAACCGTGTCATTTAATATTAATTTTCATCGATACAAATTTTGCTAAATTATAATATGTATTACCTACATTTCCATTAGACTTATATTATGTCACGTTTATTATTATTATTATTATTATTATTTTGTATTTTCTCAGTATTTTATCATATTTGGTGAATAAAAGAAGTTAATTCTCACTGAATTTCATTTATTTGCCCATTCATTACCTTCAATGGCCCATTCAACCCCATGGGTGGGATTGAATGCACCTAGTTTCTATTTTTTATTATTACACTTTCTAATCCAATTTTTTTCAATCGCATTTTCTAATCCAATTTTTATGACCTTTTCATACGACCAAGTAAGTAAAGTGAAAATAGTAAAGTTTAAAACAAATTGATTAGAAAAAAGTACAAAAACAAAACGAAAAATTTGCTAATTTACTTACTACTCTCGCCTATTAGTTTGTTATATATTTGATTGTGTAAAATAAACCTTCATTTCTTTTAGATATTAACTATTATCTAAATGCTTGGTAAATTTAATTCACTTTTAGTTGTAAGCAAGATGATCAGTTTTCCTTATTTAAACTTTCAAAGACCCAGCGTCCAGTATGTTGAACAGCATTTGATATATTTTTCTCACTTAAGAAACAGTTTTTTAAGATTTATTATTTTTTTTTATTTCAATGGCTTCTCAAAGATTGTCCCTGCAAAAGTGTATTTGTTTTTACTCTAGATGGTCAGACTTTTTAAATACAATGGAAAATTATAAACCAAGCTAGAAATTTCTTTAAGTAACCATTAAAACTGCTTTATGGCGTATATTTAGGTTTTATAAATTTTGTTTCATGACCAAAATGTGTAGAAGTACACTGAAATATTCTCCCACATTATGTAAAAAATACTAAAAACCAAAATGTATGCATTTGCATTTATGAGTTAGTTTTCTTCTAAACTACATATTTCGGAATAAAAAACAAAACTAATTTTCTGCCATAGCTTAAGTTTCGGAAGGATAAATTGAGCACATGATTGTACATCACGTTTATTCAAAGATAGCTCCATAGCTATTTTAAACTTTTATTGTTCTGACACTATTTATCCAAATTCCTTCAGAATTTTGTTGCCATTTAAAGAAGTAAAAAAAAAATTTCGATCGAATTATCTTTACGTTTTATAATTCAGAGAAATAATAATTCGATTCGTTCAAATATTTCCAGAAGAAATGATAAATACACACATAGAAATTATTATTCAAGGATACCAAGCCTCTGATCACTTTTCTGGCTTAACTATTTACAGATTTTCGCCAGCCCTAAATATATTTTAAGGGTCAAAAATCTGAATCTGTGGTCAAAAATAAAAAAGTTTATTATGAGAAAATAAGATTTCAGTGTCTGATTTCTTGACTTCAGTTACCGCCTGCTATAATTAATTAGCATATTTAATAATAAATATTGCATCCTAGTACTGATTTTTAGGTTCTGGTGTTCCGCTTTTATTTTACGCACTGTACTCATCAAATCCTAACATTTAAAAAATGCAATCAATTTATGGCCTACCGAGTACGTTGAAAAATGTGACATATTTGAAATGCATGAAACTATTAAATAACTTGTGGTCTTGCATCTAAAACATATTAAGGAGCAATTATAAGCACACAAACAGACATCATTTTAAAGGGCAATCGAACGTAATAGAGAGACATTTTAAGTGACCATCTTGCTTGGTTACATTTTGGTGACAGCTCTCTATATGGGGCTTTATATTAGTTCGTCTTAATCTCTCGTAATCTCATCAAAATCGTTTGAGCTTTAGCTATAATGTTCGCTTTCCAAATCGTGTGCTTTAGTGAAAGATAGTTTTTTTTTCCCAAAGCAATTATATCTTCAGTAAAAAAATTATATATATATATATCTATACATTTTCTGAATTCTCCGACGTACTCCTTTGTGCCAACAAAAAATTTTCGTAACAGCGTGTTCTTTTGAGATTACTAGACACCCCCTTCCATTTCTGCAATATCCTAATTTGATATTTTAACTATCTTGTTTTTTCTCAATGTCACTTTTTTATTTCTATATTTTTTTATTATTTTACCGAACTTAATGCTTGTCAATAAAACGTTTCTTTAGTTGGCTAAAGTTAAAGTTTTTGGTCAAATGACCCAGCATTCTCTTATATGTAACAGTAAATTACCTGTATCTAGTATTTTATTACTATCTATTGATATGTTCCTTTGTCTTGTTTAACTCAACTTAAAAATATTAATTAGTTTTCTGTAATTTATTATATTTGTTATTGTTTTAGCTGGGCATTTACCATGGAAATATATTTTCCATGGAAAATCTGCTCATAGATGAGAAAACAGTTTTCAGTAATGATTCGTTTTCCGTAATATATAGTTTTAGATTTCTTGTAAAATGAAATTTAAAAAAACCATCAATTTGGGTCACAAATTGATATTTAGGTATGGATGGAATAATAACGCTATCGAAATCGGACAAATTAGTATTAAGGAAGGATGGTGTCTAAAACATCCAAGCCTGTTTGATTGACGGTTGAAACGTGTAAGTTGCCTAATACTCGTCTTCATCTCATATCTGTTTTTTCCAGTAACCAAACTGGTTTTGATATTTTGTACACACCACTTTTTCCATATTGATATACGGCTTCTTCAACATTGATTTCTTTTTATATTTCGATATCGTTTTTGTCGCATAAGTAAATACTAATTTTTGACCCTCATAGAGTTTTCTTTTTTTGTTTTCAGTTTCGCCAAAGATTCTAAAAATATATATTAACGACAGTCATTGAAGAAAACCTTGTTTATTATTATTTTTATTAACAATTCCTACAATAATTCAACCTAATCCAAAGCAATATTAAAATTTCCTTTCTTTTCGGCCAGGATCAACCTCCAAAACGATTAACACCGAATGTACCTAATTAATTCATATTTTCTTTTAAACTCACACAGACTATAATACTAACACCAAATATCTCTAATGATTGACTGTTCATAGTTGAAGTTCTCTTCCGCTTCATCAATGTAAAGCATATTATAAAACATCAGTAAGATGTCAAGAATTGAGAAATTACTCTGACTGAGATGTATAAGCTAGGGGTTCTTAAAATGTGGGGTCTGACTCCAAGAGGGACTTACACTTTTTTAAGTAAACATCCAGCAAAAGACTACTTGTAAAATAAATATTTGAACATAGTATTCGATAAAATAATCGAAAGATTTCCAATTTTCTCAATCAAGCTAAGAAAAGGCATAGATTTTCATAGTTTTACAGCTGGTTCTGTTAATTGTTAAAATTGAATTAAGTTTGATGTTTTTAGAGTTGATCAACGGATTTAAGAAATGAGTAAATCATTGTTTTCTTTTTTAATCTTCTTCTAATCTTATCTCGAGTAACGAATGATTTTATAATATGATTATATGTGATTGAGTATGAATATATGTGAACCATTCTAACTTAGTATTATTCAAATATTCAGATTCGTTATGGGTAATTAAGAAAATATGAACTAAAGTCGAACTAAAATCTATTTTTAATTCAAAACTTTTGTTTTTGAATGTAGATTATAATTCTGTTTGTCCAATGTGAACCACCATTTTTTTTAAATATTTAATTTTGATTTTTAAAATTTAAAAAAAATCGCAGATGTATTAAGTCATTATCTTTTATTATCTTGATTTCATAATCTAAATTCCAAGCTCATATTTTATATCGATGTTTCAGTATTCTATATTTTCCATTTTTTTTATTTAGATATAAAAAAAAATTACACAGAGCAATAAAAAGGTTGCTTTTAAAATTCATAATATATTATTACTCATATCACTAACGCAAAATAAGAATGTTTACACCGTGTAATCGTGCATGCTTAAATGAAATTATTATTAATACTCGTAAAATGTATAGCTAGAAGAATTTTATCATTAAATAAGGTTTTTTTTTTTTCTTTTTTAAGCTTATTTTTTAGCATGCTTAAGTACTACCATTATATTATAACACTTAAATTATATTCGACTTATCTAATAATTATAATCTAGTAATACTTGCAGTTTTCATGCTGCTGCTTATAATACAGTAGTTCTGTCGCTAAATAACTTTCTTTATCATACTTCAAGGTACCATGTTTATAAACTCGCATATCATTAAACCCGAAAATGCTATCCACTTTTTCTAACGTTATTTTACCCGTGAATGATCGCACATTGCGAAAGAAGGTGTTGCTTAACACTAATAAAGGCCGCAACTTAGAAATTAACTCTTTGCCGCAAGACTTAAAAATGATCCTTCCCAAAAATTCAGTAATGAATGATATACGCTGCTGCATTTCTCAGTGTCAGAAGAGCGTGAATTTATTTAGAACCTCCACTAACACGCTATCCTGAGTGTCTTTTGCTCAGCACCAGATGGGAGAGGGGCGGTCACTAGGCGTGGAAGGTTGCCATGGTTACCGACAGGATACAAATAGTATCAGAAACTAGGACAATGCTCTACCACATATGAAAAGATGGGAGAAACCCCAATGGCTGACCGTGCTTTAATGGCTTAAAGAGTTAACTTGAAGTTGGGAGTGCGTGTCATGTTGGAAGGGAGATATTAAAGGAAAAGAAGAGATGGGTTGAAGGATCATTTAAAGAATAAAATATCTTTTTACTTAAAAAGGGATTCAAACGTTAGAAAATGGTAGGGCTTATGTTATTATCATTAGGGTAAAACTTAAACAAAGAAATAAATTATGTAGATGCTAATATTAGATAGATCTGAAGAAATGCAGCTATCTTTTGACTTCTAGAAGTTGATAACCTTGATTCACCATTTACTCCTTTTCTAGACGAGACCTAACATGCCGTAGTGAGTCTTTGGACTTATCAGCTCCTTTTAAAACTATTAACAGATTATCACTAAAGGAGCTTAACAGATTATCACTTAATAGATTATCAACGAATGTTATTATTTTTTTTATTAAAAGAGAAATGTTTTCAGAAGGTCTAAACTTGTGTCGTGACAAATTCATTATTAATTGAAATAAAACTTTTTGATTTTGTCCCTTACACTCAAACTTACAACGTTAATTTTCCTGCGACAAACATGATATTAAAAATTGGGTTTTTTACTTAATATGAAATATTAATAATACTAAAATAAGTGGTATGAACTTTCATTAATATTAGCAATATTATATATTAAAATCTTGGTGATACCTTCGGCTGGCGAAGAATTAAATTCCCCGTTTTAGAAGCAAAATCAAATCGACTATGGTCGTGTATGTTATATATCCCTCTATTCATCCATACTGAATGTTTTAAATATTAAGTATTGTATAGAATTTGTATTGCTCTTCATTGCAATACTTAAAAATAAAATAAAAGGGACTGTTTTTTTTTCTTGTCTTACGTGTGACCAGATTGTATAGAATTTTCTTTAATATTTTTAAATTTTTTTTAAAAAAAGGCATGCAAAGTAAAAACTAATATATATGAATGACCGTAATAAATTAAGAAGCATTCGAAGAGATGATGAATGAATCAATTGTTGCAGATGATTCCCTTAAAATCCCAAAACTTTTCCATGATTAGTTTCACAATATTAAATTTTAAAGCTATTCATCTATTCACCCAATAGTGCTAATTTTTTATTTATTTTTTTATTTATTTATTTATTTTTTTTTTTTTAATTTCATTCTGAAATAAAGTAAAATGATGATAATATTTAGTTTAAGAACTTACCTTATTATTCTTTCTTTGATAACGATATCTTTAAGTATATGTAGATATACTTAAAGATCCATAAGAATATTACACAAAGATGCCGCTACATACCCGAATTAACTATACCTAGCCACATTAAATAAGACCAAATACAGGGTGTCAATAAAAGAATGATCCCAGTTTTAGTGGCATATTTCAACAGTTTAATTAGAACAAATCATGCATCTAATATGTATGTAAACTAACTGAGTTTTTTTTTTTTTTTTTTTTTTTTTTTTTTTTTAAATATTAGATTTTTTAATGTTTTGCGGCGAACGTATATAATTAGATGGTTTCGGTGGATGTTTTAGCTTCATGGAGTATCGCAATTAAACTTTTAAGTGAAACTCACTTTGAGACGTTGAACTGAAATTACAGATTCACTCTTAGCAATTTACAGAGCACAAAACGTGTTACGGAAGTCACCATTTTACTTTAACATTAAAGCAGTACTTACGCAACGTGGTTAAACTGTGGGAAGAATTGGACTTAAAGGTGGATGTGTTTACCTTCAATATGGTACATAATTTTTTTGTATGAGTCCAAATTAAACTTTATGGTATACCATTGAGACTTATATTTTCTGTGTCCACTCTGTATTTTACATATAATAATCATTTCGTTGTTTCTCTCCAATTGTTAAATAAATAAACTGTCCTGTTCCTATTTATAGTTTCGCTTATTATCCAATTTTAAAATTTTGTGTAATAGAGACGAATCATTATCAATCTTTATGAAAAATTTATTATTAGTTATTGTTATCAAATTAACCCATGACAAATTCAAGTTATTATATTGTTCAGTTTTAAAATAGTTTTTAGTACTGTGGTAAATCATTATTTTTAGTTTTGGCATTCACTTGTGACTTTCATTTTAGATTTTAAAGACAAAAATTTGATGCTCTCTCGATAATACTAGTATAGTACATTCGATTTTAAAATAATATTCTAGTTTATTCCTTATTTATAAATAAACAAAAATAGATAGTTGAATTTTTGAACATTTATATTTCAGGTTCTTAAATCAAGAGACTTGGTTTCTTTTAAAGTTTGCGTAAATCTTATTTTGTTTCAGAACCATATATTTACTGAAGAAGTTAAGAACTATATCACGTTAATTTAACTATATAATAAAGAATATAATTTTTGCTTTGGAATTTTAATTTAAAAAAACTCAAAATTTATAAACTTTGATTTTACGTAACAATTAGATGATTCAACAATCCTTTGTAATCATCTCAATTCAAAAACTAATTATTCAGCTTAATTTTAATTTAACAGTTTTCCTCAGAGATTGACATCACTGAGTTTTTAATTTGCTTGATATTTTCAGAAACTGGCTATTGTTGCTTACGTTCTTAACTTCAAATATTCAATCTTTTTTCTTCTTCTTTAAGGTTTGACTTTTCGAGCAATATTGCTTCTAAAATTGCAAGATTTATGACGCAATTTCATGAACACTCTTTGGACAATTTCAGTTGCGCGAAGTCGCACATCCTTTTTACAGTGGCGTTGCCATGACGACATGAAATTGCGGAACTCTTCTTTATAAAGCTTGTCAAAAAATTTTAATTTTCTGTCATAACAGTGCTCAGTTGAAGTCTGGAATTTCATTTTTGTTCTAAATCTGTCGTATGCTCTTTCTTAATTAAAGCCAATGGAATATCTTTAGGAGTTAAAAATGTTGATGTGATGTGTAAATTATCTTTTGATCTTAAATCTAATGCTTAATACGGAATTAAGATCAGAATTTCTAAATTTGAATATGTTGATTTATTGTATAAAAAAAATCTTAAATAAGTTATTAATTTAAAAATATTCATTTATATTGTGTTAGTTAATTTTTACACTATTATATCACTTATCTTAAAATGATAAGACTGATTAATGTGCTAAAGTTCCGCATCAACACATTTTTAAGGAATTGCTTTATTTCAAATATACTGAATTAGTTTTAATCTTTCAAATAGGAAATGTCTCTTGTTTTATGTCATACATTTTTAGTTATAAAAAAGAGTCTTTTATATGAGGTTGTCGTCATTAAGTAAGGTTGTCAATAGTTCACTTAAATTAGTAAATTGTTCCAGAAATTATGCATATACATCAGAAACAAATTCATTACTAAACTACATATAGAGCAAGGATTGCAAATTTAACTGTCAGACATAAAATCTAATTTAAGATTATTAAGGATTAAAAGATAAAAAATGTTCATTCCCATAATTAAATATTTTAAATGCATATAGTCTTTTATCGAGGTTATAACGTACACTATTACCTTAAATTTTATTTATAAAGTTAGGGCTCCGTCGAAACCGATTTGGGAACCGCTGATCTAGATTTTATTTCACTACGTACTAAAAATTATCTAATTTAGTGAGTGACAATTCACGAAGTTTTCTTGATGATAAGTTTAATTACTTTCAAGTAAAACTGCTTTATTTGGGAATGAGGCTACAACAGGATTAGCATTCATTCAAACAAAAATAAATTAAGTGAAACCGGGTAAGTTTTCTTATCTTGCTTTATGTATAACAGTTTCAAGTATATTTTTTATGCAAGTTATGTAGAACATGTTAACTTATGTGAGATTTTGAAGTTTAGTGTCTTATTTAGATATAATCCTATATAGAAAGAATTTTTCCAAAAAACAATATTAATGAAATATTATAATTATTGTTAGCTTTTATTGAAGCGTATAAAAATTTTTTTTATTATTATTATTACTGTACGCTGAGAATGAAAGTATGGTCAAAACTACCAGAATATAATATTATTTACCTTGTCTCTGGCTCTATGGAAACACCAAAAAGCATTGTACATTTTACCAAAATGCTTTGGTAATGACTTTTCGTAAAATTAACAATAAAATATTGTTTTATTTTCATGCTGTTTGGTAGTAAACGTGGTAAAATTTGGCAATTTTACCATGATATTTTAGAACATGACCTAAAAATCATTTTTTCGGTTGAATTTACTTTTCAGTTTAGCATTTTTACTAAAGGTGTGGTATAAAGAAATATAATTTTGAAATTTCCAGTAAACCGTCATCATGCGAACGGAAAAATTACCAAATGAATGGTTTAAAAACCGTATATTTTGGTTTTATTCCCACAATTATATTTTTATAACCAGAAATGTGATTACTATAGAAGTAGTTTAACCAGAATTGTTTTACCGTATATTTTAAACATATGAAGTTTAGACTGAATATTTATGATGCTCAAAAGGTGTAAGAAGTGTCAAAACCCGGGTAGAGGGACGAAAACGGGATCGATTGAACAAAATAGAAGTTAAATAACCTGTATTTAGTGAACAATATGGTAATAATAGTTTAAATTTAAACAATTAAAATTTAATATAGTACAAGAAAAATATAAATTTTATCTTCTTTTCTTTTCTTCTTTTTTTTAGAAAAAAAAAACTTCCATATTTATTTTGGTTTTATACAGAATTTTAAAATTCTCTACATAACATTTTACAATGTAAAAGATTCCATATTAAATGACGGTATAAAGTACCGGCTCTTTGGATGCATCATGCGTGAAATCTATTTTTACCGTAAAATATTATCCGTATTTTTTACAGTAATATTTATTTAATTAGAGTGATTCAGTGATTTTACCGTAATTATTACTGTAAAAATTAAGGTATATCATTGTTTTTGTCCCGTAACATGGTGCGGTAAAAATTTATTTTATGGTAAAAAGTTCCGGCACTCATGGTGCTGGTACTTTTTACCGTAATTTGATCCGGAGTGTTTTATAATGAACAATTAATTTATTTTTAAATAGAATTTATGTAACTTAAAAAAGGATGCGTTCGAGACATCGAAAAGTTGTCACTTGTTTAAAATTATCATTTTCAAACTTATTTCCTTTCTACAGTATGTTTATTTATTATTTTTTTGTTCCAAATGTTATTCTTATAGCATTTTAAGCGAGGGAAGGTTTTTTTTCTTCTTCTTAAGTCTGAATTATAAAAAGATAAAGTTACTTTAAATTATTTTGATTTGGTTTCAAAATTGCATTGTTTTTACATTTTAACATTTTCATAGGATAATAATAACATTTTTAGAAAATAGTTTTTCTCATAAACATTAATATGCTCAACTGAAACACTCTTATTACGTGAATGTTTGCTATTTTGCTTATATTGTTCATAACGTGAAAATTAAATACTCTAATGCAATAATATTTTAAGTGAAGGGGAAAATGTGAACAATAACTGAGGAATTATGACTAGTAATCACAGTAAGATTAAAACTATCAAAACTAGTTTATTTACAGGATGAAACAATAGGCGATTATTAGGTCCGCCTTTCATTTTACTACGGCAAAAATACTGGTTTTGATGATTATGAATCTTAACTAGATTGCGATTACTGACGATACCTGTTTGTTAAATTTTTATATTATTTTTAATTTTTCAACCATTAATAATATTAATATACTAGTTCGTGACCTCTATTGTGTGTATTTTTTACTTCATTTTTCTAAATATTCTACAAATATATAGGTGCTGATTTCGAAACATCCTGTATAATCATAATATTACTATATGTCGAAGTTGCGAAAGATTGTTGCTTGGAGATTTTCATTTCTATGGATAGCAAAATGTGACGAGAAAAAAAAAATTTCCTTTCTAAAACAGAGGGCTTAAAAAGTTACTTTCATTAAAAAAAATAATAATAATGTTATACCTTTAAAGAAGACTAAATAACTATCATAAAAGTTTGACACCTTAACACTTAAATCAATGGAAGGTTGTTAGATTTCGAAACTCGGTTTAGAATTTTAGCTATAACATTAATTATTCTATTGAAAATTTACTGATGGCGTGCTGACAATTTTTTATGAAGAAAAAGATCTGGGATCATTTATTTGCATTAGAACTTTTTGGCCTAAAATGTAGAAAACGAATTCTTTCACAGTGTTGTTTTAATAAAGCCAGGCAGGCCGAAGGGCTAAGAAACTTTGATGCGAGTCATTTGAATGACGTCAGCTAGTGATTTTTAAATCAATATCGGTGCTGAACCATAACAAGAGCACGTGGCGGATGTTTTGTCTGCATCCAAACTAGCTTGATGCTTTAGTGTTTGAATCGTCAGCTTAAACTTAGAATGTATTAACAGTAGTAAACAACATTTTAAAATAATTATTGATGGAAACAAAAACATGTAAGGAAATAATTAATTATTAAATTGTTAAATTGTTCCATCAATAATCAATCAACCATCAAAAAATCAATAAAACAAGTATAACTATTATAAATTTATATGCAAAATCTAAATGGTTCAAATCTGTTAAAAACAATTTGATATTTCACGCTAAATTACCTTCTTTCAAACATTTATATAAAATGTCAGTTAACTAAGAATAAAAGTTAAAAAATTCTCGAAAAAATAGTTAAATAACAGTTTATTTAATTCCATTTTCAACACCTGTGTCCTGCACTCCCTAATTAGTGATCGTGGGCTATTATGATGCTCTCATTCACACATTGATGGCAGCACCATAAATCTGCTTATATATCTTCAATACTAAGTTAAATTTCTCTTTTACAATTTTGAAACCATGCTAGTTGTAAATGGTTAAAAAAACGTATAGTTTTGTATTCATGTTTTTTTTACCTTACTAGTTATAAACAGTTTCAAAATCTTAAAGGTAAAAATTTGCTTTACTGTAAACTTTCAGTTAATTGGATAGACAGACTGCTACCGGTAATTTTACCATAATTTTAGAAAGAAAATTCTAACAATGTAGAAGGGGCTGATATGCAACAATACTCAAGAAAATATTTTCTGTAAATAGTGTTAAGAGATGTGCAGAATTTAAGTCTACAGAAATGATTAAAAATGATTCCCCAAATAAAAATAGGCATAAAATATACAAAAATAACCTAGCATAAGCCATGTTCTGAACGTGAAATTTAGAAAACTACGTCTTCTGAACAAGATGTACAGTCAACCAAAGAAATAAACAAATAAAATAAAAAGAAAAAATGGTACACACTTTTAACTTTTGTACGGTTGGTCGGATTTTCATTCTGTGAATTGTTTTGGAAAATCTCTAAGAAATCTCTTAAAACTAGGAGGCTTCGCTCCCTGTTCGCTGGCGCTCTCCAACCTTCGGAAATGCTTTCGCCGTTCATTTCGGATTGCTTCGCAATCCGATGCTCGCTTTGCTTGCTCATTAGATACGTTCTTAACGTCTAGCTTTTGTATACTTTTTTGAACACTAAAGTTCCGAAAACTTTTCACTGTAGAAAATTCTAAACCTGTACATTTCAATATTAATAGATTATTAAGATTCATAATTTAACTCTAATAAAATTTAACTTAAAATAAAACAAAATATTAACTTAAAATATGAAATAATAAAACGGCATTTAACTCATAACTAATAATATAACAAAACGTGGAATAGTAAAGCGCTCAACTCAAAATAAAATAGCAATAGCATAACACTTCTCATTTCTGCCAATGAAAAGGAACTATTTCAGATCTCAAAACGAACCAACCGTTTTTTTCTCGGCGACAATCGGAGATGAGGCACACCCATACTCAGTTAGAATTCAGTCGGTGAGAATCGAAAACAAATACTATTGTGTTTATGTAATGAGTTCACAACTTCTTAATTAAGTGGATAAATACGAAAAAAAGTTTAGAAATTTGTACAAAACGCTTACAATTAAAAATGAAAACTGTTGCCAACGCGAGAAAAGAAATATCATCGATTTTATTGATACATACGTACGTATTAGCGTTTTATATAATATAGATATGTATAAGAGTTAACTCTAACCGTGGCGAAATATGCTTATTTTGACTAAAAACACATTTTTCCTGAGGAAACATACCTCTCATCATCAAATTAAGATTTATCACAAAAACTGACTTTTATAATTCTAATGCCTTAGAATTTAAAAAAATTTTTACTCAAATTTTGTATTAATGAGTCACGTTTCTCTTCATATCCTTTGTATGATTGGTTAAACTACAATAATTCTTTCGCAAAAAGTTATTAGCCCTCAACCGAAGACAAATATGTAACAAAAAGGGGAATTCAGATGAATTAAATAATTTTTATTAATTAATTTGTTAATGATGAAAAAAAATTCTAAATGTAAGGTATAAAAAAAAAATTATATTAAGAATTTTCAGATTTTTTAAAAAATCTAAATTTAGATTTTCATGTCATTTAACCTATAAAAAGTACTTAAAAACTAGTTTAAAAATAAATTATAGAATGGTTCTGAAATGACACCTCATTTTGAGATTATATCGCCAAATTGCAGTACTTTATTTTATTTTATAACCGTCGTTGAACAACCGACCCAATTATGAGTACTATCAATATACAACTCCGTAGCCTTGTAATGTTGAACCTAATCCAGAAAACGAGGGAACTCCTGGATCGAGTATTAGGAGAAATTTGCCTTCGTGAAGGACTTTTTGATGGAACTAATCCATATTTGCGTTACATGGAGGAAAATCACGAGAACCACGCATGGTTAGCCTGACTGTAAGGCGACTCTAATCCATGATCCGTCTAACACAGAGGATATTTTACATCAGTACTCTGGTCGGTGCAAGCCGAATGCGGAATTCGTATCGACCTGCCATCTCTAGGATTCGAAGCCTATTCACCTCCTATTACGAACTGTTTCAGGTAGTAATAGGGAAGCTCCTCTAGCCGCGTATTAAGACACTTCCGGACATAGGTTCACGTGCAATTTTAATTTGAATAATGTACCGTAATTCCCCTAGAAGTTTGTCGCAATATGTACGCAACTCCTTGATATATATAACGTTTTTAAACTTGTACATTTCGGCAAAAAATAGATTAAAGATGTCATTTAAGAAAAAGCATTAGCTTAGGAGCAAAACTAACTTTTTGATTTGAAATCCCCCCCCCCCCAAACTAGGCAAGATTAAGTATTTGTAAAAATGCAACAAATGCGACAATCCACAGTGTAATTATTTATGAAGTTCATCAGTTGTAAAATGTTTCAGTAAATAAATAAACACTAATCACGCCGAGGTCAGTCCCAAGAAAAAAAGGGAAGTGTTCTTATTCCCCCTTGAAAGATACTACCATGTTACACAGTAAATAATATTCACTATACGTAATTGTATTTTGTGCACGCGAGATTTTGTTAGCGATCCTTACTAACTTTTTATTAATCAATTTCCAGATTTTAATATGATTAGAAGGAAAATCTTTTTATCTCATAATGCCTGCAATTAAGTTTAAGAATTTATTTATACGTACTTTCTATGAGCATTTTAAATAACTCATCTGCTTGCATTATTTATTTCAGATTTATTTTCTGTTTTTTTTTTTTTTTTTTTTTTTTTTTTTAAATCAATCTGCCAGGATTTTATATCAAACTATTTATGCAAGGTGTTCCATAATCGTCCCCTTTAATATATATTCTTTAAATCCTTGTCTAAATTGAAGTAAAATAATATACATATTATGGGTCAAAAAACAAATACTCCTACAAATTCTGGCGAATTAATTATTATTGAGAAACTCAGGATTGGGAATATCAAGAGAGTGACCGATTACATGTAGTCTGTAACATTTTGCTTAATAATTATACAGGGTGTTCCGTAAAGACCATTCTTAATATGTATTTTTAAATTCCTTGAAAAACTGAAAAAAGAGTAAACACATTAGCGTTCGCAAAATAATATTTTCAAGACTTACGTCTTCTGAAAAAGATGAATTTAGCATTACTCTTATAGAATTGTTTTGCTAGTTTCTTTTTTTTTCCCTTCTTTTGCTCCATTTTACTTTAATTAGGATTCGGAAACGTTTCTGTTTTTGTTTTTAGACAACTTTCAATGATATGAAAATTCGGTCTGAGAATTGATCTCTTGCAATATTTCCCGTTCTCGCCCGTGTTTTCAACAATTATCTGAGAAAAATTCTGTTTTTTCTTACCTTCGCACTGTCACATATACCTCAAATTTCTGATCCTGAGTTTTGTAATAATATCGTGTTACAAAAATAGAAATATAATTTTCTTTTTTCGAAATTCTTCTATTACGCGAACTGGGAAATTTTGCATCCCAATTTATAGATTTGCGTTAAAAACACTCTCTATAATGGACCTTATAAAGCGTAATCACGAATTCTCGGATAATGTTCATATTTAATTGTAAAAACACAATATTTAATAATTTCTTTCAAAAAAATTTTATAATATTTTAATATGTTGTAATAAGTATTTCATTCATTTGGAATAGCGTTCCGAAATTATAACATTGGATTTTTATGCATGGATGTATTCAACAAAATTTCAAATTTGGCAGAGGGGAAAACTAGAAAAGGGAAGATGCTAATATTTTTTCTATTTTTACTGGCTAACAGAAATTTTTGCTGTCTACCTACATTTTTCAAATTCTTGGAGTCATGGCCATAACCAATACCTAATTTGTGGGGAGAAAACAAATTTGTTTATTTTGAAATAATGTTTTGTTCAGCAGATTCCATAGTGATAAACTTTACTTGAGAGTAAAAATCAATAATATTGACTTTATTTACTCCTTTATTATAGTTTGCTTGCAAAAGGTAAACAACTTTGCGTTATTCTTATTTACGTAGCTTTGTGCGTATTTTTTTTACCTTTCTCGATTTCTTAAACAACTCCGTATTTCTCTTTTTGGGAAATTTTAAAACAGCTGTTATTTTCTGAAAGCTTAAATTCTTAAAATCATGATCATGCTTAGCTAGAGAATTTCTATTATTATAAACATTTTTGTGATTACCCTACTAGTTAATCCTGGTACCTACTAAAAGTATTGATAAAATTTACTTAATTATTAGCGAACAGAAAATTTCTGATCCCGTATAAGGATGCATTTTAAGTTTTTCTGTGTCTTGCATTACTAACATATTGCCTCATAAAAAAATTTTCACACATTAGATTCAAAAATATATCTTTGTAATTTTGGTTGTAGCTGTGTATTTGGTCATGTGAGGCTTTTATGCTTTTTATACTGCGTGTTCTGATTAACAGCTCTTTATATGTATTTTTAGAATCTTTGTAAAAACTGAAGTGAAAAAATTAAGGGTCACAAACTAATATTTAAGCACAAACTATTATTTCTAAGTAGAATAGTCCCTTAAGAAACGCTATGCTGACTGTATAACTATGGTTAAATAATTTCAAATACAAGTTCTTTTTGTTTTAACCGATCAAATATCTTGTTTAATAAAGATGTGGGTGCTATCTGATAAACTTTTTCTATTATGATTTTTGTTAATGATTTTTTTTTCGCCCCCCCCCTTTTTTTCCTTTAATATAATAAATCGATACTTAGGAAGACGATCAAGGTTAAATAAAAGAATCACACTTCGCGAAAATAGAGTTACCGGAGCAGGAGTGAAAGATTGATGATATTGTTAATTTGCGAAATTTGATTGCGGATAAGAGTGCTAACTGATGTCTCATTTAGAAAGGTGCATCTCGGGCCCTTCAAGACTTTACTCAAACAGAAAAAGATATGCTTGCATACAAATTTCGAATTGATTTTTTTGTTTTTAACTTAACTTACTTTTGTTTTTTTAACTTACTTATTACGGACTTAAAATTCATGAATTTGCCTGAAATATTCTCTTAATTTTGTACAATATTTACTAATTTATTAAAAGCTGATTACATTTACTTAGTTCTTTCGATAACATCATTTGAAATTCTTAAGGGGAAAGAAAAGTAGTACGTGAGAAGAAGTTTCAAAATTGTTAAAACTCATAAGTAAGAAAACATCTTGCTCAAAATAGGCATCAACAGTTCAGCTATTTCCATATTTTATTATAAGGTAAAGAATTTGACAACAGCACAGACATCTATTTTTGCATAATGCTAATGCCTTTTCAATATGTTTAACCTATTCATCACACCTTTATTAGAGAGCACGGATTGGGCGTTGGTCTTCACTCCTTTATCCCGTAAAATATCAATTTTTTAGCTTTTTTTTTTTTTTTTTTCTTTCGAGGAGATAAAACCTTTTTGCATCAAGGCAATTCTGTATGCAGCTAGAATATTATGCATTAAAATAATTCTGCAATTTTTTTCGAAAAGAGTACAAACTCAAAAAGTAGTTTTTTAAAACCTGAATTTGAATGCCTACATATTCTGAATCTTGTGTTTCTTTTTTATTAAAATAATGGTTGAATTATGTTATAAAACAGTTCTGTTATTCTTCACAGTTGACAATTAGAAAAATATGGTTTCCTTTCAAATTATTTTAAATTTTAAATTAAATATAATCATACATAATTTTTTGATTACTAGCGAGTAGTCTCCATGGTACCCTTTAATAATCAAATAATTGCACTCAGTTTTCATTATAGGCATGATTTTTGATATAAAAAAATTTATCCGTCAATGTAAAAAGGAGTTTAAAAACACTAATGAGTTAACTAAAATGCTTGTTGCTTCTCTTTTTTACACATTTGTACACTTTTACGCATCTAATTTGTTGCTCTTTTTTTTTTTTTTCTTCTTACAGCATGCAAGCGGAAAGAAGACCAGCAACAAGCTAAATCACAAAATACACCTAAGAAGCCTCGACTTGTTTTTACTGATCTTCAAAGGCGGACATTACAAGCGATCTTTAAAGAGACAAAGCGTCCTTCAAAAGAAATGCAAATTACTATTTCTCAACAATTAGGACTAGAACTCAGCACTGTGGGTAATTTTTTCATGAACGCTCGGCGACGATCTCAGGACAAATGGCAGGAAGAAGTAGATAAATGTGGCAATACACCAACTGCTACAAAGAATAGCTCAACCACCAATAACAGCAGCGACGGGACGAGTCCCGACAGCAAACCGACTATTCTAACAACTATTGTCACAACTTCGTAACCAAAGGGGTTTAATGCTGGCTGTCGGGGTATGTGAAAAAAATATTGGGTGAATTTCTTTTTTGTATGAATGAACTTTTAAGGAAAATGGATCTGACAATTTCGCTTCAGAAATAAATTGTACGACCAATGATCAGTGTTTAAGCGAAAGAACTCTAAAGGCCATCCAACTTGTAAATTGAAAACTTTTGCTCAGTTTTATTTTTATCAGAGATTTCTAACTATAAACTATCTAGTCACTGAATATTAGAAAGCTTCCATGTATATTTTTCTTGTACAAAATTCAATTAATTGAGTTTAATATTGTTCGATAGAACAAATTTTATTTTTGTGTATAGCTATAAATACAATATTTTTGCAGAAAAGGGTTGTTCTAACCTATACTCTTCATAAATATAAAATTATACGTAGCTCTAGCTTATTCATAGACGTTACTCATTAGTCATTATTATCAGTAGGAAATAATTATTTATTTCGATTCTTTTAAATGAATTACGTTTATTTACTTCTTGTAAACAACTAGATTTTTATTTACGATAGCCATGATCTGTGCAGAATAACGAATAAATTTGTAGGATCTCACTAGCGAATTTATAAAAAGAAAAAAACTTAAACCGATAAAATATAAATTTTAACATACTATTAAACTATCTCTGTTTTAACAACATTTAAAATGTCAATTTACAAAAGATGTAGTAAAGTCTGAAACTCACTCTGTTGGCATTCTTCATAGGTGCCTACATCGAAATTTTCAATTTGTGCCTTAGAGTTCTTTGGCATTGAAAAAAGCATTGTGAAATAATGTCTTGTATAATTTACAAGATGACTTTTCTATTTATTGAGTTGATGAACTCCACCTGTCCAAGCACAACCTAGACTCATCTGGAGTCTAAGTAGAAAATTCATATGTGTATATGTGGCTAAGTTCACTTTGTTGCTAAGCCTAAACATACCATTGCTCATCTGTGTCTGTCAAAGTGAACAAGGTCTTATTTGCATTCTCGTTGCAGAATGGCTGCAGCTTTCACAAGAACTATGCAATAAAATAGACAATAGCACTTCGTGATAACATTGTATATAATCAACTAAGATACACTATCATTTTTGCAAGGTGGTTTGTGCACTTTGCCAAAAAAAATTAAATCTTTATCCTAAAATTTCTCGCGAATGACCGGTTTATATGAATGCATTCCAAAATTCAATTTTTTACAATCTGTACTTTTAAGTTTTAATGAATTCGCTGAAATTTGACAAAAATTTTACTTTTTTATTAAAAGCGTTGTTAACCTTGTTCACTTTACTTACTGTTATTAATTTATATGAATTGCTCTCAAAATGGATATATTTATGCAAAGTAACTGTATTTACTAAAAAGAGGCACTATAGTAAAGTAAATACGTTCTCAAATATTATGGAATAAAGAGCCTTCGACTGTGTGATAGATATTTTAGGAATTAGCTGTACTATACATGAGTTATGACGTCATTGTGCCGTTCTATAGAGGAAGAAAAATGTATCAAATAGAGAACGTTCGCAATAATTCTTCAACAACTGATATATAATTAGTAAATTGTTAACAATTGCCGCCTAATATAGATAATAATAAATGGTAAAGATATCGCAATAAATTATTCAAATGGACATACATCAATATTAGATTTTCCAGCGTTTATAGTTAAAAGTCGGCCGTCCATAGATGACGTCACGCTGGACGACAGTTGATACCTAAACTTATAAAAGCAAAACTAACAGCATTTCTCTCATCAAAAAACTCATTTGAATTATTTTTAATTTTTTTTTATTTATTTATTTTTTTTTTTTTTTTTTTGTTTATAGTGAAATAAATGAGCTTTCTATTTTTCTGAAAAGTACATTTAATAAAATTTTTAAGATGTGTTCAGAAACCATCACCAGATAATATTTTCCATTTAATTGACTTGTTTCACAGTGAAGTAACTGACTCGATCCCTTTTTCATTTATGGCATATTAACTTCATTCTGAAACAGTAATCGATTGTCAAAGCAAGAAGTAATATTTTGAATGTTTATTCTATCCTACTTAATTTCATGCTTTATTTAATTCAAAGATATAGTCTAAATTTTAAAAATTCTCGACCAAAAAGGGGTTTTTTAATTGGTAAATTTCATGATTTATCAGAGTTATAGAATCGCGCTTTTACAATATAATTACAGTTTACTTCTCAACGTCTTAAATTACTAGTGCTGACAACCTGCATTTCGCTTGAAATTTTGAATATCTCGCTTGCATTTATTTAATCCTCTAAAAGACTTTTCAAAATTTTAAGGTTATTTTCAAAGCCATTTACAATTTGTTTTAATGCCACGAAAATTAACAGTTAAATTCTCGTATCTAGCTATATATATTATCATTGCGTAAAAATTAAGTTAAGAAATTTTACTTTCTGTAAAAAGATAAATGACTCTGGTTTTATTCATATTCTCTTCTAATTTCAAAAACTCATAAATAGGTTCGAAACTTGCTTCCTAGTTAGAACAATAACGATTACTTTTGGAACATTTTCAGGTTACTTTTTGCAATATTAAATGTATTAAGTTACTCTAAAAACCACCCTTTAACGCTCGGAAATCATGATTTCAGAGAGTCAACTTATAAGATTAAGAGATAAGATAAGATTAAGAGATCTAAGTAAGAAGACAGATTGAAGGAAAGATGATTTTTACAAGCTTTAAGTGACAGCCTTAATATTTTATATCCTATGTTATACGATTGTATCTTTGATTTTACTAATATAATTATTTAATTGACATTAAAAGAAACGTAATTGAGACACAACTTTTAAAAAAATACACTAAACAGCTATAATCATATTTAAATTTAACTTAACTATTTATTATTAATTCACAATCTATCAAACAATTTACTACGAATAAAAAGTGGTGTTTACTAGGAATAAAAATGACATTAATCTTTTCCAGTATTTTTTTATTCCATGTAAAGTTGAGAATGTTATTTATTTTGGAGCTAATGAGAGAGAGAGTGTGTGTGATTTATTTGATAAGGTAAATAATTGATAAACATTCCATGTTTTATTACAAATTAATTTATCCTAATTTCTTGTTACAAATTAGTATCTAGTCAATTGATAGACTGTGATAGATTTTGTTGTCTAAAGATATACTCTCACAGTTAAAAATTATAAATGAGGTGCCTGGATAACTCTAAATTTCATACTGTTAAAATATGCTTTACCTTAGCCATTTAAAAACAAGATTTAACGATTTGTCTACTGTCATAATTATCATATCCATAAACTATGAAATGCTTTTAAATTGTGTCAGTTAGAGACTAATTCTGTTTATTATTAGAGCTTATTTTTTATGTATTATTTTATTTCAGATTTGTGCAGCTATTATTGTAGTCATTACTTTGTGTTAAAAGTCGTTTTAATATGTATTGCTTATCATTTTAAAAATATTTTTATAGAAAAATGAATTAATCTTTTCTGTTGCATCATACTTATTTTTCTATTTTAAAATTTGCATTTTTTTACTATGCGCTATCATCTTTTCATAACCTGCATCATCATTTTTAAAAATTCGTAAGTGATATGTTAGCTAGTCTTCATCATTACGCATTAACCTAATCGACAAATATTGTTTCTTTATGCTACATTGTTATTCTTTTTTATTTTTTTAAACACGACAAAGCACGGGACTTAAAGCACAGAAGTTAGATTTTCGAGTCAGATGGAAATGATCATAAGAAGTGTTACAGCAGAACTGAACTATATCACTATGTGCCAAAATTTTCAAAAATTAAAATGTGTTGATCAGTTGGAGAGATCAAGGTAACTGCTAGCGTTTATTTCTTACCCAAAGTGTAAGCAATAATATAATAGATTCCCAACAATTTCGAGAATATGGAGTTTTTTAAAAGCTTTTATCTAACTTGAACTAAGCTCATTTTATTTTGTTTTATTTTTACTCTATTAAATGTACAAAAATAAAGAAATATGATAATGAATCAAGTGAAGCGAAACCTTAAAAACATTATTTCACTGATAGCTTAAGGCATTTAAATAAGTTTCTTTGCTATCTTTCCAGCATTAACGTTAAATCCTTTTTTGATATATAAGAAACTTTGCAAGCACTAAATAGAGGCTTGTATCCATTTTCAAGCATGAGACATTTTGTAGATATTTATGACACTATTCTTTGTATTTGCACTTGAATGAAGTGCTTCTATTGAAGTCTCTCTAAATCGTCAAAAGGAAAGAAAGAGCCACATATTTTTATATGTCTCTAAATATATATTCCGTACATAAGTCCTCGCGCACTATTCTGACTTAAAAACAGCTGACACAAATATTTTTCGCCTATTTCGATTCAAAAATTGGAGTTAATTTATTAACCACTGTGTATTAACTATCCTCAAAAAGACTTCATTTCTGAAATCAATTCTGAATTCTTCAATCATTTCTGAAATCAATTAACCTCAAAACATGGCTGAAATATTCAAAATTTTAACTTTACTTTCTAAAAATAGCTAATAAATAGTTAAATTATTATTTAAAACTTCTTTTTAGTAGAATTGGATATTTTTAGGACACCTTCTTTTTAAACGCGTATGTTAATAATAAATACTTATAGTAAAAAATTAATTCTAGTAGTTTATTTTGATGCAAAAATAAGGTTTTTTATTTGCTTAAATGTAATAAATGTTCTCGACCATAAGTTTAAATAGAAGCAATTCCATGAATGTTATTTAACGGTTAATCCTATGAAGAAGCATAGTTAAAAGGTGTTTAAAAAACTCTTCGTGTAGGCTACTACGGTTGAAAAAAAGAGCACTCTGACAATTCAATGGTACCACCCTAAAGCAATATTATCTTTGTATAGTTGAAAGTTGAGTAACATTTAGCGCAATCCCAAAGTACACTTCAATGTCAACGTAGATGTGAAATTTGTGCACATTGCGCTAAAGGCTTTGTCTATATCAAGCTAGAGTTTTTTATGCTTCTAGTTTTTACAGAAGTATATGCATATTGTAAATATTTGTGTTTATACATATGTAAATGTGAGAAACAAATTTGTTTTCTTGGTTTCCATTCACTACAGGCCTTTGACAATCTACTTACTTTTGTAAAACACAAAAAAAAAAATATATTACTTTGAATGACACCTTATGTAGACGTGTGCTTTGACAGACTGTTAATTTGGCAATTATGCTCATGATTCTTTAAAATATTAAACATCATTTCTCCCAAAGGCGAGAAATTATTGTTTATCAACTAAATTTGTTTAACTATATAAATAACTGATAAAGATCTAACGCTTTTTTGTCTCCGGTTTCCTTTTTTTTTTTTTTATCGTATTCAACAATTTATCTACAAGATTAGCATAGATAACAAAAGAATTAAGAATAATCGTGAAAACTTCAAGGAAGATCGATAATTATACTAACGAGAAAATTACAGAATTTTTAATTAAATCAAAACCAGATGAAAGCCATAATAAATAACATTTTTCTCGAATAGTTAGGTTATGAATTTATAATTCGAATAGTTAATATATAGTTGTTATATTTTCTTGAATGATCTGCGAAGCACATGTCATTAAGAAATGGTGAAGAATTACATAAGAAGCCAAGAAGAGTTGCTTAGAAAGGGAAATTCACCGCAGAACTTTTTTTAACTCCTCACACTTCAAGCGTGGAAAACGAGTATTTTGTAGAATTTCGCTCAATTGTATGAAAAGATTGTCACATTTTTACTTATTTTTTTGTATGTACATATGTCAACGTGTGTTTTCTGATCAACAAAATGTTGTCAGAATGAATTGTGGTAAATATGTACTTACGAGAAGTACAAGAAAGGGAACTATTTATTTGAGAAAATCTTTAAAATGAAATGGGGGAGAATTCTCTACTGATTTTTTTTTTATCTGGAAATTCGATGTTGTAATTTTCGCGACCAGGTGGTCCTAGTTTGTCTGTGTTATTTTAAATGTTAATTTTTACCATGTTTTGAAGTTGTATTTCATTTCTATTTGTTTTACTTTTTTGTATTTAGAATTTATATAAAAAAGAGGTACTTACACTGCTGTAAAAACTTTTGAAAAATATTTTTGTCTGTTCGACTTAAATATACTCTTTGCATAGTTGTGCTAAAAAAGAAATTGCTTTTTATGACTCTATGCGAAATACTGAATAGCAATTTAAACTCTTCATTGTTTTCCATTTTGTGTTCAACGGTGTTACGCTAGTTACATTTTGTATGAAGCAGAGACAATAATTTACAAACTAAGTAAATCTTAGAACAGAAAAGAACTTAAAAACCCTGAAACTTTTTTGTCATTGTTAACCAACACTTTCTGAAAATATTTAATACTAATACTACCAAATTTGTCGTAATATTACTACTTGAATTTTTTTTTTTTTTTTTATTTTTAAATTTGGAAATTACGTGTCTTTTCATCTTAACTTACTACTAGTACACGTAAAATTCCTAAAATGTGTATTTTAAAGTGTTGTATCGCACAATGTTTTTAATACCGGTCGCCAACAATCGTATTTTACCTAAGTCAGTAACGTTATCTGAGACCGACTTACAAAAGCATCATTCAGCAAAGCAACACTCAAGTTTTTGAATTAATTGGAGAATTTAACTGCTTTTAAAACAGAAATAAATAAAATTTTTCGAAAAATATCGGAACTGATTGATTAAAAGATTTTTTTTCAAGAGATGTACAATATTTTTAACATGTACAGTATAATTAATAAATTTGTATACTCTCCTGAAAGCAATAGCTATAGTCTTGTATGTCTAGGAAAATATCAGAAACTAAACACCGCTATAGTTTCTGGAAAAAAGTTTTTTATTTATTTCCTTAGTTGAATCTAATGAAAATCTTAGAGGGAGAGAGAAATTTTGAAAATATTTCATATATTTCACAAATGTGAAACGTATCAACATAAATCATCTGATATGCTCATTATATAATGTTAACAATTAGCGTTTTTAATTAGAAAAGACTATCATTTTATTCAAATAAGGTGTATGTTTTTTTTATATATATATATATATATATTGAGAACAATTTTAACACATTATTTAAGAATTTCATTCTAATGTAGAAAAGGTAACTTTACAAATTACCTTATTAACTTTAGCAATTATCTTATCGTCCTTATCTTAATTTATCATACCCATCTTATAAATAATCTTGCTTGTTAGAATAAATTTTTAAATTTTTGGTAAGTTGATTTATGTTCATACGAATGTGTTATTATATTAAAAAAGCAGAATATCCCCTTCTTTTAATCAACTCAATCGTATTACTCTCAGTGTTTTTTTTTTTTTTTTTCTTTTTTTTTTTTTTTTTTTGAAAAGAAAACGAGGCATCTAAACAAAAAACTTGAGGAATATAATTATAGACATATTAATGTACCATGTCAAGTTTTATAAACAATGTAGCAATTGCAATTCCTAGTATCAAAAAAATAATAATTTGTTCAATATTAAATTCCATCATTCTTTAAAAAAATATATTAATAAATTGTCTAGAAAACTTGATGAAGACTACCTTAAATGCGTGTTGTACAATTGTTGTGAACAATTTAATTCCATTTAAGAACATAATGGCGTTTTCTCTTAATAAAACTCTAAAAGTGCTTAATAAGTGCAAATGTAGTGTGGGTACCTCTAATAATTTGTTTAAAACAACTATTCGTTTTCCATAATTTATTTCTAGTCATTTTGAGCTTGTTTTAATTTTACTTCTATATTTAAGAGCTTCAAAATATGGCGGAAAAAGTTTTGTTGTAAACTTGATTAATACTAGTCATTTTATTCCATGTCTATTTTTTTATGTATTTGTTTCAGTTTCTGCAACTATATGTTTTAAATTATTCTTGTGATTGTCGTATTTATTGCTCTGGGTAGCATCAGCCTACTTGTAAATGATGTATATTTAATTATCATGCATTTTATTACTTTTATAGTTATTTATATATTATATGTTGTTTATGTTATGTTTTACAATGTTTTTAAAGATACCAGTCTTAAATGGTGGTCACATTTTAGTATTCTCTAATCCGAACCATTAACTTGAAATTAAAGAAAAGAAATGCTATTCAAATTCCTTTGTTTCTTTTTCTAACTCGTATTTTAAAACCACCTGCAAACATATCAGTTCCATTCTTGGACTTATAGGCAATAACAATTATGTGGTCTTTGATAAAAACAAATTAAACTGTATGAAAGTACGGTAATATGTATGTGATATTATTGTGTTCTTTTTCAGGCAAAGCCTTTTATGTTTTTCGCGATTTCCCTGTGCATTTCTTCAGTGATGGCTCAAAAATGTTTCCATTGTTCTCATTTACAATTTCAAAAATAAAAAAATATTTATCCTATTACATTAACAAAATACAAACTGTTTTGTTAACATAAAAACCATCTTGAATTGACATCTAAGATTTTTTTTTTTTTTTTTTTTTTTTTTTTTTTTTTTTTACTTTTCAAATCATAATATTTTCTTTTTTTTAACTCAAAACTTAGATTTTCAGCTATCCGTAACTGTAAAATATACAACAGCTAGTATTTTGTTTTTACTACACAAACGTGAAACACTCTTAATCAAAATTAACTTCACCCTTTGAAGGTTAGTTTGAATATTTTGTTTTATTGGCGCAATCACCTATCTTCAAGCACTCTTCAAAATTAACCTCACCAATTGACAGGCGATTTGAATATTTCATTTTACTTACATATTCATCAAAAACCTTTCTATAAAACTAATTTCTCTATTTGAAAGTCATTTAAAATATTTTGTTTTATTTCCACATTCTTCAAAATTAATTTCACCATTTGATTGTTTTAATATTTTGTTTTATCATTACATTTTTCAAACATTTACTATCAAAAATACATTGTTGGACAAAATTTAGAGATTTACCCACATTTCTGTTAAAACATTATACAAAACTGGCATAATTGGGTGCCATATAATGTCATTGTATTGCTGGTGTCGTTGAGATAGGTTTTCGTATTCGTGTGAGCGGCTCTACGCTAGTAGGAGGTATAAAAGTGCTGCTCAGCTAATACCACTCTATATTGCAGTAGTTTTCTTTTATTGCCTCTCTTAAAAAGTATTTCTGTATGTTATTTGAGTACACATCGCTTAGACGGTTATATAAGTGGAGAACCGTCGGTAGCCTTGAAGTAAGTGGGACGGTTTCCAGAAGACCAGGACAAAATTATCCAAGAGCCACAACGGTGAATGGTGACCGGTATTTGGTACTTGCAGCCAAGCACTAGAGTTTAAAATAGTGCATACAACATCAACATTGGAAACAGCTTCAATGGGCAAATGTCCTCTTCACAGATGAGTCCAGATTCAGTCTACTGTCTGATTAAGTCTATAAAATTAAATCAATTTGCGAATTTCAATTATCCTTAAAAGTTTTAAAAACCTACTGCCAAAATTTATTGATTCTTTTTATCAAAAGAAATATATATATTCTTCCTCCATTTGGAATTCCGTGTGTTTTTTTTCTTCTTCCGATTAAATGAAATAGCAGTTATGGAATTGAAAAAAAGAAAAAGCACCGATTTACCATGTCTAGACATATTCAGTAACCCAGAATGATTTTAAATATACAGGGTGAGAAAAATACGGAAATCTTAAATATGTCTAGAAATAAATTTCTTAGAAAGAAAAAAAATCGCTTTCAATCAATTTGAAAGAGGTATTTCGCGAAAAAACGGAGTCAGGGGCCCACTGTGGGTTAAAGTAGGCATTTTATGTATGAAGTTGAGTATTTTTATCTTTGAGTCATTTATTATATTTCTTTTTAATTTCAAGGCAAACAATTAAAAATAATATTTTAGAAAAATATCGTTTTTTTTTTTTTTTTTTCAAATCAGCAAATTCAATTTTTACTTATTCTTTGGGAACTCAGAATGTATCTGTATTGGATTTCAATAGAATTCTGTATAGGTTCTGTTTAGGGTTTAACCTTGAGTCTTAAAGGGAAATTGTCTAGAAATCATTATTGTTGGGGTACCTCAACAAGAAATTCATGTGTAAAAGAATTTTGAACTGAATATGTATCTGAAATTAACATAAGTTTATAAATCAGTTTCTTGCGTCTTTTTAATTCTAGAAGAATGAATGTATAAATCAAAGAAAATTGAAGCTTTTATTCCTAATATTCAGGAGTGAATCAACAACTTGAGGAGTTCTGGGCAAATACTTTTCAGGGGCCCATTCGACTCAAATCGGCTTAAATACATGTTATTAAACATAATTAATATATCCAAAGTAAGAATAGGTAAGCTTAGTGCTAAATAAGAAAATACATCTCGACAACATGAATAAAGCACGCGTCTGTTTTTGTAGTTTCATTTATATTTTATTTTTATTATTTAACATCATTTTTAGGGATAGTATAGGCATATTAATTGGGTTACAGACAATTTTACACATAAATTAACAGTGAACTGGGTGAAAACAAAAATTACAAGTGGTGGAGAAAGTATTTACTACAGTGTGTTCCTTAAAAAGAAAGCCACCTTGATTTTGATTTGAGCGCAGAGAAAATCATGAAAACCTTACAGGTATATTAAGAAAGTCTATATACAAATACATATTCACAAGGAGTAAGTCCCTTTCTGCTATACTTAAAAAAAGTGAATCGTCGAAATAAATCTACTCGATTATATAAGTATGATTATAACCGAAACATTTGCCACTTTTATACATAATTTAAAATATAAGATGTTGCGTACCATTTACTAAACCCTGAAGGGCACTTGCATCATTATTATCCTAGGCTTCAATAATCTCTGCTTTTGACTCTTCAAAAGACTAAAACCGCTCCTTTTTGGTATATACAAATCTAATGCGGATTGCAATCACCTCTTCCCCTCGTTTTCTTGTGTATTTAGGTCAGGGGAAAGGCAGTTGATGAATCTGAGTTTGGCCGCCTCTCTTTGCAAATGGCACTAATTGGGTTTCTAGCATTTTTTAAGGATTGGTGACCATGCGACCTGGGAAGAAGCTTATCTTAAATTTACCATCATAGTTGAAGTCTTCCCACGCAATTCATGAGCTTCATCCTTGCTGTATAATGTACATTTGTAATACAAAATAATGTATTACAAATATATATTATACAGCATTGTATTATATATATATATATATATATATATACTTTCTTTTGCATAGCTTTCAACATGGGATAATATTTAAATCGTAAATTGTTTTTACGATATATAAAATAAAACATTTGGTGAAAAGAGAAATATAAATTACCTCCAAGTTACAGTATGCTGAATCCTGGTTCAACAATTCTGTCCATCTAATGCAGATAAAATTGTTGGACCAGGTTGGATTTTCTAGTAGGTTCACGACTCCAAGTAGCAAACTTTCCTTGGGTATGGTTTTTCGATTATAGGTTACTAGTCGGGTCCCATGACCTCGAGGCTCAATAATACCTGAGGAAATATCCTCAATATGGCTGCTTATACAAAACAGAAACAACTTCAATCTGTTGCATAATTAAAGCTGCCAACATTGAAATCTGAAATAATATTGATAATAATGCCTTCCAGGGATCGGTAAATGATATGCAACATCATATATTTTAACTCGTAAATACCGGATATTTTCGCTCAAACCAGAAGTAGTTTTATTTCTGTGACTCACTTTTTACTCATGCAATTTTTTCCCGTCCAGGTAAAGACGGAAGTGAGTTTCTCCTTGGAAATATATATTAAGTATAGATAATCGTAATATATATGCTTCATTCTTATTGGTTTTCTTTGGGTCCAATTATGGCTTAAAATTAAGATGGCATTATTTCAGTGGGGATGTATTAACATTTGACTACTTCTCAAAAGGAAAGAACATTAACAGCAGCTAATTTTGAATTCCATAGATGTTTGTATTATATGCACTAAATATTTAAAAACTATCATCGTTGCGTACGTTACATGATTTGGACTGCCTTGCTGTATTTTAAGCGAAAGAAAATGACATATTTATTGCAGAAATATTTCTTAAAAACGTACAAAATACTTTAAAATTCTTCACACAATAAAATATAACTTCTCTTTTGCAATTTGTTAAGGATATTATTCAAGTAACCGTCCTATTCAAACTTTATATTCTTATTTTTATTGGAAAATATATACACAAAAAAAATATGTTGTTACTTTGGCTTAGTTAACATTGGGCCTTTGGGTTTAATTTTAAGGTATTTATGGGAAATTTTTGCAATAATTTAATTCAAATCATTAAAAAGAATTATAAATGAACTCAAAAAATTTAATTCTGAATTAAATTTAAACTTAAGTGTTATCAGAGTTAAAAGTAAAGATCTGTGCTTTACCACCACCTTTTGAGAGCTACCCATTTATTTTATCGTCATCTAAAGTTACTTTTGCTACTTTTAAATTTTCAATAAAAAAATCTAGTTTAGAGAGAAGAAGAAAAAAATTCTAGATTTGGCTTCGCTTAAAGATATAAAGATTTGTGGCGTAAATAAATTTCCATTGCTTTTTCTTTCAGTGAATGAGCCAAACCATTGCCATGGTGGCCAAAGTTACCCCGGTAACCCGGTTGATTTTTGTCACTGTTGAAAACTACTTTTAAAGTGTCAACTTCTTGGAAATGTTACCTCAGCGGGAGTAAAAATAACAAAAATAAACTTGAGAACAGTTTTTATTTATTATTATTTTATAAAATATATTTAAACTTTAAATATAAATTATAATTATATATTTTTATTAATCTTTATTGTTTTATTATTACATTCATAAAATTACTTGTTGTAATTATGACTAGAAATCTGTGCCCGAGTCTTCAAAGAGAAGGTCACAGTGTGGAGAAGAGATAATTTTTCTCTTAAGTTTCGTATTTGTTCTACGGACTTTCTTTTCTTTATTTTTTTAAATAAGCGTGAAGTGTATCAGTTACCCTTACTCTTCTTTTCAAACCATCATAATCATTACATTTAGATCTTTAAAAATATAGTTTTTAGTTTTCTTTTTCAAATTGTTCTAGTATAAATAACTTTTTATCGGGCAAACTAATGTTAAAGCGAACTGTTTACTTAGCATATAATACCATGAATTAATGATAAAAGGATCAAATTTAACTAATATAGTTTTTAAAGCAAATTATTTTCCTAAATGAATTACTTTTTAATACTAATTTTGCATATAATAGTTACTTTAAATATGTTTTTTAAACAAAAATAATACATTCCAATAACTTAGAGATTTCGACGAATTAAGATACTTCGTCAATGCCATGCTAAGTCTACGAAGAATTTTTGTTTAGTATTCTTTTGGTAAATTTTAACTGTTAGCCGATCACTAACTGCTAATCCGTATGCCTTTATTCTCTAAACAACAGTGATCAGTGGGTTGGGGAGGTAACGTGTATTGACCACAGAATTTTTACACATTAGTACGTTGCAAAATTTAAAACAAGATGGCTGTAAATACTATATTTAGATACTTAGAAGCCTTCGTGCACAATTAGTGAGTGGTGGCCCAAGTATAATCTCAGGTTTCCTGTGACTCATGGCATTGGCTAAAAAAATAGTGAAGGAAAATTCGTAAATCATATCGTTCTAATTAATGGTTAGTATATAAATCACAAATAGATGGAAATTTAACTATTACTATGAGCTTCGCAGATCATAGTTACTGCTTGCTTACTCAATATTCGTTTTACAAATTAATTACTTTCACACTGATAAACTATCACTAAAATTATAAATTTGGGCCTTAATATTGCCATAACAACCCTGATTTCTTACAGAGCTCTCAAAAGGCAATAAATGACTGTTTTCTGGCTCCCAAACTCATTTTCAAGGAGTTACCAAAGTAAGGCAAGTTGACGGTGCTACCAATCGCATCATTAATTATAAACAAGGTGACTAATCATCTTTCCATCTTAGGCGCTCAATAACACCTTGCGCATGACTTAACAGAATAATTTTTTTCACATTATTTATTTGTAAATCACAACTCTTAAGTGATTTGGGGAGATGAACCTTTATCTCTCTTTCTTGGCAGTTTAATGAAGAGTCACATTTTAACTTGCAAGTTGTGTCTCAGTCATGATAGAATTATACTCTCGCTCCACTATTTTATCCGCAAACAGCATAAAAACATTTGAGAAAAAAAAAGAAGAAAAAAAAACTTGATTTGCCGTTTAGACACACTAAAGTTTCCCTAAAAAAATCGTAAAAAAGAAACATATTTGCATGGTAGACATTTCTGATTAAAAAAAACTTTAAAAAAAAAAAAAAAAACGAGAATTAACAACAAAATTGAAGTCATTTATTTGATGATCTTTCTGTTTGTTACAGTAACGGTTTCTAAACAATTCTGATTTTCAAAATTATAGTATTTATTACCCACACTTAGTAAAAACATAACGCTGAAAAGTAAATTTTAAAAGAAAAATGGTTTTCATGTCATATTCTCCTTTTATGAAGAATCGCCATAAAATGTCTTTACTTTTCTTCAGAATGATGATTAACTTTGCCATTTCTGTTATGATGTTAAGACTTTGAGAGCAGTGTCCTTAATCAAATAGAGTTATAATAGCTTTTATACTCTACCATGCTTTTTGATTTAGCTTAATTTAAATAGCGCACTGTGATGATAGGAGTTAGATGATTGTTAATTATTTCTTTTCCTAATATTTTTAATAAATATAATATAACAAAGGGAAAAGAGACTTAAATGATGCTTTCAAGTGGTATTTGATTGAAGTGTGTTAAACATACTAGACTCTTTTAAGACCTAAATTTTGTATGGTGGATAATGATATTTATTTTTATTTGTGCAGTTTCACTTTGACAGTGCAAAATGAAACTTATGTCTTAAGTGAAACAAAATTTTAGTGTCAGGCAAAACTTATTTTATATAAATTTTGAGGCGCTAAATTGGAATATATATATGTATTTTGAGATTACTTGAATGGTTTTTCAGTAATAAGATCCTAAAAAAATTTCATGTTGCATATGACAGAAAAATATTGTTATTACTGTGAAGTCTTAATGGCTCTACAGAAAAAAACGCAAATCATTTGCTTAAGAGACATAAACCGGCAGTCATCAGCCAATATTGCTTATTATTTTAAAAGCACTCTAATTATTAATAAATTAAATTATTTCAAGAATAGTTACAATTATTTTATTTATTCTTGAACTTTTTAGTGTAACAACAAAATTTTATTTCGAGCGAAAATTTATTTTTTGAAAATTTTGGAGCACTGAATTTGAATATGTTATTTATTTTGCGGCTAACTTAATAGTTCATCTTTTAAAAAATATTTTATGGTACATATAACAAAAAGAAAAAAATTGCCGTTGGCGCAACAGAAAAACGCACGTATCTCTCATTCGAGAGGTCGTGGTTTTAAACAGTTGGTTATAATACTTTTATTAGAAATTTTTGTTCTTCTTATAGTTTAAATAAGTAATTATACAAGGAAATCACTACCCAAGTGCTATGGTAAAAATTTCCTTAATTTTGGTGCTTCCTATGAGCTGGAAAAGACCTTAAATGTTGCCATATTCTGGAAGTTTTTACCGGATTTTTTTCTCAGTGTATGCCAAAAATAATAATAAAAAATAAAAGAAAATTAGCACCCTGAATAACTATTGATCTAAGGATCGGATTTTTATGTACTGAAACTCAATTTTAATGGTTGGGAGAATTTAAACCTAAATATGCTTATTAATTAGTGCAGACGATATTTTGAATTATGATATAAGAGATCCGAGTCGAAAATTTTTTTAATCAAATATCAGAAGTATAAATTTGGAAAATATAATTCCAATAGTTTAGTCAACAGAGGTATCGATATTTTGAGCTCTCTAAAACTATTTAAGTTAATCAAAATAGTTTTGACCACAATTATAAAATTCATTTATTCATAAATAATTTGAGGCCAAAAATGAATCTTCAAATTGAAAAATTTATTTATTTTTACTATCGAGAATCTTTTGAACTGTGAGGCACACAAATTCTTACATTATTTTTTAATATTCAGCTTAAAATGATAAAATCAGCTTAAAATGACCAGAGGAATTAGTCGAATTGTATTCTCCAAAATTAAAATTCAAAAATAGACTTTTTTAAACGTTTCTTATACGGTTACTCAATAGTAGAAGAAATTTTACATAAATAATTTGCATTTTACAAGAATACGAAGAAAATCAATAAGTATTTTTTACTGCGCATAAGCTGCAAGTATATAGAATTCATTAAATAAGTTCAAAATGTACAGAAAACATAGAAAAAATTACAGAATAAGGAAAAAAGAGAAGAAGAAAATTACTTTTAAGAAAATGATAATAATAAAAGTCCGGAAAAAAGATATAATCTCCTCATCAGCTTACACAATTATATCCGCAAAAAAGAGTGCTTTCTAATATTGTATCAATATAGCCAAAGCAAAATATAGCAATACAATAGTATGAGGAAAAATATTTTTTGAAACAAAATTGAATAGAACACATTAAGTAATTAATATCACGTGAAAAACAAAAAATAAAATGTAAAAAGACACACGTATGCAAGTCTGTGATCAGCTAAGAGCTGAAACTTACCGCTTTATAGCTGAAACTTACTACTAAGAATTAAAGGATTGCATTCGTTTTTCTTGTTTAATAAATGTTCCTTACGTATCTAAATTTCCGTACGTTTTGTGAAACAAAGAGCTTCTAAAACTTTCATAACTAAGCGGAGATTAAGCTAAACAGAACTGCGTAAACTAAACAAACAGAAAGCTTAAACTTAACAGAACAGAACGTTGATCTAAAAAGAAATTATCATGTTTGTATAGAAAACACAATGCATAGTTTTTTTTTTCTATCTTTTTTTAAAAAAAGAAAAAAAAAAGGTAGAAAGAAATTTGGTTTGATATTCAAAAGGTCAAAAATAAATGGTGATTTAATATGAAATAAAACGTGTTTTCTTTTTTAGTATATTAAGAATTCTTGTTTACCTTTTCACAATTTGATTAATGACGCCTGTTAATTTTACATATTTAGGTAACATTTTGAAATTTTTAGCATCATGGAGATTTTCGAAATTGTTTAAATATAAGCCAAATTTACTGAAAATGCACTCCTAACATTTTGCTTTACAACATAAGGTTAGTTATTTCGTATTCATTCGTAAAATTCCATTAATGTTGTCGGTTTAAAAAGCTTATCAAGCAGCGGATATTTGGAGAAACAGTTCTCCCGTCCCCATTTTTCCTTCATAAAATATTTGTTAAGTAAGAAAAATTTCTAAAATTATTCAATTTTTTTTTTTGTATTTTAAATTTTTTTCTAATCAGTATCATAAAAAAAAAAATGGGAATCAAAAATCCGGTGCAAAGTCTTATCTGAAAATAATCTTAAAATATCTAATAATACAATTTGAGTAGAGTCCATTCTTTTATAATTCTAGGAGAAAAAGAATTATTGCATGCCGCATAAATTTGGAGTAAGAATTGCTTTCTTTCTCCCCTTAACCGTTTTCCTGTTATAAATTTTTAAAGACCACCAGTATCTCCATATCTACCCGTTCAAATGGGGGGACGCAAGACACAACAGGGTGTCGGATTGGAATAAAGTTCTGTGTTTTTTTTTTTTGTTTTTTTTTTGGTATCAATAAGGTGTTTTTATTAAGCTGAAATGAATAAACCATGACCAGCACCTGTTTGACTACAGAAGCCATATTAGTCAGGATCTCTTGAGCACTGGAGTGAGTAGTTTTCGTTTCGTAATTAATCGCTCCCGTGTTGTAACTTTTGACAATTTTGTTACCAAAGGTGAGCATGAACATACGTTTTAGTTTTGCAAATGCAGTAGTACATGCTTAATTCTAAATCATCCCGCTAAATGGAAAGTTTCAAATTCTGTCTATATTTATAATAAAGCAACTGTGATTAAATATTAAACTTGAAGTAATTACTAATAGATGAAAAAGGTAGCTTGGTTTAAGCATGGATTAAAATAAATGTAATACCCGTTTTTTACTCACTGTAAATATTTTACCCGTACTATCTTACAACTTCGGTCTTAAGGAGTTAGTCCCTATGAAATTCCTTTAATACTTCAAACTACATAATTAAACAAAATACTTTTTTTCTGTGTTTTCAGTAGATTCCTGCTTGCGCTTTTATTTAATTTTCTTTATCACCCCGTCATGCGCTATATCTGGAGTTAGATGCAGTATATAATTTTTTTTTCTGATTACAGAAATATTTAATCAGTTGTTTTCTTAAAATATATTCGCATTTTTAAAAATGGGAAAGTATTATGTGTTCAGCTTATTATTTATGT
The DNA here is from genome assembly GCA_949128135.1 of Parasteatoda lunata. Lineage (NCBI taxonomy): Eukaryota > Metazoa > Arthropoda > Arachnida > Araneae > Theridiidae > Parasteatoda > Parasteatoda lunata. The sequence continues at coordinate 63,506,256 of OX421980.1, read as the reverse complement.
AAACTAATTTGATCTTGACATTTTCCTTTAAAATAAAAAATATGAGTGGATATAAACGTTAATTTTTATCTCATAAGACATAATGCCAATGAAGTAAGAACATGTCGCACTCATACAACACTTACGAAATGGTTATTTTCACAGCATCCGATTCACGTGTGTGATCTCATGTTTGTCCTCCCCCTTCTCTCTCCTCCTCTTTTCAGTTGTATAGGAATGAACTACAATATTTTTCCTTTTCCTAATATTTTTCGTCCCGCAGAGGACTGATCGTTAAGACACGGTTCCCAGCAGATCACCGAAGTCAAGCATCACTGGCTGCGGTCAGTGTGCGGGTGGGTGACCACTTGGATCAGTCAGCGTAGGGAACGAGGGTGTGCGGTATTGGTCCTCGTTAAACTGTTCTACCGTAAAGTGCTCGACTTCACGTGCAGGTCGTCGGGCTACCGAAGCGGGGGTGCCATCCCCTCTGCAGAGGATCAAAATTGTGATGGCATGTCTTCGGATCATCCTCAGGGATACTTCCCAGACCGTCGCCAATAGCCCATTGTGCAGCTCTAGTGTGACGTAAATGAACTACAACTACAACAACAACTTAATATTTTTCGTATTTAAATGTTTAAAATATTTTTTTAAAATTTTCATAACGCTCTCTTTTAGAACTATGTTTAATGTAGTTTTCAATTCGATATAGTTCATTAACTCAAAGGATTTTAATTTATTTGAAAATCAAGACAGAAACTAAAGTACTTCCTTCTTTTATGATTCTCCACACGCATGGTAAAGCATGCGAAGTATTGCCATAGGTAGAGAGTTCTGCTCTACGCCACCTGTAGCCCATTTCGATCGGCAATCGTTAATTGCATGCAGTGAAAGGTTATTCTCCCCACATACATGCCATTCGCATGCAATTTATTCACCCTAGATCATCATCCAAGTAGAAATATATTCTTCCTCGGAAAAATTCAGTAATCAGGTTTACAATTTCTCTGAACGGCTATTCAAGTTTGCGTGAATAGCATTTAGTGAGAATGATCCTTCAACTCAGATCACTAGCGAAGGAGCATTTTCACTACATTCAACTTGCATACACGTCCGATGTCAATACAATTCGGGAATGCGCTTGCATTTCACCTTACACATGTAGTTACAAAACATTTTCCCTCGTGTCTAGTTTAACCGGGTGCAGTGCGAATGCTTTCGAATGAGTACCTCTTTGGTGAAATATATATAAGCAGGTTCGTCTTCCCTCACGATATCGTATAGAGTTCTATGAATTACATACAGTGAGAACGACCCTAAAGGGAGCTTCACGGCTGCAAGTAGAAGTGCCGTTCACACTAGATGTTCTTTTGCGCTTGTAAAAAAAATCGCAAACAAACTGGAACCTGATTGGGGAGTTCTTCGCGGATAAATATTTTTCACCAATCCGGTGTTCGTGATTTTTTGACATCTAAAAAAAAAAAAAAAAAAAAAGAAAAAGAAAGAAAAAATTGCATCCTGTACTAAACAGAAATAGGTAACCGAAAAGCGTTTATTATTTTATCTGAAACTTTATCTGTACTCCATCTACACAAACAAACAAACTGTCGGTAAAATTTTTAAATTTTCTTATTTAAAACAAAAAATTAAATTTTTGGTTGAAAACATGGAACTGTAAAGTTAAAATTTTAGAATCTTTCTGAACTAAGATAACATTTTTGTGAAATTTTAATCGATTTTTAAGCTCTATTTTAAAGTTTATGACATTTTAACGAAATTGTAGATTTATCTTACAAAGTTGTTTAAAAATGTAAAACGAGGAAGAAGTACAATACAAACATTATTCCTTTACGTCTGAAATAACAACATGAAATCTTATTAATTAATCTACAGATACATAATGGAAATATAAGTTGGGACAAAAATCAGTCTGCTTAATTTTAGTAGTTTTCGAAAACACAAATTATTTTTGTAACAATTTTTTCACAAAATTTTGACTAATCCCCAGAGCCGTCTGAGTGGTGATATGAACAAGGAATTTGCCTGATACCCTAAATTACCAGGACTCTAAAGGGCCCCAAACCAGTTATATTAAGAAATTTTTATTCATAACTGCCAATGCGTAGTTTTTATTTTAATAATGTTGATAAAAATATATTGGTGAACGAGAGATCTCGCAGAAAGAGAAGATTTAAAGGGCTCTGGCAATTCTTAGCAATCTTAAAATTTCTTAATCATTTCTTAAAATTTAAATCAAACTTTCAGTACCGTTAATAAAATTTTGAGACATAAGAGTGAAAAAAAAAAAAATATTTGATAAAAAAATCTTGAGCAAGCTGACATAAAATTACCAATAAAATAATTATAATATCTTTAAAAACCATTTTATTCATAAAAATGCCAATATTAAATGGCATATAAAAATTTTCTTTAAATTTTAGACAAAAGTATTTTATCAAAAAAATGTTAACTTTAAAGATTTTTCATGTTCCCTTAATACAAATTATTTCTAAAGTGGATGTCAAAGATTTGTTTAGAATAAATAAAACTTTTTCGTGAACATATTGCAAAATTTGAAAAATTATTTTTATCAGTGACACAGAAGAGCATTAAATTGGAGGTTTCTCATATTAATATTTTTATTCAAATTGTTTTCAATGCTAAAGAATAGTTTGTTTAAGAATAGAATTTTGTTCTTGAATAGATTTTTTTTTTTCACAAATGAAATTCTTTTCATTACTGTTGTTTTTTAAAATTAATTTATATTTGTCTTTTAATATTACTAGTGTTATTTTAGACAATGTTTTCTTTTTTACTAATTTCTTTCTATACAAACATTGTTTATGCTAGACAAGATATGTATTTATTTTGTTGTTGGATTTTTTATAGACTGATTTCTAAAAGTCTAAAGTTATTGTTTTATTTCTTATGGCCATAAATGCATTGTAAAGCTAACACAGGTTGATGGTAAAGATGAAATTTTTTTTATTGACAGTGTAAATATTGCTTTTGATTCTAATAAAACTTATTAATTATTAAATCTGTTTTCCAAAATTAATGAGTTAAATGAAAATTTTAATTATAAATTATGAAGAAATGTTTATTACCTATTAATAAGCTTTTTTTTTTCATTATTATTATTATCAATAATAGTCTAGTCTGGTTGCTAACAATGAATTATGAAACAGTATGATTTTCTAAATAGTTTAGAATTGGCAATTTCATGGTTTGCACAGTAGATTTGACTTTTACAAAAACTACTTCTCAAATATTTTTTTTTATTTTTGAAATTATTGTTATTAGCATTTAAAAATTATTCTGCCCAGTATTTTTGTTGACATTTAAGCATTAATTTAAAATAACTATTTGTTTTTAGCAACTATTAGTTTGGTTTGATTGCAATGTTATATGGGAAGTAGCTTTGGCTATGATTTCCTTGATGATGCATGGTAATTATAAAATTCTACAAAGAGCTATCAAATATTTGAAGTATAAGTTATAGATTTTATATGTTTTTGTTCAACTTTGTTTCAATATTTTCCTTAAGAATTTAATTTGTACCATTCTTCCATTGTTAAGTACTGTTTAAATTATAAACACAACATTTCGAAGGAAATAAGGTTGAGATAGGAACTGTTTGAGTTGTTTCCTTCTGGAGACTTAGATCTGAAAGTTGAACTATTTGATCACTGAGAAGTTTTAATTTCTGATGTTCTGTTAAGTGTCATTGTTTGTAATGGATGTTGCAGATGTTTATTTTCTTGGGATATGGGGGCAAAATTAATGGACACAGTTGCAATAGTTTTCAAAATTTCTTAGGTAAGAAAAAAAGTTTCAAATGCTAAATATTTGCAAATGATACTTTTATAAATGTACTCTTAATTTAGTTGAATTTAGATTGGTGATAAAATTATAAAATTAGGGTGACCCGGGGTAATTCAGGATCACTCTGTTTCTGGGGTAAATAATGATCACCTTAGTTTCAGTTAAATTATTATTATTATTTTTTTTTTTTAAATTTGAGACATTGACAAGAATGCTTGTACACTTTACTAAAGTATAACTATATTTACTTGATAATAATTTTTTGTTTAATCTAACAAAATAAGTATATTTTAAACTGCTTTCTGTATTTTCCATTTCAAAGATGGGTTTTAAAATGTGCACATTTCTGCAAAGATCCCCCTCCATCTCTTAATAATAAATATTTTAAGTTACTTTCTTTTTCTTTGATATAAAAATAGTGTAAGCTTTTGTTTAATTGTTTCACATCTACTGTAAACATTATAATTGATTATAGGAAACTATATCATATGTTGCCCCCTACAGATGGAGTAATTATTGATCACTGGGGTAATTCCTGATCATTGTCATTTCTTCTTATAAATAGTATAGAAAATAGCTAATAAATAGCCAATTGTCTTTTCTTAAATAACAGCTCATATTTATTAAGTGGGACAACTATAAAATATATTTTAACAGCAATAAAAAAATAAAAAAAACATTATTTTTTTCCTTTTTTTTCTTTCTTTTGTATACAAGGCAAATGTGTTCTGATTTGCACCATTTCTGGTTTGTCTTACTTTGCTTCTATCTTAATTTTATGTGTGTACATTGTTAGAATAATTTTTAAGTTTATAAATTAACCTAATGTAAATATTGTGAGAAATTAAAGCCTAAAAAGGATACTAAGCTTCTAGAAAGCAAAATCAGTGAATTTCCTTTAATGATTGAAAATGTGTGAGAGCTGTTGTGTTCAGTGTGAGAGCTGTTGCCATACCTTACTTAACTTTACACTCACTTAATGAAGTTAAAAAATCCAGCAAAAGTAACCCATGTGAGAACTCTTTCTTATATTCCAGCAGATTATGAGAATGAGCTGGCTGCTTGCCTAAAATATAGGGCACAATGCAAAGAATTTTGAAAAATGTGAAGTGTTAATCTTTATTGTTGCTTTTAAACAAATTGTTTTATTAGCTGCTTAAACATATCTTTTTGGTTTATTTGTTTGATCTTGATGTCTTACTTGTTAATTACCATTGTATAATTATTTTTAAACAGCCCCTTTACTATAAAAACTGGTGATCAGTAATTACCCCGGAAGTGATCAAGAATTACCCCAGAAATGATCAAGAGGAAGGGTGAAGGGTGAAGGGAGGTTCCTGATGACTAAAAATTTGAAATCTTTTAAATTCTAATTAGATTTTCAAACAAAAGAAGGTAGCGTTGGACTCATCTCATATATCCTCAAACTAAATATTAAAATTCTATCTTGAATAGTTTTTTCACAAAATAGATGTTTGTATTTTTTGATCAGGAATTACCCCAGGTCACCCTAAGATTTAAATTGGTGATTTTGAATGTTTTCAATAATTTTCAAAAGTGTATTTGGTACTTAAGATTTTTAAATTATTAAGGAGACATATGCCTCACCAATGATGTAAACGCTATTTAACCGGCCTATCATTTCATATCTCTTCTAATTCCCTAAAAACGTGTCCTTTTATAAGCATTTATTTGCATTTTTTACAACAGTTTTTTATAGTTTTGCACTTAGTTTCAAAATATGCTTTTTGAGTTTGAACCAGCAGATTTTCTTTTCATTGAGGGCTATAATTACTATTTTTTAATCTGTGCAAGTCTCAAAGAACTGGTTTTATTCTCTGCATAAAAGTATAGTGGCTTGAACAGTAAAAGTTCAGCAAAGTTCTTCCTTGTTCACCATTTTTCTTCATTGAAGACTCTAGTCCACTAACCACACACTATATTGTTTTTGGAATAAAATACAATTCTAAAGCGATATACTGTTTTTCCCATGTTGAACAAGTGTATTCTAATTGAGTAATTTATGGGGTCATTACAACATTTATTTAGATGTTCAAAATATTAATTTCCATTATTAGTTAAGAGATGTTTATTAGCAAATAATACTGTACCTTAATGGAATTTGAAATCTTTTGAATTTTCAGGATTTTAATATTTGGATACTTAATGCCTTCTTTCCATGTTTTGTGTTCTAAGGCTTATGGACAATTAGAGCTAGCTGAATTCTATGATTTTGAAGAAATAGTAGATTTTAAGTTGTAAAATTTGAGGTCTTCAAATGTGTATTGAAGAAGACTGATGAGTCCTTTAAGTAAGTGTTTTTTTAGTATTCCGTTAAAATATTTCCACCTATATTACAAAGGATATATCATTTATTATTCTTGCATGACCTTCTGTAGAAAAATTGCTGATTTAAAAATAGCTGCTAATTGAAGTGGAGGAGGAGGAATCATGTTTCACCATTTTCAGAACCATTAAAGAAATTACAAACTAGCACTTCTTAATTGTGTTTCATACTTAAAATATTAAAAATGCAAAATTGTCTTAAGTTTTTTTTTAAAAAAATATTTTTTTCTCAAAAAATATTTTTTTTAATATATTTCCTATGAGCTGCACAATCAGTCTTCCCGATGAGAAGACCTAGTGCGTTCTCCAGAAGTGGTATTCACTCTTTCAGGACCAGCACAATGGGTGAGGGTGAGATACTGTTGGCCATGTTAATTTGGACGTCTAGTTTCTGCCACACTAGATGGCAGCACCGAAACTCTATTTGAGTGCTAAAGTGCGCTAGGAATTTAATTTGGCGGAAATGCTAAGAGCCAATAAGGCACTCCAGGGTTCTTTTACATGCCGCTTAATTATACGACATGGCCGCTGGGGATTTTCTGCATCCCGGAAATCAGGTGTCTGGGCCGGGGATCGAATCCGCAGACTTGGGCTCAGAAGGCCGACGACAAGCCAACTGCGCCACCCAGCCACTTCTCAAAAAAAAAAAAAAAAAAAAAATGTAAATTAAGTAGATTAAATTATAGTGATATTAAAAAATAACAAACCTACTTTGCAATGTCTTAAGAATTTATTTGTCGTACAGAGACATTTTTGTAATTATACAGATTGTTCTGTTATTACTGTGCTTAATATTTATTCATAGAACCCTTGTAAATAATTAATAAAAACATACATGAGTTGCAAACTTATGTTAAAGTAAGAGAAAAGTAAACACTATTGTAATCTGATAAATCGTTGAAGATGCAGAGATTAAAAACATCTAAATTTATTTGATTGTTTGATAAAACTTAAAGGTGTTATTAATAAACTCTTTTCTTAATTTTCCTTGATAATTTGATTGGTTTTGATTTTTTTAAACTATCTTTTTCTTTCAATGATTTTATAAATGTTAATGAAGTGTTCCTTTTTCCTCACTTGAATAATAATTTAAGATATAGATTGTCAAGTATTCAAAGAATTCATATGGAGAATGGTAATTACAGAAGACCCTCTGTATAAATAGACTTGTTTTCGAAACATATGCCGTTTTCAAGCTTAAAAAAAATACTGTCATCATTGTGTAATATTAAATTCTCAATTACATTATAAATAAATAATCTATCTTAAGTAACAAGCTTTTTATCACTTTCTTTTAATAGGTAATTCTTTAATTTTTTAGCTCATATTCCTTAAGTTACCCTTATTCATTTTACCACTTGAACAAAAATCTTTACCCATAATATTTTCTGTTATTTATCATTTTTTTCATATAATTTTCCCCTATAAATTAATCTTTTTCCCACGTTTAACAGGGTTCCCATGATCTGGAAAAAATAAATGAGTGGTAGTTATGATTATTCAAGACTACTGAAAAATGTTTAAATTTATCTTTCACTTGTTAATAATGAAATTATTCCAGAGTTATTTTTTGCATCCATCCATCTTTTAAATTAAATATTTATTGTGTTAGCTTAAAATAGGGGTGCATAACCTTTTTGAGTGAAGGGCCACTTACACAGCAGGTTGACTAACGAAGGATCGCATATGTGTTTAGACATGTTGACGGCAAATATAGTAATATTTATTTAAACATTAGTGTTCTTCAATCATATTTATTTAAACATAGTGTACTTTTTATCAATAAATATAATACATTACATTTATAGAATATTAAAGCGGTTTAGTTATTAGAATTCATTAAAAAATGAGAAAAATAATACTTTTTTTTAAAAAATAAATTCCGCTTTTATCACATTAAAAATAGATTTATTAAAATAAATAAATATTGGAGAAAATGAATGTTTTTGTTTTATATCACGCAATACAAAAGTTCATTTTAAAATAAATTCTAATGGAAAAAAAAACTAAATTGCTCACACAATGAAAGTAGGAAAAAATTTAATACATATCAAGTAATATAACTTCAAATTAAATATTTTAATTGAAGAAAATTTACAAGGTTTTAACAAAAGCCTAAAATAAGAACAAAACTGTTATAGTTCAAAATAAAATTCAATATTTATTTGGTAATGTATTTTATTATTTCCTTCTATAGATTATTAGATTTTTTTATATAGAAACGTTTTCATTTTTTTTACTGAAAAAGATCACTTAAGCAGCAGAAAAATGAAATAATTACAAACAGTGAGCAGTTTAAAAATTCACGTTTTCCGCCACTTTGTGAATTTCTCAGGTTGCAATAACATTACATTAAAATGAGGGATGTAACGAGTATTTGACCCTTTTGTCAAAAGTTCAGTTGATCGAATGATGGGCCTAGAAAAGTATTTTTCTAAGTTTTTTTGTATTTTTGAATTTGTATAGATATGATAACAAATAATAAAAAATTGTATTTTTATCTATATTATAGTATTGTTTATTATAAGGTTTAGTTATTACACAAATTTGTTAAATTTTAAAATCCACGTTTTGGAACATGACTTGCAAATTTACGTTCTAAGAGACAAATGGAAAAACGAACTTTGAAGAATTGAAACTAGATTACTTTATACTGAACCACAAGCTTTTGTACATCTGCTTTTTTTAAAAAATTTATGTTCAGACAAGTCAATTTCGTCATTTTTTCTAAGTTCTAAGAACTGAGAAGAATTTTTTTTTTCATTTTTGCTGTTTCTATTATGAAGCAGCATTTTAAAGGAACATCTCATACTATTAATTTATTGTCACTTTTTCCCTGCACTGTAATATAGATAACCGGTAACATGGAAAACCGTAATTTTCATTGTCAAGTTTTGTTTTAGGAACTAAGAATAATTTTTTTAGGTTTTTCTTTTGTTCTTCTTAATTAACTTTTCTTTTTATAGGCATTTTTATCATTATGGAGCATTTTTTTTTAAATTAACGTTTCTAACAAACTTTATTTTATAGCAATTTTTTTTCTTCTAAAAATATGGCATTGTGAAAAAGTTAAAATGAGATTTTCAGCATTAGATTTTCATTTAAAAAAATTAAAAACGTTTCTTGTTTTTGTTTCTATTTATCTTTTTCATTTGATTTTTTAAAAAAAAAAAATCTATTTTTATAGACGTTTTTATTATTATGCGCCAATTTTTAAGATCATTTCTGTTCGGCTTAGGGGAGAGTCGGGTAGCCCCGCCCACTTAAGGAGTATTGCTTATATTTCTGTATAATATTGAATAATAATCAATATTTTTGTATGTTTCTATTGTTTTATCATCTAATTAAATAATGCAAATGGAATAAACCAAAAAAAGAATAGTTTAATTTAAAAAAATAGAAATTTAAAAAATTTGACTACAGTATTCAACATATTTTCAAAACTATTGTTTACCATGTTACCAGCTGCATAAATACTTGAAACTTTGAAAATAATCTTTTTTAAATATAACAATAATTGTCCGATGGCCCATTGACTTGAAAAAATATTCTATACATATGAAATTGACAGTGGGCGGGGGTACCCGACACTCCCCTAATTTTTATTTCTTAGCAACTTTTTCTTGAATACATGGTAATTAAAAAACTGAAATGTTCAGCTTTAAAATTTTCTTTTGAGAATTAAGATAAATTTTAATTATTTTGATTTCAGTGTTGCTATGTTGCTATTTGGCCAAAGTATAGCAATAATAGAAAAAAAAAATCACTTAAATTTATGCTGAACTCAGTACGAATAAATCGTGTCAAATGCTCGATTTAAAAGTCGCATGTTTAAATAAAATTATCGGAATTTTTTGTACTATGTGGGAATGCATAGGGGAAATGCCCCCAAAAAATGGTTGAAAAAAAGAAAGAAAGAAAGAATTGCAAAAAAACCCATAAAAAATTACTTAGATTTATAATGAAATCAGCACAAATAAAGTGCAACAAAAAGTGATTATTTAAATGGGCGATCTGAAACTCTTGTGTCGTAATAATATTGTAATAAAAACTCATTATTTTTGATATCACGTTGAAAAACAGAAATAAATGTTTAAAAAATAATTCAGATTTACAATAAAATCGGTTTATAGAAAGCGCATTCTGATAGAATCTATAAAAATTAAGCACGTCAAAACGGCATGACTCAAAAGTGCAATTAAAAATTTTCAAAATTTTTTTCATTTTTGTTTATTTTTACTGTGTTTAGAAGCTCAGGTGGGCCGCATTTCAGTAGTTGACAAGCCGCAGGTTGTGCACTCCTAGCATAAAATATCTAGACATATCTCGCTTTTACTTCTAATTTAAGAATTTTTCCAGACAGTGGGAACCTTGTTTAAGTAATTCACTACTATCTTATACAATTCTAAGAATCCTCCTAAGAAACATCAGCTCTAAATAAATAATTTCCCTGTAAATTCTAATTCTAAAAATCCTTTTAAATAATAATCCTTCTAATTCAGGTCTGCTTAAAAATTTCACTACAAATTCTACATTTATCGTACTTATTTCATCTTTTCCTATTTTGTTTCATCATTCCTTTTTTGTGTTAAAAAGTATCACTTCTAATTTGAGAAAACTTAAAAAATTCTATTATTGATTGCTCTTATTTTCATCGTTCTACATATTTTATAGTTAACTGATTGATCCCCGATTCCTTTTTATAAAATTGTTTTGAAATTTTATTTATTAAATGTTTTTTTCCTTTTCTTTCTTCCTTCCTTTTTTTTTTTAAATAACTTCTTACAATATGTTAATATTTAATTCTTAGTTTTGTAATGTATTGAATTGTAAAACTAATATTCTGTGTCATTTTAATTTACTAACTGCAATTAGTGTTTTTATTAAATATAACATTTTCTTTGTTTGTTTGCTTCCTGATTAAATGTAGTTCTAATACTAATATATCATATAGGTCAATGATAATTACTTATTTCTACACCTTTTTCTACTATAATTCCATTTGAGATAATTATTTGTGAAATATTTGTTTGAAGTATTACTTAATTTCAAAATTGTTCAACTGTTCTTTTTTCATTTGTTTCAAAATTATTCACTGAATTTATGAGCATTCTACATGCATTTATTGAGGTTAAAACACATGCATTTAAAATATTATTTGTAGGTAACTTTTGCATTTTAACTTTCAATGCACTGTGGTAAAATATTTTTATTTATAATCTGTGCTAAAACAAAATGATTAAAGACAATAATTTTTTCTAAACATGCTGATTGTCTGTAAAAAAATATTAAGGGTATTAGCTATTTTTCCTTTGTTAAAAAGGGTTTTCTTTCCGTTATTTATAAATATTTGTTCACCCTTTTTATAAGTATAGAATGCTTTCTTAAAATTCTTTGATAATGACATTTTAAAGTTGAGAAAACTAATGTACTTCTTTTCTAGCAATACAGTGGTAAACAAACTGCAACTCTGACTAAAAAGTAAGCAACATTTATTTTGTACACTTTATACTTATCTTTGTTGTTTATGTATATAAGAAAATAAACTAGATTTTTTTTTAATAAGATTGATTATAAGTATATTAACATTTGGATGACCTATTTGAATGGCAATTTTGTTGGAGAAGGTTTAGTCTATTTTGTTTCGGTTGTATTTTACAATTCTAACTACAAGGAAGAATAATTCTATTTAAATAATTCTCCATAAATACTCATATTCAATTTTCTGTCAAGTAGTGTTTTTTTTTTTTTTTTTTTTTGGAAAAAATTGCAATAAAAATTGCAAAAGCAAATAAAGGGCTCAGTGCAAAATACATTATTTTCTAAACTGTACAATTTTAACGAGTGGTAAAAAACTTTGTACATACTAAAGAAATAAAATCCTGTAAGTTGGGGTGATAAACCTGTGGCTCTCTTACTTTCGATGTAGGGCCCCCTTTAAGTTGACATATCCTTTCTTTACCAAAGTAGTTTTTCAATCGTTTTTTTTATGGTTAATGTACTCATAGTTTTAAAACTCTCAATCTTTTTAATACAACATTATTATGATACGTGAATTTAAAATTTTAGTTCCCACTTTTGACGCTCTTCATGTGTGTTGATTTAATTGTAAATTCACGGACTTTTTTATTGCTTTTTTGGTATTGATTGCAACGCATTTCCACATAGTTTCTAAAACTGCAATTTTTTAAAGTACGTTTTAACCTTTTGAATGATGCCTGGTGGCTGAGTGGTAGCCCTTCACGCTCCCATGCCACAGGTCCTGGGTTCGATCCTCAGGCCGGGCAAGGTTGATTCAGCCTTTCATCCCTTCAGTGGGTCGATAAATGAGTACCAAGCAAGCTTGGGAACTAAACACTGGGGGTTCCGTGTTTGGCTGACCACCTAACCGGAACATCTGCTCCTACACCCCAGAGCCCAAGGTCAAGAAAACTGAGATGGGCACAGTAGGCCTTGGCCCTCTATGGGCTGTCGTGCCTTTGAGCTTAGTTTTTTAACGTTTTGAATGGTACATTTAAATAAACTCATTTTGATTTGCTTTATTTGCGCAAACTTACTTTTAATCCATTTTTTGACAGCTATTGCTACTTTTTTCCTTGTGATTTTTAATATTCTGATTCTTTAACACAATACAACTCATGAAATTTGATTTTGTTTAAAAAAAATTTGTAGCTTAAAAAAAATATTTTTTTAAAAAAATATTTAAGCTTTTTTAAAAAAATATTAAGCTCTTATAATTTATTTAAAATAAATGTTTTAAAGTTGAAGTATATTCCGTACTAAATGTTGAAATTTTATTTTGCACTGTAAAGGTTTTGTTTCAATTTAAATTATAGACTTTCTTTAAATTAAATTATTTAACTTGCATTTATTTTACTCACTAGAATATTTATTTACTTTAAATTTGATTCTATGAACATTACAATTTTTTGTTAGAATTCATGTTAAAATTGATTTTAGTATTCTGTAATGTTATAAAAAACCCATTACTTTTCCATTGTTTTTATTTGTTTCAATTTATCTGAATCTTTTTTTTCTGATAAAGGAATGTTTTTTTGAAATTTTTTTAAAACTTTTTTTCTTAAGCAATCAGTTTTTCAGTATTTAATTTTATGTAAGCAAGCATATTACTAAGTTAAATGATAAAAATAACTTAGTAATGATGTTTGTATAGCAATTACTTCCTATAATCGCTGCCAACATATCTGTCTAAATACTTGGGCATGCGCCCCTCTATTGGTCAATCTGCTGTGCATGTGGCTTTTCACTCAAAAAATTATTACACCCCTACTGTAAGTAAAAATGCAACAGAAACATTCATTACAGTTTCTGAATTTATAAAGTTTTTAATAGTTTTTTTTTTTATTTCCTAAAGGTTTTATAAGTTTTTATATTGAAAGGTAAGTCAAATGAGATAAGGCAAAAAATCTTAAATTTGTGAAGATTGGATTATAAATATATGGCATTAAAAAAACAACAACATGTTTTTGGGACCAATTGCTTCAAGTTGTCTAGTTTTGAGAAAATGGAACTTTTTGGATAAGTCTATATATGATTCTGATGGATATGATTCTGATAAATGAGTCTCATGGTATTGTAGTGACATGGTCACTATCAAAATATTTGTATTTGAAAGTTATGATTTTTATTTATATTGAATTTAAGCGTTTTAAATTTTTTTAACTTGGTCATTATTTTAGGTGGGGTAGCAAGTCTGGGAATTTCCTGTTAACAATTAGAGTGTTGCTAGTAAGGGTTGGTGATAGGCATTTTTTGATCCTGTATCTTTGGATACGTTTTGTGTGGGAGTATGAAGTCCCTGATTTCTCACCATTAGCTTGAATGTAGGGAAAGTGTTTAAAGTTGGTTTGCCAGTGGGTAATGCTTGGAAGAATTCACTGGAAGTGGTAAAAAAGAGGAGTTGATCGATGGTTTTTTGAAAATGTGGTTGTGAGAATTACATTTATTTATAATGTGTTTAGTATTGATATTTGGTTAATGAAATCTATGTGAAATGTCTAAAGATATAAAACGTTAATATATATCTGAAATTTTTTGAAAGTTTATAAATGTCTCATGTTGTTCAAAGAACAGTTTTATTCCTTCTCAAAATATTTAGTGGAGACTTCATACTTCCAATTGGGGTTGCTGGGGAGATAATTTTTTACTCTTTTACAGGGTTATGTAAAATATGAATGGGATACAATTTATTTTTAAATATTGTTTCCCTGTAAATTTTTTTCTACTTATTTACTTTTATTAGAAGAAATAAATAAAATGTTTACCTCAACTTTCTTTCATTTAAACTGTCGGGTGATTAAATAAATATTTTTATTAATAAAACTGATTTATTTACAGAGAGATATAAATTATTATTTATACCATTTTTACTTGCATATATTTTTGTATTTTTTTTAATATTTTTTCTAGTTACTTCATGAAACTCTTGAGGGAAACTCAGTTAAAATTCAATCCTATATTTCAGAGCTAGATTGGATGTTTAATAGTGATAAGGTATGAATTTTTTAAAAAATTTTTATGTTTATTTTAAATAGATGGTATTAAGTTTATGAAGTCTTAATTTATTCTCTTTAATTGCAGCCATGGCGACAGAACATCATATTTTCTGCATGAAAATAATTTAATCATATAAGATAATTGGTCATTTGTGGGAATTTAGTAGCAAGAGTATAATTAAAAGGAGTTAAATTGTTACCACTGATTTCTATGTAGAATATTTAAATTTAACGCTGTAATAATTAAAACATTTATTGCCATTCCACAAAATGTAATTGTTAAGGGGAAAAAATACTCAATAACTTCAAGAATTCAAAATAAATTTTTTTTCTTTTTGATATCAAGAAAAATTTGTTAGGGAAGAGAAAAGTTTGCAATGAAACTTTAAAGGACATTAGATTTTTTACAGCTTTCAGAATTTTCATATGATTTTCTGACATGTAATAAAAGCTATGCATGTTAGTCTTAGACAAAATATATACTTAATATACTTTACATTGTTTGTTGCTAACTGATTTGTAAAAATATTTTTTTAACTTCAAACTTTGTTTTGAAATGTAAAATTTATACTGTAGGGAATTGCAAAAGAATTGTAAATTTTAGCCTCAGAGAACTTTTTTTTCTTAGTATTTTTATCTACATTAAAGATTTTCTTCGAAAGTGGTGAAGTTTTATTTTTATATATTTGTTTGCATATAAGCTAAAAATAAGGAATAAAAAAGAAATGTTTTACTCTTTGTGTTTTAAATTTCCCAGTCCAAAATATCAGAGTGACTCACATGGTATTTGTTTTTTATATTTGCAGAGCTATTCTCAACTAATCAGGGCTGGAAAATACTCGAAAATTTTAACCGTCCCCGAGGACGGCTTGTCCAACAATGTACCTGTCCTTTTAAACTAACCCGTCACTTCTAAATAAATAAAAATATAATTTTCTCTTATTTATTATAAACATTTATCATATAAATTGCACAATGAATTAGTAGTTATTAGGATTACAAATACTAGGATAACATTATACAGTTATAAAAGAAATACTAGGTTACTAATAGTAACCTAGTATTTATTTTATGAAATAATTTATTTCTTATATGAAATAATTTAAATGACAAAGGTTAAGTTATCTGGAATGTTAATTTATCCGAGGGTACTGCGTTTTTTAAATGAATCAAATATGACGTTTGCCAGTTCCACAATCAATCTAATGATTTACAGAGGTTTGTGCTCAGAAATCGGAAAGGGGTTTTCCGTTTAGGTAGATGTTCATAATTTTAACGCTTCTTGTTAAGACCAGTACGTAATGTGTTTTTTTGTAAGTTCATTACTGAAAAGCTCCTTTCAATCGCTGCAGTACTCCCAGACAGAGAAAACATCAATTCCACCAAGCGCAGTATCTTGTTGTTTTTCTAGATTAGAGGGTCATTATAGAAGTGAGGCGATAGATTCTTGTAAGATAACAAAAATTGAAAATGCATCATGAACTTTAACGGGAAAATGGCCGTCCGCGCGGACGTCGGATTCGAGAAATTTGTTGTCTGCGGGGAATTTTTGACCACCGAGGACAGGCGGACGGGTGGTTTTTCGAGCCCTGCAACTAATACCATTAAAATGTTAAGTGATAAGTTAGGTTATATGTACAACTAAATATCTTAAATATTTCTGTGGGTTAGTTGCAAGTTATCACTAAAATTTTATTAAAAAAATTATGTATGTATGGCAAAAAGTAATATTTATTTTTAATAAAGCTCTCAGCATAACAATGACTATGTTTTAATGTAAATATCTTCTGTCTCGCAAAATTTCTTTCGCATAAACTTCTGCCTTTCATATGACTAAAAAATAGAGTTGATTGTCATATTTAATAGATGATTCACACTGTTTTAAAGAAGAAAAGAAGCCTTAAATTTTATCATAAAAGGTTTTAATATTACACTTTCATATTTTAATATTTTCAGTGGGGTTGACATTTTTCTGGAGGAAATCTATTTCTTCCAGAGCAGTGGAAGAGAGTAAAGAAATTTGTAGAAATGGAAGAAACTAGAGGGAATGGCAGAAACTAAAATTCACCAATACAATTGCTTAATGATAGCTATTATAAAAACTGTTCAAATTTTAAAAAAATAAAATTTAATATTGCACAAAAAAAATTAATTTAAAAAAAAAAATTATTTTCATGCTTTTTTTAAAAATTTTTTTTATATAATTTTAAAATTTAAATAACTTATTACATTAATTTATTTTGAATTTTGATTTATATCATCTAAATAAATATGTTCCTAAATAATTCCTATATTTTCCTAAATAAATGTGTTCATGTATATCTAAATAAATATTTACACTTGTATCTAGATTAATAATGAGTACTTATATTATTTTCAGTTTATTGAATATTTTATTTAAAGGTAGGAAGTATTTAAGAAAAAATATTACTTTGTAAAATATTCATTAAAAAATTATTACTTTGTTAAAATTTATTTAATTTGTTAAGTTTTTATTGCAAATGTTTAAGGTCAATGTATTTTTTTTATTAATTTTAAATATTAATTTTGTTTCTAATAAATTTTCTTTTTAAAAAATCCTAATTTATTTAAAAGTGAAATGCAAACTAGTTTTCTTCCTAAATAAATAATATTAGTAAATCCGAGAAAATACTTTAAAGCTATCAAAATGTGAAAAAATCTTAGCTACAACATTTATGTTTTAAAACTTGCAAGTTTTTACTGTTTAAAATAAATTATTTTTTGATAAATTATTATTTTTAAAGCAAATTTGTGGACATCATTTCAGCTCAAATAATAAAAAAAACTAAAGTTGCTTACCTCTCAATCAAATTTTTTAAAATTTAAAAATTCTTGACTTGACAAGGAAAATTCAGTAATTTGTGAACAAAAATTAAGTTAGAAATTCTTAAGTTTCTGTTATAAATCATAATTGATTTATAATTTTATGATGCGGCATAAAAAATAAAATTTTATTAAAAATATTTAATTATAAATACCTTTCCTTTAGCATACTATGTAAGAATTATTTTACATATTCATACTTACCAGCATTTAATTATTATACTTAGTATGCTGTTCATAATTATAAATACAGTGTGCAATTTGTAGTCTAATGCAATAATACATAATTTGATGACAATATTTTAAAAGTTTTTGTAATTTTTAAATTTTATACTCCTTTAGTAAAACAATGGAAGAAAGTACAGTTGTTTTAATTTCTTAAAAAATTAAATTTATTTTTCTTTTCAATTTTTCCTTTTTTATTTTCACTTATTTAAAAATAATTTATTAAATGGCTTGAAATAATATTATTTAAACTAGGTTTCAATTAAAAACTGTTTAAAATTTTATTTATTACTTGATTTTTGTTTATTATTACAGTTTTTTTTCCACATTTATAATTTAGGTTGGAAGAAACCTATTTCTTCCAGAGCGGTATTTTCTATGGTTTTTTCCACTATGAAAAAATCTTGTTATCCCTGATTTTCAGTCAAAATTGTCTATAATTTTTTTATATTTTAATAATGATGTTTTTTTTAATCAATACTACTTCAATCAAGCTACTCTAAATTCATTCTGCAATAAATTCCATTCTGACTTCTCATTTTTTTTATATCACAAGGTTTCAAATGTTTATTTATTTTTTGCTTATTTATATTTTCTAAATTAAGATTCAATATTTAGAAATTGAAGTGCTGGATATTTATACTTTACATTTCATCATAAGTTTTAAACAGTTCTGACATACTCATTTTTTATATACTCCTTTACTTTAAAGGCCCATTTAATATGCTTTCCGGGTATTTTATATTATCAGTTTAATGAAATGATATGTAGACTAATGGAGCTTTTATATGAATCATAGTTCTATAAGTGTGTTACTCTACCTATAAAAAGTGTCAAATTTAGGAAGCGATCTCGTATAAAAAATAAAAATGGGTGATCTGCTGTAAAAAGAGGCACTAGTGGGCCTCCAGTTCGAACTCCTGCTGATACACCGGTAACCACAGTTGCTTCACCACCTTCTTCATCCACTTGAATTGCACATTTATGGAGTACTTTGGAAACATAAAGAGATTCTGTTGAGCTTATGCCTCCAAGGTCAACAGATGAAGCATTAAAAAGTGTTTGAATACCAAGATTTTTTAGAATCGGTATAAGATTATATTCTGCTGTGTAACTAAACCTAGGAAGAGTTACTTGAATTGGTAAGCTTCGAAGATTAGAAGAAATATTTGTTATAACTTCTTCTGAAAGTAATTTTTCCATATCTGCTAAGCCATCTCTTTTTTCTGGCAAAAGTAAGAGCATATATATACGATCTCCAGAATAAGGCAACTCCAAAGCTTCTCCTTGTATTTTGCTATTGAATCCATAACGTAACTTTCTTTTTTGCCTCATCATAGCTACAGTTTTTGGAATACGACCATCATTGTAAAATGTATCTGGGGTTGTTAATCGCTGATCGAATTTTAATTTCCATGTTCCTTTAAAATACACAACATTCATAAGAAATAATTTAGTTAAAGGTTCTAGGGGTTTGTCCAATAATTTTGGAATCTTATTCCTGGTTTTCCATGCGACCCAACCATTAACAGATTCAACTGCTGCTTCAGGATGTAATGAAAAGCTTACACTTTCTACAGCAGCATCAAAATATGTTCTACTTTGTTCTTTGTATGAAGATAAGATATTGAATGATTTATCTACAAGCATGGCGTTTGCCATTTCCAGTTGATAAGGTTGAAATGTTTTTACTGGTTTTTCTTTTGAAATTTGAATTATATCCAATAAGGTTTTGAAGCGTTCTGCCACTTCAGGAGGATAGTTTAAGGCTCTCTGAATTTCAGTAGCTGTAGCATTTTTTGACCCAGAATAAACTAATCCCATTAACATAGATATACTAATAGGTGAAAAAAATGTATTTCCTTGTTCTTGAGATAAAGTTTTGATAATTTTAAAACCAAGTTCATTTCCAACTTGTACAATCTCTTGTAAATCATCCTCCTCTCTGGAATATTTTACTCTTCCATTAGCAGTAGCTATTGCTAAACTCAATGCTACATATATTACAAAACTTTTCATTTTGGAAACCTGAAAGGAAGAATAAAAGAACTTTATTAGTTTTGCCGTAGAATATTCACAAAAATAAATATATTTTATTATAAATTGATATGATTAAGAAAATATATGTTTTTGTAAGTATAATTACGGTGTTTTATTATCAGGTAGCGACCGATAGTCAGTAACTTTTCTGTTTTTTAGAATAAAAGAAATATAGTAGTAAAGTTATTTGATTGAAAAAAAAAAGAAACAAAAAAAACAGAAGATGAGTTTTAAAGATCTTTGTCAGACAGAAGAGAAATTCTACTTTCTTCTAACCTACAGAGAATTATTTTAATACAATTTTCTTATTTAAGTAACTAAATGATGTTTTGCAATATTTTTCTCTTTAATTTTTAGAGAAATGTGAAAGTTTTTAAAATTTGTATGATAATAACAATTAGTGCTGCAAGAAGTCAATGAGCAGAATTTCTTTCCTTTTCCAAAAGACCATGCTTGTTAATTTCCATGGGGATAGAGTCAACCTAAATTTAGTCTGTTATTTTATTACATTGACTGTTGCTAGGATTCTAGGGTTGAAGGAGAAACCCATTTCTCATCAATGTGCAGAGAGTTGTAACACCCTGGCTCTCTTCCTAGGAGGCAGACTTCTTTAAAACTAGACAACACAAACTTATCCCATATATACAAATGTTACAATTTTGGTGGTTTTTATGTTGAGAGGTAGATTTTCATCTACCTCTCAACATCATTGTATCTGTATCATTGTCATTGTATCTTTAGTTATAAATTTTCTGCATAATTATGTTTAGTTTCTTTTTTTGAGCTGTAAGAAACTTACTTTCTGAATATTATTTGGGTTAGTCTAAAAAAAAAAAAAAAAAATGAACATATGCTGAAACAAATTAGGGTCAAGCTCAATTTTTGTCAGTTGCTTGAACTTATAAGTACAGTAAGTCTCTGCTCCTTCCCCATATACTTCTTCCCCACCCCCTTTTAACAGCCATTTTTTATCCTTCATATTTTTATCATTAATAATGCTGAAGTTATAAACTTTAAGCTGTTTTCATCCTTAAAATCTATTCTTTAAGAAAGCAGAAAGCCAACTGAAGTTTTTTTGTAAATATAATATTTTTACAGAAATTCACCTAAATAGGCAAAAAATTGGATTTAAAATTCATGTTATGTGATTTAGGATATTTAAAAATATTTCGTTTTATACTTTGTTAAAACATCTTTGCCAGAAAAACAATTAAAAAAAAGTTTTTTGTTCTATGAGGTTATTTTTTAAAAAAAGTTTAAAATGTACCCCTTCTCTGCAATGGCATTCATTTTATAGATTTTAGTTATAGTCTATAAATTTGATATGATAAATTCCATTCTTATCAAATAATTATTGGTATATTCTTTATTGCAGAATCACTCATCCTAATGATAAACAACCAGTGAAATTTTGATCATTTCTCCAGAGCTAAGTCCATTAATAAATTCAACATGTCTCTAATTGCATGATACAACAATCAAAACTTGAAGCTTCCATACAGCTTTTCTAAAGTAAATAAAATATTTAATATTCTACAAAAGTATATCTTTAACCTTCAAGTTAGATAATTTTCTTTCATTCTTTTCTCGAAGTACATGCTTGCTTGTTACACACTTGCCGATTGTCTGTCTTTTTTCCAATGTTTATTTTTAGTATTATATTTTTTATTTTTAATAATTGAATTCCCTTGGTATCCTTCCTCCACCAAAATTGAAAATACTATTTCAATCATAGTTGAATATAATTAATTCATAATATTTCTTTATATTATTGATACATACTAAACTAATGACATCAAATGCTTCTATGAAATAAAAAAGCTTTTTCACTAGTTCTTCATAAGTTGAATAGTTTAATCAGCTTCCAAATTTAATGTCTTTCTAACACAAATTCAGCATCACAAGCATAAATATGGTTTTAAAGACCATTTTAAAATCCATCTATTGCAATTTCATTTATTTATAGACTCACATGTAGCTAAATCTGGATGATGGTCTAGAAAATGTATGATATGCATTCTGTTTTAGTTTTATATGACTCACTAATATTTCAGTTTATCTTTGAAACCTGCAACTATAATTATAACTTTTAATCAAACATTTAAATTCCATGGCTGTACCTGAATTTACACTTTTGTCCTGTTTGTGTAATTGTAATTTAAGGAAATTTCTTTATTGTTCTTTCAAATCATTGTAATTCCTACTTCATAAGCTGAATCATAATTTATTGTCACAATTTATTGTCTGTCAAGTGTCTGAATAAATGTTTGATTTATATGAACACAATGAGTAGATTTTTATTTTTAAAACCCAGCTGTGTTAAATACAGGGGTGGATTTAAGAGAAAGGAATTTTCAGTGGGGAAGGGAATTTAAAGCATTTTATGCATCATTTCAGCTTGTGGAGTCTCTTAAAACTTGTGTTGTCCTGATACCATTACCCAAAATATTTCAGGTGCATAGTATCATGTTCTCTTTCTTTGCAAAGATAAAGAAAGATGACAGGAGAAAGATTGATTCTTTAGTAGTGAATAATATTTTTAGTTATAGTTAAGGCAAAAAAATTTACATTCTTTAAAAATGGTGGAGAGCTGTATAATTTTTTTTTTGTTGGAAATTGAAGCAAGAAAAGTTGTTTTTTTTTTTCAAATTGTGAAAAATTGGTGTGCGGTTTGAAGAGATAGAAAATAAAATTTTTGGGACGTAAATGACTGTCTGCATCCGTTTACGGGAGTGTCAGGTTTGTGGAGATGGTACATAATAGTTTATTCTTAGATGATTTATAGGGAGTTAAAAATTTGTCTAAAATGAGAGGAGTCTTTTTTTTGTAATAGTGTCCATAAGGTGAGGTTTCACTGTATATAATGATGGAAATATTACCTGAATATTGTATTTTTTTTACTTATAATTTAATATAATTTCACTATTAAATTTGTATTTTTTTTACAGGTAAAATATCTTGAATGGTGTGAAATTCAAGATCTAATTTAGGTTGCCTGGAAAATATTGTTTTAACCCCTGACAAATTCATTTATTTGTAGAATCGATTAGGATGGAGGGAATAGAAAAGGTAGGTGGGAAAATGTAGTAATGGTTTCTTCTATTGATCTGGTGTCTTTATTTATCGATTATAGAATTGTCTTTAGGTTTCATTAAAAATTAGGATCTTTTAAAGTTTTTTAAAGAAAAGTAATATTTCCCTAAATAGGTGAAAGTTAGATTGAAAATCAATTATTGCCAATGAGTCCTACTTTACAAATTTGTATGCTTCTTCGAGCTATCCCATTAGTACTAAACAAAGACTTTAGAAGCAATGTTCCAATGCCCTGATTTTTTCACAAATTCTTTATTTCTGGTTTTTTATTTTTTTAGAAGAAAACGTAGTGATATTTTACCGTAAACAATTTTATAACTTCTTTTTGTAAAGGTTAATATATTAGTGGTCTGTATGGTATTGAAGGAGAAGAACAAATATCAAACGACTGTCTTTTGAAGTATTATTGACAAAGCAAGGTGCGCCTAAAGGTGCCTATGTTGATATAAAGTTAACGAATGTTTAGATTAACAATAACATTACAATGCTGTTTTTCATAATTTTATGGAATTTTATTTGCATTAAAATTTTACACATGAAGTAAAGATGGAAAATATCAAGATAATTGCTCTTTTTACTAAACTTGTCTCTCTTAAATATTCCTATTTATTGGATAATTAAAAACATGAGTTAATAAACTAATTAATAAGATTATACCTGAAGAATATTGTTCAGTGGTACAGCTTTAGGGTTGCAGTTAGTGAAAAATGAGTAATAGCACACACAAATTGATGTGAAGATAATCTGATAATTAAGAACTTGTGCTGGGGATGTAGTCTTCTTAATTGGAGCCAAAATTATGTCTTTAACAATTTTCTAGTAAGTTTTGCTGGTTATGATTAGATAATACTGATGATTAGAAAATTTTAGTAGTTACTTCCATTCTAATTGTTCAAATAATTTTATTTTAAATTACATTTATTTTTTAAATTTTCCAATTCGAAATTGAAAAAAAAAATTTCGTATTTCTTCTACCGGAGAGTTTTCTATTTTTATGTTTATATACAATGCATTGATCTATTGCATATTAAAATTATTTCTATTGGAACTTAATATATTTTTAGATTTCTTCCACTACCACAAATCCATTTTCTAAGAAGGTTTGAACTCAGTCATGCTCAGCCACTAAAAATAAAAAAATAAAAAAATTTATGAAAAACACCTAGATGCAAACAGTGGCACTACTTTCTTTTTCTTCTAAGAGGACATTTCTTTTTGTTACATCCCACTTTATTTTTTAAAAAGCTAGGAATATGTTTTTTGTCAGATCTAAATATATTTATTCTTATTATAATTATACTATGGTAGATAGAACTATCTAATTTCAGCAAAATAAATCATGATAATAAAACACATATGCTACCATTTTTTAATTTTTTTTGTAAAAAAGTATTGAATAATGTTAAGCATGAATGGGTTAAGCTTTGATGGTCTGAAAGATGTAACTTAGTAACAATATAAGGATAACTCTCTAGCACACATGAAAACTCAACTGGAAGACTGACAAATTGATACTTCCAGTACGAAGAAATCGTTTTTCATTGATATGCTGTGAAAGCCAAAGCTTGCAAACCGAAAGCTCATAGTAACAATTAAACATCATTGGCAGAATTGGTTTTATGGCAATTGTGCCAAAAAGTAATCCTATTGCTAAGATAATCATATTGCTAAGATAAACAATATCATTTTTGTTCTCTTTTTCCTATCCATCACTGGTTTCAATGAATGCCCGTATTATTAAATATTTATACTATTAAATTTTAAATTGTTCAAGATTGCTATAAAAACATTCGTGATTATTTTTAACTGGACATGTTAATGCATTTTTTTAATAGTTGCTGTGAGGAAACAGAAGGATGTTAAGGAAATCATTAAAAAGTAAGTAAGAATGGTCTCAGGCAGGGATGTAGGCTGTTCCAGTTGTAATTTGCTCTAAGTAAAGTGTCTTAAGTCCCCAAATGTTTAAAATTTTCAAAATAAATTTTATTTTTAAAAATGTGACTTTTTATTTATTCATATAGCACATTAGTAACACATTAGTACATTTTTTAATTCGTTTAAAGTTCCTAATATTTTGAAATTGCTTTCGTGTGGTATTTTGTCAATTTAATAATTAATAGCATTCTTTTTTAAAAAAGTTAAATTTTTTTAATTATATGAAATTGAGAGTCTATTTTTGAACTGACTTTACTAATAAAAACTTTAAAAATGTCTTTTCTGATGCAATTTATTTCTTTTTTCATCTCACAGTGGACTGATTATAAAGAGATTGTTCCCAGTAGAACACTGAAGTCAAGCATCAGTAGCAGCAGTCAGTGAGCGGGTGGGTGACCTCTTTAATCAGCCCGCAAAGGAACTTCGGGTGCGCGATATTAGTTCTCGTTAAACTGCTCTTCTGTAAAGGGCTAGACTTCTCATGTAGGTCGTTGGGTTACCAAAACGGGGGCCATCCTATCTGCAAAGAATCAATATAGTGATGGCAGGTCTTACCTTTTGTGCAGATCTAGTGTGGCGTAAATGATGTACTACTACTATTTGTTTAGTTTTTTTTTATTACGGTAGAGGACAAGACTTTTTTGACCCGTCTGATTACACTATTCGTTGGAAAACAAGATATGTTTATCTAGATAAAATAAATTTTTTTCATCTGATTTCACAACTTTTAAATTATTGCCTTCAAAAACTAGGCTTTCTGTTCCATTAAGATTATAAATTATTTACCACATTTATAGATTTTAGTCGTACATAATCGGGTAACTGTTTTTTTCGACTATAAAAATTTGTTTCAGACTTGTTGAAAACCTGTTGAGTAAATTAAAAATGTTGATAAAGGGATTGTAATATATGAATTGTATTATATGAATATATGATTGTAAGCATTGTAATATATGAATTCATAAAGCATTCGAACTTTTGTGTTTGTTTTAAGAATTTCTGGGTTGCTATTCACGTAATGAAAAATGGGACGAAATGCACATAAGTAATAAAAAAAAAAATTGGATACAAGGGACACTATTTGTACACAATTGATTTGATCATTATTAGTTTCTGGATATCTCAAAATGTCTAATTCCAATAAAGGCAGACCACCAAAATCTTAGGACACGAAGTCTCAATACCTCAAAAAACAAAAAAAAAAAAATTAAATAATCCTCGCAGATGCGAGTATATGGTTAAGTTAAGCACAAGTTACACCATACTGCACATATTTTTAAATTAATCTCACGATAGTTTACTGAGAATGAAAAAAATGGTAGATCATTTAGATGTTACAAAAATTGCGGCGGATGTCGTGAAAAGCGATCAAAAAATAATAACTTAAGGCACACCATGGATCCTTTCTTGATAAAACATTACCGTCAAACGGGGTGACTAAGTTCCATACGGGGTGGGGTGACTTGGTGCCATCCTGGGTTTTCGAACTCAAGTGGCTAATGGCGTCAGAGGAAGGACCCGATCGAAAAAGGAAAACTACCGCTAGGTATCGGGATAGTAGAGCGATTTTAACTGGGTTACTACACCAATAAAATTATAATCTAAATTGTAACCTACCATTGTTTGTGTTGACGTGGATTTGTGGCGTTGTGATCTGGAAAAGAAGTGTGGTCCAAAATATGATTACTAATCATATTTTGGAAGCAGCCAGAAAAAAGTTAAGTTCAGTTTTTTGTCACCAAACTGTCAAAGAAGTTCTACACGCTTCGACGTTTCAAAATGATTTTTTGTTTACCAGTTATAACCCTTAATTCAATTTTCGATGAAGTGTGGGGTGACTAGGTGCCATCTTGTTTTGCAGTGTTTTGGTCATTTTTAAGATTTTAGAGTGTTTATTGTTTAAGTGGAGAGACAGCCATATATGTCCTAGATGTTGACCACCCATCTGCAACAGTCTCTGGTAAACCGTTGACAAGCAGTGAGTCAGTCAATAACGCAAAAAACACTGGCTAGTCACCCCCATGTGCGGAGTGAGTAAGTGCCACTAAGAAAAAATTATATATCTCCTCCATGATATCTTAGAATCATTTTTGATATGTGAATTGAAAGCTAAGATGTGTAATTATGTTGCATTAAATAATCAACCCGATAGGTGAAAAATTAGAGGAATTATGACACGAAAACGTCAAAAAGTGACACATAGTCACCCCGTTTGACGGTACTTTCTGGGCTTCTTAAATATTTTAAAAATTTCTTAGTCCAATAAAGTATACCGAAATCACGTGACTAGCACTTTCATAGGCGTGCGCGAAATGTTGAAAAATTAGGACAAAAAATTAAAAAAACTATTTAAAGCTCAGATAAAACCAAAAACTGTCCGATAATCTAAAAAATAAATAAAAATAATTATTCAGAGAAGGAAAAAAAAAAAAGAACGAAAAGAATTATTTAAAGCAAGAGAAAAAAATGAAAAAGTTTTAGTAACAAACGATTCTGTAAATAACGCTTTAAAAAATCGTTTTCTAATTTTCACTAATTTATCAAGATACTGTTTGAAAAACAAACCATTTTATAGCAACAGTTTTAGTTGATGAAAACAACTAGGTATGTATTAACAAATTCTTTATTAAAAAAGTAAAAAGATAGACTATTCATACTGTAACACATAGAGTCGAATCATATTTTTTTATTATCAAAGTCGTTAATAAATATTTCAGTTGGAAAAGAACGCTTTTCATTATTCCTATGCATACCCGGTTTTATGTAACCAAGAACTATGTTAAAAGAAACCCAAACCGGGTTTTAGCATACTTGCAGAATATTATTAGTTTGCATATGCGAAATATAGTTTTTAAATTTTTTTTTATATCAAATGATTTTTATTTTTGGAAAGGGCGCTTAAACCGTTCAGTTAAAAATGTAAGCAATTTTATTCTCGTTGAGAAAAAAGCTGAAGAACTCGGTTTTCCCATGATTTAAATTCATTGCAACCTTTGGGTCGCACTTCTTAAACTTCATTACGCTATACTTCTATTTGAACAGAACCATAGTTCAATTTAACAACTTATTAAGGTTGCAGCAAATTTACTCCATAATGTGGTTCCAGGTCTGGTAAGCTGAATTAGTGCGGCAAGAGTTTCATATATATTACTTAAAAAAAAAAAAAAAAAAAAAAAAAAAAAAAAAAAAAAACGAAAGAAGTAAAACATATACCTAGTAAATACAATTATATACTAGGATCTGCAGATAAATCTTAAAATTTTTCTAATGTGTTAACAAATGATTACAGTGGTTTCTGCAGTTAAACTGAGAATGTAGGTGTGTTAAATTCAACATCATGATTTTGTAGCTTAACCCTTTGACGCAGCCAAGTACATATTTTTCGTACCTTTTTCATTATTTTGTAATAATTTTGGTTATTTTGTATTTTACTAATTTATGGTTTCGAAATGCCGGTGTCTTTTTCTGCGTTAAAGGTAAAATCTTCTAAACACGGCTCTTTTCCCAATTTATAATTTTTCAAATTTGCGCTTATTTGCAGTTATTTAGATCTAAGAGAAACAACTTTCATTAGTGAAATTTCTTTAATGTACAAAATCAATTATTGATACTTTTGAATATAAATGTAATTTTTTTTTTTAAATTTTAGCACAAGTATAATTTCGATAATCTAAGATTTTTTTAGTAACTATTAGACTGTTTTTTATAATTGAAAAAATACAAAAATATATTTTTGCTTGTAATTAGTGCGACAGAAAAAAAAAATTTATATATAAAGGACACCGGTGTCCTTTTTGCGTCAAAGGGTTAACCCTTAAGTGCATAGCGATGTAAATCAGTCTCGTATGTTGTAAACCTCGTATTTCTTTATAAAGCAACCTTTGCATAATGTTTTTTTTTTTTTTCAATTTTACCAAAACTATTTTATTGTTTCCCAACGCAACTAGAATATTCGACAGTTTATTTCTTTATCTGCGACAATTTTCATTCTGTCTGAGTGAAATTTCATTACAACAGGTGGTACGGATTATTAAATGAAAGATTATTTACATAAAAAGTAATTATGTT
The DNA here is from genome assembly GCA_949128135.1 of Parasteatoda lunata. Taxonomy (NCBI): domain Eukaryota; kingdom Metazoa; phylum Arthropoda; class Arachnida; order Araneae; family Theridiidae; genus Parasteatoda; species Parasteatoda lunata. The sequence continues at coordinate 63,477,382 of OX421980.1, read as the reverse complement.
TGAAAATTATGTTAAGGAGCTATGTAAAATTTCATCTTTGGAATAAAATTAGCATATCACTATATTGCTCCAAGCTTTTCAAAATTTGATTATGAATAGCAGCTTTCGGATTTTGTCTGGGCGATGCCCGATTTCCGCCCTAAAAACTGTTTTCAACTTAAATTGTCACCAAATTAATTTTATAAAACAATTAATTCTGACTGAAACGTAACTCGCTCTAAAAATCTCATTTTTTTTTCTATCTCACAATTATCCAGATAACAATGTTTCCAGAAAGCAGATTATTCGTAAACTTCTGAGAATAATAAAGTCTTTATTAACTTCGAGTTTTTGTATCAATTTTAATGTTGTGAAAAGATAATTAAAATGTCAGGGAACGAAATCCCCTCGACCGAGAAAAACTAGCACGTTTATGTGTGGCCTTTTTGTATATTATTCGTTAAAAAATAGGAAAAAAAAAAGATTTGTAAATTTAAATAAATTTAATCGTCGAAAGGAGTATGAGATAACCTTGTCACAACTGTACATATAGATACAAAACAACAAGGGTTTTAATAAAAACATTAAAATTTGGTTAAAATCATTGAAATGGGAACAATTAAATATTCGTTAAGTGTAAATATCATTATTTAGAATTAGAGAATAAATATAGAAAAAAAAATATATATATGCTAGAAATATAGCTAAAGGCGATGAAATAAGAGGAAAAGATACAAGAAATATATGAATAAAATAATTATTTTAGATGGAAAAACCATATGAAACAGTTTCAAAATCAAGGTTTTCTTGTGGTTTCAATATTTTAAGAAGTCATTTGACGTCACTTGGTCTTTGTTATGGAAATCTGTTTTCGAATTCAGTTGATTTAAAGTAAGAAAATGTTTTACGATATTCTCCACTACTAATTCACCTCATTACGTGCATTATTTTTAATAAACAAAGTTTCAGGTTCCGTAACTAGAAAATTTACAATTTGTTTTAACAAAATTAACACCAGTTTTTAATTTTCTGACGTGTTCGTAAGAATAATGTAAATAATTGACACGTAATAAAATAAATAAGTTAATAGAAAAGTTAATAAAATTAAGAAAAAAAAATGAAGAAAAATTATTGTTTTATTTTTAAAAACATCAGAAAAAATTATTTTAAAAAGTGTTCCCGAAAGAAGTCTGCTATTCATGTGTAAAATTAAGTAAATTTCTATTTAAATCGGTTTTATAGCCTGTATTGTAGCTTGTTTTTAAAATAAAAGTTATTTTAAATTATTATTTTTACTAAATGAAATGTGCGGGCTGAAGTTTTGTAGGCTACTGCTAACAAAATTGAATAAAGTAAAAACTGAATGTTAGGGGCTTTTTTAATATTCTTATGTGCTATTAAATATTAATAGAAAATGTGATAAAATAATGCATACATTAAAAAGACTTTGCTAAACTAGGTTAGATCTTGCCATGAAATTTTAAAATTTAATAAGCTGTAGCTAAAAGGAGAAACTATCTATTAATGGGTTAGAGCACTCTGGAAACACCTCCTAGAAAAGAGAAGGCATCAGCACGTATCAATGTAGTAGTCCGATGTAACGATCATAAACAGCGCAGTGGGGTAAAAATACGATATGTGCCACTAAATTCAGGTGACTAAACTGCGCAGTGAGGGTGTTTAATGAAAGATGTCACTATGTTCGGACTTCTGAAGGGTAAGATTTCTCACTTTTGGTAACCTGTGCGGAGTTCTTCTTTTCTAGGAGGTGTAAACTCTAGCGGCAATAAAAAAAAGCCTATTTTCGATTTTTTTTTAGCGAGACAAATAAATGAATCAAATTTCAAAAAAATCTCTCTTATAACTTTTGTGATTTGTAGAGATTAATTTTTTTAAAAGCGATCCAAAATAAATTGACGGCTGTATAACTTTTCTTCGAGGAATCTTTTATTTAAAGAGTGTGAGGTCGAACAACTTGCTATTTTTAAGCAAGGGTGGGAAATTCAATTCCTTTAAACTATACATGTGAAAAACTTCAGAAGTAACTTCAGAGTCTTTTGATGTATATATTCTAATAAGAATGATGAAATTTTTTTAAGTTCATTATTTCGCCAAAAATAGCCCGAAAATTCCTTATGATAATAATAATAATAATAAACTTTTTTATAAAATGAATTAATGAAAGTTTAAAATAGTTTCTCACGAACAAATATTTAGCTTTAAAGTGAAATAAACGAAGTTTTACTTTATAATATGAAAAGCAAAACTCTCATCATTCATTCATTTACTCACTTATCACAAATTTTCTCTCTTCTTCTGAAGCTAGAAAGCCAAAATTTGGAACATGTTTTTGTGATAAAAAGAAAAACTAAAAAAGTTAAATTTCGGTGAAAATAGGGGTAATTAGCCTAATTGACAGCAATGTTAAATAACATGATTTTATATTAAGACAGAGTTTCACATATAAACCATGTGCTTCTTATGATTAAGCTGAATAATGTTGTAATACAGCCTCCAATGATATAAAGCTTTGATTTTGCAGCAATCACAACAGCACAAAGTCGCAGTCATCAATATGAATAAGGTTATCGATATACGCAGCTTGTATTTCATCTCATTCTGGTTGTAAACCTTGGGATAATAGGTTTTATTTAAATATTGATGTCTTCTTAAAAGTCGTTTAGCTATTTCCATAAATGAAATATGGTATTCAGGTTTGGAGATTGACCTCTGTAAAACGTCAATATTGTTATCTACAAGCTCTGAAGTGTCTTGAATCATTGAAACACTTGCTGAAATGTCTAGTTTATGGTCTTAGGTTTGCATACACTAGAAGAAATTTTTATAGAATATACAAACACAAAGAGATTCACAATGTCATCAATAATACTTATAGCTTGTGTCCTCTATTTGAAAGGCACCCCAAACAATAACATTGCCTTTATCATGTTTGTCAGTAGGAATTTGATGCTTTTCTTATTTATACATTTTTTAATGACGAAACACACTTTGTATATAAAACATTATTTCTTCTTCTCGCTGGACATCGAATATTCTTCTTTTCATAATTTTGAATAAATTGAATTTGTAGTCATCAGAAAAACATTTATTTTTTCGATTCTCGAAATTCTAGATAAACTGGTCTAAGGCAAACTGCAATCTAGCTATCCGAATTTTTTTCTCCAATTAATAGCTTCATTATGGTTATTCGTCCATAAAATCCAACATCGCATTATTAAAGCACTAGGACCAATATTTAAAGTACTTTCTTTTTATAGCTCTATTATAATTTGAGCGACACCTCCTAGAAGATAGACGACTTCCGCACAAGTTACCCTAAACAAGAATCCTATCCATTAGTAGTCCTAACGTTGTGACATTTTTTTTGTATTGAACTCCTAGTGAGCAGTTTATGTTCGTTGCGTTGAACTACTAAATCGATCTGTGCAGAGGTATTCTCTCTTGTAGGAGGTGTTGAGTTGCAGTTTTCTTGATGTTCTACATTAATTTGCTATTTATAATACGGTATACTATCTCCGTTGTTTTTCTAGGTAAACCATTTTTAGGCATATATTTTATATCATATCCATTTCGATTATTAGTAACTAGGTCATTTATACTCGACTTTTCAAATGATAATAAAGACGAAATTTTATTAGAGAATCTGCCTTCTTCCGATAATTTTATAACTCTTTAACGTAACTCCAAGCATACGTATATATACCCAAAATGAAAGTTCTGTTAATGCAAATGAGTGTACAGAAGAAATTATAATTGTTTTTGCCAATAAGCGAAGTTAAAGAACTTTCTTGTATTATGTTATTTAAATATACTGATACTTCAAGAATAATAGTTGGCTAAAAGAAAAAAACTCATTTAAGTTTTTTTTTTCTTAAGTTATATTGAAAAAAATGATCGTTCTGTGTTTGTTACGTCCCATACAGTTTAGAAGTGCTTGGGACAATATAATAATCAAAAATATTTTTTTCGAATGAGACATTTTTTTTAGATCAAACTGTTCCTTGCTATTGTTTCCTCACAGTTGATATTGTTACCACAGTTCCATTTTTTTTTTTTTTTTTAAAACATCATATTGCTTCTTAGTACTGTTTAAGTTTTTAATTCTTCCACTAGATAGGCAGCACAATACTGAGAAAAAACTTATTGCTGGATCAAAATTGTTATGAACAATTTGATAAAATTATTATAAACAATAGCTTAATTATAATTTAAGAAGTCATGAAGAATAAAAGAAATGTAAAAGTCGGAATGTAAACTAAAGCTTTTCTAATAGCGTTCAATGTTTAGTTGCTTAAAGGGCAGCAAGTTATTGAAATCATGTAAGCAGATGTGTCATGACTTACACTACGAATAAGTATTGGGAAGCGTGAGATGATATTGAGAAAGAAGATACGTCTGGATGTAAATTTTATAGGATATTATTTTATTCGAGATATTAAAAATCATGCCTGAAAATTAGATATTTGCCTCCACAACAATTATTTTTTATTATTGCAGCAATATATTTTTTTAAAAATCTCGCTGCATTATTTATTGTATTTGCAATGACGGAAAGAAGTGGCATTTTGATTATTATGGCTGTTATGACCCATATTAGCTTAAATTACAAGAGATTAAGACTAAGAAAGATGTACAATGCGGAAAAAAATGGACTATTCTGAATAATTTTTATATCTAATAATTGAATCATCACGTTCTAGGATTCAATTTTAATGGTTCAACGGGTTGACCTCAAATATGCTAAATAATTAGTGCAGACGACATTGCTGAATAAACATGCTTTTCCCCCCGACGGATTCGGATTTCTGCCCCCCAAATTGTAGAGGGTTGCCGCAATCCAGGGTAATACGATTTTCCTTATAAATTTTTCTTTTTTAATTAAAATAAATTTATCGACTGTTAGGTTATAATTTCGAGATTTGAATTTTTTTGACGTTTTTTATGTTTTCATTATTTTTGTCATAAATTATTCTGAGATGAAAAAGAAATATTCTTCAGAACTGTATAATATGAGACTCTAAAGAAGAAAACACCAGTATAAGTATTGTACTAATTAAAGAAACTTCAGATGAGGTTATAGTTTTGTTGAGAACTGTATGTTTCGTGCTATCTATCTAATGAATCTTATCTTACCTATCGAATGTTTCTTATCTTATAACAATAAATTCGCAGATTTTTTTTTTTTTTGCATTGTATAGCACGATTAATTTTAATGTAAATAAAGAGAGAAACAGGAAAATGTTTTTAAAAAAAATACTAGATTTATTTAACTTTTGTAGTTTTATTAATTAATTTTTGATAGTTTAATTTAATTATTTTTTAAATTTTAAAGATATTTACTTTTAATTTGATCACAATCTATATTTGGTATTAAATATCAATGTGAAAAATTTTATTGATAAGTAAATTTAATTTTATGTATTTTTAAAAAACTTTATTACACAAAATATTTATAAATTATTTACATAGTTTGGGACATTTCATTAATAAGCTGGTTTTCTAACAAGAAATTTAAAAAAATAATAGTAATTCGCTAACAAGTGAAAAGGTAACCTAAAAATATAGCATTAAATAGAATTTACATAAAATAATTTGTGTTTTTCTTCATTATTGCTTTATACCAATATAATATTGAGAGTTCAAAGAACTTAATGGTTAAGTTGTTTACATGCAGGCTTTTATTAGCAAGCATTTAACTTAAATTGTAAGTGAAATGTTAAACTATAGGAAGAAGACATTTAATAGTTAAACAACTAAAACGAATAGCTTTATTATTTCAAGTTAGCAATCTTATTTCATTTTGTAAAAAATATTTTATCAAAACATGCTATAAACTATTAATTATGACTTACCTTTATGGTAGACGTCTTAGACGATGTTTAAAGTTGTTCTGTATCGAAATTGCTGCTTGGAACTTCGACTAACAAGTATGAAGGAACCGGTTCGGTATTATTTTGTTCAACTCATTTTGATTTTTTGTTTCAGTTATTTTAAGATGAGATTGATTATATTTCAAGGTTACAAACACTATATGGTTTATACTTTTTTTTTAACTTCCTATTTCCACAAAGGTTATAATTTTGTGCAATAAGGTTAATAAATTTTAGGTCGTTGCAAAATGATTAACGATCGTTTCGTTTTTAGTCTACATTTTCTACATTGTATACAATTGGGAAGAAGAGATCTGTGTATTGGGAATAAAAGGCGCTCTGGCTAATTCTTACGATATTAAGATTTTTACAGTTTCTTGCGGTTTTTATGTTTTTTTCTTTCCAGAAGTATAAACATAGAAAATACATCAGGTTTTGTAGAAAAAGTGCATAAAGAGTTGAGCCTAAATAGAAAAAAAGTACCTAAATTATGCTATAATATTGAGATTTAAAACACATTTCATATTCATCTTATAAATATACTTTTCTCTAAAAAAAATAAATAAATTCCTGCTTCTCGCAAAACCACTAATGTAAATACTATCCTACAACAATGGAAGAGACAATTTCAGTTTTTGGCATTTATTCAAATTTCTTAAGAAATACTAAAAAAAATTATTTTAAAACTTTAGAGGCGTTTTTAACGAAACCAAAATACAAGGCATTTACGCCATTCATTCAGTAATTTTACCGTTTGCTGTAATAACAATTTACCGGAAATTTTGGTTTTCATAATTATAGTTCTCATTACTACACATTTTGTAAAAAAGCAAATCTGAAAATTAAATGTAACTAAATAAATGTTTTTTTCCTTGCTCTAAAGTATCACGGTAAATTTCCAAAATGTTCGTTAGAACTGACTGATTTTACCTTTTATTTCGTAATTTTAACCTTTTTTCATTTATGCCTCTTACCAAATAGATTGGTATTAATTCTCTTCTAATTGTTTATTTAAAAAGGTTTATTTAAATGGTTGATGGGAGTTAGATGACTGTTAATAATTTTTTATTCTAATATAAAGGGATATGAATGATTGCTTCAAATGTTTAATAAAGATACCAAACTCAGATCTATCAAACTGTGGTGACTGTTTTATCCATCTTTTATGAGGGTAATGTGCTTTATTTATTTACTTACATATGTGTTTTTTTTATTTATTTTTTTTTTATTTTTTTTTTTTATGTTCAAATGACGGCTTAAAACTTTTTAGCTTGAAAAACGGATAGCACAATTTTGAGAAAGAAAGCAAGAATATACACTTAGTGCCAATCGGCCAATCGCTCGGAAGCGTAGAGGTTGCGGATTCAATATCTTTGTGTTGTTTTTATTATTTTTACGCTACCTGTTCTGTAATTTGACATGAGACGAGCCATTCTTTGCATTGAGCACATGATTTTGTATACATATCAAAACCAAATTTATTTATTTACTGTTACACGTCTATGGTTACGCTTTAATTACAATCTGCTACTTTTATTTTATATATTGTTTGGGGGAAAGAAGAGACTTATGTAAAAAACAATAAAAAAAAATATTATTATTATTCAAAGTATTTATATATCATTGTTACTCATGTATTTGTAGGCTTATGTGCTCATTACAACGTACAATTTATTATAAACCCTTGTCAAGATGAAGAACAGATAGCTCAAATTAGAGAAAGTCATTACAAAGATGCATCTATTGTAACGTGGAGGCAGTAGTTTCAAATCCCACCATGTCCCAGGATAAATGTTTATGATGTTTTTTGCTATTTTGTGCTATCTCTTTAAAAGGGCATATAAGCCAAGCTTTGTAATGAGCACACAAGTCTGGGTATTAAGAATTTTACTAATGTTAAGACCTTAACTAATGTGACGTCATGAACTTTCATCAAAAGGAAAACAATTTAAGTTTTACTAATTGAATTTGATTAATTACTAACCATCCATTAAATTGTCTAACAACGAACAAATAATTTAAGATCTTTACTAATATTAAAATTTTCACAAATAGGGCGTAGATAACTTTTATCAACATTAAAACAGCACAAATTTTACTAAATAATTGCTATTAATCCTTAACAATCCATTAAACTGTCTAACAACAAACAATTTCTTATCTTTCTTATCTAAACAAAAAATTTAAGATCTTTACTAATATTAAAATTTTCACAAATATGACGTAGATAACTTTTATCAAAATTAAAACAGTACAAATTTTACTAAATAATTGCTATTAATCCTTAACAATCCATTAAATTGTCTAACAACAAACAATTTCTTATCTTTCTTATCTAAACAAAAAATTTAAGATCTTTACTAATATTAAAATTTTCACAAATATGACGTAGACAACTTTTATCAAAATTAAAACAGTAAAAATTTTACTAAATAATTGCTATTAATCCTTAACAATTCATTAAATTGTCTAACAACAAACAATTTCTTATCTTTCTTATCTAAACAAAAAAAGATCTTTACTAATATTAAAATTTTCACAAACATGACGTAGACAACTTTTATCAAAATTAAAACAACACACATTTTACTAATTAATTCTTAACAATCCATTAAATTGTCTAACAACAAACAATTTCTTATCTTTAATATATTATTTATATTTTTCTTTAGTTTATATTTTTGGTAGAAACGAAATTTTAAATTCATAGATAAGTGGTGAGGGTAAATTTTGTATTCCGCCCAGGGCCTGGACCTTTTTTTTATTTATTGGGCCTTTATTTTATATCACACAATGTCGGATAGGCTTGTTATGAAATGAACTTTAACGAAAATTGTTTTTTGTTCAGATCGTGTAGAGTAAAAATCAAGTAAATTGACCTCAATCTAATGATCTAGAATTAAAATTTGATGAAATACAGGATGTAGCTTTTTGCTTACTTTAATCAGAGTTAATTAATAGAGTTTTGACATCCAATTACTGAGTTATTTAAAGAGTAATGTAACGGTGTAAAAATTACTCTTCTCTTTTCTCAAAAGAACTTTTCAATGCAAACTTTAGAATGCATGACAAAAAGCCGTTTTAACCTTGCCCTTTTTTTCATATTACATGCAAGTTTTATAAAATAAAATTTTTAGTTTTATGGTAAAATCATTTTAGACCACCACTTGATAGATTTTTTTTTACTACATATTTAAAGAGTAATGTAAAAGCGTAAAAATTATTTTTCTCTTTTCTCAAAATTAGCTTTTCAATACAAATTTTAGAATGCATGACAAAGAACCGTTTTAACCTTGCGTTTTTTTTTTCATTAAATGCAATTTTTATAAAATTAAATTTGTAATTTTTAGTATTGTTGAAAAAATTATTTTAGAACACTAGATGATATATTTTTCCTCCACATGTTTTTTTTTACTACAAATATTATTGTAAAGATTACATTAATAGCAAAAAAAAAAAAAAAAAAAAAAAAAAGGAAATATGTTCCATTGATTAGTAGAAGATTACATATTACTTTTAAATGAAAAATATTTTTCTAAAAATATTTTTTTTAAAAATATGCTTTTTTTTTAATACTTAAAGTTAATTTTTTTTTTTATGAAAATCTATATTTTCTCCTTTGGACTGTGTTGGCCTCTAACAAAGTATGCGAAGATCACACGACCCTAGAAGGACATTTTCTTCCATTTTTCTCTTCTTTTTTATTTTATTTTTAATTATTTATTTATTATTTGTATCTGACTTCGTCCAAGTACTGACTTAACAAACCCAGATCTTCAGCAGTTGAAAAAAAGCTGGCTTTTAAGAAAAAAGTTATTTTGTAGTTGTTTTTTTTAAAAATCTCTTCTTTCAGATTTTCGTCGAATTGGTATAAAAATTAATTTTTCCTTTTTTTTCTCTCTTCAGATTTAGTTTATAGCGGCGCTTGTTCTGTGTTGATTTTGCATTTTAAAAAAAAGAAGGCTAATTTTAATTACTAAAAAAAAACCAAACGTTACCCGCTGCTGGGCAACCGTCATTTTTCGCTGGAAACAGGTATTATACTAATTTGGTATGCTCGAAATATTGTTAGATACTTAAATATCGACTTTTTATGTCAAGTACTTTATTTTATTTTATAACCGTCGTTGAACAGGACGACACTTTTGGGTTTACGACTACTAATGTTCAACTCCATAGTCTTGTAATTTTGAATCCGATTCGGAAGACAAGGGAACTCCTGTATCAAGTAATGGGAAAAATTTGCCTTCGTGGAGGACTTTTTTGATGGAACTAACCTGCATTTACGTTACATGGGGAGGAAGACCACGAGACCCTTCCATTGTTAGTCTGACGGCAAAGGGACTCTAACCTATGATCCGACTACCACTGAGGATATTTCACGTCAGCACTGTGAGCGGTGCAAGCCGGATGCGGAATTCGTGTCGACAAGCCGTCGCTGGGATTCGAATCCGGTTCACCTCTTTGGAAAGCGAACGCTCTATCCCCTGAGCCATCGCGGCTCTGTGTCAAGTATTGTGCAAATAAAGAATACCACATGAATAAAAACATAAACATAAAATGAATCAATTTTGCATAACATGATAATGTAATTGTTTGCCAAGTGCCAAATTAAAAAAAAAAAAAAAAAAGATGCATTGGTATTCCCGAACTCAAATCTTTCCTATAGCAAAATTCCCACCATCTCTGCATCTTGTCTCTTTTATTTATTGCTAAAGAAAGAATAACAACCTGTCTCAAAATCTGCTTTTAAAATTGTTGGAACTAACCTGCATTTGCGTTACATGGAGAGGAAAACCACTAACACCTTCCACGGTTAGTCTGACGGGAAGATGACTGTAATGTGTGATCCCTCTACTACTGAGGATATTTTACGCCAGCACTGTGATTGGTGCGAGCTAGGTGCGGAATTCTTGCAAACCAGCCATCACAAAATTAAATTCTTAAAATTAAATTCAAGTTACTTAAAGATCTTATCAGTATTGAAAATCGCTGCGGCATTTACCAAATACCTTGCTAATGTTTCCTCGACTACATCGGGCAAGCAAAACGCTCTTTAAAATTTAGACTTAAGGAACATGATAGACTTGTCCGCCATCAAGATCTTCTTGTGACAAATCTTCTATTACCGCACACTGTTGGAATCTTGGGCGTAAATTCAATTCAGATAATGACAAAATTTTTTTCACCCTTGTCACATCTGCTTATCTTATTGCCCTGGAATCTTGTTTCATTCATATGAATGCCGATTTCCCTGTTAACGACATGAGCTCTTTGCTTACTCTTTACAGCACGGGAAAATGCATTTTGCCCTGATTTTTCTCTCTCTGCCAAAGCGATTTTTCAAGTGTTGTCTTTTCTCTTTTATTTATTTTTATGTTTGAATCTCGGCCATCGTGGTTGTTCTAGTTTTGCTTTCCTCCTTTCTTTTTCCTTTTTCTCGTAGACGACTTTTTTGTTTACTGTTTCAAATCTCTTTTGTTTTCCCGATTCATGACTAGCGAGTCTTGAGAATGGGTGCCTATTTTTGAGCACTCGAAGCGTGTTGCCTTTTATTAACTTCTTTATATTTTTCGAAGAAAATAGAATTATCATAGCAATAAGTATATCTTTCCGCTCCAGTTTCTTTGCATTTTTCATATTCAATACAAAATCATTTATTTTTCACTTATGAATTTTTTTCTTTATATTTCACTCGCTGAATGGATAGAACTATAAGCTAAGTCTGGTGCACAAAAAGTCACCCGAAGGGCTAGTGTGACGTACTAAAGGATATTTCCCATCATTAAACAAAATGTTATAAATAGCCCCAGGTACGAACCTTCCCAGAAAGCATGTAACCTTAAGGCAACCTTGTGTCGGAATTTTTTTTTTTTTTTATTGTCCCGGAAATGTTTGTGCTGAAAACCTTTTTTCAATAAAGCAAAAATATTGCAATTTCAAACCTTTTATCGTAAAAGGATTGAAAATTATTTTTTAAAGCTTTTTTAAAAAGTATTATCACTTAGGTCCATAATGACGTTTTAGTTGACGTCACACTAGCGATAAGATTAAATTGCATTGTCCATTAAAATTTCGTGACAAGGTGTATTTTAGCTGAGCATACAAGACTTTGCGAAAAGAAACTTTATAATTACCTAAATTTAATATTATTTTCACCTTGAGACTAGCTTTAATAAACATTTTTTTTCAAGCTTGAAAACCTTAAGTCAACCTCGACTTAAGGTTTTTACATAGAAGGTTGTTTTCCAAGGCTTTTGATTAGGGTAATGTACGTAGAATAGAGCAGATTGTCACAGATCTCGTTTTAAGGATAGAAGGTTTACACGTAAACCTCATTACAAACCTTTTTAGGTTTACATTAAAAGGTTTTTGCTTACTGTTAATAAATCTTATTTTGCTATCTGGGTTGAAGGTTTTAAAGGCGAATTGTTCTGCAAAGCTCCCAATGTTAACAGTTTTATTAACTAAACAAGCAAAGCTTATTAGACGGCTCTAGAAAAAAAGTGTACTGCAAAATATGAAAAATGAAGTATTCATGCAAATTAAATGAAAATATGTAAAACAAATTTTAAAATTCAATTGCAATATCTCGTTCATGTCTGCTTTTTTTAACATACAGCTTTAGCCGTTTTTTACAAATGGTGATATAAACTAGTCTGGAAAAAAAAGGAAAATATGAAGAAATGATTCAAAATTACTACAATACCTCGAAACTTCAGCAATGTGGTTGGTGTGAGCCGGAAGCAATATGCGAATTTTTTTCCCTCATCGCATTTTGTACTTTATAAACCTTTAAAAATTTCCAATTATAAATATTTTTTGGCTTTTAAAAAAAGGTCATCAGTTTTTAAATTTTCTAACATACTTTTTTTACTTAGATTTTTTTTTATTTTTTCCCTCTTCATTTATTTATTTAATACACGGAAAAAGTCTTCTTTTTTTTTCTCTCTTCATTTATTTATTTAATACACGGAAAAAGTCTTATTTTTTTCCCTCTTCATTTATTTATTTAATACACGGAAAAAGTCTTATTTTTTTTCCCTCTTCATTTATTTATTTAATACACGGAAAAAGTCTTATTTCCCCCCCTTTTCATTTATTTATTTAATACACGGAAAAAGTCTTATTTTTTCCCTCTTCATTTATTATTTAATACACGGAAAAAGTCATATTTTTTCTTTAAAAAAATTATTTTAACGCTAGTTGATTCATAAAAATGGTGTCTCTTTATTTGAGCGTCAGTTGGTAGATTTGCGCATTTTTTTCAATAATTGTTCTCATTACGGTATTTATTTGGAACTGGTTCAGATGAGTTAATGGGTGTCAATAAGTACCTGTTTATTAATAAAACGTCTTTAATGAACTGAAATAAAGCTGGTGAATCTATTGAAATAAAACGTTTTTAATGAATTGAAATAATGCTGAATTTTATCATATTTCTAACTTTTCTGCTTGAAGATTTTTAACAGACTTCATAGATTTTTGTGCTAATTATTAAGAATAATCAATTTCAAATAAAAATCAATAGTATGTCCTTTTCTCCTTTCTCTTAATCATAAAATCGAAATTTTCTGGAACAGTATTAGCCTATAATTATTTCTACATCTATAATGTCTCATGTCGATTTCTCACTAAATGAATATGATTTATGAAGGAAAATGCGGGAATCTATTGAAAATAAATTTCTTCTTGTCAAAAATATAATTAATATTTGTATTTTAATTAATCGCTTCATTAAAATTTAAATTTATATATTTTTTTAACAAGTAAAAAAATGTGTTGCAGAATGAAGCAAATGGAAACGATACAGGACTTATATAAATTGTTTGACAGTTCTATTTTTTTTCTGAGAAATAATTTAAAACAAATGTTCAAAAATTAATTAGCAACTTAAAAGTTACTTTAAAAACTTATTATTTTATAAAAAATTCTCTTGGAATTTAAAAATGAAATACTTAATTTTAAATACACAAACTTCTTATTAATATTTCCCAGTTGTAAGATATTTTGAATTTTTCTTGCTATAATTACGCTATGTATACAGAGTAAGTTAAAGTACTGGCAAAAAATATTAACATTTAGAGTTGTATTGACATTGTCAAGATTGTTTTCCTTGGGAAATGTATATTTTTAAAAATATTTCATACAAATTATGTTCGAAAAATTCAATATATGATCAAGATTCAAAAAATTTAAATTATTAAAGAAATAATCATAGCGTACATTTTAAGTACGTAACTAATTCATAATCTGTATTTATTTTAAAACTAGATATATAAGACACAAGAAGACGCAAGAAAGTGCGTTTTTACATATAATGGGTATACAAAAAAATTTCGTTTTTAATATCTACAGTCCCTTTAAATTTTATATAAATCTGAGCATTGATTTAGATTAGTTTTTTGAAGAACTAATTGTTTTAATTATGGTACGCATAAGCGATTTGTGCGATAATCAACTTTACTTTTACTGAAAGGCTTGAGACAATAAAATGATTAATTCTATAAGGATAAAAAAATTCTGGCAAAATTATCGTACTGTATTGTAATGCTAGTTTTGGCAAAAGAAAATCCTAATAATTCTGGTTAAGACCAAAATATACGGCAAATCACAATGAGAAATCAGCTTATATCTAAATGCTATAAATTTTTTTTTATTCTTGTCGGTATTTTGTTCAAAATTTCAGCAAGATTCTTAGCGAATAAAAAAAAATTAGCGCTTTGTTTTCTTTAACGCCAATTACCTTCCTACCTTGTGCACCCAACCAACTTAAAGAAACCCAGTTTCTATGACAACGGCTTGAGGTGAAACGTAGTATAACTCGCTTTGAAGATTTTACTGCAAAAGTATTTAAGAATGCATATACACAAATCCATGTAATTATGTGACATTACAAACGAAAATGAGCATTATAGAACATGAAAATCAAAACAGAAGCACAGATATTAATAAAAAGTTTTAATCCTAGAAGAAAGTGCCTTCTATTATTATTATTATTTTTTTGTTCGGTAGAATACAACTAAAACACGGACGTAGAAAATTTTCACCGGCAGTAAATTTGGTGGAAAGTCATGCAGCTTAAGATTGCCGTATTTACCGTTTATTTGTCGCTGGTATTGCACTTTCTGTGTGCATAAAATGGATGTATCTCCTTATTTACTGACAAAAAGAGCTAATAGAGATTTTAAAATACATAATTTTTCATACAATGAATATAGTTTCCTAGAAAAAATTTGAAACTTACTCTTTCAGAACAGACAAAATTTTTAAAGATGATATGAAATAAATAAACTGTAATTAATGCAAATAAATAAGAAAACCCGCAAAAGAAATAGTCAATTTCAAAGACAACTTGCATGAGATGATAGCAAGCTTCGGTAACAGAATCAACAGTTAAAAAATAAGTTATCGGTCACAATTAAAGCTTATGCCTCTCATAGTACGAGAGTTTGGTGCAATCGATTGCGCCATGAACGTATTTCTCGATCATATTTACTAATTTATGGTGCAACCTAATTAAAAAAATTTACATTTAACCAATTTATGGTGCAACTAGAAACTTTGCACCAAGTATTGGTTACACATTTACCGGGTTTTTTTTTACTGTGTAGCCAATAGACTAGACCAGCTCCATGAGTTAGTATAGGCTCGGAAAATCAGAAAGTTTTTCCTCCTAAGTCCCAGGCAGGAACTGTAACTTGTAAATCACCTATTTGGAAAAAATACAAAGGATTAATCTGATGTAAAAGTGTCACCTTTGAAATAAAAGAATCATTCACAATATTTTCCTAAGTGCTTTAATTTAGTTAGGTGTACAAATTGGTACTCACGGATCACTACTGAAGAAAGTGGTGCTCAAAATAGCAAAACCCATTTAATTGAGGAGTTGAAGAGGAAGTAAAAGAGGAACGGCTGGGAAAACTTTTTTTTTAATCATTCTTCATTTGATGTTTCTTATCTCAACTTTATCACTAGTGATTTGACACTTGTTTTTTGTCACTTAAAAAATTATTTACGATCTCTAATGAATATACTGATGACATTATTCATTACATGTGGTTATTACAGAACATCCAGTATAGTTTAACATTAATACCATTAAATTCACATTTTTTGATGGTTTAAAATTCTTGTTAAAATTTTATTGTGAAATTAAACAGTGTTTCTTTTTATCTTTATTTTTTGACACAAACAATAAAATAAGTTTAATTTGATTTTTTTCTTTAATCAATTTAATAATTTCTACATTTATAAAAAGGAACAATAAATTTTTAAACATAGCTTCTAAAATTTGATGTTATAACCCATTTTCATTTTTTTTATTTATGACAGAAATAAGTGGAGGTTATTAATTAATTGATTTTAAAAATTAAAAATTATTGATAGTTTAAGCTGATTTTCAACCAAAAATTTGTTTTTATTTTAAATATATTATTTTAAAATAATAGAACGTTTGAAAACTTCTACTATTTTGACATTGACTAATTATTTTGGCTGTTATCACGCTCAAAACTACTCTTTCTTAACTTCTTCAACTCAGATCTTTCTAATATATGAAGCTTACGGTACTTCAAAATGTATGTAACAGTTTTCCAAGGTTTAATTGAATGTCTAGTACATTCAAATGAATAAGTTATTGTTATGATAACATGTTTGGTTTCCTTATCAATTCTGTCAACATTAGTGGAAAATATTTCTCGGAGGAGAAATTTCAGCTTTAATTGTTTTAAGAATTGCTATGAAATTCCGAAAATTCTGTGAATTCTTATAAATTCTGTTCTTATGTTCATAATTTAAAATTATTGTTTAGAAAATACAATGAAGTTTGATTCATTATACTTTTAATAAATTAGCTTAATTTCTTTAAGCTCATAATTTAATATCATAATTGTTTATAAAAAAATGCATGAACTTCGATGGTTCAAATGAAGACTTTTGCAATAAATAAGCCATATTTTTTACCAGACATTACATTTTTCTTTAAAATTTTACCAAGTATTGTTTCTAATTTGGTTCTTAACTATTGTCTCGAATTTTTCCTCATTACCGCAGCAAAACTCACATTGCTTACTTAGAGATCGTGTTATTTCCCCCTGAAACGCTCTTAAATGAATAATATGGCTTATTTATGTATTGCCATTGATTATATGGCTTATCATTATCATTATAGAACTTATATCATTATATGGCTCATTTTTATCATTTTTAAAATTTTTAAATAATAATAAGCAGCTAAAAATTTAAAAGAAACACTTTTACCTTAAAATTTGTCATACAAATAAGTAATTAATTGTGCTATAAAATAACTAAATATATATCAATCATGTAAATAATAAGCTAATAATATCGAATGATTTGAAATACTGTGCTTCATTAGGAGCCTTATTTTATAAAATTATTTCTATATTTTTAATAAAAAATGGTAATAATTTTATAAATAAAATAATTACTAATTTTTAAATTAATTATTATATTTTAATAAAATTAAATGAGAGCACGACATTTAGGCGAAAATAGTAACAAAGTTCTAAATAGTATTTTAATTGAAAAATGAAAGTGAAAAAGAAAAACTTAAATTAGTTAAATAATGCTATTATTTTTATACTTTTGAATTAATATTCTCAAAATATTTGATAACTTTGCTAAATTATTAAATTATTTACAATTCTTTATTTAATTATAAATTATTAACACTCTATAAACGTCCTGATTGTCATTCGTGTTGAATTTTTCTTGCCCTTTAATTGAAGATTAATTTTCTTAAAAACTCTTTTGCGGTCAATAATCGCAAAAACACTTTTTCCTGCAATTAGGTGACGAATTTCAAATTTATTATATTTATTACTCATTAACTTAAAAAGTCTTCCTTACTTTTAAAAAGTCAAAAACTGTTGTAAGCAATTTTCGTCTATCAATTTCCAACTTTTTAATTTCCTTTCAGCAATAAATCATGTTTAATGAGCCGAAAAATGCTAAAAACGATTTATTTAACAGAACACAGGAATTCGCTGTTGTTTTTAATAATAGTTATTTTACGATTATTACCCTTTTTTATTTTAACAATATTACATATAAGAAATAAACTTGATTATTCAACGTGTAAATAATTAGTTTTTAATTGCATACATCATATAAAGATGTGAGATATCAAGGGTATGAAAATTAGCGCAAACTTAAAAAACTTTTTTCATAATGTTTACTGTTACTTTAGTAACACTTTCTAATACTTATTAGAATCATAAATGTGTAGTTATTTAAAAAAAAGCTTAAATTATCTTTAACCATTTTTATTAAACACATTTTTCACACTTTTTTTCCTTTTCTTGTATTAAAGTAAATCAAAATAAGTGAAAAATATTATATTAATTTATTAATTTATTAATTTTATAATTTTTTTAAATTTATTAATTTATGTCTATGAATTTTAGAAATTTTTTTAATTTATTAATTTATGTCTATGAATTTTAGAAATTTTTTTAATTTATTAATTCATGTCTATGAATTTTAGAAATTTTTTTATATTTATTTTTATTATTAATTGTTTTGTAATTGTATTATTAATTAATTTTTAATTAGTAATTGTATTATTAATTGTAAGAATTTTATTAATTAATGTTTATGAAAAACAGCATGAAACATCGGTGTATTTTTTTTTTTTGGAGTTAAAGTTAAAATGATCTAAAGATGACTCATTTCCAAACAATAATTTTTTCAATATGCAACTATTTGCAGTTATTTAGATCTAAGAGAAACATTATTAATTATTGAAATTTCCATAATTTACAAAATCAATTATTGATAAATTTTCGAATATGCATAAAATTTTTTTTTTGAAACTACTTTTTTGGATTTTATATTTTAGTCAGAAAATATATAAAATGGGCACCAGTGTCCCATCTGTGTTAAAGGGTTAAGGTTATAAACAATTTATAAAATTGTATCCCAGTAAATAATTAAAAATTAAAAATACTTTAGAAAAATCCCATGCCTGAGACGATTGCACGGAGTACGGAAACTACGGAGTACGGGAAAAAAAATCATAATAAGAAAAAGATTACACAATTTTAAACTGTTTAATTGTTTAGATTACTTGAATTTGTCAGAGTTCACTGATACTTGAAAACCACAGGAATAATTATTACTAAATTTTTGTTCCCGTTAAATGAAGGAATAATACAATCGCAGGGTTACTTTCAGTACGTTGCCTTTAAATTTCACAACGAACCAAATTGGTTCTTTGTGAGTTTTAATAATACGCAATTATAGTTCAAATGTATTAAAGGTAAATAATAAATTATTGAAATAATATAAACGTTACTTCTCTTGTGTAGAACAGTTTTTTGACATTCCGCCATTCCTACATAACTTAATTTTTCATGAAATTATGAAATTGAACTAAAGCTTACACCCTATGAAAATTTAATGAAAATCCAACTCTATGTTGAAAATTAAAACTGATTTAAAGCCTTGTTGATAGAAATTTAAGGTTTTTAACGATTTTCCAACTTATTGAAAGATAATTTTATTGATCAAAGGCGTGTTTGTTTCCACAAGGATCAATTGTAAAGAAGCTCATTTATATCTACGCATAAGTTATGTCAAATTAAAACCTTTTTAGTTGTTGTTGTTGTAGTTCATTTACGTCGCACTAGAGCACAATGGGCTATTGGCGACGGTCTGGGAAACATCCCTGAGGATGATCCGAAGACATGTCATCACAATTTTGATCCTCTGTAGAGGGGATGGCACCCGCTCTTCGGTAGCCCAACGACCTGCACGCGAAGTCGAGCACTTTAAGGTAGAACAGTTTAACGAGGACCAAAACCGCACATCTTCGGTTCCAACGCAGACTAATTCAAGTGGTCACCCACTCGCACACTGACCATAGCCAGTGATGCTTGACTTCGATGATCTGCTGGGAACCGTGTCTTAACGATCAGTCCACTGCGGGACAAACTTTTTTAGTACCTGCATACAGTACATGTATATAAAATTAATAATCCCAAGAAACAGAAGCGATACGATATTACTTGATTAAAACTCGTATTTGAAAAAAACATTTGACTTGCTCAAATATATGCACCCATTTACCAGATCTGCCAGACGTGAATGCGATGAAACAAAAGTGATTTGAAATGTAAAACATAAAGTTCACAACAGAAAATGGGAAAAAAAAAGGTGAGAAGCAGTACTAGGAAAACTACAGTAGCCGAAAGATAAAAAAATATACACAAGAAAAACCACAAAGGCCGAGAGGGTCAAATCAGAGTAAAATGCACTTCCACGCGCAATGGAGAAATGAACAGAAATTTATGTCCTTAGCTTGGAACTCAGTATTCATATGAATAAAAAAAGCGAGATGAGCTGACGTGACAAGAATAGAAATAATTTTGGCATTGTCCAAATTGAATTTATACCAAAGATTACAACAATGGATGATTTCTCTATATTATTAAAGCGAATTAAGTTTTTTTAAATAAGTAGTACACGTTAAGTTTAATAGTTTTGAGCTATACAATAATGTCTTCCCTTTATCTATATTTTTGGAATCCTGTTAAAAATAAAGCAAAAAAGTATACACATTCACTATCTACGTATAATAAAGCATTTGTTAGAAAGGTGGGACTAAAAATCTTCAAATCTATTTGTTTGCTTTAAAAAAACAGAGAGAGGTGTGGAAAGGCTTTTATTCGTAACACCTCCAATTTTTATTTAGAAGTCAACTAGCTTCCTCCCAAGTGATTCGCCAGAATTTAATAGACATTTCTTTTCTTTCCACTTAGATATTAATTTGCGCTCCCTAATATGTAGATATTTTCAATGATTCTAAGTTTGGTAAAATTTACCGAGATGGTACAATGATTCTGAATATGGTGAAATTTACCCTCCTTCTGGATCTATGGGAACGCCAAAAAACTCGGTCATTTTTACCAAAGTGCTTTGATAATGATTTTGAAAAAAAAATGAAGAATAAAATATTGTTTTATTATATATAGTAAAATGTTTTAATTGCCGACCGGGCTGTGTAGGGGGCAGGGAACTGTCCTTGCATCAGAAAGGTTCTGGGTTCGAATCCCGGGCAAGGCATGGGTGTTTTTTTTTCTCTCTGTGTTCTATGTCCTTTCTCCTTTGTGTGAATGTGGCCCTCCCTATGAACGGGTTAGTGGCAGTGTGGTGTGGCAGAAGTTGAATTCTTGACCATAGATGGCGCCGCTGAAAAACAAGAACAATCGCACCCCTTTGTCTAGAAACAGGCACACGACAAAAAAAAAAATAAATAAAATAATTTTATCAAAGTATTTTAAAGCATGGTATGAAAACCATTTATTTCGTTAAATTTACTTTTCAGCTTTGTATTTTTTACAAAATATATGATAATAAGAAAAATGTTAAAACCAGAATTCCCGGTAAGCCGTTGCAATATGAACAGAAAAAATACTGAATAATTTATATTATTATCAGATTATTATATATATATATTTCTTTTTTTATTGAAGTTTCTGAGAGGGTTGTATTTTAAGCGAGATACACTCGTCTCCACTATTTTTGAACTTCAAAATCAATTTTTCATTATTAATTGCAATCGTAATCAAGTATCCTGCTTTATATTTTCATATATTTAAATCTGTTGAATACCTATCCCGACATAACTCTTATTTTGAAAGTATTGTGTGACTGTAAGTTTGTTTTCTTTATGTTTTTGCTTCGGTAATGCTTATTTTCTCTATTTCAGTTTTAATTAGCATGTAATTTGTGAGTAATTTGCAGCATGTAATTTGAGAGTAATTTGCAGCATGTAATTTGTTAAGATAATATTTCGCTGAAACTAACGCATTATACATAGTGAAAGAAAGTATGGTCGAAACTACCAGAAATTGTAAAATATATCGTGTTACCTGGCTCTAAGCTTTAGAGTCTTAGGGAACACTATAAAACTCGGTAATTCTTACCGATGCGCTTTGGTAATGATTTTATTAAAAGTAACAATAAAATATGGTTTTCATAATGTGTGATAAAATTTGGCAGTTTTATCATGATGACTTAGGGCATGGCATAAAAATAATTTATTTGGTCAAATTTACTTTCCGTTTTGCATTTGTTACAAAATGTGTTATAATAAGAACTATATTTTTGAAAACCAAAACTTTCTGTAAAAACTTTTTAATATGAATTAAAAATTGTCATATGAATGATTAAATACTGTCTATTATGTTTTAATTAACCAAAATTATGTCCTTTTTTTAACCAGAAATGTCTTTACCATTACAGCATGGTTATTTTACTCGAATTTTGTTACTGACAGTAAAGAAAGATTTTTATTGGACTTCGTTAAAGTAATGATTAGTGATCTTTAAATACCTTTAAAAAGTGCCTTTCTTTACTTGATAAAAAATACCTCAAACAGATAAGGCTTTATTATATAAAAGTATACTTCAGTTAGTAACTGCTTTACCAAAATACACTTTTTTTCAACTTCAATGAGTAATGTTTGATAGAGTGTGTTGTTATTGTAATTAATCACTTTTTATCAAATAAAACTTGCATATACTACTCACTAGTCAAACTTTCTGGGTATCCTTTTCAAGCTTTATTCAAATTATATTGATGATGACAACGATTAACAATTTACTTTCAATTCAATTACTTTCAATTTAATTTCAATTAACAATTCCCACAAGAATTTACAGCTAATAACTTTTTTTGTCCTATAAATTGAATAACATAATTATTATCATTTAGTTTGCATACAAGCAATTTACTTTGAATTTGGAATGAAATGTTCTCCTTTTTATTCCTTTCCATTTTTTTCATATATTTAAGAAAATTGTTTCCGAAATTATTAACGATATTCTAGAAACCAATAAAGATGTTTTAGAAACTATTAAGAAATTCTAGAAACTAATAAATGTATTCTTGTGATTTTTAAAACTATACTACCTGTAGCTTTAATAGTTTTAGAATACAAATAGTTTCAGAAATTACAGTGTTAAGTTATAGTGCCGGAAAATTACTATGGTTCTAGAAACTATATAAAAGGTATTTAAAAAATATATCTAGACATCACTGTTATTTTTAAAAACTTTTATCTATTACTGTAACAATCATTTTCTATCTGCACTGCAAAACATTCTGGATGAAATTACAGTATAATGTACCGGAACTTTGGGTACATTATCCGTGAAATCCATTTTACTTTAAAATCCATTTTTACTGCAAAATATTATACCTTAATTTTTACAGTAACATTTATTTAATTAGAGTAAATCAGTAATTATTACTGAAAAAATTACGGGTATATCAGTATTTTTTTCCATAACACATTCCTGTAAAAGTGAATTTTAAGGTAAAATGTACAGGGACCTTGAGTATTGATACTTTTATTGAGTAATTTGATCCAGAAGATTTAACAGTGTGTCAACTCTTTTGCAAAACAATTGATGTATCGAAATTATAATTTTTTTTTGTTAATCAGAAGAACTACATTCTTTAATGCTATGAGAATAAGTCTTGTAAATAAATTACTGTAAATTTAAATTATTTTGTGTCTTGTTTGCAAATTTTTTATAAAATATTATAATTAAAACAGGTAGTAAAAAAGATCTTATGTTGATTAGAAATCTAAAATAATTGACCACTTAAACTCATCATATTTATTAACGATTATGATGTAATAGTGGTATTTTATAACTTCTGTATTTAGTAAGAACGATGTTATTCTATAGAATAATAGACTTTTCTAGGAGATAACATTTAAAGTTATATCTGAATGAGCTACTTACAAACAAATAAAATTTAAACTTTCCTAAAATGTTGAAATGAAACTTTTAGTACTATAGTAATACTAAAAATTGTGTGTATAAGAACATACATTGTGTATGAAAGCACAAGCATTATTTTAAGCAAAGAAAACAATAGATTTTGAATATTATAAATATTTTTTTCTAAATTTACCTTCATTGTAAAAAAAAATTGCAAGAAAACAAATCATTCAATGTTTTTTTTAATGTTTAAATATTAACATTAAGTTTCAAATTATTAATATTGTTAAATATTATTCCATTTTTTTATAAAATTTATATAAAACTTTTTTCAAATAATTTTAATGAAATAAATTTTAACATATATGCATTCATATCAGAAAATCTATTTTATAATAATTAAGATATTTATTTTAATTTTAAAATGCGCTTATACTTTAACTATAATTATATAAATGTATTTTTTATAGAGAAATGTTTCCTCCAACAATTACTGTTTTTTAACCCGTTCCAAATTTTGCATACTGTATAATTTAAAAATTAGGAAAAAAAGTAAGGTAAATTAGCAGAAAAATAATGTATTAGGACCACGTATTAACCTTATAAGTATTATAATACAATTATATATAATGTTAAGTACATTTGATATATTCTGGTAACTGTTTTGAAGATACTGTAAAATAAGATCACTCAACAACATTCATGTGTTACTAAACGTTTGGTTGCTAAGTTTTGATATTTTTGTATTTTTTTTTTGAGTTAAAATAACAAAATTTCATTACGTTTTAAGTTAAGCAAACAAATTTTGACTACTTTCTTTTCCAATCTTTAGCGAGGTTGTCCATCAAAATTACGATGAGCACTTATATGGTTGCTGGCATACTTGATAGCAATGATAGCAATAGTTGAAGATTAAAGGGGGAAAAGATTTATACTAATTTGTCATAAAAATAATGATTGAATCACCACCTGATCGCTAAGTTTACTAAGTTTTAACCAATCAATACTGGAGTTCCCGAGAGTTATTAAGCAGTGCAGATGGGCCTAGATGAGGAAAAACGTTTCCTATCCTTACGCAAATATATTTTTTTCCCCAGAGTCAGCTTTTTTGGACATATACCGTTCATCTTCAGTTTTAATCATTTCCATGTCATTAAAAGCAGAATTTATTTTTAATCGAAATTCCGACTGAGTAGAGATCTCAAATTCCAACGAGAGCTTTGTGTGCGATGATAATGATAGTACAAGCTTCAATCGTTTTTTCACTGCTACGAACAGAATTTTAAATTAGTTCTTACAAAACGGAATTCTGAAAGTAGAATTCAATGCCACATTGCAATAGCCAACGGGAATATATCGTCGTTTGAAATTTTGTCAACTTTCCGACAAGCTATAGTACTTAAAGTTCACTCGGAGTTCTAAGTCTGCTGCCTATACAAGTTAAATTTTGGTTCCTAAATAGTGCAATAAATTTTTCGTCAACTAGAATCTAAACACCAAGTAACAGACACAATTCGAAAAAGAAAAAAAATAATAAAACGAAACTGAAAATAGTTTAAAACTACCTTTTCGAAGTAGACAAGAAAAGAGAAAAAAAATAGAAAAATAAAAGATGCGTCATCTTCGTTATAAACTTCCGTTAATACACCATTTAAAAACGATGCACCTTAAGTTCCTTGAATTTAGTTCCAAAAAATTTTCTTTCTCTTTTTCAGTATGCTTAAAATGCGCAATTTTTTAAATTCTCATTTTTTTTTCTTTATTAAGCTATTCTTTATTGTTTCATCTATATCATCCTGAATTTTTATCAAGCTGAATTTTTTAAAAAAAATAACGTTCACATTTTGGTAAATGGTTCTTATAATATTGGTAAACAGATATAAAATTTTGAATTTGTAAGAATAATTACCAAGTATTTTATCATTTTTTAAATTTATTCAAGTAACTTGTAACTAAATACTACATTAAGGTATTTTTGTTTGTGTTTAGATCGCTAGGGAACTATAATTTCTTTACAGAAAAAAAAAGTTCTTTTAAAAAGGGATAAGTTTTTCAAAAAAAAGGGAAAACGATTTCTCATTTAACCTGATGATACAGATTATGATTGAAAGCTAGATAAATATTTATATCTAAAACTGATCTAATAGTTTGTTGAAAGTTCTTATAATATCGGTAAACAGTTATAAATTTTTAGGAACATTATCAACTATTTTTTCCATCTTTAAATTTATACATATAACTTTAAATATTATATTTAGGTACTTTTGTTTCGTTTAGGTTGTTAGGGAACCATTATTTGTTTACAGAAAAAATTTTCTGAAGAGGGATAATTTTTTTTCATAAAAGGGAAAATGATATTTCATTTAACCTGTTGATACAGATGATGATTGAATGCTATGTAAATATTTATATCTAAAACTGATTTAATAGTTTTTTGAAAGTTCTTATAATATCTGTAAACAGCTAAAATTTTTTAAATTTTTAAGAACAGTACCAAATATTTTATTTATTCTTAAATTTATACATATAACTTTAAATACTATATTAAGGTACTTTTGTTTCGTTTTGATTTCTAGGGAACTATAATTTCTTTACAGAAAAGTTCTTCTGAAGAGGGATAATTTTTTCTCATAAAAGGGAAAACGATTTCTCATTTAACCTGTTGATACAAATTATGAATGATTGCTTATACTTTAGTGAAATGGAGTTCCGCCATTGGCTGGATTTGGCGTGAAATTGTTACAGCACTGTAAGATAAAGTGAACTTGAGTGCACTTTGCCACCAGTTGCGCTACAGAAAACGAATGGCATACGATGGAAAGAGCATGCGGGTAGCCACTATTAAATTGATTCTGTTCTTTTGGGCTATTGACCCTGAATCGACAACTGCTACTTTCAAGAAACAACTTTCACTTTCTAGGGAAACAAGGGGAACTGGTAAAGAAATATCCCTTTTTTTCTCCCTTTTTTATTCATATATTTTAAATTAAAAATCCCTATGTATGAAGTGTTTATAAAATCAAGTGCGCGAAAAAGAATTCAGTTTGCGAAAAGATCGCTTTTTTCATGCGCTAAGAACTGGTCACTCAAAATTTTTTTAAATTTTCATTAAGTTTATTTTTGTAAATTTTAAAAGCAATCTTGGTAGATTTGACTACCATTTATTTTTCTTATTTTGTTTAAAAAAATCGTGTAAGGTGTGAAAATATTTGACACGGAAAAATTTATTTTAATTGAAATTGATTGATTTTCAGTTTTTGATTTTTGGTTTTAATATTTGATATGTTTGTTGTCACGTCATGATAGTTTAAAAGAAATCACTAATTCATTAATGGTTATTTAAAACAAATAGTTTCGATAAGTTTAATATATGATAACTTGTTTTTAAAATATAAAAATAATTAAAAATATAAGATATTTCTTAATGCGAAACATTTTGGGAGAAATTTAAATTTTAAAAAATTAAATTTTATTTTTTCATATTTTCTAAATTTGAATTCTTAAATACTTAACGATGAAACCAATAATAAAAACTTAGTAATTTTTTGTTTCATATATGGATATATTTCTTGATATTTTGCCATTAATTTGATCATTTTTTCAAAATAATAAAAGATAAATGTTTATACATTTTTGTTTATGAGTCGTGTAACATAAAATAAAACTATTAGATATTTTTAATTATTAAATTTTAAAGATTGAAACTCACTTAGTTTTTAAGTTAATTTTTTTAAATTTTTAAAATGAAAGGCGTATTTTTATATTTTATAAAGTGTATAAAATTCTTGTTATGCTTCTTTAAAAAGTGATTTTGTTTTTTAAACAAACCTTATTTCAAACTTTATTTCTTATTTATATACCCTTCCAGTAATTTATAAGCATACGTAAAAATAAATAAAATGTGGAAATCATTTATCAGTTTTAGCTATTTTATCTGAAAATGCAAAAAAAAATAGTTAGATTACCATACTTGAAGAATGGTAGTCACTTCTTGTTAAAAATAAAACTACAATCCTGGTAATAAAACCAAAATTTATGGTATTAAATCATTCATTTAGTAATTTTTCTGTTCGTACGATAACGGTTTACCGAAAATTCTGATTTTCACAATTATGGATCTTATTCCCACGCATTTAGTAAAAATAAAAAACTGAAAAGTTAATTTAACCAAATGAATTGTTTTTATGCTATGCTCTAAAGTATCATGATAAAATTTCCAAATTTTACCACATTTGCTACCAAAGAGCATAGCAATAAAATCATATTTTATTGTTAATTTTACCAAAAGTCATAACCAGTGCGTTTCGGTAAAAATTACTGTGCTTTTGTGTGTTCTCATAGAGCCAGAAATACGGTAAATTTTACTATATTCTCTTAGTTTTGATCATACTTTTATTTAATTCTCAATATACTTTTTAAAATTTTGTATAGCTTATTATACAAAAAATTGCTATTATATATATATATATATATATATATATATATATATATATATATATATATATATATATATATATATATATATATATATATATATATATATATATATATATATATATATATATATATATATATGTATATATATATATATATATATATATATGTATATATATATATATGAGAAATAAATAAAGCTAAGATTGAAATCAATCTGCTATTTTTGTGTCATCATATAACCTGATATTTAAAAAAAGTAGATTTTAGGACAATTTGCCCAGGAAAAAAACTTTTTTCTGGAATGTCATACGTTAGCATTGCTGTTGTTTTTATATTAAGATATTAACACAAAACAAATATTTAAGAACTTTTTAATACTTAGTTATGGTAACATTTAAATATATATATATATTTTTTAAATAAATACAAACAAGATTGAAACCAATCTGCAATTTTTGTGTCATCATATAGCCTGGTATTTAAAAGGGTAGATTTTGTGACAATTTGAATGTGGAAGAAAAATAAAACGCGATTTTTTTTTAATTCAGTTCATAAATATTTCATAAATTGCAGACAGTAATTCTTGGCATAACTTCATACATCTAAACATTTCTTCATGTCATAAGTGGCTGAAGTTGTATACCGACACTTTTCTTATCTACAAAGTATTTGTGAAAGCAAATAGCACGATTGATGTTACTAGGTTTCTGCCTTATCATTAGAAGTCAGAATCGTTCACAATTTTCACATTATTCAGTAGCCAGATTAGGCAAACTAGAATAGAAGCTTAATACTCAAATTTATATCATGTTTATCCTCAAGCAATGGTGTGTATTTTAATAACAATAAGAATATATAGATATCGAGGTCTCCTCGCTGTAACAAAGCTTCATTGAACGAAACTTCGTGAAGCAAACTGCTTCAGTCTCGTATATTATGCTAAGTGACCTTGGTTCTTATTGGAGAGCATTTTTTTAGCACATTAATTTCGTCATTAATAATTACGTATAAATATGGGAGGAATAATTACTTGATGTATTAATTAACGTAACTTGTTAAAGTGACATGAAAATTATAAACAAATAGTTGTATTGTCTTTGCCAAATTAAGAAGCGCTTATATCAAATTAAAGTGTGATTGATTATTGAACTAATTAAAGATACGAACTTTCTTCTTCCTGATAATGCACAGCAGCCTATTACAAGTCTAGGATACTTTAAAGACAACGGTTCCAATCAGACGCTATGGTCTACTAACAACTAACCTTAAATTACTTATGGTTCATCTGATCTAAAAAAGATTAATTTTTAATGATTATATCCAAGATTATGCTTACCTCTTATACCTTAAAATTGAGGAGATAGATAGGACCTTTAATGCTATTTTTTAATATTTTATATCTTATTTTATGTATAAAGTTACTTCTAGTAATAGAGAAAACATGCAGAAAGTAAATATAAAATTAAAGGGACCAAATTTCCAAACTTTCGACCACTCAATTTCTGACTAAACTATTAAAGTTACAGTTTCCTGATTGTGGAACCCCGCACAGAGTTCAGTCTTAGAGTTCAGCATCTTTAGAGTTCAGCATCTAAATCCATCGGAAAAAGCTCTCTTTGTTCTTAAAGTGAATTTGTATGCATTATTTTGCAACTTAAAATATCATATGCATGAAGAGATTTGGATGTTCTGAGTAATTAGACTTCTAAATCGTCGTATTGTAGTGTCCTGAAAAGTCGATCATTAGATTAAAAAATTCTTTAATGTTTCGTCTTCCTTTATTTTTTTGCACACAGTGCACTATTTTCTACTAAATTTTGTTTTATTATCTTCATAAACTTACTTTAGAAGACGGAATTTTCATAACCGCAAAATTATTCTTAGAGGTTGGTTTTGTTACGTTTCTAGGAAATTTTGTTCATTTTTATGCGATGTCCAATTCTTTCTTCATTTCTTCTCCTTATTTTTATTCTTTCCTTAACAAATTTTTGAGGAAATCAGTTTTTAAATCTTTCTCTTATAGACATTCCCATGTTTATTTCTTAGACGAACATTTAAATATAAAAGAAATATATATGAAGTGTGTACATGGATCTCATTTTAAGCATAAACATCAGGTAGAGGGATATTTTGCAAAGTTGTCGCTTTTTTACTTTTTGCAATACATTCTAACGTAATGTAGCACTATTGCAGAAAAAAAAAATGATTACTTACATGAATTAAACAAGAACGTAAAAGTATATAATTTGATGAACAGTATTTGACATTTATATTTATTAAGTTCTAACTTGAAGTTTCCTTAATGCATACTTTATTTTAGATATTATTCACTCAGAAAATAATTACCAAGAAATAATAAGGAATTTGAGAACTACTTATAAAACGCAAACTTTGTTTGCTCGTTTAAAAGTTGTTATCACTTCTATTCAGGGAAAAATTGTTTGTTGGCTGAAAATTAATAGTCTGTTCTTTAAATATACGTTATTAAGCTAATCGGAAACTATTATGTTGCTTATTGTATTTATATGCATATTTAGTTTTGTTTTAAAGCAAGAAAAATATTTTTCATAGGATATTTCTCTTAGAATAGTTATAGAAAAATAATATTTTATCTAAATTTTAATTGGATACATTCAATATTCAAAATGTTGTTTATTTTTTTTAACTACTAATACTCTCAAGGTAAACGAAAAAAAAAAAGAATTTTTCAAAGTTGTAAAAGTTTTTGTTACATAATTTATTTATATTATTATTACATGAATAATTTGTTTAGAAATTTTTTAACAGTTTTGTTTTTATAAACTTTACAGCTATTGTTTTTTTGCAAAAAAGTTTTGTTTAAACGTCATTATTTTTTTACTGTTTATGCTGAGTGTTTGAAAAAAAATCATTCCGTTCAAATTTTCAATCATCAAATTTTTCCGTTCATATGATAACGATTAACCGGAAATTCTGGTTTTCAAAATTATAGTTCTTATTCCACACATTTAGTAAAAAATACAAAACTTAAAAGGAAATTTCTCCCTAATAAATGGTGTTTATGCCATGCTCTAGGGTATCATTAAAAAATTACCATTTATCACTTACCATAAAACAATATTTCATTGTTAATTTTACCAAAATCATTACCAAAACGCTTTGGGAAAAAATACCCAACTTTTTGATGTTCCCATAGAGCAAGAAACACGATAAATTTTACCATATTCGGGTAAGTTTGAACATACTTTTGTTCTCTGTGTACCAATAAATTATTTTAATATCACTCGCTGTAACATTAAGAGGTTAGCACAACCTGCATTGCTTTTCTAACTATCCCAATAACAGTCTTAGTTATAACGTTAAGATATATTTCCATGTTAATGGAGATTTGGCACATCAACTGAAAAATAAATTAATCGGAGAAACCTAAAAAATGTATGTGTAATAAGATTCAATATCGGGAAACTTTAAAAATGTCTTAAAAATGTTTTGCTGAGATATTTTCAATGCTTTCAGTTACAAAACAGAAGGGATGTGCAATATTATTCCCTCCTACGTATTGTTGGACCTAAAGATACTATATTTTATTATGAAACAAATCAAACAATTCACTTCCTAAAATGGTACCTGCGTGGGCAATTATTTCCGTTCTAGAATTTTTAAGTGTGCGTGGTCTTAAAAGTTCATCTTTCTTAAATGACTTTAAACTAAATAAGAGCTGCTCCTCATATTTTTATATTCTGTAAATGACTGAGTGCCGAGCTTGTCAAGGTAACAGTAAAAATTTTAAGAGTTTCTCAAAATTTAAGATAATTAAAAGCTATATTGTTTCATATATTCGAGTGGTTTCTTAATAAATCTTGAAATTCTATTTGAACTTTAATTGATTTGAAATTTCACTTCAGTTATAATAAGCACCGAAAGCGAAATAAAAAAGAAGCTTACTGATGCAATGTATAATGAACAATACGCAAAAAAGAAGTTTACATTTTAGAACTCAGTTTCAATCGTTCGAGGGGTTTAACTTCAAATATGGAATGGAGATCTGGGAAATATGGTCGAAATAGTTTGGTCAGAAGAGCAGTTGAAAGTCTAGATCCTTTAAAGTCAGTTTTACTCTTTGTATAATTTGTCATATTTTGAGAATTTTTTTTTAAGCAAATTGAAAAATTTTCGTACGCAATTATAAAATTCGTTTATCCCAAGATAATTACATGCAAAAAATAATTTTTATCAAATTATTTATTATTTTTCTATATTATATTTAATAATAGTCGAAAAGATTTTGAATTGCGAAGCATGCATTTTTTTACATCATTTCAAAGAACGTAGTTTTGACAGGACAAAAAATAAAATAGGTCGCTTGATAAATCGAATTTTAAAGAAGTCGTATATTTAAAATTCGATTTCTCAGGAACTATTCGACAGATTTTGCTCAAATTTTGTATTTTGCCATGCAAAATTAAATTTTTTAAAATGATATAAAACTTGAGTTTCTAACAATTCCAAAAATTTTTTTTATCAGTATTAAATAAAATATTAAAAAATATTTACAAAAAGTTATTTTTTGCATGCAATTATCTTTGAATGAACGCGCTTTATAATTGCGTACTAAAATTTCTCAATTCGTTTAAAAAGTTCTCGAGATATATCGAAATACGCAAAAAATAAAATTAACGCTAAGGGGTCTAAACTTTGAGCTGATGTCCTGATCATACTATTGGGACCATATTTACAAGATTGCGGCTACCACCTATTTTTATTTTGATGGTCAGAAATCCAACAAAAAAAGGTATGTTTATTCAGAGAGAGTACGTTTTTGTGTTTGATTTCGTAACTTAAATATCGTCTCCAGTAATTAATTAGCATATTTTTGCTGTCATCCCTTCTAACCATTAAGGTTGAGTCTTTAACGTGAAGATCCAATCACCAGATCAAAGGTTATTAAGGGTGGTTAAATTTTTTCGCGCTATTAGAGCCACAATTAAGTGCATTTTTTTTTTAAACCTTAACCATTATTCGCTCCCAACCTGGAACTACACTATTGACCAAATTAAACTAACCTAAACTCGACAGCATGATACTCTAATATATTATGAATAGAAAGATGATAAAATTTGACGCCTACAAAATCAACAAGAAATGAGTATTTGTATGCTCAAATATATTCAACAAACAAAGTACACTCAATAAAGACATATAGCATTGGATATACAATGACATATAAAAAAATTTCATTAATAATAATGATTATTTTATTTTATTTTTACTATGCATATATTATGTGACACTTCTGTTTACGACTACTAATGTTCAATTCCGTAGTGTGGATTTTGAACAAAATCCAGAAGACAAGGGAACACCTGGATCAAGTATTAGGAGAAATTCGCCTTCGTGAAGGGCTTTTTGATGGAACTAACCAGCATTTGCGTTACATGGAGAGGAAAAATTCAAAAACTTTCCTCGGTTAGCCCGACGGCAAGGGGACTTTAACCTATGATCCGTATACCACTGAGGATATTTTAGGTCAGCTCTGTGTGGTGAAGAATTCGTATTGACCAGCCTTCTCTGCTTTTCGAACCCAGTTCCCCTACTTGGAAGGCGAAAGCTCTATCCCCTGATCCACCACAGCTCAGAAGGATCATTTTGATCTAAAGGTAGTTGGGCTTCAAGCCTCAACTGAGATTTGAACCTAAGTCCTTTCACAATAGCTGCTCAGTGCTTTGTTTTAACCACTGAACCGTCTCGACTCTATCATTTTACATAATGATACAATTTCACAAGAAACTGGCAAAAAAATATCGTCTTGTATGATAGAAATAAATTAAGTTGTGTAATCCAAGTAATAATTCAATAAATTTTGTTATTATTAATAAATTAATTGCGGATATATTTTTTGTAGCAAGATGCTTCAAAAAATAACTTTCAGCAGTTTCAAGCACCCAAGTTTATTTAATACATAAAAATATTTCAGTTTAAAAACATTTTTAGAACCAATTCTTAATTTGACCCCTGCTATGTTTATTTACTGACCGGACATAAATTGTTTTTCGTCAATAGAGTAACAGAAATACGGAATAGGAAAGCAGCTGGCTTATTGCAGCTCTGATGATTTTGTCAAAAAAATATGAGACTTTTATTGAATCTAAGCAAACACTATTGCAGATACATTGAGATAAATCGAATAAAACGACACAAATTGCCTTTAGTTTCTTTCCGGACCATATTTTTCTTAATTTAAGATCGTTTTATTTGTTACGGACATACGTTCTCGTTTGTTGAAAAAATATTATTTTTGAAGAAATGAAATTCTTCCAACAATGTTAGCTAAACATTTTTCTCTTTTATGCTGCTACTAATGTAAAAACAAATACAGCAAACTCTGTTTAATTTTTCCTTCTTTTTTGTCAATTTAGGTTTCAAATTGTATAGAAGTCAAAACAAAGAAATAGAAATAATTTGCCAAAATGAATTACATATTAAAAAGTCTAAATTTAAATGTTGTTTTTTTGGAAACTTTTGTCACCCAATTTTCACTATAAATTTTTTTATTTTTTATGTACACCAGATATTATTCTCGCAACCTGGAAAACGAATTATAACAGTATTGGAAGAGAACAATGTTTCAGTGTTCAATTTTTTAAACTCTAAAAACAGAATAGTAATTAAATTCTTAAAAAAACAACTGTATAAATAAGAAAAAATGGGGACACAAACACGTAAAAAAATATAAGCACTACGGTTGTTTGCTAAATAAAAACGAAATCTCTTAAACGTAAAGCGATTTCTTAATAGCATATCAAGTGGTTTTTATTCTCCCTTATTTTATCTTAAAAATCTTAAAATTTTAAAAATCTTTAAATATCTTAAAATTTTAAAAATCTTAAAAAATCTTAAAATTTTAAAAATCTTTAAAAATTTAAAAATTTTAAAAATCTTTAAAAATTTAAAAATTTTAAAAATTTGAAACTTTTAAAAATCTTTAAAAATTTACAACTTTTAAAAATTTTTAAAATCTTTAAAAATTTAAAACTTTCAAAAATCTTAAAGTAATCTTAAAAAAATTGTACTGAAATAACGCCGAAAACCGTATTTTTTTAAGATCATAAATTTAGCACGAACATAAAAGCTTTTTTAATTACGGGAGCATGTTAACATTATTATTATTGTTTTTACAATGAAGTATGTGTAATGATTCAATTGGGTTTTTACCTTTAGTTGGCATTTAAACATTTTGGCAAGAATTAGAATTAATATTAAGGATATTTCCCTCTCTCTTAACTTTAAGTCCTATGTTGCATCTTAACTTCGACAATAATCTTTAAAATAAAAAAATAAAAAAAACACAACTTGCCAAATTTCTAATTTTTATAATCATTAAAGTAAAAAAATCTTCAAATTGAGATAAATTATTGATAAATAATCAAAAATCGAAAAAAAGTAATTAGAAAAAAGAGTATTTGTCATCTCTAGCAGATTTTAATATTTACTGACAAAGGGTTGTGTAAAAAAAATTTTCGGACCATTTTCTTAAAATTACGGGGATTTTATTTACTAATAAACACATTTTAACTGACTGTCTATTTTATTTACTTTCCGGTTTGACGAGGGTATACATACTTTTTGGAAAAGCTTAAGCTGTATTTGTGAATTTTTGTCGATTTTTTATTTTATTTTGTGCACTCATATATAAATAGTGTACAATTTTATGTGTTCAGTAGGTTCTCAGTTAATGTATTCCATTCCCCATTAACATAGTATCTGGTGAAAAATTATTAAATATTTTTTGGAAAAAAAAAAAAAAACAAATTAGATTTTCTATTAGTTTACTGTTTTTGTCAGTTACTGTCATCTTACTTGCTTCAAAAGGCATTGTATTCTAAAAATAATATTTAATATATAAAAATTATATTAAATATGGTCGTTTGTTTTCTGTAAATAAACGCGTGTAATGAATAAATTAAAATAATAATGAAAACAATAATTATTCATTTCTGAAATACGATATAATAATTTCGTGTTTTAGAAATTTCTACTTTCAGAATGTACAAATATATTTTAAGTTGAAACAATAATTTTAAATCAAAATGCATTTTTCAAATTATTGTTCAGATTTCAAACCTAAATAAACTAAACACAGGTATATGCTTTTGTTGTTGTTTATTACAAGAAGTGCTTCTGTGTCCATTTGCTGTAATTTTTAGACAAAAACAAAAACAAAAAAAAAAACAAAAAACATTATGTGCTACTTATTGTTTTTTTTTTTGGTATTTCTTTCCTTCTAACCACTATTTGTTGGTCGAATCAGTTATACTTATGACCTAGAAAGAATTCTGAGAAAGTTAGTTAGAAAAAAAAAGTAAATTAGGTATTAAATCTAGGGTAAACGATTCGCAGAATTGATTGGGCTAAAGCGCGCCTTTCATAATAGAAGTAAATCTTCTAAACTATCCCCCTCCCCCCATTATCCTCACGTGTATTAATCACAAATATGTTAGATAATGTTATAACGTTTGTTGTTCTTATACGTGTTTAATTAATTTATTTTCTATTTTACAAAAATACGATTGAAAAATGTAATTTTTAAAATGAATAAATATAGTTATATAAACTACAACAATTGTACTCTAATAAGATATTATATTTATGTATTCTAATAGCATGACTGTGAAATTATTAGTTATTAAGTTAGAAAACTGTTACAGAGTTAAGTATTCATGTGATATGTTCAATATTTTTAATTTATGATGTCTTATATTATGTTAATTTTCTTTATGTTATAAATATTAGTTTCATGTGTTTAGAAAAACTCATCAATACTTATTAAAATAGTTACAAGGTGAAAAAATTATCATTCACTCCTTAGATTAGAGAATGAAAGAAATAGTTTTTTTCTAACCTATATTGAATTTAAAAATATTTTTAAATGCATTTTATAGAGCCGTGATGGCTCAGGGGATAGAGAGTTCGCCTTCCAATTAGGTGAACCTGGTTCGAATCCTAGCCATGGCTGGTCGATACGAATTCCGCATTCGGCTTGCACCGACCAGAGTGCTGATGTAAAATATCCTCTGTGGTAGACGGATAACGGGTGAGAGTCCCCTTGCCGTCAGGCTAACTGTGAGAGGTTTTCATGGTTTTCCTTTCCATGTCACGCAAATGCGGGTTAGTTCCATCAAAAAGTCCTCCACGAAGACAAATTTCTCCCAATAATTTATCCGGGATATCTCATATGGATAGGGTTCAAAATTACAAGGCTACGGAGTGGAATATTAGTAGTTGTAAACCCAAAACATTGGATCACCTGCTCAACAGCGGTTATAAAATAAATAAAATAAAATGCGTTTTATAGAGCCGTGGTTGCTCAGGGGATAGAGCGTTCACCTTCCAATGATGTGAACTGGATTCGATTCCCAGCGATAGCTGGTCCATATGAATTCCGCATCAGGCTGGCACAGACCACAGTGTTGACGTAAAGTGTCCTCAGTGGTAGACGAATTATGGGTTAGAAGTCCCCTTGCCATCGGGCTAACCGTGGGAGGTGTTCATGGTTTTCCTCTCCATGTAACGCTAATGCGGGTTAGTTCCCTGAAAAAGTCCGCCATGAAGGCAAAATTTCTCCCAATACTTGATCCAGGAGTTCCCTTGTCTTCTGGATTGGGTACAAAATTCAAGGCTACGGAGTTGAACATCAGTAGTCGTAAACCCAAAAAATTGGGTCGGCTGTTTAACAACAGTTATAAAATAAAATTATAGTCAATAAAAGAAAATCAAAAATTTCATCAAAATTGTTGATTTTCTCCCAGTCGGATGCCTTAAGTGCCACGTATAATTATATTACCTCAAGTCCTTCATATGATACAATATATTAATATTTAATATGGTAAGCTGCATATAGAGAGGGTATGATGCTATGATGTCAAACTATTTCTAAAAATTTCTAATGTAATGACACAAAATTAAAATATCTAAATTTTAAATTTGTGTCAATAGTTTGACGAGTGGAATTTCTTGAGAGAATAGCTAAATAGTAAAGGATAATAAATTTATCTATGGGGATAAGGGGCCCTTTTTTTAAACAGCACTTAACATTAATTATATAATCTCTAAAAAAAATTTAGTGTATCCTGTAAAACATATATTTCACATACAATCAAGGCATTGAAACAAAAACGTATGCAAGTTATGATACCCAACATTGATATTAAAATAAGCAATTTAAAGAATATTTATTTTAAAACAAATTCAAATATAAAATTAACGATGTAAAAATTCCTTCACTTTATTCTTTTCATACTCAAATTATCAGTGTATATATTTTTTAAATATTCAAATATAATATATTTTTAATAATATAATATTTCCATAAGCTCACGATTTGAAATATTTTCATTGGTAGACGGATTATGGGTTAGAGTCCCTTTGTCGTCAAGTAAACAATGGGAGGTTTTAGTGCTTTTCCTCTCCACGTAACACAAGTGCGAGTTAGTTCCATCAAAAAGCTCTCCACGAAGACAAATTTCTCCCAAAATTTGATCAAGGAGTTCTCTTGTCTTCTGGATTGGGTTCAAAATACAAGGCTACGGAGCTCAACATTAGTAGTCGTAAATCCAAAATTGGATTGGCTGTTCAAAGACAGTTATTAAATAAAATACATTTTATCTTAAAAAATTAAATAACATATGATGCTTATTTTCCAAATACACAGATGCTTGAGGGAGGTAAACACACTCTGAAAAATTCCGAATAAAAGTACGGGAACTCAAAGTGTCACTACTGTTTTACCATTACATTTTACCCAACAAAAAATCTGGTATACCTTAATTTTTACAGTAATATTTGCTGTAATAATGTTGAATCAATGTAATCAAATAAATATTACCGTATAAGTTACGGTATAAAATTTTACTGTAAAAAAAGATTTAACATTAAAATGCATTTTATGGATGCTGCAATCAGAGTGTCAGAACATTTTACCGTACTTTTTTAAGCTGCACGAATGTTTGATTGGGCTTAGTTAGAAAGTACAGCGGTTATGATTGGGTTTAAAGCACTCCTTCAATACCATAATTAAATCTAGCTATTAACTATCTATTATGCTCACGTATATAAATCATTCATGTGTTGGATAAGCAATATTGTTTGTTGTTTTTATACGTGCTTTATTAATTTATTTTCTACTTTAATAGCATTTTAAAACAGTAATGAAAAATAAAATTCTTATATTGAAAAAAAATGGGATTTTATATTTGTGCATATTTATATAATCTTTGTCCATTGTTTTATTCAATATTTTTACATATTCCCAATGTTAAGTGGTTATTGGGAGTTGGGGGCGTATATTTGATCCAAAATAATCCGTGATCTACATTTATGCTTTTGAAGCGGGCTAAATTCTTTCTGAATGTATATATCATAAGATGACTTATTATTTTTCGTTGTCAGTCAAGTAAGATTGAAGCTGAGGCAACTTGAAAAAGTAAATAGTTAATGTTTATCTCCATATACAGATTGTTCTCTAAGTCAGTTCTTTAATTGCAAAACTATTATCTTAGTCAACAATTATTACGAAAATTTAAGGGAATGCAGCTGATAGAAATTAAATTTCATTAAAATCCTATCTATGTTTTCATTACTTTTTTCATTTTTTACAGCAGGACAATTCAAATGCGAAGCAGAAGAGTTTCCTTGTGGAAATACGTCAGTTTGTTTAGAACGTGTGAAACATTGTGATGGTATTAAGCATTGTCCCAATGGAGAAGATGAGCAAGGATGTGGCAAGTTATTTTACACAAAATATTTATAGTAAAACTAATAGATGTATACAATAAATATATAATAGTTTTTTTTTACCTAAATACAGGCGAAAAAATATTCTTGACATGAAAAAATTCATGACCAATATAAGTTATATGCTCTTTCCCAAAAGATAAAATTTTACTGCTCCTTCCTCCTAATCTTGCTCCGATGAACGAAAAAATAGGCTCTACAAAATTTCTTTTAAATTGGACCTTCAATCAAAGCGACCCTCAAGCCCCTTTAAGTTGCAACACTTATTGAAAAATTTAACATTATTATGATTTTATCAATAACACATGAAATTTTCAAACAGAACTATGAAGAATAAATTATAGAAAATTTAAAAATAGAATATTATTTTTTCCTGAAAGTAGATTTCGTAGCAATTGAGTACCTTTGACTGTGTTCAGTAACTATGTGTTTAGTATATTGCTTTTTTTTTTTTATTTATTTTGTTTTATTTTTTTGTTTGCATAGAACATTGTGCTCTCGCATTAGTTTCTGGCAGCATTCTTCACTACCTGCTGCTCGTGTTTTTCTTTCCATTTTTGTAGTCAGGATTATCTTCACATAATGTCAAGGAAACTTGTGGAGTTAGATAATCTTAAAAATGTTTTTGTTGCGAGATTTAAAAAAACCAGAATAGTAATTATGGTTTGTTAAGAAAAAAAAATCTTTTTAGTGCACATTATTAATTTATTTATTATAACTAATATTTTTTGATGATTTAGTTCTTTTTCATCTTTGTCTGCTGCCAATATATTTTAGTCATATTTGTCAAAGATTCATCTTTCAGCAAATTTAATAAAAGTCACGAATAATAATCAAGGACAGTAAAAAACTGCTTGAAAATAAGATAAAAAAATAAAATAAAAATATGAAGCTAAAAAAAGCTTTTAAGAAAAATAATTACAATAGTTCATCATCGATGAAGGTCTATTTGCAATAACCAGATTGAATTAATATTTTGCTCGAGATTTATTTTTATTTTTTTTATTAAAACAAGTTAAAGGGCTGTGGTTAAAAAGTTGAAAAGTTGAAATAAATTCGTGTTAAAAAGTTGAAATATATTTGTGTATATATCAGAGTTGGCCAAAAATGTAATCGATTACATTTTTCGATTACAGTAATCAATTACTTGTAATCATGATTACAACACATCATAATTTTGATTACAGCTGTAATCGTGAATACAGTGCTCAATTAATGTAACCAATTATTTGTAATCGTGATTACATTTTTGATTACAACTGTAATCGTGATTACAGTAGTTGATTACAGCAATAAATTACTTGTAATCATCATTACAACTCCCCATATTACATACTCCCCATAATTAATCGATTAGTGTAATCATGATTACAACTGTAATCATGATTACACTAATCGATTACAGTGATCAATTACTTGTAATCTTGATTAAAATTCACCAAAGAATTTGATTACCACTGTAATCGTGATTCGAAGTAATCAGGATTACTTGTAATCACAACAAGAAACGATTACTTGCGATTATGATTACAAGCAATTAAAATATATGATTACCTGTAATTATGATTGCATGAAATCGCGATTACATGTAATCAAAATATGCGATTGCAAGTAAGTACGATTGCATGCTATATGTAAATACAGTATGTACGTATGTAGGCGCTTACATATTTAAATGTACGTAAAATGTACGCACGTTTATAAATACATTTTACTATTATATGATGCAAGGCATGTATGTGCGTATGTATGAACAAACAATGCATGTTATGTGCAAATATGGGCGTATAACGTAGATACATGTATTGATGTATAAAGGTACATACATGCATTTATGTATAAAAGTACATACATTGCATGAATGAATGCTAATAGTACGTTTGCGTATGCAATGTACGTACATACGTACAATATATATGCAAGAACGTTATTTATACGTAAAATACCTATAAAAACTTTGTATGTACATGCATATACAGTTGTACATACAGTGTATGTACATATATATGTACTTTTATATCTAGAATACTTATGCTCATAAAATGTGTTTACATATAATCAAATATACGACTACAAATAATTGCGATTGCGTACTAAATGTAAATACAGTATGTACTATGTACGCATGCAGCTGCATAAATATTTTATGTACATAACATGCACGTATGCATATAAATATACTAAAGTATGAAACGACATATGTCTTAACATATTTTTACAGACGTATACATAGAATATGCTTTAATGTATATAGATATATTTGTATTCTTACAATGTTTGTATGAGCGTATGTATATACCATAAAGGTACGAATGTAAATAAAATGCTCTTATGTAAATACAATATTCTAATAAATATACAATTTATGTCTGCTCAAACATTGTTTGTACTTGAAAAATATACGTACATAATTATGCGTATACGATACGCATATATGTACGTAGGAAAATGCAATATTTTATGTACGTAGGCATAGGCAATATATGTGTCTACATATGTGCATATCATGCATATAAGTATACATGAATAAATGTACTCAAGTACATACATTGTATAAATGTACGCTAATAGTACGTATGTATGTGCGTACAATATATATATTAAAATGTTGTTTATACGAATAATGTATAAACATACATGCGTATATAAAATGCATTCTCATATGTATGTACGTTTGCAAGTACATATTTAAACGGTTTGCACATTCTATTTATGTACATGCATATGAACGTAAATATGTAATGAATGTATGCTGCGTTAGTCCATATGCTCATGTAATGTATGTACGTACAAAAATATTTGCATGTGCATGCAATGTACGTATGTACATACAGCCCATTCATATACGTTATTACACGTAATGTGTAAATGAGTGTATGTACAAGAAATATGTGTATGTACAATGTATGCATGTACATGTATTGTGCGTATGCATGTCAAATTCTTTAGCCATCAAGGTTATAAGTTTCTACGGACCGAGATTCAAAACATTGTTTGGTCTTTATCATCTTATATATCGACAACTTAACCATAAAATTAAGATAAATATGATTTATTTTTATGTTATTTTAACTTATCCCAGAGTAACATTGCTGTTTTACAAGTTCTCATCTTTAATTATATTAAAAAATAGTTTCGAACACTTAAGTTATGCAAGTAAATTTTAAAATTTCTTTGAAAATCTGTAAAACTCAATATCTTGTTTTAAAACGCAAACGACTATCTTATTTTAAATTCCTAAATGTAATTTCAATGTAAAATCTAAACGGTTTCTTTCAAATAAAAATTTCTATGAACTTTATATTATAAAAAATATGTTATGAAAATTACATTTGAAGTCTCATACATTTTATGAAAATACCCGAAAATGCTTTTTATTCAAATATTTTTAATATGATATTGAACAATTAAAACTGAAAATTAATTTTAAATATAGTTTGATTTTGTAATTTTACTCGCTTCAGCTGTTATCAGTTTTCGTTATATTTTTAAATTTGGTTAAATTCATATTTGTTCGAAAGTAAGGAATTGTAAAAGAAAATTTCCATTTTGAAGGTAAAAAAAAACTTTTTAAAGCATATAATTTTTTTATTTTTTATTTTTTTAAATACAAATTGAATATTTCGTTTGTTTCAAAATGGTCAAAGAGTTAAAGAATAATTCTGGCCATTATTATGATAAACATACTATACTTGTTCTAACAATTTATTACGATAAAAATGAATAAGAAAAATTGCTTAGTAAATTTAATTCTTCAATAAATTTATTGTAAATTCTATAGCTACTTACAGCATTATTTTATAGAAATCTTTTCAAAACCACTTAACTATTTTCTAAGCATGCATTCCATAAATTACAGAATTGTAACAATAATTGTAAATTATCAAAAGTATTAAAAATCGTATTTTTTAGCTTTTAAAATATTTTATATCAACTATACTTATGGAAATTAAATAGTTTTTTCGTTAACAATCTGTTCCATAAAATATTTCTGTTCAATTTTAAATGTTATTGTGTCTAATTCAATACAAATTTACTTACAAGTATGTGTTGACTAGTTCAATTCCAAAATTAAATCACCTTAATATATCTAAATTAGTTTAACCTAAAAATTTTATTTCATGTTAAATTTATAAGCTATTCAATATTTTTTAAAATTAAAAATAAGCAAAATAAATCGAACATAACATTGATTTGAAGCTGAATTTGAGTGTCTATTGTTTGAATAACTTTTATGTCAAATTGTTCTGATAATCAGATTTTCTCGCAGAAATGCCAATCTTATAGCTTCAAAGGGGTTGATTCACATTTACAAATTAATTAGTAGTAACGAAAGTTAAGCAATCAGATACAAACTCGTACTTTCTCATATCTTTTACATACCT
Organism: Parasteatoda lunata; assembly: GCA_949128135.1. Taxonomy (NCBI): domain Eukaryota; kingdom Metazoa; phylum Arthropoda; class Arachnida; order Araneae; family Theridiidae; genus Parasteatoda; species Parasteatoda lunata. The sequence continues at coordinate 63,433,159 of OX421980.1, read as the reverse complement.
TTTAAACTTACCTTTTTCGGATAGATTTGAATTTATGACTTAGGCCATAATCAAAAATATGGGAAAGGGGTAGGAGCAATCTGGAAAATATTGTTCAAGTAGTTTAGTTAAGACAGCTGTCGAGAGTTTGAATATTTTAATATAAATGCTAATTTCCATTTTTGCGTAATTCGTATGGAAAATTTTCGCGTGAATCGAAAGAATTTTGCAAACAATTAAATAATTAATTTATCCAAGGATAATTCCTAGTAAAAAATGCTTTTTAAAAATTGTTTATTACTTTTTTTTTCATATTAGGTAATAAAAAAAACTAGAATTGTAAGGCATATATAAATTTATACATCATTTTAAACTATTATAATTTAAATGAAAAAATACGAAATTTGAGAGAAATTGGACTAAGAAACTGAATCATTTTTAAAAACTATTTAACTGTTTTTTTCTCAAATTTTGTATTTTATAATTTAAAAATTTATAAAATTACACAGTTTAAAATGAATTAAAAATTTCCTTACCTTACAGTTCAAAAAGTTTATGATCCTATTGAATATAAAAAATAAAAATGACAAATAATTTTTAAAATCTGTATTTTACATTAAATTGTGGAAATTACCTAAATTATTGAAAGTATATTTTTGGGTCACATTTCGTAACTTGAAGTATCGTTTGCATTCCTTTATTAGCATATTTACGATTAGTCCCTAAAACCATTAAAAATAGTAAACCTAGTGAAAAGTAAAATTATCCTAGGTTATTAAGGTGCTCTCTTTATTTTTTGTGTAATGTACCTTTAAACGATAACAACAATGTAGAATGCTCAGAATTTTCCTTTTACTGAAGATAGGTGCAAACATATTTTTTCAGAAGTTGTCGGTGTCTTAAAGTATTAATAAAGAAAATATTTTAGTTTACAGTAATGGTTTTATTACTTCATACAGGTTTGGATTAAGGTAAGGCTACACGGACTACAGCCCTAGGACGATTACTGTAGGGCTCTACTAGGGAATGAAATGTTTCAGGGAGAAGTAATAACAATAAAATATTATATTCTCAAGGAAGCCAAGGAGGGAACCGGGAAGAACCGGGTTCAAATCCCACCGGTGGCTAGTTGATATGAGTTTTGCCTTCGGCTCACGCTGAGCCCAGTGCCGACGTAAAATATCCTCAGTGGTAGACGGCTCATGGGTTGGGATCCCTTTGCTGTCTGGCTAACCATTGGAGGTTTTCCTCTCCATGTAACACAAATGCGAGTTAGTTCTATCGAAAAGTCCACCAGTCCCAATGCTTGATGGATGAGTTCCTTTGTCTTCTGGGTTGGGCTCAAAATTACAGGGCTATGTGGTTAAACATTGGTAGTCAGGTCGTCTATACAACGCTGGTTGTAAATATAAATGTTCCCAAGGGCCTCTAGTTACCGGGACAATCGGGAACTGTTTAGATGTGACCATGAGTAAAAACTTGTTTCTAACTCCTCCATCATCCAATGTTCTACAATGTAATAAGTGAACTCCAAATATATATATTTTTTTTTTAACAAAAAAGTACAATATTGGATAAAATAATTTATTTGATATGAATATAAATAATTTATCCTTGAAATATTTTCTTTTACATAATGAAATATGGAATGCAAATATAGACAACTTAATTTTTACACATTCTATCTTAAAGACATTAAAAAGGAAAAAAAACTCTCTGCCATTGTTTATAAACTTCTATTACTTATTTTAAAAGTAATGGAAATTCAATATTTTTTCTCTTAAATCCTTCTTCCATCTCATGCCATCTCCGACTCTTATACAATCATCATACTTTCTTAGAAGCTCGATTACTTCATCTCTAATGTCCGGTCTTTCATCCAAAACAGCGAAAATTTGTTCCGGTGTCATTATGCCTGAAAGATTTCATAATGAAAATTAGAATACTATAGTTTTTTTTTGATACTATAGTTTTATAGTCAAAAGACTAGTATGAATTTACAAAACTTAATTGCACTTTTTTTTGTAATATCGAAATTTCAGTATCAATTATAACTAAAATAATTTAAAATTTTACAGTAAACAAAACCTAAAAATTAAAATACAACCGAGCCATAATTTTAAGAGATCCCAGATTTAAGGGGGGAATGGTTGGTTTAATGTTAAACATCGTATATTAAATTTTGTGTTAGGATAATATAACTGATATTAAACATTAACATTTTCGCAAATTTTTTTTTAATTAAGGAATAAAAAGCAGTATTTGTCCTATATCTGAAGATGAATAAAAAGGGTTAAAAAACATCCACTTTAGTCAATTTGCTTAAAAATAGAGCATAAATAAGCAATAAAGAAAAGCAATATAATGTTCCTCATATGTTTTAGAAGGATTCACACAATTAAGCCTGGAGCTATATCGGTAACCATTAATAAGAAAATATGGGTTTCAATAACAAAAATTAACAGTGTTATTCAAATTATTGAATAGGCTCTATAGCTTTTGTTGTTTTTATTGCTTATGTATCTGCATGTTTTTGAAAATTGTTTTGTAAAACACATAATCTAACTATGATGGTGGCAATGAGTGAGGAATAGTTAAACCACTATCTATATTCTAATATAGGGAGTTGATATGGGAACATGAGGAAAATGAATTTCCCTGGATTTTATTATTCAATAACTTTCGACTGCAGTTTTCATGGCTGCCAAGTGCTATAGATATGCCCGTAGAATGATCTTTAACAATATATTTAATCCATTGAATTAAGAAATAATGTAAAAAAAAAAAATAACTAAAAGATGAACAAAAACTTCAATGAAAATTATCAAAACAACTCATTTTCTCAGTCATTGCAGACATAAAATCTCTTTAAAACAAAACAAAAGTCTCTGAATAATAAATAAAAATAATGATGAAATATAATGAAAAATAAACAAAAGTCTCTTACCCTTAACTTAAAACTAAACCTTCACTTAAAATTTTTTACCTCAAAATTAACATAAAATTTAAATTTTACGACTTTTGCATAGTAAAATATGGGCGTCCCGCAGTAGACTGATCGTAAAGACATGGTTCCCAGTAAAACACGAAGTCAGGCTTCACTGGCTGCGGTCAGTAAGCGGGTGGGTGACCACTTTGATCAGCCGGCGTAGAGACCGAGAATGTGCGGTATTGGTTCTCGTTAAACTGTTCTACCTTAAAGTGCTCGACTTCACGAGCAAGTCGTCGAGCTACCACATCAGGGGAGCCATCCCCTCTGTAGAGTATCAAAGTTGTAAAGGCATACCTTTGGATCATCCTCAGGGATGTTTCCCCGACCGTCGCTAATAGCCCATTGTGCAGCTCTAGTGCGACGTTACTAAAGTACCTACCCACCCAAAATATTGGCACAGAAAAGAATAAGGCTTGAACAATGTTAAAAATTTCCCTAGTCACGTAATTTTCTCATCTAAGGATCAGAATTGACTCCCAAGTTAATGTCGTAATACCTTCTTTCAATTTTTTGCTAACAAGCTCATTACCATCCACATCTCAAAGGAAGAAATTGAGTACTATCAACAAAATTCTGCTATACTTATTAAAAATAATTTTTGAAAGTTTTGAGTCGAAGAGTGAGTATGAGTTACTGGACCAAACAGACACCACTGGTCTGGTCATCAGTCTCTATATATCAACGCCCTCTAGCGATTAGTTTGCTTTGAGACTGTAAGCACTTTATACTAGTAGAGAATGCCGGTATAACTAACTACTTATTTCATTAAAACAACTTTATAAATGTTTTCTTTAATTCTCTTAAATTTAACGCTTCTGCTAGAAATAATATTAGTTTAATAGTTTAAACTAAAATTTACGACAAAAAGCATAGGGACAAGAAAAAACATTAAAATATAAGATGTAGCTTATTTCTTAAAACAATATTTGTAATTAAAAAAAAGTATCCGAGTTGCGGATTATTACTATCAATAACAAGTCGAATTACGAATCTCTGCAAAGAAAATCTGAACTTTATAGATTTTAGGTAATAAAAACGTGTTAACTTAATTGATGTTTTTCTAATTTTTGAACAAGAGAGCTGGTGGACTTGAAACTACAACTATTTATTCTTCTGAATTTCAGATCTATAAAATTATGATTTTCTTTTATATATTTAATGCATAATTAGAAAAAAACAAATCTGTGTATTAACAAATTAAAAGCATAGACATATGATCTTCTTCATTACAAAAATGAATAATATATAATTTTTCATATTTATTTTACTAATATATTCATTCATCTTTGTCTAAAAAAGACTTCATTGAACATTATTGTTTCTTTATAGCTGCTGTATTTAATTTATTCTGCTTCACTTGATTTTTATAAATTAAAATTATTAATGATAATTAATAATAGTCTACTTTTGTCTCTGCGCATTCATCTTTGTCTAAAAAAGACTTCATTGAAGATTATTGCTTCTTTATAGCTGCTGTATTTAATTTATTCTGCTTTATTTGATTTTTATAAATTAAAATTATTAATGATAATTAATAATAGTCTACTTTTGTCTTTGCGCATTCATCTTTGTCTAAAAAAGACTTCATTGAAGATTATTGCTTCTTTATAGCTGCTGTATTTAATTTATTCTGCTTTATTTGATTTTTATAAATTAAAATTATTAATGATAATTAATAATAGTATACTTTTGTCTCTGCGCATTCATCTTTGTCTAAAAAAGACTTCATTGAAGATTATTGCTTCTTTATAGCTGCTGTATTTAATTTATTCTGCTTTATTTGATTTTTATAAATTAAAATTATTAATGATAATTAATAATAGTCTACTTTTGTCTCTGCGCATTCATCTTTGTCTAAAAAAGACTTCATTGAAGATTATTGCTTCTTTATAGCTGCTGTATTTAATTTATTCTGCTTTATTTGATTTTTATAAATTAAAATTATTAATGATAATTAATAATAGTATACTTTTGTCTCTGCGCATTCATCTTTGTCTAAAAAAGACTTCATTGAAGATTATTGCTTCTTTATAGCTGCTGTATTTAATTTATTCTGCTTTATTTGATTTTTATAAATTAAAATTATTAATGATAATTAATAATAGTCTACTTTTGTCTCTGCGCATTCATCTTTGTCTAAAAAAGACTTCATTGAAGGTTATTGCTTCTTTATAGCTGCTGTATTTAATTTATTCTGCTTTATTTGATTTTTATAAATTAAAATTATTAATGATAATTAATAATAGTCTACTTTTGTCTCTGCGCATTCATCTTTGTCTAAAAAAGACTTCATTGAAGATTATTGCTTCTTTATAGCTGCTGTATTTAATTTATTCTGCTTTATTTGATTTTTATAAATTAAAATTATTAATGATAATTAATAATAGTCTACTTTTGTCTCTGCGCATTCATCTTTGTCTAAAAAAGACTTCATTGAAGATTATTGCTTCTTTATAGCTGCTGTATTTAATTTATTCTGCTTTATTTGATTTTTATAAATTAAAATTATTAATGATAATTAATAATAGTCTACTTTTGTCTCTGCGCATTCATCTTTGTCTAAAAAAGAATTCATTGAAGATTATGGCTTCTTTATAGCTGCTGTATTTAATTTATTCTGCTTTATTTGATTTTTATAAATTAAAATTATTAATGATAATTAATAATAGTCTACTTTTGTCTCTGCGCATTCATCTTTGTCTAAAAAAGACTTCATTGAAGATTATTTCTTCTTTATAGCTGCTGTATTTAATTTATTCTGCTTTATTTGATTTTTATAAATTAAAATTATTAATGATAATTAATAATAGTCTACTTTTGTCTCTGCGCATTCATCTTTGTCTAAAAAAGACTTCATTGAAGATTATTGCTTCTTTATAGCTGCTGTATTTAATTTATTCTGCTTTATTTGATTTTTATAAATTAAAATTATTAATGATAATTAATAATAGTATACTTTTGTCTCTGTGCTAGAAAAATCGGAAGTTCGCAAATTTTACAGATATTAAACATATTTTTTATTCAAATTTTTTACAGATTTATTATTTGTTTATATAAAAAATATTTTTCTAACAAAAATTAATATATTCTTAAAAAAAGATTTTCTATATCATTTTGAAATTTAAATACTTAAAATAAAAGAAACGCACAGTTTGGATACTTAATTTAAAACATTAAATTTCGCATTAAGCATAATAAATTGAAAAATGTTAAGAGTCACTGAGATAGAATCTCACTATCAGCTGTTATCGTTAAAAAATATATATATATATATATATATATATATATATATATATATATATATATATATATATATATATATATATATATATATTCTTAAAAACTGAAATTTTTTTAAAACATTCTGAAAGTTAAATATTTGAAATAAGAAATCAAAATTTAGATACTTTCTAAAGAATAAATAAATAAATAAATAAAAGTAAAAATAAAAAATAAAATAAAAAAAAAAACATTTTTTGTAAGTTATTTAAGCTGTTTATAACATTAAATTTCATATTAAGCACAATAAACTGAAAAATGTAAGGTACCACAGAAATAGAATCTTATTATTGACTTTTATCGTTCAATTAGGAGGTTATTGAAACTTTTTCTCATTTTCATTTGTGCGTAAAGTAAATTCTCATTATTTTCATTGAAAAAGTCTTTCAAAGGAGGATTTTACTCCTGTATTTAAATTACAAGTTACGATGAAGTTAGTAAGTCATATAAGAAGAGCGTTTCACAACATTCACTAAGATAAAAAATATCGAGAATATCAAGGATAATTAAAAAAAATGATTGATAAGAATTTTTTTTCCATTGAGATAATGATCATTTGAATGGAATCCTGTCACGGTCAAGCAATCTGAAAATATTTTCGTGGCTTTCCCTCACTTACAATTTTACCCCAATACTCAGATTGCGAGTTTCTTTGATTTCTGGGTTGAGTTTAAAGTTACAAAAACAAGAAGAGCGTATCGTTATATTCCCGAATAAGATGGGCTGTCTATCAAGAATAATAAAAAATATTAATTATAAAAAATAATTTCATTATTAAAATTTCTAAGTTAACTTACTTAAGTTCTTTGAAATGTTACTTAACACTTTACTATTCAATTATAAATTAAAATTTTTATCAATGCGTACCTACTTCCTTATAAATTACTACCAGAGGATGTTCTTAACAACCATAGTATCTAGCCTTTCGAAAACCTTTAAACGGTTATAATTTCGCTTCACACTATGCCCCGGTAGCAGCAATAACCAGTAAAATGAAGTTAAATTACTAAGTGCTATGTCACTCAATATAATAAGACGACCCTTATATTGTCTACTTTTTTTGAAAGATATTGTGCTTTCTAATAATACTATATCATTTAAAGTTAGTCAACTATAAGAAAATTATCGAGAAACCTTGAATCCAAGAAGGTGAGAGTATAGGCCTCTTAGAGATGTATACATTTTATAAATTGGATGCTTATAGCTAAGAAATGAAATCAAGACATAATCTTTATTTTCTATTGTAAACGTTTAAATTTCAAAGTTAATTTACTTAAATTCTTTAAAATGTTACTTAGATTTTTCATCCACTTAATTTTCAATTATAAACTAAAATCTAGATCAATACTTACCAACTTCTCTATAAATTGCAACCAGAGGATGTTCTCCACAACCATGGGATCTAATCTTACGTAAACCTTTTAGCAATTGTGGTTTAGCTTCACACCATGCCCCAATGGCAACAATAACCAATAAAATGAGGTTAAACTTCATTTTTGGAGAAAACAGTTTAATTCTCAAGGAAGTTCCTGAGTATGATTTGAACCATGGCTGTGTGGAATTTATATGTAGTAAAAGAAACCTTTGAAAATCACTTTTAATTATTGTAAAATTTTTCTTCCTACGTTTAGAAACTTTTCTGGATATTAATAAATTCATAAAAGAAGATTTTTGTAATCATTTAAAAGTATTATTAGAAAGAAATGTAATATGTTTAATAATTACGGTCAAAGTTGCTTTTATTCCGAGTCAAAATTATCCTTAATTAAGTACTCTGCTTAACTTTATTGTTTTATATACAATGTATCTTATCGAATTCGAATTCCATTCAATTAGATAAAATTGAAAATAGCTGTCAAATGGATTTTTTTAATAAATTCTGTCTCAATGTCATCTTTTATCAGTCAATATTAGTTCAAATTAATTAAAAGTGGTTTAAATATAGAATCTATTCAATATTTGTTTATTCCTGTCCTATTTTCAGATGATGTAGGAAATAGTTTATGTCTTGTGCTGATAAGTTTTTTATACCTTTTCTTGAAAAAAAAATTGTTGTAGGTAAACGAGTTGCATCCTGTCTTTATGTCTTCACATTTCATGTTACTTTTCATATTTGGGAATTATCATAGACGGCAGTTATAATTCCGGAAGTTTTTTGGATTCCAATATTATCTCTTGAGGGTTTGAATTACAAACTAGGAAAGATAATTTCATGAACAGTTTATAGCTCATTTTTAAGAAATTGAAATTTTTGTTTCATTTTTGATGCATTTTAAAAATATTACAAGAAAAAATACGCAATTGTTTTTTATGTCTTAACTGAAAATATTAAAGATAAATTCAAGTTTGAATACTTTTAAGAAAGATAAATCAAAAATTGTTGTTTTAATAATACTTTCACTCATACTAAATTTCGAAATACAGTTTATTAAAATAGTTTAATTTCTTTTTTTTTTCAACAATTTCTTGCAAAAGATTTGGGAATGCATTTTGTACTATAGCTCAGCAGCACACAAAATGATAAATAAAGTAAAATAAGAAGAATCTATGCCCTTTTAAATGATTCTCAAAAATGTTCCCGGGATTAAAATATAAATAGGGGCATTTTTTTCCACCAAATTCATGTTTGTATTTGCTTAAGTTGAAATGAAAATGAAATATTTTCATTTTACTGAAATTTTATGTTATATCTGTATGTTAAAGTTAACCTAAGTTTAAAATGCAATTTTTTTAAAAAATATTTTTAATTCCTCACAAAAGATTTGTGAACGAATTTTGTATTATAGTTCAATAGCAAGCAAAAAATAAATAAAGAAATCAAAAGGATCTCTGCACTTTTAAATTATTTTCAAAAATGTGCCCGGAATAAGATAAAAATAGGCGCATTTTTTTATTCAACCAAATTTATATTTGTTGGATTTCGTTAAATTGAAATGAAAATGAAATGTTTTGGTTAAATTGAAATGAAAATGAAATGTTTTGGTTAAATTGAAATGAAAATTAAATGTTTTGGTTAAATTGAAAAGAAAATGAAATATTTTTTATTTCACTGAAATTGTATGCTATAGCTACACTAAATTTAAAAATACGATTTTTTAAAAATTTTTTGATTTCAATTTTTTAATTCCTCGCGGAAGATATGTGAATGCATTATGTACTTTAGCTCACAATAGCGCACAAAAAATAAATAACAAAAAAATCAAAAGAATTTATGCACATTTAAATGATTTTCAAAAATGTGCTCGGGAATAAGATATAAATGGGTGCATTTTCTATCTAACTAAAGTTATGATTGCATTTGTTTGATTAAATTGGAATGAAAATGAATTATTTTTATTTCACTGAAATTGTATGTTACAGATAACCAAATTTTAAAATACAGTTTTTTAAAATTTCTCTAACTTCATTTTTTTAATACCTTACCGAAGACGTGTGGATGTATTTTGTACAAAAGCTCCATAGCGCACAAATAAGTAAATAAAAAGAATCAAAAGGATGTATGCACTTTTAATTGAATTTCACAAATGCGCCCGGGAGTAAGATAAAAATGGTAGCATTTTCTGTACAACCAAATTTATATTTGTATTTGTTTGAATAAGTTGAAATCAAAATGAATTTTTTTTATGTCACTGAAATTGTATGCTACAGATAACTAAACTTAAAAACAAAATTTTTAAATTTTTTTTTAACTTCATTTTTTAATACCTTGCAGAAGATATGTGGATGTATTTTGTACAATTGCTCAATGGCACGCACAAAAAATAAAGAAATCAAAAGGATCAGTGCACTTTTAAATGAGTTTCACAAATGTATCCCGGAACAAAAATATAAATGGGTGCATTCTCTATTCAACCAAATTTATGTTTGTAATTATTTGATTAAGTTAAACTGAAAGTAAAATATTTTTGTTTCACTGAAATTGCATGTTACAGCTGATGCACATGGAAGTCTCAATTCCTTACTTAAAGGAATGAAACAATATCCAGAATTGCAAGATGCTATATTGGATGGTTCTTTCGATAATTGCAGTAAGTAACAAAATTAAGATGATTCAAAATTTCGTCTTGAATAGAAACAATTTTTCAAAGTTTGCGTAAATTTGATTCTATTCAAGGAATTATTTTTGATTTGATGTTAAAAAAGTTTCCTTTTCACTTAAAATCTCTTTTAAAATCGAGGTTTTAGTAATTAACTAACAAGTTTCGATTTGGAATTTTTGACAAACTGACCACTTTGCCATTTTTGACATATTCACGCATTTCAAACTGGTCTAATGAAATGAGTCTTTATTCAATAATTCTACAAGTTTAACCCTATATTTATTTATAAATGTCTTGAACGTTCTGTTGATTTTGAATGATGGAATGATTGTTTTTTTGAAAACAATCATTCAATAATTTTACAAATTTAGCCCTATATTTCTTTATAAATGTCTAGGAAGTTCTGTTGATTTTGAATGATGGAATGATTGTTTTTCAAAACAATCATTCAATAATTCTTCAAATTTAACCCTATAATTATTTATAAGTGTCTTGAACGTTCTGTTGATTTTGAATGATGGAATGATTGTTTTTTAAAACAAACTTTTTATTTGGCAGTTTTATTTGTTGCAATAACAAATAAAAAAAATAACTGCCACAATTTTTTAATGTACACTGGCGTAAGAAACTAAGAGAATTTATGGTCGATTATCTCTAGAACTACAGGACCGATTTTAATGAAATTTGATATGTACATACATTATTACAATTGTTGAATGGTTATTTGTCTTGTATTTTATCAATGTATGTACACATCGAATTTCATTAAAATTGGTCCTGTAGTTCTAGAGATAATCGACTAAATCGGGAAATATTCCTAATTTCTTACACTAGTGTATTTCAATAATTTAATATTTTATAAGAATCTTGGCATTTCGATAAAAATCTAGACGTCTATTATGAAAGAACACTATCAAAAAAAAAAAATCGAATTTTTAAATGTTATAAAACTCAAAATAATTTCACAAAACTTCGCATGTAATTATATATTTACAAAAAAAAAAAAAAAAAAAAAAAGCACTTTGAAATTTAAATTATTGATAATTTTTGAAAAAATATTTTACTGTTCTTTATCAGTTTAAATTATTCACGCATTTCATTTGTTTGAAGAATAGTTTTAAATTTTTGCACATACAAATTGTGTATGATATGCATTGTGTTTTTATGCATGTGAGGCGAGTTGTTTTTATCAAGGTAGGCGTGTTCACATCCCGTCCGGGTCACCAATGCTCGTAGTTATCGACCATGTCAACCTTCATCTATGAAAAGGTACCCCAACATAGAATCAAGTTAACATGTCTTATATACTAGGGAATTGGAATTGTATTTTTGTAGTGGTAGATATACACTACACATGTGTTTGCTTTTTATGTATAGTGTTATTTAAAATATATTTGTATTTTTTTAGGTCTTGATTATATTCCTGACTACTGTGAATGCATACAGTTTACTTCACTTTATTGTGGTAGCAAGAATCTAACATCTCTTCCTCGAGGCATTGGAAAACACGTCACAAAACTGTGGGCAATGATTGATTTGATATTTTAAAAATAATTTATTTAAACTTTTATAACAAGTAGAAAATTTGAAAATAGTTTAGTGATGGCAAGTGCTTCATTTTCCATGCAGGATTTTAAAAAGTGTCTGAAAATATTAAACTAAAACTGGCGGAAGTTTGTTCACTCTAGAAAACACCACGGAATAATTAAAATCGAATTGTTTTATATTACCTTTTGAGCTATTTATATAGAGTGATAGAAAAAACTATTTACCATGCCAAGAACTATACATTTAAACATTACATATTCTAAACGTAGAAAAAATTTGCCCACAAAGCGGAGAAAGCTATCATATAATAGTCTATCTTGGTGTTCCAAAACGATCAGCTTAAGCAAAAATATTTTTTTAGAATTTCTGTGAAAAACTTTTCAAAAAATTTTTCTTAAAAAAACCTTTCTTAAAACCACACCCATACGTCAAACCCGTTTATAGGGTGGACCCATTCATACATCAATTCATCCACAGATCGTAATTTTGACCTGAATCCGAGAAAGATTAATGTCCAATTCAGTACCCCCAGAGTTTTGTGTTTTACTATAAAAGTAAATAATTAAAAATATTAATTTAAATTAAATATTATGATAAAGTTTTACTGCAAAACACTTCTTAACAATCTCTACAAATTCAAAAATGATGTTAAATGGAGAAAGTCATTTAAAATAATTCTTATGCTTTTAATTCGCACTTTTATTTTTGAATAAATAAATAATTAAAGTAGCCTCTTAAGGACGATAACTCATGCTGTTTATTTTTATATTTCAATGTCACGTACCTGCAAAATTTATTGAAGTTTTTCGTTAATAAAAATAATATTATTTAAACAAAACCACCGATTGATCCTTTTAAACCGAGTTAATAAACCAAATGTGTATGCGAAGATACAGTAATTATAAAACATTTTGTATGCTTGCGTTTTTGAAAACTGAAACACGCATAGTTGTTGTGAATAATTTATTTTGAAATAATTTCCTTCTTGTTTTCTTACTTTCTTTTTCTATTTCAGTGTTTTGATGAACAGTTCTTTACAACATTTATCTAGAGAAGCATTTTCTATGTATATAGGACTGAAAATAATGTAAGAAGATATATTTATTTTTTATCATGTCTAATTTGAAATGCAGGACATAACTTTTTCAACATATGCCCTAATGTCCACATACCGTTTTGTCTATACTGTTAAAGAGAAGAGAATAAAATTTTGGTAGTTTATTATCCCTTTCCAACCTTATGGGACATATATGTCCCATCAGACATTCCAAGTGGATTTTTAGGCTAAATAAATCCCGTTTTAATATTAGATTCACTCATTACCCTCTTTTGAATTTCCCACGATCAATTTGGAAGGTTGTCATCACATGTAAAAATGTCATAGCTTGTTAAGATTTATGTATCATTTACTGAATAGACTGAATAGTGATTTTCAAAATAAATAAAAAATGATTTAGAGTTCGAAAGGTTTTGTCATCATGAAGGCTGAATGGAAGAAAAGAATATTCAGTTATTCAATTGTACTCAATATGTTTTGAGAGCAACAGTAAGGTTCTAACTCGTTTTAACACATACTTACCTTACATAAGTACCTTATAATACATTTAAAAAAAAATTTTCTTTCTCTTTAGAGAATTTTGGCAGAATATTTTTATAATTTCTCTGCCTTTCCTCTAAATGTATTATATACTGTTTATTTTTTACAGAAAATAACTGTTTAAGGATAAATACAGCTTTTTTGTTTTTAATCCATCCCCGTAAAAAAATTTCCGTTTTTTTAAAAATATTTTTTCTTTGGTAAATCTTTTTTTTAACATTTTTGACTGTTTAAAGGATTAAAGCTGTTTTTCACAAAACATTTTACTCAGTGTTTCGCTCTAGCCTTAAACAGATTAAATCTATCAATTCAACTTCCAGTTTTTACCTTGCAGTTTTGCTCATTGAAAGATAATTTTATTTTCAAATAGTTTCTATGCTTGCTCTTACTTTTCAGCAATTATTTTATGGTTTTGAACATCTTATGAATAAAACTGTCAATCGACTTCAATCTGAAATTAATATTCTACATGATTATTAACTGTCTTTAGATATAATTTTTCGGTAAGTCAAATCGCCAGACGTTTTTATTAAGGTATGCCACTATAGTTTTAAACGCTTTTACGCTTAAATATGAGTTAAATAAGTAACACGTTTAAGATAAAGACATTTTCAAATTTTTCCACATAATCAAAAACTACAGCTGCCGCGTCCTATATACTCTTCTCCAACAAGGTGACAGGGTTCGAATCTCGGTATTGACTGGCCATGGGAATTCTGTTTTGTACTCGCACAGATTTCAATGCTTACTTAGTTATTGTATAGAGTTTTTTTCTTTTTTTTTTATAAAATAACAGTACTTATCTGCTTAAAAAACAGGCGTCTGTTTTTAATAATAGTGTTTTAATAATAGCATTTTTCTGTGAAATATATGGTTTTATACTGGCACACCAGCTGGTAATTTTTTTTCCGTAAATTTAATCAATTTTTTTTGTAGTGTAATTCATTACGTAATGGTTAATTCCCACAATTGTTCAATGCACAAATATTTATAAATTGCACTCATGATGGTATTCGGAATATAATAAAGCATGTAATAAATGCTACAAAACAGACCATAATTTTTTGCATTCTTTTCTCATTTGGCATTCTACAGAATGTCTAGGAAATGTGTAAAATATTAATCGTTTCTTACATTGCTGGCGAGTTTCCTGCATTTTATACAATGCCTAGGTATTTTATATAATGCTGGATTTCGAACTTTGAGGGAAAAATAGATAAATGGAAATAAGGTTTAATGTTGGTATTTTATTTTTTTATCATGTTATGAATATTTTCTAGTATTTCAAAAAAAGCTTAGTTAATTATTTTTGACTTAAAGAATTTTTGAGTGAAAGAATTAAATCTATTTTTCTTTGTTATTTATGACAGCCATATAGAAGGAAATAATATCCCTATTCTAAATTCAGGATTGTTTCTTCGTCTTGCCAACGTAACTGTTTTGTAAGTATGAATTTAATTTAAGTCAAATTTCAACATTTCTATTTTTTTTCCGCTTTGATACTTTAATTGTTTCCTTCGCCTTTCCTCATTAAATGATAGTTAACAAACAGTTTATGATAGCAATTTATAACAAACGAAAATGTCGTGTAGACTTCCTAAATACTTTTGTTTAAAATCTTAATTAAAGCTTTTTGTTCTTTTCAAAAAAATATCGAAATGTTTTATGAATTTTATTCATAATAGGCATACAACTACGAGATGAATAAGAATATTGAGTTAAATAAATATGAATGGAGTACTGGATGATATACAAATTTTAATATCACGACATATATTCTAAAAATATTGATTTTTACGTCATATTGCGATATTTTTCCAAATTAACTAATTTAGATTAATCAGTATTTTTGCTGCCTAGATGAAATGTATTCACATTCACGAGAATGTGTAGTTTGATAATTATAGTTTATATTTATCATTGTCGATAATGAACACAATAATATTACATTCGATATTGGTATCACTATGATACAATCAATTATCGATCGAAGTAATCATCGATAATACTCACAATTTTATCGTACTTGATATCCATGAGAACCTTACATTATTATCCTTTTCGTTATTTTTGTAATGGAAAATTTTCGTTTTCATATTGTATTCCAGAATAATCACGATATTATAGTCACTTATTGCTATCCATACTATAATATCGATGTGATAATATTTGCGATATTCTATTGCATTTAATTTTTATCAATACCGATATTAAGTAAGATATTTCAGTTGTCAAAAATTTTCATATATTGTATCTTTATCGCTCATATTTAATCTTAAAAGTAGGGAAAAAATAATATTTCCTTTTTAGTTTATCATTTTTATATTTATTATTTGCAACTGAATACCTTGTTAAAACATACCAGATTCGATAATGAATTTTGCAATTAACTTAAACAAATTAAGAATTTAATTCTTATTTTACCTCAAAACTCGGTTATAAAATAATAAATTTTAATTGTAATGTTTGTTACCTTTAAATTCAATATTGTATAACAATTATAGAATAAAAAATGACTATAACTGATAAATAGAGAAAATTCTTAATTATCTTAATTTGTCTCATTGTCTTTCGTTATATTAAGTTAACATAAATGTAACATTAATTTGCTAATAAAAATGCATTTCTATGCAATTTCAATAAAAGTTAATATTATTTATTTAAATATTATAATTATTATTTTTAACTTTGTGAAAACTTTTTCTTTCGTTTTGAGCAAATGTCATAAAATATTATTCATTAATTGTCATGTTTTTTTACTGTGTGGCTGTATAATATTCACTTTTTATCCATTTTTTCAAGATTTTCGCTAAAGTCTGTATACACCTTCTCAACTTTCTAATGGCGTCAGCTATAGTTATAAAACTAGTGTCATGTATTTAAAAGTGACTGTGTGTTGCAATATGAGATCAATTACAGAATAAAATGTGTGCTGCTTAGTTGGAGAGTATCATTGACAAAGTACCAAGAACCTTGTGTACTTTAATGCTAAGAAGAGAACGCCTAAAACGCGTATTTGTTAGTTCGTGATCTTCTACTTCATGACGTTAACAACATTATAACGTGAAACAATTTTAAAAAGGAAAAAAATGTTTAACTACGATTCCAAACCTTTATTTTCAGCGTGCAAAGTTAAAAAGATGTATGAAAATCAAAAAGATTATATTTGTATTGAGTTTTTTTTCCTTTCTTATTCCTAAGATTGTTTGATCTCGTCTCTGTGTTATGAAATTGCGAACAAGCTAAAACACGATTTCCGCACTCTTTTTCTTAGTATAATATAAGGTAATATTTTCTTAATATCTGCAAAGCGTCTCTTCCTGCTTTTATTTTTTTTACACTGCAGACACTGAACTTATCGTTCTTTACCATGGAAGATGCCAGAAGTGTTGCTCATTGCCTGGTGGGCACCTTGTGACCAAAGTCATGGAAGCGAGCGCAACATTACCCACGTCACACTGCCTCAGATACCCGTTCTTAAGGTGGGCCACATTCACTCAACAAGGGACAACACACAGAGAGAAATATGCTTGCCCTGAGTGGGGTTCGAACCCTCAGCCATTTGCTTTGCAGTCAGGCACTCTAACCGCTCGGCCATCTGGCCGGCTATTTTGACTAAACAGACAAAAAGCATGAACAAAACTACCAGAATATAGTAAAATTTAACGTGTTTCTGGCTCTGTGTGAGCACCAAAAATCTCGGTAATTTTTGTCAAAGCACTTCAGTAGTGATTTTGGTAAAAGTGAAAATAAATTAGGATTTTATAATAAGCAATAAAATTTGGTGGAAAAGTTTGTTAATTTTATCATGATATCTTAGAGCATGTCATGAAATACCATTCATTTGGTTAAATTTACTTTTCAGTGTTGTATTTTTTGCTAAATGTATGATAATAAGAACTATAACAGAACGGTAATTTTATTGGAATTTTTTTCTTCGCGTATATCGCTGATGCTCTATAATTTTGTCATTCACTTTTTTCCTATCTTGTAACGTTTAACCTATAAAAAAGTTTTCTCTGAAGCTTTATACCTGGTTTCACATCGATCGGTCTCTTTTTGTAGCGCATCAAGCAGCCACTTCACTGTATGTAGACACCACTTCTCTATATATGAATTTATATTGTCTTATCTTAATGTTATTCCAGGGTTCTTTTGAGGAACCAGATTAAATGCATTCAACTTGGAGCTTTTAGTGGATTAGTGAATCTTAGATGGTTGTAAGTAGTTTTTTTTTTTCAATTTGAAATAATAAAAGGTAGTGTACTTAAACATTTTAGTTTGTTGTAATTTTCTTCAGGTTCTTGCAGAGTAACTCTCTTGAGTTACTGGATATGAACGTTTTTTCAGATCTGGTGCACCTAGAAGTTTTGTAAGTAATGCTAATAATTTTCAATCAAATTTTATATTCTAAAATATTGATCTAAAACTTTAGAATAATTCGAAAACAGATAGAAATATAAAAATTAAAATTTTATTCGTTACTCTTAAATCCTATTCGGTACTCTTTATTGTCTATGATATATGCACTTTCAATGGTAAAAAAAGTAATGACAGATATTTAAAACTAATCTCCATGTTAAAAAAAAAAAAAACATTTATAACAATATGAAATTGTCTTTAATAGCACATCATACTTGCCTTTAATATAGAAATAAAGAAAGGATAACTTTAAAAATTAACAAAATTAATGTTAAACATACATTCGATACTACGGTACAGTTTCGGTGCTACATTATTAAGCATTCACTTCAGTATGCGAAACACAGGATGAAAGAGAGAATTACAGAGAAGAAAAATAAAATACCAAAAAAAAATAAATCAGATATTGCGGTAACTTGTTTGTAATTTCTTCCACCTCTCCAAATTACCTTCTTTTAATCTGTGTTTCAAATTAAGAAGTGCTCCATTACATAGGGTGAGTTTAAAGTCACAATCATTAAAATGCAAAGGTTAATAATTCATTGAAAATGCATTGAATTTCAATTTTCTTCTAGTAGAGGGTAAATCAGACATTTAAAATTCAGTTTCTCTAGAACTATTCGATCGATTACATTTCTATATTTTTAATTTTCTATATAAAATAACAATCTTTTAATTGCAAAAATTTGTATACTTTGCATTTCAAAATATTTCAACCATTATTAAATAAAAAAAAATAAAGAAAAATAATAAATAATTATTAAAAAATTTTATTTTATCGTGGGATTATCTATAAATAAACAAATTTTATAATTTCGTGCAAAAATTTTCCAATTGTTTAAAAAGTTCTCGAGATATGGTGTAATACGCAAAAAGTAAAATTAATATTAAAGGCTTTAAGCTTTCAACGGCGTTCCTGACCAATATATTGAGACCATATTTTTTTCTGCACTGTGAATGAATTTAAACTTACCTTGCATTACCGAAAAAAAAAACAAATATAGAACATTATTTGTGTTTTTTCAAGTTTTCTCAGCCTTATTCCTATATGTACGCAATCGGTTTGGAAAAAACCACTTTAAACTACTTCGTTTTTGGAAATAACTTTCATCAATTTTTAAAAATGTTATTTTAACATAATGTAACGATTCTGATAAAAAAAAACCTCCTTTATTTTATTTTTTACTTTTGTTTTAATTTTTTTAATTAAAAAAAACAACAAATAAATTTCGATAAAAATTGCTAACTTTTAAAAATGCAATTTTAAATTTAGCAATCCAATATTTTTAAATAATCTTTTTCTTATTTTTTAATTATCCTTTTTTTAATAACTTCACTAATGTTGTAAACAAATGTCAGAGCTCAAAATAAACAATTGCCATTTTAACAATAAATATACAGAGTTCGCGTTCCTTTGTGCACTATAAATTATACTACTGCGCTTAGTTTTGTCTTGGAGGCATTAATTTTTTTACAACTTTACATTCACTTCCTGATGCTTTCAAGTGAATTAGTGAATCAGTTTTATACAATTTGTTGTGCATTCCTTCTACTATCCTTTATAACACTGAATGAGGATAACACTTTCTTAGAACACTTCCATATAACATGTGTCCACTTTTCATTTGTGCCTTCCATATATTATATTATTAAGAATTTTAAAGCTTTCATGTAATTAATACATTAAGAATATCCTTTTTATATTCAGTCTATTTTCATTTCAGGGATTTAAATGACAACAGACTTAAAAAGTTGGAAGTTTTCCCACCTTTGAGAAATCTTTATTACCTGTAAGTTGAACACTTTGGAAATTTTAATGTTTAATATTAACATTCTGTGTAAATTGAATTCAATTTTGCTGTAAAGTTTTTTTTTGCGTTCGTAAAATTCAAAGATTCTCAGAATATATATATATATATATATATATATATATATATATATATATACATATATATTTAGCATAATATAGTTAAATTTACAATGTAAAGTTTTGCAGTTATCAACTTCTGAGCATGAATTTCACGATATTAAAAGTACTTTCTAAATAAAAAAAATAATATATACTTTTTTATATTACATGCGTTTTTCCGCAAAATTGTAATCCAGAACTTTTATATTTCTTGATTAAAGATAAAATCGTGGTCAATAGTTGGTTATAAAGTAATAATGTTGCTACATTATTACTGTAAGGTTTTAATTGTTTGCTATGGTTTTGCCAAACTATTTTTTTTTTTAAATTTTCATAAACTATGGTAAAATAAGATTTTATTTTCTAATATACGAATAGCTCTATTTCATCATTTTTCCTGAAAAACCAGAAAATGGAGCATTTTTATGTAGTAAACATTTTCATAACGCAGTAAACCCCAATTATCTGGACAAATCGTAATCCTGTACCGTCTCGATAATCAAATAAACAAATCGCTAGATAATTAATTAGGCAAATTAATCACTAGAAAAATTAATCACAAGTAAAATTAAAACTTGTATAGTTTTGCATAAAAAAATTTCATAGTTTTAATTCAATAACTGTAAATTTCTTATTTTAAGCAATTGCAACGTTTCCTACCTATATCGAATTTCCTAAGAATTTTGCTCTCCCAGGAGAAAACTAAAATGTTCAAAGGGAAATTTCTACTCAAAACTCATTGCTTAGCAACAATGGGGAGTGGAATATTGTATAGATGGGGAAAAGAAACGAAACTTTATTTTAATGCCACTATTATAAATTTATAGGACACTTGACAAACTTGTAAAAAGAACTGTCAGATTTTAATACCTTTTCACTAAAGACTAATTTTTAAAAAAAAATATACTTAGTTATTTAGGAAAATGGACAACATTATATAACTAATTAATTTGGATTCGAAAGTTTATAATTTAAAAAAAGAAAAATTATAAGAGAAGTTTGAAAAATGGAAGCAAATGCTGTGCAATTTTCATAAAATTAACGCATTTTTTCATGTGTCCATTTTCTTTAAAAACACGCATTTCGAACTAACTGTGTCAATTTTCTTAAACATGTACAAAACAAGCTGTGTCCATTTTTATAAATATACATTTTCAGATGTTTCCAGATCAAAAATCTCACCGACTAATTGATAAAATTTTCCCTGATTAGTTGATTATTTGAGAAAATTTTCCATAAGCACAGCAGAGTGCTCCGTTGTAAATCTGATTCATAGCCATTATTCTTTTCGTTGAATTTCAAAGTCTTCACCTTTTGATTTCAATAAGATTAAAATGGTTGGAATTTAAATTATGCCAGTTCCCTTGCATTAATGGGAAAGAAATATTTAATTCAATTTGATATTTTAAATGAAACACTTGTCGGTTATTGGTTGACTCGTCAAAAACTGAATTTTTAGAGTTGTAATTGAATGCCAAATAATTTCATTCATTTTTCTTAACAAGTCAGTTTTATTATTTTCTTTTAGCTCAATAGAAAGAAATAATCTTGAGAGAATTGGAGGTTCGACATTTCGGAACTTGGTTTCACTGGAAGTTCTGTAAGCAAATTTCGGCTATATTTTGCATATTCATTATTTTTGTTGTAATTTTCTTCATATATTTTCTAAATGAAATGATATTTGTAATGTCTGAGATAAATAACCACATTAATGAAGCTTATCAAATTGCTTCAGAAATTCAAGGTTCAATTATTTTTCTAACGGTCAAACAAAATTTGGTAAAATTACCGTACGGCATGGTAAAGACATTTCTGGTAAAAAAAAAAGCTTGATTCAGGTAGTAAAACAAAAATAAAAAGTACTTAAATATATTTATACATGATATGAAGAATAAAATTCAACCGAATAAATGGTTTTTATGTCCTGCTCTAACTTATCATAGTAAAATTACTAAATTTTACAACAGTACCCGAATTCTAACTCTTACTATAAAGCGGTATTTTATTGTTAGTTTTACCAAAAGCATCACCAAAGCGCTTCGGAAAAAATTACCGTGCTTTTTGGTGTTTCCATAAAGTCAGAAACACAGTAACTTTTACCATATTCTGTTACTCTGTAATTATTTTTCTAAGTTAACTTAAAGAGTACGATTAGTATTTGAAAGTAATTTATGGTTGTTATCATTTCTGTGAATGTACAGAGCGCAAAATAAAAAATGGACCACCCTGAATATCTTTTGATCTAATGCTCGGATTTTTATGTTCTTGATCTCTATCTTAATAGTTTGGAGGGATAACCTCAAATATGCTAATTAATTAGTGCTCACGGTATTTTAAGTTACGAACACGAAAAGGGGGTTTCTTTGAATAAACATGCTTTTTTTTAGCGGATTTTGATTTCAAACCTCTAAAATATAGGGAACAGCCACAATCTGGGAAATATGGTCCCAATAGTTTGATTAGGAGAGTGGTCTAAAGTTTGAACCCCGTAATGTTAATTTTACTTTTTTGGTATTTTGCCATATCTCAAGAACTTTTTAAACAAATTCAAAAATTTTTGCACACATTTCTAAAATTCGTTTTTCCAAAGATATTTCCATGCAAAAAAAAACTTTGAGTAAGCATTTATTATTTTTATAATTTTATTTAATAACAATGGAAACATTTTTGAATAAATTAAAATTTTTTACATTATTCTAAATAATGTAATTTTATAGGGCAAAATATAAAATTTGAGCAAAATAGGTTAAGTTGTTCCTGAGAAATTAAATTTAAAAAATACGAATTTTTTAAATTTGATTTCTCGGGAACTAATCGACGGATTTCGCCCAAATTTTGTATTCTACTATATGAAATTACTTTCTCTATAATTATATAAAAAATTGCATACCTTAATATTCAAATTTTTTTTCGAGTATTACTAAATAAAATAACAAAAAATAAAATAATAAAAAATAATAAGTTCTTACTAAAAGTTAATTTTTGAAAGGAATTATCTATGGATAAACAAATTTTTTAACTTCATGCATTTTTTTTTAAATCGCTTAAAAAGTTCAAGAGATATGGAGAAATACGCAAAAAAGTTAAATTAACATTAAGGGATCCAAACTTTTAAACGAAATTAAGCAATTCTTGCAAATATATGAATAACTGTTATTCTATTTATGCTAATTGATTTGTGTGTACTATTTAATAGTATTTTCTATGAAATATTTAATAGTATAAATACATACATTTAATTCAACATGAAATGTTATTTGTAGAAGTTTAAAGAACAATGTTTTGAGGTTCATAGAAGAAACTTCATTTGATAGATTAAACAATCTCTTAGAACTGTAAGTATTCGTAAATGTTATATGTATTTTCATAAATATTGTATGTATTATATTATTTATATGTATTCAAGAAAAAAAATATTTTTATGAAAACCACTTTTGTTAATATTGTCAATTTTTTTTTATTATTTTTATTTTTTTTATTATTTTTTTTTTTTTGCATTGTCCTAAGAATTAAAATTGCAAAAAGAGATTTCAAAATAGTTCTATTTTTCAGTCGTAGGGATCATTTAATGAAATATATCGTAAGAAAAAAAAAACATATTTGGTTGATTATTTAGAAAGTCTCTTATTTGAATATGTAAGTTAATATTTAGTTTAGTTATTTAGAAAATTTAGTAAGTATTTTTATTTATTTAGGTATTTAATTTAAACATTATTTTTGAGTTTACGGCTATCAATGTTCAACTCTGTAGCCTTGTAATGTTGAACCCGATTCAGAAGACAAGGGAACTCCTGGATCAAGTATTGAGAGAAATTTGCTTCGCTGATGAATTTTTGATGGAACTAACCCGCATTTGCGTTACATGGAGAGGAAAACCACGAAAACCACCCTCAGTTAGCCTGACGGCAAAGGAATTGTAACCCATGATCGGTCTACCACTAAGGACATTTCACGTCAGAACTGTGGTTGGTGCAAGCCGGATGCCGACTTTGCATCGACCAGTTTTCGCTGGGATTCGGACCTGGTTTACCTCCTTGGAAGGCGAACGCTCTATCCCCTGAGCCACCACGGTTCCCTAAATCATGATTAGCAAAAAAGCTTTATAGCTGAAGCAAAGTTCAGCAAACACCTGGCAGGAATATCTTTTAATTCCAAGGCCTTAATCCAATGTCGCATTAAATGCTCAAATCTTTGAGCAGAATAGATCTCACAATCACTAAGTATAAGTCTGGATTCTCCTCCTCAAGATGACTACCTCGACAAAGAGAATCAGATTCAATACCCATGATGTGTAGGTGTCTCCTGAGGGTTCAGTGTCCAGTGAGAAGAACAATGATTTTCCTCAAACTGTTCCTGTTTTTCACGCACATTATGACAGTCACGATTTAGCTCTTTAGCTTGTCTCCGACCATCCGAGTTGCGCCATTGCTTATGGAAATTTTTTCCATACAGCTTGAATGTAGAACCTCCGATTAATATTCCCAAAGCTGGTTCAGGGCTCCAGAAAATCGCACTGTATCCAGCCCGTGCTGTTTCGTCAGCCACCTCATTTCTAAGAATACTCATATGTCCAGGCATAGTGAGTTTAGTTTTTTATTCAAAGCGGTTTCGTGTTTGATGAAATAAAAGTTCAATTAAAACAATAAATGTTTAAAAACTTCCTAACTTGAAAACATAAAAGAGTAAAATGGGTACGTGTCAAGGGTTCACATACAATATTTTACCAAAAACTTTCGCCAAGGAAAATAGAAAAACCATAGTTGAAGTACCAATGAAACCATAGTTGAAACCATAGTACAAAGCTATAATTTAAATTATAAATATACCATCTTTCTGTATAGATTTATCTGAACTTTAGAACAAACAAGCAACTTAAAAATTTTAAAATTTAATAAACATGTTTTTATAATATCTAAAGTTGGCGAGATTTTCTCATCTAGATGGAAATTATCAAAATTGAAATTTATCAAAATGAAAATTATCAAAAATATTCGCAAATTTTTGTGAACTCAGATATTGTAGCTTAAGAGAAATCTCTTAAATATTAAAAAATTAAATCGCAAACGCTTTTTTTTAAATATTTTTTGTGCCATTGTTAGAAGTAACATTTAGGGTGCTGGCTAAAGATAGGCTAACAGTCGTTCAGTCAACATTTGTTAATGACTTAACTGTTATGGACAACTGTTGCAAACTCACAGCAGTTATGAAAATAGCATATTATACGCTAAAAAGTGTTCTTTCATTAGATGACAGAGCCTTTAAAAAACAACTCTTATCGAATACTTTAATATTTTAAACAATTAAAGTACTTTGAGAATATGTAGTTTTATTTTCTTAGACATGTTTATGGGAAAGTTTTTATTCCCCTTTTGAAATTGAAGCTAGACCGAATTTAAAAAATTTATTGCAAAATTTATTTTTTCAAATGTGTGTTTTATAGGTTATCGAATTCCATTCGAAGTAAACACACCTGAGTATAAAAGAATTAAAAATAGATAATTTGTTGCAATCAAATTGAAAAAAAAAAAAAACTTGTAATTTTGTTTTCAACGTCTAGTATATCTAAATAATACTAGCTCACAACAATATTTGAGGGGCTCTTCCCAAATTAAAATACTTGTTAATACATCCTTCTAGACAAACATAAATATATTGTTTTTAAAAAAAAAAGTGAAGCATCACTCTGCTTAAGGGTGTATTGTATGTTGTAAAGTGTTTAAAAAGTATTATTAATAAAAAATTTCAATACCTTTCTACTTAAAATAATATCTAACCGTATAATTCTGGCAAAATAATCTTGATAAAATTCAATACGATTAAAAAATTTAAACTTTTTTTTTTGCCGGATTCTTGACATGAATTAAACTACAGTATAATTAACTACCACATGAATTAAGGTTTTAGAACGCTATAACTGTAGTCAAATTAATTGTTTAATAGATATGGAGCAATATTTATATATCTAAAACTTTAGAAGACGCTGATACTAGGAACCAAATTATTTGTCTGTATGAGCTATGCGCAATTAGGGGCTGGACAAAATAATAGAAACACTTCTATACTATCTGTTTTTTTTTTTTCATATTTGTTAAGACATACTAAGAGAATTGTTTTAAGACGTTTGAAGTGTTTAGATCATGCGATTTCTGATACATTTAAATAAAATTTAAAACTTTCAGAATTTTGAGGGACCGGCAATAAATTACGAACGAAAAGCGAAAAAGAATGTTTTTGAACACCCTGTGCCAAAACAAATACAATGATAAGCTTATAACTCATGCCATTTACGTTGATTATCATATGAAGGAACTGCATAAAATTTCGTAAAGATAGTTTGAATATTCATGAAGATAGGGAAATTTTTATTAAAAAACTATTTTTTTTTTTACTTATGTTTTCTTACAATGAGTACAGATATATTCAATAAAATTAAGCAAAATTTTTAGAGTAATTTTTAATTAATAATAAAAATATAATTTTAAAATTTGAAAAGAAATTCGTTAAAAATTACGAAAGATATGAGTTTTTAAAGTAATATTTTCATACTGCGATTAACACTTAAAAATGTTTTTCTCATAATTTTGTTAAGAATTGTATTTGGTTACTTATGAAAAATGTCTGATTTGAATATCTTAAAAATATAAAAAGTTTCTAGCAAATAAGTAATTTTTGTACTATTTTTATTATAAGTTATTCTGAATGATAAGGGATTTTACGCAAATTTCATTTTGTGTCATAAAACAAAATTTAACAAATGATAACACCCTAAAATTATGGTCCGGACAACAAAATGTGATGGTATTAGGAAATAAGACATAATTTATTAGGACGTGGTCCTGTATAATGCTGATGTCATTTTTAAAAAATCTTGTTAAATTGTAAGAAATTAAATTTGGGGAAAACCCCTTATTTTTCAAAGCGTTTTTTCCAAATCAACAAAAATTTTTAGAAAATTACTAAAACCTTTTTAAATTATTGAAATATTAAAATCGGACTCTTCATACAAGTTACCAAACATGATAAGCACGATTCAAAACAAAATTATGAAAAGAAACTTTTTTAAATGTTTTTCGCGCATGCGCTGTAAGAAAATATTACTTTAAATACTCTTATCTTGAGCAAATTTTAACTTTTGTTTTTAAATTTTAAAATAATATTTTCATTATTATTTAAAAATTACTCTAAAAAGTTTGTTTAATTTTATGGAATATTTCTGTAGGTATACTAAGAAAATGTAAGTAAAAAAAAAAATTATTTTTTATAAAAATATCCATACTCCTTAAATATTGAAGCTAGGTTTACGAGATTCTGTACAATTATTTTACGTGATAATCAATGTAATTGGCATGAGTTACGAGATTATCGCTTAATTTTTTAACATAAGGTGTTTAAAAAAATCATATTTCGTTCGTAATTTATTGCTTTTCCATCAAACCTCCGAAAGCTTTAAACTGTATTGATAGTTATGAGAAATTTATATTTCTTAAAGACTACAAAAGTTTTAAAATCTAAGTAAAAAAAATTTTTTTAATCTAAGTCTAATACGTTTTAATCTCTAAGTATTTCTTGAGAAATATGAAAAAATGAATTAGCATAGAAGTATCTCCATTTTTTTGTCTAACACCTGTACAAGGTACCTTAGATACAATTATTTACAAAATTATTTAACAAAAAATAATTTCGATAGTGTAAGGAGTTTTTGTCAAAACTGTTCTTCAATTTTTGTTTTGTTTAGGCAGTTTTTATTTAATAAATTTGTAAATAAGTTTTAACATTATAAATTTTTCTTTGCAAGTAAACATGGAAATATAATATTTTGAGCTAGCTTCACATCTCAAACTCTAGAATCTCATGTAATGAATATGAATAATATAACTTATAGAATTTTAGAAATAAAAATACTCAAAGAACTAAATTTTAGTAAAAAAAAAAAAATATAACGATTGTAATAATGTAAAACAGCGAGACTGATTGATTAACTGATAAATGCTTAAAAAGAATGTATTAAGTCAAATAAAGAAATTCATTAATGAGATAAAATAAATACATGAAGCTCGGGTGAGAGGGAATTTTTGAGGAGGTGACCAAGTTTATCGTTCCGTTTATCATGAAATCTGAGATACTAATATTATGAAAAAGAAGTAAACAGAGTTTGATGTGAATTTTTTAGTGAATGCCTGCCTGATTTAAGGAATTAAATAACAAAAGTTGAAACAATTTTAATGTTAAAAATAAACATATTCATAGGAGCTTCTTACTCTATTCATGCATTTTCTTTATAGGGGAACAACACAATGGAAACTTGTGAAAGGGAAGGATTTTTAATGAATTTCGCAATGATTGTGATAAACTTAACTTAAAATACATTTTATTATTTTATTGTATATATTTTAAGCCTCATTTTATTATGTTACAAATTCAAAAATTTAAAAACTTAGCTCCTATATAATACGCTGTTTTTTAAATTATCCATTATTTTCTGTACGCGTAAGTTAAAAAAAAATCTTGTAAATTAAATTCCGTTTTGATTTTTTTAAAATTACATGAATGTAGTTTTCGTTGCACGTAGGATTTTTAAAAATTAAATATTTTTCTCAAAATAGCTGTGTTTTGGAAAAGAGAAACTTTAAAAAAATGACATAAAATAAGTTACATTTTCATGGATTACTTAAAACCAGTCAACCCTATTAAAAAAAATCCAAATTTCAAGGAATACTATATTTATTGAGAGAATTATGTCAAATTTTAAAGTAAATCGATTGAAACTACTAGTTAGAGATACAGCAAGTAAGAAAAACATAGTTTTTAGTGAATTGCGTATGAAGTTTTCTGATTCTTTTAAATATATAAAATTTTGCGACTAACTATAATGAATCAATACCAGGTCTATAAAATACTTCATCTACAGCATTTTCATCAGTCTCAAAATCTAGCTTTTTTTTTTGTTGATTTACTGTTTCGCGACACCTTCTATGATTTTAGAGTAGCAGCCGAAATTCCGAGGTCATCTTCATTTCGTGCATATATCCTTACTGCTGAGCATACATTTATTTCTAATTGTTTCAAAACAATTAGAAACAAATAACCCTTTGCAACCTTCATAAAAAATTATTACAGTGGAATAAATGACAGTTTCAACTACTTATATTAAAAGTACCATTAATTCTTTTTAAAACATAATGTAAACAAATTATTTCAATATAATTGTTAAAATTATTTTGCTAAAATGCGATAGGAGTGTGCAAATCCTGTTAATCAACTTAGTGCACAAGTTAACATGTTTCTACATGTCACAGCACGTCCTGCTCCGCACTTCGCACTTTACATAAAAAGCTGCAAATTTGAGAATTTTAGGAAAATCAGTTTAATATTTAGGTACAATAATTTTAAAAGTATAAATTATAGACAAATAAAAATTTAAAAAAAATTTAAGGAGTAATTTCCTTTAATATTGTTTAATGAGTGTACGAAGAAATTGCAATAATAGACAATAATAATATAAAAGAGTGATTATGGTTGACGGATATTGCTGTAATTTAAGTGCGTATAGCCTTGTCAATTTCAGAGTTTTGATATTTCTATTAGTGTACAATCAGAACTTGTATCAAACTTAGCTATTAAAAGAAATAAAAATACTGGTTCTTGGGAATTTAAATTAATCATTTCCTTACAATCATTGTAAAAATTATTGCCAAGTTCAATATAATTAAATGGGAAAAATTAATTTTCAGACACTGCAAACGTGAACATCGTTCAACGTTGAATGGCATAACCTAATTCGGAAAAATTATTTTTTTTTATAAAGGAACTATTTTTCTCATAGTTAAGACCTAATTTTTTTCTATGTATCAAATTTTAGGAAAAATTTGAAAAATTTATAAAGATGTTAATTCAAACAAATTTTTTAATTACATCTAATATAAAATTCTAATGAAATGCTTCTTACGGTATAATTTTTTAAGAGAATTTGAATTTTGAAAAAATAGTGACCCAGACATAAATGCTTTTTGAAAAAGGTTATACGAAACGTTTTTAAAAACACTGACAGAAAAATCTCGGTTAAATCAATCACGGAAAAATAAAATACTGTGCCAACCAAATAAAGTTTTTTGCCTTGTAAAACATTTATTTATATGTTTTAAACATCGTATTAAATTGTTAAGTAATTAACAATTAATTTTGATAAAAATTTTATGCAAAACATAACAAAATGTTAATTTATTTTAATCTTTCCTTGTTACAGTATGTGTGCAATGTATGTCCATACATATAGCACAGTTTTTAAAACTTTTACATGGTATTTTAAAAACTTGACAATAGGATCTACATACATCATAGCAATATTTAAATTTTGTACTTACATATTTATAACAATATAACATATTTATAACAATGGAATATATTTATTACATTATAACGTATTTATAAAAATGAAACATATTTTTCATAATATCACATAATTATAATAATATAACATATTTATAACATGATTTTAATATTTTATACTACAGATAACATTATAAATATAATATAACGAATAACATAATAAATAATGGTGATTAGGGATAATTTAAGGGAAATTTTTTAATCAAATTTAATTTACAATGGTGTATCTTATAAATATTTTTTTACTTAAATTTTTTCTAATTTTCAGAGACATATCATATAATCTTCTGACTTATCTGAAGCCGAAACTTTTTTTTGGTCTTCGGAATCTTAATAAATTGTGAGTATCGTTCTGATATTTTATTATTTTTTTCATTCTTTTGTATGTATCTATTCATAACAGAAAACATATTGAAAATAAGTTTTGTTTATATCCCGAATGCGATTTTTTCCAAATATATTCATTTTTATAAAATGGAATATTTTGTAAATGTATAAAGAAATAGTCACTGAAAATAATTAAACTACTCTGGTGTAAAAAACTAAAGTAATCAATGATAAATTGCTAAATTTATTTCTTATTAATACTTTTATTTGTTATTATTGTGATTACTTTTATTTTCTATGTTTGTGTGCCTATCCTAAATACGATTTTCTTCCAAACATATCCTTTTTTATTAAGAGGAATGTTTTATAAATGTTATTAATAAATGGCCACTAAAAATATTAAAGTACTCTCTATTAAAAAAAGTGAAGAAATGAATGATAAATTTCTTAACTATTACTTTATCCTATTACTTTAAACAGTTATTATTATGATTACTTTTATTTTCTATATTTTTTAAAATAATACAAAGATAGAATGAACTAGAAATAAACCATAATAATCAAGATCTAATGCAAAATTTATGCTGAATTCTCTACATATTTCAACCTGTTTTGATTTAAAATTTCTTTATATTTCGAGAACATTAATATACTTCTGTGCGAGGAAAAATAAAAAATAATAATCATCCCAGGAAATAGTTTACTGATATGAACTATTATCATACTCAATCTTTAAATGAATATTACGTGGTATAAAGAAAAATATTTTTAACTATCATTTTTATTGCCTGAAATTTCACTGCTATTGGATATATTGACCTTTCCCAGATAGCAGGCAACTTCACGGCAAATCCTCTTTTACTTAGAAATATGATAAAAATGCTGATATGCCAAGACGCCTTAAAATATATATATATGTCTTAAAAATTGAAAATGCTAATATACCTTAAAATTGAAAAAAGGCATGCAAAAACCTTTAAAAAAATTTCATTTTTTAGCTTTTATTCTAAATCTTGTTTTTGCCCTTTTTCTTTCTAGCTTTGCCCCGGCCCTCAAATGCAATATTTTGTTTGAGTTGAAAACCTAATGATAGGCCAACCTTCAGTTTTAAAGTAAAAGAAAGTATATAAAGGTCTGCACAAATAAACCTTGTTTCAGTAATGGTCTTAAAATCTAAAATAAGCCTTGAGAAAGTGGTTTCTCGGTTTGAGATCTCTTTCTACTCTTGATTTGCGAATGATGATTTATCCTCGATTTCGATTTCAGAAGGTTTTTCTAGCATTGTTTCGTAAAGGCAGATTCAATCTCGATATAGAAGAGTTATTAATGCAAACCTCGTACCTCGTAAACTAGCATAGTTAAATTTAACATTGTGTCAAGCTTGCATGATTTTAATGCTAGTCCTTAAAAACAATATCTTAACAATAACATCAACTTTACACCTGGATTTATAATATTTATAAATTATCTTTTTAAAAAATGCGAATTTTTAAAAGACTACATATTCGTAAATTTCTCCAATTAGTATCATCCATTGACAAAAATTGTGCTGTTTGTAATTGTTTAATATGTTTTTTTTTAGGAATTTAGAATTTAATATGATTAAATCACTGTCAGCAACGACATTTAAAGGCTTGCAGTTGTTGAAATCACTGTAAGTATATTGATATTCTTAAACTATCAATGAATGGAACAAAACAAATAAACTATTATTTATATATATCTTGCATTTTCTAGTGATTTACGTGGTTTAGAAATCAAAAATATTGATATTCAACTTTTCTACCCTTTGACTAGTTTAGAATTCATGTAAGTATTAAACAGCATTTGCAAATTAATTAATTTCACACTGTACGCTTAGAAAATATTGTTACTTTACTTCATAATATTTGATTTAATTTTTATCCTATCTGTGAACACAAAAGGTATATCAAAATTAATACTATTGACCTCTATAGTAAAGATATCTATGCATGCTTTAAGAAATATGCTAAAACTGGCTTTGAAATTTTACACGACATAATTTCACTGCCTAGGTTCGGTCATTATTAAAATTCTTTTATTGTTAATCAAAGAGCATTCTCAAATATCTGTTTTTATTTTTCAAAAAAGGTACAAAATTGAAGGTTAAAATGCAATTCCGAAAACCTGTAATTTTTAGAATCATTTGTTCAAAAAATGTGTCATTTCATTCATACAAAAGCAGTAGTTCTCAATAAAAATATCTTGAGCCAATATATATTTGTGATATACTAATTTAAAAGCTAAACTACGTTTTTTTAATAGAATATATGAATGCAGCATACATACTTCACGACTTTATTAACTTATGGCATACAATTAGATTTTGATTGAATTCCGATTTTTCACTTTTAATTTATGGGGATAGGCGCGATTTTGAAGATTTGATCCTTAAACTTTAAATGTGAGACAGATCAAAAGTTTATTTCACTTTTTGAATGTCATATCTCTAGAACTATTTAAGCAAATCAAAATAAAAATTTATTTTTATTTTTCTAGAAATTATAAAATTTTATACAAAAGTAATTTTATAACTATGTATTGCTTAATTTAATAATGAAAAAAAGAATATTTGATCTATAAAGTATCAAACTTTAGATTATTTTAAATTATCGCCTTACGATGACGTCATAATTAATGCTTTTTTCATGTTTTTTAATTTATTTATACGAACAATGCTTTGAATTAAGTTTTACTTTATGCAGTAGAAAAATAACTCCTAATTATTTTAAACCAATAAAACGCCTCAAAATAATCGATTACTAACTACATCGATAAATTTATAGCGATTAATCAATTGAATTACATACTTAATCGATTAGCAATAAATTCATACAGTTTTGGTAATCGCCTATTACCATTGTTCTGAATTCCTGCTTTCTCTTGTTGAAGTGAAACTTCTAATGCGACTTCCAACAAGGTTGCGTTAAACGTTTAACGCTACATTTTTATTGGCCTGAAAACGACGTGGTAGGATCCAGTTTTCCCTCATTCATTTCCATATTGTTTTGGTTCTCACTAGCATAAAATTAATAAAAGTCATAAAAGTATTGTTTTTCAATAAATATTTTTGCATCCCTAATTTAATGTTATTTTCCTGTACCGCTATTATTACGCTTTTAATCCAAGAGTTTAAAACTAAGATAATTGTTTTTTTATTATTTTTTTATTATTATTATTGTAATGTAATTCCGTGCTACATTTTAAAATAAAGTTATGTAGATAGGTGGTTGTAAGCAATGTTAATAAAGTTTGTCTTAAAGAAACAATATGATTTCACTAAAAATCAATTTCTACCCCTTCCTATTTTCATTTTCACATTACGAAGTTTATTATTATTATTGTAATGTAATTCTGCACTACATTTTAAAATAAAGTTATGTAGATAGGTGGTTGTAAGCAATGTTAATAAAGTTTGTCTTAAAGAAACAATATGATTTCTCTAAAAATCGATTTCAACCCCTTCCTATTTTCATTTCCACATTACGAGGTTTCACTTCTTCCGCGCGGAGGGACTTCACGCACTATTTTTTTTCTTCCAAGAATTATTTATGACAATAAATCTTGCAATTATTTGATTTTTTTTTTAATTACAAAACTGGTTTAAATCGGAATATATTTAAAATTACGAATTTCGTTTTTTTTTATACACTATAGCAAAAAAATAATACCTTTAAGTTTTCGATGAGCTTGCCAAAAATTTTCAAGATCTATTCTGCATACACGGTATGAAGAAAATGCAGAACTTTTTTCAATAAAAGTTAAAGTTATTTCTGAATAATTTTCTCACGTTTTTTTTTTTTTTTCAATTTTTAGATATTTCAAGAAATTTCTGTACTGTAGTTACGTCCCATACGTTCGAATTTGTATTCCTAAGACGGATGGTCTTTCGTCGACAGAACACTTGTTAGTGTGGCCAGCTCTCAGGATGTCTGTTTGGATTGTAGCTTTAATGACATGTATTGGTAATACAGTCGTATTGTCTTGGCGTGCTTTATCACGCAAAGAAGACGAAATACTTTCTTTATTAATCAAGAATTTAGCATGTAAGTATTACTATATATAAAATTATACACAGGGCGTGGGAAAAAATAATAGAAACACTTCTATACTAATAAATTTTTTCAAATTTCTCAAGAAATACGATCATACGATTTCTCATACAAATCAATGAAGTTTAACGCTTTTAAAAGTTTGAGGGATCGACAATAAATCATAAACTGATAAGAGAGTTTTTGTGCACTTTATGCCAAAAAAACGTAGTAATAATTTTGTAACTCGTGAAAATTATTTTGGTTACGATAAGCAATAATTGTTCAAAATTTCGTAATCGTAGCTTAAATATTTTATGGAGATTCGGACACTTTTATAAAAAAAAAACAAATCTTTAGTCTTTAGTTATTTTTGCTATAACTTGAAAAATATTCAATAAAATTAAACAAAATTTTTAGAGCAATTTAAAATTTATTTCAAAATGTTTGCTTTAAAATTTGAAGAAAATTTATTGAAAAACTGTACAAAATATAAGTAATTAAATTAGTGCTTTTAAACTGCGCGAGTGGAAAAAAAATTATAAACTTTTTTCATAATTTTGTCGTGTAACGTATTTGGCAAATATTGAAAAAAAATCGATTTGAATACCATAGAAATTTAAAAAGTTTCAAGCAATTTTCTAAGTAGTTTTTATACTTTTTAAAATAAATCTTAAAATGACAGGGGGTTTTCTAGAAATGTTATTTTTCGTATCATAAAGTAAAATTAAATAACAAATGAAAATACTTTACAATAAACGTTCAAACACCAAAATGTGATTGTATAAGAAACGGAAACATACGAAAGAAAATCATTTTTATGGGGTATGATCCCCAATAATACAGGTATTTTAAATAAATCTTGTTTAATAGCATAAAATAAAATTTGTGGAAACCCCCTCTTAGTTTGAGCTTTCTTTTAAAAAGTAAGGATACTACTTACAAAATCACTTGGCACTTTTTAAATTTTTAAGATATTCATATATGTTTCCAAATACGATTCACTACAAAATTAAAAAAAAAGAAAATGTAAAATTTTGAGCCAATTTCAAAATACGTGTAGACAGAGCTGTTCTTAGATGGGCTAAACTTGACCTAACAGTCATGAGTAATAGTTGCAAGCTCGCAGCAGTTACAAAAATGCATACTATTCGCAAAAAAAGCACCATTTCATATTACAATGGAGGCTTTAAAAAACAACCTTAACGTTACGATTCGTATCCTAGTAATCCTAACAGTACTCAGCATTCTAGTAATTTTTAATTCCCAATAGAAAAAAATAGAAGCCTCTTAGATAAAGAAACAAAAAAGAGGCAAATTTGCTTTCACAAAAAACTTTATATTTGAAACTAACGCGTATCTGCTTTCTTTAACGCGTAACAAAAATATAAAAAATTATGTACCACATTTCATAATTTACATTCTTTCAAATCGTTTAAATGCTATTTCTTACTTTTAGTTGTGGCTTGTCATTGTTTTGTTATAAGTTTTTAATTTAATGTGTTATACTGCTGCAAATACTCATAGATTATTCTTTCAAAATAATTTCAGTTGCTGATTTGCTGATGGGTATTTATTTAATAGCTATTGGAGCTCAAGATGTATCCTTTAGAGATAAATATAATGAATATGCACATGGTTGGATGTCTAGTTGGCATTGTACAACATGTGGAATTGTAGCAATGGCTTCCAGTGAAGTATCTGTGCTCATTTTATCTCTTATTACCTTTGAGAGGTAAGTAAAACGCTTTATATGCTACGCTCGTGCGCTATATACATGTTCAATCTTTGAGGCTTAAATCAGCTTTTTATTCTGTTAATAGGGTAAAAGTGATTTGGAATGTTTTTTTGTCTTAAATTATTCCTCAATAACAGCTAACGCGTAAATAGCGTGTTGTAAATGTAACTAACGGACGTATTATATTAACACCGAGAAAATAAGAAGATATTTATTTATAACTTTGAATTGTGTATATTTTTTTGTTAGTAATTTATTTTTTATGAATGCTCATAACTAATCATTGGCGTTTGAATAGTTTGAAAATAATGACGAGAAAAAGAACACGTTAAAGGCCATTTTGAAAACACTCATTTTTTAGGTGTAAGAACATGTCATGCTCACCTATAAGTTTCTAACAATAGTTAAAGCTATTTAAATTCCTTAAAAAAGTGTGTGTTCAGAGAAAAAGAAAATCGTGTTTTTAAACAGCTACCTGGATTTGATGTGCATCCTTAGGTGGATTTTTGAAAATTCACTAAAATATTGCTTAAAATTATTTTTTGGTAATATTTTAATCAATTTTACTTGTTATAAAGGCAAATCAATGGAAAAAAATGTACACTGAGATCCTAATTTGTATTAACGAATTTCATCGAAATTATGAATTAGTTTTAAGGAAATTTAGCAACTGAGAATTGTAAAACTTGTAATTACAGATTACACAGATTAAAATAAGTGCATATTTGGTATATATTATGAGATACTTGAATAAAATTTAAGATTTTATTTTTATAATTTCCATAATATGATTACATATAATTTTAAACTTTTATCGTAAAAAAAAAAGAAAAAAGAAAAAAAAAAAAAAAAAAAACTGCGAATGTGGTTTTAGTCTTATTTGAATATCATAGATGGCAGCAGCACGGATTAGAAAATCACTTTTGAAAAATTTAGTTTCGAAATAATATAAGTAATTTAGAGGTTAAAAAATTCGAAACATTTCATATCACTAGCCATTACAAAAAAAAAAAAAAAAAAAAAAAAAAAAAAACTATTTTTTATTACAAAAACTCAGATTAGATCAGCTAGTGTTGTATAGTCAATTTTGGTGACCCTGTGTTAAAAGTTTTCGTCATCCCTTTAGTATTGCTTTCAATGTGACCAAAATTTGAATAACATAAAAATTATAATAACTAAAAATATTTATTTCGTAGTGCAAATTTCCAAATTAATTTCAAAATTGTTCCTTATATTATGCCTTATTTTCTCCTCATATATGAGATCTCAACTGCTACTTTCAGCTGAAATTGAGGCACCAATTTATTTAAAGATTGACCCCTGAAAAAAGTCTGATGTGAAAATACTAGGCTTATAGTGCAAATGGCAGAAACTTATTTTTTAAATGGTTCCTTTTAACGTCAAAAATCAATAATATTTTTCCCATAGGCATGAGATTTTGACTGCTATTTTCAAGTAAAATTGAAGCTCAACTCTATAGTGCATCATATTATTTTAAAGAATGATTCTTTTAAAAAAATATTGATGTTGAAACAATGAAGCGCGCATATGAAGGAATTTAATTGTTAAAGTGTTCCTTGTAACTTTAATATACAGTTCGATTGCTATTTTCAGACAAATTGAAGCTCAAATCCACAGTATATCACACCATTTAAAAATTTTTTTAGTATCAATGCCCCAAAAAAAGGAAAGTTTCTGTGGTACAAATATATAAATTTAATTTCTCATTTATACTTGCAGTGTTAAATTTGAGTAAAATTTTTCATGTGCATGAGATTTTGACTGTCTTTTACAGTCAAAGTTACAGCTCAACTCCAAAGTGTATCTTATCTTTTTTACAACTGATTCTTTCAGGAGTTCCTTAAAAATATACCGAACACCAACTTTTACATTTCTGAAAGCAATCAATTGCATTTATTCCTGAATTACATCAGGTATTTAAGTTAACACATTTTCATTAAGGAATTGATCTCGTTCCCTCTCTTGCCCCTCCTCGCGTGCTGCGAGTTGAGTCTAATTCGACAGAAATCATTGTTGTTTATTATATACTTAAACTTTTTTTGTAATTTTTCTTGTAATTTTAAGATATTAGTTTATCGTTTTAAAATTTGTACTTCAAAATTTCTAGCATTAAATCGAAATAAATTTTTTCTTTTAAATGCAAAGAAAATTTCAAGAATTTATGAACCGTGCTGTTAAGTATGTGTCAAACCCCAATTTTATTTAGCTTTGTTTTAAGGAAAAATCACACTTCACAGATAAAATCCAATTGCAGTGGTGATAATTATATATCTCACTACATTTTAATGCTCTAGATGGCAGCACCATAAAAATATTTACACTCTTGATAAAACATTTTTAATAAGAACCTTCAAAGTTCAAGCAAATTTTTTTTTAGTTTAGATAAATAAAAAACCAATGTCAAAAATAATAAAAAACAAAAAATTTTTTTTTAAATGAGATTCAAATGGAAAAGTGCAGTTATTAAACATGAGAACTTAATTGAAGGATATCACAGACAATTTTTTTTAATATGAAATAATGCTTAAATTTTAAGTGTATTCTATAAAGTATTAAATATCAGCAAAACAATGTGCTTTAAGCATATTAATTACAGGAGAAATGTAATTATTTTTGTAATTCGATATTTTAAAAAGTAAATAAAAGTATCCTTTGAGTTTCACAAATTCCTGTTAAATTTGAAACATTTTAATTGAAATACAATAAATAGATAAATTGTTTTATAGGTACAGATGTATTCGCAGCAACGTACGCGTCATTACTATTTCTGGTGCTCGTAATATTTTAGGGGTCATATGGGCAGTTGGTTTTACGTTGGCAATTCTTCCCGCGTTTAACTGGTATGATGAACAAGGATTCTACACAAGCAATGGACTTTGTTTTCCTTTGCATATTGATGATCCATTCATGTTAGGTTGGCAGTATTCAGCATTTGTTTTCTTCGGAATTAACTTCCCTGCCGTAAGTATCTGTCAAGTACTTTGAAATTAGCAATGACAATATACTTTAAATTATCAGGTAATATATTTATAATTCCATCAAAAGTTTATTAACAATGTTAATATTCTTTAAATTATTATGTAATATATTTAAATTTTATCAAAAGTTAAATAACAATGTTAATATTCTTTAAATTATCACGTAATATATTTAACACTTATCAAAAGTTATTTAACAATGTCAATGTTCTTTAAATTATCATGTAATAGATTTAAAATTCTACCAAAAATTGATTAACAATGTCAACATTTTTTAAATTATCACGTAATATATATAAAATTCTATTAATATTTTAATTAACAATATCAATATTCCTTAAATTATGACATAATATACATTTGAGGTTCGATCAAAAGTTAAATTATGGAATATAAAATTTGTGATGATATGAATTTTGTGATAAATATTTTCAATATGTCATTGCAATGAAAAGAATAAAAAAACTACAAAAAATATAAATTAGGAAAATAGTTTTGTTTTTGTTCTTTAAAGTATTCTTTCTGTATGTTCCGTTTTAGATTTTAAAAATCTAAAGAAAAATAGATTACTTTAGAAAAATTTCATATTAGGGTTGATATTTGTAAAAAAAAAAATATATATATCTTTAATTTTCATTTTCTGGTATTTAAATTGCTCTTGAAGTTCAGCATTTTATTCATTTAGCAGTTTTGTTTATCACGATTAAATAAACAACAAACGAAATATATCTTAGGCAGTCGATTTTTTTAATATCGGTTTTTAAATTCTTGAGAAGCAATAAAGAATTGATAATCAAACAAAATTGTGTAGAATTTTTTTTTTTTTTAATTTTTAAAAATATCATAAAATGCTTTTAATGATATAAAATTCTATGTTATGAAATTTCCTTTTTTGAAACTTGCTAAATAAAATACTATAAAAAAAGAAACAAAAACAGAAAAATCCGGATTCAAATAGTGACGAGCTGCGCAATTATAAAATAACGTTTATTTGTGATTTTAATTTATTTATAGTGAAATTTGAAGAATAAAAAATTTCTAATATTATTATAATATTAGTTTTCAGTGCATCGTTCACTTAAATAACTCCCAGGGAAGAAAAAAAAAAAAAAAAAAAAAAAAAAACAATGTATTCCCGTAACATCCCTTTGTAGGCGAGGCGGATCACCGGGTTTAAGACAAGGCTCAACAATATCATGAGCAGCAGCATGATGGTGACAATGTAGGTAGAATAGCGCACCGGCCGCCTTTACTTCCCAGACAAGCTGGATAAGCTTTAAAGATGCCACCAGAAATCGATAACCAATTTTTCCCAATGACATTCCAGTGTTTCAACCACCGTGCCATCGCGTTACTTAATCATTGTTTAATTTATCATTGTTAATATAAATATCATTGTTAATATAAAATCAAAGAAAATATATTTCTTTTTAAGAATATAGAAAATAAAAAATAATTCGTTTCATAGTGTAATATTTTTTAATAACTTATTTTCCTTTTTGTAGGTTGTGCTGATTATTATTCTGTATGGAAATATGTTTTCTTTAATTAAACATAATCGAGGTTCTGCTCGACCGGTCAACTTAAGCCAAAATGAAGACACTATACTTGCTATCCGTTTTTTCTTCATTGTTCTTACAGATTGTCTTTGTTGGATACCAATAGTTGTCATAAAAATGCTTGCTCTTACAGGAATTAACATATCACGTAAGTATAAATATCTTATTTTTAACCCTTTGACGCACATGCGACATTCGTGTACTTTTTTCTGACGCACTAATTACAAGCAAAAATATATTTTGGTATTTCTTAATTACATAAAATAGTCTAATAGATACTAAAAGAATCTATTAGATTATCGGAATTACATTTATACCAAAATATAAAATCCAAAAAAAAGTAGTTAGAATTTTTTTTTTTCATTCAGATTCAAAATTTATCAATACTAATTGATTTTGGATAAAGAAATTTTAATGATTAATAACTGTTTCTATTAGGTCAAAATAATTGCAAATAAGTCCTAATTAGAAAAAAAAAATTTTTGGCAGTGAGAAGTGATTGGAAGATTTTAACTGTGAGACGCAGAAAAGAAAACGGTGCTTCATGTTGTATTTCATAACCATAAGTTATTAAAATGCTATATCTAATGTTCACTTATGTTGGTTTAAATTAATACAAAATAATGAAAAAAGTATGAAAAATATGTTTAATAAAAGTCAGAGGGTTAAGTATTTTAATTTTTTGGTATTCTTGTGAGTCCTCCATGCTTAGCAGGATTCAATTCTTAAACAATAAGAAATTTTTCAAAAGTGATTTTGTAATCTGTGCTGCTGCCATCTATGATATGCAAATAAAACTAAAACCACATTCGCAGTTTTTTTTTTTTTTTTTTTTTTTTTTTTAACGATGAAAGTTTAAAATTATATATAATCATATTATGAAAATTATAAATTAAAATCTTAAATTTAATTCAAGTATCTCATAATATATACCAAATATACTTTTATTGTAATCTGTAATTACAATTCTAAAAATTCTCATTTGTTAAATTTCCTTAAAACTAATTTACAATTTTGATGAAATTAGTTAATATAAATTAGGATGTCAGTGTGCATTTTCTTTCCAGTGATTTGCCTTCATAATAAATAAAAATTGATTGAAATATTACCAAAATATATTTTAAGTAATACTTCAGTGAATTTTCATTGCAATTAAGTGTAAATTTAAAAAACAAACAAAAAAAAAAACAAAAAAAAAAAACAACAACATTTGTTTGTCAGTGAGCCGTACTTTGAAGATTTCACTTGTGACGCAGAAAAAGACACCAGTGTTTCATGCTGTATTTTATAACCATAAATTATTAAAATGCTAAATATAATATTCACTTATGGTTGATTTAAATTTATACAAAATTATGAAAAAAGTATGAAAAATATGTTTAATAAAAGTCAAAACTCTCCGTGTTTACCACAGATCTTAAACAATAGAACTAAAACATAAAATACTATTTTTATTTGCTTTTATTTCAGGTGCTTTTTTTTGCTTTAAAATTTTTGACGGGCTAACCGTGAGAAGTTAATGTGATTTTCTTCTTCAAGTAATGCAAATGCTAGTTAGTTTCACCTGAACGGAAAAATTGAAACG
The DNA here is from genome assembly GCA_949128135.1 of Parasteatoda lunata. Taxonomy (NCBI): domain Eukaryota; kingdom Metazoa; phylum Arthropoda; class Arachnida; order Araneae; family Theridiidae; genus Parasteatoda; species Parasteatoda lunata. The sequence goes on along the minus strand of OX421980.1, from coordinate 63,390,747 downwards.
GAAAAATTACCAATTGAATGGTTTAAATGTCATATATTTTGGTTTTATTACAAGAAGTATATTTTTTATTTACTAGAAATGCCATTACCAAAAAAGTACGGTAATTTTACCAATTTTTTTTTCCTCCGTGTATAATACAAGATCTTTGAATTCGAAATTTGCCCTTAATTTTTTTTGAAATTCAAATACATCTTTTTGTATAGAATGATGATAATGAAGGCATTTATTTCAATTATTTTTATTCTTTACTAAACAATATTTTTAGTTACTAATTTCATTCATTCATTCATTAGGGGGCAATTATATTATATGTCATTAAAAATTTTTTTATTAGATGTAGATTAAGAATCAAATTCTTAATTTTGTGATGTAATGTACAAATATATATGTAATATCATGGAGATTAATTTAAAAATTCCCCCATGCCTAGATAAAAAAAATCTAAACAAACTTATGAACATCATTGTAATAAAAAAATATCTAAGCATTTGAGGGAACGCATATAAAATATCCATAGCAATTTATGTAAGTGAAAGCGAGAACATTTAAGCTTTAAGATAAATGAGCTTAAAATTATCGTTTATGATAAAAAGAAAAAAGGAGGTGTAAATATTTAATTATAAGGCATAAAAACATGTTGTAACTGAATAAATATTTGCCGTAAAGTCTTAAGCTACTGGTATTGCATGACTGTGTTATCAACTAAGAATATTTTGATAGCTTTTAAAAAAGACATAGTAACATATAGACATAACATATCTTTTTTCTCTATTTCCATTTTTATTTTTAGTTGAGTTTTGAAGGAAAAAATCGCATCCTTAAACTATAGTGTAAAGTGTAAAAAAAATTCTGGAAAATATTTTTTATATGTATGAATTTCACTTTATTGTATATTTTACATATACTATTAGCATTAAATATTCGCTAGTCTTAAAAACCAATTCATTTTTTTCGATCCATTTTCGATTCATTTTCGATCCGGCATTGAAAGGTTGTAGGTACAAGGTTGAATACATTATTGATTAAAAATAAAATCTTGATAACAAATATCAAATGCACCGAAATGGCATTACTTTCCGGTCCCCCAAATATTTTCGAGAGTTAACGATATATTACTATTCTGAATGTTTGACGTTTCGTATTTATAATCTGTTGGTTAAATTAAGACAATTGAAATGAACTTTACCTGAGAGACCATAATTAATTAAGAGCTAGCTCATTTGTATTGAAATTTATTTTATTGGAGGAAAACTGAAATCAGAGAAAGGAACTTAATTATTATAAATTTAAAATTAATCTTTTATAACTTCGACGGAGTATTCTAAATTTGCAGAAAAGTTGGATTCATAATAGAAACTTTAAGCAACTCGAAGGTAACGAAAACATAGGTAAAATGAAAGCAAAATATACAACAAACAAAAACTCATGCGTTTTAAAAGATTTCTGCAGAAATTTGTTTTTACACTTTACTCTATTGTTCGATGATATAATTTTTTCCCTTAAAACTCAATCAAAAATATAAAAAAAAGAGAAAAAAGAGATATTTATTTTACGTCTCGAAAAAAATTAACAAAAAATGAAATTTAAAAACAATCTGTAGCTTTAGGAGCAAAACTAATTTTAGTATTAATATCCCCTCATCCGTCTTAAACAAGATCAAGTATTTCTATATAGGCAACAAAAGATTTATTCCCCTGTGTAATTATTACAAAAACTTTTAGCCCAAAACAGACAGTTGTTAGACTTCTAGGTAGTCAATTTATTATAGATTATGTACATAAAAATCAAAAGACATTAACGAAAAATAAATTGGAGAAAAGGGAATGAGGAAATAAAGGGTCATTCTAAATTTAAAATCAGTGTTTAGTGGGGAAGTAAGAAATAGTAAAAGAAAGGAAGAAGGGGCCGCTATGTAGTAGACCGGTTTATTGGCCATCGAAGTCACCGGATTTATTTCACCACCGGATTTATTCATGGCAGTCACCGATGCAACTAAAAACATAGTGTGCAAGAACTCTGTTGTCAATGTATGAATCTTGGAGCGTATCGGTTCTCGTCACAAACATGAGGGAAATGATAGATATATTCTAGAAGGTTGTATATGCATATTCGCCGTAAGTCACATACATATTTTAGAAAATGCTTATCAATTCGAGCACATTTTGTAAGTCTGAACAATTAATGCAGTGTTGTTGTTTCTAATGCTACTTGCTAATACCAGCAAGCCTGCTTGGTGAAACCAACAGAATTTAAGTTAGAGGGTGCGTTTATCTTTTTTTTTCAGTTGCACCGTCGATGGGCAAGAATATGAATTCAGCCACACACACGTCTCACACGTATAGGGCGGGCCCATTCATACATCCATTTATTCATTCACATATCGTAATTTTGATCGAAACCAGGAGAACGATCAATCTCCAATTCAGTACCCCCAAAGGTATGAACATGGAGGGACTTGGAGGGAGGGTTATGGGGACATGGAGGACTTTGTAACCCGAAAAATTTACCATGAACCAGTCACCATTTACTGCTCGGGGAGTCTTCGGCCGGTGGGGATCGAACTCACGATCTCTTGGACATGGGCCCAACGTTATACTAACCAGGCTATCCCAGCCCATTGATGCATTAAAAATGCTTTTGTTTTTTAACCACTTTATTGTAATGTTTTTTTTTTATCAGTGAACATGTCTCATATTGAACATATGAGACAGGTTCATGTAGGTTCTCATACAGGTTCTCATAACATCTATGCCCATGCTTTTTTTTCTGAAACGGTCTTCTTTCTCTATTCCTCAACGCTACGCTAAATATTGGTGAGGAATTCAGAATATCCCTGAAAGATAACACTGAGGGAATTATTGTTTTTGTCTTGTTGCATTGTTAAAATTCTTGATCTTGCCTAATTCGGGCGTGGTGATTTCAAATCTGAAAGTAGTTTTGCTCCTAAAGCTATAGAGATTTTCTTAAATGACAGTTTTTGTAGAAATGTGCAAGTTTAAAGATAATACGTAACAAGGGTTCGCGTAAAGGTTGCGACAAACTGCGAGGAGAGTTATTTTGTTTTTTATAACCGTCGTTGAACAGCCGACCTAATTTTGGGTTTGCGACTGCTCAATGTTCAATTCCGTAGTCTTTTAATTTTGAACGCAATCCAGAAGTCAAGGGAACTCCTGTTTCAAGAAATTTGCCTTCGTAGAGAAGTTTTTGAGAGATCTAACCCGCATTTGAGTTACAAGGAGAGGAAAACCAGGCAAACCTCTGCCTGACAACAAGGGGATTCTAACCCATGATCCGTCTACCACAGAGAATATTTTACATCAGCCTGCGGTCAGTACGAGACGGGTGCGGAATTCGTATCGACCAGCGTTCGCTGGGTTTCGAATCCGGTTCACCTCATTGGGAGGCGAGGGCTCTATCCCCTGAGCCACCATGGTTCTGCAAGGACACATCATCATGATTAAAATTGCATGCCCAGAAATGTTCTCGTACGAGGTATCTTTTATGACTTTTTCAGAAGTACACACAAAAAAAGTTCACAATAGAGAAAGCGCCCCTAAGGGCGTATGACGACATGGGTTCTAATTTCAATTTTAATCCTGATGATATGCTCTCCCTCCCCTAGATGTTTGTCGCATAAATGTATCACCCCTGTTATGTATCACGTTTTGAAACTTGTATATTATGTCAAAAAATGGATTGAAGATGTCAGTAAAAAATTGAACATTACAGATTTGAAATCAGTGTCGTGCAAAAATATCTGAGATCAGTTTTAAAAAAAATCGCCCGCAGCAGAGAAAAAATGGTTTTCTAGTGTAACCTTTTCGTAATGCTGTCTATCGGATTACTTAAAAAAGTGTCTCTCTAAAATGCTTAATCCTTTGCTTTACAGATACTCTCTATGCTTGTGTTGTTGTATTCATTTTACCAATTAACAGTGCTCTAAATCCACTACTATATACAATAGCTGCACCAACGGAGTTAAGGCGACAAATTGAAAGATGGCTGGAACCAACTCTGCAGTGGATGCAAAGATTTAACTTTGCTATAAAATCTCGTAAGTTTTCTTGGACTTAATAAGTAAGTTACGTTGAAATCTTTAATTCCGATAAACATTTCATAACCCTGTCTTTAAAAAATATTTTCAATCCTATATGATTATAGATATTGGTGTTTTATTATCATATTAAAGGAAATTTTTTATTTGCAATTATTGAAATGTCACAAACATAGAATGTTTTTAACGTATTTCATTAGAATATAAACCATCTTTTATCCACTGTTATAAAATTTTAAAAATAAATCAATAAAAGAAAACATTGTTTTGATTGTTTTCAGATATAACACAGGACAAACAAAAATGTATGTGATTGTTTTAGAAAGTTGACATGAAACGTATGGTATAATTAATTCAAAATTATAATCATAATTTATATGCTTAAAGCAAAATATATGCGTTATTATTACAACTTTGATTAATTCAAAACTGAGTTTTTAAGATATAAGAGGTTCGGAGCTTTAAACAAAATAAACATCAAACACTTAAAGTGCTTTTAGAGGCTGCTTGAAAAGGTTTGAAATATTTAGTCGTTGAATCAATTTTCATTACATAAACTTTTTGATTTTAAATATTATCTTTTGGATTGGGCTCAAAATAACAAGGCTACGGAGTTGACCATAGATAGTTGTAAACTCAAAAATTGGGTAGGCTCTTCAACGACGGCTATAAAATAAAAAAAAGTTCTGAATTATGCCGTGCTGACTCAAGGGATTGATCCTTCACCTCCTAATTAGATGACCCAGGTTCGAATCCCAGCGGTGGCTGGTTGATATGAATTCCATTCCCGACTCGCACAGATATGCTGGCATAAAATATCCTCGGAAGTAGACGGATCATGGATTAGAATTCCCTTGCCGTCAGGTTAACCGTGGGAGGTTTTCATGGTTTTCCTCTTAACGCAAATGTGGTTTAGTTCTATCAAAGAGTTCTCCACGAATGCTAGTTTGTCCCAATTCTTGATCCAAAATTTTTCTTGTCATAATAACAGTCATAAATTGGATCGGTTGTTCAACATTTTGATTACATAATAATTTTGAATGAGCCACGATGGCTCAGGGGATAGAGTTTTCGCCTCCTAATGAGATGAACCACCTTCGAATCCCAGAGGTGTCTGGTTGATACGAAGTCTGCTCATGGCTCACACCGACCACAGTGCTTACATAAAATATCCTCAGTGTTAGATATAGATTATAGTCTAGAATTGACTTGCTATTGGGCTAACCGTGGGAGGTTTCCGTGGATTTTTCTCACCTAGTGGCGCAAATGCCAGTTAGTTCCGTAAAAAAGTCCCGATGCTTGATCTAGGATATCAAAATTACAAGGCCACGGGGCTGGACGTTGATAGTCATAAACTTAGAGTTCGGTCGGCCGTTCAACGCCGGTTATTCAGTATATGTGTGATAAATATGTGGGAAAAAAATTATTATTTATTTTTCTGTTGTACTGTATTTCGTCTAAAAATATTAAGTAACCGAGAAATATTTTTTTAAGTATTAAAATGATTTCTTTCTATAGATATTTATGATTTATAATGATGTAAAAAATAAGCTGAATTTATTAAAAAGTAATGAACAAAACAAGGGCGGAGCTTTGTAATTCCCAATAAAAGTTTGAAGAAAAGATATATAGCTTAAAATAATGAAGAAAAAAAAAAAGTTAGCTTTGCCTTGAAAAGGGATTAAACTATTTTTAATAATAACCTTTTCTTACGGTTGAATGCTTTATTTATAAACTAAAATCATTGGTAAATTTGCAGGGGTAAAAATATCATCAACTCTATCAAGAAGTGAAAGAAATTTGGAAAATCGTACAGTACCTCAAGTGAAGATTACAGATGAGCACACTGAACTATGTATTACAACAATATGAGAAATAAAAATGTTGCCCAATTTTTTTTAATTTCTATTGTTGAATATTCTGTACAGGATCCTGGTTTTAAATATCTCATAATAATATCACAACGGACAATAATTTGATGATTTTTTAAAGAAATTTATTGATATTATTATTTTACTTCTATATTTTTTCTACATATTGTTTCTTTTTGGAAAAATTTAGGGCTTTTTAAAATATGCTAACACGACTGTTTTGCTGAGAACTTTTCATATTAACTGCTTATTCCTTCTGGTTTTACAAAAAAACTAAATTTGTTATCGGAGCATTTTTCTAATTTATAATTTGTATACTTAATTATTTTTTCATCTTTGTTAATTGTCGAGTTCAAGTTCTTCATGTACTCAAAATATAGGTACGAAACATACCGGGAATGTGTATACCTAACAAAGGCACTTAACCTTGCGTAGTCCATTGTCCGGTATTCCTAACGCTTTTGTTGGGAATGGCCCTTACATTATTCCAGTTATTTTGGTAATTATTAATAATCACCTACGATTTTTGGTTTTTATTAAAAAATAGTTTTCATTAAAATATTTTATTCTGTGGTGATTTAGGATCGTTAAAATATATTACTGTGATGGAATGTACACACTCGGGCTAGACTTTAAAGTAGTGTATTGACAATATTTTTTAACAGAAGTTGAAATTAAAATTGAATTTCTAATTTCTGACTTCAATATTCGAAAATGAAAGCTATAAATCTGTAAGCAGTTATCAGTAAATTTATTCAACCTTGGAAATAAATGAGGAAATGGCTCAAAGGTACATTTTAGCCACATAAAATAATTAAAAATTAAATAACAATAACCTTAATTTAGTTATTTTTTTAAAAAAGAAAAACATTCTAAAAGATACTGCTTCCCATTATATAAGCATAAAGTAAACCAAATAAAATAAAATTACTGCTTTAATGAAAACGGTAATATATGTTTAAACTAAATAAACTGGTTTTTTAGTTCTTAATAAAATAAACTAAGTTTCAGTGTTTCAAATGATTAACAAATACAAAAGTTCATTTGATAAAAACTTTATTGCTTTGGGATTATATTTCTTATAATATCTTTCACGTCTTGATCATCTAATTTGCTATTTACTTTTTCAGTTAAATATTTTTCAACTTTTTCCATCATAAGAGGTTTGTAGAGATGAAAAATATCTCTCCCGATTTTAGGTAAAACTTTTTGAAGTACTTCAGCAAAATTTCCTCCACCCAAAAAGTTTTCCATATAAATTGAGATATCTTTCCAATCGAAATCAAGTTTTATGAGTGCCATTTCCATAGTATCCGTCGTAAATCCGAGTTTTCCTATTCCAAACATGTGTATATCTGTGGTATTGATGTCAAATTGTCCTTTACCATATACTGGAAATATCTTTGCTAGCTTTCCATTTGCGCTATATTCGCCATCTATATAAATTGCGGGTAAAGTAAGATTTATTTCGAGGTAAAATTCTCCCAAGTTTGCTTTCAGGTTAGTTATGTTAAAATTTGACAGGTGGCTGACTCTGGGCTGAAATAAAAATAAAAATAAAAAAACTTTTGTCAAGTTCTTTTTTCAAATGAAATTTGAAATGCTGCATTATTTTTTGATTTTAAAATTTTCATAAAATATTTTATAGACATTAAATAAATAATCCCAAGAAACTGAAGTGGTAAGATATTACCTGATTAAACCTGATATTACCTGAGCACCGAAGTCAAGCATCACTGCCTATGGTCACTAAGTGGGTGGGTGATCGCTGTGATCAGCCTGCGTAGGGACCAAGGGTGCGCCGTATCGGTCCTTGTTTAACTGTTCAACTGTACAGTTTTTAATCAGCTAATATTTTGTAGATAGTTATATTATTATCTCTTTTAAGATATCCAACTGGGTTCGGCGCAATTATTTTTTTTTTTTGTTTGGAAAATAGCCTCAATTAAAATTTGAATTTTAGTCTTTGTACGCAGGAGTCCTAACATTATAAATCTACAGTAAATGTTAAATTTTTTTTAAATATTCTTTCAAAATAAGGGCAAATTTCAGCATAAAACTACAAATTTGTTTATGTCTCGAAAAACAGCTCTATAGCAATTGTTATGAACAGCAACAAAAAAAAAACAAAAAAAAAAATTCATAGAACAATAATGTTCTTACCTATGTTTTGAACTGAAATCTTTAAAAAAATTTAAAATATACAATGAAATAGAGCTAGTATATATTGTTTTGCGTTGATTTTTTAAATAATAATCTATGAACATTCTTACTCAAAGCATGGTAAAAAATAATAAATTCCCACCTAGATCTTAGCTTTTAGTTCAAAAAATAGCCAACATTATACAAAATCTACATACAAAATTTCAAAGAATTGTATATTAAACTTTTTTTGTAATGTTTGTTTGCGCAACGAGATTTTCTCGAAATCTATGTTTTTCTGACAATGCAATTAAAGTATGCAATTGCTATTCTGTTTCGCTTATCAACAAGCGAAAAAACAATTACCACTTCGATTCTAAAGAGCGAAGAACAAAAATGTAAGATTTAAAAAGTTAATGAACAAAAGTTCAAATATAGACGCTAAAAAAAAAAAAATTGAAATTTTCGCCAAAATCTCCGATTTTTACCCAATCGGATACCTTAATTACAATTTATATTAAGCCGAAATTTAGCCGAAGCAAAACGAAATTTACTTGAATTTTCTCTTGCCTATTAAGTTGACTTATTCAATGAAAGTAAGCTTGTATGCTGGTTTATTACATTCAAGTAAGTAATTTATGCAATACATTTTGACCATTTCACGTTAGTTATTAAATATTAACTTTTTTTTAAAAAATTTAAGATTTTAAGAGAAAAATGTGAAATTGAGGTTTTGACAAAAGAGCAATAAAATGTTTTTACTGAAATGATGAATATATTTCAATCAAGGCGTGTAAAAGTAAAATATTTTAATTGAGTAAAATATTGAATTGAATCTACTAAATTTGTTCCTAAATTACATATTTTGAGAAAAGGGTACTTTATAATTTATTTAAACTTGCGAACTTTATTCTTATTTTATTACCAGAAAAAGATTATAAAAATGTGAAAAGAAAAAATTGATATCTAAATTTTTTTTTTCATTTTCTCTTTAAAATATTAATCTTTTTATGTATTTAAAATATAATTATATAGAGATATTTTGTACGTAAGAAAAATTTTACATTTAAGGTTTACAATATAATTTTTCTATACTTCTTATTAAAACACTAGAATGAAAAATATTCTCAAATTAAAGTCTCCTTTTATTGTCCAGAAGAAATAAGTAGTTTGATGGATTACAAAAACGCTACTTTATTTTAATAGTATTTTGTGATAATACTATGGGGAGCTCCTTTGTAAATATTTTTTTGAAGATTAGTTTTGTTTCTAAAGCATTTCTGCAAGAGAGAAATAATTTCCTATTTGTACATTTAATCAAAGAAAGTAAATTTTACTGAACAAAATGTTATTGAAATGTTTGTAGAAGCATCTTTATTTACAAAAATTATATAATTTACATCCACACTACATAAAAATATTGAATTATATAGCTTTTCAATTTAATATTAGATTTAAAAAGCATATTAATAAAATATTAAAAATTATGGCTTAAGGCTTATTACGAGAAAATATTTTCATTAATTTTCTTAACATCAGATCTACAAAATTGTTGTTTGTTAATTTCTTTTACTCGGAAGCTGTTCGTTAATCTTAAAATAGTCGGTTTAAAGTTATTAAATTAGCTTTATTTACAAAGCAGCATTCAATTACTTTAAAATTGATATAAAAACATATAATTTAATTCATATAGTAAAGAAATAAGTTAACATAACTACTTACGTTTTAAAATAATAAAAGAAATATAAAGTTTATCAATATGAGACAAAAATATATGAATCAAGTATAAAAGTACATCAATTACAAAAGTACATTTGTAGAGAGCGTTATTCATTATAGCGTGTAAAAAGTATTAAGCTCATTGTTATTTTGTAGAATGTATTCAACTGGTCACTGTCTATTAGGTAAAATACCATCAATGATTTTTTTCACTTCAGGCCTTAGAAGCTGTTTGTTAACTTGATTTATCAAAGAACTGTTCATTAAATTTAAAATAGTTGGTTTAAAATTATCAAACATAGTTTTTCCTAAAGCAGGTATCAGTTTTTGCAAAACTTCGGAAAATTTTCCACCACCTAAGAAATTTTCAAGAGACAGCCCGAGTTTTTTCCACGTTAAATTTAATTCCAGTTTCGTCATCTGCAAAGTATCATTTATAAATTCCAGTTGGCCAAGTCCACCTATTTCTACATTAGTTATATTAATTTCAAAGGTACCATTTCCTCGTACGGGAAATATTCTCAGCAGTTTTCCATTCATGTTATATTTTCCATGTGAAGTTAAGCTAGGCATTGTAAAATTAAATTCCAAATAAAACTTTTCCAGATCCGGATAAATATCTCGAAAGTTGAAACTAGATAATCCAAGAACTGTTATCTAAAAACAGAAAGTAGTCCAAATTTCAGTAATTATAGAAAAAAAAAAAGGAGAAGAAAATAAGAATATACTTTGAATAAAAAATATGAATACAAAGATGGTTTTAAAATTGTAATTACATAACAGAAAATATTTCAGTACATAGCAGAACAAATGACAGAAAATAAGATTTTAGTTCAAATAAAGAGGAAAAAAAGATACAAAATTGATTTGTAAAATAGAAGTTGTACTGAAAACTATAAAGACTTTCAAAATTGAAAACATTTATAATGTCAGTGGTCATCATGGTCAGTGGTCGAGTCGGACTCCGATTCGGTGAGTCCGGTGTTCGATCCTCGACTCCGATAAGACCCAAAGAGTAAAAGCAATATACGTGTTTGTAAAATCTGAGGAATAGTAAGTCCTGAGGTCGGTTACTGATCAGTACCATGGGTATAGGGATCTGGAATAAATTTCCATCCCCTTCATATCTATGTCTAAATTGAGGAAGTGGTCTCACAAATGAGACTCCATCAGCAGAGGATCAAAATTGTGACCTTTGGATCACCCTCAGGAATGTTTTTTTATCACTCTCTGCTACATAATTATTTAGCTTCAAGTAAAATTAATCAATCGCATACAAATTACTATTTTTAGATGATTAGTATATTTTAAAATCAATATATTTATTTGCAATAAATTTTTTAATGACAATTTTGTAAACATTTAGTTCATATAATGGAATTTCCCAACAATTATGTAAACCCTGAACAGAAAAAAATAATTTTTAATTTGCAAAATGTTTTGAACACAACTGTTTGTTTGTACTAATAATAGCATTTGAACAAATGGTAAGGATTTCATGCAATGTGTTCACAATGTGAGAATGCTTATTGCACAAGCATGCATGGTTTCTGGTGATCGAGGATTGAGTATTGTAATTTTAGGATTGATGAAATACCAACATTAATGACATTTTTGAGTAAAATCAGGATCAAAATATTGAAAACTATTGTCAATAGTTATAACAGAGTACCTGATTGAGTACACACTCTAGAAAAAAAAATTCTCTATTTTGTCGATTCAGCAATCTATGAGCTATATTTTGTTGATTTCGAGAAAAAAATATCACGAAATTTCGTGATTTGTAACAAAACGGAAACTCTCACATATATGGCTAAATTATTTCCTCAACTTGAAACTTCATCGCCTTGCATTGTGGGAGATTTTTTTAAAACTAAAATGAAGACTAGACGATCGAGAATTAAATGAAATAAGCCCACCGACGTGTATGGTGGTCGAGAAGTATGGTCATACCAGAAGATCCCGGATTCGAATCCCGCTTTGAGCATGCGTATAATTTATCTCTCTGTTCTCTTTGCCTTTCTTGTGTTAAAGTGACATTGATTAAGGTGAGCAAGATGTATGGAGCCCTCAATAAAGTCATTATTAGAAAAGTTCATTAGATTAGTCACTACGAGCTCTTTCTTTTTTTTTTTTTTGAAAAATTGATGAAATATTTTTTTGCTCTTGAAAAAATGCGTTTCCTCAAAGAAGTAACGATATTTATTTCGTCAGTTTAACGAAATGCTTGCTCGGAGCAAGAAACAGTTTTGTCTCGAACGGAGTAAGTTTCGTGACATTTGAGTATCCAATTCTTACAGTGCATGGATATTATTCAACCGAAATATATAAATAATGCCACATTTGAGAAGTGCTCTTTTTTTCCCCAAAATTTTTGGCCTTTTTGGAAATGAAACTTATTTTTCTTTGGAAGTTTAAAAAAAAATCTAGTATCTTTGAATGCGTGACAAGGCTTTCGGGATTGGTTAGCATTACCACATCCTAATATACCTAGATACGAATTTCACTTTTACGTATCATATGCCTGCCTTGTCGGCAACTGAAAAGTTGCTTTTAAATAGCAAAATCATTGCTAATTGGCAATTGTGTTAAAAGTGAAAAATAATCGAAAGTTTTTTTAATTCCCAAAATTATAGGAATGTGATTTTTAAATGGATGTTTTGCAATAATGCTTGTTGAAATTTTTTTTTCAGAAACATATTTTTTTTAATGAAAGAGGTTGAGAATAATTTTTAAACTATAAAAGAGGGGTATAAGAGAATATAATTGTTTAGGTAAAGAAATGAGAGGAAAAACGCTGAAAATATTCCATGTATCAGGAATTTATTGAGGTAAATTCATGTCTAGGAATTCTATCACTGGAATTTATAATCTGCTATTAATAGCATTTTACATTCAAATACAGTGACCAATTTTTGTTGTTCTTTTTCTTTTCTTTATTTATTTTTTTGTAAATTTTGTTACGGTTTTATATTAATTCTAATATATCATTCAAAATATATTTAGGAAAATTTAAAATTTGCGTACTTTTGCTCTAAATTTTCAATAAATAAAAAGTTTTAAAAAAATCTAACTATTATCTAATAACTTTTTAAAATATTAAAGACATCTACTCTTGATTTATAAATGAGTTATTGATTAATTACATCTTTTATACGAAAGTGATGAAAATTTATATTTTAAAAACTTATTAAATATATTTTTTAACATTTGAAAAAATGCTGTATTCTTAAATAAACTTTTATTTTGATATTGCTGCTTATTGTGCTAATATATCTTCCATTATCCATTTCGCATTTGTCTTAACAATTAAAAAAAATTTTAGCGTATAAGAATAATCACCCACAAACTTCATAAATATTTGTAAAAAGGCATAATTAGATGTGAGATGTAGCATAATCCTTTCTTTTTTAGCACATTTTAATATGAAGTTTTAGACTTTTTAAATAGTATGTTATAAAAGATTGGATCATGTCGAAATTTTATCATTTTAGCTTTCACTTTAATTTTGAAAATCACTCTTAGGAATTTTTTCTTCCAAAAATATCTTCAAGCAATTTTATAGTAATTTAAATTATTCATATTTTATTATAGTTTAACCACTTTTTATCATTTTTCTAAACAGTTTATAATTCCTCTCAACGGAATTTCTATCACAAATACGGAATGCGTGAAATTATCTTTAAGTCTTTGTCTTAAAAAAAAAAAAAAAAAAAAAAAAAAAAAAAAAAAAAAAAAACCTAACTAAATCATGTTAATTGTATTTGTAATAACGGCAACTGTTTTTAAATCTTTGCGAAGTATTTGTTTTGATTTATTAATGGTAATAAATAATGAACAAAAATACTGCAAAAACAACGTTTAAGGTGTAAAAATAGCTCTTAATGATACTGTAAAATAAAAATGTCTTTAAAGACTTTTATAAGATAAAATTTACTAACCTTTCTAATTTTTAAATCTAAAGTTGCGAGGTTTTCAAGAACATTGATGTCAAGATTTTTAAGTTCCAAGGGATCCAAGATTGGCATTTTAATAGCCTCTATTCCTACTTTCATTTGTTCTCTGAAATTCTCAATAGCTTCTCTCAAATATTTTTCAAGATCTGGATCAGGTTCCACAAACTCAGAAACTTGGTCTATGGTAAGAATTAAAGTAATTAATTTAAAAAAAAAAACAATTAAAAACCATAATAAAAATAATAATTTTTAGATTTGATTTGATATTTGAAGAAGCTTTTTGCAAAGGAAAGAAAAAAAAAAAAAAAAAACACGTCACAAATATTTCTGTTTTGTTGAAGATCGAAATATGAAGTATGAAAATAAACTTTATTTTGAAATATTACTTAAAAGCTATTAGTAACACTTACAGGCTTCAGTTAAATTTTTTTAGTTTACTTTTTAAGTTATTTCAGAAATTTTTAGTTACTTTGGTATGAAATTTTTAAGTTTTAAGTATTTTTTTATTCATTTGTATGCACTATCGTGTTCTTAGTAACCAGTTGAAAATACATACTAAAACAGGACCAAATGTAGCCATAACTCAATCTTTTATTTTTCAAAAAAAATAAATAAATAAATAATGAAAAAAAAAAAAGAAAAGAAATAGGCTTAGCTACGATTTATTATTTTTTATTTTATTTTTTTTTTTTTTTTTTTAGTTTCGTTGTTTAATTTATTTTATAAATTTGTAATTTTTTTGTTAAGAAATTTTCAAATTTTAAGTAAGATTTTATTCATTTGTATCTTCTATGATATTCTTAGTAACCAGTTGAAAATATATACTGTAGGAAAACCAAATGTAACCATAACTCAACTCTGAAAAAAAAAAAAAAAAAAGAAAGAAAGAAAAAAAGAAAAAAAGAAAGAAAGAAAGAAAAAAAAAGAAAGGGGGAAAAAAAGAAAGAAAGAAAAAGAAACAGACATTGCCTTGTTTTAATGAAACATTTTTGATACAATTCCTAAAACATCTTAAAAAAAAAACGAATTTGCTCATCATTTTTTTCTTTTTTTCTTTGTTTAGAAAGTTGAATAACAAATGGAACTTACCTAATGACTGGTCCGTGAGAACTGCAACAAACACTGCATTAAGCAGAACAAAAAACAATGCCATAGTTTTCATCCTGAGTCCTTTATTTTAACAGCTGTAAATATAATTTTTATTGTTGTTACTTTTAAAATTTAAATATACAATAAACATTTTTAGCATATAATATAATACATAGAATTGTACTTTTAGAGCATTGTTTAGAATAAATATTTACAGAGTTACTGCGAATAAAACTTGAACAGATTCCTTGTCAAAATTTTCCCCACGTTCTTTTAGTGTGATATAAGGTCCAAAAAAATTATTCATTGTTATTATTAGTTGTATTGTTATTATTAATTACGCAAACCCTTTAAAAAAACTTTTTTTTTATCAACAATGCAGTAGCGTTTTTAAATCAAAGCCTATGTTTATGTTTTTAATCAATGCAAACTTTGCATTTAATTACAACTCTCCTTATTATTTAAGTGTATTCTTGTATCTCGCAGATTTCACGTTCTAGTTAATAATAGAATTCAAAAATGTAAAGATATATTTTATTTTGGTTACTTTCAAAATATGATATTTCAGTAGTTTTTTAAAAAATTTTAAAATTATTTTAAAGCTTATTAACAAAAACGTTTTATATTATTTTTTTCAGAAAAAATATTATAAGGAAAATTATATTTTTTATGTATTTTCCTTTAATATAATTTAGAAATTTTTTAAGACTCAATAAATAAATTAATGAATAAATTTTAATAAATAAATAAATTAATTAATTAAATAAAATAAAAAATAAATTAAGTAAATAAATAAAAAGTTAACAAGTTTCTGACGAAACGTTTTTTAGTATTCTACATGGAAAAATATTTCTGGTAGAATTACATATTGAATAGGAATGATATTTCTCATAAAAAAAATAACCATAATTACAGTATAGGATATTGTTTCAAGGAATAATAAAACTAATGCTTTGTTTGGCTATAAAATTTGGAACAATATTGAACAAAAAGTAAAATAAATAAATAAACAATACAAAAAATCAGATAATAGCTTATTTATCGCTCAAGTTAAGAAAATACGTGAATTTTTTGTTTGTGAATTGTACGCATTTACAATTTTAAAACTAGTTAATGTGCAGAAATTGTTATTTCTTTAAGAACAATGAGGTTTATTAAAACGCGGAAAAATTAATATTTCTTACTCACATGCTTCAATTGTATCTCTTTAAAACTGCCAACTTGCAGCCACAAGTACTGATTATTTTTATGTTCATATCAGATACAGTTTCAGAAAGGCTTTATCAATTGTAATAAGCTGTCTTATCAGGTAAAACCACATGTTTTTATCACTACTGGCATTTACAACATGCGAGGAAATATGAGCTAAAACTAAATTAAGCTTATGAACTAATCAATGATAAAAATAAAAAATAAAAATTGCACTAACAAATTGTGTAGACAAACAAAAACAATGGCACAAGTTGTAAATAATTTTGGTCTATTGATTTTGGATTACTAAAAACAAATATTAAATCATTTATGTTTTATTTTTCGATACTTGTCAATGTTTACTTTTTTAGTAACAACGAACTTCAATTTTATTTCTTTTTTAAGAGACAATAAGAAACCAGTGCAAAAATTAAAATTTTTTTCCTCATAAATTGACAATAAGATGCACAATTATTTTTTTAAGAAATTAGGGAAATTATGCTAAGGATAAATATTATGCTCATGTTTATTTACAAATACATGTAATATAAGTATAAATCTTACCTAACTTTAACAATATCTTACTTGTATCGACATCTTACTTGTTTTCTGATGGATATAAAATTTTTCTTAATGTTATTTTCAATCTATAAAAGATTGCAGCATCGTTAACAACATTATACTCGTTTTCAGATGGAGTAAACATTTTTAATGTTACTTTCCCTCTATTGCAGATTGATTTAAAAGAGAGAAAAAAAAGTAAATAATTCAAAACAAAATTAGCTAAGTATAATTTTTTCCCCGTCAAAATTAAATTTTATTATTTTCGTGAATTTAATATTACCAAAAAAGTAAACAAGATTTCTAAAATAACAACCGATTTTAGAGAGAAAAAAGTTTTTTAATAAATTTCCTCTGATAAACTGAACGAATATTTTTGATAATGAAAGAGATAATTTTTTTTCAACAATGTTTCTGAAATATGCCTCATCTGTTTTTTTTTTAAACAATTCCTACCTTAAACAAAAATAATTTTAAATCTTATTAGATGTAGATTCTATTTTATTGGTCTAATGATAATTTTTTATATTTGGTGTAATTTTAATATTAGAACTTATCCTTCTTTTTGTTCGAAGTTCATAACTCGGGAAAAATTTTATTTCATTATAAGTTTTTAATATATTCAAATTAAGTATGTTATTATTCAGACAAATGTTTATCTATTATAACGCATGTATCACAAACATGGTACTATTTTTAAATATTCAAAAATAAATGATTTAAAATTACTTTATTTCTTACACTGTTATTAATAACAATATCTTTTTGTAAAAATCCTCGTAATTTCTCTTTTGTTTTGTCATTTCATTAGTTACCATAAAATTGCTTTTAAGTTTAGAAACCTTCTCGATAGATGGCAGCACTATCTCTAAAAAACCCAATTTTTTTTAACACTAAAAGCAAATAATGTTAATTTTCGAAATATAAGCCGAAATAAGCTTTCTTTTCATATTTTATGTACATTCTCTGGTTATGGAGGAGCTACTGAGAAAAAACAATTCGTGAAAGGAAAAATATCAAAATTCCCCAGTGTTTTTGATAGCAATACTTTTCTTGAGATTATTTGAATTAACGTAGGGAAAATTACATTATATACGATTTTGTTCGACCAGCTAAGTTAAAGTTGAGTTTTAACATTCTTCCAAAAATATTACCTTACAAAATAAAAATATTGTCATTTTTTTACACCGAATAATTTTTTAATTTTGAAGTTTAA
Source organism: Parasteatoda lunata (assembly GCA_949128135.1). Classification (NCBI taxonomy): domain Eukaryota; kingdom Metazoa; phylum Arthropoda; class Arachnida; order Araneae; family Theridiidae; genus Parasteatoda; species Parasteatoda lunata. The sequence goes on along the minus strand of OX421980.1, from coordinate 63,372,948 downwards.
AGACTGATTTCGCATTCAAACAAAATTATTATCGGTTTTAATCACGTATGATTTTAAAAAAGGAACCTTAGACTTTAAAAAGGAACGTTAAAAAAGGAACCTTAAGGACCGGTTGCTAATTTAAATTTCCCCGAGCTTTAACAGTAGTTGGTTCAACTTATAATACAAGCTTTTAAAATTTTTTCACTTGAACTAAAAAAAGAGTCAAGAATTAAGTTTTTTTTTTCTATTAAAAAAAAAAAAAAAAAAAAAAAATGCCAAATAGGACAGCACGTCGTTAAAGGCCACTGGAGTGGAAAATCGCGACTAGGGTTGGACCAACTATCCCTTTCTCCACTAATGACGTGTTGAATTAGGACTCTACAACTCATTTTCCGCCGAACTCTACAACTCATTTTCCGCCGAACTCTACAACTCATTTTCCGCCGGACTCTACAACTCATTTAACTTAATTTTAAATATTGATAGGAAAATAAACGAAGTATAAAATAATATTTATTACAAGTGGTAACTAGAATACTTGGGCAAAATAATTACGATCAAAACTTCAAGAACTTCGTAAAATGCATCGTGTTTTTAAGCTCTATGAGAACACCTAAAAGTACGGTAATTTTTTCCGTAGCGCTTTAGTAAAAGACTTTTGATAAAATTACAAACAAAACATGATTTCACGCTGTTTCTAGTAAATTTGGTAAAATTATTATCCGAAGGTATCTAGAGAGTCGGTAATTTTAACAGTTTTTGTATAATTAGAGATAACACAAAAATTTTCAGTTTAATAACCACTATTTTATTTATTAGTAAACGCCTGTTAACTTGGTTCATGATTGGTTACTTTTTCTTTTCATTTCTATGTAAACTGTAAAATAGCATCGACCATCCTTTAAAAAATTCTCATTTGTAATTAGACAAAAAGCCGTATTTTGTAATAAACACACAAGCCTGCATATGTATTTCCAATACAAAGGTCTGAACAAGGCTGAACTAGATCAGAAATTTAACTGTAACGTATCAGGCTGTCCAAACATCCTGAAACAGAAGCATGGAGTTAGCGGCTCAAATCATGCCATAACTCTGGGTATATCTATTCATTTATGTTAATATTTATTTATTGTTACATATACACATGCAAATTTGCCTGCTCATTACGGCTTATAAGGTCTTGTAAAGTTGAAGAACAAATAGAACATCCTAGATGAAAGTGGGATTCAAACCCGCTATCTGCAAATTATAGCAGATATATCTTAATAAAATCCTTTTCGAAATTCTTCGTTCCGCAGTGGACTGATCGATAAGACACGGTTCTTATGAGATCACCGAAGTCAAGCATCACTGCCTGCGGCCAGTGTGCGGGTGGGTGACCACTTGGATTAGTCTGCGTAGGGAGCGAGGGTGTGCGGTATTGGTCCTCGATAAACTGTTCTACCGTAAAGTGCTCGACTTACATGCACGGGCTATCGAAGCGGGAGTGCCATCCCCTCTGCAGAGGATCAAAATTGTGATGGAATGTCTTCGGATTATCCTCAGGGATGTTTCCCAGACCGTTGCCAATAGCCCATTGTGCAGCTGTAGTGCGACGTAAATGAACTACAACTACAACAATCGAAATTCTTCCTCTGCTATTTGTCAATCCTTCTCTTCTATTTGTTTTTAAACTTTTCTAGTGCTCATGAACCGTATTTTGTAATTCTGCTTAGTGCATGTGTTACAATAAAAAAAATAAATTTGTTTTACATGTTTATACAGGCTAGCGTGCTCTACAAAGAATAGATTATAAGTCGTTGTCAAATTGAACAGATAGCACAACTCTTAAATAATAATAATAATAATAATAATGATACCGTACATTCATTCTAGGTTACTACCGAGTTTGAACCCGCTACCTTCCTCTTTACGAGTGTTTGGTAGGCTATAATAATGTTTAATTTTAGATTATTTAGCTTACAATGAATCACAGTGTCCTCCCTAACAGAAAGTACGGCGTAGCTTGGATAAATCTTCATGCAGTGTTTCTCAAATTTGTGTTTTCTGTTCATCCAATTGACACAAGTGGTCACATCGCTCTGCCAAACGATCAGTAACATAGAGGTAGCGGATTCGAATCTCATCGCAACCCTGAATGTATTAGTCTGACTTGCACTATCTGCAATACTACTTGACATGGGCATAAAAACCGTACTTTATAATGAGCATGTAGGCCAGCAATATGTAACAAAATAAAGCAATATTGCCAAGGACTTATAAGCCGTTTTTTGTATTGAAGAATCAAGTAGCAATAGTAGTACATTATTTACGTCGCACTAGAGTAGAACAATGGGCTATTATTTTATTTTATTTTATAGCCGCCGTTGAACACCAGACCCAATTTTTAGGTTTACGAGTGCTAATACTCAACTCCGCAGCCTTGTTATTTTGAACCCAATCCAGAAGACCAGGGAACTGCAGGATCAAATATTGATTGAAATCTGATTTCTTGGATGAATTTGTGAGGAAACTAACCCGCATTTGAGTTATGATTAACCCGCATATAAAGAAAAAAAAAAAAAAACACGAAAACCTCCCACGGTTGGTCTGACGGCAAGGAGACTCTAACCCATGATCCATCAACCACTAAGGATATTTCATGTCAGCAAGCCGGTGCAAGCTGGATGCGGAATTCATATCGACTAACCATCGCTGGGATGCGAGCCCAGTTAACCTCATTGGAAGGTGAATGCTTTATCCCCTGAGCCATCGCGGCTCTAAGGGCTATTAGTGACTTTCTGATAAACATCCCTGACATGAACTAAAGACATAACATCACAATTTTGATCCTCAGCAGAAGAATGGCTCCTTCTCTTAGGTGATGGACACCCGCTGCACGAGACGTCAAGCATTTTAAGGTAGAAAAGTTTAACGAAGACTGATACCGGGCTCTCTTGATAATATCGCAAGCTGATATAATCGGTCACCCACCCGTTCGATTACCTCAGCCAGTGATGTTTGACTTCAGTGATCCACTAGGATCCATGTCTTACGATCAGTCTATTATGGGGCTTAAGACACAAAAACAGCATATTTATATGAATACATAAATAAATCTTACTAATCACATAAAACAAGCATGAAACAGACACCATAGCTTAATCCGAGTTCAGTACATTTAAAACACTTCAATGATATACTTAAAAGGTTTGTGGAAAAACCAACGACGTACTAGGTCCGAGTACTGTAAATTCAGTAGTGAAAACAACCCACAATCTAGGTTCGAGTACCGAAAAGCTGCTAGAGTCGATTCGGTGAGCTTCAAAGCTGAACTCTAACCTGAAATTAAGTGAACTGAATTCAACTCAATGAAATATGTATTTATATTGTTACGAGAGCTTTTTTTTTAAATTTTTTTTTTTCATCTTTCTTTGTTCCGGAACACCGAAAAACACCGAAAAAACCGTAAAGAACATCGTCCCAGTCCAGTAGAACACCAAAGTCAAACATCACTGGCTGCTGTCAGTAAGCTGGTGGGTGGCCACTTTGATCAGCTTGCGTAGGGACCGAGGGTACATTGTATCGGTTCTCGTTAAACTGTTCTACTGAAAAGCGCTCGACTTCGCTAGCAGGTCGTCGGGCTTCCAAAGCCATTCCTTCTTCAAAGGATCTAAATTGCGATGGCCTATCTTCAGATCATCCTCAGCGATGTTTCCCAGATCGCCGCCATTAGCCCATTGTGCAGCTCTAGTGCGACGTAAATAAAGTACCAACCTACCTTCATCTTTCTTTATGTTTCTAAAAGACATATTCTTATAGACGTTTAGAAAACTGTGATGTTAATGTTACGACAATGTTTTTTATTTTTTATTTTTTTAAATGTTTTTTTTTTCATTATTATTAAAATTAAGTTTAAAATTTTGCATTTCTATTTTTATCTTTGACGAAAGATACGTTTTTAAAAATGCTAACATAAAACACGCAACCAACCAAATGTTTGATTTTTTTTTAGCAACTTCGCTGCATACGCATGAATCTGTAACTTTTACTGGTACACACCGGTACTTTCGTAACTGGTCCTCAAAGATAAGGCTCCGTCAAAACCATAAAAATTTCCCAAGGTTATTGCGTGACAATACAATGCGTACTTAACTGTTTTTTTCCTTAAAAAACATTTCTGAGTGTTTCATTATTCTAATATTATAAATAATATAAATAATATAATTATAATTATAATATATTATAATTATATTAATTATATATGAATAATTATAAATGAATAATTATAATTATAAATAATAATTATAAATAAATAATTATAAATGAATTTACGGGATTAATTAATTTATTAATTAAACTATAAAGTTTTAGCCTTTATTAAATAAATTTTAAGTTTTAATATTAATTGTTCAGTGTAATAAATTTGTATTTTTTAGTAAATATGGATAGGGCTCTGACCTATAAGTGGACACCCCGATGAATGCAAGTAATGCATGTAGACTAACTGTTATGAAAGAATGCATGGATGAAGGGTTAAGTTTATAAATGTTTTCTATTAATTTATGAAGGCTCTGACTTCAATTATTCTATGTAAGAAGGAAAGCCAGTAAAATGGTTTATTCCTAGTTTGTGTTTGTATGTCCTATAGATATTACTAATGGTTTAGTTGATTTTTATATATATTTTAACTTCTATATGGTCTTAATTAATAATTTTTTTTTTTAATAGTTAAAATAATTTTTTTTAAAACTGTTTAAACAAATTAAAATACTTATTTTTTTGATTTTTATAAACTTCCTTTCTTATTTGGGTTTTGTTTCTAACATTTTTCCAAATTCTACTATTCTTATAATTTTTTTTTCATTGGTGGCATCACTGAATTTTAAATTAATATATTTTTTACCAATTATACTATACGATGGCAGCTTAAAGCTCATTCTTTAAAACTGTTTAAACAAATTAAAATACTTATTTTTTTGATTTTTATAAACTTCCTTTCTTATTTGGGTTTTGTTTCTAACATTTTTCCAAATTCTACTATTCTTATAATTTTTTTTTCATTGGTGGCATCACTGAATTTTAAATTAATATATTTTTTACCAATTATACTATACGATGGCAGCTTAAAGCTCATTCTTTAAAACTGTTTAAACAAATTAAAATACTTATTTTTTTGATTTTTATAAACTTCCTTTCTTATTTGGGTTTTGTTTCTAACATTTTTCCAAATTCTACTATTCTTATAATTTTTTTTTCATTGGTGGCATCACTGAATTTTAAATTAATATATTTTTTACCAATTATACTATACGATGGCAGCTTAAAGCTCATTCTTTAAAACTGTTTAAACAAATTAAAATACTTATTTTTTTGATTTTTATAAACTTCCTTTCTTATTTGGGTTTTGTTTCTAACATTTTTCCAAATTCTACTATTCTTATAATTTTTTTTTCATTGGTGGCATCACTGAATTTTAAATTAATATATTTTTTACCAATTATACTATACGATGGCAGCTTAAAGCTCATTCTTTAAAACTGTTTAAACAAATTAAAATACTTATTTTTTTGATTTTTATAAACTTCCTTTCTTATTTGGGTTTTGTTTCTAACATTTTTCCAAATTCTACTATTCTTATAATTTTTTTTTTCATTGGTGGCATCACTGAATTTTAAATTAATATATTTTTTACCAATTATACTATACGATGGCAGCTTAAAGCTCATTCTTTAAAACTGTTTAAACAAATTAAAATACTTATTTTTTTGATTTTTATAAACTTCCTTTCTTATTTGGGTTTTGTTTCTAACATTTTTCCAAATTCTACTATTCTTATAATTTTTTTTTCATTGGTGGCATCACTGAATTTTAAATTAATATATTTTTTACCAATTATACTATACGATGGCAGCTTAAAGCTCATTCTTTAAAACTGTTTAAACAAATTAAAATACTTATTTTTTTGATTTTTATAAACTTCCTTTCTTATTTGGGTTTTGTTTCTAACATTTTTCCAAATTCTACTATTCTTATAATTTTTTTTTCATTGGTGGCATCACTGAATTTTAAATTAATATATTTTTTACCAATTATACTATACGATGGCAGCTTAAAGCTCATTCTTTTTTAGTCTTCTTAGTGATTTTGTTAACTGTTAGATTAGTCAAACTATTTTTAACACATTTTTTATTTGACTTTTTTTTTCCATTTTTCTTCAATTTTAAACTTATTTAAAATGTTTTTTTATTTTTTTTATTATTATTTTATTTAATTTTTAATTTTAAAGCATTGATGCACCATGAAGGGTAATTTTCATCCTAGGACAATAATTCTTTATTTTAAAATATGCCTTTTGCAAAGGGATGCATTCTGAAGAGAACTTTTAAGTTTATTCCATCATATTTCAAGTTTATTCCATATTATAGTATTTATAATTCTTTTATGTTTCAAATTTTATATTTATATGGTTACTTTTGATTTGTTTGAGTAAGTTTTTTTATTTTACGTAAATTTACGTAAGCAGATTTTTGAACATCATATATTTTATAATATCAGTAATATTAGGCATATGTGTTATTATTATATATCTCAAAATTTTAACATTTATTGACAAATTGCGTAACAATGCTTGAGCAATAATGCAAATTAGTATGTAGAATTTGCGGCAGATGGCAGCATAAGTTATATTTCTCAAACTAATTTCAGTTACCGAAATAAGACATATATCTTTTCAAATAAAATATTATGTGTACAGCGCAAATTAAAATTTTGAACACAAGGCAATGCATTTTTTAATTACAAATAAACGAGAATTAAAATCTTTCAATTCTTATGAATAGTTAATTATTTAATTAGAAGAAAGAGAAAATTTTATTGTAGTATAAATTTGAGTCTATTTCTCAGAAATTTTACGCAGAGAGGGGAAAAAGGTGTTTTCTATGAATTTGAATTCTTTCAATATTGGTTTAACAGTTTTTATTTGTAAAAAAATTAAGTTTACTTATTTGAAATTATATTCAACCTCTTCGGAGCGGACGATTCACAAAAGCATTCGTAAAAAAATCAACATCATAATGGAAAAAATAAAAAATAAAAGGCGGTAGCTTAACTTTGGGCATTGTCGTGGTGGCTCAGGCGATAAAGCGTTCTCCTTTCAATGAGGTGAACCGGGTTCCGATATGAATACGCATCCGGCTTGCACTAACCACAGTGCTGACGTGAAATATTCTTAGTGGTAGACGGATCATGGGTTTGAATTCCTTTGCCGTCAGGCTAACCGTGGGTGGTTTTCGTGGTCTTCCTCTCAATGTATCGCAAATGTGGGTTAGATCCATCAAAAAAGTCCTCCACGAAGGCCGATTTCTCCCAATACTTAATCCAGGAGTTCCCTTGTCTTCTGGATTGGGTAAAAAATTGCAACGCTACGGAGTTGAACATTAGTAGTCGTAAACTCAAATTTGGGTTGACGGATCAAGGACGGTTATAAAATAAAACAAAATTCGATAGATTTTTTTTACATTTGACAGTTAAATGTGATTACTGATCATACTGAATGTGTAGAATTCAAATATAAATTAAAAGGAGTGAAATGATTCATTTAATACAAGGATTATTACTTTCTGGTTAAGCTGAATTTGTTCAAAAATATTTTCAAATGTCCTTGTCTTAAAAACAAAACAAAAAAGAGCCCTAATTCAAATGTCTTAGAAAATAGAAAAAGACCTTTAATTTTATATTTTCGTTTCTTAAACAATTTAAATGATAAAAATTAAATAAAAAATGTAGGATAGAGAGAGAAAAAAAAAATTTTTTTTTTTATTAGACGCTCTTAAAATATAAAACACTGGAATAAATGTAGGAACCATTATCCTTCATCAAATCACCGAGAAAAAAATAAACATTTAAAATAATAATAATAATAATAAAAAAATATTCAGAAAAAAATATTCCCATATTTTTTAAAGCAAATCGAAGCAGCCTCAAAACGGAGTTTACGAAATCACTTTACGCAAATATTCCTAGTTAAGTATGTAAACTCGATGGCAAATAATGAAGCAAAAATAGAACTTTCTTCATGTTTCAAAGAACGTCTTTATACTTCGTTATTATTCGGGGGAAGAGGGGGCAAAAGAATTTAGAAATCGTTGTTTATCCCATAGAGGCCTTGAAAGAAACAGTTTTTGTATTTCACACTTTTGCCGAGGTAAACATTAATGCGAAAAATGTTTCCACCACGTCATTGAATAAAACTTGAAAGTGAAGTTTTCGCGTTGAGTTTTAAAGTAATCGCACCAGGCCAAATAGTAGGGGGAAAGGGTGTAAAAACCGCCAATTCTCCGGAGTAATCAATTTAATTTGAAATTATTTTCGCACTCCACTCGCAACCGTAACTTATAAATCAGTTAGTTTCTGTAATGAAATAGAGGTGCATAGGATTTTCAAATTGAACCCACCTTCCGACAACCGGGGAGGAAAAAGGAATAAAGTTTTCTAAAGGAAAAAAAAAAAGAACGATAAAAAATTAAAAGACGCTCGAAGGCTGGTATGAGTGGAATTTTTTTTTTCAAAAAAATCTGAGAAAATAAAGCATGAGTGAGACAGTAGGTGGGGAGGTGTGGGCATTAAAGGAATGTAAAATTATCCACGAGAGAAAGATGGAATGAAGAAAGTGACGAAGAGGTTTTGTTGGCGGCAAATTTCCTTATGCGCGTATAAAATGTCGCTTATCTCATTACTTGAGTTGATGGTTTGGTCCCGAGGCTTGTCCCCAAGGAAAAGACTTTACAAGCTCAACCCCGTAATGCAATAGAAGGCGAAACCGTAAATTCCTTGTTAATGGATTTTTTATTGTAGTCTCACACTGTTTTTCTTGAAAGTTACTATAATATATGTCCGACTAGCCAATTTAAGTTTTCCATTTCGTAATTATTTACGTTGCTCTTACTAATAAATCTATTATTACCTTCAGCTATGTTTATTTTTTTGTTCTTATTCTATTCTTTCGACGTGTAGAATTTTTTTTTTCGTTCAGTGTGTTTCGTCGCTTTCCCCTTGCTGGTAATTCGTTCATGCTCATTTGTTAAAAATGAAGATAATTTCTGTAAATGCTCCTGCTGATTTGGAATCCATTCAAGCCTTTTGTTTCTTTTGTGGAGAAAAAAAACGTGGAAATTGTGGGATTTTTAAAACAAAATGCATTTTTCTTTTACCATGACCAGTTCCTTATTCTCAAAAGGGTTGATTTGTTTTAAGAGTAACGCAAAATACTGTTAAAAAAATTAATAAATTTGTTCAGCGGTGAAAGTTCTGAAACAAGAAACAAATTAAAAAAGAAATCGTTGCTAAGTTTTTTGGTTTATATAATGCATAATTATTAATATTTTTAGTAATTACGATTAATTCATATTTTTGGGTCTATGAGAAAAAAAAAATTTAACGGCATAAAAATATGATTCTTAATTAAGTTTTAATATCTTTTACTTTATCATAATTGTAGTAAAATGGCCATGGAAATGAAGAAAAATGATTTTATATCCAAACAAATCATAGCGTTTTCAGTACACGTATTACTAGTTACTATATTATACTATAATTAAGAATAAAAATTATTTCAGGTTCATATCTATTTTTAAGAAAGAATTAATCTCTTTTAAGACCCATCCAAAACTTAAATTCTAAACCGTTAATACCCCGTTGAATTTTTTTTATTATGATTTCACACTATTTTTTTCTAGAAAGATACTATAATGTATGTTCGACTAGTCAGTGAATTTTTCTATTTTGTAATTATTTATATTGCTCATACTCATAAATCTATTATTACCATCAGCTATGTTTATATTTTTTTGTTTTTTTGTTCTTATTCTATTCTTTCATCGTATAGATTCTATTTTTCGACCAGTGTGTTTAATCGCTTTTCCCTTGCTGGTAATTCGTTCAAGCATTTTTGCTAAAAATGAAGATGATTTCTATAAAAGCTCTTGCTGATTTGGAATTCATTCAAGTCTTTTGTGCCTTATGTAAACAAAAAAAAAAAAAAAAACAAAAAAAAAAAAAAAAGACATGGAAATTGTGGGATTTTTGAAATAAAATACAATTTTTTTTTATTTTTTTATCATGACCAGTTTCTTATCCTCAAAAAGATTGATTTGTTTTAAAAGTAAGCCGACCACATAAAAAAATTAAGAAATTTAATATGTGATCAAAGTTTAAAAATAATGCGAAAAAAATTAAAAAAGATATCGTTCTTAGGTTTTTTGGTTTATATAAATCCTAATGATTAATGATTAATATGGCAATGGAATTTTTTTTTTTTTAAATTATTATTTTAGGCCCAAATTTATCATAGTTTTGTAATTCACGTTATAATTCACCTAATTCACGTAATTTCAGATTCATATCCTATTTTTATTATAGTATCGATATCTTTTTAGAGTCATATATCCCAAACTTAAATTCGAAAACTTTAATTCCTTGTTAAATGTTTTTTAATCATACTCTCACTCCATTTTTCTTGAAAGTTTTTATATTATGCGTACGACTAAGCAATTCAATTTTTCCAATTCGTAATTGTTTACGTCGCTCGTACTAATAAATCTAGTATTACCTTCAACTACGTGTGTGTGTTTTTTTTCCTATTCCATTATTTCGTCGGATGGATTGATTTCTTGAGTGTGTTTCGTCACTTTCCCTTGCTGGTAATTTGTTCATGCTTTTGCTTGAGCGAATTACCAGATACTAAAATAGATACTAGATGCTATTATTAAGATAATTTGAACATTTGAAAAATAACAATATTCATTCAATCTATTTCAATCTATGTTTAAAAACATGCCAACTTTCACACTATTTATACCTTTTTTTTTATATAATCATAAAAAACATGAAATTTCTTAAAATATAATTTTAAACCCATAACTATAAATTAACCAGTGAACCTACACTGTAAACATGTAACACTGTAAACATGTAACCCAGTTAACTTGTTACACTGTAAACATGTAACTCTATAAACATGAAACACTCTATAAACATATAGTACTGTGAACATAGATAAACCAAACCGAACCATTGACACATAGCTACATGGGTTGGGCAAAATGATGGAAACACCAACTAACCCACTTTTTGATCCTTCTCAAAAAGCACTTAGTGAATAATTTTAAAAATTTAGAAGTGTTTAGGTTATGCAATTTCTTATCATACATACATATCAATAAAGTTTAAAGCTTTAAAAAAGGTTTGAGGGATCGATAATTAATTACAAACGGGAAAAAATAGTTTTTGAGCACCCTATGCCAAAAAATGTAGCAATATAGGCACGGGAAAAATTAAAAAAAAATTGTTGCTTAATTTTGTAGTGAATCGTACTTGGAAACTGATATAAAAGTCAGATTTGAATATCTTAAAAATTTAATAAGTTTCAAGCAATTTTCTAAGTAGTTTTTGTACTTTTTAAAAGAAAGTTTAAAATAATTAAAGGTTTTCTACATACTTTATTTTGCATTAAACAAGAATTATTAAGAATGACACTCGCAGTGTTTTGAGTCATCCCCAATAAAAGTGTCTTTACTTTAGTTTGTTTTATTTCCTTATTAAATCATATTTTGATGTATACAGACGTTTATTGTAAAGTATTATCATTCGTCATAAAATTCTGTTTTATGATACAAAAAATTATTTCTAGAAAACCCATTATATCTAATTTTAAGTTTTTTTTTTTATTTTTAAAAAAAGTGCAAAAATTACTTAGAAAATTGCTTGAAACTTTTTAAATTTTTGTGACACTTAAATAGGACTCTTTTTTCATTAGTTGTCAAATACAATTCACTGCAAAATTATGAAAAAAATAAATATTGTTTCATTTTGTTGAATATTTTCAATGTTATGGCCGAAAAAAAAAAAACGTAAGGCAAAAAAAGTAGTTTTTTATAAAAATGTCCATACCTCCATAAATATTTAAGCTAGGCTTACGAAATTTTGTGACACTTGCATATAATAATTATTATTGCATATAATAATCAAAATAACTGTAATAAATTACAAAACTATGGCTACATTGTTTTAGCATAGAGTTTTAAAAAATATTATTTTCCATTTGCAGTTTATTGTCGGTCCCTTAAGACTCTAAAAACTTTAAATTTCATTGATATGTTTGACAAATCGCATAATCTAAACACTTCTAAAGTTATAAAATGATTTTATTAGCATTTCTCGTGAAATATAAAAATATGTATTAGCATAAAAAAGTTTCCATTATTTTGTCCACCCCTGCATCTTACAGCCATTGATATATAATGAAAATATCTATGAATGTGAAGATTATTTACGAAAATTTAAAAAATGATTTATTGATCCCATCATTTTAGCTATATTTTTATTTATCAAATGCATCTAAAAATGCTTTGTAGATTTAACGAAATAAATATTTACTTTGACTTCCTTGTGCATATAAAAACCGTAATTTAAAACTCATTTAAACCATAATTTAAAAATTATGTCCATCACCTTTGAAGTGAATGCAAACTAAAAATCTTTATAAAAGGCTTTCCATGTATAATTTTTAATTTAAGATTAATAGTATGATTATGTAAGTATAATTATGATTATATAAGTATTTTACGATTATGTAAAAATAATTTGCAATTTATGACTTTGTTATTTTTAGTGATGGTGAGAAATTGAAAATAATAATCTAGAAAATATATATTTTTTGTTTATGAAATAAAAAATTGGTAAATTGAATGAAATGAAAAACAATAAAATAGGAACTAAAAAATTTTGATATTTTTACTTACCTAATTTTTTTTCATCTCAAAAATAATTCCGGTTGCAAAAACATAAAATCCAACTGACATTCTACATTGAATTGAGAGTGAGAAATCATAATATTGTTCAAATTCACTGTACCTCTAATATAGTAAAATGATACAACGGTTCAACTTCATCATGGAAACACAATTCAATTTCAAACATTATAAAGGTAACAGCAAATTGCAACATATTAAAGCTCAAGATATCTATATTATGGTTAAATCTTGAACTAATTTTTCACGATTTAAAAAAGTCTTGCATTGAGAAACTGGTTAAAACAATTATAATATAGTGAAATTTTCCATGTTTCTAGCTCTATAGGAATACGAAAAAGCACGTTAATTTTTGCAGAACCACTTTTGGTAAAATAAGAAAAAAAAATATGGTTTTATTACCATGAGTTTTTGTAGCAAATGTGGTAAAACTAGGTAAGTTTATCATGATTCCTTAACGCATGGCATGAGAACCATTTATTCGGCTAAATTTATTTTTCAGTTTCGCATTTTTACCAACTGTGTGGCAATAAGAACTATGATTTTGAAAACCCGAATTTTCGATAAACTTATAATACGATCCGGAAAAATTATCAAACGAATGTCTTAATTACCATATATTTCGGTTTTATTACTAGAATTATGGTTTTTATTTTTATCAAAAATATCACATTACCATACAAGTACGGTAATTTACCAAAATTTTTCCGTATGGGGATGTAGCTCTCTGAACCCATCAGTAAAGCAGCTAGTTGAATCTCTATAACATGGATTGAAAGTTTCAGAAAGAGGTGGCTGTGACCTTCGAAGAACAAGAACTTTAAAAATAAAGATTTCCCACCCTAAGTTGGAGGGATTGTTGCAAGTATTTTCTGCACAAACTTGCCTTTGCTATGAAACAGATATACGGTATACAGCAACTGATTTTCCAATTTTCTTCATATAATTCTCTATTGTTTTTTGGACATCAGCTTTCTCTGTGTAACTAAAAATGAAACCATTAACTAAAAATGAAAATTCAATATTAAGGGTTTAAGTAATAAATATTTTTAAAAAAAAATGTTTTTTTAACATCAGCATTTTCTGTGTAGTACCAATAACTGAAAATAAAAATTCAATATTAAAGGTTTTAATAATAGGTATTTTCAAAAGAAATAACTTAAAAAAAAAAAAAAAAAAAAAAGAAAAAGAAAATAATAGACAATTTCACTTTCAAGCACTTTTTTTAAATGAGGTCTATCTATTCCAATTTTTAGAACACAGTTAAATTTCGAAATAAATATAAAATAATCTATTGTATGAAACTTATCTCTGTATAAGGTTAATATAATTAATATAAGTTCATTGCGCCAAAAAAAAAGAACACGGACTACCTTGAATAACTTTAGATCTAATGATCGGATCTTCACATTCTAGGACTCAATCTCAATGGTTCAAGGGGGTGATCTCGAATATGGTAGTTAATTAGTGCAAAGGATATTATAAGCTACGAAATCAGACACAAAAAAGTACTTTCTTTGAATAAACGCCTTTTTTCGACTTATTCGGATTTCTGACCCCCGAAATATAGGGAGTAGAAGGAAGCCGTATATTTAAAATTCGATTTCTCAGGAACTAGTCAACCGATTTCGTTCAAATTTTGTATTTTACCTTACCTTAAAATGATGTGAAAATTGTATACCTTAGCGTTCAGAAACTTTTTAACTATTATTAAATAAAATAATAAAAAAATAATAAATATTTACTGAAATTTATTTTTTGCATGGAACTATCTCTGGATAAACGAATTTTATAATTGCGAGCAAAATTTGGTCAATTCGCTTAAGAATTACTCGGGGAAATACGCACAGAGTAAAATTAACATTAAGAGGTCAAAACTTTTGGCCGCTCTCCTGATCAAACGTCCACATAGTTTATCCTCTATGTGTACAGAATTTTCAACACTGACGATAAAATGAAATGCTGTAAAAGTTGATAAAAATATTTTACTTAATAAAAATCATAAATTAGAAGAAAAATGGCTAATGTCTGTGGAAGTGTTTTTTTTTTTTCATTTGTTAGGTTGTTAAAAAGTTCCGCAACACTTGTGAAAATTTCAACTTTTAAGAATTTTCATTTTTTGTTGTTATTTTTTGGTGCTCTTAGTTTAAACTTTCATAAATAAGCTCTAAATGACTTTGAATAAAACTGTACTTCGGGTTTTGATTCGTTATTGCTATAAACGAGATCTTTCAGCGAGGGATGCATAAAAGGATTGTTATCTGAGTGAGTTTTATAAAAATGAACAACCAACTATAATTGTTGTCTAGACTACCATTTGTATCGAATATGTTTTTATCATCTTAAAAGGATTGTTACTTGAGTGAGTTTTGTAAAAACTGAACAACCAACTAAAATTGTTGTTCAGACTACTATTTATATCTAATGTAATTTTATCATCATAAAAGGATTTTTATCTGAGAGAATTTTGCAAAAACTGAACAACCACTATAATTGTTGTATAAACTACCATTTAATATCTAATATAATTGTATCATCACAAAGATCGTTATATGAGTGAGTTTTGTTAATAATAGACAGAATTTTATAAATTTTGTCACGATTATTATATGTATCTAATATATTTCAATGTCATAAATAATTTTAACTAATCATATTATTTTATGTGTACACTCTTAGAGATTCAATAATATATAAAACTATAATATTATTTAAATTTGCCACTACTTAAATATGGTTCAAAGTTTATTCGCAAAAATCAATATTTCCACGATAAAATTATTTAATTTAAGCGGAAACGAGGTTTAACTCATCTCATTTTTAGAGTTGCAGCAAGTTTACAAGATATTAGTTTTTAACGCACTGATATTATAAAACTTTGCACTGATTTTTTGAAGTGTATATAGTAATTTTAATTTTAATAAAACCATAAATATTAAAGCATATAAGTTCACAATGGTCTGATATATTAAATTAACGTTTCTTTTTTTTCAATTTTAATGAATTATTACGAAAAAGCTTCTTTAATTTTTTAAATTTCTTGCTAAACTGTGTATTTTTTTCCTCCACAAACAAATTGCAAAGGCTGATTTTACTTTTTTAATATTTTTCTGTATAAATATCTAGATTTTATCAATAAAATACAACCACAAACAACGCATTTATTGTTAGTCTTTTTCTTCAAAAATGTATTGAATACTGCATTTTCTTAAAAAAAAAACTAGATCAGTTAAAATTATTATTTTTTTACAATTTTGTTTAAGAATTTAAATTTTACTCAAAACAATCATGTATTTCGATTTTTTTCCTCAATAAGTTTAACCAAATTCAAATATCTTGGTGATTGATGATTTTATTTATTTATCTGAACTTCTAATAAATGTCTGAAAATTGTATTTAGCTGCTTTTGAAACTTAAGTGTTCAATTAATATCTATTTAACAAGCATTGTAACAAAAAGGTTACAGAAATAACTGCTTAAAATATATGAATGAAATGAAATTTATTTGAAAAGTATCTTAGCTACTTTTGTTTTTTGAATTTTTTTAATTTTAAGGGAACGGAATTATGAATTAACAAAGACAGAATGCATTTTAGTTTTTTTGAAATCTTTGAATAATTCAAGAGCAAATACACTGTATTGAATAAATACAACCTAACAAATACAGATTATTATTAAATGATTTAGCGGGTGCATTTATTTTATTTAGCATATTTAATCAAGTTATTCATGGGTTTAAAACATTATTAACTCCAAGATTACAAGTTTCATTTTTAAAATTTTAATTACCAGAACAAATTATTAACAAGCCTTCATTAATAACTTCAATGGCAGTATTCTTAAATTAATAAAACTAATAAATATAAAAACACATTCGGCATGTACTCAAAATCAAATTATTAATTACATATTTATTTCTAAAAGGAAAAATAAGCTAAATATGAACTTTTCTCACAAACTTATTTTCTCACAAAATTATGGCGATTAAGCGAGAAATAAGAGATTTGTTTTCGAGAAATCTAATTTCACACTACTTAATAAGCTAAAAATTAACTTGTAATAATCGGAAAACAACGTCTGGAGTAAAATCTTTCAACAAAAGGCTGTTCATACTTTCCTCTTAAATAAATCACAAAAAACTGCAACGTTATTGCCAGGGGCGTTTCAGAGGTATACAGGAGTACAAAAGGAAAAGTGGCTGACTGTTAATTGCATTCGCGTGTTCACGTCTTTGGAGTAATATTTATCCTTTTTAATCATCGTATTTATTTTCGTTGTAATCCCTTTTTAGTTACTCAATGAACAAAAAGAAATAAATAACATTTCTGCTCATAAAAGGAGCTTTATTTTAAATTAAGTTAAAGTGATAGCGTGGCAGAAGCAAGCTATAATGGGTGCCGATAATGCTTCAGTTATGCGGATTTAATTTTGGCGAGGCAAATGTTACGGGGAAATTAATTTGTTTCAAAATTTAAAAAGGCCATTTAATTGCCTTGAAGACATTAAACTGCTGTGAGGTCGGAAAATTCAATTTAAAAACACATTGTCATTGTCACTCACAATAATAAGTTTATTTTTATACGCACTTTACCTTCACAAATGAACGACTCTTCGCTTTTAGAGAGGAAGTTTTTCTCATCTTTAGTTTTGCCCGCAGTTAATGAATTTAATGGGAAATCGTCTTTGTTGATTGTAGGGATACCGACATCTAGAAAGGCGGGGAAAAGTGGAGGAAAAAAAAATTTAACTGCAATGGCATCACTTTAGAAAATAATTTTATTTGGATATTACATTTTTCGAAGCAAATTACGTTTATTTTCTGTTGAAATTAGTTCTCACTGAAGTAATGAAAAGAAGAGTGATTTAATTCGTAAGATGCTTCGGTGTCTGTCATAAACATTAATGTTGTTAAATGCATTATGCAACTTTTATTTTGTTGAGTAGCACTTAAATTTAAACAATCACTATATAAATTAGGTAAATGCTAATTTTTGCTGACTTTAGTTAAGTTTAAGAGATATTAAAATAAAATTAATATTTAAAAATTAAAATTTTTGAACTATTTTTTTTGTATATCCAAGAAAATAATCATAGAATAAAAATCAACTGCGATTGCAAAATAAACGTATAATTGTTGTAAAAATTAATTTCAATTCCTTTTATGAAAATCTTGCTAAAAACTTTATTTAATTAATTAAAATTTAATCAGTTGACGTATATAACCACGTAAAATTTGACTTTGGCTGTGGCTGTAACAATTAAAAAAATTATATTCCAATGCTCTTCAAAAATTTAAACTCTTTAGTAACGCTTATTTTTTATTGTTAGTTTGTCTGCAATTGATATTAGATCTACCAGCGGATGCAAGGTATGGAAAAGGGAAGAAATATTACCATGGCACTATTTTAGAAAATGATTTTATTTGGATATTACATTTTTTGAAGCAAACTACGTTTATTTTTTGTTGAAATTAGTTCTCACTGCTGTAATGAAAAGAAGATTGATTTAATTCGAAAGAAGGTCTAGTGATTGTCATAAAAATTAATTCTGTTAAATGTGATTTTATTTTGTTAAGTAGTATTTAAATTTAAACAATCGACACATAAATTGTGCAAAAATTTAATTTAGTTAAAATTATTTGAGTTTAAAAGAGATAAAAATATTAAAAACTTAAAATTTAGGAGTAGTTTTTTGTTTATCCAAAATATATAATGTGCATTAAAAAACAACTACTGTTATAAAACCATCGTATAAATGATGTAAAATTAACCTTAGATTCTTTTTATAAGAGTTAAAAATTATAAAAATTAGATTAAAAAACTTTGTTCTGTTAAAAACACAAATTAAACTGCCGTTGATAATGGTGCCAAAATGAGCTTTGGCTAGAAAAAAAAATTTAGCGAAATTTTATTCGAAAGTTTAAAAATTTGATTTCTTATCCTTCACTTAACGAAGTTTATGAATTTAATGAGGAATCATCTTTGTATATTTTAGAGCTAACGGTTCCTAGCAAGGTAAAGAAAAATTGAAAAAAATTTTACTTTCAATTACATCACTTTAGAAAATATTTTTATCTGGATATTATATTTTTCGAAGTAAATTACTTTTATATTCTATTCCAAATGTTAAATGCTGGTTTTTTAGTTAAGTAACATTTAAACTTTTACAAATCACTGAGCAAATTGTTGTTAGGAATTTGATTTTTTTTGAATTTGAGATGTGAAATTTAAAATTGTATTGCTATTTAATATCCATATAATATTATTAAAATATTATTAATATCATTATAATGTAAGATTTAATAATAGTATTTATTATCAATATATCAATATTATTTAAATGATATTGAAATGTTTAAAAATTGAACAAATCTAACTGCTTAAAAAAACCAGATAAATTATAATTAATTAAAAATTACAAGTGTAAATAATTAAACATTTAATTTTGATTCTCCGTTCCGCTAAATGCCGTGAAGAAAAGAGAGAACGAGATTGAATCCCGTTAAAAACCTGAATGGGATTTCGTGCTTTTTTTTGTTTTTCAAACCTATGTACTCTGTTCTTAAAATTAACCAGGATTTTTGCATTTTCTTTGTATGGGGGGTCACACACCAGCATATTTATATGAATAAATAAACAAACCCACATAAAAAATGCAAACAACAGACCACATAATTTTATGTATCCGCGCTTAGTATCGTTAATACGCTTGAAAGCTTGGAAGTTTCTTAATGTCATCAAGGCATATGCATAAAGCTGTAAATTTTTAGACTAGCACTTTTTTAACTGGCCGTTAAAGGCAAGACTATGACCAAACCATATAAATTTTTAACGAAAATATCAGAAAACAATTTTTTATTACAATTAAAACTACAAAAAAAAAAAAACGTTTAAAAGTTTTAAAATTTAATTTTGATTCTTTTTATAAAGTCAAAATTGCAAATGTTGGAAAAATCAAAAGATAAAGAAAATTGAGAATTTTCAGTGTTTATTTGAAAGCTTGCATTTTGTTATTTAAAATTTAAGGCTAAGAAATTTGTGTGTAATTAAACACTTTGCTCGAGGAGGCCTCCCCGCTTTGTAAACTATTAGTATACGACCGATTGGGAGGTAATGGTTAGTTAGTTAGTTAAGTAATGGTTAGTTAAAGGGATTAAAAAATTCACTGTGGCTACTCATGCATATAAATTTGGTCTGCACAGTGTTAATTTTTATTACGTCTATTAGAGTTTAAAAATATAAATGTTCAAAACTATAAAAAGTAATATTTATATACGAAATGGACCGTAATAAAGCCCGCTTAATATAAGTTTCTGAAATCCTTGATGGAAGATGAAGTAAAAACTAACTTAATTAAACTTTAATAAATATTTTGTACACATATAAGCTACATTCGAAAGATTACATTTTTTTTTAACTCTACAATAAATGTTAGAATGGTTTACGAAAAGTAAAAAGCTTTATTTAGAATAAAATATATTTCTTAATTATAAGTTTTAAATATTAAATTTTTTTTGTTTTTAGTAATTGAATAATGTATTTATAAATAAATATTTTATATATGTATTAAAAACTATTTAATTCCTCTCTTTCACGATTCACGATAACAATCAAACCGAGCTATATTATTTATGATTAAGATTTTGAAGTTAAGATATTGAAGAGTTTATAAATATTTTTGCTGTATGACTAAAGTTTCAGATTTATTTAATGAATGATTTTTTTCAAATTGATTCTTGAACATTTCTGATGCTCATTGATAACGGTAATGATTCATCACTGTAATAATGATTCTCTAAATGAATTAAACTAACTTTCCAACTAAAAGAAATTAACTGTTTCAGTTAGTATAAAAAAATGTAATTTTTTCTATTAAAGTAAGATACGACGAAACATTTGTTTACTCTTTGACGCAGATGGGACATTATATTTTTTCTGCCTCTCTAATTGCAAACAAAAATACATTTTGATATTTTTTAATTATAAAAAACAGTCTAATAGTTGCTGAAAAATCTGATAAGTTATCGGAATTATATGTGTACTAAAATATAAAAATCATAAAGTATTTTGAAATTTTTTTCATTCATATTCAAAAATGTATCATTAATTGATTTTGGAAATTAAAATAATTTTAATGATGAATAACTGTTTCTTTTAAATCATTGTAAATAAGTGCAAATTTGAAAATTTATTGTTTGGAAGTGAGCCATGTTTGGAAAATTTTACTGTATTTCATAACTATAAAATATTAAAGTGCTAAATATAATATTTTTCACTTATTTTGACCTAAATTAATACACAACAATGAAAAATATATTGAATAAAAATTCTGGGTCGAAATGTTAAAAGTTTAAAACTTTTCAGGAACTATGTCTTTTACTGTAGTATTTTGGTGTTTGTGTTTTCTTATTTTTTTATTTATTTTGTAGTTCATTTGAGATAGCATGAGTAATATATTTAATATGAGTAATATTATGAGTAATATATTTGAGTAATATATTTTACATATTTCTAATTAGGACATTTTCCTTAGCATTGTTTCTAGGTAGTTACTCTGCAAATTTCCTGAATGTTCTTTTTGATGATAGCGAAATACACCAAAACATCTTAATACCTACAAGGAAATAGATGTGTTTTTCGCATAAATCCACTCTCCTGAACAATTTGCTAGTTTTTAAAATTTCTTTAATTTTATATACTTATTCTAATTATTCTTAATCCTGTTATAACTAAACTAAAGCAATTCTTTAATTTTGATCACATTTTATAAAAAACGAATATAATGCTTTATTCTTTTTTCAACAATCAATTGAACGACCAACTTTTTAACTCAATACAAGTTTATAACTCGTAAATTCACTCTCACGACTGACGTCAAAATGTTTTCGTTACAGGGTTATATTAAATTCTAACGACCTTCTTGGTTATTAAGCTGTAGCAAAATTATTCAAAATTCAATATAAGGCTGTTTTTCGAATGATGAAATGATGCTTTTTTTGCGAATAACGTGCTGTTTATATAACTGCTGTGAGTTTGCAACTATTACTCATGACTGTCGGTAAAGTTTAGCCTAGTTGAAGCCAGCGCTGCCTACGCTTATTTTGAAAATGGCGCAAAACGTCAATATGGAGAAAAGTCCCAGTTTTTTGAAAATGAAAAGTATTTGCGGTCTAATATTTTAATATTTAAAAACTTGAGTCGTGAGGGCTCAGGGGGTAGAGCTTTCGCTTTCCAATGAGGTAAACCGTGTTCGAATCCCGGCTATGGCTGGTCGATACGAGTTCCGCATCCGATTTGCACCTTCCACAGTACTGACGTGAAATATCCTCAGTGGTAGACGGATCATGTGTTAGAGTCTCCTTGCCGTTAGGCTAACCGTGGGAGGTTCTCGTGGTCTTCCACTCCATGTAACGCAAAAAGTCCTCCACGAAGGAAAATTTCTTCCAATACTTACTCCAGGAGTTCTGGATTGGGTTCAAAATTACAAGGCTACGGAGTTTTGCATTAATAGTCGTAAACCCGAAAATTGGGACAGCTGTTCAATGACAGTTATAAAATAAAAAATAAATATTTAAAAACTTACTCCAGTGCTGCATTACCTGGATTTATAAAAATTTCCAGAAACTGAGAATAAGGCAGTCATTTCGATAATTTTCATCTAGGCAGAAAAATGTCGCCAAATTGGCGATTTTTAAAAACGTATAACAATTTTTAAGATATTAAATTATTTGTCTGCTCTAAAACCCAGATAATTCTTCATGACAAGATTATATATGTAATTTAATATCATAGCATTGTTTCAAGTGTAAAGGTATTTAGACTATGCTTTTCTTTTATTTTCTTTGGTACCATAGCTTCGAAAAACAGTGTTAATATTGCTAGGTTGGCTTTAGTTTAATCTATATTATCTATCGATAATTCTTCAGATTTGGGTCTCCTTCTATGTTCCTAAGGAGCAAATATTCATTAACTGGAAATTTTATTTTCTTGCAATTAGGACTAGGGGTTGGATATCCGATGGCCCCTCAATCTGACAGCTGAAAGTGACAAAAAATTTTTATATAAAAAATAGATCTGCCTTCGTCTTGATAAAGATATGGCTGATTATTGATTTAATTTACTTCCGAATATTTAAATATGGCCATGTTTGTTCTGTTAACTTTAAAATTGTTTTCCAATTAAAGGAAAATGATATCCTCTGTTTGATACATCTCTGCAGAATCCCACTTTTAATTGAACGACAATATACGAAAGAAATATTCCACTGTACCAAAATTCTTCCATCATAGTCCCAATCCTTTTATAAAAACATATTAAAAAATAATATCTTACTTTAAATAAAAAAAATATTGATTGAAATGAAATTCATGTATCAGGAAATATTCATGAGGATTTGATTTACAAGGAAATGTGAGCAACTGAAACTATAAAAGTCATCCCTCCTCCGAGGCCATTTGATGTTCTGCTGGGGAGCTTCTATTACGTGCCCTACTCTTTTCCAAAACTGTCCTTTCTTCAAGCCCTATCATTTGTAACAAATCTATCTTTGCAGGCATTTGATCCTCGGAAAACTGTCGTCGTCCGATCCCGCCAAATATATCTTTAGCCTTCTTTGTCTTAAGAGGAGTTTTCTTGGTGTCTATTGGCTTCTGTTCGTGCCTGATTCTATTTTATGTTGTTCTAAATTATGTTCCCTTCAGGAATTTTGAACAATTATTCTTAGTATCGATGTATGTTTAATTGTGATAAATATTCTGTCGTTTGCTAGCAACTAATTTGTTGCTTAAAGTTCGTGATTACCAATTGGGGATTCTAAGAGGCAATGTAAAATACTTTATCGAAATTAAAGATCGTTTATTCAAAAAGAGAAAGAGGCAAAATTTTTAACACATTAAGGTGATTTAATGATAAGTCACGAATTCTTATTATTGGAGGATGTTTTTGATGAAAAACACTACGATTTCCTTGTAAACAATAAGATTCGTACTGTGTTGAGATTTATTCAAGTTTACTTTAAACGTTTTTTGCATAGATGGGACACCTATTTTCTTTTTATATAATTTTTTTCTGACACTCCAATTTGCAAGCAAAAATTATTTTGGTATTTTTTAATTATAAAAACAGTTTATTAGTTACTAAGAAAATCTGGTAGATTATCTGAATTATATTTGTATTAAAATATAAAATCCAAAAAAAGTAGTTTGAATTTTTTTTTTTTCCATTCATATACAAAAATTTATTAATAATTGTTTTTGTAAATTGAAGAAATTTCAGTGATGAAAAACTGTTTCTCTTAGATCTAAATTACTACATATAAATGCAGATTCGAAAAATCATTGTTTAGAAAAACTAAGTCTTTGGAAGATTTATCTTTTTGCACAGAAAAAGACACGAGTGTTTCATGATGTATTTCATAACCATAAATTATTAAAATGCTAAATGTAATATTTTCTTCAGTTCAAGCTCGAAGAATTTAAATTCGGTGTTTTCTGAGTCCGAGATCTAATGGATTTATTTTAATTTGAGCTTGTCCTAGTTTGAGATTTAATAGGTCAGATAAAGGTTAAAATTTGCAAAGATACAAACCAAAGTTTGTAAAAAAGAAAGCTATATAAAATATCTTATTATGTTTACTTATCTCTGAATTACAGGATTTAATATTTCTTATTTTTGCACTTAATAATTTTTACGTTTTTTTTTATCCTCAACACTTTTTATATTTTTGATTTCATTTTTTATCCTATCAGATCAGATAAAAGGAGACTATTAAAGTAGTAAGAAAACATTACAGCTTTATCATGTTCTTGATCCCATCTCATCTCTAATATTATGCTAATATCTATTAGAAAAAGAGAAAAATTTTTTAAAATATTTATTTAGAAATAATGCTAAGAGAAAATTTGGTATAAAAGTGTCCCATTTGTCACACATTGTGACATTTCACACAAGTAACAATAGTCTCCAATTTTATACTGGGAGACTAGAATATATATAATCAATATATTCTTGGAATTTTACCAGTATAAAAGGAATTTCTAATATAATATGAAAAATCTGTGAACCTGCTTAATGCAAGAGGAAAATTATTATAAAATAAAGGTTAATTGAAAATAAAGATGAGAAAAAGCCAGATAATATGAATGGAAGTAAAAACATAAGCAAAAGGATTATGAGAAAATTTTCAATGTGGTAAATTATTTTTTTAAAATACAGTTTAAAAAAATAATTTGTTTTTTTGTTTCCTAAATTCCCTTCCAACTACAAACTCTTCGATAAAAAATATTCTTTTCAACAAAATTGATAAACATTTGATTTCCGCAGTAACCTTGTACTCATAATATTCTCTTTCTCTTGTACTCTAAATTATAGAAATTCACTAGATCTTTTGATATTATTTTAAATTTAATAAATAACCATGTTATAATTTTTCAACAACTTTTTTAAAAAATTTTATTAATCATAATGAAATGTGTTCCGAAGAAATATTTTAAGCATGTTTATGCACTTCATTAATACAACAATGCCCTGTGCATAAATCGCTATTTTTTTTCAAAATTGCAATACGTAGATTTATAAAATGGCACATTGTATGTCATTCTATTCTATAAAGACCATTCCACAAATCCACGATGTTGTTTTAAAAATAAGAAACTTTTTTTTTATAAATTCAATGTGGTTTTTTCAATTGCGTAAAAAGCTTTGAACGGATATTTAGTTCACAAGTTTTTTTTTTTATGGAAAATGAAACAAAACAGCCTTTGATAATTTACGCTAATGCAATAATGAAAAACTTTATGGAATGTTAATATTAGAAAAAAAATACACATAAATACAACATATGTATATAATGCGGGATTGAATTTTAAAAAAAAATGCAAATTAATTATTTTGCACCCTACAGTGTGTCACAAGTCAGGCATATAATCAATAAAACTGCATCAATCAATACATGAAAATATTGGGTTGTTGCTGTTCAGCGAATGAGATAACTTAAATTAAGATTCGAAAATTATCTTACTTACCTACATAAGTTTTATAAATTTTTTTAAACACTCGTTTCAGTTTCACGGATATCTTTTTTGTTTATGCAAAGCAATGCTGCTTTTATGTTAACTACCCTTTTCATTATAGGTTTTACACTCATTTGGTATTTGATCAAACCACTGTAAGTTGAAGATGGCTGTTGGTAGACTAGACAAAATTTTCATTTGTGGTTGATTCAGAAGGTAAATCTTTTTATTTATTATTTTAACTGTTACTGAATACTTTATTTATTTGAGAAAATAACATAGGAAAACGGTTTAAATAAAAAATTAATTTCTTCACTTGTGAAAAACAGAAATGTATTGAATAAATATAATTTTTTTCTTAAAAAGGAGAAAACAGAAAAAAAAAATTCTTCTTCAATAACTATTTAAGTGACAAAAAGTATAATGCCAGAAATGTCAAAAATATATGAATGAAAGCGGCTAGCAAACAGTTTAGTTAACATCAAATCAGCTGATTACTAAGAAAGAAGAAAGTATATTAAAACAGAAGACTATTCAATCTTAACGGTAATGAAATAATAATGACGACCCGATACACGCAAATAATATTAAAAATAAATAAATAGAACCACTAAAACGTCAACCGCTGTAACGACTAGTGTCGGAAACGCTTTTCTTCATTGATATTGAACATAATTTGTAATAAAATTTATATTACGTATTTATATTACATAAAATTTAAAATATGAGGTTAGTATGATAAGAGGGACTTCATTAAATATTTTCAATATATATACGATTAAGAGCATTAAATTCTCATTAGTTTTCTTTATTTCGGTTATAGTTAAACAAAAAGTGCTTCTGGCAGTGGTACCTTACAATATCTTCAGTATTTATATTTTATTTGGAGATTAAATTGTATTCTAAATG
The DNA here is from genome assembly GCA_949128135.1 of Parasteatoda lunata. Taxonomy (NCBI): domain Eukaryota; kingdom Metazoa; phylum Arthropoda; class Arachnida; order Araneae; family Theridiidae; genus Parasteatoda; species Parasteatoda lunata. The sequence continues at coordinate 63,346,260 of OX421980.1, read as the reverse complement.
CCTGCATAAACAAACTTTAGAAAAACGCTAGTGTTCGAAAGCAAAAAGAATTTAAATTACTTATTATTATGCAAAAAAAAAAAAAATAAAAAAAAATAATTAAAATAAAAATAAAAACTATTGGATTTGAGGTACTTGTACATTATTAAGCCTTTAATTTTGAATATTTAGTTTTAGTCATTGGTACCACGCAGAAAAGTAATTAGTTCTAGGAGTGAAATTAAGGAAAAAATAAATTAATTAAAAATATGTTCCTTATGCAATAAATATTTATCAATCTTAGTGGCACTATTCCTGATCAAATTATGGCATAAAGCTTTGGCTATAGCTTTGCATTATCCGTAAAATTCATTCTTACCACAAAATATTATACCATAATTTTTACGAAAATATTAATTTTACTGAAAAAACCACGGTAATTATTACTGTAAAAACTACGGTATGTTAGATTTCTTGTTCCGTAACATTTTCCGGTAATAATGCATTCTATGGTAAGAAGTACGGGCACCCTGAGTTCCGGTACTTTACCGTGAATTGATCCGGAATTTTTTGCATTGTTTTGTTGCAGGAAATACACGTAGCAATCCTTTGAAACATTCTCCCTTCGCGCGTTGCGAGGTATGTATTTGTATTTGATTTGTATTTGACTGATCTCTTCGAAGTCCCTTCAAAAACTACAACCCTCTTTTTTCTGAGCCTTTGAGTCTTTGTTATAGGATAGAAATTTGAATCAGCATCTCCATTCATGATTTCAAAAAGAAGATTTTCTTTAATATAAAAGATTCCCTTTCATATAAAAGATTCTCTTTAATATAAAAGATTCTCTTTAATATAAAAGATTCTCTTTAATATGAAAGATTCTCTTTAATATGAAAGATTCTCTTAAATATAAAAGGTTCTCTTTAATATAAAAAATTCTCTTTAAGACTCTCTTTAATATTTCTGTGCCCAAGATTCTCTTTAATACAATAGAATTGGTTCAAGGTTGAAACGTAATTTTGGTACCTTGAATTCTGACCTTGAAATTTGCTGCTAGTCAAATAAGGTTTTAAATGGAATCCTGTTTCCGAAAAAATAGAACCAACTGTAAACTTAATTTAGAAAGGCTAGATTCACACGATAATATTGTTAAGTCCAGGGCAGACTTAACTTCCGATTCCCTTTTTATCATCGAATTTCTGGCTGTCAACAACTTTTTGGAGTTGATCTGATCAATGCCAGATCTATGAAGATAAGCAACAATAACATATTGTTAAACTTTCCCCTATGGTTTTAGTAATGAATTGTTTCGTTAAACCGGTTCACTTCAAAATTATTATTATAATTAATCTAACATAAAAATAATTCACTATGAATCTCTATATAAATTATGAAACTAATAGATATATTTCTTCATATCAATATCATATACAAGGTGACAGAGTGACAAAGTTTTCAGTTTTAGGCACCACACATAGAGGTTACCAGATTTAGGACAAAAATCAGTAACATAAATTATGGAACTGACAGATATTTTCAAAAATTAATTTAAAATATAGAGTAGCAAAAATATTTAGGCACTCATACACTTAGGCACTTATCTGAAGAAGACTGATCACTGGTACAGTGGTTACTCTACTGTACTAGACTACAGGGCCATTGGTTGTGAGCTTGAATCACACCATAGACATGGAAGTATCTCTCTCTCTCTCTGTTCTGTGCCTCTGTTCTGTTCTTCTGAGTGTTTTCGTGAATGTTACCCGCCCTATAAAAGGGTTTGCGGTTGTATGACGTGGGCGACGCTACTCCACCGCCGTGGCTTAGCCACAGGTGCCCACTGGGTAACGATAAGAGAGTAGACAATCTGGCATATCTGAGGCCAATGGGAAATAGAACCAAGTACCCGCCATTAAAAAAAATTACAACTAAACTTTTGGATATTATAGCAATTATTATTATCTTCTTTCGTTTCCACAAATAAATTTAACACACTGCTCAATATAAACAATTAAGACACATACATATTTAAATTTTTATTATTTAGCTGAAAAATTAGTTTGTCTTAATGATCTAAAGAATCACTGCAACCTATTTCTTGGATATTGTGGCAGTTGCAGGGGATTGGTTTCCTTTGATTATGATATTTATTATGATATTTATAAATGATTTCTCATGCATTCTTTAGTACAAAAAAGTTCTTCGCTGAAACTAACCTCTTTTCAATGTTTTGTGTTAATGAAATTAATCATTTTTTAATGTACATTGTTGATCCACTTTCCTGAATGTACTGTACTGAAATCGAATTACTTGATACATAACAAAACCCGTAAATTCATTTCATAAATTCGTTCATTTAATTTTCTCTTGTGTACCAGGGAAATTGAAGACTGTAATTTTTTGTTCAAATGCGTTTAAAAAATAGTGAATTAAGAAATTCTTTTATTGGTAAAAGTTTGATGACTATAGTTCACGAATTTTTCATGAATTACATTTATTGGTAATACTTGATGCTTAACACAAGTTCCACTTTAACAGAGATATTATCAAATCAACATCAACTCTCAGAGTTCATAACCTTCATTATTATTTTGCTCCGTTTATGCTACCACAAAATCCATTTTATTGCTTTTTTAAACATTAAAATTTTTAACGTTTTTGGTAGTTCAATTTCTTGTGAACTTTCCATTCCAAACGAATTTCCAGATAAAGTTATTATTTATAAGAAAAACAACGCGAGAAAATACTTTAGTTGGTTTAATATTATTTTAGTTTTTTCTCTGAATTTTATTAGTATAGTTTTTAGTGAACGATTTCTGCGCTTTTTTATTATAAAAATATTCGACATTAAAACCCCGTTATTCATAGCTTATAATGAACTAAAGCCGATCTTTTATTTACGATAACCAACTAGTCATGAACGAATGAACGATTGTCAGTTATAAATAAGGTGAAAAAAAAAAAACATAGAGATGCAATATCTCCCTTTTTTTTAAAATACATCAAATCAGTGAATGTTCCGAAGTCATTAGCAAGGACTAATTAAAGAGATTAGAAAACATTTCCATAACTAAGACGTTTAAAACAATTTACGCAATGGTCAATAATTCATTCTAAATAAACATCCTTAATCTTGTAGCAGAAATTTAACATCCCTAGAATCAATGATTTTCAATAGAAAAGAGCAAATGCCGGGGCGCAATTAGTGAAAGAGAATCAAGTGAAGCCAATAAGACGTGTTAAGGTGATGTCCCGTAGATGGATTAAGAAAGTGGATAAATATGTTGAAGGCAGGAGGGCAGATTAGAAGAGCAGGGCGATTATTGCTGAGGAACTAATTGTGTTTTGACCGAAGAGTCGGGTCAAACCGCTCGATGGGGCAGAAGAAGCCGCTGGGGTCTCGTGGTCAAAGTCTGATATCCGTGCGGAAAGGAACCCTTGGGAAGGCAGACAAATTTCCCTCCTGCAACCATTAGCCGCAACAGTGCTTTTATCTCTGGGCTTTACAGCCCACCTGGGAGAGCCTTGGACCGTTAGCCACGCTACCCATCTATCTTAGCTGGCAGGAGGAGGGGAAGACATCCCCCTATTCTTTCTCTGCATTCCTATCTCTTCGTAGAGCGTATTCTTTAGGCATAACAGAAAGCTACAGCCCCCAACGGGAAAACCCGATTTTTTAGAAGTAATCTTTAGCTGTCCTGCTGAATGCCACTTCTTAGACGACGATACATGGCCCTTATCCTTCGGTCCTCTTTTAATCCTACTGGGGATTACTGAAAACTGGATAAAGCATACGAAGGTAACGAAAAATGTTTTCTTCGCTCGCTTACTCGAGATCTTTAACCTTCTCTCCATTCCAAAAGGCGACCAACTGGTGGTGCTCTATAGCTGTTCCCTTCTCATTATTTTTAATTCATTTCTGACTAACGGTTCTGGCCATTATTTTAGTTGTTCTCTTTTTCTTCGCATTCCGAGGACTTTATGTGTAGGGAGAAGCATTTGGTAGGCGATTTATCTACGGCCCTATATGCACTTGTTGCTCGCCTACCTTGAAATATGGCATCCCGTTAAATTACCAGACTTCTAAGGAGATTAAAGCTGTATTAAATTAATATATTATTGCTCGAATGTGAACTTCAACGAGTTATGAGACTATAAAATGCTCTGCTTCCTTCTGTTTATTTGCAAGATCTTTTTTTTTTTTTTTCAATTTCATAGAATGGTTATTTTTGAATGAAATAAGATACTTTCTCTGATAAGTTTACGTTGCACTTTAGTGATGCGAGCCATTAAATGAGAATTACCAGACATTATTACAATGTTTTGTATTCTTTGAAGAAATATTATATTGAATAACAAGGAAATGGGTAGTCAGCAAAAATCACAATAAACATGTCATTGAGGGAATATAGAGGTAAAAGAATATATTTTTATTCTAAATTAGGGATAGTTCTCATACTTTTTAAAACATAATCAGTCTGTTTTATACCCTTGCATATTTCTAGAATTTAAATTTATATAAAGAGGAATATTGGAAAATACATATGAACTTTTCAGGAATCAGCATTAGAAAAATGCTGATAAGTTGAAACGTTATTTCAACTCGAATGCATTATATTTTATATATTTAACTTTCTTAAATGTCTTAATTAGCCAAAGATTTAGGAACATTACAAATAATAAACAGAATGCCACGAGCTTTGTGGTACTTCGTAGGTTGTTTTGAGAAAAATTAAAGACATGCTAAATTGCATTATGTACAAAATAGAATCCAAGAGTATAAGTTTCAGAGACTATTTAATTTTATAACCGGTTCTGATTAGACTACCCAATTCTGAGTTAACGACTATCAATGTTTAACTTCATAGCTTTGTAATTATGAACTCTAAACAGAAGACAATGGAACTCTTGGTTCAAACTAGTCTTCGTGGAGAACTTTTTGATAGGGACTAACCCGTACCTGCATTACAGGGAGAGGAAAAGCACGAAAACCTCCCGTGGTTTGCCCGATGGCGAGGGGATTTTTATTTTATTTCATAACCGTAGTTGAACAGCTGACCCAATTTTTGGATTTACGACTGCTAATGTTCAACTCCGTAGCCTTGTAATTTTGAACCCAATCTAGAAGACAAGGGAACTCATGGATCAAACATTGGGAGAAATTTACCTTAGCGGAGGACTTTTCGATGGAACTAATCCGCATTTGCGGTACATGGAGAGGAAGACCACGAGAACCTCCCACGGTTAGCCTGATTGTACAGGGACTCTAACCCATGATCCGTGTAAAACTGAGGATATTTCATGTCAACACTGTGGTTGGTGCAAATCGGATGCGAATTCGTATCGACCAGTCATTGCAGGAATTCGAATTCGGTTCATCTCATTGGAAGGCGAACGCTCTGTCTCCTCCGTAGCTCAAGGCGAGGGGATTGTAACTCATAATCCGTCTACGACTGAGAATATTTTATGTCATTAGTGTGGTCGGTGCTAGCCGGGCCCAGAATTCGTATCAATCAGCCACTGCTGGGATTCGTACCTGGTTCACCTGAATGGGAAGCGAACCCTCTATCTCTTGAGATTACGTGGCTCTTATGAGAGAGTTATACAGAATGACTAAAAACACATTATTAATGCCTGAATACTTTTCTTTTAAAATGTGTTGTCTTTTTTTTTTTTACCAATTCGGAATGAACTTTTACGATCACCCACTAATAAGTGCTTATAAATGGAAATGACTTAATTTAATAACAAAAATTTTCTATGAAAACGTATAATAACTTAAATGTAAGTCATGGTGGCTCGGGGGATAGAGCACTTTCCTTGTAATGAGATAACCCGGGATCGAATCACAATCGCGATGGCAGGTCAAAATTAATTTTATACCCGGCTGATTGAATACATGTGAAAATATGATACAATGACGAGGAAAATGTCCATAAACCTCTCATTTTCATAATTATAGGTAAACAGTTTTTAAAAAAGCAATTTACAAATCCCAATTTTACCTTACGGAACCAATGGTACAACATTTTTTATTTAAAAATTGAAATGTATAAAAACAAATTTTCTCCAAAAAGAAAAAGAAATAGTGAAAGACATTTAAAAAGCCAGTATGACTTGAGAGGCTATGAAATACCGCATCTTACTGAGACGATCTATGTTTGAGTCCTAGTAATAGTTTGTTGATTTGTATATTTTTATAGGCTAATGCTGACCACAGTACTCACCTAATGGGTACAACGAACCATCGAATTCTCGCGTAATTGCACACAATTATAAAACTCTTTTATCCATGTAAAAATATTTTTTAATATTAATTTATTATTTTTTTAATTTTATTTAATATTTAAACAAATAAATTTGAGTTTGTAGACAAATTTTAAATGTAATTTAAATGACGAAATACTAAATTCTAATGAATTGTTCGAATAGGAGGATTAGAAACACGACTTTCTTTATTACTAGAGCCCGGATTTTGACGACCTAAAAAATCTCAATTAATGCCCTTAAAAAGTGCAAAAAATGCCCTTAAAAATGCAAAAAATGCCCTTAAAATGCGAAAATTGCACTAAAAACGCCTTATGACGTGACTTAAATAAAGTGAAAATATTGAACTAAAACAATTTTTTACTCTTTAAAATTATTATGAGTCATTTCAAAAAGTATAAAGCAATGCAATACTTGTTCTACGTTCATTAAAGTTTGAAAAATATGTTTTATATCCTAAAATAACAACAACAACAACAAAAAAAGGAAAATATATTGACTCCAAAACATTTTCATTTTGTATAGAAACTTTAATGAATATAACAACTTCCATCTCATAATATTACTAAATATCAGAATTACATTGGATTATTAATTTTTTTTTAATATTTTGAAATGTAAACGAGAATTTCTTGTCTGAAAGTTAATTTTTATACCTGAAGAAGCTTCTTTCAACGTCTACTGATGTTATTGGTACGTACTTGAAAAAGACGGTCTCACTTACTGACAATTCTTCTTCAATTTGAAAAGATGTTGCTTCACCTGTTAATATCCTAGAGATTTTCTTCATTGTTTGGAAGCCAGTGTAATAATGAAAAATGATAAAAAATAATAAAAATTGGAAAAAATTATCAAAAATTTAAAAAATGCTTTAAAATGCAAAATATGCCCCAAAATTTAAAGAAAAATGCCCTATAAATCTAAAAAAATGCTCTAAAGGACAAAAAATGTCCAAAAATGCAAAAAAAAATGCAAATGTCATCAAAATCCGGGCTTTATATATTACTCATGAAGGTTAATTTAACGTCTGATTTCCGTAAAGAAATTACTAGTTAGAACTCATTAATTAGCACACTAGAATTCAACCATTTGAATCAACCATTAAAATTTACCTTTCTGAAGCGAAAACTCTGATAATTTGAACATAAGTTCTTTAGGGTGATATTTTTTTGCTCACAGTACGATTGATATTTTGCGAGGCAGAAAATTTAAATCAAAAAATATAGTCAAGAAAAGCCAAGAGAATTGTGATCATCGGATGCATTTCTACAATGAAGTGATTCACTCTATGCTTATATTTTACAAAATAAAAAGTGGTTCATTAAAAATCATGTTAAGAGATAAAAACAAATAAAATATTGGTGGTTTATAATATTGACTGAAATAAGTGGGGCGGTTCTTAGCTCAACGCCACTGAAAGGATAAGAGAAAATTTTAAACAAATTATTTAATGAAATTCAAAAGTACTGGCAGCAGTTGCTTACGCGTTTATTTCATTGTCACACTGTTAGCACTAGGTCATGTTCGTAAAAGAAAATATTAACTGCTATTTGGACCAGTTCAGTTGCACACGCAGGCCTCGATCTTATCATCCGCTTAAAAAAACAATGTTTACTCTGTGATTTCTTAAGCTCATTGAGGATGTGGAACTACTACACCGGAAGTCACTTGAGACCAGGTCTGAAATAGGGATGGTGTTCTCAATATAAATGTAAACAACAACAATCTCGAGCTCTTGACCTGCTCTGCTTCCATTTAGAAAGTATACAGCTTATTCTGCAAGGCGATATTTTCAAATAGATAATTTTGTTTTTATTAAAAGAAATAAATTTGTTGTAATTTCTGTGCTTAAATTTAATGCGTTTCATAAGATATTAATGATGTTAAGTAATTCTGGTGAATTTGAAGTGAAAATTTGTTTTAGTTATAGATGTATTGTTAAAGAAGGTGACATGGTTGCTAGATTAAGAAAGAACTCGTTTTTTTTATCAATCCCGATTTGACCTCTTTTTACTTGTTTATTACTGTTTGTTCTTGTTGCAAACCGTGCACCATCATACCTTAGTGTTAGCATATTGTTCAAGCAACACGATTAAGTTCATTTTGCAAAGTATTATTTAGGTTTAAATTTTGAAGTTAGTATATTGTTGCCAAGATAAGATGTGTTTTATAAAAAAATTTTGTTTTCAAATGATGATTCTTAAAACAATTCTTTTTATTAAACACAAATAATAAATCCGGTAACAAATACACATATACAAGAAATACTATTCGAGAGAGTCTCAAAACAAAATGATCACGTTTGTGAGCCAAATAGTTTCAAAATAAACCGGAAACAGCAACTCTGAAGTATAGACAGGAAAGAGCAGTGCGCCCTAGTGTAGAAGACACCATAAGTTTTTTGATTGCTTTGGCTGTATGCACTCTTGCTTTAGCGTGCATCTGAAAATATCCACGATAAAGATTATAGAGAAATTCAATTTCATTGTCTTTCAAGCTATTTTTAATGTTTCCTAAAAACACTGATAGCTCTAGGAAATCCACAAGGAGCTGTCACTACATTGTAAAAACAATTCATGTATCAAAACATCAAAAATGATGGCAACTACTTTACGCTAAAGTGGTGTTTCACTAAATGTTCCATTAAACCTAAACCAAGGATAATTTCTGATGTTGGGAAACACCTAGATTGTTCTTTTACACTACTTGGTCATAGGCAGCCGCCACCTTATTTGTTGTTTAGTTACAATTAGATACGATGCACATAAGAATCAGTAAAGTTACTTTAATGATGCAATCTGAAAGCTCACAAATTTAGGATGCATATGCGCAATATTTCTGGAAAAAAAAATGAATTTTTTAATCAAGCATACACACAGCACAGGCATAATATTAATATGAATTCAAACAAAAGCGAAGTGAATAGAAGTGGAATATTATAAAATTATTTTGCACAGTTGAGAGATTGGGGTAAATCTTATGAGAAATAAATATTATACAACTAAAAACATATATTCATATTACTACAGTTCATTTGAGTAACTTGTCAAATCAATCCGAGAAGAAGAGTGAATTCACTAAGCAAACAATCGACCATAATCAATATTTTTGTCACTCAATAAAGATGATTGATACTTACTTGGCTATGAATATTTTGTCAATTTGTTAAATCCGACACGTAGCACTCATACTTCATCAAATCACTTCATGTAAAGAAACCGCCATCTTGGTCGCCATAATGACAGTAAGTTGAAATTTAATAATTATTTTAATGTCTACAAAGGGCCCAAGAGCATTTGTTATACGTTTAAACCATGCCAATCCATTATTTTACATAACAATTCAGTTAAGTACTTTAAATATATACTAATTATTCGCCAAATTTACGGAGCACCGAAACACACTACATTCTTCGCCAATGAGCAGTCGATTGGTGTAAGCGTTATAAATTATTGGTGTTAAGATTTAATTACACCCTTTAAAGAGTGTAAGAATGTTCAATTTGGTATTAACTTGAAATAAAGTAATCATTAAAACAAAAGTTTTGAGTCTTTCATCTCCAAATTCAGATAGGTATTACACTATAGTTTTTACAGCGTTCTCCGTTTGATCGGTATTTTTATATCTCTTTATTTTCATAAATGGGTTGAGTTATTAATCTTTTATCATTGCTTACAGGGCAAATATTGCCGACAAAAGGATGAAGTGCACCTTTTCCTCACACCAGCAACTGCATTTCGGGTAAACCATCATTTTTCTATATAACCAAATTTCGGTTTTATACTACTGTATATTCATTGATTGGACCAAATAAAAATATGTCTAGTTATAGATGGGTCATGAATTACCATGAGAGAGATTTTTGGTTTTCTTCACCGTGTATTGTGATTAGTTATATTAAACATGTCTTCCCTGATAGAAGAGTTCATATCAATGCTTGATTAAGAAGTTGCATTGATTTCTAAGTTGGATTCAATATTACAAGCCTATAGTTTGGTTATTTACTTATGATAATAATATTATATAATGATAATACAATTACGATAATAACATAAAATAATAATAGAAATAATAATATAATACAATAATAATAACATAATAATAATAATAATAATAATAATATAATGCAATGACAATAATAACATAATATAATAATAATATAATACAATAACAATAATGATAATAATAATTACATTAGGTCTTTCTGCTGGAATTGCTGTGTTTCTCTTTTATTAAATATGAATTTCAACGAAAAATATATTTTAATTCAATTATTTCGGTTTAATTCGGACACAAATTAATGCAACAGATTAATAATGCACAGATTAATGTATTCATGTATATAACAGATTAATGTAATTACACAGATTAATGTAATTGAATCGATATACGGCTAAGAATGTCGCATAAAAATGTAAAGAATTACATGATAATGTATCAATTTAATTACAATTACTAATTGTTAATTTTTTTGTTTCTCTAGATACAATTAAATAATTTAAAATTGAAAAACGACAATTAACATGCAAATTTTTTTATCCACCAACATATTAAAATTAGTTTCAACAGAAATTTCTTCCCTTGAGCTAATTTTAAAGTAACTTTTTTCGAACTTAAATGCCATTCCTCTCAATTGACTTTGACGTTTACTCTTTAAATAATTTTTAAAGCCTACAACAATACTCATTAGAGGTTTTTAAAAATTATCCATTATTCCAGTCAGGAAATGAGATTACATAAGGAAACTTAAGAAAAGGTCAGTGTTAATTACTGGCAACGTAAAGATCGACTTTTAAGCCATAATCATGCTCGTTTAACAGAAAGAAATAGGAAATGCAAGACTAGATGCATTCTAGAATGAATGAACAATTCCACTGGGAGTCCAGCAGCAAATATTTCTGGCGGCCCGAAGCGCAATTAATACACTACTGAATAAACGCCAAAGAATAAATTCCTTTCTAGTAATCCCGGGTTTGTTTTAAAACGATCCAAGTTACAACGGTAACGTTTATATTGTTCTTTCTATCAGCCTTAAGGCATGCCACACACACTGAATATAATTAAGAGTATTGCCTTTCAAATCAAAGCAACGACTTCTATCTATCGGTAAACTTTAACTTCCGAATAGATTCGAAGCATTGTATGTTTGATGCGCCAGTCTTATTTTAATACCAGAATACTTAGCATCAACTATCGCGATAATTTAATAAGCTTATAAGTTAGAAATCCGCTACAAGCTAGCTTATTGTTTGGGGTAACGGACGGTTCGTAATATCAAGAGTTACTTCGGCCTAATTGACGATATATTTATTTCCCTTTGTGTCTTTTAAGCGCGAACAAATCTTTGTCCGGATTTTCAACGTTCTAGAAGCGAACATCAAAAGAATATTTGAGTTGCTTTAACGTCTAAATGCGTTAAAGGAATCTGATGACTTTCGAAAATTCTGATAAATATCAGGCGAGAAAAGCTGATTATATATTCGCAACGTTTTTCAATTTGTTTTAACGGACTGAGAAATATTTTGCTCGAACAGATTATGTATTAAGTTATTTTTCTGATAATACTTTTTAAATACCTTTGTTCTTGTTTTTTTAAGTAAAAAAAAAACGTATTGAAAGTGGGTTATGCGCTATTGATGTTTGAATAAAAAAAAAACTGTAACATTTATTTAAAAATATTATCTTAAAATTCTGTTGTATTGAAAAACAATTGCAAAATGATGTAAAAGATCTGAATTTACAACAAAATAAAAGTGTTAAAACATTTTAAGCTATATGACATAAAATTTCATATTTCCCTTTATCTTCCTTCTCATTACATTTAAAGGGTATAAATGCAATAGTATTTTTATTCTATCACAAAGCATAAAAAGTTGTTTGCTGCAAAAAATATATAAAGTAGAACTTAAAATGGAAATAATATTTATTTGTAATACAAAAATTGCATCACATTCTCATATAATAATATCAGAGAAACATTGCGTTTTTAAGTAAGCTCTTATCACATGAATAGTTGCTTATGCTATAAGTAAAAAACTACTTTAAAATTGAATTTTTTTCTTAATTGATCTAAAAAAAAAAAATCTTCCCCCGACAGCTCATTGTATACATGGAGGTTAAAAAGACGCTTTAATGTAGCAGAAACCTTTCATAGTAAATTTTCTTCCACAAACAAAAATAACTTCAAATTTAAATTATAAAAAAGGGAATTCAATCAAAATTAAAGTAAACCATGAAGTTTTAAAAGCTGAAATAGGTTTTTCAGAATATCAAAATAATAAAAAATTACTCAGACAGTAGGAAAATAATTCTACAATAATTTATTTGCAATTGGATAGTTTGAAAGTCTTTTTCAGTATTTGTAACTTCAAATATTAATATCTTTCACTTTATCGGTGACACAGATACAGATAGCCGTGATGTAGGATGACGAAACTTGCTATTTTTACTGATTATCTTCCTCTTTGCATAGATATACTAGTTTTTATTTTAAATTTGCATTTAATAGTTGCTGGTTATACTAATACAAAATTGTTTAATATTTTCACGTTACTATATATTTGTTTGAATTTTTTATCTCCTTTTGTTTGATTGATTTTTTTTTCTTTAAATTTTCTAATTACGATAAAATAAAGTTAAGTGAGAAAATATTTGAGGCATAAGTACGGGTTTCATGTTAAAAAATTGTTGACCGGTAGCATGTCATCCTAAACATGCTGAGTTTAGTAATTAGTGGTACGAGTCGATGTTATTACCAGAAGAAGATAACAATTATAATATTAAATACATTTCTCTATGGTAGTAACGGAGCTATAACATCCTCATCACCACACTCAGCAGTAGTCCTTTATCAGGGCTCTATTCTTGTTCTGCCATAGTAATCGAAGTACATAGTCCTTCAAAGGGGCTCTATCCTTGTTTGACCGTAGTAAGAATAATACGTTATTTTAACAATTTTCTAGCAGCACAATAAAACGGACCAAAAAGTTTGAGTCTTAGAACATAAAGATCTGATCATTAGATCAAAAGTGATTCAAAGTGGTCCGCTTTGTATTTTGTGCATGGTACATGTAGCTTCTAATCGTCAGACGATCAGTAAATACAGATTTGATTTTACATAAAGATTGTTGTATTTATTTACCTAGTTATTACAGAAGCGAGCGTATTAATTAAATGAAAGGAAAATCTTTGGATTTTTTGAAAATATAAAAAAATGGATTATGTTTTTGAGTAGTTTTGCCTACAATGCAAATGAGTACTCGGTTCCTGCTGATGAAATGATAAACAGCAACCAGTACAAGAAAATAACGGCAAGAAGAACGAAACCAGACTTAAAGAATACATCTCTATCATAATAGAGTATTTTTCGACAATATAATTCCTGCGTTGTTGTAATTTCAAGCAAATGAAAGTATATTTTACCAAAAATAAAATGGCTCTTTTATATTAACCAAAAAACTATCCTTAACTTGACCCTATAGTGGACTCAGGTCAAGCAAAGATTTGCGCAAATTAGTTGCAAAACAAAAAATAGTCTTGTTTACTCACTGATTTAAATTAGAGAACTCTAAAAATCTTTTAGAATCTATTTCAAAATGAGTGAATCCGAAACTGAAATTAAACATTAGTCTAAACAAAATATATTATTGTTTCCAATGATCTGTTATCTGAAATATGAGTTTGGTTAAATTCATACGACTACTATTTTATGCTATTGTTGTCCCAAATGACAAATGTGCTCATTTTTGGCACCATCCTGGGCTCTAGTATGCTGAACGAAAATCAACTCTTACATATCTTATGCATACTCATATACTCTCCCTGCTGTTATATTGAGTTGTTGGTTTCACAAAATCAAAGAGTAATGGACAACGAAAGCTCACAAGTAGGAAATAATACCCTTAACGGGGTTCGAACCCTGCACCTAATGATATCGTAATGCAGTGTACGAAATATTAGATCAGTTAGTCTGTGAATAATAACTACAATAGTTTGTAATTATTATTGTGTTTAAATTGATTTTGTTTATATATTTTACCCTATCAAAGAATTTTGATAGAAGACTACATACAGTCTGTGAGTTATTGTAGTTCATTTACGTCGCACTAGAGCTTCACAATGGGCTAATGGCGAAGGTCTGAGAAACATCCCTGAGGATGATCCGGAGACATGCCATCACAATTTTGATCCTATGCAGAGGGGATAGCACCCTCTCTTCGATAGCCCAACGATCTGAGTCGAGCACTTTACCCCAGTTTCGGTTGCCCGACGACCTGCACGCGAAGTCAAGCACTTTACGGTAGAACAGTTTAACGAGGACCGATACAGCACCCTCGGTCCCTACGCAGACTAATCCAAGTGGTCACCCACCTCCACACTGACCGTAGCCAGTGATGTTTGACTTCGGTGATCTGCTGGGAACCGTGTCTTAACGATCAGTCCACAGCGGGACTACAGTTTCTGAGAATAAATACTACATTACTCATACATTTAGTGAAATAATCACCTGCTATAATATGGTAACTATTGGAAACACACTTGTTCTGAAGCGAGTAAAATTAAAACATTTGAAAGAAATAATGGAAACTGTGTTGAAAATGCGATAAATTTATGAAAACCTTGGAAAAAAAAGGGACCAGGAAATTAGATGGAGTCAAACATAACAGCCTCAATTTTTAAATTAGTTGATTGAAGTTAGATTCTAATTTACAATAGACTACGGCAACTATAAAAATCAAATCCGTTACGAAGTAAGATTTGATAGAGTTAAAAGAATTTGCACTGAGTGTGAGATAAAAAGGTGAAGTCTGTGGAAAAAATCGAAAAGAAATAATTGAAATCGCGATAGCGTTAAAAATGACCGTCTCGATTTAAGATTGTGTTGATTTTAATCATCTTCTATTTTACAATAGCGACGAATTTAAATAAAAAGATATCTAAGTCATCAATTCAGTAAAGTTATCACGTCTATATGTATTAGGCCAACTATAAAAACCAAATTTATTATGTAGAAAAACTGAAGGACTTGTTAGAGTCGACAGAATTTGCACTAAAAATGAGATAAAAAGACGAAGTCCGTGAAAAAAAATTCCTAGAGAAATAAGTGAAAGCGAGATAGCGTCAAAAATTGACGTCTTGATTAAAGATTGGGTTAAATTGGATAACCGCAAATATCCCTGTTTCCTTATGGGATACTTTTAGCATGAATGATTGTTATCCCGACCAAATAAATCTCTTGCTTTGAAGAACACTTAAAGCTTTAGCTTTCTCAATGACCTGTGACATCTTACTTTCGCAAAAGGCAATAGGAAGTCAAAGGATGTCTTCATAAGAGTCAAAAGGAAGCGAGTTAGAGTCAAAAATTAACGCCTCGATTTAAAATTGAGTTGATTTAAGACATTTTCTAATTTACAATAGCAACGTATTTAAATGAAAAGAAATCTAACTCATGAATTTAGTAAAATTATCACATGCCAATAACAGCGCTATAAAAACCAAATTCGTTACGAAGTAAGATTTGATAGAGTCAAAAGAATTTGCACTAAAAAGGAGATAAAAAGGTGAAGTCCGTGAAAAAAAAAGTCGAAGAGAAATAATTGAAAGCGAGATAGCGTCAAAAATGGACGTCTCGATTTAAGATTGGGTTGAATTGGAGAGCCGCAAATATCACTGTTTCCCTATCGGATACTTTTAACACGAATGATTGTTATCCCGACCAAAGACATCTCTTGCTTTGAAGAACACTTAAAGCTTTAGCTTTCTCAATGACCTGTGACATCTTACTTTCGCAAAAGGCTCTCGGGAGGTTTTTATAAGATTTTGTTTTCTTGCTTACTAGAGGTACATCGTGGGTCCCCCCGGGAACAACTACAGCCGAGAGAGTCGCTTAAGTTCGGAGTGTACTTTGTGATCCCATGGTAGCGCTTCCTACACATTTCGACAGGTAAATCCCGCTTTACGATGTCCCTGTGGATCTTTCGGCCAACTTAGCGGCTTGCTCTCTTACAACCCAAAACAGCTCAAGAGATGGCCAGACTTCCATCTATTTTCTTAGGTCACAACACTTCGAAATCGAAGTGTAGAAAGAAAAAGAGAAATTCCTCTTTAACCAATAGTTAACAGAACGAATTTTCTTGATTCGTTCAGTTAGCTTCATCCCCAATGAACGAAGGGAGGAATTAAAGAGGCAAGAGAAAACGACGATACTAAAAAGTAATCAACTACCGTGAGTTTCTTTCTTTGTTTTTGAAGAATTAGTCTCGTCTTTAAGTTACTCGAATCTCTGCTGTCCTATAAAGGGTTAGAGAGAAGATAGCTTTCTTCTTTTTCACGTAGATTTTGTTTTTGGAATTAGAGCTAACCCATGATTAAATGTTACCAGTTGATTACTTAGCTTCAAGTTCATTTGGATCCGGATAGAATTAAATTTAATAGATTGGTTGGTAATCTTAAGTCTAGAAATAATGAATATGTTTTATAATATACGTGCTAAAAGTATAAATCAAAAGTTATAATAAATTGATAGTTATAATAAATATAAAATTAAATAAAAGATAAACAACATTTATGTATTTAAAGTATACATTCATAAATGTAGATCTTTTATTTAATTTTTATATTTTGCCTTTTTTCTGAATTTTAGGGATGTTTATTCAAAATTAATAAATTCACATATTTTATCCGTTCTACTTTTTAATACACATAAATCAGACGAGAAGTTACCGCGTTTCGATGTGTTTTAATGAATTATACTTTTGATTGATAATATTTTTTGTTTATTTATTTATTTTTTTATCGTCAAACTAGATTTCCATTAAAAAAAGTTATTAAATTGATTTTAAAGTTAAGGCACTATTTGACTTAATTATTTAGCAAACGTTATGCTCGTAAGATTTAAAGTTAGTACAAAAAAATTCAATCATTAGATCAAAGGTTATCCAGGTGCCCCATGTTTTTATTTTGCGCACTGTGCATTAACCGTATGTAGATATAACCATCGTTATGTAGATATAACTCACAAACTGCTGCTTTCAACGAGAGAATGATAGCTGAAAAATGTGTAACAAACATAGCTTATAGTTTAATTGCTTTTCATTGAAATAGTACTCGATATTATTAGTTAAAAAAAAAGGAATGAAAGTACGTTTTTTTTAATTTGTAATTTTGAACGAATAAATTCCTCAACATATTTGCAGTTCGACTAGGTCATTATCCAATTTGTTTGCTATCTAGCATTCTTTTCCCCTGCAGTTTCAGTGATTAATTGAAGTTGTTTTTCAGCTAATCTAGTATATCGTATCCGAAATTGCATACATACTAGTTACATTACTAGTAGCATTACTACATTACATTGGTTACTCTTCATATTTAATGAATATTATATGATCACTTCCGTAATTTTTCTTATTAGTAAATATTTGTAAAGACACTTATTGAACTGCTCTTTATATTCGTATTTACATCAGCCGTTTAGCCAATCACCGCATGCTTATTTAAAAAAATATGCGAAATACCAATGCTTGAAATTTTTTGTTATTATACATATGCATTTTTCTTTATAGAAAAATAATATATTTACAATGTAATTTTTTTAAGAATCATTTAAGATGGAGCAAATTATTCATAAATAGCAGTTTATTGAATACAAACAAAATTACATTATAGAACGTTTTCTATTGTTTCAAATGTAGACGTGATCATCACATTTAATCTGAGAACATTTCTCACATAACAGACATTGGATTTATTTTTATCCTCTGATGTTCACTGAAATACCTCCCTCTCATAATTAAAAAACTATTCTATACTTACTTTTCATATTCCTTACGAAATTTTTTAGCACGGATTAGATTTAGATTGTAGTGGCTAAAAAAAAAGGAAGTTGTTCTTTTTATTGATATTGCATATTTTAACAATGATAAACCCAATTCATCAAGTTCATTTTTTAACCATAAAACGTATTGATGTCTCTTTTCTTGTTTATATGTTGGTCATTACGCATATTCATTCATTAGCTACTTTAGGCTGTTCAGCAGCTTTGTTGATTTTTTTAGTAGATACAGTCAATACATAACGAGACAAAGGCCATTAAACCAAAGCTATACTAATTAAAAACAGCCTGAGATTAAGTTGTTGGTGTAACAAAAGAATTCACGCGCTTTTCACTTACTATGTGGCAGAACTTGTCATGCGAACGATGATAAAGGGATTAAAACTGTCAGTCCATTCATTCCATTTTTGAAAACAATGCGTAATAGTGTGACTTATTCCGTAGGGTCTGCTTTGGCTAATTTCCTAAACTAATGGAGCTAGATTCAATGATCATCAGTATTTGAGAAAGTAAGCAAAGCTTAAAAAATGTATAAACTTTCCGGCTTGTTTTTCTTTCATGGAGTCATGCATGTGCACGACAGTGATAGACCATACGCAAGGCAACTTCTGCAGAAATTCAAATGGGAAATCCCAAACCATCCACTCTACAGTGCAGATCTGTCTCCAGGTGCAGCTTCTATTAGGAAAGTAATGTTGTTTCGGTGCAATAAATATTCCTTAGTCTTAAAAACCAATTCATTTTTTTTCGATCCATTTCAATTCCCTTTCAATCTGGCATTGAAAGGTTGTTGCTAACAAGGGTGAATACATTATTGATTAAAAATAAAATCTTCAGAACAAATATCAAATGCACCGAAACGTCATTACTTTCCGATCCCCCAAATATATTCTCGACAAGATGAAAAAAGCACTGTGTGATCATTGGTTTCAAATAGATTAGAGAGTCATGGTGTCTTCTCGAAACTGCCGTAAACAGCAGCCAATGGTTTTTAACGAGCATGATGTTATTTGACTAGTGCCATAATAGTGTTGAGAGACTAGTGTGACTAGTGCTACAGTGGGGCACATTCCCAAGCAAAATTTTAGACAATATTTTACAGTTTCAGTTACTTATTGGCTGATCCTCATAATAAAAACTTAATAATTAAACTAAAGGGCTTGAGGTGAGTTCTAAATCATGTGTCAGATGACGTTAATGCTGTAACAGTTCGAGTTTGGTTATTACCTCAGTTCAATCCCTAATTTAAACAAAACAAGAACTATCACTTATTAAAAAAAAGAAAAAAAAAATTTACTGAGTAAATCAGTAATTTTTAAAACCTTTTTTGCTCAACATACTCTAATATAAAAACTTCCTTAAAATAATCTTTTACTCTTCATTGAGAAAACAAATTGTTCGAAAAATTTACAAAATGCTTTTTGTACAAAAAAAAGAAAGGAAAAAAAGAAATGATTGATGTATAATAAAATGAACTTTAACTCATTTAATATTTTCTGTCTACTTATCTATTTAACGAACCTTCTTTCAATTTTGATTCAACTACCTTTAAAAGTCCTTTGAACAGATATAATACAATTCATGTGAAAACTTTTCTTTTAAAATAGATTTGAGTATAGAACAATTATTTCTTGTCTTTCCCTTCAACTATAAAAGCTTTCTTCTTGTTGATCCGACAAAACACAAAGACATAGCTTGGCTGAGTTGATGCGAGAGATAATTTATTGCCCATCTCCACTCTTCTTTTAAAGAAAATTATATACCCCTTCCCAATCGACGGACAAACACCTAGCAATGTTAAAGGATAACGAGTGCACATACACACCTTCTATACTCCGCCCCTTGAAGAAGAGGGATATTTTTTTTATTTCATCCCCAAAAGAGATTCTTTCCCCCGGAAGAAGTTAGCCCCAGCGTTGAATCATGTCCATTACAGGAAGGTCGAAGCCAAAGTTCATCCTATTGATATGCATTAAAGCCCCCTCCATGAAAGTCTTCTGGGAATTTGCTACAGATTAAAACTTAATGGCTGGAACGAGGACTGAGAAAATCAATCTCAGATGAAGAATAAAAGCATTGGCGAAACTTTTGACGCAAGGGAGCTCTCGGTAAAGGCGGAGAATGAAGTGTTGGGCCCACTGTGGCCACCTAAGTAAACCTGATTGAAAACTGAACGTGAGTCTAAAGAAAACAGAGTCCAAATTACTTTCTTTTTGCATCTTATTTTTTCCCTAGACTTTCATTCATTCTTTTTTATCTTCATTTGCTTCGACGGATTTTTTTCTTCCCTTCTCTCCTATTTTATTTTTTACAGATTTTTTTGTAGCATTTTTTATTTCCTCAATTCCCAGTTCTCTAGCTGTCTTACTTTCTATTTACTCTGAGGTGACAAATGACACATTATTTGAGCGCTGAGCCCAAAGTCTAGCGGGAACCACTAGGGCTCGCCTCTAAACATTTAAATTAAACACTGCTACATGTTCTTCTCTTAAGCCTTTTAAATCAATAGTACACTGACTAAATTTTTAAACTCAGCAAAAACAAAGCAAATAATTTAAAAAGAGAAATTCTTTTTTAATTCGCATTTGCGTAGAAGCTCTTTAAGATTTGAGATGAATTTTTAAACATTAGAAATGCTCCCAGCACTTTTTTTAAACGCGCTACGGGAGATACTATTTTTTATCAACTGAGATTATTTTAATGGAGCAAAGATATTTGAGTAATTAGATTTTTTAAATGGTTTTTTCCAAGATTTTTTGTCATAAAAAACATAAATAAGTAAAAGAATCTTTCATAATGGTATTAAATTTAATAAAATTAATGAGCGAATATATCAATCATTTATCAAGTTTTTATTTGGTGAGCAGGTGTTGTATGTATTTAATCAAGGTAAGAATAATTCAATAGAAAAAGAAGAATGTTTTTTATTGTATGCAAATGATAAATAAGTTTTTTGGAATGTTTTCTATAGTGAGGAAAATAAAAATAAAAAGATTTTGTTCCCTAGCTGCAGTGCTATCTAAAAAAAAACTTTTAGTAAATGAAAAATTGAAATAAATTAAATTGCACAAAATGTTTTTTCAACACATTTTATTACACATTAAAACAAAAAAAAAATTGTCTTCAATTTTTTAATGCTGTTTATAACACGCATAAATTAAATTTAAACCCAACGGGAAAAAATTGAAGGCATTAAGCAACATAGTCATAAGCAACACTTTAAAAATATAAAATCGATTAAAAATATAAAATTTCAAAAACCAAAAGAGGGCATCCTATTTGTACTTAATATTGCTTCCAAGTAGATACTTAAACTTTCCAAACATTTTATTGTCTAAACGGAAAACGTAGAATTTTTCACCAAAATCACTCTCGTTAGCATTTTGAAAATGTGGCTGATCCTCATATTTTTAGAAGCTCTTAAATTAAAAAAAATTCACAATAATATTATGATTAAACTAACTGGAGCAAATAATATCATTCAAAAACACTAAAACAAGCGTACATTTTATTTTTAGAAACTATCATGTTATTAAGTCACAATCAACTACTTAATGAAATTAGAAATAAAACAGTTGTATTGTGGTAGTTTTACAATTTAAAAAATATGTATGCAGAAATTTGAATTTTTTGTATACTGTTACATCTTTTAAAAATTTATTAAAATGTTTACAAATGTTCCAGGGGACAGTTAAAAAATAAATAAAAACTTAAAATTAATATTTTTAGCTTTTGGTATGAATAAAATTTTAGTATTTAAAATCAGTGTATGGCAAAAATCCCAGTTGTAGTTAACGTATAAGAAAAATGTGCCACTGTACAATCACGATGATTTTCATTTATGCATACTTTCTAACATGCACAAACACCTGTACTCGTATTTATCAGGAATACTTTTATCCAAAGTATGCTTTTGAAGTAAATTCAGGATTTAAAAAACAGAAATTAGTGGTATTTCTACAATTTATTTCGATTTCTGGTAGACTTTCCATGGACTATAAAACACTTAAAGAAGAAATGCTGGAAATGAATTCTATTTCCTAACTACATCTATAACGAAAAGAGGTTTGGAAAGAAAACTCTACTATATTTTATTTCAAAAATAGTTTGCAGTGGGGGGTCGCAGCTATAAAAATATCGGAAATAAAATGTAAGAATTAGTGAACATTCTGTTCTTAAAAACAGTAAACTAAGATCGAAAACGTTGAAAATTTCGCTATCACTTCTTCATATTTTTTTAACCTTATATTTATTAACATTTGATGCAGTTTTTCACTTTGTAAATTTGAAACCAACATTTATGATTTATTCCGTTATTAAAATTGTGGTATTTTATTATTTTTTTTTTTGCAAAACATTTAGACCCTAAAATGGGTCGGCTGTTCAAGGCTAAAATTAAATTAAAATAGAATACTGATTACGAATATCAACAAAATTAGGGAAAAAACATGCTTTGGTGTTTCATCGTCTAACTCTAGAAAGTATTTATTTACAGAAATTCAATGTGATTCGAATGTGACACTTTTAACAAAGCATTGAGAGCCTAAAATCGGCTGTTCAACGCTAAAATAAAATTAAATAAAACGCTGAGGGCAATATCAACAAAACTAAATAGGAAAAAAATATGTTTTGGCATATCATCATCTCATTCTGGAAAGTATTCATTTACAAAAATTCAATGTGATTCGAATGGGACACTTTGATCTCCTTCCTTTCTATAAACAAAGCATGCAAATTGAATGCAGATATTTACTAGTTGAAATTTACCTATGATAAAATACCGATTTGTTCTAAAACAAATTATGCGTATCAGATTAAAAAAATGCTTAGATATTTTTCTAAGTTAGGATTCTATCTTGAAGAGTTTAGTGGAAAATATATTAAATGGCATTTTATTTGATTTGAGAAAGCCATCTGTAAAAGGCATAGACACATAAAGGTGCTTCATGCAAAATATGTTCTTCAGATTGCAAACCATATTATTTAGAGTCCACTTATAACCTACATTTTCTTAGACCCGAAAAAATTAGTGCTTTGTATAATACTTACCAGGTGTTTTCTACTAAGCTTTTGATTTTCTCCATACGAAATTGAGCGCGTCAAATGTAACAATTAAGTAATTGTTACTAGTATACGAGGAAGGAAATATTTCTTCTTTTATTCTAAAAGCTACTAAAACAATTTTTACACTTAAAATCAGTGTATTTAAAGGCTCTTAGCACGTTCTTTACTTAGATTCTTCATTAAGTCTACACAAAATTGACTGTGATAAATGTAAGAATTAAGTAATTGTTTGTGTACGAGAAAGAATAAATTTCATTCTAAAAGCTACTTATAACCTACCAAAACATTTTCTTGAACTTGGAAAAAATCAGTGTTTGCAAATGACTCTTAACACGTTCTTCCCTTAGGCTCTTCATCAAATGTAAAAATTAAATAATTGTTGTCAGTATATGAGAAAGACATAATTAATTTCTTCTATTATTTAAAAGCTACTTTTAACCTACGAAAACATTTTTTTAAACTTGGAAAAAATCAGTGTTTTCAAATGATAACACGTTCCTCCACTAGGTTCTTCGTTAAATCTACACGAAGTTTATCGTTTCAAATGTAAGAATTAAGTAATTCTTGTTAGTATACGAGAAACGACATATCTTTTCCATTATTTAAAAGCTACTTGTTACCTACCAAAACATTTTCGTAAACTTGGAAAAAATCGGTGATTTCAAATAATTCTTAACACGTTCTTACACTAAGTTCTTCATTAAATCTACATGAATTTGACTGTGTCATACATAAGAATTAAGTAATTGTTAGTATATGAGATAGGACTTATTTCTTCTATCATTCAAAACCTACCGAACCTACCAAAGAATATTTTTAATCCTGAAAAGAAAAGTATTCTCAAGTGGCGCTTAACATACTCTTCCACTAAGCTCTTCATTTGTTCCATCCTTAAATTGAATGAGTCGAATAGGAATTAAATCAATGTTGTTAGTATACTAGAAATAGCATATTTCTTCAATTTTAAAACATTCAATTTAAATTAAATGATTTGAATAAGTGAAGAGTTTTCTTAAAAATTTTTCTGTTTAAAAAAAAAATAAAATCATAGACGTTAAGTGCAGAACTGGGATTTGAGCCCGGAACTTTCCTGGTATGAGGTCAACTCTTTAAACACCATAATGCCCGGTCGACATATGTTTCAATGTATCAAATTATTTATTGCTGTTTATTACCAAAGTTTTTTTATATTCAACAAGGAAAAATCTGTACCCAGCAGATACAATCTGTATCAATGATTACAGAATTTATTTGCTAACAAAAAAAATATCGTGCTTCACAGATTATGATGTAGTTTACAGTTAACAGTAAATTTTGAGAGCAGAAATTTTTTGTTGGAAAGTTACAGAATTATTATGTTTTTAACAGAAATTTTTCACAGTGTAGACTACTAACAAAAGGATTTTAAAAATTAAATTATCCTATAAAAAAGCAGAGAAGTGAGCTGGACTATTATTAAAAAGACGTTCAGAAATTAATTTCTCTTAAACCAAGTAAAAAGTAAGAAGGAAACGATAAACTATTTTTGAAAGTATGTTCGAAAATTGATTTGTCTGATGAAATAGCATAGTAAGATAAGCAAAAGAGGTATTGGATTTGGCTCAGAAATTAACCTAAAACAATTTGTGCAATTTAAAAGAACTTTTTCTTTATAACGTCTGCAAAAAAAACACACGAAAGTAAATAGCAAAAATAAAGCAAGCATATTTCCTTTTGATGAAAAAAAAGAATGAGTTTTAATTTTATAGTTTTTCATTATTTATTGACTTTTATTTATTTGTATTCGTGGTATGTTTTAACGTTTTCAATTTTTATTTTTCTTCACCAACATTTATACTGAAAATTAATTATAAAGAAAAAATAATTATATTTTTTCTATAACCAATGATTTAAATTACAACTACAAGATTACGTGAAATCAATGAAATTACTTCAATGTGATTTATTTTTTTCTAGAATTATTAGAAAAAAAATATGTAATTTTTTTTCCACTTAAAAATATTAGTTTTTTAGGCTGATAAATAAAGAAAAATGAAGCAAATAAATAAATAAATAAAATACGATATCCTTTGCTGAAACACTCAACTATATATTTATTTATTATGATCTATCTCCACACATTAGTTTTGTATAATATTAATCCAATTTTTGTGAAAAACCTCTAATTATTTTTAATTCTTCTAAATAAATTAGTTATTAAGAATTAACAAAAATAAATGTAATTATGTTAACTTCAGTTTCATATTTTACATATTTCATTAAGTGAAGGGAAATATATAGGTAAGCAGCAATTGAATCTAATTATTAATTTGGGACTACTCTTCGCTTATTTGCAAAAAATAATAATTTCGCATGAAACAAATAAATAATAAAATATCATTCTTAGTTCATTTAATTTAATTTATCGCAACGTTTTTTCGTAATATTTTAGTTCAGACCACATGACATAAAGATTTTTTTGATATTAAATCGAGAATTTTTTTTACCTTCATGTTTCTTACGTCCTGACTAATTAAGAATGTGGAAAAAAGAATCCTTCTTGGATTAAACCTTGAATTATTGATAAATTAAAAAGGAAGAGATAAGTTACTCACTGATTTAATATCTTGGTGTCACGCATTTTCTTTTAATAAAACCGTTGCTTAAGTAAGGAAATTAATTAAAACCTACACTCATAAATAATGGATAAACTTCACTGCAGAACACTAAATACTTTAATGAGATTAAATGCATCTAAAATATAATAAGGTTTTCAATATTTTAATAAATTTTAGAAGTAAATAAAAATGTTGTATCCTGTTGATCCATAATATCGTTCAAATTCTCAGAACCTAAATATAGTTAATCCATATTATGTTGCAATTTAACCCTCTTACAATTGATTGCATACTAATGTGATTCAATTTGAATGGAAGTAGTGCTGTAATTCGATTTGATGTTAATAGTGATTGAAATTTAATAGTAATTTGGTGTAAATAGTCATGCTAATATTATTCGATTTGAAGTAAACAGAAATTTTATACCATGTTTATCCGTAATATCGTACAAATTTGCTAAACCTTATAAAGGAGATCAATATTATCTCGCAATTTTGATCCTCGTAAATTTGATTGTATGATAATAGGATTCACATTGAAGGTAAACACAATTCAATTTTACACCATATTAAGGTCGCAGAAAATGTGTATGGTTTATGGTTTACGATAACCAATTAACCATTGAACTACTTTCTCTGAGAGTGTTTAAATAAAAATAAATATTTGTAACATAATACCAAAATGTTTACAAATTTTTGCGGCAAAAGATTTAAGATTATACTAAAAACTATAATAAAAAGGTTTAAGAAAAACATTAATTATTCATAAAAAAATACACATGTTTACAAAAGTATGCTCAGTTACAATCGAAATAGAATCTGTAGTATAATAATCATAATTTTCTAAACCCTCTTTCGTTCTATATTAGTCTTTATTTTCTGACATCTGATAATTGCTACTTTTTTTGAGAAAGCATATTTTTTCATGGAGAATTCTTTCTAATAGGTTTAAAAAAAATTCGATTGGATTTAGACTTCGATCGAAAATCCTGCGTTGCAAAACCGACATTAACTGTCTATAGCAATTTCATTTAGAGATATTTTCTCATTTTTTAAAAAAAGCAAGCATTATGAATAGTAGCATTATCTTGCTGTATAATCCTAAAACATATAAAAGTTTTTTTTTTTTTTTTTTAAAAAATGTATAAAAGACTGAACATTTAAAAGCTTGAACATGATATTAAATATTATTATTTATCAGTAGAAAGAAAGATGGGTTTTACAGCATAGAATATGTCATTAGTGATTCATTTCAACGGTTTCGTCTAAATTGAACAGTTTTTTTTAAAGAAAAAAGTGCAGAAGTCTATTCTGTAGAATGTGTAGTTAATAAAAAGCTCTTTTTTTATAATTCAAGGTAAAATTTCGTTTTTCCGCATAATTTCACAATTTTTTTTTTTTTTGCTAGTCTTCTGCGTATGGTTTATTTTATAGAGAGTTTTCGGGAACTATGTTCTTAATGATTGGTTAAACATTTAAAATTCTATTTCCTCTGCTAAACGTACTTCTTGGAAAACTTGTAACTTTTTTATGCCGGAAAATTTAAACTTATTTACAACTCTTTATTTTTATTTGAACATTTTTATTTGAAGATTTAAAAAAAACTTATCTAGTAATCCAATTGGTTTTGCAAACATATTGGATATGTAAGCAGCAAACATATTGAGAAAAAATTGCATTTATATTCTGAATTGTCGAAATGATTGACTATTTAAATTCATAATTAAAACTTTCAATTTACATTTCTAAAAAAAAAAATTTTAAAATGGTGTGGAAAATAACATTTATCATATCGATAAGACGTTGCAGAAACTTTTTATACGCTTTTAATTTATTACGTCACATTGTTTATTATACTTAACTTTCTTTTCCTCAAACTCTTCGCATATTTGACCATTACAACGAAATTAACTGCACTCGTGATTTGTATATGTGTTGGAACTCATGGTACGACACTCAAGTGCACTTTACTATCAACTCCAGTAAATTCTTTCAGTGCTGCTAATTTCAGTAATTTATTTATACAAAAAGGCTTTGTTTTCTCCTGACGTTCTTCTTTCCAATTCAATGGTTTGCATCAAGCTACATTCTTAGTTTTATATTACAGGAAATAGTATTCTTTTCTGAAAAAGAAGCAGTTTTTTTTTTATAATTGAAAATAAGTCGAAAATATACGCGAAATCCATTTTTGCCTAGTTTCCATTTTATCACAACTTATTATTTCTCTGCAGTTGAAAACCATGCTATCTACGTATGTTGAAAAATTGTTAGCCCAAACAATCAGGTCATTTCATAGATCCCATATCATACTATCACTTCTAAAGCCATAATTTATATAGTTACGCTTATTTCAAATAAAGTGAAACATATTAATCTCATATTACGAGAAGAAAACCGATTTCTTCTTATCTGGTCGAAATAAAAAGTTTAATTTTAAAAGCGTAAGATAGATTTTAAGCTCTTGTTGCAATTAGTTGCAAGTCGAAAATATACGAAAAATCCATTTTTGCCTTGCACCCATTTTAACGTTACTTATTATTTCTCTGCAGTTGAAAACCATGCTATCTAGGTGCATGTTGAAAAATTATAAGCCCAAACAATAAATCAGGTCATTTCATAGATCCCATATCATACTATCTCTTCCAGAACCATAATTTATATAGTTACGCTTATTATAAATAAAGTGAAACATATTAATCTCATATTACGAGAAGAAAACCGATTTCTTCCTATCTGGCCAAAATAAAAAGTTTAATTTAAAAAGCGTAAGACAAATTTAAAACTCTTGTTGCATTAAGTCTTGAATCCTTTTGAGCTGTTGAAAAGTCAAGTGAAGAGAAAGCCAGTATTCCAACCAGAGTTTGCTAACTTGCCTTCAGGGACTGTAGCAAATTGGGCTTAACTAATGATGGTAGTGAAGGTATAAGCCCACTCTCCGTAAGCGGTTAATGTTTAACGCTTCGTTAGCAGCCATATCAGGCTGAAGTTAACGGCCTAAAGCCTGTGTCTTTTGAGATATTTTGGCTGATGATAAACTCGCTGTTCTAAATTTGTTCCACTAGAAAAATGTGTTTGTGTAAAAGTGTTAGACTTGTCATCCATAACGCTTAAGTCTTTCCGCTATTGCGGTTTTAGAAACCCGAAAAGAGATAGGAGTTGAAGAAATGTTTGACCGATTATAAAAATTCTATTAAAATGTCCAAAAATTGTCGAAGTGATTTGAATCAACAATTGTTTACACAATAGTAAAAATATGACAAAATTTTTTGTTAGGATTACAAATTTCAATTAAAATTTAAAAATGCTTTTTATTAAATTTAAATTTTTGTTAATGCTTATATAAACATTTTAGTAAATTTTAATTAATTATAAATTTTTATTGATGATAAACTCACTGTTCTAAGTTTGTTACACTAGAAAAATGGGTTTACTTGAAAGTGTTAGACTTTTCAACTATAACGCTTAAGTATTTCCACTATTGCGGTTTTAGAAACCCGAAAAGAGATGGGAGCTGAAGAAATGTTCGGCTGATTATAAAAATTTTAATAAAATGTCCAAAAAATGTCGAAGCGACTTGAATAGACAACTTTATACACGATAGCAAAAATAAAAGTAAAAATGTTTGTTAATGCTTATAAATGCTTATTAAAATTTAATAATGCTTATTGTTAAATTTTTATTTTTGTTAATGCTTATAAATTTTAGTAATAAATTTTGGTTGATGATAAACTCTCTGTTCTAAAGTTGTTCCTCCAAAAAAATGTGTTTGTGTAAAAGCTTTAGATTTGTCATCCATAGTATTTAAGTCTTTCCGCTATTGCGGTTCTTGGAAACTCGAAACAAGATAGGAGCTGAGGAAATGTTTGACCGATTATAAAAATTGCAATAAAGTGTCCGAGAAATGTCAAGGTGATAGACAACTTTATACACAATAGAGAAAATATAAGTAAAAGTTTCTTTAATGCTTATAAAGTTTAATTAAAATTTAATGACAACTCTTCAGACAAATGTTAAAATGTTAATGTCTTGTAAAAATGTTAGTGATAAATGAATTAATTGGAAATTTTATTACTATTTCGTAATTATGACTTTGCGTCCAATTGAAAAAATAGTACTATCTTTGAAGTGTATAAGAATTTAAATAAAATTCCAACTTAAGAATGTTGTTACTCTCACAGTTTCAGTTCCTTCTCTTGTTCCAGTTTCTTTTGAAACTAGTTTCGGATGTTAAACACCATATATATTGGCACAATGTAGGCTTAATATAGCAAGGAGGAAGCCTTAATGACTTATTATCCTCTGATTAAATGTTCACGTGTCAAGATGCAATCTTAATATTTCGAAATGCAATTAATATGTTAAAATCGAGAGAATTATATATGCTAAAATATTTGTGCAGTCAATATTTTCTCTGAATAAACGTAACTTTAAATACCGACTTGTATTCTTGACTTTCAATATGGAGGGGGGGGGGGTTGCTGTAATTTGAAATTTATAGTCACAATAGTTTCGGAAGAAGAGGGGGCGAAATCTTGAGTCCCTTCTGTTTTATATGGGTTTTCATGTTCTGCAGTTGCTTTAGAAAACCTACTGGATGCACTTTTATCATGATTTTCTTACGCAATAATCATTTCATTTTTAAAGCAAGAATCTGACCAGCTCAAGTGTAGATTTTGGACACTCGGTTCCTTCTGGTCCATAAGCGTCGCTCTAGCTTGTTTCACAAATGTTCTAAAAGGTTTAGGTGAATCCGTGATCAGGGCAGAGAAAAAGCTTGGCATCCATTTTTTATTTTATTTTATAACTGTCGTTGAACAGCCGACCCTACTTTTGGGTTTACAACTACTTATGTTTAACTCCGTGCCCTTGTAATTTTGATTCCAATCCAGAAGACAAGTGATTTCCTAGGTCAAGTATTGGGAGAAAGGACTTTTTGATCTGAAGGGCGTTTCATGGGATTTGAACCCGATTCACACATAGGAAGGCGAGCCCCACCACGGTTCCAAATTGAATTATTTTATGACCGTCGTTGAACAGTCGACCCTATTTTGGGTTTACGACTACTAATGTTCAACTCCGTATCCTTGTAATTTTGAACCCAATCCAGAAGACAAGGGAGCTCCTGGATCAAGTATTTGGAAAAATGTACCTGCGTGGAGGACTTACGATGGAACTAACCCGCATTTGCGTTACAGGGAGAGGAAAACCCTGAAAACTTTCTACGGTGAGCCGAAGGCAAGGGGACTCTAACCCATGATCCGTCTACCACTGAGGATATTTTACATCAGCACTTTGGTTTGTTCAAGCCGGATGCGGAATTCGTATCGACAAGCCATCGCTGGGATTCGAACCCAGTTCACCTCATTGGAAGGCGAACGTGCTATTCCCAGATCCATTCTGTCATTTCATTGAAAAAAAGCTCCTGTTTAATATTTTCAAATATAAAGCTAATAAGACACAGTCTATAAATAAATAAAAGTTTAATTCTCGGAATGAATATATATATATATATATATATATATATATATATATATATATATATATATATATATATATATATATATATATATATATATATATATATATATATATATATATATATATATACAGCAAAATAAATAAATACAAAAAAACCAGAAAAGAAAAAAAAATAAGTATTGCTATTATTATTATTTGCCCCCCTTTTTTCATTTGTCTGTAATTTACCTTTGTTTTATCTTCATTTTGAACTTATATATATAAATATATATATATATATGTAATACAAAAATTATTAATACTTTTGTATTAATAAAAGAATTAAAACTCTTTCGTTTTCATAAAATGTATTTGTTAAAGAATAAGCGTAGAGAGATTCTATTTTGGGAAGTCAAGGCTAATAACATACGATTGAGTTATTTTTAGAATCTCTCCCCCTTTTCACTTCCATATAAGGAAGCAATAAATGATTTTCCTTAATGCGTAAGGATACAAGTATGTCAACGACTGTGCCTGTTTACTCCAATATGTGTTCGTATAAAACCTAGGAACACCAGTTTTGCATGTATTTTCCATCATGTTGTGATCCTGATAAGTTGTTCCAGAATTGACAGAAGTCTTGTCCACCCTCTCCCTTGTGGAGAGCGGATGTGGACTGTTATCAATACCAACCTACTGTTAATAAACCATTTTAGAACGAATGATGGCTTACGACTGCATTATTTAAGCTATCTATAACCCAAATAAAAGGGGTTTTAGCCCTTTTATTACATATATATATATATATATATATATATATATATATATATATATATATATATATATATATATATATATATATATATATATATATATATATATATATATATATATTCATTCCGAGAATAAAACTTTTATTTATTTAGATTTTTGAAACATATGTTAATTATAAATAAAATAGTATCTTAATTCTCTTTTAATCGAAAATGGGATCTCAGTAGCAGTTTCGCACTATTATGAAAAATTTTACTCATCCCTCACAAAGTTAGATAAAAATTCTTGTAGTTAGATTTTATTTTAATGTTTTTATTTTTTTTACAAATATTCTAATGACTATATAAATTTTATCATAAGTACAAAATTTTGTATGGTTGTTTCTGGAATTGTGGAGTACTACATCTTTATATACAATAACATAACACAATTTATGGTATTTAAAAAAATAAAGCTCACCTGTCTTCAGTTCAATAAATGTAATCTTCACTAAGATTCATTTAAAGAAACAGAATGACTTCGTTAAAACTAGAACTATCGGTGTATTCATTGGATTGTGACAAACATTAATTGAACCATTGCAATTGGTACAATTAACAGTTTTTAATTTTGATATTTCATAAAAGTTTCACTGATAAGTTTTTGCTACATATTACAATACATCATCAAGCAGCTTATGAAGTTCAGGTGTGGTTATAATTTCAGGGTTAAAAAATGTTTTTTTCTTCTCTCTTTTTTAATTAGAGATGCTTAGCATCAAAGGAACAGAGCCCAGAAGACTTCAAATTTTATGAGAAAATTGGATAATTCTACGCTAGAAATAATTTTTATACATAGTTTCTTACATTTCCTAATATTATAAAAATTATTTTGATGTATTTGCATTTGGTATTAAGGTATTTCAGACATAGACGCATGTTTAAAGTTTTTTATAAATATATACATATAATAAATAATTCAAATATATTAAATAACAAATATATTAAATAATTCATCGCATGCGGTGCAAAGCCTTGAAATCACCCTATGACAGTACTCCTGCCATACATACAGCCTATACAAAATGCCAAAATTCCATTGACAGTTTTTAAAAATTTATAACTGGAAAACAAGTATCGCGAAAAGTCTGTTTGGATTTTAATTTTTATTATTTTTATTTACAGGTTTACTACTTGTACTGCCGTCGGTTGAATTTTTTAAAAACTATACCAGATACTTTGGAAGGAGAGGTTAATGCGCTGTCACATATATTTACTCAAATTTTTATAACCTTAACTATATTCACCTCATAAATTCTTGAAAACCGTCTGACTAATTGAGGATACCATACGTATTACACTTCTTATGTTGGCATATTAAATAAATTTGGATATAACAAATTCTCTATATTCTCCTTTCAAGATTTGTCAGAAAAGATATTTTACTTAGTCTTCTTATAGACTTGTATCCTTTGACGTGTACCCTACATTAGGAGGAAAGGGATCGGGGAATCTAATGCTTTATTTTAAGTCTTTTGTCACACGTTATCTAAGCATTTGTTGTAAGTTGGGATCTGTTGTTATTTTCCTAAACACTTTAAACATAAATGATAACAGTTTCGAACTGTATTAAATAAAAAAAAACATATAGTTCAAATTTTCAAGCTTTAGAGGAGAAAGCTACGCATGAAAGTAACTAGAAAGTTGGGTTATTTTCATGTAAAACAGTAATCTACACTCATGGTTCTAATAAATCTCAGGTAAGAATCATTAAAATTCTATTTACAGTTATTATTTTAGGTTTTTGTTTTGCGACGGTAGAGAAACTTTGAAGGGCCCTCTACAAACACTTCCCAGAAGAGAGAAGGCCTCCGCACGGATCACTTTAGTAATCCGATGCAATAAGAATAAGAAAGAACGATAAGATAAGATTGGATGCAGAATAGATAATAGATAAGAATAATAAGAGAGATGTCACAACGTTAGGACCACTAAAGTAATAATAGGAGATGTTGCCTCTAGCTAGCCATGAAACTAGCTTATCTCTCCATATTTTAGTGTCACCTTCATCAATTTTTCCCGGATTCGCATATCCAATTTGTGTAGTTTAGATATATCAATATTTTCGATGTTTAGAAATTGAATTGAAAGGTATTTATAAAATTATTATTTTTCATATTTAAGCAGTATAAAAAACTATAACATTTTAATAGTTTTTTTTATTAGTTTCTACAATTAATTTCCTTTTTAGACCCACATACTTACTATAATTTCGTATATATACTTTATATTCTTTTAAAATATTTCATACGTTATTCTTTCTACAAATTAATATTGCAAAGAAAAAAAATAAAGAGTCATAAGACTTATTGTATTTAGAAGTTTTAAAATGATTTCAAACAATTTATTTCATTTAATTTGATTTTCTGCCATAATTAAAAGGCATAATTGTAATATTTAGTTCCAGTATCCAATTAATATAAATTAAATTGAACTTTTTTTAATAAAAGTAATTCATTCTTAGCATTCAAATGATTATAAACTAGAGTTAATTTTCAGTTTTTTAATGTAAATTTCTTGATAATTATATATTCCTTAATATATGAATAATAATAAATAAAATTCATGATGCATTTTTTATATTCAAATATAGCATAATTTAAATATTCATTGGAATTTTTTTTCTTCATATGATCGGCTATTTATATGTAAAAAGCTATATGTAAAAAACCATATTATGTAAACCATGTATGGCCAATATATGTAAAAAACTATATTATTTAAAATTAATTTTGAAGGGAATTTTTTAATACAAAATACTTTTGCTATGGGGATAATTTTTATTTATTTAAATATTGTTACTAATGATTTTTTCCTTTTCGCAAAGAGAAACGTTTAGCGTTTTAGTTACACAAATAAAAATATTTTTATTACTCAAAACTTGATAATTGGTCTTTAAAGATTCTGATATATAATAGCCGTTAACAGTTTCTGTTCCTCTGAACCTATATGTGTAAATTGAAGAGGCAGAGGAGAAGAAATGTGCGTAGTAATTTTTTTTCATTGGCAAAGTCATTTGATTTATTTTTTTGTTTTCAAACAAAACAGATAAATTTTAATTAGTTTGCAATTCTTGCATAAGGAGTAAAAATAATTTTTTATTTAAAAATAGTTTAGAATTTATAAAATTTATAAAGTTTTCATTAATAAAAAGAACAATTTTTGATTTATACCTATTTAAGGATCTGACATTGTTATCTAGACTAGTGAGGCATTGTTAGACAAAATTCAACAAACTAAAACTTAAATCATTAGAACTAAGTGCTTAGGAGTTAAAATGCTTTTATGCATAAAAGTGTTAGTTGCTTGAGTTTATTGGCACAAGAGCCAGAAATGGTTATACTGCTCCAAATACCTGGTTAGATAGGTACATTAAATGTAGTTCTAATGTTTTAATATATTTTATTAGAAATGTTTAAATATTTATATATTTTTATATATTTATAATATATTTTATTAAAATGTTAATGTTTTAATAGATTTTATTTCTGTAAAAAGGCTCAATAAAATACTATACTTTTCCTATATAAGGCCTCATAGTTTCTATATTATCAGTTTTCACAAAATTTTTTGACTAATTTAATTCAGTGTAAGAAGCAATACCCTACTTGTCTAGATAGCAATGTCAGACGCATAAATATGTATAGTCTAAATTTCTGCTGTTATTATAAAAATCCTTAATAATTTCTAAACTATTAGTCAGACAGTATTGAGTTTGGTTTATTCGTTTCAGATCAAAAATACATTAAAACAATACCTCACTTGTCTAGAACGTACTATATAAGTTTCTTACCTATTTAACCCATTTTTTTTAACTTAATACTATATATAGAATAGAAAATTATTAATTTATTTTCTTTAGTTTTAAATGCAATGTTATTTCTTTTTTAGAGCTAAAACAACCGTTTCTTGTGATTAATTAATATTGTGTAGCGACAGTGATATAACTTAAACCCTCTTTAATTCGAACGCTGCTGAAATATCATGATTATAAAATGTAAGTTGATTTAACAATCAATTTACATAATACATTTTAAAAAATTATAGTTTTCTAAGAATTTTAGAAAAAATCTAGTCTTTGAAAAACATATGTAATATTAACCATTGTTAATTTTTTCATTATTAAACATAGGTTATAAATTCAAAATCTGAAAAAGGCTTTTGTGATATGCAAAAAGTTTAAATGAAGTATCGGCTAAAAATCGAAACCAAAATATATTTTACTGATTCAGTAAATCTGAACTAGATGGCGTTCCTCACCTGTTTCCAGTACTCCCTTTCTATTTAATGTTTTCGATAATTTTCTGTTATTGGCAGTTTTTCTAAGTATTTTTGAATTTCTTGAATAGCAAATATGATATCCTCCATGTCTTTCACTACTGACTCTCTCAAACACGGCTCACTTCCAAACTATAATTAATTAGATCTCAGAGAAACAGTTACTCATCATTAAAATGTCTTTAATTTACAAAATGAGTTAATGATAAATTTTTGAATATGAATGAAAAAAAAATTTCAAGCAACTTTTATTTTGGATTTCATATTTTAGTACAAATATAATTTCAATAATGTAACAGAATTTTTTAAGTAACTATTAGACTGCTTTTTAAAATTAGATAATTATCAAAATTTATTTTTGCTTGTAATTAGGGCGTCAGAAAAAAATATCTATATAAGAGACACGTGAGTTGAATAAGTTGAAATTTAGAAAATGAAGCAATAAAAAAGCAATAAACACAAATATAACGGTAGAGCCGCGATGGCTCAGGGGATAGAGCGTTCGCCTTCCAATGAGGCGAACCGGGTTCGAATCCCAGTCGATACGAATTCCGCATCCGGCTTGCACTGACCACAGTGCTGACGTGAAATATCCTCAGTGGTAGACGGATCATGGGTTAGAGTCCCCTTGCCGTCAGGCTAACCGTGGGAGGTTCTCGTGGTCTTCCTCTCCATGTAACGCAAATGCGGGTTAGCTCCATCAAAAAGTCCTCCACGAAGGCAAATTTCTCCCAATACTCGATCCAGGAGTTCCCTTGTCTTCTGGATTGGGTTCAAAATTACAAGGCTACGGAGTTGAACATTAGTAGCCGTAAACCCATTAAGTTGGGTCGGCTGTTCAACGACGGTTATAAAAAAAAAAAAAAAAAAATATAACGGTAGTATACTAGTTGTATATTGAAATACTGATGGTATAGAGATCTAGATATTTTTTAAATTTTTAAGGTAGAATTTTTTGAAAGATATGTCTTTTAGTCTTCAATTTATCTTGTATTCGATAAATTTTTCTTTGATAAACTAAACGTTGATTCATTTGGAGCAATAAATACTTGATCACGTTTAGTGTCTAAGGTACCATTTGTTACGCATATACCAAAAAGTACCATTTAAAAATAGTTTTTTTTTATTATTTAGACCACCACTTTTTACCCATAACAGCAAAACAAGCAATATATGAAGGTCTTGACAATATATGAAGGTCTTAATGACTTTATGTACGAAAAGTACTATGTTTGTGATTCCTACTCTTACTAAATAGGATAAGCAAAATATTGATTTCTGATTAATTTTACACTGAATAGAATGTTACACGGAGAAAAAAAATCTGGAAAAATTACACTGTGGTATGATGATATTTCTTTTTTTAAAAAAACCTTAATCCTGGTTAATAAAACCTAAATATGAGGTATTTAAACCATTCATTTGATAATTTTTCCATTCACTTGGTTTACCGGAAATTCTGATTTTTAAAATTACAGTTATTATTACAACACATTTACACAAATACAAAAGTAAATTTAACCAAAAAACTCTTTTTATACCATGCTCTAAGGTATCATGATAAAATTACCAAATTTTCCCCATTCACCATATTTTATCATACATTATAAAACAATATTTTATTGTTTAGTTTATCAAAATCTCTACAAAAGCGCTTCAGTAACAATTACCGAGCTTTTGGGTGTTCTCATAGAGCCAAGAACATGGTAAATGTTACAATGTTCTGGTAGTTTTGACCAAAATTTTTTTTCAGTGTACCAAGCATGAGTCAATATGATAAATAGTTACAATGATTTTTATGTATATGAAGGCCTATTTTTGACTTGTGTTTCTTTACGCCTTTGACATATCTACCTAGTTAATATCTATCTAGACAAGATATTCCTTTCCGAGAAGTTTTTAAGAACACGAGACAAGCGAGCTAAAAAACTATATCTTTTAAGAAACTATAATGGTTGATTTTATGTATAAAAATTACAATTTTGTGCTTGTGCCTATTTGTGCATATGACATTACTATTTAGACAAATTAAGTATTGTTTCCAATCAAATTTTAATGCTTGACTTAATAAAATATTCTATGAGTTTATATGATTAATAGTTAGGAAGTTTAACGCGTTTTTTTTCAAGTACTTTTTCAATTATACTTTGTCAGAATTAAGTACTTATAACTTTTAAAATTATTTATCTTGTCGAATCGAGTCTTTTAAGCATCATTTATAATGTCATAAAAAGGCTATATAATGTCATAACAATTAGTTTTACAAAGAAACACTTTTTTGGTTTAATTACTAAACTAAATTACTAATGAATTTTTGAAAACAACCGTCACCGTTACGCCAACAATAAAAAAATAATTTTAAATGTTAATTCCCTTGTTAACCATATAGTTCATCACCTCTTCATATCACGTGGAAATGCATTTTCCCTGATTAGCCCCTCTCAGCCAATGAGGCTTTTCTTGTTTTCTTGTTTTTCACCTTTATTTTTTCATTTTTCGTAGCTAATTTTGCCTTTTTTTTAATTCCAAATCAGTTTTGTTTCTTTTCATTCACGTTTGACAAGTCTTGAAAATGAGCGCTTTTTCAGCGCTTGTAATATGTCTATTGTTGTTCAAAATTTGCATCTTTTTAATGCGAACGAAGTTTTTAATAGAATAAAATCAACCTTCGTTTCACGCATACCTAATTTTTAAACATATTCAAAGGAACAACACTTGTAAAAAAATAATAGTAAAAAAAAATATTACATTAAGGAATCTATTTTATTCAAAACGAAGCTGGTCTTGAAATCGTTTCTTCGGTCAAAGTAATAATATCTATTGAATAAATTGATAGAAATTTTTGAAGTTGTTGCAAAATAATATTGTTTAAATTAGCCCAACCTTAATAAGGTGCCTAGTTGAACTATATCATCGCGAAAATATTTCTTTTTTAAAGTGAATGCGTGATACTATGGTTCAACTTGAACAAAAATATGGTTCAAAGCTTTATAACTTATGATGTTTGCTCGAAATTGTGGTTGATTGTTGTGCCGGTTTTTCTGAAAATGCGCTTATGCTATTTTTTCCGCTTATGTTTGCAATATTGTTGTTTTGTTCAGATTGTAATAAAAATGAACAAATTATAATATTTCATTTTTATTTGATCCAAGAAATATTTGGATTCCATGTTTACGGTAAACTTACTTGCATAGTCTTTAAATGTTTGAGATCAAATTAGTTATACTTTGAATTATAAACGATGTTTGGTTTTCTGCTCAGTTCTCTTAATAAAAGTTTGCTTATTAGTACTTTCAGTTTGCTGTAAAAGTATTTTTATTTATGCTTGAACTTTTTACTGGTTACTTTTCTAAAACTGAAGTTTGTAATAAGAATTAGTTAATTGAAAGTACTTATACATTGATTTTTGACTTTTTAAAAGAAATGTTTACTTTCCACGAATGTTTGGGAAACGAAGAAAATATGTTTAATTGAAATTGTTTGGGTGTAATTTTCTTAAATATAATTTTTCATTAACATATTGGTTTTTAAGATCAATTTCTAGTTTTTAGGATCTCCATTAAAATTGCTAAACTTTTAAAAATTTAATCATCTTGATTTTTGGAGGAATCAAACATCGAAGTGGATAGTAAAAATAAAAAATTAAAATTTTCTCACTATGCTCAGGGCGAAAATCGCTCCTGGGATTGTTGCGTGCTTTCCCGTAACAAACCTGTTATCGCTGGAAAGCAGTTTTACAGAATTATTCTCTTCTTTCAAGCGGGGCATTTTATTTCTTTTTTAATTTATTTCATTTTTTTTTATTTATTTATTAATTTATTTTTATAACTTTATTTATTTACTTTTCGTTACAAGTTTATTTTCATCTATTCTTGTTACTAGCTTTTTTTTTTACTAGTTACTAGTTTTGCGACTAGTTTTAGTTGTTAGAGCTTTGCTGTTTACCTAGAAAGACTGAAGGGGTCAGTTTAGTGGTTCCCAGATTCTTTGTGTGTATATCAATAAGACATTAAAAATCTAAAAGTTATTATAATAGTCAGAAATAATCATAATTAATTTAATAAAACATATTATAGCCTTGATCGTCGAAATTCTATGGTATTTAATTCTATTTGATTAAACGGAACACTGATTTTAGAATTATACGTATATATTAGTTTTTTTTTATTTTTATCGAAAATATTGAGTTTCCCTTTCTCTATAAATAATAATTTTATTTATATTGTAATATTCTTGTTTTTTAATGAAACTAGGGTAACTTATATATACCAAAGGGTACCTGATGAGCAAAACTACCTGGGATTAAGACCTTCCGTCATTCTAAGGTTTGATACATACGTTTCTATACGTTAATATATGACTGATTAAAAAAAGCGCTTAAATTGGAACAAATTATGAAAAGTCAGAAATACTCAACTCTTCCACTAGGTTATTTTCGAATTACAGAAAAGTAAAAACAAGAGGGTGCTAATCAGCCACATCTGTTTCTCTAGTGTTATAAAAAAAAATGCGTTATTTTTTTACAGTAAAAGATTTTATGTGTAAAATAAGGGATTTGTGTAGTTTTTATCACACTATTTGTTACACACGCATAAAACATTATTGTCAAAAATACAAAAAATTGCAAAATTTACAGTGTTTCTGAACATCAAAAAGTTAGGTTATTTTTAACGAAGCACTTTGGTAATAATTTTAAT
The DNA here is from genome assembly GCA_949128135.1 of Parasteatoda lunata. Lineage (NCBI taxonomy): Eukaryota > Metazoa > Arthropoda > Arachnida > Araneae > Theridiidae > Parasteatoda > Parasteatoda lunata. The sequence goes on along the minus strand of OX421980.1, from coordinate 63,305,283 downwards.
AAAATTAACAATAAAATATGGTTTTATTAAATGTGATAAAATTTGGTAAATGTGATAAAATTAGTTAGTTTTAACATGATATCTTATAGCATGGTATGAAAACCATTTATTCAGTTAAGTTTACTTTTTAGTTTTGTATTTCCTAGTATGTAGTAATAAGAACTATAATTTTGAAAATCTTAATTCACTGTAAACCGTTACCATATGAACAGAAAAATTACCAAGTGATTGGTTTAAATACCATATATATTTTTGTTTCATTTATCATAATCATGATTTTTTTTCCATAATCAAAAATGCCATTACCTTACAGTACAGTAATTTTGCCAGAATTGCTCACTCTGAGTATACAACAGAGGACTCATGTCATATTTGTGCATGTTTCTTGCACAAATCGAAGTGGTTATATCACCCACAATGAAAAGTCAAATAAAGAATGTACACCTACTTGATTCTTGAAACAAGCATTCCAATTATTCCAGTTTTTAAATCAAAACTTTAAAAAAAATAATAATAAATAAATAAACATTTAAGGAAATTATTCTATACCCAAGTTTCATAAACCCAGTATTCTGAAGAAATAGATAGATATCCACCTTTAACACATCTATTTCCCAATTTTATTTTCTATTTTATCGAAAGAATCGGAAACAAGGGAGAGGGGGAGAGAACATCAAAATTCTTCCAACTTGATGCGTAGTAAGCGAGTAGTCCTTTTTATATATACCATACGTAAGTGCAAAAGTTTTTCAGCGCTCCATTCAAATCCCTTACGGAAATCTGGAATAATAGAGATACTCGAAAAGTGTAATAATAATGAAAGAGCGAAGAATCGCATGAAAAGAACATCAGAAAAGTAAACAAAATCGCGACTTTGGACAAAATGTTCTGTAAGGGGGTGGGGCATTATCATCTTCAGAGTCTACCCTAAACGTTTTCTTCACTTTAGTGCAAGCTGGATTCTCGATCAAGAGACTTGTTTCTAAAGCTAGGTAGGAGAAGAGATAAAAAAAAAAGTAGGAGAGAGAGAAAAAAAAAAGAGCATCGAACTGTCCATTAGGGGTGAAGAGTGTTCCACCCTCATTGCAGACCTTCCCTCTCCACCCACGCATTTTGGGCAAAGAGGCAAAAGGAAGAAGTACAGTATGAGTATAAAGCTTCCCCGATAGCAGTTCAAATGAAGATTGATGAAGTAAGCTTCTAGTGTGTTCAAAACAAGCGATCGCTGACTTGAGTCGAGGTAAAAAAAATAAAAGAAAGCTGTGTTGAAATGGTTCAACACCCTCTAAAGCTCACCATGCAGGTAGATGTTGCGCATTAAATGGATATCTTTCCCTTTATGCATGCCAAGGTACATTAGCGACCCATCCTCTCATTTGAAAGATTTTCAAAAGCGCGGTAAGAGAACCTCATTTGTTGTGGGAAATGCGACTCACTCCAACAAGTTTAAATGTCGACTACGTTTGGTCGTAATCCTTCAAATTTATTTCTAAATGCAATATAGAAATATTAATTAAAATTTATTGGAATCACAGAAAGTCGTACACGCTCTGTTGCCGTTAAAATTATGAACTTCTTAACACTTTAAGAAATAAAATTTGTATTACTTTTCTAATTAGATAACGGAGTATATTTTTATTACATTTTTCATATTATTTTGAGTGCTGGAAGTGTGAAATTATTGATTATTTTTCTTTCCTTTTCACAAAACTTTTTAATTCAAAGAGAAGTTTAAATAATATTCTTGAAATGCATAAAATTAATTGATTATTTATTTCTAAATTCCCTAGCTCAATATTTTTTTATCTATTTTTTTATTTATTTTTTTATCTATTTTTTTTATTTATTTTTTTAAAAGGGCTAACTGTAAATTAATATATGTTATGAGTACCAGCAAAATCAAGCATTATAATTGAATTCATCTTTTTTTGAAGATTTGAATCTTATAAAAAAGGGTAACTTTGCTATTTTATTCGGATAATAACTTATAACTTTATTCCATATAATAACTTTGCTATAATACTGAACTACAGTAACAGTAGAAACCATTTATAATATGACGATAAAATTATTTTCTGATTTTAACAGAACAAGAAACGTGTAAAATGTTTCTAGTCACAAAAGCTATAGGCTTATAAACAATGCAAATTAAATGCTTGAAACTGAAATTATTCTGACAAATTTTGTTCCAAGGCTAATTTGCGACCCATCCTTTCATTTGAAATATTTTCGAAAGCACGGTAAGAGAACCTCATTTGTTGTCGGAAATGCGACTCACTCCAACAAGTTTAAATGGCGCCTTTGTTTGATCGTAATTTATTTTTAACAAATTTATTTCTAAATACAATATAGAAATATTAATTAAAATTTATTGTTATTATGAAAAGTCGTTTACGCTCTTTAACTCCTGAAGAAATAAAATTCCTATTACTTTTCCAATTGGATAACGGTGCAAATTTTTATTACATATTTTACTTTATTTTTAACTCTGGAAGTGTAAAATTATTGATTCTTTTTTCTTTGATTTTTACAAAACTTTTCACATTATTTTTGTTTTTTTTTAAAGAAAGAGGTTTAAATAATATTCTTGGAGAGTATAGGAATAATTGATTATTTATTTCAAAATTCACTAGCTCAATGTTTTTACCTTTTATTTTTAATTTATTTACTCATTTTTGAAAATTGTAAGTTGCAAATTAATTTATGTCATAAGTATTGGAAAAAATTATGAAATATATTAAATTCCCCTTTCTTATAAAGATTTGAATCTTAACAAAAGTGTATTTTTGTTATTATATTTATCTAGAAACGACAGTAACAGCAGGAACTATTTATAATATAACGATACATTTTATTTTATGAATTGAACAGAGAGAGAAACATGTAGAACGCTTCACACCATGAATGATATAATAGGATACAAAGGGATTAGAGAAAAAAAATATTGTAATAAATATTGTTCTAAGGGTAAAATTTGCGAAGCATCATCTCAATTTAGAAGAATTTTAATAACACGGTAAAAGAGCCTCATTTGTTGGGGGAAATGCGATAAGTTTAAATGTGGACTTCGTTCTTTCCATTTTTTTCTAATTGCAATATAAAATTATTAATTAAAATTTATTGGCATTATAAAAAGTTGTTTACGCTCTGTTGGGGTTAAAATTATAAACTTCTTATCTCATGAAAAAATAACATTTTTATTACTTTCCTAATTAGATAACGGATCAGATTTTTATTATATATTTCACATTACTTTTAGCACTGGAAGTGCGGAATTATCGATGAATTTTTTTGTGTTTATACAAAACTTTTTAAATCAATATTTTTTCAAAGAAGGAAGTTTAAATAATATTCTTGAAGCGTATAGAATCAATATAGATCTCAAAACTTTTATTTATTTATTTGAAAATTATAAGTTGTGAAATTAATTTATGTTATGGGTATTATGGAAATTTAGCAATGTAATTAAATTCCTCTTTTTTGTAAAGGTTTGAATCTTAAAATAGGGTAATTTTACTTTTAAATTTATACAAAAATTACAAGAACACCATCAAGTATTTGTAGTATAAAGATAGATATTATTTTTGGAATTGAACTGAATGAGGAACGTGCAAACAAAATTATTGCAATAAATATTGTTTTAAAAAAACTTTGCTACCCATCCTCTCATTTAAAAGATTTTTAAAAGCCCGGTGAGAGAACCTCATTTGTTGTAAGAAATGCAACTCACGTGTAAATGTCAACTTCGCTTGGTCGTAATCTTTCAGATTTATTTCTAAATGCAATATAGAAATATTAATTAAAATTTATTGGAATCACGGAAAGTCGTTTATGCTCTGCTGCGTTAAAAATTATTAACTTTTTAACTTTTGAAGAAATAAAATGTGTATTACTTTTCTAATTCGATAACAAAACAGATTTTTATTACATATTTGACTTTACAAAAGCTGAAAGCTTGAAATAATTCATCCTTTTTTTCAAAACTCGTTAAATCATTATTTTCTTTTTCAAAAAAGAAAGCTTAAGGAGTATTCTGGAAGTGAATGTGGTTAAGCGATTATTTTTCAAAATTTATTAGCTGATTGGTTTTTAAAAATTGTTAGTTGTAAATTAATTTGTAGTATACGAGTATTATCCAAATTATGCAATAAAATATTTTTAATGAAGATTTAAATCCTCGTAAGAAGAGTGCAATTTTGCTTTTACATTTATCAAGCTCTATTAAAATAACAAATAATTTTAATGAAAAATAAGCATTATTTTGTGACACGAAATAAGAAATCAATGTAAATAATTTATCACCGGGAAAGCTATAAGATGTACAAGCAATGTAGGTTTAACATTGGAGAACAAAATTATTGTAATTATCATGGTACAAAGATATTGTACCAAGCTAGATAAGAGACCAATCCTCTAATTTTAAAGATTTTCAAAAGCACGGAGGATAAGATAATCTCCCTCTAAGTTTAAATATCGACTTCATTTCATAGAAATTCATCAAATTTATTTTAAAATGCACTCTAAAATAATTAATTATAATTTATTGGAATCGCGGATATTCTCTAATTTTGCTTTGTTATGGTAAGAGTTATGAGCTTCATATTTTTTGAAGAAAAAAAAATGGGAATGTATTAGATTGATTTTATTGTTAGATAACATCTCATATTTTTAATTTTTATCATACCTTATCATGTGTTTCTCATTATTTTATTATCTCTATGTGATAGATCATTGATTTTTCATTTTTACAAAAGGGGAACTGATTTTAAACAAATTAAGCTAATTATTGGATGAAGCTTGTTGTTACTCGTAAAATGTTTACAAATTAAAAAAAAAAAAGTTGTCGGAAATTTTAAAGGAATGCCAAAGTACTTTACCCAGGTTGAATAATTGATGAGTATATTATACTGCTTGTTTTTTTTTTTATTTCAACTTTAAGTTTTTTTAACCGGGAAATTTTGCCTCACTCAAAGTAATCACGAGATCTTTCTTTTATATCTTCTATATTGTTAAAGAGGTTTTAAATGTTTTACTCCTTATTAATGATTATTTTTTATTTTTCCTATTTTTATGATTTAACGACATATATGATTATACTTATAAATATTTATATTATGATTTAAAAAAATGTTTCAATTATTGAAATACATTAAACAGGTTCAATCATCCCTTAATTCATAAAGGTTTGACTCAAAATAAAAAATGCATGATTCATTAGCTAAAAATAAAATTATAAATTGTCCAAAACTTTCATTATGAAGAACTAAGTAGATATACGGGATAAATATATATCTCCACTTTTTACAATATACGAGGGATTTTTAAGTAAGAGCTGTTTGAAAATGAAAACCAAACGAAACAAAATTTTCATGAAGCAAATTTATTTTCAGAATCTACATACGTTTCTATTTTTTCAGCTTAGTTGCTAAGTTTGTTTAAACACTTATCGTAACTAGATTTAAAATACCCTATTCATGCAAATTTGCCACCTGCTCCGTTAACCAAGAGTCTAATAAAGCCGAGATCTGAGCTGCAGAGAGAGACATTTTCATAAAAAGGCTGACAGGTTTTTTACCGATTAAAAACGCATCACTGACCGCATCTCGTGGGTGATTTGCTAAATCTGAACATTCTGAAAGACACAGGACTGACCACACAGTTTACCTGCACAGCTGCAACTAAGCACAGTTCTTCCCAAGGAATGTGGGTAGACGACACACGTACTCATTGCGACGCACGTGCCACCAATTAGTGTACACTACAAAACGGTCCTTACTTGAAAAACAACCGTCGTAAATGAACGCTAAAAACAAAGCATTTATACAAATTGTTACAATATAAATGAACACCAAAAACAAAGCATTTATACTAATTGATACAATATAAATGAACACCAAAAAACAAAGCATTTATACAAATTGTTACAATATAAATGAACACCAAAAACAAAGCATTTATACTAATTGTTACAATATATACAATTGTAACAACATAATTTTACTATTTATATAACTATATATATATATAACTCTTTATACTAATACTATTCATACTACTTGTTACACCAAAAAAAAAAAAAAAAATGTTTATGTTCATAGAATTTTCTAATCGAGAAAGAGAACTATTAAATCGAATCGAGAACTATTAAATCAAATATAAGGAAATTGACGAATTTTTTTTCTTTCTAAAAAAGTCAGTTTAAAAAAAAAAGAAGGGAGATTAAACGACTAGGCTGACCAACCACGTCCTATAAAGATTTGCTATCCTCCTATTAATACACTTTTCAAAGCATGAAACCTACTCTGGTGTCATCCAAATCAATATAATTTAAACATTGTTGAGCAGTTGGCTTTGCCTCTAATGATACACCTAACAACAAATTTAAAAAAAAAAATATTAAAAGAAGATATAACTTCCTTGCTAACATTTCATTGTTATCAGTTATATGGAAGCTATAAGAAAATTATCGCCAGTAAAAGTAAAAATCTATGATTAGTGTGAGGCTAGAGAAAGGCCCACCCGGCCATTTGGTAAATCAAGGCCCACACCCAACCTTATTCATTATTTTGGAGTCGGTGCAGACTGAATAGTCACGGTGCATATGCGTGGTTGAGAACTATGCAGCGTTATACAATTCTCATTATGTTAATACTCTAGGGGATTACCCATTTCAGGTGGCTCATTTAAAACACTTTGCGGAAAACTCACGGTTCAAGTTAGAAATGTAGGTTTAGCACGCGATGTTCTGTGTGATACAGCGGCATATCGGGAAGTTAACAGAAGTCAAATGAAAGTACGAAGTCATCAGCTAAATCGATAATTGAAATGAGCTAAAATGACAATAAGCTATTAGGATATGAGAGAATCCAAATGATAAAGGTGATGCGTTTAAATAACATATCATGGTCTAAATAAGATTTAAAAAACATATAGATCGAGGAATGGGTAATGTCTCTTTTTGAAAAAGTGGGGGAGATAGTTAGAAATTGTATTGTTTAGTTTGACTCTGTTTGGTTTAAAGCTTTCAACTGCTTAAATAATTTTGATAATCAGTAGTTGTTTCAGTCTTTTTTGTGGAGTTCCATTTTGATTTTGGATTATTAGAATTCATCAATAAGCACAGTAGGATTGATTTAAATAAATCATATATGCTTTGTATAAGGGCGAATTTCAGGAATCATTAATCGAATTCGATCTATTCTCTAGGTTGTCCAGACCGTAACCCTGTCAAACCGTAACCTCAGGATTAATTCATTGAATTTAACATAATAAGGGCAACAAAATTTTCGATGTTTACGATTATTTTCTGATATTTTATACATTTTCAAACAATTCTGGAGGTGTAAAAAATAGTGTGTCTATTATTTTTTATTATTTTTTTTTTTATTATCAAAAGTTAAAGGTTTTAGAGATCTGCACATAACATAGGTTCTTATTAGAAGAATTAACGTGCTGTTCTCGAGTTAATATGCTGTTCCTTTTTTTATTTGGCACGCTGTCCATTATTTTAACCAATCGATTACGCTAGGAGAATTATTTTTTTTTTCGTTTTTTTGTTGACTGAGATTTTTTAACATATCTTAGAGATAATTTCGCATCATTGATTTCAGAGTCGTCATTCATTCTCCAAGCAACAGTTTTTTAACTGAATTTTTTAGCCTATTTTTGTCAAAAAGTACAGGTTTAAAAACGTTATATATGACAGGGTTTTTCAGAAATGTTGGGATGAACTTCTCTGAGATTTAGGGCATATTATCAGGATTAGAATTGCATAGGAACCCATGACCGGAAATGTCATTAAACCCCAATAAGGGCGCTTCCCCTATTATGAGCTGTTTCCGCGCGTGCTTCGGAACAGGTCATAATAGAGAAGCGCCCCAAACCGCGTACGACGATATTTCCAGGCATGGGTTCTTATGCGATTTTAATCCTGATGATATGCCTTAACTGCCCTTGAAGTTTGCCGTAACATTTACGCGATCACCTGTTTTACATAACATTTTTAAAAATGTACATTTTGACAAAAAAGTAGACCTAAAAAGTTGTTTTAGAAAACAAATTTGTAGCTTTAGGAACGAAACTAATTTTAAATTTGAGATCCTCGTACCCGAATTAGACAATTATTACCCGAATTAGACGGATCCGATTTGTATAAATGCAACAAATAATTTATTCCCCAATGTTATTTACGTCATGTTTTATCTCTGAATTAAATTATTTTTAATCAAAATTTCCTTTCAGGAGTCACATTTTTGGATTTACTCTTTAGGGAAGTGGAAAAAAATTTTATTTGTTTCTTAGCTTTTTTCATATTATAATTTCATTTGAGTTCCATAAAACAATGCCTGAAGCTCTGTTTTCTTTTTATGTTTCTTGTATCAATATGTCTATCGATATGCATCTGTACGATTACAAAGCTATCAAATCAAGAAAGAAATCTATCGCTTTTATATCCATTCCATTCGATTTTTCTGCGCTTTTCTTTCTTCTCTTTTCTATTTTTTCTTTTATCATTTCATTCGTATCCTTTAGCGAAAGACTGTTTTATAAAAGAAAATTCGTCGAAAAAGAAACAACCCTGTACGCATTGTTTCAGACGAGAGATACAACAAAAGTTTTTTTATTTATTTTTTATTTTACATTGTTTCTTACCGATTTTGTTTAGGAAAAGGAAAATACAATTTTCAAAAAGCAGAAAAAGCGTAGCAACAAATTGTCGATATAAATTTCATTTTGATTAAAATATTGTGGTGCGAATTTTTTATCGTATATTTTTTATGCCATATTTCATAAAGAACGATAATTCCAATAAAACAATGCATTTATAGAAAACAATCATACTATTTATAAAAGCATGTTTTTTACTGTACACTTTTTTCAAGTTAAATATATAAGAAATACTTTTTCAAAGTGTTTCAAAATTTTAAAAGAATTACTTTCAAAACAAAAATTTGAATGGATTTTTGTTGAATGAGTGTTTTCTTTCATTGTTAAATGTTTTATGATATTTTTAGTAGAATAAAAAATGCTGTTAGAGCTATTAACATTTGATTTCTGCGATGATGTTTTTTCTTTTATTTTTTATTCTGTGTATATTGTTTTCATATTGTTCTTTTTTGATTGTTTTTTTTTAAATGTTCCAAACAGATAATGTAAAAAAGTACGATCATTATATATATATATATATATATATATATATATATATATATATATATATATATATATATATATATATATATATATATTGTTTGCTATGCAATTTTGAAAAGTCGTCATTCTATTATTGACACTAATGATGCTTAATTTTGGTAGTAGGCACCACTGGCATTAAGGAAATTAATGCAGTTTTAATATATGCCATAAATTATCTTACATAGGTAAAAAGTATTTTATGAGTAACTTCGGTGCCTATTACAGCTGCTTCAATACTGTAATTTTCATGATGGATACTAAGGAAATACTTTTTTGAGGCCCCTCGAAGATACCGAAAGATGATACCGAATACAGCTTATCTATATTTTGATAGGATGGATGACCATGTACGTATTTTGCTTAATCTAATAATGTAAGGCCAATGAGAAAGCAACAAATAATAACAAATAAAAAAAAAACACATTGGAATTATTTTAGCTTTATTATTTCTGTCGGTATTTGTTTTACTGTCTTGTGCATGACTTCGTAGTATTGTTCAATACTGATTTATTGATTATATTTTTCAACCTGTACAGAGACCGGGCATTCAGCTAGTATATATATATATATATATATATATATATATATATATATATATATATATATATATATATATATAAGTGCATTCCAGGTTTCAATTTAATCGGATTAAAAAATTAAAAATTAGCTAAATCAACAGTATACTTGATATGTACCTCCAGTTAGAAAATTTAATACTACTACTACTACTAATAATAATAATAATAATAAAGCCTTATTCGAGTTTTAATATCAAAAAATTACACCACTTTTATTTGACACAGACTGATGTCAAAAAATAAGTCCTATGAGTATATGATGGACTTATAAAACTAAACTAGACTGGATGGATTTTTAAAATAGGCCTCAAGCTCCAATGAGTCATCATTCACCATTTTTTCCATTGATAGACATAATTTTAAATTCTTGTCTTTATTACCTACATAGGCAATTCCAAATTGTTTAAAAAAACATTTTTTTTTGTTTTAACTTTTTTTTGGTTGATTTTTCTCCCTAATTCAAAACGTGCTAAAACTTTATTGCATTTGAATTGAATTTTTACTGTACAAAATTACTGAGTTATATATATATTTGCAATAAATTTTGACCTAATGATCAGGTCTTTACTTCCTAGGACTTAACATTCTATCATATTGGTTCTAGAGGGTGAGCTCAAATACACTAATTAATTTGTGCAGACGATACTTAAGGTTACGAAATCAGACACAAAAACGCACTAACCCTCAAAACAGGGCGTTGCCGCGATCTGGGTAATATGGTCTCAATTGTTGTGTCAGGTGAGCTGTCCAAAGTTTAGACATTTATCTGCGTATTATGCCATTTCTAAAGAACTTTTAAAGTTAATTCAAACTTTTTCGCACGCAATTATAAAATTCATTTATTCAAAGACAACTCCATGCAAAAAATAATTTTCAATAATTATATATTATATTTTATTATTTTACTTTAAATTATTTAATAAATTTCAAATTTAGTAAAAAAAATTTGGATCATTTTAAAGAAAGTGATTTTAGATCGCAAGAAAATTTTGAACGAAATTAGTTGACTGGATCCAGAAAAATCGAATTTTAAAGAAGTTGTATGATTGAAATTTGATTTTTTAGGAACTATTCGATCGATTTCGTTCAAAATTTGTATTTTGCATTATAACATGACTTTCTTTAAAATGATAAAAAAAAAAAAATTTGTATAGCAGAAACTGAGGTCAGACCAACTAAAATTCAGTTGAGGAAACTAAGATTCGAAAGCCTGATGGAACAGAACAGTCTGACCGAGAAACTACCAGATTAATTAAGATATTCATTAAGATTAATTAATTAAGATATCCATTGCTTAATACATTTTGTATAAAATATGTCACTCCTTAAAAGTCATAGGTGTAACCATTTACTGTGTTTTGTTTTTCTAAAAAAGTCAAGTCACCCGGTCTTGTACCATGGATGGTGTTAGACCAGGTGCGCGTGTTTATTCTGCGTCAAATTTCGAAACACTACAGTTTTAATGAATATTTGTTAAAAGATATTTTTATTTTATATGACAATTTAAGATTATTATGCATTAACATACCTATGATGTCCCCAAAGGCGTATTGAAAGAGGGGGGGGGGGGAAGAGGAACAATAGTTCCGGGGCTGCTCCGAAAATTGTCCCAATCAAAATTTCTTATATAATTATAGTGTTCATTAAATTTAAAAAAAAAAAAAAAAATATTGCAGGGAATTTCTTTTCCTCTTTATAAAAACTACAATTATGTATCTTTTTGTGCTTTGAGGCAGGGATTAGCACTAAATTTTATATTAGGGCCAGTAACCTAGAGCACAACCTTTGTTCAACCTTGGACGTAGTTGTGTTCTTCCTCAGCTGCATTGCAGCTTTTGTGGGTCCAGCATAGACACACATCAAGGGGGAGGCCAGCAGGACCGGTCTTACCCCGACAGCAGAAGTTATTGAAACGAAACAGAAGAGTGTTACTATTGGACTAAATCATTATTGTTTGCCAGGATATGAATCTTTACAAAACGTTCAATAAGCTGGACTAAGATAATTTTTATAACATTAATGACCATTAAATAAGATTACTTTAAAAACAAGAGAACATTAGAGAGTTGACTAGTGAAACAAACTTATCAACACAGATGCAGTGAATTAATCAACAACAATGTGCCAATAAATTATTATTAAAAATCATTTTTTGCTTGAACTTATCTTTAAATAAATCATCTTTACAATTGTGTGAAAAATCTTGTTGATTCGCTTAAAATAATACGATATAGCGAAATACGCAAAAAGTAAAATTGGCGTTAAGGGGCCGCTCTCATAATCCATGTATTGGAACCATATTTCCAAGATGGCGGCTACCTCCCTATATTTTGAGGGTCAGAAATCCAAATCTATCTAAAAAAGTGGTATGTCTATTCAGAAAAAGTACGTTTTTGTCTTATTTTATATTTTAAAATATCGTCTGAACTAATTAATTAGCATCTTTAAAATCACTTTCTCGAAATATTAAGATTGAGCCACAGTGCGTGAAAGTCCGATCTGTAAATCAAGTTATTCAGGATGATTCGCTTTTTTTTCACGCCGTACAAAATATACAAATGAAAATCTGCGAATTGGACATTGATGGGCTCATTTCGGTAGAAAGTAATAGAAATATCACAAAAATTTTAATAGCTTCCTAAGAGTACTTTTCCAAAAAGAAAACGTATTTTTTTCTAATTAATTTATTTCCTTATTAATTGCTTTTTAATCGTTTTTGTGAACACTTCAAATGAGGATTGCAAAAAATATTTACTTTCTATTAGAAAACGATAAAAAATAGTACGATTTTTTTTATCGCTTTCTAAATGTATTTTTTCCCTAATAGAAATTTCTTTCATACAACTTGATAAAAATATTTTTTTATTTGGTTATTAGTCGTTTTTAGGTTTACTGCAAATGAAGATTCTAAAGTATATTTAATTTGCATTAGAGAGTTATACAAAAATAGTGTTATTTGTTCTCGTTTCTTAAAAGTAATTTTCCCTAATAGAAATTTTTTCCACAGAACATAATAAAAAGGTATGTTTTTATTGGTTATTAGTCGTTTTTAGGTAAGACTCTAAAATATATTTAATTTGCAAAATTATAATCGAACATTATGAATTTATATTATAAATAATCGATCATTATTATGATTTTCCAAAGACTTATGGAATACTATTCTTTAATCGAAATTTAGAAAGCTACTATACAAAAGTGGTTTTCATTTTTTGCATGATTAATTTAATTTTCTTTAGCAAACTTCTCACTGTTAAAAATTTTTCGATAAAAATAGTTAAATAATTTGCTTAATTGTTATTTTACTATATTTAAACAAAGCAGTCTATAACTATAAATAAGATGGTATTCAAACTGTTAACTGTAAGAAAAACCATTTATTAACATTTATTAACCATTTATAAAAATAAGTCATGCAAAAGTAGTATAATTTTTTTTCATCGCTTCCTAAAAATATATTTTCTTATAAGAAATTTGTTCTAATTTGTTACAATAAAACGTTTTTTTTTTTTTTCTTTTTCTTTTTTATATTAGTTATCTGCGTCTTTAGATGCATCGTAAACACGTCTAAATTCTATTAAAAGTGATTAAAATTTAAAATATTTCAGCGATTTAAGAATGTGCTTACTAGAATATTTACAATTAACTTCTTGTAGTAAGTTATTTTTAGTACATTTCTATTATTTTTTAAAATGCTGTATATTTAAAAACCAATAAGTGAATTTTTAATTTTTCTATTACCAAACTTATTATAGAGCTCTAAGCTTACTAAACAAAGTTTTATTCTGCCTAAAGGGATTTGATTCCACTTTGTATAGAATCACTAACGGAAAAAAATTGGAGGAGATAATTGAAACTTTTTTAACACCGATTCCTCAAAATTAGCATTATTGATGCCTAAACACTCAAATGGGAAAAAAATTGCAACACTATAGTAACTTTTGCATCCAAAAAGTTGTAAGTCGTCATAAATTCTAAAGGGACCTGTTTTCAGCATTTTGACAAGATACTTTCTGAAAAATAATTAAAAACATCAACATGCTAAAATATTTATCAAGCAATGAAAGTAATTATAAATAGAGAATTTTTGCTCTGATGACAGGTATTTTTGAAGTGAAACAACACAAAAAATCCATTTTCCTATTTTTTAAGTCGTAAAAAATCTTTCTTATTTCCACAACGCTTTCGCTTTAACGAGATTTTCTTTATACAGAAAACAAAGGATACGAATTTGAATAAATGATGCTATGACATTATTCCCAATTATGCACATGTGACACCTTAATATCGATAATACCTTTAATTAGTCGCTACAATTCCCATAGAAATTTTGGCGGAGAAAAGAGAAAAAATTACCCACAAAAACATGTCAAAATGATGTTTTTAGCTACCAGGATGTGATCGTTGCCGTTGATTGTTTTAATTAATGAATGTGTGTTATTTATGGAGTTGATTGTCTTGACTAAAGAAGCGATGATAACTGATAAGTCGGGAAAATCCGGAAAAGGCGGTATGGGAATTTGTTCGTGTAAATCATGCCCTCTAGCCTATAGTTCTTTTCGGGAGTTTTTAGAGGAATTTTTTTTCTTCACAACTCTCTTGACGGAAAAAGAGAAGCTAATGAAAAAAAGCTAATAACGAGCTTTGTTATGGTTTTTAAATTAATAAGTTTAAAACTTACGAACTAGGACTTAATTGAAAATTATTTTGTATTATTATGCTGTATTTTAGAAAGGTGCTATTGTGCATGAAGTAATATGTGTGACGTAACGAGCAGAAATATCAGACTGTTTTGTATTTTGTACGCTGAAATAGTTTTAGAAGACATTCAAAACGCATAATTAAAAATCAAATAATTATATTTACAGTAAGTTTGCATGGGACACGTTATGGGATTTTTTTTAAATCCTACCATCCAGATTAGAACTTTTTAGACGATTTCTTTCGAAAATCTTTTGACTGAAAAAAGGGAAGCTAAAAAAGCTAATAACAAGATGCGTTATGATTTTTAAATGAATAAGTGTGAAACTTATTAACCAGAGCTCGACTGATAACTGTACTATTTTGTATTGTTTTAAAATTTAATAAAGAATAGTTTTATTGCATATACGATGAACAATGTAATGAATGAAGCTATTTTAATTCTTTAACTCTCCTTAAGTTGAAATATTTTTAGAATAAAAACTACGAAATAATGAACTTAAAACATACAACTAAGCAATAAATAATTTTACTTACAACATGCGCCGGGATAGTCTGGTTTGTAGGGCATTGGGTTCATCTCCTAAAGATCCTTAGTTCGATCTCCTCTGGCGAATGGTGACTGGTGCAAACGGAATCTATCTGGGTCACAAAATCCTCCAAATTCCAATAACAAATCAATACCTCTAAAGGTACTGAATCGGAGAGTGATCGTGATCTGATTCAGATCATTGTTATGTCTGGAAATGGATGGTGTGTGGATGTGTCCTGCCTATAAAACTGGCTATGATGTATATATGTATCAGAAGTCAAATTCTGGGCCATAGATGGCGCCACTGGAAAACAAGAAGAAGCTCTCCCTATGCCATGAATAAGGGCATGGAAATTCAAAAGTCTTTTACTGTTAAAAATTTTAAATAAATTTATATGATAGTTCAATGAATACAAAATTTGTAATAAGGAATTATATTGATATTTTTTAAGTTTACAAAACAATAATGAATAAAAATACAGAGATAACTGTAGAAAAATTCTATATATTTGCATTATTCTCATATTAAATTTTAATTTTTAAATGCAACAATGTTTATTTTTTTTTATATACATTTGTAAATTTCCCTATAATTGTCCAAATGAAAATTTCTTACAAAAAACATAGTGTTTCTCAATTAGTTTTTTAAAAGAAAATGGTAGAGAATTTATTTATATAAATACCACAATTTTTTATAAGGGGTCTTCAAAAATTACACAAAATATGAAAATTAGTAAAAAATAAAAAAATATTTAAAAAAAACTTTAAAAAAAATAATAATAAAATTCCATATCATGTAACAGTATTAATGCTAATATTTTTTTCTGAAAATGAAAAAAGAAAATTAAGTGTTTGCCAACTGTAGCACTTAAAGATAATTTTGCATCGAAGATAATATGAAAACGATTCATTTTAAGGAGATTTTTTTAACGGAATTAAATGGTAATGAGGTTATGCAGATAATATTTTCTTTTTCGAAACTTGATTTTCTTATATATTTAAAAATATTATAAAAAGAAAATATTAGTCATACATTATTTCTTAGCAGTATGCAGAAAAATATTAAATAAAAAAGTAACATAAAATATGGTTTAAACAAATTTAAAGTTTTACTACAAAAAGATGACAGCTTCGATTTGTACATTTTGTTTCTTATCTGCGGTCTTTTGCATTTACCAGCTCCCTCGTCACCTCAAAAAATGGCTTAAATGAAAACATAAACTTAATTCTAAGTGTTCAACAACTGTAAATTGTCAGGGAATATTTAAATAGTAAAAAAAAAAAAATAATAATATTTATTTTTTTTTTTTTTTTTGTATTTAATCTTCCTATTTTTTTAACTTAAGGCATCCGTTTAAGCTATTTTGTTCGTAAAACTGCAAATTTAATGTATATAGCACCCACCAGCATATCCGCAATCCTCCATAAACGTATATGCAGTAAGGTGCATAAACGTAAAGTGCTGTCTTGGCTAAAAGTTTTCTTATTGGTTGTGGCGACGAAGTTTGAAGACAGAGGGGCACCATTCATTACACTGATCGGTGTTTAAAAAGCAGCGTTGATACCACAATATTTCAGTATCCTGAACTCTTAAATTGGTTACCCTGGAATATTGGATAACGACAACACCACAGAGCTGTGTTACGATAAAGAACTCTAGTATTTCCCATTTAAAATGATAGATGAAACCCATAGATAAATCAATTAAGTCATGTTCTTTGGTTCACTTGACAAAACACGGTTCAAACAAACTTAAAAAATAAAACTCCACTTTCTAGTTAAATTTCATTGATTTTGAAACCATTCTAGTTGTAAATGGTTGCAAAATCTGTTGCAAATGCTATAGTTTCCTAGCTTAGAAAAACATGTTTAAAAATTTCAATCTAACCACATTCAGAACAGTCCTTATTGAATTTTTTGATTCTAAATCAAAGCTGCTATTTGTTTATAGTAAGTAATAATAATAATAACGGTGTAAATGTTTTGCAATTAATCGAAAATGTGTATTCATGTAGTTAAAGCATTTTGTAATGAGTATTTTAAAAAAAAAAATCGATTATGACCCTTTGAAAATTCGAATTAAAAAAATTATTTTTACATCGTAATTATTTACTTTATTGAAAGCTTTATGCCATGGAAATTATGTCTAATACGCCGTATTAAAGAAGTTGAAGAAATTGTATTTAAAATTTTGAAAAATTCATAAGTTTGAAACATATTTTTATAAATATTTTTCACTTTTCACGAGGATTGGAAATATAAATTTACTGGTGATAATTACTTATTTGAAATGGACCAAAAGAAATACATGACTTCAATGTAATCTCTGGTATTACTTAAAATTCATTGGCAGTGAAAGTGAAATAGAAGGCTAGCTCCAACTGCGCCTCTTTTGTTAATAGTATGAATTAAGCTATCAGAATTTGTTCTATAAACAGATTGTTGACATTTATGTAATAGTTTTGAAGTGAATGCTAGGAAATGAATTTTTTGACGAAAGGAATCAAGTTAACAATTCTTTTTTCTTTCACAGACACTAAGATAAATTAACTGACGCATGTCTGCCAGAGTTCTGCCAATTTTTTTAATTCTCTTGGAAATTACTCATTTCGTTGTACCTGCTTCGAAAGCATGATGAAAAACACGAGACCACGAGCTAATACAAGGCTCTGATCGATTCAAAATACTTAAATGGTTATGTTCTAGTTAGTTAATAGTTTTGAAGTAAGTTAATAGTTTAGGAAATCAATCACTTCAGGTTTTCTCGCTGTGACCATTTTGATATGGCTTGTCATTATATAAAAAACGTGTGGCGCCACCTCGGAACAAAAGATTGAACTATTTTAGCAGTAGAGTCGCTTATTGTTAAGGATAAGGAAATTTGTGTGCAAAAAAAATTTGTAGCTAAGACATTTTCGTAATTAAGCTTTTTTGCTGAATTATTGATTGTACCACATTGTTTACCGCTTGTATTTTAGTCTACCACATAAACTAAATTTATAAGTAGAATGCCGCATTTTTGAAGGGGATAGTGAGTTCAAAATACATTTTCAAGGCAAAAAATTTAAATTGTAAATAGCATCTACTTATATACTCTTCAGAAAACTTGGAAATGAAAAATGTGAAAAAAAACTTTTGGGAAAGCTTCCATGACTTTGTTGAACTCTTCAATTCATGGAAAATGGAAGATACGGAGTCTTGAGCATTCACAAAGCGTATCATCACGCAGATCCCTATGCGAGGAGCAAAAAAAATTAGTAAACTAAAATTAAAAGGAAAAGAATGTTTAAAGGAGAAAAAAAAATCTTTAACATAACACAGAGTAAATACATTTAACTTGCAACTAAAACTGCTGCAAAGTGCAGTTTGGATTAAAGAACGGAAGCCTTATTTCATAATGTTTTTTTCCCCTTTTTCAAACCATCCTTTTTTCTTTTCACACCAGCGAGGAAAAAAAATTAATAACACGTATTTTTTTCCCAGACTTTTTTTTTGAAAAAAAAATTTAAATAAAAAAAAAAGGAAAGGTAAATCTTGAAAAATCCAAAGTCATTCATCAAGTGTGAAGAAGAGCAGAGAGGGGTGGTAAAGGCGTGTCTTAAGAAGAAAAATGAGGCAGTTAAACCAATTAAATGCCGGATCCTTTGTGACATTCCCAACAGACCTTATCTAACGTCCGATGTAAATTTTCTCCTGATACCGCTGCCAGTGAAGCGGTATATGTTGTGCTGTTTATCACTAAGAACTGGTGAATAATTAAAGGACCCCTGAAAACGAACTTGGTCGTTTATCGGGGCCTTCCTTGTTCGTCGCCTGGGATCTAACCTAGGTTGATGAGACTAACTTCCGCGCCAGTTATTTGTTGTGTGGAAGATTTTAATTAATCTCGCTTGTCTTCAAACCTTCCTCCAGGGTTAGCTTTAAATGACAAATAAAGATTCGGCACTTTTCTTACGTTGGCCACATTTCCATTTCAGTCTCGATTCTTGGATATTTAATGATTTGCAATTACAACTGCGACTGCCTTATCTCTGTACCCACAAAGGGCCTTCATTTAACACCTGGGACAATTGTCTTGCCACTCGCTTCTAAATATTTAATACATGATTATTTTTAGTCTCTTTCCATATGCATGACGCTTCCTTCAAACTTTTAACGAATAATGAAAAGCTTTTAACATCTTCAAAAGCGCTTTCTTTGTTTGCCTTTCTTCTTCTAAGTCTTGCAATTCAAAATACCCTCATCGCAAAGAGATATTATATTTATGGCGCCGATCAAAGGCACTCATACCTTTTGGATGAGTAACATTTTAGAATACTTAATATTAATTATAATCGCTTGTCTTAAGAATACCTCTCTTAAAGAATAGAGAAAAATAATTCGCGCTTCCATTATTTCAGGGCTTTGTCTAAAAGCAATCGGTCTGACAGTTGCAAGATAGTTGTTTATGGAAATATAGTAAGGAAATAAAAAATATGTCTTCATAAATTAAGAGGTGGCATATTTTACGTAATCATTTTAGCAGAATATGACGCCAAACTTAAGAAACGGTTTTATAATGGTATTCCAAACAGTGATATTCATGACCGACTCGTAGTTCTTCATTTTAAAAACAAGATGTCACGGTAATTTTGCATTAAATAATATTCCAGATAAATAATAGTTTAAACTATTGAAAAATACATTACAGATGTGCTATATTTATAGATTAATGTCTTTAAGCGAAATGACATTGAATATGCACAATGTTTCGTTTGGACTACTCTTAATGTATGTTTTAGAATCCTTGTCAAAAATGAAGTAAAGTAACCGCATTTGTGGGCGCAAATTAATATTTAAGAGGGAAAAAACTCTCATATATTTTGAAAGGATGAGTCAGATTATAAAATACTTAATATTAATTATAATCGTTTGTTTTAAGCCTAATAGCAATCAATTTGACTTCTGTAAGCCTGCATTAGTTCCAGCTTTTCATGCAATTGTAGTAAAGAAATGGAAAAAAAATCTCTCATAAAATTTAGATCCCTTTTAGAATAACCTCCCGTTTTTACTTATTATTAAATGTAACTTTCAAGCAAATTCTGTTTTTTGTGCCATTAAATATATAAGTTCAATATAATTAAATTCAGAACCTTTATGAAAAAAATATTTAAAAACTCAATAATTTCTATTTAGACAACAAGATGTTTCTGCATCGTGCGCTGTCTTCAAGTGGAAATTCCAGAAAAGTATAAAGTTTCTATATAGAAACAATATCAAGGAACAGTTTGATGTAAAAATATATTTTTTGGATAAATGTGCCCTATTATTTCCTATGCCCTTTAATTCTAATATATTAAATTGAAAACTTTCGTTGCAAACTAGTTTATTGATTTGATACAATTATGCCAGAAACAGGATAAGCATAAGTTATTAAAAAAAAAAAAGGCAACACGTTTTAAACTCTCAACCAAATCTACGCTAAACTACGTGCCTGGAAATAATTCCAAGAAAGAGTTTTTTATAAAAATATCAATTTAAAAACAGGAAGCTGATTATTTTTTCTCCCCTAGGTCTGCATAAGATAATTTAAATGTTTACGTCATGCAATATAGTTTCAAGTAAAACAATTAAACAGTAGATAATGACATAATAAATATCAAAATAAATTCATATTGTAAGTTTTTGACCGATAAGTAAGTAGTCTTTGCGTTAAATCTTTCCTTCAGTTTTAAAGGAAAATAAAATTTATTTGGGTATTAGACTAGAAGATATATAACAATATCCAAAAAAAAAAGTGTGTTATCAAAATATCAATTTGGAAAATGTGTAGCCTATTGCACTATTACTCCTAAGTCTACATAAGATAATTTAAATATTTTCTTCATGAAGTGTAGTTTCAAGTAAAACAATTAAACTGCAGATAGCGATTTAAAAAATTTCCGAATAAATTCCCGCTGTAAGTTTTTGAAGGAAAAGTAAATAGTCTTTACGTCAAATCTCTCCTTCAAAGTTAAAGGAAAATATTATTTATTTGGGCATTTTTCTTGAAGATAGGCGTCTCATCTTTGGTTGTGAAAATGTTCATTTTTTCTCTCTCCTTTATGTATCACTTGCCAGGGCACGTATGGCCTCTAATTTTGCCCAAGACACTGTTTGCTCATTACTATAGGGAGTAGAGTTTTCTGGACTATTTACCTAGGAAGTTCTTTGGTCACGAAGATGCGGTAATAAGATCACTTTTTCTCTTATGTGCGATAAGTTATTAGGGGTACTTAACACCCGTCTACTAGAGCACAACTAATTTCACCTCTGGCAGATAAAATATTTGATTTCAATTTAGCAGTTTCCATGCAATAAAATATATTGACAAAATAGGCATTACGCTTAAATTTGTTCTTCGAGAAAATATGTCGTGCTTCTTCTCTCTCTCTCTTTTTTTTTTTTTTTTTTTTTTTTTTTTTTTTTTTTTTCATTTGAAAATCATCAGAACTATTTTTAGTATACTCAGTACTTATTTACTCAAGTTATGAGACTATTGGTGTGAAAATTTCTTTTCTACATTAATAATTTTAAGGGTAATAAAAAAATATTAAGTATATTACCCAGAATATTAAGTTAGGGAATGCTTTATTCTAGGTTAACACCAAATCGAGTATTTATATACGATTGAAAGGGTGCAATTTAAATCTAAACATGTTATATAGTATTTTTTTATATTTCATAAAATTGTCGTTAAACAGCCAACCCGATTTTGGATTTACGACTACTAATGTTCAACTCCGTATCTTTGTAATTTTGAATCCAATCCAGAAGACAGAGGAATTCCTGGATCAAGCATTGAGAGAAATTTTGCCTTCGTCGAGAACTTTTTGGTGGAACAAACCCGCATTTACGTTACACGGAGAGAAAAACCACGAACACCTGCCATGGTTACCCGTCGGCAAGGGGAATCTAACCTATGATCCGTCAACACTGAGGATATTTTACGTGAGGACTGTGGTCGGTTCAAGTCGGATGCGGAATTCGTATCGACCATGGGATTCGAACACGATTCACTCATTGAAAGATGAGTGCTCCACGGCTCCTGAGCCACCACGGCTCTGTATTGAATTATTTTATAACCGTTGTTGAAGAGCCGATCCAATTTTTGTTTTAAGACTACCAGGAGGCAAGGCTATCCAGGCTATCCAGAAGACAAGGGAACTCCTAGATCAAATATTGGGAGAAATTTGCCTGCGCTGTGGATTTTCTGTTGGAACTAACCCGTATTTGCGTTACATGGAGAGAAAAACCCCGAAAACCTCTCCCGGTTTGTCTGACGGCAAGGGGGCTCTAACCCATGATCCGTCTACCACTAAGGATATTTTACGTCAGGACTGTGGTCGGTTTAAGCCGGGTGCGGAATTCGTATCGACCAGCCATCGCTGGGATTCAAACCCTGTGGAAGGCGAGCGCTCTATCCTCTGAGCTGTCGCAGCTTATATTGAATTATTGCGTTATTAAATAAGCTTGCGACAAAACTCTCGCGCTTTCTCACTATACAAGAATTATTTTCACTTCCGAAAGCACCATTCTCGGCATGCTTTTAATTTTACTAGTTGTTTGTTTGCAATCCGAGATGTACTGGGGAGAGTTTGTTGTTATCTATGTTGATATTCATTAACAGAAACAAAAATTTATCTTTAAAGTATGCATATATGTCTTTAGTTGTGTAATAAAGATAACTATCTTATAATTTTTAAATATATGTGACTGTTATTAAAAGCAGGAAGAATTTAACCTTACGGTAATATTGGGTCTGAATATTTCCTTCATTATCGCGAAAAGAGATTTGTGCTAAAAACTTCTTTCCAATAATATAAATGCACTGAAATTTCAAACCTTTTACCCTAAAAGGTTAGGCAAATGATTTTAAAAGCTTTTTTTATTCTTGTTACTTAGGTTAGAAAAATAAGTAAATGGTAAGCTTTCTTTTGTAATTTTTTATTTATTTATTTATTTTGTTGACATGAAAAGGTTTACAAAAATACAAAGACAAAACCTTCTCCAAGGAAAAGAAAAGAGGGAAATTACCAGGATTTTTTCTCAAATGTGTTAGTAAATAATAATCTGAAAAGCATAACTCTAAGGTAAGAAAATAAGCGAGCAAAAAACCTTGATTTTGGATTGCTTCACAAGTTCCAAACCTTTTTTTAGGGTTTTCACGTAGTTTTCTCAAAATAATGTTTCAAAAACTGCTGCTAACGTCACGTGCATGACAAGGTAAATTTTAACTGAATTTACTTGAACTTTTACTTTGCAAAAAGAAACTTTATACTATCTAGGTATAAGGTAATTTTGACCATAAAACAAGGTTGATCCAAAAAATATTTCACACTAAAAAGCCCTGGGACAACTTTGATTTGAGGTAGTTATACAGAAGATAGCTTCTCTTGGTTTTAAATTGGAGTTATGTGAGCAGAATAGAACAAATTGCCCCAGACCTCTGTTTAAGGTTAAAATATCTAAACGTAAATTGCATAAAAAACCTGTTTAGGTTTACATGAAAAGTCCTTACCAAGTGAAAATAAACCCTACTTTGCCATCTAGGATTGATTTTATAATGTATTCTTTCTACAGCCTCCGTTCTGTTAAGGCTAGTTGAAATTCATCTTAATATTCTCTCCGTGCTACGAGCATGTTTGATTTACAAAATAATTTTATTTTAAGAATAAGTGTATATATGCATTCTAAATTAATGATTCTTACTTTATATTGTACAGTAAAAATATCTTTACTGATTCTTATGTGTCTATTATCTTATCGTAATTATACATTTTAGTGCTAATGAATAACAAAACTGTTGGCGGTTACTTTACATCAAGTAGTGTAAAAGATCATTGGTGTAATCACATGAATAATCTATGGCGTTTCACTGCCCCACTTTAGTGTGAAATAGTTGCCACTATTTTTGGCGTTGAAATACACTAAATATATTTGCAATGTGCATATTTAGGCAATCATATCATCATACTGTATGATTGCCGTGATGGCTCAGGGTATAAAGCGATCGCTTTCCAATGAGTTGAACCTGGTTCGAATCCCAGCGATGGCTGGTCAATTCAATTTCCAAACCCAGCACACACCAATAACAGTACTAATGTTAATTATCCTTAGTGGTAGACGAATCATGGGCTGGAGTCCCCTTGCCGTAAGGCAAACATGGGAGGTTTTCGTGGTTTTCCTCTCAATGTTGAGTAAAAATTTGACTTTTTCGAAAAATCTGATTGAAACTTGGCTTTATTCAACACTGTAAGTATGTTTTACAAAATATAACTTTCAGTCAAACATAAGTGCAAAATCACTCCACTTTCTATGTACAAACAAAACATTGCAGGATCGAAATATTTTCAGCTACTAGAAGAAAAAAAAAAGAAATTTATTAATAAAAAACAATTTTAAAGAAACATTTGCTCTTTTATAAGCATGAAAAATTTTAAAACTTTGTAATATTTTTCTAAACCTAAATTTACATTGTTAAATCTAAAAAGTATATAATAAAGTCCATATTTAATGACCGTTTTTTTAGAATTTGCAAGAAAGGCTACGTTTTTTAACATTTATTAAGATAGTTCTTGCTTGGTAGGATTTAAATTACAGTTAATTTACAAAATCTAGATTTTGAAATAAATCAGGTGAATAGCTGATTATAAGAATTAAAATAAAACAAAAAGTAACAAAAGTAACAAAAACAACCTCCAAAATCAAAGACATTTTTAAACATACTAGACTTTTAAAAAATTTATAAATGTGTTGACTGGGGATTATGCAAAGAGGGCGTAAAATAAAAAAGAACAACATTTTTAATAAAAGATCAGATTTCCACTTATTAAGATGCTATCTAAATTATCTCAGATTTTAATCTTTATCACGCTATTTAATTTGAACATACAATATTTAAATTTACAAAATTTTCCCGCCTTCTGAAAAAATTTGGTTCTAATAGATTAGCAAGAAAAACGGTGATAAGGTTGAACCTCTTCATGTTAGTTACACTTTTGGCACATATTTCATATCTCAGGATTTATAAAAAAAGTGAATGAAAACAGCGTTACTCTCTATTGTAAAATTTGTTAATTCTAAAGACACATTTCTTCTAGCTATAATTTCTTCCAATTATTTATTACTCTTCATTATTTAATTTAATAAATGTTTAAAAAAATGTTTGGAAGTAACAAATCTTTACATTATTTTTTAACCATGCAATTTTATGTGGCAAAGTACAAAATTAAAATGAGATTGGTTAAAGATTTTCTGAGTAAGGTTATATAGTTATATAGAAAATCAAAATCAAATCTTTAAGTAAAAAAAGATTTTTTTTTACGCGGATACCAGAAAAACAGAATGAGTATTTAATAGTAAAATATAAACTTCTGGAAAATAATGAACCTTTTTGCTGATTCATTGAGGCCAGTTTTAAATGTGATGGATTCTGCCTACTAGTTAAAGAACATAACAAATTAATGTCCAATAGGGCTGGGATGTCCTGGTTGACAGGGCCCTGAACTCACGTCTTTGAGAAAGGGAGGCCGATCCGGCCGAAGACTCCCCGTGTAGTAAATGGTGACTGGTACACGTTAAATCGGCCGGGTCACTAAGTTCTCCATGTTCCCATAACAAATTATGAATCTGGGGGAACTGAATCGGAGATTGATCTTTCTCTGGTTCAGGTGAAAATTACGATCCGTGGATGAATGAATGGATGTATGAATGGGTCAGCCCCATAAACGGGTGCGGGGGAAGTTGAATTCTTGGTCAGAGATGGCGCTACTGAAAAACAAAAGCAATCACACCCCCTCTGCCTTAATGGCCGAGGACAACATTTACGACAATTGATGTCCAGTCTTCAAGTTTTATGCTTATAAGCAAGACTTGCTCCATCCATTTAATAAGTAGAATTTAATAAGGCTACATAAAATGTAGAAAATTTTTTTTTTATCTAAATAGCCATTTGCAACTTCTGTTATGAAGATCTTAATAATTTTATTTTATTCAAAGAGTGTGTCATTTTATATTAGAATCGGTAGTTAGGAAACATAAGGTAAAGGTAGCTTTGCATTCAAGACATACCTGCATAAGGTAGAGGTTCCAACTAAAGCCACATAAACTGTTTTATAAATTTAAATTCTGGCTTCATGTAACAACGGAATAATAATTCATAATGAAGCGAAACTATTCTATTCCTTACAAAATGATAAAATGTTAGGCAGTCTCTCATGTGCTTCAACTGTTATAATAAAATTATCATGTATGGAAATTTTCAATTATAAACTCAAGTTTTAAATACTCTATATTATCGCCTATGAGTTCCAATGTTTTCATTAAAATTAGAAAACAGTAACTTAAATAACAAAAGTAAACACTTTATGATTACTGTAAATATCTTTTTATACACTTGGTGAACATTCACTTGAAATATCCTTAGATAATTTATATTCTTTTATTTTATTACTGGCATTAAACAGCCTTGCCAATTCTGAGTTTACAACTATCAATGTTCAACTTCGTATCCTTGTAATTTTGAACCCAACACAGAAGACAATGGAACTCCTTGATTAAGTAGTGGACGAAACTAGCCTTCGTAGAGGACTTTTTGGGGGAAACTAAACCGCATTTGCGTTACATTGAGAGGGAAGTCACGAAAATCTCCCATGGTTAGCCTGACGGAAAGGGAATTCTAACTTATGATCCGATGATAATATTTCACTTCAGCACTGTGGTAGTAGCGAGTCGGAAAAATAATTCGTATCATTCTGTCATCACTGGGATTCGAACCTAGGTTAACTGATTGAGTAAAATGTTCTATCTCCTGAGCCACCGCGTCTCTAGATACCTTAATTATATCTGATGAAGCACCAGTGTTATTCATTGAAACTTTAAAAAACTCCATAAGGCATTTTATTAAAGAAATAGGCCCATTTTTGAGGCCACTTGACACACTTTACGCACTGATTTGCCAATAAAAAATTAAAAAATTTTTTTTTTAGAAATTATCGTTTATTGTTTATAGTTTGGTAGTTTTGATTTCTACTTTTTTTATTCTTTAATTTTTAGACTTTGTATGAAAGTAGAGCTGAGATATATATCTATGTATCGTATAATCTATCGTTATACCTATGTATCACTTTTTCAAACATTAGTTTTTTTATCATAAGAAGTACAATGTCTTTTATCCAGTTACAAAAATTACCGATAACGATAAATACCGAATTCTATAATGTAGCCAATATTATTATCCACAAATATTAGTATCAAATGTGATTGTATTAGGATTATTATCCATGCGATAAAAATATCTCAAATGCTATTTATAACGATAACTGTCAAATATTTGTATAATTGTCAAAAATTTATCATGGGTGTTGGTAAATTTAGTTTCAGTAACGAAAACCTGTCTCAAAGAAAATATATTGTTAATTAGTAGTTGAATCGGAAAAAGATCTTGATATAGTGTGAAATATTGCCACGATATTCAAAAGCCGACATCCCCCAGCCTTATGCAAGAGCAAATTTAAAATTATTTTTTCCTAGTCATGAGGATCCAATAACTCTTATTAAGTTTGAATGTTGTTCTTTAGGAAGAATGGAATGAAATATAATTAAAAACAAACTAAATAACCAAATCAGAACAGAAAAATTAACAATAATAATAATTCCCAACTCACTTTTCCAATTAAAATTAAATCAGTCTCTATAGGAAAAATGAAATAACCCAATCAAAACAGAACAAATAAATAATAATAATTCCTCTCCTATTTTTTCAATTAGGATTAAACCCGTTTCTTGAGGAAAAATGAAATGAGGTAAAAAAAAAATAATAAATGAAATGGCCAACAGAACAGAAAAATAAAGAATAACAATAATTTTTCTCGAAAGTTTCTAATTACCCCAATTAAGATTAAATTCATTTCTCTAAGAAAAATTTAAGAAAAAACAAAATCATCCAAAGTACCTATCAAATAATATTTTGCGGATTTGAAATATTTGTATCAATTCAATTCGTCAAACATTTCCAAACAGTGCCTTTGCAAAATCTTGCTATTTTGCATTAAATTACCTACTCAACAATGCATTAGGAATTTATCCTATATTTGAGTATAAAGTACTTTTTTTCAGAAAAATCTGATTAAAATTTGTTTTATTCGATATTGTATTTAATAAAAAGTTTCTATCTATTCCAATTGAGATTAAATCAGTTTCTTAAAGGGAGTGAAAAAAATTAAATGATCCAATCAGAACAGAAAAAAAAATTAAAAATACTAATTTCCCACCCAAAATTACCAATTATTTCAATTAAGATTGAACCCGTTTCTTGAGGAAAAATGGAGTGAAATAAGAAAGCAATGAAACCGCCAAATTGTACAAAAAAAAAAATAAAGAATAATATTAATTTTTATTTCAAAAGTGTCTAATTAAACCAATTAATATTGAATTCATTTCCGTAAAAAAAAAAAAAAAAAAAATTAACGGACCAATAAAATAGAAAAATTCCATTTTAGGAGTAATTCAAGAAAGAAAGGGTTAAAATAAACATCACAAAATCGTAGAAGTTTGATTATTTTAAAATTCACCTAAAAAAAAAAGTCACCTCTCTTTTTTATATCTAAAATACCGCAAAATCATATTTTGCAGATTTAAAATATTAGTATCAATCCAATTCGTCAAACATTTCCAAACAGTGCCTTTACA
Source organism: Parasteatoda lunata (assembly GCA_949128135.1). Taxonomy (NCBI): domain Eukaryota; kingdom Metazoa; phylum Arthropoda; class Arachnida; order Araneae; family Theridiidae; genus Parasteatoda; species Parasteatoda lunata. The sequence continues at coordinate 63,276,570 of OX421980.1, read as the reverse complement.
AAGTTTCGCTGTTTTGCATTAAATTACCTACTCAACAATGCATTAAGAATCTATCCTATCTTTGAATATAAAGTTTTCTCTCTCAGAAAAATCTGATTAAAATTTGCCTTTATTCGATATTGGAAGTACACTTCATAGATGCTCTTTACAAAATATATGTCTCTTTCAAAGATATGTAGTGAATCACTCTACTTTCTGTTGAGTGCAAGAAATAAAATATGACGGGGCCAACGTAACTTCAAAAAAAAAAAAAAAAAAAAAAAAAGGAGAAAAGGAAGAAAAAAAAGAAGAAACCACCTCTCTGAAACATTAGTTCTTGTAAGAGTGAGGAAAAGTTTGGAGAAAAACAGATGCGGAAAGGAGGGGAAAGCACCCCCAATGTTCATGCGTCTTGAATAATTGAAACAGAATCCCTGGATTGGTAGAGTCACTGCACGTCCATGGCGTGCTTCATACTGGAAAATAGGGAGATAAGTAAATCCAGTTTGCCCATGCTCCAGTTTGCTAGAAAGGACGGGTTCGGAATGCGATAGTATTCCTTCATCTTATCCCTTTTTTTCTATAGCTTTCTTTTCTTAGCCAATCTCTTCTGAAGACCTGGTCAATTCTAGGTTATTGACAGACGCTATCACACGCGAAAGAGAATGTGTTTTGGCTGTTGAAGAGACTTTCCTTTGCGGCCTATTCCTACTGCCCAGATTTCCTCATCATTCGCTTCCAGGAGATAACTCCTGCCCATTACTGACGAAACGCTTTTCCCAGATTGTTTCCTTATTCCCATTCAAGTTTCCTTGAAGGAAAAAAAATATTGGAAATCTTTTTACATAAATGTATTTCTTTTTTTTTTTTTTTTAGAAAAATCATACTCACCAATAAATTTTTAGTATTTTTTTTTTTTTTAAACTTAAATATATAATTCTGATTAAAATGAGGCTCTGAGTTATCCTTTCGACCCAGATGGGACTACAGTGTCCCTTTTTTTCTGACGCTTTAATTACAAGCAAAAACATGTTTTTGTATTTTAACCATAAAGAACAGTCTAATAGTTACTAATAAAAATCTCTTAGGTTATCGGAATTACGTTTGTACTTCAAAATAAAATTTTAAAAAATTGTATTTCGGTGTTGTTGTTTTTTCCATTTATATTCAAAAATTTATGAATAATTGATTTTGTAAATTAGAGAAATTTCAATGAGAAATAACTATTTCTCTTAGATCTAAGTAACTGCAAAAAAGTGCGAATTTAAAAAATTATTGTTTGGAAGTATTTCAACGCAAAAAAGGAAACTGGTGTTCCATGTTAAATTTCATAACCTTAAATTATTAAAGTGCTAAATATAATATTTGTTGTTTATTTTTACTTACATTAATACAAAATATTGAAAAATAATGAAAAATATGTTTAGTAATTATTATGCGTGAGAGGGTTAAATTTAGTAAAAAGTTATTTTTTCATCATTTCTCTTTAATAATTGAAATTAGAATAGTGATTTGTTGCTACATATAGCGAAATTTGCACTTAATCTATTACTTTATTCCACTTACCATAGAACAATATACAACCTTTTATACAGAACTTGAAATACGCAAACACAAAAATCATTAAAACTTACAACAAAAATCATTAAAACTTACAAAAAAAAAAAAAAAAAAAAAAAAAAAAAAAAAAAAACGCATAAAAATTACATAGTTGAAACCTAAAAATAAAACCTAAAAATTAACATAATGTCTAGAGGAGAAAGAAACGGTGTGTTTAAGACATGAGATAACTGATTATCTATTACAATTTTGCAAGTATTAGGTGGACCGGAAAGTAATGGAGTTTCGGTGCATTTGATATTTGTTATCAAAATTTTTATTTTTAATCAATAATGTATTCACCCTCGTTAGCAACAACCTTTCAATTCCGAATCTGAAATGAATCGAAATGGATCGAAAAAATTAGATTTTTTTAAAAGTCTAACGAATATTCAATGCGCAGAAATGACATTACTTTCCGGTCCACCTAATATTTCATCTATACTGTATATTAAGGGTCAAAGTTCAGTTATAGGAGTAAGTGCTGCTCATTCATGACACCTGTATAATAATTAGTACATAGGCTATTAATTAATATACCGATTCTGTTGAGTTGTTCGGCTAGGCAGACGTGTCATACACTCGGTCTGAAGTTTGTCCCAGACTCTTTACCTAAAAGCCCACACATTTAAGTGCTAAAGATTACCAAAACAGGTCAAATAAACAAAGAAATTTCAAATATGATTCGTATGTATTTAATTAAATCATTATGCACTTGTTGTAAGTTTTGAGCTGATTTAGCTATACGAAATAATGAGTTTTGTGACAATCAACTCACGTGACAACTCCCTCACCTTTGCCTTATTCAAAAACTTACTGATAAAGTAATAAACACAATAAGTAATAAAAGCAGAAATGTCAAAATTAAACTAAAGACACATCTTATCTCGAAAGTGCTTGATACATCCTAGATATTTCATCGAAGAAATATTTAAAAAAAAAGGTAAAATCAAAACCTAAGAAATTTTTAAAACAAATATAAGTTAGTGGAAATAAGTTACCAGCATTATTAATCTTTTTTACCAATTAAAACAATATTAAATATATTTATCATAGAGAATTTAAGCATATCAACAAAAACAATTAGATATCCATAACTATTCCATATTCCGCAAAGTATACAGAATGCTTATTCTATGAAAGCATAAATTTTTAATATATTAAAACGATCTCCAAAAGCGAAATGTTTAATACATTCTGGTATTTACTTGTATGGAATGTTGCGTAATGATTACGCTTATTATGTATTTTGAGATTCATTGTAGAAAATTATAAGTATGCAAATTTTGAAGTGCCAATTGCTATTTAAGCTAGAAAAAATACTATTGAATGATTACTGAGGAAGGTGGGGCTGAAAAACATCGAAACAATATTTGATTATCCGAGAAAACAGAGTGCATGCCTTCCTTCCTAGTGATAGATTTATATACAATTTTTTATCTCTTTTTCACTTGAATAGTAATTTCCAACCTGTAATATGCATAGTGTTTAACAAGAATTCTAAAATCCTACATTGAGAGCAAAAATTACGGAGTACACTAATTCCAGTAGAGTATGAAGTCATTAAATGCATAATACTTTATGAATGAGAAAAATTGATATAAAAATTAGTTTTATATTAATTTTATATCAACTATTATCAACGTTAATACTAATCAATATTTACCGCCATGTCTAAAACACGTGCCCAAAATACTTGTAATCGTCATCATTATCCTAATAAGCTAGACAGCTTTGTAAAATTGCGTCTGATACCCAATTTAATTCATTTTAAAAGCAGTGAAAAGCTGTTTCCTTTCTGGCTAATAGAACAACCAGACGGTAACATAAGGTGGAAATTGAGAGCAGATTCTGATAATCAGTGGTCATCATATTAGCCAGAGAGTCACCATTGAGTCATCCCTAACAGGGTTAGAGTCTCCACACCTGCTCCTCTAGTCATAAGCCCTGAGGCCCATTTACTCTCTCTGTGTTCCGTGTTATTCCTCTGCACGTTTCTCAAAATAGCTTTAACGTAGTAACATCGAAATTCCATGGACTACAAGAATTGAAAGAGACACAAATGAATGATATAATTATAAGTCTGAATGCCGCAATAGAATAAAGCATTTTATTCTAGTTAAATGGTTTTAACTGAAATAGGAATTAAAGATTCGATGAAATATGAATTAGAGACTAAATGCTGTATTACAGAATCTGGCATCTCATTTAATATTCGGTGGTAAAGCGTTGCGTTTATATTCTTTTGTGAGATGTAGTTTTACAACAATAAATGACTATTTAAAAGCATTATTAGAGCTTTAGTTAGTCCATAGATTAATGTATTGACATTTATATAGCAATGTATTTATTGATCTCTCTCTCTCTCTGTATATATATATATATATATATATATATATATATATATATATATATATATATATATATATATATATATAGTCAAACCCGGCTATAGTGAACCTTCAAGGGACTGAAATTTCGATTCACTATAACCGGGAGTTCACTATACCTGCAAACATTTTTAACTACTTTTTCCGAACTGCTCCTTTTTATGACACATTATTTAAATAAAATACCCATAAAAGGAAATACAAAAATGATTGAAAAAACAATATGTAATAACAAAAAATGTGTCAACTTTTATTTTTTATTACTTTTCATATTGAGTACAAAGCAATTAGGGAAACTGAGACACAAAAAGCAAACAAGAAAAATGCTTATGGCTACATTCCACTCAATAAATGGTTTTAAAAATCTGTATAAGTATTTTATGTAGAAATTTCAAAATGACCAAAAAATGAAGAAAAAAAATCCATCGAGACAGAAAAAAGTTTATAATATCCAATTTCCTCTCTTCTTTTGGTTTACTATATCCACAAGAAATAATATTATATATATAAAACAAGGCGCGGGAGCGAACATTTCGTATCAGGGAGTTCACTATAAACCATATTCACTATAACGGGGTTTGACTGTACATATATATATATATATATATATATATATATATATATATATTTATATATATATATATATTAATATATATATATATATATATATATATATATATATATATATTAATATATATATATATATATATATTCATATATATATATATATATATATATATTCATATATATACATATATATATATATATATATATGTATATATATATATATATATATATATATATATTCATATATACATATATATATATATATATATAGAGAGAGAGAGAGAGAGAGAGACAGAGAGAGATAGATAGCTGTTACCGAAATGTATTTATATTTTTTAGGGTTTTCTTTAGGTTTAGAGCTGAGCAATATATCCTGGAAAATCGATATTTTTTTAAGTTATGGTATTTAATTATGCATTCCCACATCATACTGTGAATAACATCTCTTTCAATAAATATCCCGTTTAAGATAATTATAGGCAACGATACAATCCCGAATCAACAATTTCATTTTTAATTATATAATATTATCTAGTCTTATAACCAGTGCTGAGCAGCATTTTGAGTTTACGACTATTAATGTTCAACTTTTTTTATTTCTTTTATTTCCAATGGCAAATTAAAAGACAGTTGAACATCAAAAAGATAAAAATAAATCTATAAATAAGAGCGAGCAATCCAGCAGAGTTCCCGGATAGATTTCCGAGGGAGAGCAGGGCACCTAGACAAGTGAGAAAAGTCCATTACCTCGTGGATGTCAGGGACGTGTCTCAACTGTCATGTTCAACTTCATGATGTAATTTTGAACCCAGCAAAGAAAACAAGGAAACTCCTGGAAGAATCATTAGGTCAAACTAGCCTTTGTGGAAGTCTTTTTAATGGAACTAACTCGCATTCGCTTTAAATGGAGAGGAAAACCTTGAAAACCTCTCCAGGTTTGCTCAGCGGTAAGAGGATTCTAACCCATGATCTATGATTCTGAGGATATTTTACGTCATCACTGTTATCGGTGCAAGTTGGGAGAATAATTCATATCCATAAGCCACGACTAAGATTTCAACTTGGGTCACCTAATTGGAAGGCAAACGCTCTATCCCCTGTGCCACTATAGTTCGAAACGACAATCCTATTTTTGTAACCGATGTTGAACAGCCAACCCAATTTTGAGTTTCTGACTGCCAATGATCAATTTCGTATCCCTGTAATTTTGAACCCAATCCAGAAGACAGAGGAACTCCTGGATCAAATATTGAGAGAAATTTGCCTTCGTGGAGGTCTTTTTAATAAAAATAACTTGCGTTTGCGTTACAAAGAGGGGAAAACAGTGAAAACCTCTCACGGTTAACCTGAAAGCAAGAGGACTCTAACCCATGATTAGTCTACCACTGGAGATATTTTACGTCAGCACTGTGGTCACTACGGGCTAGGACCCTGAATTCATATCTAACATTCATCACTGGAATTCGAACCTGGGTGTCCTCATTGGGAAGCGAGAGCTCTACCCTCAATGGATAATCATAATAGTTCAATCCGGAGATCGGCCAAAAGTTTGAGCCTATTGTTGTCAATTTTACTTAATTGCTATTTTCGCCTTCTTTTAAGTATTATTTCTTTTAAGAATTATAACGTAGCAATGAGGACGTACCTCCTTTTAAGTAGTATAGCGAATCAAAAACTTTTTGCATGCAAATATTAAGCTCCTTTTTTAAAAAAACAAATTTCATGGTAAAAGTAATTTTCGAGGATACTCACGATGACTTTTTCTAAATTTAATAATGATCGAAAAAGTTTGGTTTGTAATGCATGCATAATTAATTAAACTATTTTAACAATATTTTTCAAATTGCAGCCAGCCTTCCAGTGTAACTTAAAGAGAAAAATCTGAATGCTGCCAATAAAATAATTTTAAAAACTTTTATTTTATCAGAATAACTTTTCTTATCGTTTCTGAATACAAATTAAAAATAAATCACCTAAGTTAATTGCTTCAAGACTTTTAAATCTTAATTAATTACACCTAATTTGCATTTCTAAAGTTATTTATTGCTATCAAATACTTCATCAAAAGCATTTATTTATCTGAAAAACGTTTATTTTGTTCTTATCAAGCTTCTTGGCGACAGATTTTTCTAAATTTCCTAGTCATTCACTAGTAATTTATTTAGTCTAAAAACTTCTTTATTTATTAGAATTTTAAAGAAAATAAACTTTTGTATTTTATTTTGATGAATAAAAATCCGTGTTTGTTTAGTTGTAGAATTTGATTTGCGAACCTATTATTTGAGTAACTGAAAACGTGAAACTGTACGAATTTCCTAGAATTGCCTTTTTCTCTGGACCAGTTTGGTAAATAAATAAATTCAATTCAACATCTCACGTAAGGTACTTTTATTTATCTAACCTATTTTTTTTTCTTTTAGCAATAGTCGAAAAAGGTACTTTCCATGGAACTTTAGAATGAAATAGATTTGTAGACGAAGCTATCAATCTTTATTTTTGGCATTTTATAAGATTTATTTTTATTACTTGGTATGTGTTACTTAAAGAAAAAATTTTGATAAAATTACCGCTCTTGCATTGTAATGACATTTCTGGTAAAAATAAAAAATAAAACCATAATTCTGGTAACGAAACCAAAATATACGTTAATTAAACTTTTATTGGGTAATTTTTCCATTTGTATGGTTTTGGTTTGCAGTAAATTTCGGTTTTCAAAATTATAGTTCTTATACCACACATTTAGTAAAAATACAAAACTGAAAAATAAATTTAACTGCATAAATTTTTTTTTTTTTTTTTTTTTTTGACATGCTCTAGGGAATCATGATAAAGTTACCAAATTTTATAATATTTACACTGTAAAAAATTCTGGATCAACTTACTGCAAAAAGTACCAACTCTCAAGGTACTAGTACTTTTTACCGTAAAATCCATTTTTACCGGAATATGTTACGGAACATAAAGGTTGATATACCTTAATTTTTACAGTAATAGTAACCATAAAATGACTGAATCACTTTAAATAAATATTACTGTAAAAATTAAGATATAATATTTCACATTAAAAATGGATTTCACGGTAAAATGGATTTACGGATGATGCACCCAAGGTGCTGGCATCTTTTGCAGTGATATGGTCCGGAGTTTTTAGCAGAGTGTCATTTTACGGATGATGCACCAAAAGTGCTGGTACTTTTTGCAGTGATATGGTTTGGAGTCTTTAGCAGAGTGCCAAACATCATGGTAATAAATTCATATTTTATTGCTAATTTTACCAATTATTGCTAATTTAGTTTATAGTAAATTATTTCTAAGTTTACTAATTATAATTTTGTAATGAATTTTTGATGGAACTAATCAGCATTTACGTTACAAGGAGAGGGAAACCATGAAAACATCCCATGGTTAGTCTGACGGCAAGGGGACTCTAACCCGTGATCTGTCTACCACTGAGAATATTTTTACGTCAGCAATGTGGTCGGTTCAAGCCAGATGCGGAATTTGTATCGACCAGCCGTAGCTGGGATCCGAACCCGACTCACCTTATTGGAAGTTGAACGCTCTATACTTTAAGCATCACGGCTCTGTTCCAAAGATAGAAATTAATCGAAAATCTTTAAATATTGCTCTTTATTTCTTTTTTTTTTTTTTCTTCAAATGTAACCTTTTTTTTATTTTTAGCCAAAGAACGATTTTTTATTTTTAAATCGTCTTATATCTACACTAACCTAAATCCATCAAAGTAAATAGACATTAAATAAGAGGTTATTTGTGAGTTATATTCATCTAATTGGGCTGTAAAATACTCTAAAACCATTTTGTTTATTAGTTTTATATTTATTTTAAAAACAATAAGGATTATTAATGATTCTTACTTAGAATATTTAAAATAAAGAACAAAATATTTTAAAAGAAAATGTCTGTTTTGTAAAAATATATTCCTTTGAATGAGTTACGTAAAACAACCTAAAAAAAAAGTTATTGCTCATATTGTAAAGCTGTCTTCAATACTTTCCTTTTATTCAGTTCAATTAGTATAAATAAGAAACTTAAAATATGCTAAGTATAAATATGGAATAAAAAACAATAAAATAAACTTTAAATATAAAGACAAATTGCATCATTTTTGAACTCTTATTAACATTTATAATATTTATCTTCTTTGATGATTGTAAGTATTTCAATACAACTGTTATTGTTGGTTAATTTCACTTTGCGTGATTTGGAAATAAAAAACATTGAATAATCAGAGAATGTTTTATTAATAACCCTATTATTTCCATTTGAAAGATCTCTTAAAAAATTATTTTTGAAAAGTTATTTCAACAATTCTCAATTTTTTTAAATATGTTTTCTTCATTTCTTTTTACAATTGCATGCGACAATGATTATGAGAAAGAAATATAATTGAAGGATTTCTTAATGGAAAAATACTTAAATGCATTAATATTTAATTTTGTCTAACGTTTTCTTAAAAAGATGTCACAGGAGCTATGGCAGAATTTTCGATGTAAAAATTACATCTTATTACGTTCGCCGTAGTATTTGATTAATTATTAATACATTATGGTTTTTTTTCTTTAAATTGTCGGCCAAAAAATTCAAAATATTTTCGATAATTTAAATTATTGTGTTTTATGCTTTACCTTTTATATATATATATATATATATATATATATATATATATATATATATATATATATATATATATATATATATATAAATTATTATTATAATTATTTTTTTTTGTTGCATTTTTTTATGAAATCATTTTCTTTCATAGTGCAAAATGAGTACTTTAAAGAGAAATCGATTAAAAAAATCAGCCTATTGAATATATTTTTGTTATTTTATAGAGAATAAATTAATTAGTTGATTATAAATGCAACTGGTAACTAATGAATGAGAGCTTACACAAGATTTTATTGTCTCAGTTGTTCTCTGTGGTGAATGTTTTTGATGCAATTTAAAGAAGAACAAATAATACTTCATTCATTACTTTCGTTGTTTTATTGTAACTATAATCTAATAAGTTATTTATGAAATTCTAATAATGATTGACGATGATGACACGCAAAATTTTTGTTATTTCGGATGTTCTCTTTGATTCCAATTTTTTGTTAGAGTAAATTTATTGATTTCAGGAGCTGAAATGATTTTTTAAATACTTTTCCAGTCACATATGGGTTGAAGCTTAATTAACACATAAGTCTTGCAATTCACAATAATTTTCCATTAGATCCCAAAAACATTCATGTGTTTTCTAATTTAAATATAAGTATGGATCTCTAACCATAATTGTTTTTTCCTTAGTTTTGGCAAGGGTTTCCAAAAATATATATTAAGGGCGTCGGTATCTGAAGTCTTGCTCATATATAATTAAAGCATTAAACTATATAATTTCACAAATGGATAAAATCACTATATATATATATATATATATATATATATATATATGGGTGATTCTCACGAAATATGACAATTCGGACCAAAAAATTTCTTCAAATTTAAATTCGTCAAAATAATCTAAACATTTTTTTGTATAATTCTTTAGTTACACTTATTAATATCTTACAGACAGCAGTGTAGTTTATTGACATTTGCTCGGGGGAAAAAAATAGAAATTCACCAAATCTTGAATGCCAGGAAAATTGCATATTATCTTAGAATTTTAAAAAACAGTCATTTTAAGTTAATAGTAAGTAACTCAAATTAAGCCTTTATGTTAGATGGACCATAAATTGCTTAAATTAATTCTTTTTATCCACTGTAGAAAGAATCAAAAAAAAAATTTGTTGCTGATATGTACAGAATAAAATTGTGGATAATAATCAATCATTAAATAAATAAATAACTTTGATTACATCCAAGCATATTACAATCATACATAAAATTGGTATTGGGTTAATATTTGCTTTCCCTCCTAACAGTATTAGCAGTTAAGGCATTCATAAGCCAGGAAAATGACAGCTAGGATAATGACAAATTCACCATTTTATAGCATATAACTTTAATTTAATTAAATATTTTGGCCTAAGACGTTTAGATTCTGTAGAAAACAGCAGGATTTCTTAAAATAATTCAGATAAATCTATGTAGTTTATGTTATTAATGGTTTCAAGAAGCCAGAAAAATGACAGCACAAAAACCTTCTTACCTTGAAAAAGTTTTTGAAATAGATTTTGAACCAGAAAATTGGTTCTTTATTCATGCAACAAGACATGTTCATATAGGAGGGTATCTAATCAATCTATTAACATAAGTTATTGATTGCTGGCTCTATCTAGATATTTTGGTTATAAACCACTAAATAAAAGTAGCCAGAAAAATGACAGATTTTCTTGGGACAAACAAATTATTGACAGAAAAAATTAATTTAAACGAAGTTTTTGTAAATAATACCCTCTGCGTATATTCTAGAAATGCTTACACCAGTTGAGATAAAAAAATTTAGATATTGAAGAATTTATAGTAAGTTTTGAAGCTAATTGTTATTGGAAGCATTGTTTGGGACATGCCAGGAAAATGACATTTTGAAGTTCAATGAAATTTTTTAACTATACAAAACAGTCAATGCTAGTGTAAAGTTATTTTGAAATGCTAACAGCAATGCTATTTATTAATTTGTTTAAAAAAAAAGTTCTTTTAGTATTATAGTATTAGATCTTGGAGCAAGGGACAGTGATTTGTCATGTTTCGTGAGAATCACCTATATATATATATATATATATATATATATATATATATATATATTAATTGATTATATAGATATATTATCTTATAAGAAAACATTTTTGACTTAAAATCTAAGTGTCGATCAAATCTAAGAATTATTGAAGAAATGCTTCGTCTTGCAGTGTCGACTATTTTACCAAGATTTGATAGTATAATTAAAAATAGGTTCCCCCTTCCCATTGCTACTTAGCAGTAAATAATATGTTTGAATTTATCCATATAAATTAATTTACTTTATAATTGTATTTTTGAATTTGATTTAAATTAGTAGTATAGAGCGAGATCTAAGGGACAGAAGTGACTGTTCATAGAACGTCCAAGGTTGCTTATTTTTGCCTGGCTGGAAAACGAAAATATGTCGTAAGCTTGTAGTTAACTTGCCCGTCTTAGTTTTAGATTATCATTATGTTTTGAGGATGGCAACGCTAATTAAATTTGTATTAGTTTTTGGCGTTGGCAACATTTATTAATTGTAAGTTTTCTTGTTTACGGTGGCAACACTAATTAGCTTCGTTATTCTCATGAAAATTTGTGATGTCATCTGTTTTCAATGAAGAAAACTATTACGTAATTAAGTCATTACGTGATTAATCAATCTATGATTTACTTAATATAATACGTAATTTTTACGTAATTAATTTCTTAATGATTTTATTAATCTATTACGCGATTACACAAAAGAGAAATGATTATAATTCAATGAATCGTTGTTAGTTGGGAAACTGGCAGACATCTTTAGTTTCGCTATAATGCGTGTTAATAAAGATATTTAAATAATATGAATTTATTTTCATAAAAAAGTTTATTTTCTAACTTAAGAAAAAGAATGAATAATAATATATATATACAATATTTATTTAATCAGAATTTTATTACAAATAAATATATTAATAAATTTATTCCCTCTTGAAATTTACAGTTTTATAAACTACATTAAATTAATTACTGTAATAAAAAATATAAATGTACTTTCTTTTTTAATCTTATGAAAAAAATAATTAAATTAATTTTATTTTCCATTAGAAAATGAATAACTACTTATTTACATTTAGTTATCAATTATATATTATTATTTTTAAATCACAAAATGAATTATTTTAAATCGAAGAAACATATAATGGGAATTTTTGCAGCTATAAATAATCATTCGATATTATGATAATGATAAAAACTTACTACATTTTTATTAGTTAGTCAGATTTTTAAGTATAAATTTAGAACTTATCTATATAATTGAGCTATCTTGTTGATATCAACTGAATATATGTGGAGCTGCTTATTTCAACAGAATTCAATCCTATTTTTATTGAAATAAATATTTTAATAATTTTATTCCCCCTTTAAAACTTATAATGTTATCAACTATAATAAATTAATTTTTATATTAAAATACAGATGAAAAATATTAATATATTATGATAAATATTGATAAATATTACAAATATCAATATCTTATCAAATGAAAAATATTTGAATTAGTTTTGCTTTCTGTTAAAAAATAAATAAATACATATTAACATTATGTTATCTATTATATATTAATTCTTTAAAAAAAAATTACAAATAAAGTATTTTAATTCAAAGAGGCATATTATGGGAATTTTGCCAGCTACAAATACTACATTTTATTATTTGATATTATAAAATTGTTAATAACTTACTTTATTTTCAAATTAGGAGTTGAATTCAAAAATGTCTATAGAATTTTATCGATACTGATTGCAAAACGTGGGAGTGATAGGATCAAGCGCGAACAAAATTATCTTGTTCGGTGACGTATGGGTATTAAATTCCGTTCAGAAGGTTTTCACAGAAGGTTTTGAAGTCAAGCATATCAAGTATGTTTTCTGATTGAGGTATTTTCTGAAGTAATACCTTGCTATTTTTGGCAGCAATAAAATGGCGTAGAGTTGACTTATCACATTCGTTCATTCAAATCTCACTTCCCGAACTCTTTATTTTGCAAGTAATAAAGTTTTGTTCCATATGGAACTTACATTGTTTTCAGAATCATATACAATACATTCTTTTCAGAATCATGCCTAAAGAACTAAGATAATTGATATACTATTTTTACGTAGGAGATATTATTTGTAAATTAAGAAAATATATATTTCAGATTCCAGCTGCAATTTCTTAATTTATGTAATATATTTACTTAAATTTTTAATACATTTTTACGATCACTTCTTGTCAAATTCGTCGATGAACAAAGAAGTTATGCAGTACTTAATAGCGGAATTAAGAATGAAACTGCAAGTTCTAAAAGGGAATTAGTTATAATACGGTTGTAAAATATAAATTCAAATAAAATTGAAGTAAAGGTTTTTCAATTATGTGATGATTCTTTGAAAAAGTGTGCACATTAGATGTGTATACTCTTACACATTAAAACAGTACACATATGCGAAATGATAATAAAGCTATGAGATGAAAAATGAAAAAGATTATTCTACAAAATGATAAATAGTCAGAAGACATCCCCTTAAGTAAATGACTGTAGCTTTTGATATCAAATCAGTGTTTTTGTCTGGTGTTTATTCTTCATCACAGATTAATTTTCGTGTCTATCTTTAACGTTATCTACACACTGGAATTTAATAAAATATTTCTATCTACTACGTTCTATTTTAAAGAAATTAGTGTATATTTCATTAAATTAATTCATTTGTTAGATTACATTTTCAAAGGAATTAATTTTTAGTCTTAAGCTCTCAAAATTTACTATACAGAAGAATCTATTATCAAAAAAAGTCGTTTTAAGAATCCTTTAATTACTTTATGAAAAATAGCATAAAAATGCTTCAAAGCGATGATAAAAAAGTTTTAATTTTTAATGAAACAAGAAAAAAATATTTTGGAAATATAGATATAAAATTTCTTTAAATTTTAAATAAAAATTAAATTAGTTTTTAATAAAAATATTTATTTTGCATAAAAAAAATTATTTTCGTGTTTTCAAATTTCAAAAAAATAATTTTTTGCATGCTTAAAAAAATTTTTTTAGTTTAAGAAAAATTGTTGGTCTAGAAATGCATGTTTTAAATTAAAGTAGTACGTTGAAGTTTTCGAGTATAAATACTCAAAAACTAAAATTTTTTATCTAAAAAATTTATCTCTCTCTCTCTCTCTCTCTCTCTCTCTATATATATATATATATATATATATATATATATATATATATATATATATATATATATATATATATAGAGAGAGAGAGAGAGAGAGAGAGAGAGAGAGAGAGAGAGAGAGAGAGAGGAATGTTATCCGCACTTTAAGGACTGAAGGTCGTGAATTAATATTTAAACGTGAGAAAAACAAAAAAGCTATCAAAATCACACAAATCACTAGAGGTGAGAGAAAAAACATCTAGCTTAAGTAATTTTGATGCGAACAAAACTATTTAAACTCATGCGCAAATATTTTAACTTTATTTTTGACCAGTATTCTAAAGGCATACTCTAACGGCTGTGATTACAGAAAACGCTATATATTTTAATTGAAATGTAAAACTTGTATTTCACAGGTTAAAATAGTTTTATTCGAAAGATGCTTTTTACTTCAAAACTTATTCAAAACGAATTTTTAAATAACATCATCAAGGTAACCTTGCTATGTATTAAGTAGTTAAATTGGTGTTCGTTTATAGCCTAATTTTTTTTTAAGAAGCCCCATTTCAATAAAAAAATTATTATTTTGAGTTAAATATCTTCTATGTTTACTATTTTAATTATCGGTTAAAATATTTGTGAGTTAAAATTATTAATGTGTTTTATAATAATTCGGTCGTTATTTGAATTCTACTCCCTAAATTCTGTAAATTTGTTGAATCTTACTCTCTAACAATTGTTCCAAACGTATCTAGATCAAAAGGAAGAAAAGAAAGAAATTAAAAGAAAGAAAGCGAGAATAAAAATGTTTCATAATCTCGTTTTATTTCAATTCTAAGTAAAAAGTTGAAATAACCCTAAGAGGCTTCTTTGTGTGTCGTTAACAGCTACAAAGTGAGCGATAAATCACCAAAGGTGGGGGTGTAGCCCCTCTTCTTCCCTCAAAAGAAATGCAAAGCAAGAAAGAAACGAAAAAAGGGGTAAGAAAAAAATAAGACTCTACGTTCGTTCAATTATAATGATGATGATGATGATGATGATGTGGCGTGTGCCCGTTGGTTAATGGGATTGGAAATGAAATTTCTTGCCGAGTCCTGTAATTACTTGTGCGCGCACTAGCAGCTCAGAGGGGCAATTACACAACGACAACTCCAAACAAGGGGGGGATCGCCAAAATATCCTCAAATAAAATGAGTAGATGAAGTTGGAAAAAAGAAAACCCCCGTCGACTTAAGGGACTTCTGCAACGCAAATGCGCTTTCTGACTTTAGACTCTAACAAAACTGTTTTCTTAGTTAGTTGGCTTTGTGGTCCTTTTTCTTTGCCCCTTCTATGCTTTTTGCTCTTTGCTTGATTGGTCTTCCAGGAATTTCATTTTCTCCTTTAATGTAAATTTTATGCTTTTCCATGCGAGAAAGAAAGTTTTTTACTCAATTCTTTCTCCTTGCTTTTGCTTTTTATTTCTGCTACACGCTGTTTTAAACTAAGGCGCGTAAAGCGGATGTAATCTTTTAATGATGAATTCTTACGCTTTTCCCTCCGACTTTTCATTATTTTCTATAAAAAAAATTTTTTTTTTCAAAAATCTTAAAACTTAATCAAATATTATACTCAAAGAGACTCAGAGGTCAATAAGTCACAATTTTATTTCTAACACGAGGTTTCGGCGACGCTTCGCAAAATGACTCATTTTCTTTGTAAGCACATTTACTGCCTTAAGAAATACAAGTCGTTGACTAAAACAATTCTAGGGTCCGTCAGGGACTCTTTTGAGAGTCGAAAAAGCAAATTAAGGGCCGCACAAGAAATCAGAACAAAATCACAGTCTCAGAAATCACTTGTTAGATTTAATGTTCGACCCTTGTGTATTTCAATCGTAAAATACTGATTAATGCCTCAAATGAAATACGTAGTGTTTCCTAGCATGCCAAATATGGAGATGATAATTCTTTTTTGACGTGTGAATTTGAACATTATTGCATTATTACTTATTTTGTTTTTAAAAGAATTTTATTTCGTTTTTGAAACTATTAGCTGTGAGAAAAAATGACGCCTGTTATTTAAAATAATGAGTTAAGTTACATAGACAAATAACGCACCCAAATTATATGTTTACCACTTATAAACTAGTATAATTCCGTTGAATCTCTCAATTGATATCATAAAATTTAACTTCATTAAATTTTAATTATGTTTTTAAGTTCAGCTAATGCAAATATTAACACAGTGTTCGCATAGTTTTTAATAGTGTTTTCTTATTGTATGCTAAGAAACTATAAAATATACATTGATGGTAAAATACTTTGGAAATATAAAGATAAATTCTACACAGAATTCAGAGTCAGACATTTAGTGTTTTTTTTAAAGGAACCAGTTTCTGTAAGAGTCAGGCTGGACAGGGCTATATGCTTGACAATTTTGACTTTCCTCAATTTTTCAGGATATGTTCTTTATGTGAAACTACTCCACACATTTTTTTTTTTTTATTATTATTGCAAAAATAATTTTTTTTCTCAAAATTTTGACGGGTCAAAGCTAACTCTATGAAATCTTGAGAAACTCTCATAAATTTACAAGTGGCAATACCTTTCGTGAAACGAATGAATCACTAAACTGACCCCTATTTTATGGTCTATTAAGTTCGAAATAACAATTAAATCATAAATACTTTCAGATGACCTTTGTTTCGAAGGTCAAAAACCATTATCGATGCCAAAGAAGGTCGAAGACTATATTCTTAAACTTCAAAATCTACTAGTCAAATATAAATAAAACTGTCAAAATCTACTAGTGGCGAAAATGTACCACAAAGGTACATATTTCTGCAAACACCTTTCAATCAATACCTAAAAAAAAAAAAAAAAAGGGGGGTGCATATTTTGCGTGACCTTAAAGTAGCAAGAAATTTTAAATTTTACACAACTTTCAAGGCCATTCACAACCTTCGCCAAAACTAGACAACTATGAAATTTACTGCAAACGAAAAATTACGAAATTTTCAAATAGCAACAACCACTTTTCATGTTCCTTACAGTTCAATTTTAAAACGGAGTTGTAGCAATATTATGCTAGATTGAGTAATACTATATAAAAGGAAAAAAACTGACCAAAAGTAAAGAGAAGATTTTTGAGTTTCACTAAATTTCTATTTGTCCACATTAGTTCCAGTCCAGTAAACGTGCTTTCTAAATCAAGAAATAACCTGACGTAAAACTTATTCTTAGCTGACATCACTGCGCCGGACTCGTTCGAAAAGGTACAGTGTTTCCTGGCTATGTAAAATTCGATGGATGCCTCTAAGCTCTCTTGTAATTTAACTTAACTAACATGTCTTTTAGAGTAAAACAACTAGGTGAAATTGAAAAAATTTATTACCTGAATGAGGAAAATGCAACAGAGGCATTGCGTATTTATCTCAGAAATAACCAACCTCGACGCGGCCCATGTTCTACACAAGCTGCACAGGATTTAATGCAAAAATTTGAAGAAACTGATTGCCTATGTGATCGATCGCGTGATGACCTTCTGTTCCTGTTGAGGTTGTAGCGGAAGTGCACCAAGCAAAAAGTGTAAACCTTATTTTAATCTCACGCGGAGTTTCACGCACGTTGTATGTACCGATCTTCTCAGTTCTGCGCTTTGTTCTTCATATATTTTCGTACCGATTTCAACGGGTTCAAGCTTTGCAAGCAGATGACCACCAACTACGTTCGAATTTTGCTAATGAATTTCTCAGTCTGTATTTTATTTTATATTATTTATTGTTGAACAACCGATCCAGTTTTAGGTTTGCGATCATTAATGTTCAACTCCATAGCCTTGTAATTTTGGACCCGATCTGCAAGGCAAGGGAACTCTTGAATTAAATATTGAGAGAAATTTGCCTTCGTGAAGGACTTTTTTAATGGAACTAATCCAAATTTGCTTTACATGGAGAAGAAAACCGCGAAAACCTCCCGTGGTTCGCTTGATGACAAGGAGACTTTAAACCATGGTTCTTCTACCACTAAGAATATTTTACGTCAGCCCCATGAGCTGGGTGTGGAATTCGTATCAGGCATCGCTGGGATTCGAACCCGGTTCGTCTCGTAGAAAGGCGAACACTCTTTCCCCTGCACCACCACGGCTAACAACAGCTGGACTTTATACTTTCCTTGTACAGACGAACACACATCTCTCGCCAACTGGTAACGTTAATGCGAAGAGCTACGTGCATTGGGCAGAACCATATCCCCATGATGAGGTCACACTTCCGTTAAACGAAGCTAAATTGACGCAAGAATAACATCTTTAGTCCTTACTTTTTGAAGAGAACACTTTCCAGGGTCTACGGACATGTACTGTAAGGAGTGAATCAGTGTTGATGAACTACGTTATTCCAGATCTGTAACAGCAAAATGTTCTCTTTGACGTAAATGTGGATGCAGAATGTTGCTGCTCCACATGTAGGGTCTTCTGTCTAGCGTTTTCTAATACAACAGTTTGAAGAAAGAGTTATCTCCCTTCATTTCCCATTTCCGTTGTCATCAAGGTGTTCAAACCTCACACCAATGGATTTCGGACTATGCTACTTCAGTGCTTTTGACGAGTGTACTACAGTAGACTCGTCAAAACCAACAACTTTGTTGCGTATCAAAACAACATGTGATTAGAAAAGAAACTATCAAATATATTTTCCTGTAAGTTTTTTCCCCTAAAATTATTTAAATTTTCATTTAGAAAATTAATAATAAGTACAGCGTAGAAAGAAATACGTTGGGCAGATGTACGTTGCAATTTTAATGATTATTAAAATAACCTAACTAAACTTTTAAATAAAGACGCAAACATTACTATCTGTAGCATATTTACAAAAAAGTTCAAAGACATCTTTAACCTAACCATACAGATGTCAGCATGTCCACAGCTGTCTAAATTTTCTGCGATGGACCACTATTCACCTACTGGATGTGTTGTCCCATTCTTTGCACAATGATTACTAAGCAATCCCAAAGTTTTAGGAAGTTAACTTGATAAATTCGTGTAAATTATTTACCTTAAACGGCTTATTAGATTTTTATTAATAATCTTCAATCAGTATAGAATATCTAAGTAGGTTTGATTAAGGGAAAATATCAGTGCAGAAATGTATACTTCCAATGTGATTAATGTGCAGTTTTTTAAACATTTCCCAAAAGACATGTTTAATTTTAATAATTATTAGTTATTTTTAATAATAAGTGGATTAATCGAAATAATAACTCAATATTGATGGACATTTCCATTGATGTTTTTTATTGATTAAGGATCATTTTCCAGTATAAATTGTCAAGTTTTCCCTACTCTTGTTTTCTTTATTTTTAAGAATAAAGGCTATTGCCAGGTATTCCCCACATTGATGTCTCTTTAAGTTTAAGGAACACTTACCTGTATATACTTCCTCGATGCGTCTTGCACTAGTCTAATCAAATATTATTAACAGTAACGGACGGATATGATATGATTTTTTTTAAATTTAAAGGGCATTGACTGGTATTTTATGCAGTGATATCTTTCCAAATCTGTCCTCATTGGATGTAATTAATGGTAATTGGTGATTATCAGTAATAACTAAATAAACTGTTTAAATCAAATGATTTTTGAGAAATTAACACATTAACCGGCCATGATAATAATAACCAAAATTCATATTAGTTATTAATAAGGTTCGGTTGATAGGACAACTTCTTATAAAGTATTACTTTAAATGGTCATTTCTTTTAGTAAACAGGTTTTTTATTTTTACCGTAACTTACATATTGATTTTATTTTATGTAAGAAATTTTGCTTTTTTTTAAAGCTGAAATAAAATATTATTTTTTCCACTTTTAGATTTTTACAAAGTAAATAAATCAATGAACAAATAAAATAAAAATTTGAAATTTGATTTACTATCAACCATGACTTAAAATAAAAATTTATACGGAAGATAATTCCAGAATTTGTTTTTCTTTCAATATTTTTTCTCCATTGTATACAATACAGACTAGGATATTTCCTAAAGAAAATACAATTCCATGACACGGATAAGCATCAGGAAAAAAAGCTCGTAATAAAATCTACCGTAGATTTTAGAAAACTTGTTTTTAGAGCCAAAATTGCCTTATTCTTCTAGAGTTTCATCTTTTCTTCTTGCGTTCTATGCAAACATATTTTTTTAACTTCAAACGCTAAGAAATTGTCTTAAATTGAGGAAATGCATTTCAGAAAGTTGAGTGTTTTTTTTTTTCTTCGCTTAAAAATGGTAAAAAATTCTGAAAGTTTTGTTTTATATGGAATATTTTAATTTTAATAGTATATTTCCCATAAAATCTTTTTTTTTATTTCCCAAGAAAGCTTATAATTCTATCCACTACAATTTTAAACCACGTAAAAAATCCTAAATAATAAAAAATAAATGCTTAGAAATTAATCTTTTTCACAAACGTTTGGTTTCATTAGCTTATATTATTAACTTAATTCCATTGTATCTTTGAATATCATATATGAATATGCATCAAAAGACATATTAGTTAAATTTGAAGTATATGTCTTAAATAATTTTATATTGAAAATAGTAACATGTACAGCGCGCCTAAAAAAACGAACCATCCTGATTAACTTTTGATCTAATTATCCGATCTTCACGTTCTAGGACTCAATCTTAATGGTTCAAGGGGGTGCCCTCAAATATACTAATTAATAAGTGTAGATGTTTTAATTTTCGAAATAAGATTCAAAAATATACTTTCTTTGAATGAGCATACCTTAATTTTGATGGATTTCTAACTCTTGAAACATAAGGGACAGCCGCACTCTGGAAAATATGGTCCCCATAGTTTGGTCAGGAGACCTATCCAAAGTTCGGACCCCTTAATGTTGATTTTAATGTTTACTATTTTGAGAATTTAAGAGAACTGATGAAAAAATTTTGCGCATGATTTCATGCAAAATATAACTTTTAGTAACCATTTATTATTTTTCATTACTTTATTTAATAAAATTTTGAATTGTAAGGTATAAAAGATTTTACATCATTTTAAAGAATGCAATTTTAATTAGCAAAATTCAAAATTGTAGCAAAATTGGTCGAAAAGTCCCTGAGAAATCAGATTTTAAAAATACACACTTTTTAAAATACGACTTTTTCAATTAATTATTTTTCAATATGGAAAGTATAAAAAGGGGTTGCCAGTTCGTGTCCCGAGGCCACTAAACTACTCCTGCTCTTGCAAGCAAATACCATACTCGCACTTTTTTATGAAATTTAACTCGAAAATGAAGAGGCAATTGGGGTCTAAACATTAAATTTAGAAGTGGTTGTAATTCTTAATGCAAGAGTCGTTGCAATCCGACAGGAAAGATTTCAATTCGTAATATTGTGAAATATGCATAATTGATGGACAAAGTGGCCTAAAGAACTGAAAAATGTCAGAATATGCTGCTGGTTCAGGCCTCAAAATGACTATTAGGAATTTACAAGCGAATAACATAAAAGCAATGAATTATAGGATTCGAAGTGGAGAATGAAGAGTCATTCGAGCTTTCAGACTCATATGTCTGATTAATAAAAAGAAAAAAAAGAAAAGCTACTAGTTCATATTCTGAATTTTCACAAACAAATTGAACATGCAAGTGCTCACTAGAATTCTTTACGTATTTACTAGTATACACATATACAGACTTGTATGCTCGAGTACAAATCACAGCTTGTTACACCTTGCCAAATCGGAAAACAGATATATAAATAAATTAGCAGTACTAGTATATAATAAATAGTAGTAGTACTTTATTTACGCAGCACTAGAGCTGCACAATGAACTGTTACCGATTGTCTGGGAAACATCCATGCCATCAAAATTTTGATCTTCTGCAGTGGGGATGGCTCCCCTGCTTTGGTTGTTGTTGTAGTTAATTTACGTCGCACTAGAGCTGCACAATGGGCTATTGGCGACGGTCTGGGAAACATCCCTGAGGATGGTCCGAAGACATGCCATCACAATTTTGATCCTCTGCAGAGGGGATGGCACCCCCGCTTTGGTAGCCCAACGACCTGCACGCGAAGTCGAGCACTTTACGGTAGAACAGTTTAACGAGGACCAATACCGCACACCCTCGGTCCCTATGCAGACTGATCCAAGTGGTCACCCACCCGCACACTGACCCCAGCCAGTGATGCTTGACTTCGGTGATCTGCTGGGAACCGTGTCTTAATGATCAGTCCACTGCGGGACACCCCTGCTTTGGTAACCCGATGACCTATGCGCGAAGTGAAGCACTTTACAGTGAAACAGTTTAACGAAGACCAAACCAATACAGCGAACATCGATCCTTATTCTGGCTGATCGAAATGGTCAACCACCAGCTCGCTGACCTCAGCCAGTCATGCTCGACTTCGGTATTCCACTCGGAACCATCTCTTTACGATCTGTCCACTTCGGGACACATAAATTGGATAACGACATCACAAAGATACAGCCAGGACTACGGCGGGATTCGAACCCGTTACCTATACGCTTCAGTGTGTTTGATGGAAGAACAAAAGAGTGAAAGACAAAACCAGGATATCTGTGGGAACTGTTCGTGCTATCAAAGCGTTATGCGGTAACCTCCCTAGGGTACAGGGCACTGAATTTAGATCAAAAGATGCATTTCGTAACATGAAACAACAAGAAATTGCAAAATCATATAAACTATACTGTTTGACAAAAGCAATCGAATATAATATAATAATAAGATAATAAGTTATAACAATAATGGTTTCTTGTTGGTAGTTCGAGTGCTAGAAGTTGATGTGCTTTACCTTATTGTATTCAGTTTCAACGTATTGCAGGTTTGCTTACATTTAAATTTGCTTGAGATCTATCATTAACTTTTGCTTTAAGAGCTATTTGAACTTTGTGAGAAAATCCGTAAGTCACTTATTTTTATTTCTTTACAGTTGAAATGTAAGAAAATATTTTAAATCTTCGTCAACTAATATAGAGTTGGATAATAATTGCGACTAAAATGTTGCTGTCTTTATATTTTTAATAATGATAATAAATACTGGGAAAGCCCTTTTTTTCACCAATTAGCAATCAATCATGCAATTTAAAATTTAATCATCTAGAAGTTAGTATAAATTTAAACTTCTAGAAGAATCTTATAATGTTTTTATTATTGTTAAACTAAATTTATACAGAACTCCAAATAGGAATATTGTCACTGTATAAATAGCGTTTTTAATGCAAATTGTCCTTGAAAATAATTATAAATTTCAGTAACATGTATTTCAACTTCTGCTGGAATATAATTAACGAAAAGAACAATCCAAGCACTGACTTGTTTCTTAGTTCTTTGACTGTATTTCAAACATGCACGCTAAAAGAACCACTAAATGTGTATTAGCTCAACATTAATTTTATATTAATGTATATAACTTAACTTAATTTTATATATAACTTATATAAAATTAAGCTGTAACTTATAACTTATAACTTATAGCTTTATAGCTTATAACTTAAATTTTAAGTGGGAGTTTGAGCTACCCGAAATTGATTTAAAAAAATAAAATAATGATTGATAAATGTTTGAGATGGTTAAATATTGTGTTTAAGTTTTGCTAATTTCGCAGCGTTAGGTTTGATTGAGTACGTTTATAAATTCTTGATAAATAAAATCTATGTTTTCTTAAATACTTAAAGGAATATAAGGAATAAAGAAAAGAAATTTAAT
Organism: Parasteatoda lunata; assembly: GCA_949128135.1. Classification (NCBI taxonomy): domain Eukaryota; kingdom Metazoa; phylum Arthropoda; class Arachnida; order Araneae; family Theridiidae; genus Parasteatoda; species Parasteatoda lunata. The sequence continues at coordinate 63,252,476 of OX421980.1, read as the reverse complement.
AGAGAGTTGTGTCATTTGCAGTTTTTTAATGTAACATGCCTTTACAAATGCTCCTTAAGCTCAAGCAATAAATAATTCTACTTTCATTGTAACCTTGTTACTAGAGATAACCAGGTGTCTACGAATCTTGATGGTCCGGTCACCACAGCGCCAAATATTTTAGTAAAATTTTACATAAAATCAAAAATCTTACGCAAAAATTCCTTCCCATATCATGCTGACTTCTAAAAATGGGTTGGAGATCTCGCATTTTTATAGACTTGTGGGGGTGACTATCTCAAATTTTTTATATTTTATTGCAAGCAGGAGTATTATCGAAAAAAATGCAGGTCTGTAAGTAATAACTCATCACAATTATTTTTATGTTATGATATTCAAAATGTAAATAATTCATATTCGTTTCACGTGTTACACAAGTTTCAGAAGATCAAAGAGAACATTTAATTTTAACGATTGGTAGACTTTAGGTTTAATTGAATGTATTTATAAATTAATGATAAATAAAAACACTGCATTCTTCAATGCACAAAAAAAGCAAAGAAATACAAGTGGGAATAGATTCATTGTCAATTTTTAATACCTCATTTCCCGGCGAGCATTTTTAAAATTTAAGGAAATATTTCTTATTTTTTTGGAGCCTTGTTAAAGGAAGTGACAATGCAAATATTGCCTCCTAGCTCCTATATTTTGTTACAAATGTAAGCGATATCAAAGAAAAATTTAAAAATCAACATCTTTAATGATTTAATAGTTTCCTTATGTTAATGTATTAAAGATATTCATATTTTAAATGAGATTTTATGCTTGAAGTCATTTTTTAGAGAAATTTTTTTTCAGAAGTTCAAAAAGTAAATTTTTTTTTTTTTTAAATGACAGCAACGGTTTTTTTTTAAATGACAGTATATTTATAAATTCCTCATAAGTAAAAACTGAATCTTCTTCAATACTCAAAGAAAGCAAGGGAATGCAATTGTGAATAGTGTCATTGGCAATTTTTTAATACCTTATATCTCGGCGAGTATTTCTAAAATGTAAAAGCTCCGCAGTGGACTAATCGTAAGGACACGGCTCCGAGTAGAACACCGAAGACAAGCATCACTGACTGTGGCCAGTAAGCGGGTGGATGACCTTTTTGATCAGTCTGCGTGGGGACTGAAAGTGCACGGTATCAGTCCTCGTTGAACTGCTTGACCGTAAAGTGCTCGGCTTAGCGCACAGGTCGTCGGGCTACCAAAGCAGGGGATCAAAATTGCGATGGCATGTCTTCGGATTATTCTCAGGGGTGATTCCCAGACCGTCGCCAATAGCCCATTGTGCAGTTCTAGTGTGACGTAAATTAAGTAGCTACCTACCTAATATTTGAAAAAAAAATATTTCTTATTTCTTTTTTAATCTCGTTAAAGGAAGCGACAATAAATACTATTTCTCGCTCTTATATTTTGTCATAAATGTGTTGTTGAAGAAAAATTTGAATGACTTTAATGATCACTATATGTTTCCTTAAGTTAATCTGTTAAAGGTATAAGTTCATATTTTAAGTGGATTTTCAAGCTTGATGGATTCATTTAAAAAAAAAAAAAAAAACTTTTTAGAAGTTCAAAAAAAAAAGAAAAATAATAATAATTTTACTGATTTGACAGATAAGAATATATTTACAAATTTCTCATAAGTAAAAATTATATTTTCTTCAAAACTCAAAAGAAGCAAAGAAAACACCAAGGAATTTGAATACAACAAGACTGTGAAAAAAATCGGAATATATAAAACAGTGAAGTATAAAAAAAATAAATAAATTGAGAGAAAACGGCGTCTCAAAATACCCCAGAGTTAGCATCCCTTGAGTGTTGTAACACTGTAATTGTGTAGTGGAGTTTTCTTGTTACTCTTTTGGGCCAACTTGCGAAAACAGTGGTTTCAAGCTCCCCTCTTACATTCCTTTATTGCTGGTGGGAGTTCAAACTTACCTTCACCATGAAGGTTTAACAATCAACAGTAGACCAAACTTTACTGAACGATCGCTCCTTGAACCTGTTGGGCTTTAGAAGCACTTTATATTGTTTTATATCTAAAAGCGTAAACTTCTGCCATTGCAACTTTTCGATTTAGAAATTTTATTTTGTTGGATTTTTCTTTTCTCATATTTTCTGCTTTGTGAAGTTAAGCGTACTGCATCGAAGTACGATTTGGGAATACTTGGACATATTCTTTTTGCCTTTTCTTTGGTAAAACCTTTGATAAACTATAAATAATGTTTTTTTTTTTTTTTAATGAAAACATGTACTGAAAACTGAAATGTTTTTAAAAGAAAATAACGTAATTCATAACAAAAAAATTCTTTGAATTAGGAAAAAACACTAAAGAACAAAGAAAAGCTTTTTAAAAACTTCATATTTCATACTTTAGTTTTTGGAAAATGTCACTAGTTTAAAAAAAAGGTCGGTTGTGGTTAAGAATATAATGCGTGAACAAAAAAATAAACTTGCTTATTTGAAGCTATAAGCTTGAACTCGAATTTTAGATGTGCATTACAGTATGTAGGAAAAGGAAACAACAAGAACAGTATATAAAATTCTTTTCACAATGTACAAAAATTAATAGTTGTAAAGACGTTAATTCGAAAATGCTTATTAATATGTGACTAAAATAGTTTGTTAAAAAATTTTAATTTAAATTTATCTGTCTTCTTTCAACAATATTTTTTTGTATTATAAATAAAATATGCTTTATAAAGTACTTGTTAGATTGAAAAAAAAAGGTTCAATACTGAACGTTGCGAGTTGCGAACATTTTGAAAGCTAATTTTAGCGTATTTCTAATCGAAAAAATCTGAAGAAAAAACATTTTTAAAATTTAAGCAAGATTTTATAACCAATACCCTTCTTTCCTTGCTTGCTCGAGAAAATGTTAGATATATTAGGAGGAATATTATCAGCTAAATATAACTTATAAGTTTAAAATTATTTAAAAAAAAAAGACAAAAGTTGTTTCAAGTGTAACTACCTAGCCTCAAAATATATCCATGTTTCAATATTCAGCTAGATTGACAAGTGAAACTTCATAAGATTATATAAATAATAAGATAGTATAAATAATAAGATAGTATAAATAATAAGATAGTATAAATAATAAGATAGTATAAATAATAAGATAGTATAAATAATAAGATAGTATAAATAATAAGATAGTAAAATAATGTAGTAAATATATTTTTATTTTAAATATTAATACAAAAAAAAGAAAATAATTAAATTTTATTTAAAAATTTATTATAAAAAGAGTGCTTGTTTCAGTGTGACGTGTTTTTAAAAACTCAAAAATTATGTTTGTAAAATGTACAGTTTCCTGTAACTGGTAACTACTGATAATAATTTAGAAGATTTGTAAATAATTAGCATTAATTAAAATACTCAGTATTTTGAAAGTTGAAAACGAAAACTAACTATAAATTAAGCCTCAAAATATATCCATGTCATTGATTCATTTTGTCGTTGACCTTATTCAATTCGAGATATCAAGAATGATTCGCACATTTTAAATCATAAAATCATGCAAAGTTGCCGCAACCTTAATCAGATGTTAAATTGAAGCGTGATTCAATTCAAGTCAAACGATATGGTGCAATCGATTTCAATAATGCAGATCATGTACTTCAATCTAACACCGTAATTTGTAGCAAATTTGAACCATATTAAAAATTTAAGCTTATATCAGTTTATGAACTAAAATTTCAAAGTATATGTCTAACATGAAGAATTCCAAACACTGTAACTATTTTTCGAACTCTTTAACTAATATATTTTAATTTGATATTTTCTGTAATTGTAAAAAAAATAACATTTAAGTACATCAGTTTGTTTAAAGTTTAAAGCAACATTATAGCTTAACAAATTTTGAAAAGCAACTTTTTTTTTCCACTTCACTATCAAAATTGGTTCTAAAATTTCAACTCTAATCTTAAATTCAATTCTTTAAAGAGTATCGGGAAATGGAAAATTGTATCAAACAAAATAAAGTGAGTTGTTTAAAAAAAGAGAGAGTTAACTAAGAAATCGGAGGGAAGTGGAATATTAAGAGTTCATTTGATTGCAGGTATATTCTTAATGTAAATTCAGTCGATGTACTTTCCAAAGTAAAACCAGGAGAGTGGATTAATCCCATTAGTTTATAACGACGCGTTGGCAGCAGATGTTTTCCTAGTTTGAAAACGACTCTTTTCCTTTTTAACCATCACCATTTCGTAGAAGACTTCTTATTATTCATAGCGTTTGAGCATTTTACGATACAGGGGTGCTTTTTTCCTATTTCCCCCCTCTAACATTGAACGTAATTTACTTACAACACCCCCGCGATGAAACGGTGGACTGCAACTGCCTATGGGGACAAATATATAGAGTCTATTGGCTCTGAAAGGAAAGTGTTTACCTGGGGGCTATTCCAGTATTATGCCACTTGGTGAAATGGAATTTGATCTTACAAAAGGTGGGGATTTCAACCATTTACCAATGAGAATCCATGCTGAAAATGGTTCTATGTGATACATGGAATTTGTTGACTTAATGAAATGTTCTATAAAAATGTATATTATGTATATTTAGAATCTATTTTGATCAAAAAGTGAGGATTTCAGAAGTTTTCAATGTAGTCATATGGTGAAAATTGATCCCGAAGATACATGGAATTCGTTGACTTAATAAAATGTGCCATAAAAATGTATATTATGAATATTTAGAATCGATTTTGATCAAAAAGTGAGGATTTTAGAAGCTTTCAATGTAGTCATATGGTGAAAATTTATCCCGAAGATACATGGAATTCGTTGACTTAATAAAATGTGCCATAAAAATGTATATTATGAATATTTAGAATCGATTTTGATCAAAAAGTGAGGATTTTAGAAGTTTTCAATGTAGTCATATGGTGAAAATTGATCCCGAAGATACATGGAATTCGTTGACTTAATAAAATGTGCCATAAAAATGTATATTATGAATATTTAGAATCGATTTTGATCAAAAAGTGAGGATTTTATAAGTTTTCCAATGTGGTCATATGGAGAAAATTGTTCCCTAAGATAGACGAAATTCGTTCTTTATGAAACTTCAGGAATTTTTTTATTCGACTTAGAATCAATTTTCATTAAAAGGGAAGGATTTTAACTATTTGAAAATGTAATGTATTTGTAGTTTGTGACTTAAGACTCTGAATCAACATTAATTGATTGTTGCCTCAGTTTATGGTTGATCTGAATTAACTGGTTGTTTTATTTTGGGGTCGAGTTGTTATAAAAAATATAAATATATATTTTTATTTTTAGTTTAAATTAATGCATCACTCTCAGAAAAAGAATTTCAGGTTTGAACAATAACATTTTTACCTTGCAAATAAGTTGCAACTATAATTAAGTATCGATTTGTACCATGATTCCGTTAAAGATGAACGATAGTATAACTAATCGAATTTAAGACTGGTTGGTTTGCCCGATAACATGATTCAGTGTGCTCCAAATTATAAACCAGAGCACAATAATGACAGCTTCCATTTCACAAAAAGATTAATACGAAAATAGTTAGAGGGAGGCTGGAAATTTAGATTTGATTTGGGTCGAATATGGATTTCTGAAATTTGCCCTTTTCCCCAAAATTAACTGCAGGACATCTTGAATTTAGGAGGAAAGCTGAATCTGACATTTTCAATTTGAGAGGGGGTCAAAAGGGTAAAAAAAAAAAAAAACTTAAATTTTACTGTTTATGTAATATAAGGTGTATTATGTATTTTTTCATTCACACTAATACAAATGACACCAAAATCAGGTCAATAGAACTAATACATACATCAGAAGTCATAAAGGATTAAGTATGAATTATAAAAAGGGTATAATTTTTAATTGAACTTATTTTTGGGTCTGAATTTTTTATCTAGACCAATTGGTATTATTTTTTATGCTAAATCTCATTAAATTAAAAGAAATTCGATGAGACTAATGTTTCGAATATTATTAAAGTCTTTATGTAAAAAATAGTACAGTGTTGTGCTTATACTTATCTACACTTTGGTATTGTCATATTAACAAGTGAAATATTAGATAGTATGGTGAAAGTGATTAGAACCAAGTCGATAGCCAAGATAATTGAAACCAAGAAAAAGTTATAAGAATTATGAATGTTTCATACAAAGTACATTATTTATACTTATGCCTATTTATACTGCCGCCTGCTTATCAAGACAAGTAAGACATTGGTGTATTTCTTTACGTTAAATTCAATAAAATTAAAGAGTCAATGAAACGAGAAGTTCCGAAGTCATAAAAATAAACGAAGTTATAAATACGAAAATTAAACTCTTACTACTTCTAAATTATTAGTTCTATCGATTGGATTTGTATCTTATTCGATAAAGTGTAAAAAACTGTATCGGAGCTAATACTTTACTGGTTTATATAACAATATCGCAAGATGTAGATAGGTATAAGTACAAAATTGTACTCCGCATACATAAAAACTTTAATATTTTTTCAATTATTGAAATTATAATTTTCGTTCAATTCAGTGTAATAATCTATATAAAAAATGCCCCTTTTTTAGATAAATGTTTCAAACAGAAAATAAGGTATACTTGAGCTTTTAAGTTGTAGTTTTTATATTTGATACATACTAAAACTCTTATAACTTCTAGAGTACTGGTCCTTTCAACTTGAATTTAGTATTTTTTGATTCAGTATAAAAAATACACAGAAATCCTTATTTGGCTAGAAAGCAATGTTTAATTCCTCTTTAAACCCTTTCTATTTTTCTGACACAAGAACTGGTGACCTACATATACAATCAAGATTATTAATTGTTTTATATTATTATTTTAGTTTGGAATTTTGCATTATTTTCTCTTTAACGCTAAAAGACCTCTTTCCTGTGTCCTAATCTTCCTGTTCTCCCTTGTCTATATATTTCATTAAATTTTATTACCGTAGTTGAACAGCCGACCCAATTCTGAATTTATGATTATCAATGTTCAACTCCGTAGTCTTGTAATTTTGAACCCAACTTAGATGACAAAATAACTTCGGGATCAAGAATTGGGGCAAATAGTGGAGGAATTTTTAATGGAACTCACCTAGATTTGCGTCACTCGGAAAGGAAAACCACGAAAGTTTTCCACGGTTAGCCCAATGGAAAGTGGATTCCTACCCATTTTTCGTCTACCACTGAAAATATTTTACGTCAGCACTGTATTTCGTACGAGCCGGGAATAGAATTCGTTTCAACTAGCCATTGCAGGGATTCGAACCTTTGTCACCTCATTGGAAACCGAACGCTTTATCCCCTGAATGACCACGGTTTCACCTCTTTATATATTTCATTTTATAACCGTCGTTGAACGGCTAACACAAGTTTTGAATTTACGACTACCAATGTTCAACTCTGTAGCCTTGTAGTTTTGATCTTAATCCAGAAGACGAGAGAACTGCTTAAGTTTTCCCTTGTTTGAACCCTTTACCTCTCAGTAAATTCAAAATCCCAGTTCATCTCCGGATAAGGGGCTAATCTTCATTTATCCATATTAGGCCCAAAACAAAACCTTTAAAAAAATCTTACTCACCCCAGATTATTTCCGTATTTAACTACTTAAAAAATGACCAAAATATTAGAAGAGTTTAAAATAAGGATTACCTTATATAATAGTTTTTCCCCCTAAATTTAGTACTTTTTCTGAGTCAAGTTTACTTTGAACTATACGTTAAAACCTCAGAATACTTCTCCCATTTTAAAGAAGTTTGTTATTTTTTATCAATAAAATCCTTTATGAATTTATGTATGACCATTTTAAATAAGATCACTGTTGTGGTATGAAGGAAAAACCTTTTTAACTGAACAAAAAACCAAATGAATTAAATATAATAAAAATAATAAAAAAAAGATTTTTTTCCATTCCAAAAACCTGTGTTCAATGTCCCATAACAATCCTATCTCTTAAAAATCCTGGATTGGGTATGCAAATAAATAATTTGTTTCTAGATATCCGTATCTAGCTCTGCCATATAAAGTCCAACTAAATTCGCGAAAAATTTCACACGAGAAGCAAAGCATTTAAGAAAATTCTATTTTCCTTTAATTCCTTTACTTCCAAGAATTGAATTTGTCACCGAACTTATTTTAAATTCTAAACGCAGTACTACTCTTTCTACTACTTATCTCTACAACCAATTTTGCTTAAATTCCGCACTTAAGCTATGACTTTCAATATCTCGTTCGGAAACGAGAAAAGGGAATTAGAAAAGTTTAAAAAAAAAATCGAGAGAGATTCAACTCCATTAAGTTCAAAATGGGGGGGGGGGGAATGTAGCGCGAGACGAAATTACGAACGCAGATCTATTTTAATCTAATACCGAAGCATTTTGTAATTGCTTTTAGAGGTGAAATGATTTTGAAACACTTAACCTACAAAAACCAATATTTCTAAACTTTCATTCTTATATATTTGCTTTACGGCACCAGCAATCAAATCGTGTACCGAATAATCCGAATTTTTATTTGTTTTATTTTCAAGACTTTCGGCAGCAAATAATGTATTTGAGAGAGTACTCGAGTAAATGATTTTTTTTATTTTTTATTTCCGATTTGAAAGTTTTAGATGACGTTTTGTGCTAAGAAAATTGTTTTATTCTATACTTTTTTCTACATTTGAAAGCGCTAAGGAAGATTTATGCACTGAAAGAGATCGAAATGAAAAAAGATTTAATCGAAAAAATAAGTGTGAGAGGATCAAAAAAAAAATAATAATTTAAAGTATCATTAGATTGAAAAAATTCACAATATGGTCTCATTGTTTTTGAATCCCAAATACATCTACATTTTACCCGATAAGAACTGTTCAATGTGTAGCAATTAATAAATTCTTATTACAATAAAATAAATTAAATTTACTTATTGATTGTTTCAAATTTTTGTTATATCGAGATTTTCTAACTAATAATAAACATATTGCAGAAAACATTCATTTAAAAAGGTGTAAGGAAGAATGAGAAATAAGTAAAACAAATTAATACAACTTCTTGGAAATTTTACAAATATTTTTAAGAACTTAAAAAAATATATTACAAATCACATCTAACTTGCATAAAGGGAAAAAATACGCAATTGAATTCACAAAATTATTTTACAATCATGCTCGTATTTCTATAAACATTAACAGAAAATTTAACCATGATAATATATCCATGCAGAAAATAACCCTTAAAAGAAATTATATCAAGCAAATTACATTACGTAAGTCCTGTGTAGTGAAATAATTAAAGACCGATTTGATCATTTTGAGATACAGAGCCTTTGACGAAGAATTTATGTTAAACATTTTTCTTACTTTTTTTATTATTTTGTTTTAATTTAGGTCAAAATGAGATGAAAATATTGTATATAGCATTACAATAATTTATGGTTATGAAATCCAATATGATTCGTCAGTGTCTTTTTCTGTGTTGAAGGTTTCGAACCATAATTTTTCAAATTATTTGCAGTAGTTTAGCTCTAAGAGAAACAGTTATGCATCATTGAAATTCCATTGATTTGCAAAATCAATCATTGATACATTTTTGAATATGAATGAAAAAATTCCTAGTTCAAATATAATTCCGATAATCAAAAAGATTTTTTTAGTAACTAGCAGACTGTTTTTTACAATTAAAAAATACCAAAGTATATTTTTATTTCTAATTAGAGCGTCAAAAAAATATCTGTTAACTGAAATAACTGAAAACTAGCATTAATGTCTTCTTTGATCATGGTGGTGAGTGTTTAGTGAAGTTGAGTTGTGCAACAATCAAATAAGGCCTTTACATAGACTAAACGTCGCCAATAGCCCACTGTGCAGCTCTAGTGTGACGTTAATGAACTACAACAACATAGACTAAATGTATTCTACGGGTATTAACTAGTTTGTTTTTTTTATATATTATGGTATGAAACGCAAGCTATTCTCAACTTTTTCTTACAGCTGACATTCATTTTTGTTATTAGAGTCACAAATGTTGTTGTTTCTAATGTCACATGAACAAGCCAAATGCCAGTCATTCGTTTGTCAAGAGAGCACCGCAAGGGTGAAAGTGCATCTTGTGTTATCTCAGAACCACACGTATAGATAGCAATACAACTTATTTGTGAGGCCATTTCCTCAATTTAGACAGCGATCTGAAGGGGAAGGAAGTTTTCACCTACTGTTCAGCGACCTACCAGACTTTCGATTCCACAGATTTTATGAGAACGTATATCTAACATGAACACGGTGGGTCGTAGCGGAGTCGAGAATCAAACCCTTGCTCCACCGGAACGGATTCTGATACTCGAACCACTAGGCTATAGAAGCCCAAAATCACTAATAATAATAATAATTTAATACTTCAGATTTGAAAGAATCAAGTAAAATAGAAAATGTTTTCAATGGCTGCTCACTTTTTAAATATTACATCGTATGTCCTTGCAGCTTTAGGTTCGTCATTTTTTTCACGGTTTACAACAGGGTAACGATTAAGAGTTTAGTTCTTTATGCTATAACAATGCAATTAATTTATTCAGTAACTTTCAAATAAATTCATCTACATTTTAACTCATTAAATATATTTAATATTTCTTTTATTTAACCTTAGTATTATTTCTTTTATTTAACCTTTTATTTAACCTTTAACCTTTAAAGAAAATGTGCCCAAAAAATTAAATTTCTTAAAAAATTTTGATTTTAATGAGAAATTGTTAACATACATTGAATTCTTTAAGATTAGTAATTTTCAAAGATTTCATTTTCTGTTTACGATTGAGTAAAAAAATAAATAAATAAATAATAAAATTTCATTATTTTTACTAAGTAGTTACGTTTTGGGTACCGTGATAATGCAATTAAATCATTATTTATGAAAAGATAATTTACAAATTTGAAGCATTTTTGGAACTAAAATCTTTTAAAAATTAAAATAAAATTTATCATTGATTCTTATAAATGTCTTGCCCATATTTTAACAGTCAGCAACGTTATTGAATTAAAATTCAGAGCTATTAGGATCTTATAAGTCATCATTAAATTTAAAAATGCATTTACAGTTAACGTACCGGACAATTTTACATAATTGAATTTATATTTCTTTTACTGCCAAGTGTAAGTTTTTAAAACTTAGGACATCATGGCTCAAGTATGGTTCATATACTTGCTTTGCATAAGACAAGTAGTTGATAAAGCTTCAATAAGTAGTTGATAAAGTTGATAAAGCTTCAAAAGTTGGTTACAAACCAGACACTATAAAAAAAAAATACTCACCTTTTGAAAATGGCAAAAATCATCAGAAATAGTCTTTAATCTCAAGATTGATTTTTAAAATTATTATTCCAACATACTTATTTATGAAAGCAATATTAAAAAGTAGTAGTATCTATTGAGTAATTTTTAAACTAATTTTCTTTGGTAACAGACCAATTAACATGAACCAGGAAATTTTTAAAAAAAAAATCAAATCTAGACTTATTCTAAAAAGCTTTTTTTGTTAAAAATAGATAAGTGTTTTAAAGTTATTATAATATTATTAAAATATTAAAAAAAAACTTTTATAACGACTTTGTAGTTTTAACAAATAATCTATTAAAAACTGTTAAAAATCTATAGAAAATATGTTTGGCAAATTCTCATAATATCATACTCAATAACTCTTAATCGTATGAATTTTTGTAAATCCCAAGTGCCTGAACCAACAGGCTTAGGTGCTTCTATTCTATAATAAAAAATATCATCATCGTCTGACATCAAAAACTCCTCAAATTTGAAAACCACTTGTGAATAAATTTACTTTTGAATATATTGATGAAATATATCTTCATAAATGTTTTATATCCAACTTATGAATAAAATATACCGTAATTGTTCTAAAACTATTTTTTTTATAAATGAAACGAGAACTGTATATTTCGAGATAATCCCTTCCATTTTATTGTTAAGAACCATTTTTTAATTTTAATTATATTTATTCAATCTATTCAATAAAAAGCTAGCACGCCTAAAAAGTTGATCTAAAAGATTGATTCCAGGGTTGAGCACCCAATTTCCCTCTGATAACATTGGAGACAAAGTTTTTTTATTTTTATCCTGACGTGTTGTCGGAGTTTCCTCATTGTTTTGGCCCTCCTATTGACCACATGGCGCCTTTTTCACGCCTGGCCGAATTCCAACAACTCAAAGGAATCGAAGGTGGGCGTGAGGGGTGCTCATCGAGGGGTAGACGGTATCACTCACTGTAATGTCCGTGCTCGCTGTCTCGTATCTTTTCCCTTTTTCCGAAAATGAGAGGGAAAAGTTTGCACTTTGTGAGGGATTATTTTGATGTCATTCATTTTTTAAAAAACCTTTTTTAGAAATAAGTTTTTTTTTCTGAAAATCATTACCTAGTTGAAAGGTGCCCAATCGGTGATAGTTCCTTAGTATGCGGCACCCAAATTGTGACCAATCGAGATGGACTCAACCAAAAACAATCTAAAACACATGTAGAATTTGTGCAAAAACGACGGTGTGAAAACAAAGGGCATCTATTGATTGTAGTGCTCGGATGATATTTTAAAAAAAATTCTCGAGTTTTAAAATTAGTCATTAAAGAATTTTAATCTGATGCGGTCGGAATTAATTACTTAAACACAATTCATAAAATATTATTTTGAATTCTACATATCTCCGAAGCTTGTCGACTTTATAATATAATATAAAATCGGTATGGTTCTTCGCTGTGGTGGTTGAGAGCAGACATATGACCGAAAAAATTTAATGAGTTTTTAAATTAGTCGTTGAAGAATTTTAATCTGATGCGAATAAATACTATATTTTTATACATATTTCTTTATTCATAAAATTGTATATTAATCCTTTGCTGTCGTATTAAGTTTATACTTGGGTGTCATACTGGTCAGAATTAATTTACTTAAACACAATTTATAAAATATTATTTCGAATTCTACGTATCTCTGAAGCTTGTCGACTTAATAATATAATATCGGTATGGTTCTTTGCTGTAGTGGCTGAGAGCAGACATAAGACTGGAACGGTAAAAAAGCGTTGGTGGCTGAGAGTAGACATACGACCGGAAAGGGTTTGGTCATGGATTATAACAATTAGAGCTTACGTACAGTGTGGTTTGACGTTTTTTGATATTTCGATATTTATTAAAAAACACTGTCAGACAATGCAGCTCAAATGATATCACCTGACTTTCTATTTTCAGCAATCATCGGAGAAAAAATGATATTACAATGCTTTTATGACACGGTCGCGTATATCTCAAATTTCTGATTCCGTATTACGCAATTCGAGATTCATGATTGTAATAGCTTCTTTTTATTAATATCGTAATGGTTCAAATTATTTAGAAATATAATACGATATTTGATACGAAAATAATTCCCCTGTGCAATAATATCGGATTAAACAGTATTTCATAAGACTATGTAGAAATTTGTAACTGTAATTGCTGAAAATTTACAAGGAGTTATGATGAAATCGGTGCAGAATTGAATTAATCAAAAAATGATTACTTATTGGTGTGGCTCAAAATTTGCATGGCGTATTAATTTGGTATTAAAAAAATTGGTGAAACGCGTTTGATTCAATTTAATTTTAGAAAAATAATAAGAGAAACATTTGCTTATATCCACAGCAATCACGTATTTTCTAGGCAAGGCTCAATTTTAGAATTCTGATTTTAGAATTTTTTTTCGAAATTTTTCGGGTTCCGCGGACTCAAAAGTTTTGCCGAAGTAGTATCCCAATTTATAAATTTTCGTAAGAAAAACCCTTTATATTGAACCTTAATCGCAAATTCTCAGATATTATACATATTTAATTGTAAAAACATAATACTTTGGATTTACCCATAGAGTTCTATAATTTTTATATTTCCTTTAAAAAAAAATTATTATGTAATAAAATAATAATAATATATAAATAATAATATATAAATAATAATATAATAATATATAAATAATAGTAAATTCAAAATGTAAGTATTTGATATTTATGCATGGATGTATTCAACAAAATTTCAAATTTGGAAAAAAAAAGTAGAAACGAGGTGAGTTGATAATATTTTTACTGGCTACGAAAAATGTTTGACTGCCAACTTTTTTCAAAATCTTTGAGACCTGCTCATAAGCATCATAATAATTACATTCTAATCTCAATTTTAAAAATAAGCTATTTTCAGGAACTTTTCCTCCATTTTTGGGGGCTTTTTTCCATGATTGAAATTTAATTGGTTACCCTAAACTGTAAAATAGAATGTAAGTTAGATTAGTTTAAAAAAACTTAAACAATTTATTTAGTTTCGTAAAAATCTTAGATAAAAAAGTTATCAATAACATATTATTAAATATGGCATGCAGAAAAAGTGGGACAAAATATGAAAGAGGGATTAACTTTCAGATAGCTTTAATCATTAGGGATAAGTAGAAATTTTTCCTGATTCATTCTAGTTCATTTAACAGAAGGGGTATTATAAACGAGAAAAAATTGTGGATGCATTGATCGAAAAGACATTAAGTTTTTTGTGAAGATGGAGATAAATCCCTTAAAAATTTTACGACTACGGGATTATGACGTACAAAAAAAAAAAAAAAAAAAACTTTTTTATAGCGTATGGTTTAAAGAATATTTTAATGACCTAGAAAAATTAAAGAACCTAACAATAAGACACTAGAAAGTCGTTTTCAAACTTGACGTGTTCTGTACTGAGCTCGTAACTTTACAGTTTTTGAAAAATTAACATTTCTTTTTACCCGGAGCATAATATTCATCAGTTTCTTGCATAAGAATTTTTTCGCGTTTTTTTCATGGTATCACTCCTACTAAGAGAGTTGAAGAAATTATGATCATTTAGATCACTATTTAAATGCTCATGTTTTCAGATAATAAACATGCATCAATGCTCCAAGAATTTCAGAAATTCATTCTGGTTTATATGCAATTCGCACTTTTGTTTAATAAAATCAATCTAAAAAATAACAAATAAAAAATCCACACTTTATGGGCTAATTTTAACTACGTTTTCGAATTTCTAGACCAGGTCGATCAATGAATCATATTTATTTAATGTTAGAAGAGGGTGTTATTCCTTTATTGGTGTTATTCCTTTATTGGTGCTCTTTCATAATTTCATAATATCAAATAAATTAGGACAAGAAAAGGAAAGTCCTTAAGCAAGCTGAAATGATTTCAAGAAATACTTATTATGGAAATAAAATTACCTGAAAAGATACTTTATTAAGACAATTGTGATACAAAACTAGTAATAAAATTCACTTGGTGTATTTTGAGCTGGAATTTAAGAACAGAGCAGAATATCTTGTACTTTTAGTTTGGTTAAAAATAACGAAATTTTAATTTTAACGAACAAAAACTCGTAACGCTACTAGTTTAGTATCATGTTGCTTCTTCTTTTGTATACCTTACCAGTTTCGTTGCGATAATTTAGGAATATCGCACCACTACTTAGAACGGATATAATGAAAGAAATTGTTGCTTTCCCTTTCTTAAACTTTTCTCGGTCTCTTTCAACAAAATTATTTTCTTAATATTTGAATTACTTTTTAGTTGCAGAATTCTGCAACTCAATAATTTTAAAAATAGGCTGTTCATAATTTCTGCTTTCATCAAGGTTTCTCAAGCATATATCTAAACAAAATGTATGTATCTTCATAATATATCTGTTATTCTACGCCGTCAGAAATGTTGAAAAGCATTGGAAAGAAAATACTTTTTCAGTTTTGCTGTAAATTATTAGGATGCAAGATGAATCATGTTACCTTTAAAGTTAATTATTCTCGAACCTGCATCGTACATATATGATTCAAATTAAGTATTTAAATGATTCAGTTGATAAATTTTTTAATGTTACAGGAAACTTGTGAGGATTCTGGAAATTTGTGATTTCCAAGATCAGATTGAATTCTATGATAAGTGTGCTGCTGTTATTTTTTAGTTTTATTCTTACGTTTGTGTTTTTTATTAGTGAATATTATTTAATTAATGAATATATTTCGTTATTTATGAATATAATAAAAATCTTGTAGGGAGAAGCATAAATTTATACAATTTTGTAATTCATATATTTTATTTTATTTCATTTATTTTATTTATTTTTTATTTTTGTTTATTTATTTCTTATTTTTGTTCGTTTATTTTATTTTTTTAATATTTTATTTTTTTAATATTTTTATTTTATATATTTTTTCTTTTTTATTATTTTTATTTACTTATTTTTCTTAATTATCTTTCTAATCTCTCATTTGGATTCTCCGATAATGTCGCAAGCAAATTAGTTTGCTTGTTATTTTTCAAAACGGCAGTGCTTGGTATTAAGTTATTTATTCATTCAATTATAAAACTTTTATGGTTTTCTACTTTATTTTCTAAGAAAACTTTGACTTTGCCTTTACATTTTTCTGTAGTTGTACTTAAGCAACTTATTCTTGTACTTTTTCTTGCTACTTTTCAAAACTTAAAATTTTGATTAGAAATCGCTAATCTAATAGCAGGAATTTTGGCCTGTTACTTTTTAAAATTAACCTTGTATAGTTGGGAGATGAAAAAAATGGTGTTTTGTTGAAAATGATATGATTTTATTTTCCAATAAAACTATTTTACAATAAAATTTTCGCTCCATTATTTAATTTTATTTTTTAGTTTTCAATGAAACTTTTTTAAAAAATGAAACAAGTTAATCAAACATTTAGTGAATAGTTAAAAACGAAATAATTTTTCACCTTAAAACGCGGGAGGGGGAAATCGTTCAAGGATGTTTTCCCCGTACGAAACATGTTATTGCCGGAAAGTAGTTTTACAGAATTACTCATGTAAGAGGTCTTATGCTAAAAAGATTAAGTACCTGCATCATATTTTAAAGGTTGCGGAAAATTTGCACGATATTTGATGACAAGGTCAGTACCTGATACCTCGTGAGTTGGTGTTTCGAAGGTATCCTCAATTTTGGTTTAAGGTACCTGCCACATTTTAATTAAAATTGAAACTGATTTTTTTGGGGAGAATGTGGGGAAAATTTGTGTGGGCATTATCTCAATACAAACCGGCTACATACTTTTTATAATCATATATTATACAGGTAGAGCGAGGTAGATATGTAAAAATAGTACTCAATGTAACACAAAAATTACTATAGTTTAATTTTTATACTATTTTAATAAATGTATAATGTACATTTTCAATTTTCTATGGACGTGCTTAAAATATTACTTATGCATTATTGCTTGTCCCTTTTCACAAATTGAACATTTTGAACAAAATCGGTCGAATAGTTCTTGAGAAATCAAATTTTAAAAATCTGACTTTTTTGAAATTCAATTTCTCAGGAACAATTCAACCGATTTTGCTCGAATTTCGTATTTCGTAATGCGAAATTATATTCTTTAAAATGATGCAAAAATTTTATATCTTACAATTCAAAATTTTTTGACCATTATTAAATAAAATAAATTACAAATATTTACTAAATGTTATTTTTTCCATAGAATTATCTTTGGATTAACGAATTTTATAATTGTGTAAAAAAAAATTTTTCACTTCCATTAAAAAAATCTCGAGATATAGCGAAATACGCAAAAAGTAAAATTAACATTAAGGGTTCCAAACTTCAGAGATCTTTTTTCTAATTTTTGGTTATATTCGTCTATTTTTTGTTATAATTCAGCCATAGTATCATGTATTTAAGATTTGTGATGATATGGCTTAAATTAACATGATGGAGAGAATTTGATCGATATTGCGGCTCAAAATGTTGTGACATACATACTGATACAACATATTAATATAGCTGCCAACTTATTTGCTCGTTCGAAAGCCTTTTACGAAATGGCAGCACAATAATACTTAAGAAATTAAACTACTGCGCTAATACCTAAAAGTATAATTGCTTTCTAAATATATCTCATATATGTTACCGGGAATTACGGTAATCAAGAGAATGTCGACTTTCACCTGTGAATATCAACAATCACATAGTCACTTTGGCGAATGTCAGAAACATTTTTTATATCCGATTTGATATTATTTTATTCGTTGATATTATTATATTTGTTCGGTATTTTAATATCTGTAGAGAATAGATTAGGAGAAACATTACTGTTGGGAGTACCGGTTAAATGTATACTGAACAGTGGCACTTAACCTTAAAAAAAACACTGTAGTGCATACCGGGCAAATGTATTCTGGGAAGTGGCACTTAACTAGACCTAATATAGACTTCGGAGAATTTCCAAAGTGTCCATGCGATTGTCAACATTCACCGGTTGATGCCAACAGCCACCAATTTCGGTCATTCTCAGTAATATATACCTATGTTTAAATAAGAGATTTGTCATGGTATGTAAAATGGTCTAAGATTTCACTTTTAAAGTAAAGAATTTTACGTCAAAGCATAAATCTTTTTACTAGTAGGAAATCGTTTTCTCAAAAACCGTTTTAAATTCGCACCTACATAATATATTCGACATTTATATTAAGTTCTATTTTAGGACTACTTTTCATCATATCCAACTACTTTTTCCCATGATATTTTATAACATGGCTGCAAAGCAAGAAAAATTAGTTATGATTAGTTCATGAATTGAATTGTTTAAAATTTATCTGTCTATGTCTTACCTATGTCTGGAAGAACTAGTTTACTCTAAAAATTACGAGAAAAGTAAATATGTGATAATGAAGAAAAATATCAGTACTACTGTAAAAGTAGGATTATTCTTAAAATCTCAAGTTTTTAGTACAGAGTGAATAGAAAATGGAGCTCTCGAGTTATTTTAGTTCAGATTTTCACAATAAAGATTTTTGCTTCAAGAATTGTGGCAAAGCACTCCTTTCTCAAAGAAAAAAAATCGTCGAGTGATTTTGTTTTTAAGTTACAAATCAATCTCAAAAACATACATTCTCTTTTCATGTATTACGTATTTTTAAAAGTGTTTTCGAAACTTAAAGTCTCGTTTGCATAAATTAACATATTTAAAATTTTCTCATTGAACCATTATGATTGAAATTTAACGCATGAAAAGTCAAGAATTAAATTAAAAGTTACATACCTGTTCCGTTTTCTTTTTTATTTTTTTTTCCTTTTGCTCTCTGTATAATTCAAATTACAAAGTATATATATTTTTAAAAAATTTATTAACAAAAAGAATTAAAGAAAAATGAGAAGTATAAATCTCATCTTTTGCAATAATATCTAAATATCACTTACTTGTTTTAAAATTATCAGTACTTATTACAAAGTTAATTAATTATGCAATTTATAAAGCCCTAACTCTCATATCAAAAGTTATTATATCTTTCTTATAACTAAACTGACTTTGAATTTCATTTTTTTGTAATGATCAGTTC
Organism: Parasteatoda lunata; assembly: GCA_949128135.1. Lineage (NCBI taxonomy): Eukaryota > Metazoa > Arthropoda > Arachnida > Araneae > Theridiidae > Parasteatoda > Parasteatoda lunata. The sequence goes on along the minus strand of OX421980.1, from coordinate 63,233,084 downwards.
ATGCAACACTATTTATTGTGTTAGAAGTATTGAATTCTTCTTTAATATGTAATTTATCTTACTCCAAAATTAGTTTAAAAACTATGTAAACATGTTGTTTTTGAGTTATAAAGAGTTTATACTTTTTTCTATTGCAAAAAAAAAATTGTTTCCTCTTCCTTCTTTGAGAATGAAATATAACGAAAGCTAATAAACATTTTAAAATCGTATTTTATAAAAGAAAAGTTGGAGATTTATATGGTACTGATTATTTGAATACGTGATTTTATTTTCCTGCATTATCATAAATATATATATATATATATATATATATATATATATATATATATATATATATTATATCATTAGCTCTCAAAAAGCTTTATGATAAAGACCGTAATAACACGCTTGGTTGTATACTAAATTTCAATATTTCATTTCAACTGTTAGTGGTTTAGGCATTCTAGTATTGATATAAACATGGTTATTGGTCAAAATATCCAACATTTTGAAGCCTTAATGATAATAGGGAGCCATAAATATTTTCCTGGAAACGACAGTAACTTATTAACCGTTAATGTTTTACTAGACCTGTCTTTCAGGAAGAGATTTCCTCCGTTTAATTCAATGGCTATTTTAACTTTAGTAAGAAAACACACTTCAGTTCATAACATAATGCCTCGATTACTAGGTATAAATAGTAGCACTCGGTTCAAAATAATTATGTGATATTTTGATTTTGAATATAAACTACGCATGAGGATGTATTTTGGTCACTGCTATACAATGTTTTGTATTGTAAGATATATGAGTAAAGGATATGAAGTAATTGATAGGTAAAAATTGGAGTTTGTCTGACATTTATTGATAATAGGAGTGCTAGACTGATTACGAGTCTAAGGACAAATATCACCTGCGTGTTTGTGGAGTTCTCCATAGGGATACGGAAGCATAGAAATGTTGGGAAGTAAGAGGACTCGAGGGGTGATAACATTCCGTTATCTTATGAACTTTCCGATGCAATTGTTGCTCTTTCTTGGTTTAAATGTTTATTTTCAATGTGTTTGCTCATGGTCTCAGCCTTTTGAAATTAGAAAATAAAAAACGCATTTGTCTAAACATTAGAAAAAAAAGCAAAGCATCTAAAAGCAAAAATGCTCAATTCATAAATATTATGCAAGCGAACAATAAGTGTGATTTCTCAAATAAAAATGAGTTTGAATAAGGGGTCTTTAAAAAAATTTAAAGTAGTTTTTAATTCGCTGAGAACTTTACTCTTTGCTAAGATACGTTCAATCAAGACAACAGAGATAATTTATATTAAAATTCATTGCTCGTCAAAGTTGGAAATATAGTTTTAAAATACCTGGTAAGAATACGTGATAATTTTTTTTAAGCTAACTGTTTTAACAACTGATTCATATGCATAGTTCTTACTCTTCCACTTTAATTTTGCTAAATAAATTAATAAAAGTGAAAAACATAAGTAAAAAATTTGAAAATTAAAAGAAAAAGTAACGGAAAGCTACGTCGTGTAATAGTAAAGATTTTAAGCAATAAGTTCCTTTTATATTCTTTTTTGAAAAAAAAATAACAAAAAAAACCTATATCAATATATAGATAAATAAAATTGTTAGGAGTCTACACTGAGGAAAAAAAGTATGGTCAAAACTACTAGAATATGGAAAAATTGACCATGCGGCTGACTCTATGGGGACACCAAAAAGCTTGGTATTTTTACCGGAGCGCTTTGGTAATGATTTGGATAAAATTAGCAAAAAACATATATGGTTTTATATTGTGCGATAAAATTTTGAAAATGCGTGTAAAATTTGATAATTTTATGATGATGGCTTAGAGCAATGCATAAAAACTAGTTATTCGGTTAAATTTACTTTTCAATTTACAATTTTTTACTACATGTGTGGTAATGAGAGCTTCAATTTTGAAAACCAAACTTTCCGGTAAATCGTTACCGTGTGAAAGGGAAAATAATCAAATGAATGTTTTAAATACCGTATAATTTGCTTTCTTTGACGACAATTATGGTTCTTTTTTTATCAGAAATATTATTACCATACACAGTATATTAATTTTACCAGACTTTTTTTTTTCCAAGACCAGTTTTAAACCAATTTTAAGACCCCTGCATTACTTAAAAAAGTAAAATCCCCGGTAAATTTGGCTCTGGTATCAGGGCTTTGACACCTCTCTAAGCCTCTTTTTCGTCTCAATCAGAATGGAATGTAGATAGCAGGGGGGCTCCCTTATTACTTTTGAATCCAAAATTGGTAGGAAAAGATGGCAGGAAAATGAAGCTCATGAAGCAATCACAGAACGGAAGTAGGGTGTCCCCCTAACGGGGTTGGTTTTATTGTAACAAGGCTGTAAACTGTGTCCAAACAACAGAAAAATTACCAAATGAATGATTTAAACACCATACATTTTGGTTTTATTCACAAACACTCTTTTTTATTTATTTATTTATTTATTTTTATTTTTTATTTTTTTTACCAGAAATGCAATTACTATACATAGCAACAATTTTACCAGAATGTTTTTATGTTTTTCTCCTTGTATATTTAATTTCCTATCTGCATTGCTCAACCTATTTTTTTAAATCTTTTTTTCAATTTGTAATGATCTTTCCTCTTTAATTTCAAATTCATTTTCCCGTCAGACTTAGTTTATAATGTCCTTTGATTTAGCTGCATTGTGTTCGGCGCAAAATAACTATTTCCAGCAACCGCAAAATAACTATTTTTAGCTAATATTATAACTAACAGTCCAATATTATTTTATAGTTGTTGACCAAGTGTATATTTCTGATTATTTTTTGTACTATTACAGTGGCTTAATAGTATTACTTTTTATCAGCCTTTTATTCGCAATGCTTTCTTGTTTTACAAGGTCTTGGGACATTCAACTGTAACTAAGTTGGTACTATGACTAAAACCAACCATTTAAAATATTTTTAATGTTTAATTCATTACATTCATAATAAGACTCAATTTTAACGATCATCGTGATTTTTATAACTTATTATAAAATATCTTTAGTCCGCCTTTAAAATACAATGCAAATGAATACTAATAATAAAAAAATATTTCATTCACACCACTTTTTTTTTAAATTTCTCAACACAAAACGTGATTTCTTTCAATTTATACACGTCTATGTTTTTGAAAACTTTGTTGTCCGAAATCTCGTGGATAGAAAGGGTCTCAAATCTATTTGTAAACACTTGGTATATTTCTTTTCAGTGAAATTTGATTCAATACTCTATTCAGAACAAACATTGACTCGCTTTTTTCCTCTTCTCAAAGTTCGTATTTAGAGCTTTTTCCTTTCAATCCAAAAACATCACTTCGTTTTTCAGATGGGAGTAAAACTTTTGCATCTACGAAATGTGAAAAAGTTTAGGGGTAGGACGAGGCTGATTTTTTTTCTTCTCTCGAAATATTTCGGTCATGTGTATTGCCCGTCGATTACGTGATATTTCCATTTCGTTGGAATGAAATAAAAAGAGTAGAAAATGGATAGCAAGGCCTTAGCACTGTATCTTCTCTTTTCATACCAGGCACTCGCCCCTCTTTATGTACCTAGGGACTAGGCTTGTGCTTTCGAATATTACGTGTTAGGTTTCACAGGGTTTTCGCCACGCTAGCTTTACGTCCAGAATTTTTCATTTCTATATCTTCTTTGCCTATGAAGAGGAGGCCCTGCTTTCATTTTCCCCCGAAAAAATAAAAGGTGCCAACCCCCAAAATGTAACCGAACTCTTCCTTCTATTCCAGAAAACATGAGGCATCTTTGAACATTTTGAAAGTTACTTTTTGTAGCATATTTACAACATGCGTTTGGATATCTTGGAGGCAGGAAATAGCTTGAAAAAATATATCTACTCGTAGGCTTGTCTGTGAACATTTCGACTATTTCAAAGAAGATGATGGGTCATGGAATTCAATGGTTTCTTTCTTCAGTTTATAAATAGGACTTTAAAAAAAGCACATGATTTTCGTACTTTTAGAGATGATATATTTTACCCAAAAGTTAAATATTGCCTGATTTAAATTTGTCTTCAAAAGCATCAATTTCTAATATGTCGTCAGTGAACAATTTAATTTGGACTTAACTAACAACCACACGTTTAGTAGTTATGCTAGAAATGCGTATTACTAAAACTGGACGGAGTACAAAATGCGCAAATTTTTTACACCACCGTTATTAATGAAAGATGTGCGGGCCAAATCAATATTAATATTCATTTAATTTCTTAAACTCAACTGCAAATCAATATTTACAATTTAAATTTTTAGAAAATAATAGCTATAATAGTAGCTTAAAAAAAAGGAATCGAATGCTATATCAATTTCCAGAAACACTCAATTTGATCTTGCGCCTATCAAAAAAAGTTCTCTATTTATATGCTAAAGTTTTAAAGATTTTACTACGTTTTAATCAAATAGTTTGCTTGCTACTAGTTTTTATAACTTGTAAAGTTTCATTTTAATCTAACTTACGAAACTACCTTTTTTTGAACTTGCATTAGAAAACATGGTCTAACTCTCATGAGCTGAATAATAACTTTTAGACCAAAAAAAAAAAAAATAAACAAATTTTTGAAAATTCTTTAATTTAAAATCTTGGATATGTTGTTCTTTAATCACTGACTTTAATGTATATTTTAAAACCTTATAAAAATGAAATAAAAAAAAGAACTCACGTTAGGAATCGCAAATTAACATTTAAGCGAGGAAGAAACAAAAACACTGTCGAAATCTATGCGATCACTGGCGAGAAAGTTGGGATAAAAACATCAAAACCAGTTTGATTTCCTGGTAAAATTAGAGGTCCTTATAACCATTGCATTTCAAATCCTTTCTATTTTATTTCGAGAGAACAATTTTTTTTTTATGTTTTCAGCATCACCATCCTCAGTAGTGATTCCTTAGACTTTGATAGGATTTTTAGTTTTTCATTGATAGGACTTTTATTGTCTGAATATTAAAAACATTCAGTCATTTTTTTTAAATTTAGGTTTTTTCTCTTGAATAATCCCATTGCACTATATTTTTAGACTTCCATCGAAAAAAATAGTTAAATAATGAAAGATATGTTACAAAATCATGAAAAAATAATGAATGCTTAAATTTATTCTTCGGTTACAAAAAAAAAAAAAAAAAACAAGGTACTTCAACATAGCTTGGCATCATTCTGAATAAAACCTTTTTTTCTTTTTACTTCACGCTATACCACGCATAACCGTGTTCAAAAATAATGAATTAAAAAGCGTCGCATGTATGTTTCAGGTGAAGGGTAAGATTCTCCCTTCAGCAACTGTTTCAGGGAATGAAGGGGTTAATTTTTTTTTCTCCAGGTGCACTTTTCCAAAAGTGAAGTTTTACTAGTCAACATGTTCATTTGAATGAAAGAAAAGGGGAAGACGGGTATATTTGAGGAGAGCTAATCAATATTATAGGGAGACTATTCCGATTTGATCACTTTCTATGTGTTGGATAGGGTATACGATGACATCAGGCTACGTTTTTGAATGTTGCTCGCCTGGGCGGTCGCCCCCCTTTTCCTCTGGGACTTTAGTGGGAGATGTAGAGAAGAGTTCTCATCCCTAGCTCTGAGATAACGCAAAAGATGCTTTTCCCCTATCTAGATCCCCTCGGTTTTTCCTACCCCGCAACAACCCCCAGTGAAAGGGGGGGGGCGGGGAACAGGATTGCATCAAGAAAAATGAATTGTTGTAAGTGTGAATGTATACTTCAGGCTATATAGAGAATGAGACTAAGTCATTTTCGTATCAAAGATTTGACAAGCAGATTATTCACACGGTGGGAAAAATTTCAAGCGGTGAATTACTTCTGTATAAAAATGTGAACGTGATTTATAAAAATTATCCGATAAATAAATGATGTTGCGATACACTGTAATAATGGATACTCAAAATTCGCTAAATTTCCATTATTTTTGACGAAGCTGTTTCTGGGGAAATCGGTCGGAGCTAACATTTTGTCAAATTGAAGAAGTTACTGTCTTCGCATGCTTGAGGATACAAAATTCGTTCAAAGCGTTAGGCTTAGTGCTATATAAGGTTAGTGTGTCTAAATGCGTCAATGTTCAGTTACTTTCAACCATAATTCATGATTCATCCGTAAATGCGATAGAATGAAATTTTCGTTTCTCTGGAGGATATCCCGATTCATTTCTACACATTTAAAACCTTTTTTAACGGCAATTTCCCGTTTCAATTTCATCCTTTATTGCAGTTATAAATTAGATAGTTTAAAAATTGGTCAGAATTTTATATGACGTTAAATTTTAATTTGCAATAATATGACAATAAATCGTTTATTAGCAACAAAAAAAAAAAACAACAACAACTGAAACTTATAATATTATCCAGCACAGAGTTTCGACTAAAATCGTTGAGTTCCAGCTAATTTCAAAATGGTCATAGTCTTAGTTTGACGATAAATTTCTAGCTAAGATAATATCGAGATAAGTACTGCGTGTAGAATTTTAAAAAAAAGGATGAAAATTTGTATTGTATTTGTATTGAAAATTTGTCATCCAGAATAGAGCTGGGTACTCTAGTTAGACTTAAAAAGTTCGGAATTTCGATTGACGATTAAATCAACATTTCGTTAAAATGGCGATAAATTTTATCTTTAGAAAATAATCAGAAAATAATTGAAGCTTGTAACGTTATCCAACATAAAGATGCTACTAAAACTATAGAGTTCTTGCTAATTTTAAAGTGTTCATAGTTTTTAATGGTGATAAATTCCTTTTGACAATAATATCGCAATAAATTCTTTAAGTAGCAATCAAAAAACGTCAGGAACTTGCATAGCCATCCAAATCAGAGCCCTAGTTGGATTTTAAATACTCTAGCAAGATTTAAAATAGATTAAAATAGCCTTTGCGATAAAATGGCGATAAATGCTGTTTGCATTCATCATAAAACGTTTTAAACTTTTATTGTCTCCAGACATGAAGCATTCTAGCTAGTCGGAGAGAATAGTAATTGATTGATATTAAGATATCCATTGTTTTACAGGTACCCAAGTAAGGGAATAAAAACATTGTAAAATGCACTGCCGTATTAAGGTACATTGAGTATCGTATTTAAGGACTGGTTACCTTAAATTTGTCAAAAATGCCCCAAATGCCACAGGGAAATATCTTTGAATAATTTGCATACAATAATTCAATATCAGCAAGAAAAATTTGTACAGAACTAAAGTCTTAATACGTCAGCCATTTTCGGTGATAAAATCTAATATAAGATCAAGTTTGTCCTAAATGCTACAACCTTATGTGAAATCATGTCACACTTAGGCACACTGACCTTTGAGAAATACAGCATAAAATAATGAGTGAGTGAGTCATCACCCAGATTCGAACTCGATATATCTGCTTGACAAATGAGCGCACTAAGTTCTGTACCCTCCCGTCATACATTTCAATTTGTTTTAAAATTAGTGGGGGTTTGTATACTGTAAGATTGGAATCTCAAAATTCATGTAACTGTCATTGTTTTTGACGAGACTGCTTCTGGAAAAATTACTTTGAGCTAACATTTCGTCAGTGTGAAGAAGTTACTTCCTTTACATGTTTTAAGATTCAAAGTTTACCCAAAGCGTTAGCCTTAGGGCTATATATGTCAGTTAACACAATTGTTTTAGAAATTATTGTAATTGTTAAATGAGGGAAATCACAGTCCTCACCCAGGTTCAAAATCAAAATACCTGCTTAATAAGGGGAAAGCACTAACATGTGTACCATCCCTTCATACATTTCAAATTGTTTAAAAAAGAGTAAAAAAAATAATAAAAAAAACACTGGAGAACTCGCAGATTGCACTGAATGAGTAAGCAATTTCATCCAATATTTGAGATTTTACGCTTCGTCAAATATCGAATAACAAAAAAAAAAAAAAAAAAAAAAAAAAAACTGTCAAAAATTCAAAAATAACGAAATATTATAGCACAAGGATTGCTACAACAATAAAAAGTCAAATTTTTCATAGCATAAAAATTTTATGAAATTATGTAAATTGAAATTATTAAAAATGAAATTATGTAGTAAACAAAAATTTATAAATGGTAAAAAAAATTTTTTTTAGTTTTGTAAAGAAAAAAAAATCTTATGCAATAATATCAAACATGGCTATTCGCATAGATAATTACGCCCGTTATACTATGATCTACCACTTTATCGTGACCACTCTCTAAATATTATTAAATAAGCGAGGTAATTCGAGCATATTTTACCGTACGTTACGTCACACAGAAGCTTATAATCTCTAATTAAATCATCGCAGATTCTGGTGGAGAAGCATACTTTTACTGCATAGTCGTAATCTAAAAAAATTGTGCTCAATAGTTTAGACAGCAGTTAAAAGTTAGGGCACCTAAATTTTTATTTCACTTCTATCCAACTATGCCTTATCTCTGGAACTAGCGAAGCTAATTAAAAAAAATTTTGCATACAATTATAAAACGTGGTTATCGTGAGTAAAAAATATTTTTTATAGTTATGTATTTGTTTTTTTTGTTTTTTAAGTTTCTTTTTTTTTTTTTTTTTTGTTATTTTATTTACTAAAGTCGGAAGAACAAATCAGAAGGTGCGCAAGTTTTAATTAATATAGACTTGACGAAATACTAAACTTGAAGGAAATTGGTCGAATATTTCCTGGAAAGTAAAAAATTAAAAATACGACTCCTGAGAGATTGAAACCATATTTTCTAGATTACAGCTGCCCTCCCCCCTCATTTTGAGAGTCAAAAACAAAAATACGTCGAAAAACTGGCATGTTTATTCAAGAAAAGCAAGCTTTTGTATCAGATTTCGTATTTTAAAATATCATCTACATTAATTAGTTAATTTATAGTTAGCTCCTAGAACCATCAAGATTGAATCATGGTTATTGTGAGCAAAATCAAAAGCGGAACTCCGTGTATAACTTACGGCATAAGGATCGGATTTTTGCGTACTGGAATCAAAGTTTAATGTTTCAAACGGGTGATCTCAATTGATGAGTCAGACAATTGTTAAGTTACGAAATCTGAGCACAAAAGCACACTGTCACTGAATGAACATACCGTTTTTTTCAGGACTGATTTGGATTAAAAAATCGAGGTGAATTCCAAAGAAAGTAAATCACAAACATACATAGCATCACAAAACTACTAATAAGACACCTTGTAAGCATTCAAGTCGAGAAAACACTGTTTTAAATACGCATTTATTTGTTTGGGATTTCTTATGCTGCGACTCGATGAAACGATCTTAAAAATTAAAAATAAAAATAGCCCTTATTCTTATAAAATTCGAGAATCCTATTTTAATTAAAAAAAGGATTTGCTTAACACAAAATACCCTTATTTTTAATACAAGAAGTTAGATTAAACATTTAAAATAAGTGCTTTCTGATAACTAGTAATTTCCCTTTCTTTCACAGTTCAGAAAATTACCAAAAACGAGTTTTAACGCTAAACATATTATTATCGGTCAAATTACCGATTATTATATGTTTTATTGTATTGTAAAGTTAGTAGTGTTAAAAGCTCTTTCCTAATCCTTTATGTCCACTAGTTTATCATTTACTATTTCTGTTGTTCACAAAGTGTTTATTTAAAGTGTCTATCAGGGAAAATGTTCTATATCTTTAATTCTTCTTCTCTATTGGCACATTCCCATTCTTTTATAGAAACGCTACTTTTTTATCATGCGGTGTTGTAGGCAGTCTCATCTAGTAGTCACTTTACAACAATGAGACACCACTTCTATCTTTGCTACTATTTATATATATATATATATATTATATATATATATATATTATATATATATATATATTATATATATATATTATATATATATATTATATATATATATATATATATATATATATATATATATATATATATATATATATATATATATAGTTGTTGAAAAATTAAGAGCGTAGATAAGAACATTAGAGGACGCACTTGTACGTAATTTTATCGTTTGACATTGCGTAAATGTGATTTTATGTTTTTTAATCTCACAAAATTCTTTTTATTCAAAGTTATATTTCATATTTTAGTGATTAACTTTTTTTTAAAGTATTCTGATAACAGAAAACTCAAATATTTTTTTTTCTGTGAGTTTAAAAAAAATTTTTAAAAAATTACAAACATTAAAATAACATAATTTTTCGTCCAACAAAACTGACAAAAAAAATCTTGAAGAGGAAAAAAAAATGAAACACTTTAAAAATTTAAAAAATTTTTTCAAAAAATCAATTTCAATTTCTTTATAGCTTATAATAGAAATCAGTCTTTTTTTAATGTTTAGTTTAATGTTATTTTTTTTTTCTATCTCGTTTTTTTCATTCTAGACTTCAATTTTCAGTATATATATCTTTCATTTCATTTTCTCCTCTCTTACGTTTTTGTCTAACCTTTTATGTATTCTGTTGATATTTTTTTTTATTTCATTTCTTCTTTTTCTTTGATTTCTCATTTTTTTTCTCATTTTCAATCTTTACATTTTAATGTATTTTTATTAACTTTTCTTTTTCTTTTTTTTCTTTGCTTTTTTTCCTTTTCTTTTTTCCCTTTTTCTTTTCTTCTTTCCCTTTTTTCACTTTTTCTTTTTCCTCTTTTCTTTTCCTTTCTTTTTTCAGTTCTTTTTTCTTTTTTACCTTTTCTTTTTTTTAATTTTTGCTATGTTATACGTGTTTTTAAACTTAGAACTTTCCTTATTTTTTCCTTTTCGCTTTTCCTTTCTTTTTTTCCCTTTTTTCTTTTCTTTTTCATCTTTTTTTTTACGTTATGCTATGTTATACGCGTTTTTAAAATTAGAATTTAAAATAAACTCAAATATTAAACTGTACTGCTTGTTGCTCATACGGTTTATTCAATAGTTTCACCGCAAAATTGAAATACTTTATTGTATCAGTATTCAGTTTAAGTATCCTTCTGCAAATGAAAGAAGCTCACTTCTGTGATCATAAAAGCTATCAAGGAGCTTTATTCACTGCACTTAAATGTCATAGTAACATTTTGAAATGCCAAAATATTTATCAACAAAATAAGAAAGCAAATTTTATACATTATTATATTTGATTGACTACAGCTTTAAACAGGTATGTTCTCATGTAATAGATCTGCCATTCAAAAACAAAGTATTTTTAAATTGCTTTGTGGTCGTTAACAGAAGAAAAAAAACTCTCGGTACAACGTACATAGTAGTCTTTTCATTCCAAACGAGCAGGTAAACTCTTTATGGCCAGAGAACATAAAATCTTCTTTATGTCATTTTTTCCGATTTAAACTGAGCCTAGATGAACTCTTGAGTTACAGGGGAAAATTTTATGACTTTTCCAATTATACGGTCATATGATTTTTAGCCTTCTCTACTACTTACGATAATGCAGGAAAAATGGAGTCACAGATTAAAATCGCAGTTCAATTATCTCATTTTCACCAATTTACAAAAAGGAGAATTTGAAATTTCAAGTTTATTTATTCAACAAAAAAGTCTGATAGTTTTTCTACAAATTTCCAAAAGAAGAGTTATATATATATGTATATGTATGTGTAATTGTATATGTATATGTATATGTATATGTATATGTATATATGTATATGTATATATATCAAAATAAAAAAATACAAAAAAACACGAAAAAAAATTAAGAAAAACAATAAGTGTCATTTATTGAGCATAAGCTGCAAGTAAATAGAACTCATAAGATAAGTTCAAAATGAAGATAAAACAAAGGTAAATTGCAGACAAAAGAAAGAAGGGGGGAAAAGAAAAATAGTAATAAAATAGCAAACAACTGGGGGGAAAAAAAGTTTTTTTAAAAATCCGGAAAATAAAAGATATAATCTTTTCATCAGCCCACACGATTATATCCGTAAAAAAGAGTGCTTTCTATTATTGTCAGTTGTTTGTTATTTTATTATTATTTCTCTTTTTTTTTCCCCTTCTTTCTTTTTCCCCTTCTTTCTTTTGTCTGTAATGTACCTTTGTTTCATCCATTTTGAACTTATATATATATATATATATTAGTTCGGTATTTTTAATGACTTAATGAAAGAAAAAAAAAAAGTCGGAAATGGTATGGCTAAAGTGAAAACGCTAAACAAGGCGTTGATTACAAGAACCGATAATTGATATTTTATGACAAGGCGTTGATTATAAGAATTGATATTTTATGATTATTCCAATTATTTTATGATTATATAAATTCCATATGATTCTCTACTGCTTACGATAAGGCAGGAAAAATGGAGTCACAGATTAAACTCTTATTTCAATGATCTCATTTTTACCAATTTACAAAAGGGTGAATTTGAAACTTCTCGCTTATTTACGCAATATATAGCTTGATAATTTTTCTACAGATTTCCAACAAAAGAGGCAGATATTTGTTTTATATATTAAATTATAGTTTGGAGTTTTCATTGACTGAATGAGAGAGAGAAAATCGGAAATGGCATGACTAGAGAGTAAACACTAAAAAGGCATTGATTATAAGAACCGACAATTGATGTTTTATGACTTTTTTCAATTATACGGCCTTATGATTTTTAATCTTCTCTACTGCTTACGATAATGTAGGAAAAATCAAGTCCCAGATTAAGCTCGTAGTTCAATAGTATAATTTACACCAATTTGCAAAAAGGTGAGTTTGAAATTTCAAGTCTATTTACGCAATACATAGCCTTATAATTTTTCTACGGATTTCCAACAAAAGGGCAGATTTTTATTTTTAATTTTAAAAGCAAATTTTATTCTTCGGCGAAAAACTTTTTCCGCTCGCTTAAAAAGTTATCAAGATATAACAAAATATAATTCGTCAAAAAAATGCATTTTTATTGAGAAAAATTACGTTTTTTTGTCTGATTTCGTCCCTTTAAATATCGTCTGCACTCACTAATTAGCATATTGGAGAGCACCCCCTCGAACTATTAAGATGGAGTCCTGGATCGTAAAGAACCGATCATTGGATCAAAAGTTGTTCAGAATGCTCCATTTTTTTTATTTATTAATCTTTATTTTTAATTGCGTACAGTGCGCAAAATAAAAAAGCAATGTACTAGAAAATTGAATTTTAAAAATATCACTTTCGTATCGTTTTGAAATGGAATTTTAAAAATATGATTTTTTTAAATTATAAATATCATTTACAAACTTTTATCAAACATCTTTACAACTTCAGGAATTCAGGAAGGTACTTAATTTTATCGTATGAAAGTAAATAAGTTTTGAACGAAAAAAAAAATTGCAATATTCAAAATAGTGAATGTCATTGAGCAAAGAACATGCATTATTTTTTTTTTTTTCCAAGACAAAATTTCTGCTACGAAAATGTTTGAATATTGCTAAAAGATTTTTGAGATGAATGTTAATCACAAAATTGCATTCCAGTATTCCAGCGTACTTCCAGTATTTGATTTGTGTAAAAAGTGCAAAGATGGTTGAGAATTCTTTGAACATGATCAGTGATCTGGTAAGCCCTCCATTTCAATTAATGTCCAATATAGCGATTAAGACAGTGAGTTAATGCTCTATGATAGTCGTTTGACAATAAGAAATATTATTGAATAAGTTGCTACATCATTAGGTTTTGTCAAACAATTTCAAGGTCATTAAGGTTGTGACGCATCACATCTTGAGTTCTTCCATGAACTTTGAATTTGTTCCAAAAACAACGTGTTCGAGTGACCAGAGATCTGCTTTCTCGTTTCAGTTTTCTTTTAAAATGTATTATTACCAGTGGAGAAACTTGAATCTCTGCTTTTTACACAGAAAAAGCTCAATTGTTAAGTAAGAAAATACCAAAAAACCAGGTCAGAGTAGCTGAAAAATCGTGGTTATGTTTATTGTTTTCCTTGACTTTCACTGTTTTGTGCATTATGAACACTTACCAGCTAATTAGATAGTCAGTAAAAGAAATATTATTTGAGTGTTTTGCGTCATTTGCATGAAGAAATCCGTCTAAAATTATATGAAATGCATTGAGAAAACGTATGGATTGTTGAAACATTTTAACGCGTCTTCTCATACTACAGATATTATTCGTCAATTTTTAACAAAACATTTAACAAATTAAGTCCTACAATCACCATATTTTTCTGAAACTTTACACCGTGAAACTTTTTCTTATTCCCACGTTTAAAAATGCCTATTCATGACAATTAATTTAAGTCCATTAATTCGGTTAAAAAAAAAAAATAACAATAATAATTACTACGGACTCTGAATTGCATTCCCAAAAGCAACTTCAATGCATGTTGCTTAAAATTAGGTAGAAATCAATTGAAGACAGTTAAAAGTATTTTGAAGGTGATAAAATAAATTTTGTCTAATAATTAATAAATTTTTTATGCACCAATTTTGAGTGCTTTTTGATCACAATAGTAAGGATGTAGTCATTTAGTTTCAGAACTAATTTAATAACTTATTCAATGGATTTATATATCATTTGTCATTAGTCACGAAATAAAGAAACCTTAAACTCTAAGGCTGGGAGGAAGCAAGATCTATTGCTAGAGACAGGAGGCGTTGGAGGGATATGCTAGAGGCCTTAAGTGCCCAAAGGCACGTAGAGGATAGGTAAGTAAGTAAGTAAAACTCTAAGACTTTTCCGGCCTACAACGGGCTGTGGCGGGAAGGCTTCACTTTATACAGAATTATTTGCTTGTATTATTGAGAGTTTACTATGAGTCCATTAGTTTTTATTTATGCAATTATATTTAGGTATTTGCTAGCTAAAATCTCCTTTCAATAGGTATCAAGCTCCAAATTTGATCTTTATATTTTCTTTCTTGCTAACTTATCATTAAAATTAGACCACGCAACCATTTCTTTTACTGACACATAGTCATTTGAAAATTTTACTATGTGGTATAAAAAAAGAAAATAAATGAATTATTTACAAGTATATGCTAAGTTTTTATGGTTTTAAAAAGCTATGCATGTTTGTGAATCTTGACTGTAGTTGATGCCAATCCGCAAGACATTTTATACTTTTCGTTACTATAATATATTCGTATTTAAAAAATTTCATTCAATATTTTAAACTTTTCCAGATGATTGTTTAATAAGTTTATTTTACCAATGTTTGCATTTAGGAGTGCTTAATTTTAGGAGCATAAAATAATTGGTTTGTGTTGATGTGGTAATCATTATTATGAACTATTCTTGAGAGAGCAAGTGAATAATTGAAAAAGAGAACAAGGCGTGAAAAAAAGAAATCGATGAATCAGCAAATGAGGAGATCAGTACATGAATATATTAGTAAATTGGCGAATCTGTGATTGATATACTAATTTATATTACTAAAATAGTTTACAAATCAATGATTTGTTGTATGACGAATCATTGATTATAAATAAATGTTTTCACTATAATTAAATACACATTTTAAATAATAGCCATAGCTTTCAAATTATTACGATATATATCAAGTAAGCGTGAATATATTCTTCAATATTGACTAGTAAATAGTTTTTCAGCAATAGCTACTATAATTATTTTCTAGGCTGAAAAACAAATGTTTGTTTTTAAATGACTGGTAGATTAAATAATGTATTGCGTGATTATCGAAATTTTTATATAAAAAAATTTAAACAGAAATTCCTTTTTACATTATAACAATATTTTTTAAATTATTTTGAATTATGCTTATTATGTGTTCATTAAGAATATAAGTTTAAAATTATATGTGGACAACTCTGGTATATAATTTATCATATGAAATATACAAGAGTATCTGTACCCACCCATAAAAATTTTTAGTAAAATAATGAATTAAAAAATTCTTGGTTTACGAAGATTAAGAATGAAATAAACTGCAACTCCACATGTTCGAGTAATTTTCTCTATATAAGTTATATTATTATTTGTAAACGAGTATCGGTATAAATTATATTTTATGAAAATTATTATATGTACATAATTTCAAAAATATTTCAGTGAAATTAATTTAAAGTTTAATATTTCACGAAAATTTAAAAAAATTAACTTAATTAGTATCAAATCTTGTAAATTTATCAGTTTAAGTTAATCTAAGATATAAAAGATGTGTTTTAAAAAGTACTTTCAAATTTTTTCAATTAATTTTAATACTTCCTTGAAGCAATTGCAAAGTTAAAAAAAAAATTCTTTTACAATTGTAAAAAAAAAAAAAAAAAATATTTTAAATTGAATAAGACTCTGTTACCTTTTTATCAGCGTAGAAAGTAAAGAACTAGTATCAATATTTTTAAATAATTATTTAAATAGAAAAATAATTTATAAAGTTTGTGAATATTTCATTCAAACCACTGTAAGAATTAGAAATTTTGTTCATGAAGATTTTAAAAAAAATTAAATTAAAAGTCAATCAGACAATCCTATCTTCATCGGCATATACTAATATTATTATTTATGTAAAACAATATTTAAATAAAAATAATTCAATAAACTTAAAAATTAAAATCATCGCAAGTATAAAATATTTTTTCCTCGGGGATTTAAAAATTAAATTTAAAAAGCTAAGTAGCCAAATAAGGTAACCCTCCTTTTACCCTTTAATAAGGAAGGGTATGAAAGCCCTATTAGGCACTTTTTCCATCAAATACGCTGAGTGAAGTTTAGCTTATTAATCATTTTGTGTGTGAGTCAAATGGATACATTTCGAAGGGATTTTCCAATGTCAAGTACAGGGAGTTTTAATCTTTATACAGTGTAGAGTAAAAATTTTGAAGTGGGGGTGAATGAAGGATTGAGGGGTTGTACTGATAAGTATATTAGATGAAGATTAATGAAGCGGAAAATTGTTAGACGATGAAAAGAAGCCTTCTTTTTATCAATGATTTTTATGGATAAATTCAATTTGACGCCTGTTGTAAAAGATTTTGCAACAGCAATTGTAAGACTCGCTTAAAAAAAACTGAAGCTCTTTTATTGTTTTTTTTAATCCCTGTTGTTTTAAAAAAGTTGATGTAAAGTTTTTAAATGTTGCTAAGATGATATTTTTCAATATCATGTAATAAGCATCTAGTTTTTATTAAATAAAAATGCCAGCAGTTTTCATTTTTTTTTAAAAAAAATATTGATTGGTTTTAAATTCAAAAAGGACGCACATAAATCCGTTGTTTGTTTATTTACTTGATGAACTTTTACTTGATTGATTTTTTACTTGATTTGACTTTTGTCAGTTATAAGTTTTTGATAGATTTTCTTTGCGTAGTCATTATTAAGGTTATATATTTTAATATGATAAAAATAATAACTGATAGTAATTAGAATTTCTCAATTTTCTGTTGTCAAAACTAAATCTGAATACATAATTGTTAATTTAAATATCAAAGTATTAACCTAAATTTTAATCTTAAGAGGCCTCTGCCCTCGCCATCATGAATTCTAGATTAAACTTTTGATTTGTGTTTTCTCGATGGGTTTTTTTTTTTTCTGACCTATCAAACTTTTATTTATATAGTACTATTAAACAGGTCAATACCTTTAAAAAAAGGTAGAAAATAAAAGGGTCGCTTTTTTAGATTCTAAGAACTAGCGCTTGATAATTTTTAGAACTTCTATGGATTTCTAGTTAAAAACGTAAAAGCAGAAAAATGATGCGGTTTATATTTTTGAGTAAATAGTTAAAAACTACACGTTTCTCAGTTTTTATATTTTTAAAAATCTAATCTTATTGCAGTTTAAATCGATGAAAAGTGATTTGGGTGAATCTAAAAACTAATAACGGTTTACTATTTCAATATTATCCAAAAACTAAAGATTTCAGAACTGTATTGGCACAATTTTGTGGAGAAAAATTAATGGAGAATCAAAACTATCGCACGCTTTATACGTCATACTCTGATGGGGTGAAAGCCTTGTATTTTACATGTATCAAAAGAAAATATCGAATAGAGAAAATATCTATAGTCAGTTTATTTGTGAAAATTAAATTAAAATTATTTAAAGCATATTTAGAATTTTCCCTCCCCGTCTCTACCCATGCGACAGTTGATTTCTGTCAGGAGAGGAAGGGCCTCATAAGTCAGAACTTTTTTTTATTAGAATATATAATTTGAAGAGTTTAGCGTGTGTAGTTTAGATTTAAATTTCATTGTATGTTATGTTAATTATCAAAACTGTACTAATTTTCTTGAACACTAATATTATTTCTATAGCTACTAATAAACAAAGCAAATCTTACACAAGTAAATCTCACACAGTCCAAATAACTTTAAAATGTTTTGATTTTTTTTTTTCCTTCGAAATGCATTGGCACGTGTTTCTCTAATAAATTAAAAAGGCAATCTGTATGTTATATCTCTATATGTAATATCGCTGTATGCTATATTAATTATCAAAACGGTACCAATTTTCTCAAACACTAATATTATTTGTATAGCTACTAATAAACAAAGTAAATCTCAAAGCTACAGTCCAAGCAACTTTGAAATGTTTAATTCTTTCCTCATCAAAACATGTTAACATCTGATTTTCTAATTAATTAAAAAAGCAATCTACTTCTAATATTAATTTTGGAAGTACTTAAGTACTTTCGAATCTAATGTTTGAAATAGATTGTCCTTTATTACTCGGAGAAAGATTAAAACAGTCTAATTGGAAAATATTTAGATGTGTTTCAAAAAAAAAAAAACAAAAAAAAAAAACATAAAAATAAAAAAGACAGGGATAAAAAGAAAAAAATTCTTATACTACTTTGAACAAGCATAAAAAGTATAATGTTCATTTTTGTACCATTTATGTGAAAATTAATAACCATTTTATTGAATTATTACAGAGACTTTCTACGTTGTTTAATTTAATTTTTATTTTAATTACAGGCTTTTAATTTTATGTTTAATTTATTTATTGATTGGCAATTTAGTTCTTTATTTTTAATGAAAAGAGTTTCAGCTTAAACTGTACTAGATTCGAGATTCGAAAACTACAGAGAACAAAAATGAAACCTATAGTTAATTACACTTACTATTATTAATTCTGACATAATTTTGATGATGACTGACTTACTTAATTGATTTATATAATTTTGTATTTTGAAATAGTATTATTGATTTGTCGAATGAAAACTTCAGAATTGTCATTCTCTTTTCAAATATTAGTCCTCGAACATGCAAAATGGGATTAAAAAATTGTGATTATATCAAAATGAAGGATAAAATGAACATTTTTTCTTTTTCCTTTTTATTTTATCAGCGTTTAATAGTCGATTCTATTACTATTCACAACTCATATGTATTATTATTTATCGGAAATATAAATCATTTCTTTGTACGAGATTCAGTATGCTGTTAAAGACTGAATTGAGCTGAAGTAAATTATCGTTAAAATTATCTGCAATATTAATAGAGGTTCCAAGTTAACCCTATATACGCGTTGCATTGTTCTTCAGTTTTATAACACGATATCGTGGTTTAAATTGAACGGAACAATGGCCATTTTATCAAAGTTTAAAGTTGTAGTAAACATGGAAAATGCTATGGTTTGAAGTTATGCAGGTTATTTATCAAATTTATTTTCTAAGAACTAATGTTCCAGGCACCTCCGAATATTTAATGGTCATAATGTATTTAAATATTTCTCCAAAACGTTACAAAATTTTATTTCAGATAGCTGATTTTATTTTTCGTTCTATTCATTGCTATGTATAAATATTTTTATCTTGAATGCTTACTTACCCATTTAAAATTAGACCAAAGAAATCTGGTTTTAAGGACTGTCTTACCTTTATAAATCCATGAAAAACATTTTTCAAAACTTCTTGCTTACCATTAAAAGAACAGCTTCACTACCAATTTTATACTGAAGAGATCAAATCAATGAAGTTCACTGTTAGATAAAAATTCTGCGATATTAAACATATCTTAACCCGGGAAAGTAAACCTTTTTATTTCCCACAATACCACGGTAAAGACTAACGTTAATATTCCTGGTTTAAGGATCTCCTAAACACAGAAAAGAGATTTTATTTACTCCATGTTAACCTATGGAGAGTAATATGAATGCAATTTCTTTATTAAGTAACTAATTAATATCTTTTAAAAGTTTTGGTTCTTTTTATTTATTGAAATATACACTTTTGACATAGTTTCCAAATTTTACACTGTTAGGTTGTAAATATTTCTAAAACTTGAACTTTAGAAAAAAATTTTAAAATTGCTTTCTATCCCAAAATTTAAAATTTGGAAACAAAATTTAATGGAATACATGTAAGTAAAATAGAAGCCAAAATATTCACAAATGCAAAATATTTACTTAATAAATAAGGAAATGGCATTCATATAGTTTTTAGTAGGTTGACATAGGGTAGTAGAATTAATTTTTCTTGTGAAGGGGTGTACCTTAAATTAAATTTTGGTAAACATAATTTAGTATTCTGATAAATATTAAATATAGTATAGATACATTTAATGCAGGTCAGCGGAATCATTCAACCACAAGAAAAAAAAAAAAAAAAATTCAATTTTAGTAAAAAATTCTAAAAGAATGAATGAATCAGAAAGCAAATCAACTGTACTGAAAATCCGTGTCTTCGAACTCATCCATTCAAATAAACAAAACAGTAATAAAGAATTCTCTCTCTCTCTTTATCTCTCTCTCTCTCTCTGTATATATATATATATATATATATATAGATAGATAGATAATTTCCTTTTTTAATTAAGGGGAGGGGCAATTTACTTCTGTTAATCAACTGAAAGTCTTCAAATCAGTATTATAAACTAACTGCTTTTATTGGAAAGTTTAATATCGCAATTTTTAAAAGACTTTAAAGTAATAAAATAAACTGACTTACTTATTGCAACACTTCCAAGTTTGATAATAAAACAGTTTATTTGTCCAATTTTTATTACATTACAATAGCATTACACATCACAAGCAATGTCACAATAGAATTGCAATACATCAAGATTAATGATATCGTATACAGTTTCAGATCAATACAATTCATGAAAGAACAAAAAAATGTTCGGTCCCCCTTTTCTAAGAGCAATCAATGGAACGAATTCTTCCATTGCTTCCAATCACACGGGGCTAAGAAGTAAAGGAAAAATAAATGAACAAATGGCGACCAACTCCTACTTACTTTTCTAAGAAGTGCCCAGTTACAGAGACTGCTTTTACTTACTTCGCACACTCCTATGAGATTCCTGTTAAAGGAATCAATTGATTCCTGTTATAGGAATCAATTGAACTCACCTCCAATGATTTAGATCCATTAAACCGATAGCAGAACACTCCTTTTCACGACTCAATTCAAATGTCAATATCGTTTTCAACCCAATTCGTACAGGCTGTACAATTGTACTTACAGAAGGTGAAAAAGATGGGATGGATGAGAATTTTCTAGAATTTTTTTTTTTTCTTTCTATTTTTATAATCAACTCTTTTTTTTAGGAAGGTTTGATAGAAAGACTCTACATTCATGAATCGAATATGATGTAGATCTAAAAAAAATATTATACGGAACACATTTTGGTAAAGTTAAGCCTTATTTTATTATACTCAGAATATATGTTATTCTTTCCGTAAATGTGTACCGTATTCTCTCAGAAATCTCAGCATGGAAAACAAGCATTTGTTTTCTAAACAAACCAGTAAAGTTAAGCCTTTTTTTATAAGTTACTTTCCAATTCTTTGTTTTAAAGATTCAAAAAGCAATTGATACGGTTTTCGTTATATTTCCTTTTATAGATACCTTTTCGAATCAATTTTCTCGTCCTAATTTCCTGTTTTTATTTTTGTGTCAATGTTTTTTTTTTTTTTTTTTTTTTACCTTTATAAAAGCTTTCTTTTTTTTTTTCAATTATCTCATAAAATTTTTTAATAATTTTTGTTCCTTCAATTGTATTAATAGTTTAGTCATTTTCTATTGATCTTATTGTCTTCCAATATTTATATTTGAATTTATCTAAATAATAAGTGCTATTTCAATAAGTAAATTTTTTTGCGGAAATTTCTGAGAGTTTCATAATGAACGAGATAAACTGGAACTTAAAGTACTAATTTTTAAACGTGTCTAAATAAAATTAAATCTACTCATAATTTCCCGTCATTATATTTTCCGCACAAGTTGCGTTTACTTCTAAGTAAACTTCTTATGGTGCACACATAAATAAAGCAAAAATATCATTTAGCATAAAATTACATTTTGTTTTATTTTTTAAAAACACCAAACAATGGTATGATGAGTGTGACTAGCAAATAGTTTCCATTTTTTACCTTTCATCTTAAAGGCTGTTTTTTGAAAGCTCTATCGTAACATTAAAAAACTCTTTTTAGCCAATAACGCGATATTTTTATAACAGTTTTTGGTTTGTAACAGTTATTTATGGCTGTTGGGATAGGTTTTTCCAATCTTCAGCTAATTCTGAAAATGACGAAAAATGTCAATGTTATGAAAAGCCACAGTTTTTAGAAAATGAAAATCGTAAGTGATCTAACGCTGAATTGCCTGGACTAATAAAAGCTAGCGAAAATATAGAATTATTCACTGATTTTAAGGATTTTAATTTATGGGAAACAGTCTCGCCAAATTGGCGATTTAAATTTTTTTTTTAAATTTTTAAGCTATTTGTTAATCTCAGGCTCAGATAATTCTTCACTGTAAGATAATTTTTACAGTTTAAAATTGTTTATTTGCTACGAGTTTAAAGCATTTAAACTGTGGCTTCCTTAGCGAAAGTGCTTTGAAAACATCCTTAAAGATGAATTTTTGTTTGTCGGTAAAAAATGGAATCACCTGAACACGATCACATCATGAAATGGATGTACATAGAGAATGCTTTAATTTGTCTTCTTTTCTGTTATTCCAGAGATGAAACAGAGATAGAAGAAGGAATATATTACAGAAGTTATTTAGAAATGGAATTTATCACATGCCAAAATTGACCATACGTCTGTATAGACTATATACAAGAATGAACATTTCTTAAAAATCAATGTTACAAGATTACACATCAATCCTTTCGCTTTAATCCTAAAATACCATAACGAGTGAAAAATGTTTGATATTGATAAAAATAATTAAAGCTTTGTTATTTATATTTTTCTCAAGTAAGTACACAGTAAAAGTAGTAATTTATATCTCCTTATATGAATTAATTAACTCTAATATTTATAATTTGATTTTGAAATGAACTTTACGAGAAAAAAATTCAATTAGCATCTGTTAAAATATATATATTTTTCTCGCATTATCTTTTCGATAATGTTTTAAAATGTCCCATAAGTTTTAAAATATTATGTAAATTAAGCTGAAATTCATTATCTATTAAATTACTTTTACTGTGCACTAATTAAAGCTTTACCCTATAAGTGCTAGTGAAAAATTTCTTTCAAATTACTGTAATAAATGAATAGCTAAAACTATTGAAAACAATAAAAAGTATTCAACGCAAGAGAAGGAAACTATTTTGCTGGCAACTGATGATAATTATTAATTAATTACGCCGCATATAATTTCGAATAATGGTACTACGAAATCATATTAAAGCAAATTTAACAAATTAAAATAACTTTAACTTGTTCTCGTAGACTGTAGAAAAGATAAAACTGGCGAGTTTACTGAAAAGTTTCATGGCATAAATTAAGAGTTCAAGAAATTTTAATTTATAGAAACACGGTAATTTGAACAAGAGAATTAAAGAAACTTTTTTTAAATATCTGAAACTCATATTTTAATTATAGCAGTGGATGTGTATTTAATTGTTTATAAATTAGTTTGATTGGAGTTTTGATTATAAAATGTTTTCAATTTAAACTCTTAACTACGTTAAGAAATTTTTGTACAAAGGCTAAAAGACTGTGAAATAATGTAGTTTTTACAGCGATTTATGTTAGTGAACTATTAATAATAATGATTATAAATAAGGAATTTTTTAAAAATGTAATTTGTATATGTATCATTAATTTGATAAATAAATTGAAAACTTAAATGAAAAGTTTAAACTTTTCTTATAAATATTTGAAATAATATTCACATCCCTTGATGTAACAAAATTATTTTAAGCTATGTAATTTTTAATATTTCGTAAAAAATGGGGGAGGGCTTTTTAAATCTTTTATCTTAAATTCCATTTTTCACAAATTTAAACAATCCTGCTCACTAATGATATTATGATTGTTAAAAAATGAACTAAGATTGAAATCAACACCTCTAAAATTGCTTTTGTTTTAAAATTGCCTTTATAAAGCTTGCCGTATATTTTGATAATTTGCACTAAAAATTTAATGCATGGTTTTTGATAACCGCCAAATGAGCGCCTTATTTCAATTTTACGCCAAAACTTCAACGAATAGAAATTTCTACGAGTTTCTGAAGAAAAAAAAATTTATTCCGATGTCAGATTAAAATCTCTTATATTTTCATGTTGTACCTAGTAGAAAACATTGCTAATTAAATTTAAAAGCTTAAATTCTACAGGTGAAGAAAACAAACACAGTTCGTTTATGTCTATCTGTTGTTTTTAAATTACTTGCAACTTACGTGCAAACTGTTGCTGAGTTCAAGTGGCAGTTGTTACAAGTTTGTGTTGCGACAAATTATAATTTTTATGGCTTTTTTGTTAGCAATATTTTAAAATAAAGTATAATTTTCATAAATAAAGACTAGCTACAGATTTGGAAAAATAACATTTTCATAAAACTTCCAAATATGACAATATATCGTAAAACAAAAATCTTTCCATTAAAGTGTAACTAATTGCACTTAATTATAAATAACAAAAAATTTACATTAATAAATAATTCATAATAAATATATTTATATATACAAAAATAAATAAATAAATAAATAAAACTAGTTGAAAAAATATATTGATAATATCACGAGCAAAGAAATAAACTCATTCTTTAGTATCCGAGGTCTAACATAGCTTGTAGCAATAGTTGAAGTTTTAACATTTTTTAAATATTTAAATTAGTAAGTTTGGATCTATAAGCAAGCAAATTTGCATTAATCTCTTGTAATTAAAAAACTAAAACAAGAATGACAATTAAAATTAATAGAACGTTATAGGGATTGCTTCAAATGTTTAACATTGTTAGTTAACTTGTAATAATTTAAATTTAAACTTAAATTCTTTGCCTTAAGAAACTAATAAATTCGTTGTTTTTAAGCTATATTAAAATGGAATAAAAATATTCTATAGTTAAAGAACAAAGATAATGTTTCCAAAAATGAAATGGTGCGAACAGCTTCTTAATACTTATTTTCATTGCAACATTTTTAACGCGATTAAAGTTAATAAAACATATAACTTTAAAAAGTCCACTTCTCTTTGTTTGCATCCGATCCTTCAGAACAGGCTGTTTTTTGATTGCCACAGAAACAAAACTTGCTGGAATGTCCAAATCAGTTTTTGTATTTTGATAAACCAATACAGTTATTTTAGCATTCGTGTCTTGAATCTGTTGGCATTCTTTCTGTAGGTACTCTTGACCTACGACAGTCCATAAGAAGCCAATTTGGGGGGAAATAGGCTGATTTACAACCTCCAGTCTGTAGGTGCACAACTCCACCGTCATTTAGATGTCACTATTGAGCTACCATAAGACTGACCATTGCACGTTGGTAGCGCGAAGGGGTTCATGGCTGCGAAAGGCGAGGATACTATACTTCCCATTCCTAAAAACAAAACAAAAAAAAATATTAATAAAAAAAATTAAAAATCATCATCCGAAAATGCTGCAAAATTTTCACAGGGTGTTTTCCAAATACCACTCAAGATATACACTGTTTGAATATTTGTCAAAAATTATTGAAATAAAGCTAGACAGTTGGGGTGATAAAATGATTGCCTTCACGCCTTGATTAAATGAGTTTTCCGTTCTTGATATACATTTGTAGAATTTTTGTTTATCATAATTTAAATAAAACTAAACAATTTAAGTGATAAATAATTGTTTTAAGGGACTCCAAACATCGCTCTTGTAGTATATTTTTAGATGTGGTCAAAAAGTATTTAATTAAAACTAAATAATTTTGGTGATACATTATTCTCTAAATGAATTTGGTAAAGAGAGTTATCCAAACATATACATATACATATTTTTATACATATTTTTTTATACATTAGTATACATATTTTTAGAATTTTCATCAAAAATGTTTGATAAAAAAGTAAATATTTGGATTAATAATTAATTTTTTAACTGTTGTATATTTCTGTGAATTGGTCCAGAATTTTTTAAATGAAATATTTTTCAGAAAAAATGGGAGCTTACATGTATAACTTCCCGGTTTATAAGTTAGTACCGAAACGTTCGTCAATAATTATATAGAATATTAATAGAATACCATAAATAAAAAGAGAATAAAAATAAAATAACATTAAGAAAATAACAATAACAAGAAAATATCATTAAAAAGAGTTATATTATTTAACGTTCTATGCAAACTAAAAAGTCATATAAATACTTAATTGTCAGAACATGAAATTTGTAGTAATCATGTTAGCATAACTTTCCACGTGAATTTTTCTTTTTAATTGCTTCATATAGACTGGTTTACATAAGTGTGTGAAAAAATTCTTAATATAAACGAACAAGCATATAATAGGTTATTCATTCTCAATAAAAAATTTCTTGTATACAAAAATTTATATATATATATGATGATATGAAGTAGAAGAATTAAAATAATAAAAAATATATAATAAATTTAAACAAAAGCCATTACCGTTGAAGAGACCCGGAGAACTTGGTACGGCCATATTGCCTAGATTCGGCGGACTGCCATAACCACCATTCATTGCTGTAGTGCTGTAGGAACTGCCGTTTGCGCTGTGCGGCGTTGACGCATTAGAGCCATAGCCTCTTGGAGACACGCTGTTGCTCTGCGTCCTTCCATAGTCTATAAAAATTTAATTTTATTAGCTAAATTTCTTAAACACATCTCTCAAAAATATCATTTATCATAAGATTAAAATATATCTTTAAAAAGAATTATTTATTTACATTATATAAATATTAATTAATCGCATAAACTGGAGTTCCTTTCTTGTTGCTTTCAACTCAAAGGTATGCATGCATGTTACTTAATTTTTTTTTTTTTTTTTTTGTTGATATTGTGGTATTTACGCTTGTTGGAGAAAACATTTCCCCACGCACTCTAATGTTTTGAATGTAGTAATTTCAGCATCATATTTACACAGGAATATTGTACATATTAATATTTTTATGGAAATATGTGAAGTTTTCTCAATTTTTTCCAGCCTTCTAATAATTTTACTAGCTTTTAATGGAAAAGGTCATTATCATTATTTTGTTGAATAAAGAAAATCCACCGAAATACTTTGAAATAAAAGTGGGAAAAGGAAGAACTGCTACTCAACATATTAAACGTATTAAACGCAGTCAGTCTAAAAAAGAAAGAAAAAAATTGCTTTATATATTATAAAATAGCTAAATAATTGAAATATTTTTAGTTTATAATTTTAGGGTATAGATAAATACACTAAAAGTACTTTTTAAATATTATTGTATATGGGAAAACTCGAAATATTAATGTACTTTAATGAAGTTTATTTTGCTCTCTTGCAAGCCTATTAAAATTTTCATCATTTTAGTCATCTGCATTACACAGAAAAAAATTTTTAAATTCTCGGTTATGAAGTTAAGAACAAGATAACCCCCCCCCCACTTAAATGCATTATAATTGTAATAATTTTGATGATTAGCAATAATTACAAATAATTGTTTTAAAACAAAGAACTTTTTTGTTATTTATAACAGTAAAATGTTTTTAAAAACTTTCAGCTTTAATTTACAAAAATTAAAGAAAAACTATTATAAAAATCAAGTATTTTATTTTAAAAAAAGATGTTAATTATGAGCAATTTGTTGATTACTGCTAATGAAATGAAATTAAATATTATAATGGAAAAGAAAGAATTCACATGAAACAAAGGAAAGGAAATATTTAAAACTATTTTGATTAATATACGATAGGAAATAGTTATAATAAAAATTATAATAAAACAAGCAAGGAAAATAAGAAAAACTTGAGTTAGTCCATTAAATAAAACCCACTTTAATTTTTTTAGAGCATTAAGCTTGATAATATAAAAATAAATTAATCTTAATAATTTTAAATTTTAATAATTTTAATTGTCCATTACTCTTAATTATATCTTTTATATTTTGATTTGATTTTATTATTTTCGGGCACTATATAAATCGGTTTATTAAGTTAAATTATAAAAAACTAGGTTTTACAAATCATCCGTACTCTGAAAAAAAAACTGGAAAATTGTGCACTGACAATTTAAATTTGAATTCTTTGTTATAAAACAGAGCATGTTTACTGAATACGAACAAAATCAAATATTATCATTTTTCTGAATATTTGAATCAAACTCTTATCTGCTGATTTTTTAGTCAAGATCGTTCCTTTTCAGCAATATTCGCTAATTTTATTCGCAAACTTAACTTTATGATATTAATTAACTTTATTCACTAAAAGACTTCAATATTACTTTTTTTTTTACAATATTCAGAAATAAAAAAAATAACTTAAAATTCTAGTTCACAGTGTGTAAAAAATTCAAGAAAAACAGAGAAGTTTTATAGTTCGGAAGATGTTCTAAAAATTTCGAAAAGACGCTATGCGTTATTTTCTCAACAAGTCTTATTTCGGTTTTTTGTAATATTGAAATATATTTAAAGCTTTTTAAATTTCCCTTATATTATTTTTACGTTATAACAGAACACTTCAATAAACAATGTATATACATTTTCAAAAATAATTTTTAAAAAAAATAATATTTTTGAAATAAATATTATTTTTATATTTTGCAAATATTATTTTTATTTCGATTCATTCTGGAAGAATTCGATGCATAATTTTTAAATTTTTCCTGATTACTAAATACTTTGAAATTTTAGTCAAAATATTGATTTTTCTCTACCTACTTAATATTAAATTTCTGTCAATAAATTAATACATTTATTTTACTTATTTAGAAAAAAATATTAAAAGAAGATAGAATAAGATCACAAAATCTACCATGTTCATGCGCAGGCAATCATAAAATTGGTTCATATCCGACAAATAGAAATGTATTTTAATTTATAAAAGTTAATTTTTTTCAATTAAAAATATGCATGAAGCATGTTGTTAAAATTATGCTACCGTAGGAGAAAAATTAGAAATTGAGAAACATGCAATATGAAATTTCATGCACGCCTAAACAAGAATGATTGCCTGAACAGTGGCAGTAGGCATTGTGAACGTGGGGCCATGGGTCCCTACCGTTCTCCTGAACGTTGACAGCTAATTGACCTGTATAAGCGTTGAAGCCGGACATGGCGACAGCGTTGTTCAAGGCTGGTGATCTTGGTGCAGGTAGGGCTAACTGATTATTTCGTGGCATACTGTACAAAGCTTCAGCTAAATCCGCCGCCCTCTTTAGAATTATTTCCTAAAATATATATAAAATAAATTTATTTTGTATTAGCTTAAAATATTTGATATACAGTAGTACGCATTACATATAGGAGGAGTTAACATTGAAAAGGAGTTAAAGATGGTTTTCAGAAGGAGTAAAGAAGTTATTTTGCCAAGAAAAGAAAAATAAATCTCTTTCTCTGTTCCTATTAGTCCTTCTATATGCTAAAGTCCTTTCCATTGTCAATTCCTTATTTATATAATTTTATCACATTTTAACCTTTTCAAACCTTGCGCACACAACATACAGAACAGAATTTTTATTTTATTTTTTTATTTGGCTGACAGACATGGTTGCTGATTAATATATGAGCTACAAGTTGCTATAAAAAACACTATTCAGACACGCGAATAGAATTTCCAACTTTCATTCTTAATTTTTTGACAAATATCAAAAAGTCAGCCAAAAAATCTCAAAAAATTGAAAGAAAATTACATGTAGTTATGTCACACTTTTTTTATAATGATATTCTGAAATAAATTAAACAAAGCAGAAAATTTTTTCTGAATTTTTTTTTAACACATCAAAAATATAAATAAGAGGTAATCTTTTAATATAAACACGTAGTTTTTTCTTAGTAATCTAAATAAATAGGTGGTAAGTTTATGGTATTATTTTGAATATATTTAATTAGATTCCTTATTTTTAGTTATTTATTATTTCGTAAATAATGTTCTTGAAAAATAAATAGTTTTCTAAAATTTGAAAAAAACAAAAAGTGTGTTGACGTATCAATGGCTAACTTTACAAATCTTCTAAGTATTCATTAAAAGCCTATGCACGTAAGTCAATAGAAAAGTTAATCTTTATTATTTTCTAAAATAATTCACTGCTTGTCTTGGAATAAAATATTTAAGCAAACGCATAAACATAAAAATATGAGTTAAAAATTTAAAATTTTCGCCATGAAGTTCATTTTAATTTAAATTTAAAAAGAACAACAACAATAAATGCTCTTAACCTGTTTTAAAAACGCGAGACAAAATTGAAATTCATAAAAAAACAATTTCGCGAGAAATTTTTATTACCATATTTATGTCACTGATTGATAATTATCATAAAAGCTGCACTCCGATTTACATATTGATCTGATAAAAATATTACCATTAAATATGAAAAGCACTGTAAAACATTAGGTTGTAAGATATTTTAGATTTAGGTCCAATTTTCTACTGTTAGGGTATATTTTCAAGAAGTTTATTCATTTAGATTTTTATCAGTACATATTGACATTTTAAAAACAAAACACATGTGCGAAAATTTTTTTTTTGATCGAAATAATATTTTCCTAATTAACAACGAATGAAATTTTTAAAGATGTACGTACCTTTGGTAATTTTTCTGGATCACCAGGATGCCGTGGTATTAACTTCGCGAGCCTTTGGAAGCCATAATCTATGGTGGGTTCGCTCAAAGCTGGAAAAAATATTCATATTAATATTATGTATTATACTAAAAACATGTATACCAAATTTAAAATTATTAGTTATTTTTATGTTTACATACTTCTACAGAAAAAAAAAAAAAGCTTTCAAAATGCTAACGACGGTATAAGGCATCATTTAGACATGTATTTTGCTCCTTACAATTTAAAATCTTCTTATTCTTCTAATTTTATCTTAAATACATTCGAATTTTCGATAATTTTACACAAAAATAGTTAATCCTTTGACGCAGAATGGACATCGGTGTCGCTATTATATGTTGTTTTTTTGCTGACGCTCTTATTACAAGCAAAAATATATTTTAGTATTTTTTTATTTGTAAAAAACTGTCTAATTGTTTCTAAAAAGTCTCTTTGATTATCGGAATTATATTTATACTAAAATATAGATTCCAAAAGAAATAGTTTGATTTTTTTTTTTCATATTCAAAAATTTTTTCATAAATGATTTTGTAAATTAAAGCAATTTCACTGATAAATAATTATTTCTCTTGGATCTAAATAACTGCAAATAAATAAAAATTGGGAAAAATGCTTTGGAAGTGGGACGCTTTTGAAAGATTTTACCTTTAACACAGAATAAAAAATTAAAAGCAGAAAAAAAAATTACGAAAAAAAAAATAATAAAACGGAATTCTATGCTGTATTTCATAACCATACATTAATTAAATGCTAAATCTAATATTTTTCTCGTATTTTGACCTAATTTGAAATAATGCAAAATAATAATAATATACAAAATAATAAACTAAAGTGTGAAAAATTTTTTAAAAAAATTCTGCCTCTAAGGGTTAAAGGGCAAGTAAAAACTTTTCTTAATATGATTGTTTTTCTTTTAAAAAAATATATATATCTTTTTAACCACTCGTCGGCGATAGTTTAAAGCAACCTCTCATATCAAAAATTATCAGTGATAAAAATAAAACTTTTATATGACACTATGTCATGATTCTGTGAACAGATTCATTCAAAGTTAAATTATCTTTCAAGTCTCATATACTTCAACCCATTATTAAGTACTTTGCAAAGACATAGCCAAGATTTACTACTAAGAAAACATTTTAGTGAGTTAAAGGGAGGGAGCGGCGTCTTTCTTTTTCTCCAAGAGAAATTACGACCAAAGTTTCCAAATGATGACAGATAGAACGACTTTGGAGATAGATTATATAGGACCAGTTGTAGCTACAACTTGGAAAACTGTCTGGAGCTAAACCAAAAATCGGGATGCTTTATCAAAACTTAAGAAGTTGGAAAGTGCCCAAATCCGTCAA
Organism: Parasteatoda lunata; assembly: GCA_949128135.1. Taxonomy (NCBI): domain Eukaryota; kingdom Metazoa; phylum Arthropoda; class Arachnida; order Araneae; family Theridiidae; genus Parasteatoda; species Parasteatoda lunata. The sequence goes on along the minus strand of OX421980.1, from coordinate 63,200,898 downwards.
ACTGCCAATCTTCTATAAAATGTTACCCAGCTAAGCTTGAAACTTTCCTAGAATAGCGTGATTTAATGATTTCATTTTTTAAATTATGAGAAATTAAGCAATTTGTTTAAGTTCAATTTATGTTTCAAGTCATGGAATTACACATGTTTTCTCTAAACAATAAAACTCCCTTGAGCATTTAGATAAAACGTCAATAAACATTAACTCTAGTTATAATTCTTTTTAAGAGTTTTCCCAATTAGGAAAATTGCTTAGAAAAATGTTTTATTGTTTGATGCAGTGATAAATATTTTCATGCACTGTAACTATTTCAAAAGTTCTACAAATGTACGCAGTGTATTAAAGTTACAAAAAACAAACGTCTTCAGTCACATAAAAATTGTCTTTTTCTTTAAGTTTTAAATGCAAAATATATTTATTTTAATAAAAGTTAAAAGAAGTTATTCAGGTTATTGAATTATAAAAAACAGAATTAAAATTTTAATTTAATATTACAAACGACTCTGATAAGAGCATCTTTAATAGATAGGTTCTTAAAATAAACATTTTTGTTGATTTAGAAGAAAGTAATATTTAATTAATGACCTAATTTTAAGTTTGATAGAATTATATCTTTGTTAAAGAGAATCTATGCGTTCTAAATCTATATAGGTTTTGATCGCATGCATCTATATAGATTTAGAACGAGTGGATAAATCTATATAGAATCGTTTAAAATCTATATAGATTTAGATCCGATAGAGTATGTGCGAAAACTCATATCACATTTTATTTTCAATTCTAAATATATATCTATGCTTTAAGCAGTTTTCTTAAAATCCTATAAAGAAAGCAATGAAGCTGACCACGCTTAAAGTCTAATATTTACTACAAAATATATTTTAAAGTTAAATTGTTTTAAATCATAATAAAAGCCATAAATATAGGATATAATCTAGCAGCTTAAATACATAGTATAATAGATCAATATGTAATATATCAATAAATAATATGTAAATATCCAAAAAAATGTTTAATGTAATATACTAGTAAATTATTAATATACCATTAGAGCTTCGTAACTTCGTCAAAAAATTTTGTGACAAAAATGTCTATTTTTTTGACTTTATAAATTAGATATATGATTATTTTAGTCATTTAAATAAACAATATTTATTAATATTAATTATATCTGATTTATAATCATTAATGATCAGCATGTAAAGTTGAAACTTACCAACATATACAAATCTTCCGGGTGTTCCTTTACAAAATTGTTTGGATTTATATGCTAACGTGACTTCAACAACACCTGGAATTTGTCGAGGTGGTATTTGAACTCTGATAGCGTGTGATGTAATGAGCTAAAATAAAAAAAATTAATTGTTAATAATTGTAAATCTTTGAAGCAATAATTTATCTGCTATAAAGTAAGATGGGAAAAAAAATCACAAAAAAGATATCTTCATTATTGAATTTTTCTAAATGTCATAACAAAATTTTTAACTGAGGCAAAAACTTTAATTATGGGTTAGTAATTGAAGTTAAGTAAATTTTAATTGATATTTTATAAACATACTTTTATATTGTGAATATCATATTTATTAACTAATAACAAATTTATTTTTAATTTAAGAACAAGTGCAGCACTACATTCAAATATGTTTTGAATATAATTTACAACAAATTGTCAAGCATTTTTAACACAAAGAGAAAAATAGAAGCATTTGCCGTTATACAATAACTATAATATAAGCATACTTTAAATAAATCATATTTTATAACATATTCATAATTATTTAAGGCATACTTCATAAATGAAACATTCATTAATGAGCGCACTGGTATTTTCGTTTATGTTGCAAAAATTTTTTTAATTGCTGGAAAATTAGAATTTTACTACTAAGACATTGTTTCTTTTATATATTCAGGTACTTTTATTTTTCGAGCAATGCTTATTGAATAGAAAAAGACGCAAACAGTAATGAGAAATTTGTTTTTAAAATTTAATGTATTTAATTCGTATTGAGTAATAATATAGAAAGTTAAATTTTAAAAGAAATTCACTTCAAAAATCTGAAGAAAAAATTTAGCATTCCTTTAAATTTAAAACATGGATAGCTTTGCTTAAGAAACAGTCTCCTGAATATCTTAAACATCTTTCATTAACTGCGAAATACTATTCAAACTTCCTCAGTATATAAATTATGTGTTTTCATCAAACGTTCGCTATTAAGGATGAAAATTATATCGCTCAAGTTTGAAGAATGGTTTTCCTGTTGTCCATAATTATAAAATAGCCATACTTTAAATGATTTAGAATACAATACAAAATTAAACTTCTAAATATCTGAAAATCAAACATTTATTCGAAAAATCTTTTGAGCTTTCGCAGTTTAATAGTTTTTTCTTACATATACAAAAATAGGAGGAAAAAAGTCAAAATGTGATATTTTGAAGGATAATTTTTCTCGTTGACCATAACAAAATAAATGAGCCTAGTTCAAAAATAAGAATACCCTCCAAACATACTTAAAACCAATCATCAATCACCCAAAATATTTCTAACTTTCGATTAGCTTTACTTCTAGGTTTTCTTTGAAATGACGCTAATAAGATGAAAATTAAAACACGCCATTTTGAAGAATGATTTTTACCCAATGCCCTCGATAACGTTAGGCAAATCAGACTAGTTTGAAAATGACCAAAATAAAAAACAAATCGATAGAAGGTAGCAATTTCATAGAGAAAAATCAAAGCAGATATTGTGCAGATAAATCAAGGGAATTACTAGCTGCGTCCATTAAGAATTAATAAGAAGCAGTCAAGGCCTCTGAATTAATGAAGCAATTGAGAAGAACAGAGACTGTCAAATAGCAATAGACTAGGTTTTTATCAAGCTATCACTCTCTCTCTCTCTCTGATAAGGATGAAAATTAAAACACTCAACTTCAAAGAAATTTTTTCTATTGTCCATAACAAAATAAAACAATCTAAATCAGACTTCGTAAGTGAAACTATTTCCTAAACATCCAAAAATCAAACATTATTTGAACAAAATCTTCTGAACTTTCTAAGTTTAATAGTTTTATATCTAGGTTTTCACCATACAGACACTAATAGGAGGAAAATTAAAATGTGCCATTTTGAAAGATAATTTTTCCTATTGACTGTAGCAAAATAAAGCAAGCCAAATGAGTCAAGTTCAAAAATGATAATATATTTTCTAAATATCCTTAAAACCAACCATCAATTGCCTAAAATCTTCCTAACTTTCCGATTGTCCTTATTTCTTGATTTTCATTGAACTGACAGTAATAGGATAAAAATCAAAACTCGCCATTTTGAAGAATGATTTTTTCCTCAAAATAACGCAAGGCAAATCAGACAAGTTTGAAAATGAAAGAGTAAAAGAATTAACAAATCGATAGAAGGTAGCAATTTCATAGAGAAAGATCAAAACAGATATTGTGCAGATGAATCAATGGAATTACTAGTTGCGTCCATTAAGCATTTATAGGAAGCCGTAAGCTAAGTCGAGGCCTCTGAATTAATGAAGCAGATGAAAAGAAAGAAGAAGAGCAGCGACTGTCAAATAGCAACAGACTCGTCGATGAGGTTAAATACCGTTCGACAAAATAAGCTCCTTTTGCCGACAGGAACCCCAGAATGGTTGATTGGGGGAACTTCTTTGCTAGTTGATCGCTCAACAGTGGAGGAGTGGTTGGAGTTAATACAATTTGAAGTATTAATGATCGCATTGCGAAAGAGGTTGTTTGCAACATGATCATACGGCTTTAAAGGCTAAGGGCGAGACTCTTTGTTAAGCCCGAAAGACAATGGAAAACTTGTTAGGTTCAACCAATTGCAAACTGCTGTCCGTCCAGATAAAAGAGAAACGTCTGGAGGGATCGAAAATTAAATATTTTATTCTATTCCTCTTTATTCCTTCAAAGAGATTAAAAACTCTCGTCAACACTATTTACATTTGCTCTAATGTCCTTAATTACTTAATCAACTATGCAAATAATTCTATGTAAATATATGTATATAAATTTTTAAGAAATTATATTTTTGTAATAATAAACGAACTAAAATTTTCTCTAGAGAAGCTCTTATACTTTCAATTTTTTTAATCTAGACATGTAGTAAAAACCTTTTCAAAGAGACACATACAATATTTGTTTCAAGTCTAAAAACTGTTTCTATTGAACTGTAACTAACTGTTTCTATTAAACTATTTATTCGTCGCAGAATTGTAATTATAATTTCTTTTCCCCATTTCGCAACCTTTTTTTTTTCCCTTCATAATTGATGAAAAAACAAAAGCCTCTAAAAACGAATGTAAGTAGTATAATTGTCAATCAGCTGAAATTAGATTTGACTTACTGAACACTATATATGAAATAAGTCGAATTAACGATTGCTTTTTTTGCTAATTTTTTTAAAAAAATGTTATAAAAATTACTGGAAGATTGAGTGACTTTTTTTCTTCACCCTAAATCTTATTTGATATGAGAGTAAAATAAATAATATGTAGACAATTGAATTTCCATTATCTCCACAAGGAGGCAATAGTTCCTGCAAAATCATCGTACGTTTATAATAATGACACATCTAGTCATAAAATCAAATTATACGGTATTTAAAGCATTCACTAGGTGTTATTTCGTTCGTTTGTTAATTACCAAAAATTCTGGTTTTAAAATAATAATTCTTTTTTCATACATTTAGTAAAAATACGAAACTGAAAAGCAAATTTAACCGAATGCTTTTTTGTGCCATGAATTGAATTATGAATACAGTGCTCTGGGGTATCATAAAAAAATTACCAAATTTTACATTTCCTACTAAACAGTAAGGCAATCAAACCATATTTTATTGTTAACTTTACCACAAGTCATTACCAAAGCGCTTCAGGGAAAAAAACTTGCTTTATTGGTGTTCTCATATAGCCAGAAATATGATAAATTTTACCATATTCTGACCATACTTTATTTTTCTCAGTGTTGAGGAATCTTAGCAGAAAAATCTGATCATTTAGTCAAAATAAATTACTATACTTGTCCTCAAAAAGTTTAATTTGACAAACAAGTCAAGATATTCTGACAAATACTTTTAAACTAATTGGAATCTCACCTCGCTCCATGCCAGCATCGTTCCGAAGACTACTTGTAGACCATCGAAAAAGTTATCACCTATGATTGTGACTGTGGAACCTCCAGCCGTCCATCCTTCGCTAGGACTGATTGCCTTGATACACGGCGTCGCTGCAAAATGAACTATGCACTTGTTACAGCACTGTGGTATAACTATATCCATATTATGCAATAAATATAGCAATATGAAAATGTTATGAGTGTTTCCTAATTTTTTACGGCTGCGGGACCCTAAAGGATGAAGCATCTTTCGAAGGAACCCCAAAAAATTATGACTGATTCAAAAAATTTAAACTCTAGGAACCTCTCTTTCACGGAACCCCAGGGTACCGCGGAACACAATTTGGCAACCGCTGTTATACACTATGAGAATAATTAATATCGTTCAAATTTCATGCAACCTTGATAAGGTGATAAATCCCTTAGGTCAGCGGTTCCAAAATGGCGTTCCGTGGAATCCTGAGGTTCTGTGAAAGGGTTACAGGTGTTCCTAGAATTTAATTTCTTTTACTCAGTCATAATTTTTTAAACTTGTAATTATATTTACATCAGTAAGAAAAACCATAATTTCTTTGACATTTTGGTTATTTTAATGAAATTATTTGAGTAAAATGACAGTAAAAAAAAAAAAAAAAAAGAAATGACAAAATTTATTAAAAATTATTTGTCGTCGAATTTTTCAAATTCAAGATTAACGAATTATTCTCTGAGAACTATTCTCAAAGTTAGTAAAAAGTTTTTTTTTCTTTCAAAAACTATAATTCAGCTAATTTCATTCATTTTCAGCTAATGTATGCCCCCAAAACAACTTCAGAGCAAGATTAGATACCAGTCTAGGCCTGCGAATTTAACTGCATGACATAAAATCTATTATTTTAAAAGTTTTATAGATTAAACGATTATTGAAAAAAATTCGTTCTTTACGTTAAATATTATCAAAATAGTATGTAGTCTTTCTTTAGTTAATATGTTCACGGCTGCTAATAAATATTCTTTATATATTTGGAGTTCCACCTAAAGATGCTCCATCATTTAGGGTTCCGTAGCCGCACGAAATTGGGAACCACTGATTTAAATAATAAAAGTATTTATTTAGTGAACCATGCATTAGTAAATGTAGAGTAGTTTATGCAACAATAGCCATTGGAACACAAATTATCTATTCAAAACTAATTAACGAAAGAAAAACTGATATTAAGAATAAAAAGGTTATTTTTTGTGAGATTTTAAAACATTTTTATAAATGTAAATAATAAATAATGTTTTCATTTATTTCAATTAATAACTCTTTGTCAATTTATGGTATATTGAGTACGTTACTTTTATGCGTTTAGTAAAGTTTCACTAGTTAGGTAAAAAATATTTTTTAAAAACGAATCTAAAAGTAGGAATAAAAGTATTTCAGACTGTTCTATTATTCTTTCAGATCTTCCTTACCCTCAGAGTAGCTTCATAAAATTTTTAAAAGATCCCTGCAGCTAAAATGAAAATCGGTCACCGCAACATTTCCGAGCTATTATTCGAAAGTTTTCGAGAGTTACATTTTTCTATCTTCTTCTTTTCGAATTTCGTGCGGACGTTCACTTAATTCGTTATTATCGAGTTCCGAAGGCATTTCGTAGTGATTCGATACCCCAAAAAAGGCAGTCTTACTGCTGTCAACGTTTACTCATCGATCCAAAAACCGGACGTCAACTTCTAAACAACTTTTTTTATGGTTATTTTTTTCTTCTTCTTTTTTTGTCTCCTCTTCCAATCTTTCTCTATTTCTCCTTCGTTCCTTCAGTTTGGATGTTGTTCATCCTTCAGTGGACAGCTTCCCACTATCCTCGTTTCTTCATTTCCTCTAGCCCTGTTTCCACCCTCAATCTTCTACGCCTTCCTCAACCCCCGCCCCCACAAAGCGACCCCCATAAACCTCCTCGCATGTACATACTCTTCTTCACTTTCCCTTCTATTCTAACGGAAACCCCTCAAGCCGGGGATATTTTTTCCTTTCTAGCCCTCCCTTGCGTCGTTGATTGGCGAAAATCTCTGATTTTTCTTGGTCGTGTTTTTATTATTTATTTGTTACTATCCTTTTTTTTTTCGAGGTCCCACGTTGTCATCTTTGCAGAGTCACTTTTTCCCTTACTCTTAACTATATACGGCTTCGCAATTTCTAAGCCCCCCTATTTCCCTTTTTTTTTTTCTGACTTCCTTCCAAGCAATTTCTTCAATGCGAATCGAACCAGAGAGCTTCAATTTAGGGGAGATAAATTTAATTGAGAAGATTTTGTCGTAATGAAAAACTAGTATCTACCATTCCTTTCTTACATTCATCTAAGTGATACATTCCTCAGATGTTGTGCGACCCCGTCTTTAACCACCAAAGCATTCCGGGAGGAATTGGTCTCGACGAACCGTAAGCATTGACTCTTAAAAGAGAAAGGACGTAAATTAAAAATTTAACTTTCATTTTTCTTTTCAATGGGACTTTCAAATCGTTTAAGCAATTGAAGTTCAATTTTTATTGGTTTAATCCTCACACGCTTTTTCTTTAAGGGATTATTTATTATTTATTTATTTATTTATTTATTTATTTATTTATTTTTCTGAATAAATTCTGGCTGGCAAATAATATCAGGGAACGATAAAATTTCGAAATTACAGACGAAAGATAATATGAATATATGAAAGATAATATGAAATATTTTTTTAGAATTTCAGTGTTTTATTTTAGCACTTAATACTTTATAAGAAATTTAATATCTTGAATTTACATGCCTAATTAGTACATGACTAACTAAAATTTAAATTATTTTAATAAAAATAGTATTGTCGACAAAAACAGTGCAAAAATATACTTATGTTCATAAAATTTCGTGTTAACTGTTCTCTTTACATCATTTTATTTGAGAGGAAAAGGGTTTCGTTGTAAATTTAATATTAATGAATACATTTCACTTAATAAAAAATGAAGACTTTGGGGTATTGTAATGTAATGATAATTTTAAAGATTTTCCAAACAGTCTAAGTAGGCCTATGTTTTTTTAATATCTTCCAGCGTTATATTTTGCTTGCTTCTTTCATTATACATCACTATATTTATTATTAGATATTTCTCTCGTCTCTGGTGTACAATTATTTATGTTAAGTAATTTCTTATTTTTCTTTAAATTAGTAGTAATTTTGTTTTCGATGTGAACAACAATATCAGCCCACAATTTCACATTAACATCTTTATATTTAAACAATTCAAACTCCAGCTAGAAAATGTCAACACCGTGATCAAACACAATAAAAATAGTCTTTTTTATCCTAACGACCTTTAAATAATTATACAAGATTTCAGTAATACGATTCTAGTAAGATTTCAATAAACTTTAAAATAAAGAATGTTTCTGGTTGAAAATACTGAACATTTACTTCAAAGAGCGCTTTGCTATTGAAAACTGCAGTCGCTTACTTTTATCTTCCCAATTTGAACTATCAAGTGGTCAATTTAACTGGGTGCATGTGCATTTAAATCGTATATCCTACAGGTTATGTATGCTTCTGCAACCTTTGTGTGAGGATAAAACTTATTTTAACTTCATTTTATCATGTCTCTATCTGCATTAAAGTCTGTAATTTTTATTGAAACATTAACTTGGAAGATATTAATTTAACTAATTATGTCCAGACAAGCTTCGTGCACACATTAAAGCCATTATAAAATCCATTACTTAACCTATAGAGTCTATTGAAATTAACAGTGCATGACTGTAATAATTTATTGCTGATTTAAATTGTCACGGAGAAAGAAAATAAATATATACAAATTTAATTTTTGTAAATGGTTCATTAACCATTTAATAATTAGAACATTAACTAATCTTTTAAATGCTTATCTTTTGGATTTAAAACCAAAAAGATAAGCATTTAGTATACAGTTTTCTCTTTTAACAACCACTGAATATTAAAAAATTAAAAAATAATTTAAAAATTGAATTTGGATAACTTTTTTTTCCTTTATAAAAAATAAATGTTTCTATAAATTGGTACGATAAAAAATAAATTATAATTGGAAAACTTAAATAAAAATTTAGTTTTATTTCATAACCGTCGCTGAACAGCCGACAGCCTTTTGAGTTTACAACTACCAAGGTTTAACTCCGCAGCCTTGTAATTTTCAACTCAATTCAGAAGACAAGGGAACTCCTGGATCAAGCACTAGGACAAACTAGCCTTCGTGGATGACTTTTTGATGGAACTAACCCAAATTGGCATTATAAGAGGAAAACCTCCTACGGTTAGCCTGACGGCAAATATCTCTAACCGTGATCCACCACTGAGGATATTTTAAATCAGCACTGTTGTTGGTGCTAGCCGGGAGCGGATTTCATATCAACTAGCCATCACTGGGATTCAACCCCGGGATACTTCATTGGGAGGCGAGCTCTTTGTCCTCTGAGCCACCACGGTAAAATGCAATTTGAATATATTATGCTGAAGCCGAAAGTTAGATAAATGTTAAATCGTTCAATGACAATTTATATTCCACACATACTGCCAATTTCCCGCAGTGGATTTTATTTGATCGTTAGACCCCTGTTTTCATGGTAGATTTTAATAAAGATTAACTCTATATAATGCTTCTTCAGCAACCTTTAGTAATTTTACCAGTTTATATATATATATATATATAAACCTGCACAAATGATACAAAATCTATCAATCTGAATGCTTGAAAGATGAAGAGGTCAGAGAAATGAACACTAGCATTTTTCCTTAGACAATCTTCTTTTCTTTGAAAATAGCAGAAGCAAACTACCAAGAAGTAGCAGGAAGGAAGTGAGGTGTAGGAGGTGAAGCAATGGACCTGGGTCAATACGAGTGATTGAATGTCTGAAGGGCTGTACAAAGATGAGTCGGACTCGATTAATCAAAGCCTGAAATCCCAGAGGAGGAAGACCGTCAGGGCACAGGGCCTGGGGGCAAGATGATGGGATAGAACCGACCCGGGTAGAACTTCATTCCCTCCCTCATCCAAAAATGCCTTTTTTCCCGGAGAGTTCCATTTTTTAGTTGTTGCCATTTTTCAAATCTGCCGTATCAGGGAGCAAATCTAGAAGAAATTTTTCCTTTTTTTTCTTTTTGACCTACGGAGTCTTGAATCTCAAGAGCAAGAGGATGTTTACCATCCGAAGAGTCTACCCCTTTCTGCCTCATCTGCTACGTGCATCTGTGCAAAGATTCCTCTGAATAGATAATATAGTAGGGAAAGGGCGAAATGGCTATATTTGATGGAAATCCTAGCCATATGCAGGATGTCGTTGGTGCCCCTGTTTGATCAATCGGAATACGCATTCAGCTTTAAAGTTTGTATTTCAAGCACTATTTTGCATGCGCTCTCAACTGTACACACAGCATATTTATATGCTCTTCTTACTCTCAATCTGAAAATGTAAATTCCCCAGTCTTTATATTTCTATACCCTTTGATCACATATGACCCGTTTTTCCTTGTTTGAACTTTAAAGATGGACGCATTTCAAGCATTTATTTTAAAAGTATTTATACAATTGTAGTTTCTTACTGTCACAACATCTCTCCATGTCGACCAACTATCCAGTGGGATTACTGTTATCTGGATCAATGTTTACAATAATCCATAGCATTCGTAAACTCAAAAGCCTGTTGCATTTTTGGAATAAGTTGCTAAAAGCCGTTTTCCAAAGTTTGCATTGCAGATACTCAAGTTTTAACGGCAAAATCTAGACTGGGCTGAATGTCGATCGACGAAAACATTTTCCCAATCCAGATTTTAAGAATACTACTACTAAAACTAATATGATTATAGTTTAATAAAAAAGGAAAAAGTAGAATGCTAGTAAACAAGGATTCATTTACTATAGTATTTCTCACTATCGTAAAATAAGCTCTTAAATCTGAAATAGATTAAATGTATATAATATACATTACTCAAGAATAATGGACCACTATTAATAGCTTTTATCTAATGATCGAATCTTCAAGCTTTAAGACTCAATCATAATGGTTCGAGGTTGTGAAATATGCTAATTAATTACTGCAGATGATATTTTAAGTTACGAAATCAGACACGAAAACGTACTTTCTCTGAATAAGCATACTTCTTTTCATCGGATTCGGATTTCTGACACCCAAAATATAGGGGGTAGCCGCATTCTGGGAAATATCTTCCCAATAGTTAGATCAGGAGAGCGGTCCAAAGTTGAAGACATTTTAATGTTAATTTTACTTTTTGCGTATTTCAACATATCTCGAGAACTTTTTAAACGGAATATAAAGATCTTGAACAAAATTATAAAATTCGTTTATCCCAACAAAATTCCATACAAAAAACAGCTTTCAGTAAATATTTATTATTTTTTTATTATTTCCTTTAGTATAGTTGAAAAAAAGTTTGAATTGAGGTATATAAATTTTTAAAACATTTTAAGGAATAACATTTTACACGGCAAAATATGAAGTTTGAGCAAAATCGGTCGAATAGTTTCTGAGAAATTGAGTTTTAAAAAAGTAGTATTTTTTTTTCTTCCTCTGAACAATTATGCCCTTGAACGTAAACATCGATCATAAGTTGTTCAGGGTGGTCTAATTTTCACTTTGCGCACGGTACATTCATTAATTTTCCAGTAAACACATACTGTGGGTATTATTGAAAAAAAGTGTTAATTGCGCTTTATTATCATTCAAATTTTAAGTGATCAACACATTCTGTAAATCTTTTTAAAATAGAAATGTTCTTTTCTTTTACCTTCTGTTGGATCGAGTCTTTTTGTTCTTCTTCCGTGTTTAGAATTATTGTGTACAAACATAGGATCAGAAACAGCTAATAAAGGACCATCCACACTAACTTGTGTTGATATGACGACCTGAAAAAAAAGAAGAAAAAAGACTGAGAATTCTCGGTTTTTTTTACAAATTTGAGAAACGTTACTTAGCGTCGCTTATAACCTTAGTTTGCGAAATTTAAAATACATATTTTTTATTGACTTCAGGTTTCCAGGTACATTGCAGAATAACATTTTCAATCGAATACATAGCTTTAAAATATCAAATTTGGGAAATAGTTTATCTATATTGCGATGTTATAAATCCATGATAGCAAAAGAACGTTGCTTCAACAACAACAGCAACAACAAAAAATAAAGAAACAATAAAATCTGATGTTTTACATAATTACATGCGCATGCTGTCAGAGTTAATATTTTAACGTTTCCTGTTTTTACTATAACTTTTTTTCGAAACTGGAATTTTTAGTTTAACATTTTGCTTACGGTAGGTACAATAAGTGGACCAGAATGACTTCATCATGCTAACGGCCGTCAGCAAAAGGTTAAACGCCATGATAGGAAAAACTTTAATTTTGAATGTAGTTTGATGAAAGTTCTAGCTGATATCTCTCTGTTCTTACTCCTTAACAGTCTGACAGATTTAGACAAACACCGTTTCGTAAGTCGACTTCCAGGATCGAACCCATGACTTCCTACTTACAACCAGAAATTTTAGACCAAAAATGTTTTTCTTTCCCCTCCTTTTAATCTCTTCATTCTCATGGTATCATTTATGCTGCAAGTCTTATGGCGTATGAATAAAATTTTAACAATATTTTTATTTTGTTTGCTGTACACATTGTATAAGAGTACATAGTAAAAATCATTACGACGCATGTTCTAACATTGCTTGAAGTTAATATTTATAAAATTAGTCATTAACAAAAAGTAATAGCATTTTCTTTTATGAAATTCTCAGGTGAAAAAAGCTTATTTAAGTTTTTATTTTTATTTTATTAAGTATTGTGTATATGAATTTATTTATTCTTTGTAGTCTAAAGAGAGGAGTTGAATCAATGCTTAAAGACAAGCCAATGCTTAAAAATATAATTCATCAAACATTCTATATGAATGATTTTTCGTAATAAATTTATGTTTTTATTTTTAAGTTGAATACTAAATTTTATATCGACGTATTTGATTTACAGTCAAATATTTAAATGAAGAAAAATGTTCCTTGTCTTACAACTCACGCAATAGCCGGGAGAAATATTCACGAAAAGTATTTCTTTCAACAATAATTGAAATGCTTTTACGGTTTTTATTGTGTATACCGTAATACATCAGATACTTGTTTCCAAATTGTCACTTACACATTTAAATCGGTAAAATGTATTATGATTTATTTCTTTTGTATATTACTCTAAAATAAAAATACAAAAACTTGAATCTTTCCTTTTTTTTTTCCTTACGTTATTGGCTCATTTGATTTCATTCTGTTAAGGAAAAAAAAAAAATCGATTTTGAATTTAACACTCATCTCTTGGCTTGAATGGGTGGAAGTGAATCTTCGAGAATGGTAAAAACAAGGGAAAAAAGAAGCAAAAAGGGAGAGAAAGTTATCGAGCGTAGGTAGGAGAATGTGTTAAGGACAAGGTATCGAATGGGGAAAAAAAAAAGTCTTCGAGGAGGGGAAAAACAGCAGAAGGAGTAAGTATTAAAAAAAAAAAAAAAAAAATCAAGAAAAAAAAATCATTGTAGGGTAAAAATAAAGGGGCCGTGGGCTCGACAAAAAGGCAAGGTGAAAGGGATAAAATGTGAAGAGGGGAGAGAGAGTGCTTGAGAAAACAACAAAAATATCCTAAGAGAAAGAAGAGAAAAGATGCTTGCATCATATTAAGCGGGGGTGGTGATGCGGTGTGCTACAAAGTCGCAGTCTTTCAAAAACGCTGCAGGAAAAAGGTTTAAGATTTCAACGTAGTTAGGTAGCATGAGTTTTGAGGGCGCGCTTTAGCGGCCAAATCACTCACTTCCAATTTGTTTCCATTCCATTAGGCACGCACTCGACCTTGCCGTTCGAAAAAAAGAATAAAAAATTCTTGAAGGTGGAGGTGGCAAATAAAAATAAAAAATTCTCAAGCAAAAATTCAAATAAGAAACAAGTTGGATAAATGCGTTACCTTACCCTGGGGGAATTGTACTTCAAAAGACTGGTTATGAATAATTTGCTTTCTATTGGGTCCACATTTTTATTCTATACCCTATTTTTTTTTTTTTTTCTCGAATTTTATTTTTTCTGTTCATGTTTTCGTTGAACTTGTCTCCGAAGTACGATATGAAGATGACAATGAACGGTATTTGACTCTAACGAGTCCCTTTTTTTAAAAAAAGATGCGCTTATATTTGCCGTCAATGAAAAGCCTGCCTGGATATTTTTCTAAAAGTGATAGTTGATTTAGATATTTAAATTTTTTTTTCGAAGTCTTTTTAATTTATAAAAATATATTATTTTTACGAATGCTTAAGGAACTAATAAAATTTTTTATATAACACCGGATCATCAATTTGAATACAGATTAAAATATGTATGCCAAATAAGAGAATTATGATATAACTTATTTATGTTATGTAAATAAGTTATATCATAATGAGTGCTTTTAAGTCAAACACAACAGTCATTGCATCGTATTACACGGCAAAATTGAAAAGTAATTGATGTGAACTTACTGTCTAAAATGTGAACTTATTTTTTGATATGCATTTTTTTATGGAATATAAAAAATCCTGGATCAAGGGTACACCTTGATGCAGGAGTACCCTTCTACTAGATTAGGTACAAAATTACAAGACTGCGGGGTTGAACCTTGGTAGTCGTAAACTCTAGATTAAGTCGGTTGTTCAGCGACGGTTTTAAAATAAAACAAACTAAGTTTAACAAAGTCATAATTTTGATTAATGTTACAATATCATAGTACCATTACTGTAGAAATGTTTCGAGAATAATGATACCGTAATAATGATACGTTAATTAGGACTAATAATATAGTATTATAGTATCTTTTCTATAAAAATGGTACCATAATAATAGTATCATTATTTCACAATTATAACAGTATCATTAGTATAGTAATAATAATGTATTGATTTTTGTTGAAAATTTTGGAGCGTACTGAATCATTACACAGTTCAAATTTGTTGCAACCATAATATGATGCCAAGTTGAGTCCTATTATCATACTTGTCAAATTCGATTATACTGTAATATAATTCAACTTGAGCGTAAACATGATCTGATGTTTACGCTCAAGTTGACAACTTGATCAACTTGATCAAACATGATCTGATGTTTACTGATTTAACACCTCATTAAGGTCGCAGGAAACTTATACAGCATTACGGTTTAAGGTACTGATATTATAGTTCAACGGTCAACTGAGTTTTCTAGTATTGTAATATATAATTTCCATCGAAATCACAATTTTGGTTATTATCTAATAGAAATCCAGAATTATTTTTTTCAATTTCTCCAAATGGAAAATAAAGTGTGCTCTTTGCTAAACATATTTCTGAAATAAATTATTCAATTACTACAACAAAACAGTTTTGCCGCCAAATCTTAGTTGCTGCTATAGTAAATTTCTTTCTCATTGTTAATATACATAGATACTCGGTAAAGAAGATACAATTGGGAATAAAAGGATATGACCGCTGGCGACTATTTACATATTGGGCAAATTAATTTGTCTGTGGTGAAATTATACTTGCGAAGAGTAAGGTTTTCAAAGAGATCTGTTTACCTGTCCTGAAGGCACTCTGTTTGCTCATTCATGTCTTTCAATTCCCCCCTTCGTTTTCAGTTTTACCCTTTACTTGTGTAGAGGGGCTTTTAATGCCCTCCAGGATTAACCCCTCTACTCTAGTGTTCCTGTTAGCCTCTGGTGTCTTATTTGCGCCAGCCAATTATTCTCTTACTCTAGAGCGCATGGGGAGAGCGAAATTTGTTAATGAATTAAACTAAATTGCATTTCCTCTTGCCCAGAGAGGAAGAGAGTTAAAGCAATAATAATATGATAGGCAATAATCATCCGGCCTCGCTTTCAAGCGTTATCAGAGGTATTAAAACCTGGAGGTTCTCACCCAGTACGAAACCTCCAGGTTTTTAAGGTTTGTTAGTTCCTCGTCTGCTGCAGGACATAATAAAGATACGGGGTTTTAGCTAGCGAAGAAACACCACCACTCATAAACTTCGAGAAGCAAAACCCATTCGAATCAACTCCCTCGCATTAACTGAGCTTTCTTTTTTTATCTTCTCAACCCTACCCTCAGTTTCGCAATTAATTGGCGGTTACAAATTACACGGTCATTCGTTACTCTCGGTTATACTCTCGCCAAGTTTTATTGGATATTCTTATAAAAATCCGTAAAGAAAAAGTGATGCGAATTTCCCCCCAGGCGTACAACCGTTTATGTGGTTTTATTATTCTACCCTTTTGTTTCTGCTTTTAAATTGGCGATATAGGTCAATGCGTTATTTCTATGAAGAGAAAATGTTTTAAAAGGTTAATTTAACTACATGTATTAAATTTAATTGATGCAGGATTTCTAATGATTATTTGTAATTGGTGTGGTAAAAATGAAATGAACCACTACATAATAAATGTAATGTTTACTTTCATAGCATGTTTTCCTAATTGTTATTGTTTCTAAAAAGGAAAAATGCTCTTACAAATTGCAAATAAATGATACAACTAGTTTTGAGGGGTTTTAATTTACACTTAATTTACTTAAAGTATTTTTAAAGACTTGTTTTATAGTTAATTAAAGAAAGTCATTAACATAATATGCGAAACTCTTTTTCTTCTCTTTGAAATGAAAAGAATCTGCATTATTGCCTATTTTCACAATTTAAGCATGAATTATTCCGCATAACTAAATGTAAATTTTAAATAGTTTCAGCTTTTAAGAAGTTTTAAAGTGAGCAAATTATTTTGTATAGGCGTTTTACTTAAACAAATGAAATAAATACGTTTAAAATAATTAAATGTTTATGCTACGTCTTCGATACTTTTAAATTTCTTAAAAGAAAACATGTAGTCTAATTGAGCTCGTTAAAATAAATAAAAATTTGCGTGAATATATCTTACTGTAGCAATTAGGTCTACTCAACGTTTGAGCTCATAATTCTTTAAAACTAAATAGAAATTTAAGCAAATTTAAGATTTTTAAAATTTTTAAAATAAACGAATTATATCCTAAGCATTTACTTCATTGAAAAAATCGTTCAATTATAGAGAAATTTAAAATATTTAAATGTTCGTGCTGTAAGTTGATTGGTTTAAATTTTCTAATAATAATCAAGTGAAAATGAAAGAAAACACGAAGTATATAGTATTGTACCAGTGTATTGTTTGGAGAAAAATAGTCACAACATTCTTAGTTTGTGCTGATTTGTAGAATTTCTCAACCCCTAGAGACTCGTTTTACTGTTTTTGAAATGTTTAAAAAATGTCTTCTTCTTTTATTACCTAAAAATGTCTTACAATTCTAGATAACAACTATAAAAGCAATACTTACTGTCTAAAAAGAATCGTTGAGTTTTTCTAAAATTACATTGAGAATTTGCTATTTTTTAAAAGATGTTTTGTTATCAGAGCATTCTAACACATGATCCGTATACTATTGAGGATATTTTACATCAGCGCGGTTATCGATATGAGACTGGAGCATAATCGGTATCAATCAGCCGCCGCTGGGATTCGAACCTGTTTCGTCTCATTGGGAGGTGAAAACTCTAATATTTGAGCCACTAGGGCTATATACTTTTTTATGATAATACTTTTTATTTTTGAAACAAAAAGAAACAAATGCAAAAGCATTAAAAATGTCAAATTAATTCGTCTATTGTTTTGCTTTGCAAAAGAATAATAATACTTTATAAATAACTACGGGAATCAAAATTATTAAAACTACAATTTATCTTCAAAACAAGTTAATGTAAAAAATAAAGACATTCCTATAAAATTATTCAACTTGATTCGTAGCGTGGTATTACCTAATGTTATAATTAGAAAGAAGAAAAAAATCTACGGAAAGCAATTGTGACAAAATATTGTATTTTAAAATAGTGAACGATAGGAAGAAATTCCGTATGATAACGATCAGCTTAATTCGTCTGTTGGTTTCACCTTGTGTAGTGTGAACAGTAATCAATAGTATCAAAATTTTTCATGTAAAAAAAAAAAGAAAGAAATGCATTTGTATGAAGATAATTAACTTCATTCTTGTGTTAAGTTTAAAAAAAGAAAAAGGAAAAAAAAAAAAAAAAATGAGAAATTTAAAAAATAAAAAAAAAAAAAAAACAATAGTGTCAAAAATATTATTTAAAAAATAAGAAAAAGAAGAATTGCATCCGTGTGAAAATAATCAACTTATTGCGTCTATTGTTATTACCTCGTGGGAATTTTCTAAAAAAAAAAAAAAATACATCCATGAACAGTGCCAAAAAATTTTTATCTCTAAAAAAAGCGAGAAAGATTATTCGGGAGGGGGTTGTTCAAACAAGATCGTAAATTGTAACGACACCGTTCCATCATTTCTCGTAATAACACAATTCCAAATATATATATATTAAAAAAAAGAAGAAAAAACTGAAAATCTTTTAATGATTAATTAGTAACAAAAACGCCCTTAATGACGAGACTCCTTTGAAGTCATGAAATGTATATCATATGACCCCGTAACGTGATATAAATAAGATGCCTATTAAATATCATTACATTTGATAAGAACCACACACAGAGGAAAAGATAACGATATTTTTATGAAGATGAAAACGAAGCTGGACATGAAACTCTTTGGAATGAAAGAAATGAGCTCTTTTAGAGATCTTTTTTAAAGATGTTTTTATCCTGTTAAACTTTTCTTTTATCCTGTTAAATAAGTCTAATGTGAAAACATAGTCTTCTTTTTCTTTTTTATGTATCGTAATCGGTACCATGGGATTACACGTCGACCAAAGCGTTATTATTTCTCTTTTGATGTTGGTCTAAGATGTGATACTTCTTTAAAAGCCCTTCACACCATGGTCTTTACCTTGGTGGCATTTACCGAAAATGCTTCGATTTAAAGCTAAATCTTTAAAATATATGAAGACCACTCACTTAACTAAGCTACGTGTTTTTTACAACACTAAAGTCTCAAATTTAAGTTCTTTTAGTTGAACCAGACTAAATAGTAAAGTCTTTCGTAAACTTTTTTTTTTCCAAATATTATTTTTTATGGTGTATTCTTGTATTAATAAATTCCATCTCTTAGTTTCGAATGCATTTAAAAAAAAAATATGGGCTACAAGAACATAATTTGCCTATTTTTTTATAGATTACGTAAACTTACGTTTTTTTTTTTTTTTTTTTTTTTTTTTTTTTATCTATTTTAGCGTCAAATTAAGCCGTTTTACTTGTACGTGTTAATGTATTAATTATCTTCCCTACCACCCATACCCCTACACTTGAACATAATAAATAAATATTTGAAAAATAGGTGCCATCGGCCCAATGAAAGAAACCAGTCATATCTATTGGGCCAGGAAATTACCCTATAAAAAAGTAGGGAGCTATTTCATATTTTAATGAAGTTTCCCCTTAATTAAAGTCAGTAAATGGTTTAAAAATATTATACACCAATGTTTAAAAATAATATGACGTTAAGATTGATACCATTAATGCGCCTTCTTTTTCTGATCGATTTTTAGTTCCACGAGACGATTGAAGAGCTTACATTGATTGAGAATAAACAAATTAGATTATCAACTAAATTATTCCCTATATTATAAAACTTTTATTTATCAATACTCATATTTCCTATATCATAACACTGATATTTATTAAACTTATTATAACCGTCGTTGAACAGCCAACCCGATTTTTGGGTTTACGACTACCAATGTTCAACTCAACAGCCTTTTGATTTTGAACCCAATCCAGAAGACAAGGGAACTCCTGGATAAAGTATTGGGAGAAATTTTGCCTTCGTGGAGGACTTTTTGATGGAACTAATCTGCTTTTGCGTTACATGGAGAGGAAAACCACGAGAACCTTCCACGGTTAGCCTGACGGGAAAGAGACTCTAACTCATGATCCGTCTACCACGGGATATTTCGCATTAGCTCTGTGGTCGGTGCAAGCCGGATGCGGAATTCGTATCGACCAGCCATCGCCGGGATTCGAACCCGGCTCACGTCATTGGAATGCGAACGCTCTATCCCCTGAGTTATCCCGGCTCTATTATTACTCGTATTTGAAAGGGAGGGGGGGGGGTATCTTTTGTAAGATAAGATATTTTGTAAGATAATTTTGTACAATCTTTTTTTAAGATAAAATTTAATATTTATTTATAAAATACTTTTCAAAAATGAAGTAAAATAAGATTAACTCATTAAGAGTCACAAATAAATATTAAAAAAATACTGTCGGAATCAGTAAAAACACTAGTGAAGAAGGTGGGATGAAAAATAAGAAAACCAGTTTGTTTGCTTAACGAAACTTGGAAAGTGTTTCTAATAATCACCTTCGATGTTTACTGGTGACTAAACAGATATTGATGTTTGTCTCACCTTCCTCAGCTCAGTAGCTTTATTTTTTTAACTCGCTTCAATTGCGACCATAATGTGCATTTTTTTAAACTTCACTTTCAACAAAGATTCTAAAAACATGCATTAAAGGTAGTCATTACGCAACACCCTTTGTTACTTTACCTATCTCGTAACGCAAAATAAAGAATAACTTAAAAGAATATAAAACATTAATGTAGCTTTAAGATGTAGCAATAGAAGAACAATATATCATTGTTCCACGAATATATCTAAAACAAAAAATTTTAATGAACCATAAATCATCCTAAGCGTTTTTGAAGTGCAAAACAAAATGTATTGTGTTACAATATAAAAACTCATTTTCCTCTCTCTCTCTTCTCGGAGTTAAAAGGTGTTCTTAACTGTTTGTGGTGAAAGCTCCAACCCTCTGTAAATGACTATTTTCTTGCTAAAATGCTCCATTCTTGAAGAAAAAAAAAAATATCTTTCACGGTTATTGTCCATCAAAACTGTCAAATGTTAAGACAGTTTAGGTAGTGCTATTTTGGTAGACAGTATCAATTGACATTCCTTAAATGATGCTACCAACAGTGTCACGTACAACTAAAATGCGAATATTGGACAATATTTGAAGAAAACAGCGTGAAAATCTTGCTATGCCTCTCACGAAATGCTATACCGCCACATTAACTCGTAGTCAAGCCGTGAAATGCTCGCGGGCAGGGAATTTCTCCTCCTCTTTAGATGATGCCCCACCCCTGGTAGGCGGTCCCCTGGGAAAAACAACCGTTCATGAAAGAGTAGGAGGCTATAAGCCTCGTCCATTTGCAGTTCCGCTTTCTTTTTTATCCTTCTCTCTATCATTTTGTTTCTCTCTTTCTTTTTTATTTTAGCTGAATGTACTTGCTCACAAAAGTATTTTTGTTATTATCATTTTGAGGTCGTCTATAGAAGGAAATGGGGTTTATATTTAAGAACATTTTTTTTATCTTCCAAAATATTCAAAAGAATGTTTTTTTCTGTAATTTTTTTTTTATCGTATATTTTATGTTTGAAATAGTCTGTTGTAAAATTTGGAACTTAACATGATATCGTTTGACCATTATATCGTTAATTAATAGGGTACCAATCTGAACCATATTATCGTACCTAATTTCTTGATAACTTGATTAATTACTTACAAATTGAGCTAAAATACTTTTCAATTTGACATCTTATTAAAAATGCAGTACATTTTCGTCATATTACTATCTTATTTACCATAAGGGAATGAACCGATTTTTGTGCGAGGTAAACACAGTACTATCTAAAAATGGGTCTCGTATAGTAGGAATCTGTACGAAAAAGAATAATAATGGTTCAATTTCTCACTAAACTGATATAGAACTGAATAAAAATTACAGTGAACTAACTTACAATTTGATAATGCTTCTTTATTTATTTATTTTTTTTTTAATTAAAACCTAAAAATTCTGTATTTATCTATGTATTTATCACCTAACACTTCTAATGGGGACCGGAGCTCTTTTCTCAGCGGAAAAATTCAAATTCAAATAATGTTCATTTTTTTTTTTTTTTTTTTTTTTTTTTTTTTTTTTTTTAATTTGGATTGCTCTTTCTTTTATTGTAGTTAAGTAATTTGATTCACTGTAATCTATTGTTCTCGGAGATTTCAAAACCTAAAATTGTTAAAGTAGGGTTCGATAATTGGGTTTCTGGGCAGCTTGCTGCAGAGACCGAGTGGTTACTACCATGTTGTTTACTACCCGGTAAAAATAAAAGGTGGGAGCGAAATATTTTTTAAATTTCTTTCAAAATTAAGTTTAAGCTTTTCTTTTTAATTTTAAACCAACCAATGCTATTTACTCTTTTCCAGGTAAGAATCAGTCCTGTATAACTGTTATAACTGTTAATAAGTCTTGGTAATCAGGGATATTTTACTCCCCACATAAACAAAATAGATATGAACCGGTTTTTCTATCAGTTATATTAATTTTTTCCGGATACAAACAGCTCTTTACTACCATTATATCCTCCAATCTAAAGTTTACAATGTAATATATGTTAGTATCGTCTTCCGGTCTATGCTCCACGGCTTATGCCAACAAACGATTCAACTTATATGCGATGCTAATAATCATAAGTCATATTTATAACATTTAGTATCAATTAGTTCAATTCGGAATAAATAAACACTTTACTCAACAGCACCTTATAGGATCCGTTTCGAGTAAATATGATTTCCCTTTAACGAAACTAATAAATTAAAATGGTTTAAAGAAAGTTGAAAAAAACAATTAGTATTTTTTATTTCGCTATAGTTATATGTAATTCTGAGTGACTTAAATGCTAACGAGTAAATGTAAACTGAGTGACTTAATGATTTTAAATTACTTAAAAAAAATCGATTTTGTAATTTCATAAGTTGTATCATACTTTTTTGACACCTATTTTAAAAACAGCTTTTACAACTACCAACTTCTTTAAAACTTATTGAAAAAAGCATAAAACTTAGTGAAAAAACTTAGTGAAAAAAATCATAAAATATTTCGGATCGTATATATAAAAAATTATTAATAGAAGGAACCGTCATTTCAATGTGAATTTAAAAAATCGGCTTCCGTAAATTTTTTTTTTTATTTATTATAATTCAAAATATATCTTGTATAATATATTTTTCAATCAAATACTTTCATTACTTCTTTATAAAAATATTAAGTATAAAGAAAACTAAAATTTGAACTATTTTAAATTTGAAATATTTTTTAAATTCAAAAGCTTTATTAAAAATCACAAATCATTAACTGTTATCCTTTGCCTCTCAGATAATTGTTATTAAATAAAGCAAAGTATTTTAGTTATTTAATTTGAATATAAAACTTTATTAAGGCTTTTATGTAAAATAAATCCATTTTATAAAAATTTAAAAGCAAAACTTATAACTATAAGAAACAGCTTAATATAATAAACTACTTTCGTAAAATGTGAAAAAAAAAATTAATTCTGTGATAGTATAATTGGATGAAGGCCGCAAGAAAAAAGTATATAATTTTTTTCTCTCGATTGTTCGTAATTTAAAAAAAAAAAAAAAGAAAAAATATCAATAAAAGAGTATTTACAGAAGACAAAAGGAATAACTGAAAAAAGGAGGGTTATAAAATAAGAAAGAGGTTTTCTCTTCATGCTTTGTAATCGATACATTTTCATAAAAGTAACTTTGGATAAAATTTAAAACAATTCTAACAAGCTCAATAGATTTGTTTTATTACGTCGCTATTTAAATAAAATTTCAAACAACATAAAATTTATACATTTTATAAACACTGTTTAAAAATTAGCTTAAATTTATTTCATTACACTTGTTTTCTTCTTTTCTGAAAAAAAAAATGTCTTCAGTGTCATAAACTTCTATATTGGGTTGGACTGAATGTAAAGTTAAATGGCACAAATGGTTAACATTGGCCGGAAATGGTTATACTGCCCCAAACTCGAGTGACAAAAGGTGTTTAAAACGAAATCTAGCGCAAAAATAAAAGGATTAAAGAAAACGAAAAAAATATATATATATAATTTAATTTGACCTTAATATGATCCTAAGTTGAACCTAATCATCATACTTCTTAAACGTGATTTTATGATGCTATGGTTCACTTTGAACATTAGCTTATTTCAATTAAATTCGTTATTAAGGTTGTCGCGAATTTGCATAATATTATGGTTCAACGTCATTTCTTCTGAAAGTGTAGGTATCACAATGTTGCTACAACAGTTTCAATTTTATTAACTTTTTAACTAACTTTTTAAATAAAATTATAAGTGTAATAAATGATGCTCTCTGCATTAGTTCAATGAAATTATTTACACTACATATGTAGTTTTATTTTTTTCTGAAACAATGGAGGGAAAAATCATCAAACACTTTCACTTTATGAGGCGAAACTTTTATTTGAAAGAAAAAACACACTCCCACCTACTTTCAGAAAGTTTGATATCTGCAAACTTTACCAAAAATCAAAAAACGTGGTAAAAAAAAAAAAAAAAAAAAAAAAAAAAAAAAAAAAAAAGCTCTCTTAAAACCTACCCAACCGCAATGCATCCACACTTTCTTCTATGTATCCAGCATCAATATTCCATTGGGTAACTCCGAATAAGTTCAATTCGAATGAAAACACGGCATTGTAGACATTTTTCTAAAATTGGAGTGGAGTATGAAATTACGGAAGCTCAAGAATGTGCAAAACCGGGCTGAAATCTTTCTCTTGATAGGGAAAGGGGTTTTAAAAAAGTGCAGCAAAAAGCGATTTTGTCACAGAAATCGAAGTAAAATTTTCCTCAAGTGCAGGAAATATATCTCGCACCCCCTAACTTCTCTGTGAATAACAGCCTACAAAGGTCAAAGCACAATTCGTTTTTACTGTAGTTCAGCGAAAGACACAGGAAATGCAAGTTTTAGGGGGGAAGAAAATGATCTTGCATGCAAAACACGCCACTACGTTGACAGTGGAAAACTCTTAGCTTTCTAAAATATGCAAGAGCTTGCTTGTTTTGGGCCTGACACAAGAACAAGAGTGCTATGCTGAATAATACAGGACGGCCTTTTTCTTTCCAGTTTCTGTCAGAATCTTTTTCAATGCTACTTTATATATAGATATATGGATAGATATATATATACATCTATATATTTTATCTTGTAGTCCAAAAGGGAGAAAATATCGTATCTTAGACTCTGAAAATACTATACGCACGTCTCAATGCTTTCCTACGGAATATTCCCTTTTCATGATCTGTTCTAGAACTTGATTTGAAGCCTGACGATATTTTCGAATGTTCGCTCTCTCTCCTTTTTTTATATTTTATTTCGCCCTTCAGTAAAATACAAGAAAATAGGAAGGAAACTAGTTCTAGATATTGAATGATAGTCTACGTAATAACTACAGGGTAAAGGATGAAAATATAAGCTGTGAATTTCGTTTCGCTTCCCTCGATATTCAGAATTTTAGACGTATGCTACGCGTTTTTTTTTTTTTTTTTTTTTTTTTTTTTTTAAATTATTATTATTTTGTCTTAAATGAGTGTTAATAATAATTTATTTTCTGGCGTTTGCTAAGACAAATGTGGGTTTTTAATTTAATTTATTTGTATTTTTTAGAAATATTGTTTTTATTAGAAAGATACTGACTATTTTTATGTTTAAAAGATTTTCTATGTTTTGTATGTAAAAAGTTTTTCTATGTTAGGCAATATTCTTTTTAGATTATTAAATTTATAAATACATAAATATTTTATATAATGTTACAAAACAAAGATTTTTTTTAAAGAAAATTACTAAAACTAGATTCAAAATATTTTTTGAAAGGTAGCAAAGTTTAAATTTCCTATGTTTTTCTTGTTTTTTTGCAGTTTCTTTTAAAACACAAGATAAAACTTAGCTGATGAAACAAAGGTAGGAATATTTTGAAGCATTTCTGCAAATTATGTGTATAAGGATATGTAAAGACATGAGTATTAAAAACAAAAATGTTTAACAATCAAATGATAGTAAAACAGTATAAAACTAAGTTTTTATTTTTTAAACCATGTAGAATATGCGCAAACATGATTTATTTATTTTTTTTATTGCTAAGACTTTGTACAGTTTTCACCGAGAAAATTGTTTTTACATTAACTCATAAACCTTTTTATGTTTATCAGTTTTTGAATATACTGGTTAGAGGAAGTAGTTTTGGTTTTTATAAATTTTTCTTTGCACTTCGAAAATTGAATTCGCTCAACTTTCTTCGTTTAAAAAATTAAAATTATGACTATTTGGATTAAATAAACTTAAGTTTCGAGATTTTTTTAATAAAAGAAAGTAATATTTTACAATTATATTATGATAGATGCATATGATAATTCAATAACAGGATAATATGTATTGTATTAATAACTAAATATGGGGATTGAAAGAAATTTTTATTTTAAGAGTTTAAATGATATAAACAGTTTTGTTTGGCATAAGGACAATTATTATCATTGTTATGTATTTATTTGATATTATCAGCGTTACGAAAAAAACACACGTGATTCTCGTACTAATAAAAAAATTTATTTAAATAATTCAAGTTAAGCAAACCATTTTTCAATTTTATTATAGATCTGTGTCACCTCTATAAATATTGATGACATTTATAAGCCGATAGCGTGCATTTTTATTAAACTTAGATATGCAATTGAAATAGCTTAAAGCTCATAATGTCTTAAATTCAATTCTTATAATTATTTTATTTTTTCACGTTTTGTTTTTGTAAGTTCTCTGTGTCAACCGATTCAAAAGATTAAGTTGTTGTTCAAACTAACATTAAATCGGATTTATTTTACGAATCAGAAAAATCTTATTCCCATCATAAAGAAAGTATGTGACCAGAAACTCTACCAGTTCAATTAGTTTAAACCATTTGAACATTTCAAGCAATACTGATGATTTAGAACTTTCTTCTATAACTATATAAAACTGTATTTTATGAAATAAAAAGTGTGGACAACGGGCATTGGCTTGCAATGATGGGATTGCCGTTTTGTGCTGTTCATTACTCGGGACTAGTTTCACTTTAAAAAAAGTTTATTTCATTTCTAAAAGGTACAGTTCCAATTTTTGTTCTTACAGAGATTTTTTTTTTTTTCCTTAAAAGTAAATTAGAGCCACTCCCAAGTCAGTTAAAGTATCAATTGAATAAGTACAAGGGGGATCTCCTATTTCTAGCATTTAGCCCGTATATTCGCCAAGCATGGCTCTATCAATATGACCAGTGTCTTTCCCCCCCTCTATAAAAGCCTATGGGGGCAGTTCGTAGAGAATGCTAACTACTCTTGGATTAGATTTAAACTTTTTCTATCTTCCACTTTAAACTCGAAATTCAGGATGCGCTTTTCGTTTCAACTTAAAAAACTGAAAGTCTTAGGTAGGAAAGTCTATAGGGATTTGTAGTAAGGAAGTTTATTAAATTTTGGGAAGCTTGTCTTCGTGATTTCATTGTCAAAATGTCTTCACTACTATGGCCAACAAAAAAATTGTTGTAGGAAATTTGTTTAAAAAAGTTTTTTTTTTTTTCCTCCTCCAACGTTAACTGCATCATAACGACCAAAATTCTTATGCTTTAAAGAAAAAGGCATGCATATTATCATATAGAATATAGTATAAATATATTGATAAGTCTAGGAAACTTAGAAAAAATGGTTTTAAGAAGCTCTATAGAAAGAATTTTTACATTATTTTAACGAGGAAAATACTACCATTTCGATGATAAACTATCTGCGAAATACCAACAAATGTCCAAGAGCACAACAAAATGTCTTCACGTTGAGCCATCATGCACACTTGTTGCTATCTTATTAAAGTGTTAAATCGAGACGAAGTTTTGTTTAAATTGAATCATATTATCGTGTAATAAAGTTCAAATGATTGCTTGGTAAAGAGGTTAACTAGATACTACAGTTGCTGAAAGTTTGAACGATACTATGGTGTAACATCCTTAATTTTTTTATTTTTTATAATCTAGCTAAGAGCCATGTAAAGCCAGGTCCTCCCATAAAAGAGAGTCGAATTCCATCAGCATATTTTTTGTTCTATATTTGATATTAGTTTGCATTCGCTGTTGAATATATGGTCCAATTTTGAGTTTACGACTATCAAGGTTCAACTCCTAAGTTTTGTAAATTTTAGCCCAACCCAGAAGAGAATGGAATTCCTCGATGGAGAGAAACTAGCCTTCTTGGCGGACTTTTTGGCGAAACTAGACTGCATTTGCGTTACAAGGAAACCACGAAAACCTCCCAGGCGGCAAGAGCACTCTAACCCATGATTTGTCTATCACTGAAGATATTTTGCGTTAACACTTTGATCGATGCGAGACGGGTGCGGGATTCGTATTGACCAGCTAACGCTGGAATTTGAACCTAGGGCACTTCATTGAGAAGCGAGTGCTTTAAGCAAGAAACGACCACCATCTTGCCCCAGCATATGTTCAAAATCTAAATTTGTGAATTTAGTTAAGTAAATTTGTAGCGGAAAATATATTTATTTATTTATTATAAAATGTGCTCATTTACCCCGATAGGAGAATATACATTAGCCGCTAAAAGTTATTTGTCTCTTGCTGCATTTTACTAATCAAACAAAAAGTAAAATTATTGCAACCTTTAACATATAAATTTTGCCCGCTGTTTTTGAAGCTTTAATAAACAATATCAAGTGCTTTTTACTCCTATTTTAGTTGAATTAATAACTACATTTAATTCTTAAAAATCAAAATAACGTACTAACAGAATCACGTAATTAAATAACAATTCATGAAGAACAAATTATCAAACAATAACTGTTATAAGTATAGTTGTTAAGCTCTTTGTAAAAAAAAAAAAAAAAAAAAAAAAAAAAAACTTTAAATATTACAGAAAAATAAATAAAATTTCACTATTTTCTATAAATATTGTCATATTTAATTGCATAATTATAAACTTTCCTTTGACACGTACTTTGACATAATTATTTTATAAACTTCAGAGTTTAACTCCGGTTATTGTATTGTATTTTATTAAAAATTAAGAAAAGATATTCTATAATTCGTATGAAAATCGACTGCAATGTTACAGTTGTTTTTCATGTTACCTGGATTAATTGGATAAATATTTTAATACACAAATAATATTTATATTATGAACTGTAGATTTTTAAAAATTCAATAACTGAAGTGTTAAATATTTTTACAAAAACATGTTAAAAATCTATTATCTTACAAAAAAAAAAAAAAAAAAAAAAAAAAAAGAGTTGTATTTTTATAAACATTCCTGATAAACTTAATGTTCTTTCACATTAAAACATTACTTTCTATAAATTTTCATTTATATTATTATGAATAAAAAAATATTTTTTCGTTCTTAAGATTTATAAATGGAATGACAGAATACGGGAAAAAACTTTTTGTAGGACTTAATTAAAATTAAAAATAATGATCCTTTGAAGTTAGCGTATAATGACAAAATTTTATTTTCATTATTACTAGCCATATTTTCACGTCTAAGATTTTTAAGCATTACCTGAATAAATACTTAATTCGCTTAAAAATCATATAAATAGGAAATGACAATCAATATGTTTCAAGCGCTCAAAAATAGGCGCACGTTTTCATGACTTGTCAGGCCTAAATGAAAAGAAGCTGAAGTAATATGAAATATAAAACGCTAAGTTGTCAACGAATAATGGAAAAATAAACTTGAGAAACAAAACTAGAAAAAGCTTCGTAGCAGAAAGAGGAAATAATATGAAAAACAGAACAAGAAAACTACAGTGCCCGAGAAGGGAAAATCAGGGTAAAATGCATTTCCATGCGCCATGGAGAGGCTGTGAGGAACTAATATCGTTAACAAGGGAATATCTATCGTGTTCCTTAAGTCTAAAGTTTCTTATCGCTTCAGTTTCTTGGGATTATTTATTTAACTTTTAAGCATATATATTAAAATTTATTTCTTATTGCAAATTATACAATTTTATACATTTTATTTCTTAATCCAATTTATTTCTTAATGCAATTCATTTCTAAATACATTAAAAGCAGAAACTGAGAAAGCTTCAAACATCGTATAAAAAAAGTTTCTATTTCAAAATTGTGTTTTTCTAAGGTTTTAAAATTCTAAAACGAAAAAGAAACCGAAACAAACAATTAGATTGATGTAAAGAAAGAAAAAAAAAAGAACTCAATCTCAATCCATTGGAAAAATATCGAAAAAGGAATATTGATGCACAGTCAATTTGTGTCATATATTTAGTCAATCATTTGAATCATCGCTTCTAAGAAATAAAAACGTCTCAGAAAATGTGGTGAATATTTATTACTTTCTCCTTCTCGGTTCTTTTTCTGAGTTTAGTGGACTAATGAAATCGTCAGAGATTTTTCCCTTCGACAAAAGAAAGCGAGGAAAGAAAGAAAAACATGTCGAAATATGAAGTCCACTTTTCCTTTAAAACGAAGAATAGAAAAGAATCCATTTCAATTGAGATTGGAAAGGGGAAAACGTTGAAAAGCAGGCGCGCCCATGAAGCTTCGTTATATATCCAGATTTGCTACTTCCATTGTTAAGTGAAGCCTTGACAATGGCCCACCGAGCTGGAGGCGTTTTTCTTGTTAACTCTCAACTCGTTTACACTCTTCCCTCTTTTCTTCTTTTTTTCCCTATCTTTCTCTTCTTTTTCCCTCTTCTTGAACGTGGTCTTTTGTGTATAGAGACGTGCGACTCTATTCAGCACATATTTATCGTGGAACGCGCGTCGAAGGAAGATAAAAAATAAAAAGGGGGGGGGGAAGAAAAGATAGACAGAAGACCCCACTCGATACACTACAGTAAAGCAGAAACTACCAAATATACGATAGGGAGAAAAATGTTAAAGATCATTGTGTTTTTTTCCATATGAGTAGGGCGATAGTTGTTCTTCACTTACGAGCTTCCCCTGGGAATGTCTTCCCGGCACAGCTCTCGCATCTGTAATGAAGAGTTCGATCCCCAAGTTGCCTTTCTTTTCGACACTTTGAATGGAATGCATATCGAGCGTTTGCGCAAACCGCACGACACATCAGCATACAAATGCCTTTCCCCCAGCCTACCTTCTCGCCTCCTCCTGACTCCCTAAGGACTCGTAAGGACACCGAAGCTGATAAGGAAAAAGAGTTGCATAAATAAACAGTCTCTTCCTTTGACAAGCAGTCCCTTTCCTGACTACCTGTGGGCTTCGACCCCTCCGTGAGAAAGTTGGACACAGGGTCGCCCAGGAAAAAGACCCCTAGGGGGCATTCGACAAATTTCTCACTTCTTCCCAATGGCCACAACAACGCTTTTATCTCAAAGCTTTACTGCCCTTTTGGGATGGCTTTCTCCACATCATCTATCTTGTGAGGGGTGGGCGGGGCGACATTCTCAGGGTGTCTACGTAAGAGGAATGAAAACGGAGAGAAAAGCTCCCATCCAATCCAGAAGACCCTACTTCAACCCTTTAACCAGAGTGAACCTCCATACATAGAATTCCTTAGTACATATGGGACTTGCGCTTTATGAAACCATATTTCGTTGGAAACCATTAACGGAGGGGGAGTTGATAGTATAGAACGTTTTTTTTTTATAGGTTAGATTGGCAAAATATCAAGCATAGTATAATGCGCGGAATATGCATTCATTGTTGTAAAATAAAACAATAAGTGTTAAATCCTTACCAGAAACCTCCTCATGTCTCTTGGGTTCCCAGCATTTTTTAAACAATTCTGATTGCACTTCAAGAAGAACTTGAGGAAAAATCTGCAATGAAATAAAATTTTATGTTTTGTAATATGTTAAAAAAAAAGCACTAAAAAGAAATCAATATATAAAGACAAAATATAAATCATCTCTCTATTTTCATGTAAGTAAAAACTTAAATTTATCACAAGGATTAACTGTGTATAATGCTGTTTAAAAAACAATAAAAAAAATTATTTAGGCTTATTTTATAAAATTTTTTCAAAATATTTTTTCGGTAAATGGTCTGTAAACAAAAAAAAAAAAAAAAAAAAAAAAAAAAAAAAAAAAAAATTTGAATTTAAATTTAATTTTTTCGCTCAACTCTTATAGTATTTAGTAATGTAACTTTGAAGATAAAATTATAAAAGCATTCCCGTAACAGCTTGTTGTTGGGTCACGGGGGTCAAGGCTCCACAATTCGTGACCAACAACGTGATTGTGACAGCGTGGTCAGCACTGCACACATGCCGCCTTTATTTCCCAAACAAGCTGATACCAATGGATCTGAAGCTGGGTGAACTTCAAGCTGTTACTGGAATCGAACCCTAGTTCTTCACAATTGCAGTTCAGTGCTTTAACCACTGACCAATCGTGGTTAGAAGATAAAATTGTACCAGTGTTCATTTTTAGAATTGCTGATGTTTATAGGTCTTTTTGTTATATCTTTTATTCATTTTTTGTTAGAAGATATTTAAGATACTTATAGCAAAAATTAAAAAAATAGAATAAATAAACAATACGTTTAGTATAAAAAAGTTTTACTACCTATTTTTCATTTATTTATTTAGTTACATTTTATTTTTCACAGCATTGTAAGTTAAGTACATATTAAATACACTATGCATCTTAAAAGATACTAATAATAATCCTAATTTGTGTAAAATAAAAACTTAAATAATAGCAAACGGAACGTACATTATGTTAATCTTTAACTATTTTTTAAAATTTTTTTTTTATAAACGTACAAATGATGACACATTTTATTATGCCAGTGTAAACAGTACTATGTTTATATGGACAACTATGGATGAGTCGAAATTATTATTTCTTTTAAAGTTTAAATAATGAAAAACTTATTTGTCCTAAAATGAATGGGAAAAAACTACAATTTCAAAAATGTTCAAGTTATGATACAATTTATTTTGTTTACAGAAATAGAGAGGACGAGTGTAAATTCTACGACAAAAATACTTTTTAATTATACCTCACAATATAAAAGCTTGAAATTAATGAATAATTAATTATAAAAAGCAATTTTTCAAGTTAAATATATATATATATATATATATATATATATATATATATATATTATAATGAATTAAATGAAAAAAAAAACCTGAAGTCTATGAAAAATGAAAGTTACTAAAAAATACTAGTTAATAGATTTTGCAAATTTCCTCAGACTCTAAAAATACAAAACAAAAACGGAAATGTAGTAAAATATCTATCTCTTGTATCGTAAAAATATTAAATAAATTCAAAATAAAACGAAGTCTTCTAGTAAAGCAGATTTAAATTACTCGCATAAATAATTTCCGCTCTTTTATTTACTAAATAAAAAATAAAATAAAATAAATACTTTAAAAATATCTTTTCCGTTTTAGTATTGATTCCTTTTTTTCATTTTTTTTTTTTTTTTTCAAAAGATAAAAAGAATGTTCTTTCTTTAAATGGAACTGAAGAAAAAAGAAATAGGAATTTGAAAAGAAGCCGAGCAAATTAATCCCCTTCCCCCCTTTTTAAAAATGTCTAAGCGAGAAAGACGCTTTCGGCTAAAAAGCAAGTTAATGTAATGTTTTGCCCCCTTAAACCCTTTATGAACGCTCAAGGTGTCAGTGTTGTAGTTATTCATTTAAGGTTACCAAGTACGTGGAAGATGCAAAACGGAATCTCTAATTATTCCCGGTTACCATGGTAACCTCATCATCCTCAGGTAGATCGGTGTGTTTTACCTGTGTTATTAAGGTTCGATCACCCCCTGCCCATTAAGTGAAAACAAGTGTTGAGCGGGCTTTACAGTGAGGATGTAAAAAGGCGGGAGAAACAGGAAAAACAGCTCCTGAACTGTCATTCCCTCCCGGAGCTCAAGGTTCATAAATTTTGCATTCCATAATACATTCATGTTGGGGGCAAAATGGAAGTTAGTTTTAAATAATAGATGGCTTTCTGACTTTGCTCTAACATATTCATTTTCTGGCTATAAGCTAGTGCACATATTCACTTTTCCATCGTTTTTCCAGCACTAACAGCCATCCAATCCTTTACACAAGCGAACGGTAT
This sequence comes from Parasteatoda lunata, assembly GCA_949128135.1. Lineage (NCBI taxonomy): Eukaryota > Metazoa > Arthropoda > Arachnida > Araneae > Theridiidae > Parasteatoda > Parasteatoda lunata. The sequence goes on along the minus strand of OX421980.1, from coordinate 63,166,811 downwards.
CATTGACCATTCCTCTTCCCCATTATATTTTATATACCCTACCCCAGCCAACTGTACGAGTATTTTTATACAACTTAGGCGAAGGAATGTAAAGCGATCATCATTTTTTCATATTATCCAAGGGGTGCGCTCATTAAAATAGCTTCGGTGGCCCCAAAAATTTGTCCCTCGGGCAACAAGAAAAATGTTAGAGAGATAAAGTATGATACAGCGTGCATACTTGTGCATGAGAGTATTTTTATTTTCTCGACTGTACAGGATCTTTTTTTATCCCATTACTCAATGGTTCTACTAGAGCATTATTGAAGAAGCTTCGCAAATGTTCCCAGAAATAAGGCTAAATGATGTACAAAAAAATTTCCGTAGAATAGATGGTTGATCTGTTTTACATAAGACGGGGCCGGAACGAAAGGTTATTTTTCGTGTCAAAAATATGAATCTTTGAAGGGGCTTGGATTTGTTTTCTAAAGATGTTTCACGATAAAACCTTCATGATAGATATTATTGGCAATAAATAGCGTAAAGTAGAAGACTGCGGTGATTTATTCGCTATTTTAAGATTTTTTGTAGGATGGATTCTTTAATCTCAATTTATTTCGCTTTTATGTACTTTTTTTTTGTCTAAATTTTTTTTCCCAGAGAAATACTTTATACAATATTATTAGTGTACTCGCAGTTAGCTTTTTTTTTTTTTTTTCAATAAACAATTAAAAGTTTTGATGTTGTTGAAGTTCAATAAATTTTAAGAGAATATGAAGAATTTCTTCATTGCAATTTATTTCAATTTTATATACTTTTTTTGACTCAGGGGATTACTTTACTATAATTTCTGTGAATCGTAATAATATTATTACTATACACTCATCTTTTTATTTTATTATTATTATTATTATTTTTTTTTTTTTTTTTTGAAAATTTAATAAAAAGTTCGGATGTTGTTAAAGTTAAACATATTTTAAGGGAATACTAAGAATTTTTCATAACAATTTATTTCGCTTTTATATAATTTCTTTGTTTAGGTTTTTTTTTTCTTTCTTTTTTTGATTCTGGGAATAATTTTATTGCAATTTATGTACATCACAATAATATTATTAGTACACATGCAGTTTTTTTTTTTTTTTCAATAAACAGTAATAAAGTTCAGATTTTGTTGAAGTTAAATGCTTATTTTATGAGAATATTAAGAATTGCTTCATTACAATTTATTTGCTTGCCATTGTTTCTGTTCATGCAGATTTTTTTCAATAACTTTACTATGCGTATGACAATAACCTTGTTTAAATATATGCAGCGTTTTTTTTTTTTTTTCTTTTCTTTTTTTTCAATGAGCAATAAAAATTTCTTATGTTGTTTAAGTTAAATGTATTTTAAGATAAAGTTAAAAATTACTTCACTATAATTTATTTTCTTATCATTAACATTGTTTGTAAGCAAGCAGCTTTTTTTCAATAAACAATAAAATGTTCTTTTGTTGTTAAAGTTCAATGAATTTCTAATAGAAAAGAAAGAATTAGTTTATTATAGTTAATTTGTTTAACATGACATTATTTGTAAGCAATCACATTTTCTTTAATAAGCGATAAAAAATTATAATGTTGTTCATATTAAATGTATTATTAAAAAAAGATAAAGACAATTTAAGATAATGTAAATTTCGAAATATTATTCTCCATTACTAATAATAAGAATGCAATGTAGCTGATGTGTACATGATGTGATTTGCTATGTGATTTCTCGTTGTTAAATTTATGATATTTAAGATGACATGTGCAACAACAATATCAACAAATAAAAATAACGTTAGAAAGTCTGGAGATATTTTAAAAATTTCAGAACGTAATACTTGAATTTCAAAATATAAGAAACATTGCATATACATTTTAAAGCTTTACAAATTGCTTTGAAATAATTAACTGTATATAATTCCGCGGTATATTACATTTAAACAAAAACAAGAGTGGAAATTAAAAATTATTTCAAAAATACAGTATTCGTTCAAATTTAATCAAAAAATTAAATTCATTTCGTTCTTTTGAAATATTATTTTTTGATAGGATAAGAAAAATTAAAAATATTATAAGGCAAACTATTTTGTAATAATAACTTTTTTCAAGACTTTTTAAAAGTAATGTAGATTAAAGTTATCGTAGTTTGTAATACTTTAAACTTGGATGAAAAACTTAGCGGGTTAGAATAATTTGTAAACAATAACGTTAAGAAGTTAAAACTTGTTTAGTTGCGCTCAATAAAGCAAAATTTGGTGACTAGACACTTCTATCATTTTCCAAATTTTTTTATAATTAAACACTAGCCTTGAAGATTAGATTGATTAACATACAAATGTATAAAAAAGTCATAATTGTCATAAAAGTCACAAGAATAAATATTATTTCTCGCATAGTTCTTCTATCTAATTTTAAAAGCGTACTTTTCAATTTGATTTATTAACATTATAGAGTATAATAAAGGTATATTTGACGAATACACACTGTTTCTGTTATAACTTTTTATATTTCTAAAGTTAAAATACAGCTTTTGAAATTATATTTATCAATGTAATAATATATAGTGATGTTATATTTTTCGAATGCCCATTAATTCTATTTTTTTTTTCTATTTTTAATAAATTCAAAACATTTGATATATTTTTTGAAGAACACATTTCCACATTAGATGAATACATATTATTTCTCTCATTTTCTTTTCATTTTTAAAAAATAAAAATAATAACTATTGGAATTAGTTTTGTTAAGGTAGCAATGTATAATAAAGCCACATTTAGAGAAAATACATTTATATATTTAAAAATAATAAAAATAGCTTTTGAGATTAAATTTATTAACTTATTCTTAGACATTTCTAAAAGAAAGAATCTAATAATATCTGAAAATTTATTTCGCAGTCCCTACAAATGAAACACTATCAAATTAAGAATAGATTCCTTGATCAATCAAACTTCTGTTAGCAAAGGCGTCTCAATAAATATTTTTGGTACAGTTTATTTACGATGGATTTAATTCAATAGCGTACAACCAAGCGTAAATTACTCCTTTCAGATAGACTTGGAGAGTTTGTTGATTGTTCTAGATATACTTGCTTGTAAATGGAGAAAACCACTTTCTGCCAAAAGATAGAATGAACGCTAAATTAATTAACAGGTTTACCTTAAATGCGTATTATTTGCATGAGAGGATCCCCCATTTAAAGGAACGAACGAGAGTTTTAGGAAAAGATCGTGAGTGGATAGTTTATATACATTCTTTCGATAAGTTAGCCAGTTTCATCGGCCTGTTCATCAACACCACATGGGAGAAAAAGAAGCAAAATACACAAAGCAGTGTGAGTGCTGAAAGCTTTTCCAAAACTAATCATATTACAGCCGCGATAATGATGATGATAAAATTTATGGCTGTGTTTATCATCGCTACTTGAGGCGGTTCTTTGTATTCAAATATGCATTCTGTCAATTTTTCCACTGGCTTGATCCTTAAACGAAAGAGGCTTCCTGATAAGACCTGATATTGTAACTCGGTGTTTCATTACAAGCAAGCCTTCTCTTACTTATCGCTATTTGAGCATTTTTAAGAGTGTTCTATGAGTTAGGAAGCGAACTAGCTTTTAGGAAAAAAGCATTAATTCACCGATAGAATCGTAAAAAAATAAATAATGTGTCACGTTTCTCAAAAGTTGTAAAATGTTTAAAACAGCGATGTTATTATGGTAGGGAGTATTTTCCTTACAAAAGTTATTGTTTACTCGAGTCATAATTATGATTCCGATTTAGGCAATATTAACTGGTTATTTTACATGTACAAACACTTATTTGAGTATTTTTTTTTTCCCCTAATATTTAAATATATTAGGGGGAAAAACGCTCAATATTTAATATTATAAATAATATCTCAATATTATAATATTTAAATAAATTATAGATTTCAGCACTCAGTTCTTAACTATTCAAGTAAGTAATTCTTCAGTTCCGTGTTAAGCTATAATGTAAGAGCTTTAAATTTGCTTAAACCTTAATATGAACCATGCTTTAACAAAAGTTAAACCATAATATTAGGTGGTGAAGTTCTTGAAGCACGATTATAAGATACAACTCCTAGACCACAACAGCATGTAACCAACCCGTGTTCGATACAAAATTTCGTTAATTTTAGATTATAATCCTAATGATAGAAGCATTTTATTCTATTTATTATTACAGTAATATTTAGTTTCATAATAAGAATGATTTCATCCACTAGCAAGTAACAAATTGCTAGTTAAAGAAATCAAATAATAGTTACAGAAAAACGCAAAAGCGAAAATTGCTAGTAATATTTGATGGTCTTAGACTAGAGACTGATTAGTCTGTTTGCTCGATCTTTTTTTAGCTGTTCTTTATCACTTTTCCAGCAATTTCCAAATGACTTTTCAAATTTCGGTATTTCAATGTGATTATTACGTTACGGGAATTTCATATTTGAGTCGTCACTTTTTGACGCGCTCAGTTTATGGCGATCCTACCATAAATATCATTATTTTCGATTTTTTTTTTTCACTATTGATAATTTTTTTTTAGCTATTTCCACGGTGGTTTTTAAAACAGTTTACTTCTTGTTATTATGACTTACGAATTTTGGATTCGATTTACCAGCTGCTGACATATGAACAATTTGTACTATTGTTGCATGAACTATTATTTAAATGTTTATATCATTGTCAGAACATATAAATAATACTTAGGATTAAAATTGCAGTGTTTCAATTTATAAAATCCATAAGAATATATTTGCGGAAAATTGTTCAAATATAAATTATAACATTGAAACTAAAAAGTCAGAATATCTTAAGTTTAGACAATAAACAATAAAATTGTAAATTGTAAGAAGTAATAGCATTTTCTACTTGAAATTTAATTTAAAAACCTTTCATTAAATAACTTTTAAAAAGTTAATCAATTCATCAGCAAAGACAAAGGAATACAAAACAATAATTTAACTATGGCGAGCATTGCAAAACTAGTTTAGTTTCAAACAAAAAGGAAGATTCTTCCTTGTTGAATCAAATCCTCACTTTCTTAACATGTTTATTTTTAAATGAAAAAAATAAAAAAATTAACAAAGATATTCCCACTATTGTATTGATAATTTTTTTTGTTACCCTCTCTGAGATATTAATAAGTTAAACCAACTTTAAATTCAATTCAAATACTGAGTTCACGTTACTTTTCAATGTTCACTAGTTGTTAAGTAGACATATTTTTTCATTAATTTTACACAACAATTTCAAACCATAAGCCTTTTAATTCCTTCAAATTTAAAACAAAATACGCTGTAAATTATCTTCAGTTTATTAATTTCGTTTCAATGCAAATGATCTTTATATTTCTTCAATTAATGTTTTAAGAATGGTAACTCAAACCTGTTCATCGAATAAAATCCATGATGGCTTTTAAAATTTGCATTCCTTAAAAACAGATATTTAAAACTTGAAAAAGAATAACAACAGGAGAAGCAACAATAAAAGATTTTACATACATTCGATAAAGTGATATCTTAAAATAACGACTGTTAAAGCTCACCATAGTTGACCAGAGACCATCAACCAAAGTTAAAACCCCATAAGTAATTGGCGATAATATTCAAAGCATCATATCCAAGATCCTTTAAAGCAAATATTTCACATTCAACTCCACCCTAAAAGGTCTGAGACCGTAATAATAAGGCAGCGACCAGTTGCAAAAGAAAATCGCTGGACCAATCACCGATCTTTAAAGAGCAGACAGCCCAAATGGGTCATATGACTTGTCTGCGGCGGCCTTAAAACCCAGATGTCAGTCGCTCTTGCTTAATCCCTTTGAGACCTCTTAAACCAGATTTGGGGATTTACCTGTTCCTCTTAACCTAGGCCCACAGGGAGATCACGAGACGCCTCATGTCCTGTGGTTCAAAGCATTAACTCTACTCTGTTTGGCGATATATTTTTTTTACTTTTTTTTAAGCTAAAGTGATCTTTTTATTTGTCTAATCTTTTTCACACGTGTTTCGAGCTTTTGTCGAACTTTTGTTCAGTCAGTCAAATGGCAAAGTATTTTTTATTGAAATATTTTTATTTGTCTTTCACAGTTACTGCGTAGCTATTTATAGCAACTTATATAAGTATTTCTAAACTAATATGTTCGATATTTTTTCAACTTAAAAAAAATCAATATTTTTGCTCATATATATATATATATATATATATATATATATATATATATATATATATATATATATATATATATATATATATATATTATACACACACACAATAAAGACAGAGACAGAAAAGAATTTAAAAAAATGTTTAATCACAAAGAAAATATTGTGTTTTATTCTCGTATTCAATATTTTTGGTGTACCTCATATTATTTTTTTTAATATATTTTGCTTTAAATACATTGGTACAATAATAAAAAAGCACTCTAATTTGCGGATATAATCGTGTGAGCGCGACTTCTCCTTTAAAAAATGTTTTTCCTTTTTATTCCATTCCTTTGTTTTATTTTTATTTTTCGCTTACATATAAATATAGTATATGGAATGTAAATTGTAGTCACGATATTAATTTTTTTATAATAAAAACTAAAAACTTATAATCACATTTACTTATAAATATTCATCATATTACTGAAAGGATACATACCATATTGAAAATTAAATTTGTTATTTTGGTCAATAAGAAATGCGATGATCTTGAAGGATTACATTAAATTTGTAACTTATATATGTTATCACTTTTATCAATTAATTTTCTTCGTTTAAAAGTCGAATTTTATATTAATATTTTTGTATTATAATTTTATTTTATATTTATAAAATTATATAGAGTTTAGTAAGTTAAGAAGTCTTAACCTTTTTTTTAAAATATTCTACTGCATAAAAACTTTTTCTTTGAAAATTGAAAATTTAATATATATATATATATATATATATCCAAAGATATAATTCTGTTGTGAGTGATTAAATAAAAGAGTATCATTTCGGATTTTACATTAACATTTGACATTTTAAATTTTATTTGCTAAGTCAACAAGTTTACTCCAACAAAAATTCAAAACATTCACAATTTTTGCTTGGTTTTTCACTATTGCATGTATGACGATTCTTATTTCCATGTAGTACATATGCAAAATACGCAAATTTCTAAAATTGGTGTTTTTATTATTTACCATTTCACTTCCTTAAAAATTATTTTGTAAAAGTTAAACATTTTTAAAAAGATTGCTTAACTAAGACAACGGCGAGTTTTTCGCAAAGCAAAAAAATCACAGAAATCATTCAAATTTTTTGTCTGTTTTAGAACACTGTTTAAATATATGAATACTTTTAAAAAATGAATAATTTACTGTCTATGCCTTCTCTATTATTCACACAGAATATAATTTATCTTCTTTTACAGTTATTATGAATGGTTTTGAATAAGTTGAATATCCTGAGTAATATCCTCAGATGTTGCTCCCTTCTACGCTCACTTTATTCAGTGTGCTTTGCTTTTGTTCGACTAAATATTATTTTTTTCTATCTCATATTTTTATTACAGTCAGACATTTTATTTTTTTCACATTTAAAATAACCTTTTAGTTACTTTTAATAAATACAAAAAAAATATATATATTTTAAAATCAATACTAAAATAGATTATTTTATGTGTATTAACTCGTAGGTAAAAAAAAATAATTTTTTTTTTTTTTTTAAATTATAATTTATCTGTGTTTATTTCATTCGTAGTATCGTGATCTCTACTCTTTTCTATGGGAATGATAAAAGAGATGTTAAAAAACGAAGATAAAAATGGCATGTTATTTAGGCTATTAATAATTTATAGCTAAAAATATTAATCATACATCAAGTTCACATTTATTCTCAACTTCTTTGATACAATATAAAGTTCGAGTTTTACTTACAAAAATCTACATTAATTTGGCAAAATCGTAGGTGCATTTGTAATTTCGATGTTTATAAGCAAATGTGTAATGGTATATTACTGCATTATAATAATGTATACAGGGTGTTCCGTAAAAACTTCCCTTAGTAAATATTTTAAGAATCCTTATCAAAAATAAAAACAAAAAATGTTCACATAGGGGGTCACAAATTAATATTTAACTGAAAAAGAAACAATAACGCTATCAAAATCTAACACATTAAAGTAAAGGAAGCGCATGTAATAAACATCAAAACAGATTTAATTTGAGGTTGGAACTTGAGGGTGCTCCCGATAATCATCTTTTAGAGGCTATATCTAGACGCAATCAAACCAGTCTTGTTGTTTATTACATACACCCTCCTGTACTGAGATTGATCAGATTTCGATAGCGTGTTCTTTCCTTGCTTATATATTAATGTGAGACTTCCCATGAGTATACTCCTTTGTTTTCATTTTTGATAAGGATTCTACACACACATGAGAAATGCAGCTTTTATTTATTCTATAATGTATCAACCTATAATTATCATAATCTTATTCAAAATATAACAAATTATAAAACAGTATAAAATAGTAGGCAATCGTTTTTAAATTTTACATGAAGTTTTCTTATGTATGGTATTGTAAAGGAGCTACGTTATACATAATTTAACTAATTTAATAGTAAAGTAAGTTTGCATCAGAAAATAGAAGATAAACAATTTAACGAAAAACGAGGTAGGCATTTTATTTCATTACATTATAGAAGAAATGCTTCATCCATTACTCTCTCTTTTTTCTCTGGTGTTTTTTTTTTTTTTTTTTTCTTCTTCTTCTTCTAATGCATGCCTTGCACAACCAACAAAAATTATACGCGTTTTTATAAACATTTAAAATTGAAATTTATCGATTTTATTGGAATGTTATTCTAATACACAGATACATGTTGTAGTTAATATGTTTACGACTGAATATTTTATAACACTTAGGTGATACCATGTTGCTAATTTGATATGGACAATCTGTGCTACTTTGTAAAAAGTAAATCATTTAACTCAAATTTACAATACAGTGTACTTTTTTTTTTCAATTTTAAACTCAATGTAAATCATTAATCGTAAAAATTAATGATTAAAAATTAATTGCATTCTCTTTAAAATCTCAATATTTTATAAAGTGAAGTAATGCGATGATTTCCTTTTTTGTCTTATTGATATCTGATAAATAACGAAAATGAACGATAGTATAATTTAGCAATGTGAGCAATAGTATATTTCTTTCTCTTTAATGTTCTCTTTCTTAATAAATCTTACCAATAATGAGCAATGGGATCATTTTTTTTCCTCGTTCACTGGCTGTATAAGTCTTATCAATAACCAAACATGTAGGATAAGATATTTCTTTTTCTTGTTCTTTTTCTTAATATATCTTATCAATTACTAAAAAGGAACAGTGGGGTCGTATTTTCCTGTTCTGTTTCCCTTGAAATTTCATTATAAACAAAAATTTAGTAATGTGGTTGAAAACTTTAATGGAATCAAAACAATGTTTTCACTTGGATTGGCAGTTGCTTGTATTTAAACTTGAAAAATAAAATAATTTAGAATTTATTTTCAACACAGAAACCGCGTCACACAACAATAGAAACAATGCCCAGCTTTAGTAGCAAATATATATGGAATACCAACAAAGCAACACATTATTTACACTCGTTTTCTTGGGTATTTCTTTTATGCTTTATACCATTGTTTTTATTCTAAATGTTGAAACCATTTACAAAAAAGTAAGATAATATATAAAAAATCTTCAACTTTGCAGGAAAGAAATTGCAATCGCGTAGCAGGTGGAAGAAAATGCCCAAAGAAATCAGCCGTTTATCCCAAGTAAACACCTGTTTTACCTAATGTGTGCACCTCGTTTTCCTTTTCCTCCAGAATTTATCACTTAACTAAGCTTTGGGAGGCCCGGGAGCCCATATATATCAATCCCACCTGCGGATTCTAGGGGAGAATTAATTTGGAAAAATCTTTTCCGAACAATTCTTCACTAAGGGCAGGTGGCCCGAAAGAAATCCACGATATTTAGGCGAATATAAAATGAACGGGGGAAAAAAATGGTTGGATACCTTGGCATAGAAATAGACAAAGAGGGAAACTAAAACTGTAGAAGATAGGGAGGAGCGCTGATTCAACAGTGCGACATTATAATCTCAGAACCAAAGCCTTCTTGATAAATGGGTGAAATCTGGGCCCTCTGAGTAATTGAAAACTCCCACTGGTAGCTGAAATCCCTAACATCCAGCCTGATAGCGATCGGATCTAGAAGGATCAAAATAAAATAGTGTGCCCTACTATACGGACGAGTCATTCTAAGGTAAACAGGGCTGCCTCAATAGACTTTTTTGCTGTAAGGCGCCAAAAGGCGCCAAATTTACCTCACTGTTTCAAAACTCAATAGAAACATTAAATTTAACTTATCTGCTCGTTTAACATGTTAGAAAAGAAGATGAATATTATAAATATAGTTTATTTGAGGAGAGAACATTGAAAAGTTAGAAAAAATGCTAGCTTTCACAACTGGTAGAAGTTATAGTTACTCATTTTCATTAATTGCTATAATGGGAACAGTTTAATCGAATTTAAACTGCTGCATAGTATATATATATATATATATAATATATATATATATATATATATATATATATATATATATATATATATATATATATATATATATATATTATATATATATATATATATTATATATATATATATATATATATATATATATATATATTATATATATATATATATATATATATATATATATATATTATATAATATATATATATATTATATATATATATATATATATTATATATATATATATATTATATATATATATATATTATATATATATATATATATATTATATATATATATATATATATTATATATATATATATATATATATTATATATATATATATATATATTATATATTATATATATATGTATATATATATATATATATATAATTGGACCATATATAAAGGTACTTTCTCTGAATAAACATACTTTTTTTTTCAACGGATTCAGATTTCTGACACTCAAAATATAGGGAGAAGGCTGGAAAATATGGTTCCAATAGTTTGGTCAGGTAAGAGATCCAAAGTTTGAACCCTTTAATATTAATTTAATTTTTTGCGTATTTTGCTATATCTCGGGAACTTTTTAAACGAATTGAAAAATTTTTGAACACAATTATAAAATAAAGTTCGTTCAAAGATAATTGTATGCAAAAAATAAATGTCAGTAAATATTATTTATCTTTAATTATTTTATTTAATAATAATCGAAAAAAATTTGAATTGTAAGGTATGAAATTTCTGCATAATTTCATAATTTCTGCATAAGTTCGTAATTTTAAATGGCAAAATATAAAATTCTTGCGAAATTGGTTGAATAGTTCCTGAGAAATCGAATTTTCAGTTTAGAACTTTTTTAATATTCGATTTCTGAGGAACTAATCGGCCGATTTCGCTCAAATTTCGATTTTTACCATGTAAAATTACATACCTCAGTATGGTCAAGTAAATTTTATATCTCACAATTCAATTTTGTTTTGGATTATTATTAAATAAAATAATTTTAAAAAAAATATTTTCAAAAGATTTTTTTTTTTTTTTTTTTTTTTTTGCATAGAATGATCTTAAGATAAAGGAATTTTATATTTGAGTGCAAAAAAGTTTTGACCTCTCCTGACCTAACTATTGGAACCATATTTCCCAGATTGCCGCTACACTCTATATTTTCTGGGGTCAGAAATTTGAATCAGTTGATAATAAGCTATGTTTATTCTGAAAAAATTCGTTTTTTGTGTCTGATTTCTTAACTTAAAATATCGTCTGCACTAAATAATTAGCATGTTTAAAGTCACACCCTCGAACCATAAAGAATGAGTCCTAGAACGTGAATATCCTATTATTAGATAAAAAAATTCTCACGGCCCATTTTTTTGCATTGTACAACCTTAAGTATGCGTCAAGTTGAACTATGTATCATTTCAAATTTAAACCATAATATTACATAATCAAATTTAAAAGAAGCGAAATTGTGGTACGACAAATTTGACGATATTGTAGTTCAGCACGTTCTTAACAGTTTATGTAACAATATTCAGCCGAAAATGGCTCAAACTTATTAAAGATTTAATCGAATTTATAAAACTGGCATTGCATTTTGAGATGGTATTGGTCAATACGAAAGAGTCTCGCCATCGGATGAGAAAGAAACCGCCCAAATATTTCCGTTGTAAAGAAGTATCTTCAAAGCATCACCAAAAGAAGGAAAAAGGGGAGGAAAAGAAAGAAATAGGAGAAATAAGAAGAAGAAAAAAAAAAGATGAAAAGAAAAGAAAGAAAGCGAGCAATGGGAGAGAGAATTTTGGTATGCGGCCATTCTTTTCTCATCTTCTAGAAAAAGCTGTGCGCTTTCCGCAGATAAATGGGAGAGGAATAAGACACGGATTGTGAAGAAGGGCGAGCCATTTGTAGCCTTGCGATTTTTAAAGCTTAATGTGCACAATCTGCATGCCCTTTACATGCAACGTATTTTCCCTTTCATCCGATTTTAGGCCCTCCCCCCCATCGAAACACGACGAAAAACACAGTCTCCCGAATGTTTTCGAAAAGTCAATGTATTATGCATTTGCAACGTTATTTCAGAACCCCGTTCTCTACTAGTTTGCCTACTTCAGGGGAACTTTACTTCGAAGAATGTGATCTTTATTTATTGTATGTTTTTATTTACTTCTGTGCTTTTGTACCATGGCATAGTATATAAAAAAAATAAAATTTTTTTGAAGTTAATTCAAAAAGAAAAAAAAAAAAAAGGGCATAATTTTATAAAGTTATATCTGGTTTTTTAAATCTATTTTAAAAAGCAAGCAAAAAAAAAACAAAAAATCGTAATGTAAACAGTTGTTTTTCGAAGGCTTTTTTCATTACTTTTACAAAATCACTCAGTTTATCGAAAAATATTATTAAAAAATATATATAAATAAATATAGTTGTCATTGGCCAATTGAATGATCAGTATATTAGCAAATAGCTGCCGTCATATTTCAAGGTGCTAAGTTAATTGGAAAAACGTCTAAGTCTTTTTAATCAGCCTGATAAAGAGACACAGTGGTTCAGGAAATGGAACATTCACCTCAGAATGAGGTGACCAGGTGAAAATCCCAGTGATGGCTGGTTGATACGAATTCTGCTCCCGACACGCATCGACCACACGTAAAATATCCTCAGATGTAGGTTAATAATGGGTTAGAATACCATTACCGTCAGGCTAACTGTTTTCGTTTTCCTCATTATGTAACGCAAATACTGGCTAGTTTAATCAAAAAGTCTTTCCCAAAAGCTAGTTTGTCCCAATGCTTGATCCAGGAGTTCTCTTGTCTTCTGAGATGGGTTTAAAACTACAAGTCAACGAAGATAAAAAATTACTAGTCAAAAACTCAGAATTAAACCGGCTCTTCAGCACCAGTTACAAAATAAAATAAAATAAAAACAGCCTGATACTTTTTAGACTCAATGTTGCGGACCCTAAGGGTTATTAAAACTATCATTCTTTACTCAATTAGCCTGATTTATTCCAGGCTGTTTGAAATATATATATTATGCATGGATAAGCCTAAGCGCAAATTAAAGTAAGGGTAAACTTTTCGTGCATTTCATAATTAGCCAAAAAGTGTATCGAGTAAGTTTCAAAAATATCAGGTGCATTAAAAAGTACTGAAGATTTTTCAAATTCGCCTGACATTGAAAAATGATGACAGCAACTGCAGCAAGCAAGATTTCTCAATTAACTTATGTCATATAACAATTTGCAACCCATTGTTATTCGGTTTTATCTTTTTTTAACAAAAGTAATTTATTTTTGGAACATTTTGTTTTAGGAAGGAATTAAAAACTCAGCTTAAAAAATCTGAAACAAATTTATCATTACTATTTTTATTATTATTAACAAAAATAATCAGATATATTATGGTAAAATTTAACTATAACAAATTCATTTAAAATTTATGCCATAAACTCTAATTTCTCCAACACAGCTATAATCTATTTATGATTATTATGTAATAAACATCTACTATAGATAGCGTATTAGGAAGAATTTTTTTAAGTATTTGTAATGGTGGCTTATATTAAAACATTATGGCAGTGAAACTTAATTTTTGACATATTGAATAGTTAATTTAGTAGTCATATTGACCATGTTGAAAATAAATATATCTATTAATCTGCTTATATAAAAGTAATCAGTCTTTTTTTAAAAAAATTTCTAAGTTATCAAGAAATAACTTTATAAACTTTAATTATCATAACGTTTATAATCAAACAAATAGATTTTTTTAAACGCAAATGATTACTACTACTTACATTACTTAGCATCTTTTCACGTTTAAGAATGCCTGTAATTCTTACGTTTTTAATGAAAAAGACGAATTATTTATATAAGTTTAATTACATGGACTTTCCTAAATATATATTTAAAAACAACCCTCGGGCTCTATGTTTATTACGAGCACTGTTTATATGAAATGCATCCATTACTAAATTATACCTATCGATGAAGAGTTGATCTATTTAGTAAAATTACAAATTAGTAAATTGTAAGGCCCTTAATTGCATTTCTCTTACAAATGTATAAGACGGATGAATAGAGTGAATAAAAGCAACGGACAAAATGCCTACTCGCTAATTAACGTTGTAACATTACGGAAATTTAATTTCAGCTTCGTCGACGTTATCCATATTTTATTCTGAAAATGCTTTTAATAATTGAAGCGATTCATTTCCCTCCTCCTCACCATTCAACTCTATTTCTCGCTTTGCTTTTGGTCTTTTCAGAACAAATTATTTTCGTTTTTTAATTCGATAGGCTTGCAACTGAAATGGTTGAGCAATTTGCGTTGGAGTATTTCCTACTAGATGCCTAAGGCTAAATTGAGGAAGCTATTTTTCACAATGAATAAATCTATCCCTTCTCGTAACTTAACCCTAAATTTTTACTAGTTTCAATGTGAGTTTGGCATTATCATAGTTATATTCGTTAAGAAAATTGTTTCTTCGTGGTAAATACATTTATATTTTAAATAAGAAAACTTAGTTTTTAACGTTTAAAAAAATTTTTTCATTTAAAATGATAAATCTGTAATCAGGTTAACGAAGTAGATTAACATTTTGAAAACTGTTCCTAGTTAATATGTTGTCTTGTTACCACTTTGTAAAATTTTTCTAAACGATCGTGCAAATTACATGCATTATTTAATGTTGAAATCTATCTGTTCTCGTATCTTAATCCTAAATTTTACTAGTTTTAATGCGAGTTAAGCATTATTATAGTTGCCAACTTGTACATTTGTTGTGAAAATTATTTCTTTGTGGTGGATATATTTGTGTTTTAAGCTAACAAAATTTGTTTTAAAAGTTTAAAAAAATTGCTTTATTTATCATGAAAAATCAATATTCATGTTGACCAAATTTTTGAAAACTATTCCTATTTAATATGTTGTTTTACTACCACTTAGTAAAATCTTTCCAAATGACTATGCGAATTTGATGCATTAATTATAATCAATTATGTATTGTTACTGCTGAATGCAAGTAATTTTTAAAAACCTTATTTATACATAGAACTGGTTTGTATTAACAATATTTATTCAAGGTGTTCATAATGATTACCTTTAATATATAATTATTTAATCCTTGTAAAATATATAGTCCAAAAGATTATGCACAATACAGTGTTAGAAATTAATATGTATCAAATAATTTTCAAACTATGTCCAATTACTATTGAGGTTATTACGAGCAAAGAGGGAATTAAAATTTATTTAAAACAAGTTTATTTGAGGATTGCTTGCTTAAACACAGTTCCTAACATAAGGATAACATATTCTAGCCCAACTAGGCAAACCAACTAGTTTTTGATTGTTTTAAATCCTCTTCTGGTCCTCTCAACCAAATGATTGAAAAACAAACACTTTCTAATCCTTTTCAATGTTTTGCTTTTCAATGTTTGCTTTTAAATATTGAGTTATGGTCCCTAGAGTGCAGAGTTAGACTTACTTCATTTTTGCACAGATTTTAAAAATATATGTTGTAGACGGTTATTACGGAACACCATAATAATACTTGACCAAAAAGCTAGAAATAAGATAAAATTTTAATAAAATCTAAATGTCAACTGGGCAGTTGTATAGTAATACTGATAATTAATTAAGACATTTTCGGATTTATTTTTTATCCTAAAGGTTGGTACCATCTAAAAAAAGGATTGAATTTCATACCAGGGACAATTTGAAAAATTCAAACGATTTCTGACAAAATTAACTTTTGCAAAATTTTAAGCTAGAAACCATTTAAGAACAAAGAACCCTTTTTTTCATGTTTATCCATAAGATTTGTTAAGAAAACATGCTGTTTGGAATCATTTTGGGACAGTTCTATTTCAAGTTAAATAAAATGCTATCTATTCAATGCAACGCAGATACACGATTTAACTTCCAAACCAGAGTAATTGATCTTGCCTAAGCCTCATGGGCAGAAGAATTCCTCATTGAATCATCTGTAAACGTTGAAGCCTATGAGGAATTCAACTAAAATGTTTTGGAGAATACAGGGATATTTTTCAATTAAACTGAACCTTAAAACCTCAAGACTTTAATAGAATTTTTGTTAGGGTAGAGCGATGTTTTTTCTCTTTCTTTCAGTTTAAATTAGAAGTCAAAATGCATACCATGCTTCTAATTGAATCGCATCGTTAAATCTTACATCTAATTCAATCTATCTTTGGAACTTTTTATGCAAAAAGCATCGAATGCTTTTAAAATAAAGTTGATCAATCACTGAGAGGAAAAGGGACATAAAAAAGGGAAAATGTTAGTTCATTTACTTAACGGAAAAGTTGTCATGAGGTATGCAAGTTTGAAGTAAAGTAAGAGATAAAGTTTCGTTGCTGTGTACACTGTTGTTGTTTGATTTTCCTAATTAATTAGCTTTAGATTTTAATTATTTGTTGTTTTGTTTATTTTTTTTTTTCACATTTGATTCGGTTTGAAGTGCTTTCTTTATTCCAAAGTAGCGACAATTATGAAAATGAATGTGTTTCTTTAACGCAATTTTGAAGGGATGAAAAAAAAATCAAAATAATCGTTTAATGTTAAAGAATAATAACTCGATTAGAATTCAGTTAGAAAGTCTTGTTATTTTGAATAATATGAAACCATTAAATAAATTTGACGGAAATAACATTTATAAGAGAACATTCTGTACCTGTTAGTAGATTTTACTATCAGTTGTTTCACCGATAAGTAAACTTTAGCTATTTTGTCAATGAATATTGGTAAAAGAATATAACGATTTCTTATTCTCTTACAAAAAAGCAAAACTAATAGAATCTTTTAATGTTAACGAAGAATAACTGCATTAAAATTTAAATCCTTTTGGGAACCTTTGCTATCTTAAAGGCAATAAAATTGAAAATTATATAAAAATGAGATTAAGAAATAAAAAGATTAAGAAGATTGCACCTTATAAAGATTGCAACTTCGTTGTCAAAAATAATGTTTTTAACAGAACCTTCCAATCTGTGAATAGGTATTGCTACATTATTTTATCAGCTTCAGCTATTGGTCAAAAACAAATTATTAAAAAAGTATCTATTTTTTTTAAGTTGCCCTATTTTTTGATTATTTTACAAATAAATGAAACTAACAAAATCATTTAATCCTAAAGAAAAAACAAATTTATTCGAATTCAGTTTTCTAATGCCCATTTGGAAAAACATGTTAATTTAACTGCAATAAAACTGATTCAAAAACATTACACTATAGCTTCTTTGTCCAAAAAATGTTTAAGAGAATCTTCTCAACCTGTGAGTAGGTTTACTATCAGATGTTTTATCAGTAAGTAAACATCAGTTATTGATCAAAATCATTTCATGAAACCATTATATATCATTTCGGGTAACTTTTTTATAATACTTTCCTTATTTTTCAGTTTTTTTTTTTTTTTTTTTTAATGATACAATTTCCTAACTCAACGTTTTTGCAATACAAGTTTCTTATTTTTCTTCAAATAAATAAAACTAAAAGAGTCGTTTAATGCGAAGAAAAAAAATATTTTTATTGGAACTCTGTTTTCTTATATCCAGCCCTTGTTACCTTGAATGCAATAAAACTACTACAAAAACTTTTGCCGAAAATGATACTTTTTTTTTTTTTCTAAAAGAACCTTCTCAACCTATGAGTAGGCTCGTTTAGCTGTCATATCTACCACTTTAAGTGTCTATAGTATTTCAAATAAGTGCCAGATTGGAAGTAATTACCCGCGGATTACTCCAGGCCGTGACATCATCAGAAGTATCTCACAAGCTAAAAATCTACTCTGCCAGGTAAGGATTATTCTCCCAGCTTTTCGATCTTTTTTTTTTTTTTTCAAAGCCCTGACTGTATCAAGGAAAGAGGCAACAGGTTTTACCTCATTACGAACACATCCCCTTTCCTAGTGGAGACTTGGATTTAGGAAACTAGAATAATAATCATATACCCAGCCTGAGCCGATATTCGATACTGGGTGAGTCTTATTTTGATGCTGATTTTCTGGTAGCACCCGCAAGCAAAGAGAAGGGGAAACATGACTCGGAAAAATATGTGAGGAATAAAAATATAGATAGAAAAAGGGATTTTTTTTCCCTTTCACATCGATGTCTATATAGAAGTGAGCGTGCTTTCGATACGTATCCGAATGTCTTGTAGTGGTTGTTACCTAACTTCGTTTTCAAGCTGGGGAGGGTAAAAAGAAGCAGGCTGAAGTTTGAGTTTATACTTTTTAGATTGAGTGACAGTTGATTTGGAAAAAACATACCCACGTAGCGTCAAAATCTGCTGAATTTTTCTCTTTTTTATTTTTCCACATCCCCCTCGTTTTTATCTTTTTTTTATTTTTAGGAAAGTTTAGAAAAACGAATAAATAAGAATAGATTTCTTCTAACGATTTTGTTTTGCCTTTATTCTTTGACAAAAGGAAGCTAGGCTTTGAATGCTGATTTGGGTGCTTGAATAAGGATAGGAGGAAAATGCTGAAGCATATAGGAGGGTGC
The DNA here is from genome assembly GCA_949128135.1 of Parasteatoda lunata. Classification (NCBI taxonomy): domain Eukaryota; kingdom Metazoa; phylum Arthropoda; class Arachnida; order Araneae; family Theridiidae; genus Parasteatoda; species Parasteatoda lunata. The sequence continues at coordinate 63,147,709 of OX421980.1, read as the reverse complement.
CTATCAATATTTTGGAATAAAAGGAAAGAAAAATAAATTTGCTTTGTGAGTATATATATGTCTTTGTTTTGGTACCCTTCGTTGTAAATCAAGGCTTTCAGCAACATTAGTAATCAATATATGAACAATTTCATAGAAACACTGAATACACTTCCATACCAAATTTAGCTTTATAAAGCAAAAAGTATGTATGTGCTTGGTATGTATGTGTAAAAAAGTATGTATGTGTAAAAGTATGCATGTGCTTGTATGGTATTTTCTATGGCTGTCAGTCTTAATGCTTAATTCATGTAGTAATTTTAGTTTTAATTTACTTATAATATATTTATTATATTATATGTATAGTGTATTGTAAGTGATATAAAACCTATGGTATATGTTGAATCATAATATCATTCAAATTGACTGATATATGGCGCCGAGTTGAACCATATTACGCAAATTAGTTCTTTAGCAACATTACATGGTCATATGGTTCAAAGTAAACGTAAAAATGGTTCAATTTAACTTATTACTAAGGTTGCAGCAAATCTGCACTACTATTGAGTTTTAAGTTAACGATATTATGGTTCTACGTTGTACCGATTTTTCCGAGAGAGTATAATAAATCAACATACGGGTCAAATATCATCAGAAATAGTGTCAATGACGCATATCATATGGTATGTGGTATATGGTCAGTGATATATATCATCAAGTAGTGGTGTTCCGTATGAAAAAGAAACAGAGATAAATAAATAGGGAAATATATGGCAAAAAAAAAAAAATAATAATAATAATTATTAACTTTTTTGAGAAACGAATTAAAAATCATAATTTTCATACTAAACATAATCAGCCCTGGCTTTAGATAGGCTTAACTTGACCCAACAGTCATGAGTAACAGTTGCAAACTCACGGCAGTTATGAAAATAGAATATTATTCACAAAAACGTATAATTTGATTTAACGACGAGGCCTTTAAAAAAACAGCCTTCGACAGCATCACAGCGTGCAAAAATAATTAATATCAGAAATTGCTACAAGTAATATTTTATTTTATTTATTCTAGTGAGATCTGAGGATCTCTCGGGCAATAAAAAGAATTCTTCGACAACGTATCAATTGAAGAGTAATTGAAATTTATGATAGGTAAATATTGAGCCTGGCTTGTAGTACTAGAGTTGGATCAAGCGTTGGGGCAATACGAGTGTAATCGGAAAAGAGCACACGTGGCTAAATTTATTTGTGCGACGGGGGGTCAGGAGGTTATCCGGCACATACACTGAGCAGGACAGTCGCATTCATAAATAACCCTCAGGGGGATATGAAAGAACGATCATGAGCCTGTCTACGGGGGTGCTCGCCCTTGTTTCCGGAGTTAGTGTTATCTCTACCAGCAGTCTCTATTGCCTAAGATTAACTTTAAAATTAAACAGGCCTACAAAGGATAGAATGTCTATATCTTTTGCGAGAACTTTGGAGAGTTATTTTATTTATATTTTTTCAATTATTTTGATGAATTAAGCTTTCGAAGGTTACCACGCTTTTTATTCGAAAGGTATTTGCTTTGAATTTTATTTATGATTTCTTTAATTTTATTTATGATTTCTTTAATTTTATTTATGTTTTCTGTCTAGGCGGACATAACCGGTTATATTATATGAGAAATAAAAAAGACAGTTTGCTTAAGAAAATAATTCGAAATCAAAAAAGGAAAATGGTAAAATATTGACTTCAGATAAAAATCTATTTTTCTTGAGCAATTGATATTTATTCTGTAACTTTCTAATTAATACTGTTATCAATCCTAATCAATAGTACTGGAGATCATTGTTTTTCCGTTGCATTAGTTTTTCAAGGATCTTGGATAGTTTCACATTGCTGATGTCAAATCTAATATCGGTTTCTCTCTCTATATAGTTTTTTTTTTTTAAACTGACATTTTTATTCTATTTTTTGTTGTTGTCGAAATGTGCAAGTTTAGAAATGTTCTATACAACAAGGAGAAGCATAAATGTTAAGACAAATTTCTGGGGGAGTGGGGCATATAATCAGGGTTATAATCGTACAGGAACCCATACCCAGTAATGTCATCATACCCGGCTAGAGGCACTTTCCTTATTATGACCTGTTAAAAAGCCCACGAAGAAACAATTCAAAATAGAGAAAGAGCCTCTAGCGGCATATGATAAAGTTTCCAGACATGGGTTCTTATACAGTTTTGTGTGCCCTAATTTCCCTAGAAGCTTATCGCAATATTTACTTGACTTCCTGTTATATATAACGTTTTTAAACTTGTACAGTTCGACAAAGTAAATAAATAAATAAAACTAAAAATATCATTTAAAAAAATCTGTAGCTTTAGGAACAAAGCTAATTTCAGATTTGAAATCCCCACACCCGAATTAGTAAAGATCAAGTATTTGTATGTATGCAACAAATAACTTGTTTCCCTTGTTGTTCTTGTTTTCGTGTAATTAATAGGGACATCCTAGTTAATAGGGATATAAAGAAAATTTTAATTTACATAAAACTGTAATTTAGTTTCTTTAATTGTTTCTGTACTTAAATTCTGATTGATTTTGGCCAGTCATTCAGTTTATCAAAGGGCATCTAATAAAATGAAAAAATGCGTAAGGTAATCAAGTAAAAGAGGGACATTAAATAAAAATTTATCTAAAAAGAAATACTTAAATCATTTTAATGCCTTTTATAATAAGTGTGTACGTAAATTTAGTTCGACAAATTAATTTCCCACACTGCGATAAAAATTTTTGAGCAGTAATCAAAGTTCTGACTAGTTTTCAAATTTCTGACCAATTATTCAATTTATCAAAGGGCATCTTGTAAAATGACAGAAATGTGTAAGGTCTCAGTACAATCAAGACTTGTTTGGTAGTTGATATTTGACGTTTATTCTGTCCACCATCCTAATTAATAGTGTAGAGGAGCAACGTGGATGTGGTCACTCGCGAGTACAGCTCAAAAGGTTTTCTCGAGTTTCCACCGACCGTAATTATGATCTTGCTTAACAATAACGACAGCAGACAGCTTCGATTGACCTGCAAGTTCTAATATTTCTAGAATTTGTGAGTTGCTAAGTTTGAAATGTACCGAAAATTCTTGCATTAAATATTCTCATTGATATGCTATTATAATATTACTTTAAATTATAGTGAGTAAATTGTCTACATTAATGACTGTAATATAAGTTTTGATGATTTTGTATTTTGTTTCTTTTTTAACAAATTATTAAACATGCAATAGGGTATTTATTTAGATTTCATTCGGATATAGTCATTACAGTGATTAGGTTGTTATTTTTAAAATGAAATTGTACACTAGCACAATTATTTTTTAATTTTTTTTTTTATTTAGATAAAATATTGAAATCACCAAAACAAAACATTTCAAACGTTCTGCTGAATTTGTTTAAATTATAAAAAGTGATGGCTTTGAAGTTTTTACTAGAAAAGTACTATAACGCTGTCATTTTCTGAGTTATCGTAAATTTTTATTGCGTATAGTTCGTTAAATTTTTTTTTTCTAGTTTACCTTATATTTTCATTTTGAATATAAAACTATTAAACACCAAAGTACTGTTACTATAATAAAACAACCGTGTCAGCTACGAAGGCAAGAATTTTAAATTAACAAAGCTACTAATGAGCTATAATAAATTCAATGTTAAAAAATGATCTGAAGTGCAATCAAATTTCTTTGAAAGTGTTTATAAAATTGCACCATATCTTATTCAAATGCAAAATATCCGAGCACGAAAAATTACTCAACATTAATCAAGAATTACTTCATTTACTCAACTAATACCACATAAATTTGTTGTATTTACATTTAATCAAAAATACTTTTATTTCGGAACCATTATATGTCTGGTTATATGGTTGAAATTACATTGAAAGATATTGAATTACTAACGGTTTGACAGTAAAAAGCGAGTTTCTGTCTTGTAAAGTCCGACTAATCTTAACTATAGTGATGGATGGAGTAACTATATTTTGAAATATTTTTTCTGTCCATGTAATAAAAAAAAAAAAAAAAAGAGGAAAACTCGTTCCCACTTTTATCTGCCAATAATCCAGTATATCTCAGAAGGAAGAAGCTTTTGCAGAGTATTGTACAGAGGGTAAAAAAAAGGGGGTAAAATAAATGGTATTTGGGTGGAAGGGGAGGGTAACGACAAGGAAAGATGAAAGAGTAGGAGGGTGGATAGGATACTTCAATTACCTCCGGTGCCGGCCAGCGAGTCTAAGCCAATATGCAGGGCAGATGATTCGTCAGCAAATGATACCTGTAAGTCGTAAATGCAAGCGTATGGTGGACTGCGGCAGAAAGCTTCTCCGATCCCCATCTCTGATTATACTGAGAGAGAGAAAGATAGAAAGAAAAGAAGATGGAGAGAAGAGGCCTCTGTGTAGGATGTCCCAAGGGAATCCGCCCTCCGGCTGTGGCGACCGATTTTCGCGAGAGTGCAGGGACGCTGGCCTACATGTGCGTCCCTATCTTCCTCTCCACCCCTGTAGACACATCCCCCGAAAAACTCTATCCAACTTGGGCTTGCCTTTCGTTATCTGGAGGTGCAGCTCTGTACTGTCTGGTTTAAGAAGGAAAAAAAATAATAAAGAAGGAAGGAAAATAAATAAAAAAAATGGGTGGACGAGTAGAAGGAAGATGAAGGAAACAACGCGAAATATATTGCGAAAAATGAAGAAGACTAGGGAAGAAAAAAAAAAACAGAAGAGAGCGACTGTGCAAATCTATAGCGTTTAGGATGGCCAACGGCAGAGGAATAGGATTCTTCTAATACTGACGTCCAGGGAGCACTTCGCAGTTGGTCAAACACATGCGCTTGAGTCGGAAGCTCCGTGGGGGAGGTCTCCGTTGTTGCTTCTTTCTGAAACCCCCTCCCACGCTTATCGCCACGAGCACAGCGACCCACTAAAATCCATTTCTTCCTTTAGCATAGATCTCCCTGGGCTCTATTACTTGAGGGAAGAAAAAGAAAGAAGACGGACATGTTGGGCCTAGGCGTCAGGGGCCTATTACCAGTGAGCCTCCAGGGTAACGTATACGACGTAGAACTTACCTTTGCAGATCGGCCTGTTGGGGTCGTTAGGCCTAAAGAGAAGATGAAAACCATCGTAGAAGTAGATGGGTCTCTCAGGATCCATATGCCAACACGTAACCCCACTATGGTGCTGGCAAAGATATAAAAGCTTGGAGTTTCGGGGTTGCTTTAGTTACAGCAAAGCACGCCGTGGGAGATTTGATATCGAAGGAAGAGAAAGAAACTTGAATCGCAGATGTGGAAGATTTGAATGCTGGGATTCTGGTGATGTATACTAGTCGTTAAGAGAGCGCTTCCTCCGATATGTTTGGATCATAAAAAAGAATGTATTCATTCTTCATAGCAAAAAGCGCGTATCGGTTGGCTTTAATCATAGGGATATATAGCAGATAGTCAACAAATATAGTAAATATTATTTCCCTACGCATCCTTTCTTTTAGATAAATTTTCTCTGACGGTGATATTTTAAGCGGGGCAAAAAATCCCTATATATTAAGACAGAAATAGTACACTGGGAATTTTTTTGCATATAGAGCTAAAAGAAAAGGATTTTTATCAATTCCAGTGATTAGTGAGCACCTCTCAGCTAATTCTTTTTATTTATAAGAAAAATAAAGTTGCCTTTCTTTTTGCTTATTCTTTGTTTTTCTTTCATTCTTTTGAGATGTGTTTTGGGAAACAAAAAGAAAAAAAACCGAAACGGGCTCATGAATAAGGTGGAAAAGTGGAGAGGCAAAAAAAGGGAAAAAAAGAAAAAAAAAAATCCAAGTCATTGCCTTTCTCCGTTTATTTTACTTACGAAAATAGAAACATTTAATCCTGTTTCGGTTGACAGAGCAAGCTAGGATCAGGAAAGAAACAAATGAAAAGGGGCGGTACAAAGGTTGGAAAGCCGAAACGCAATGTTTGTTTGATAACTATCTATCCTTTTCTACGTTGATTTCGTTGTACGGTGTGCCAATGCCTTACAGGAAAGGTGGTTTGGGCAATAACTTTACATTAAGGTTCTTCATTAGTCTTTGGTCTTTATTACAGTTTGCTTTGATCCTTTGGGATGAGTCTGTTGCGACGGAGATGCGAAGAAGACCTCATCTCGTAGCTTGATAGCAGTCATTCAGATCTCTGCGAACAATTTGCAGAAGGTCGAATTGAAGGGAATTGCGCAACTGCAACATTACGGAAATGTTATTGCCCTGAGCCGTTAATGGCTGGATCTTTTTCATTCTTTTCATGTTCGCCAAGAATTGCTTGATCTCTAACGAAAAGAAAGTTATTGATTGGCCTTCTTTTATTTATAAGGGGTATAATTGCGGATTTGTAAAAGTGCGGACATCAATTAAAGAAAGAGCAATTTAGGATAACTTAATGTTGGTTTATTTTATATTAAATGAGATATTTCTTATGCACTGAGATCTTAAAGTGAAGTCAGAAGAATAGCTTATTTTTTTATTAGTACGATTAGTTGGATTTTTTTAATATGTTTAATTATTCACCAGAAATCGTTTTGCTTTTAAATTTAGAAAACCGAAAACCCAAAATTATAATAATGAAGTGTTTGAATATAGCAAGAGCGTGGAATTATACAAGAATTATTCAAGAGCGTGGTGTCCTGCTAAAATTATCAACAAAATATGACTAATAAAAAAATTGTCATACTTTTATTCTTTAAATAAGTAATGGAAATTGTTATCGGCTTGTTAGAATATCTAGTTAAAAATACTAATATTACTTATTTCGAATGATTATGGAGCCTTTCTATTTTTTATGTGCGTGATTTTTATGTTACTTTATTTTACTTTTTATTTTATTAAAATATATGTTACTGTAAGAATTATGATTTATCTGTAAGAATGTACTACTGAAATAAGATAAGTGTGCATAAAATATTTTTTTCATTAAGGACGGTGATGATACGGGTTATCGACTACGAACTAAATAAAGGAGCGGATGTGCGCTTTCCTGCCTAGCAAACCGGTCTTCTCCAAGCTTCAATGGATAAACGGCAATTGGCAGGGAAATTTTTGTACACTCTGAAAAACTTCGGATCAAATTCCGATGAAAACTACCGGCACTCGAGGGTAATTTTTAAAATAATATTTACTGCAAGATATCTGACTCATAGTAATTAAATCAATATTACAGTAAAAATTAAGGTATAAAGTTTTACAGTAAAAACGGTTTTCACTTTAAAATGAATTTTACAGATACTGCACGCAAGATGTAAGTCCTTTTTACTGTAATTTGATATAGATTTTTTTACAAGTTTGCTCAAGCAGCCCAACAGTCAAAATAATTTTTATCTCTTTCATTAAAAAATAGATTTACATATTTATTTTTTAATATGTTCACAGTGCTGAAGTTTGGTCACATTTTATTTCATCGTTTCATGAGAACTTTATTGGACTGAGTGTGTGTAAAATATTTTTTGTTATATATAATATACACCATAAAAATAATTTACAATATAAATTGCATTTATTGAAATATACACTGATGCAGCAATATAACATAAAGTTTTAATATTTCTACAACATAACGCTTGTTGCAATTATCCTTTTAATATTTAAAACTCATTATAGAAAGTATTTGTTATTTCAAGAAATATTTCTATATACATTGTAATTTTTACAAAATTTTCAATTGATGATAATTTATATTTGAATTTATTTTTAGTTTCTAATCATTATTTATGTATATAAGCTTAAAGTGCACAGAATTATTGTAATTTATATTTATGGAAATCTGAATTCGTCGTATAAAAAATTATCAACACTTCGAGAAATATGAGAAAATTACCTTAACGTTACTATTATAGAGAAGGTCGTTCCTGAACTTTAAATGCATTTATCACTTGCTTTTTACAATGAATTTACACACATTCATTATAAAATAAGAATGTGTGTGTGTCTAGTTTTGTAGTTTTGTTTATGTAAAAATGAAATTTAGTCGATTGAAAAGAAAATAAGCGTTCACAAACAATTCACAGCAAATGCTGTCAAAATACGTAATGACAAGCTTTAAATTTAATTCGTGACTTATTATTTTTATTCAAACTTTTTTCGACTGAGAGTTCTGAATGGAAACTTAAATTATGATATTTATGAACAGTGTTGTTTTTAATACTTTCCAGAATTGCGTTTTTTACTCTTTTTTTTAAACTATTTTTTTATAACGAATCTTTTTGAATTTTTACACGCAGAAATCTCATTAAAATATGTACATGTTTTGATTTTGGACTTAGAAACGATGCAAAAGCATTTTGTGATAAAAGTAACTTTATTTTTGATTTTGGGGGATGAGCATTTTGTCCAATTTAATCATATTTTTATAGACAATATCTGATAAATAGCGTTACATTTAGCAAACGTTAAGACATTTTTAACATTAAAAAAGAAAAGAAAAAAAAAAAAACTTTTTCAGGGGAATGTACGAATATGACAAGCAGTTAATCCAGCCAATTTTATCAGATCATCAACCTCTAAATAAAAACTTCTAGTTAAACAGAAGCATGAATTAAAAAAAAAAAAAAAAATGAATCAATATGAATCAATACACTGTAAAAATATAGCATATAACCTTCAGTACCTTTATACTGAAAGAAGACAATCGTGGGCAGTTCTGTCACAAAACCCACCCTAGAGGCTGGTGATTTGTCCAATGAGCTTTAGAACCACAATTGCGAGGCCTCCGAAAAATCGATGGCGTTGAACTGCTGAACCAATCCCTTGGGAAAACACATCTAACTCGCCTATCACCCATCTTCTTATTTCAATTTCTATTCATTCTCTTTCCTCATCTTACACACATATAGACTACAGCTACGCTTTTTTTTTTTTTTTTTTTTTTTTTTTTTTTTTGTCTTGTTTTACTCTGAATGGCGCATCACTTAAAGGATGATTTCATTTTTAGAAAGTTTATCAGTTTCTTTTTTTTTTTATTCCTTCATTTGTGCGTATTAATACACTTGGGACAGCTTGGGTTGGCTTTTCACCAAAGAGTTAAAAAAGAGATTTAGGAAATTGAATAATGAAATGAATTTTGGAGAAAATTTGTAGTGGCTATTGAACTCATTTGATTTTAGTAAATGCAACGAAAAATTGGTTCAAATTTTGACCGCCATATTTGTTGTTTTTTCATTCATATCTGAGAACTAATACGCTTTGAGACAGCATTTGATTTGGCTCTTAAGTAAATGGAGTTTGGAAATTGAATTTAAATAAAATTGATTTGTATGCTGTGTGCAGCGGCTTTCATTGTTATTTGAAAAATTAATGAAGTACGATACAAATACGATTACAAATGAAATGATACGATTACGTACGATTACAAATGAACAGTGAACTGAAAAATTAAGTGAATCAATTGTACAAAGTAGGTGAATTGGTTCACAGTTCGATGGTAATAATTTTGTGCTAAATATCTTCATCAGTGTTTTTATTATTATCATTATTATTTCTAAGAGTTTGGTTCAACTTTTAACCAAATGCTATGCTAAGAAAATAAAAAATGAAACTTAATAACATAGATATTTTTTTGCCCACGTCATTTTGTTTTAAAAGCTGATTTATGTAAAATGACATTATTTTATATAAATATCTTATAATTATAACAGAAGCATTTTCAAATTCAAATATATATATATATATATATATATATATATATATATATATATATATATAAACCGCAACCTATTCAAGAAGATCCATTAAGCTTTCTTTTTTAGTAAAGAGTGTAACTAAAAACATAAATTCATCACGCAATTGCACCGCTAAAAAGATAATAAATAAATGGACATCTGGGCGAAGAATTAAAGTGTCTCTGAGTTCATTGACACAAGACTCTTTACATTGTTTTAGTTGGCACGCGAATCCAAGAGCAACGATTGGTTGTGTCATAGATCGAGGCGAGAAAATGAAAGAGGAAGAAATAAAAGTAGCAGGGCGTCCCAATAGTGACAAAGAAACTCCTTTGTAGTCCTTCGTGTATATAATGGCAGACTAGCGCTTTGCGATTGTACTCTTGAGACATGGGGCTTGCGAAGTGGATGTGTGTGCTTAAAACTCATCACACAATATCCAAGGGACTCTTTTCCTCCGCCAAGGTGAACATGAGATGTTGGTATTAACGCGGGGACAGTGGTTAGAAAAGGTCGGGCTGATGCGATCACAGCCATGGCTCCAATGGGGATTTCTCTGTTAGGCTTCTCAAAAATAATGACTCCGAAAGAGAAGACGCAAACTCAAGATATATCTATTTTTTTTATTCTTTGTCTTATTATATCACAATGCACATTCTTTCTTATGTAATATATAATCGACTGGGAAATGGGGCGAAATGTTTGCCGATACTGTTTTCATAATTTTTGATTGATGGTTGCGAGCTATTTATTTGAATATCATTGGATATTTATATTAACTGTTTGTCAACAGAGTTTATGCAAAAGAATTTCCTCAAAAATCTTTAAAAGACGAAACTATGTAAAAATTTATGCAATTATTATTATTTTTGTTATTACTTTTGTTATTATTTTTGATTTTTAATTGAGACTTTATCTTTAAATGCTGGGTAATAGATTTCATGTCTTTAGATTGATGTCTCTGCGCATATCCTAATGAGATTTATCCTTGTATATTTATATTCACAATGTTTGTCGCTTTGGTGAAAAGTTTAAAATGTGATGTTGGTATTACCGAGGGTACAGTGGTCACCAAGATGCGGGAACAGCCATGGGGTTTATCAAATGGGTCACAGCCCTAGATATTTCTTGGTTTGGTTCTTCAAAAATAATGACTCCAAAAGAGAAGTCACTAACTCAAGATGTATTAATTATTAATATTATTTTTAATATTATTAATATTCTTTCCCTAAAGCGTTGTGATCGTTGTGTGTTTATGTTTATATTTTTCATCAACAAATTTAATGCTTAAGAGTTTATTCAAGAATCTCCCAAATTATATAAATATCTCAAACAATAGTAAATTCTTTTAGTAACTTTTAGTATATTTTATTGTTGAAGCCTTTTCTTTGAATCTTACTGAAAAGATTTGACAACTTTTGATTGTTGCCGTTAATGAATGATTAAGCGGGTAATTTTCGAAGTTGATTGTGTGTTTATGTTCACTGTGTTTTTCAACAAGTTTAATGCCCAAGATTTCTCCAAGGGAAAAAAAATCTCTATAAGCACATATTTATGTAAAGATTTAATGCAAATTATATTATGTATTTTTTAATGGAATCTTTTTCTTCAAATTTTATTTAATAGGTTTAGCTTTTTTTTTTTTTTTGTATGATCTATATGCATTGTATAAAACCTAAATTATTTTTAAAATAATCAAACTTTAGTAACAATTCTATGACATTTAGATTTTACTATAATTTTTTATTTCTAATTCTTCGAAATTTTTTTTGAATGATGTAATTTCGCTTTTTGAAATATTATTTAATATTTTTTATAGTGCTTAAACAATGATTTTGAATTGAGCAATATACACGTGCTTTAAACTCTTCTTAAAAGAGTTCCATGTTAATCTTAATTACGTTTTTTTTTTTTTTTTTTTTTTTTTTCTCTCTCTCTCTCTCTCTTCTCAAAGTAAAGTTAGTATCATATTACTTATATTAAATTAAATAAATCATTTTATTTGAGCATAGAAAACATATATTTTTGTTTACACAATATGAATAGATGAAATAAAATTGTGTTTAATGAAGAAGGAAAGAGAGATAGTAAAAATTTATTTTTGTTATACGTAAGCTTGAAATAAAAGAAATTTGAAGCTCAAGAGGAGACCATATAATGTCTATTGGATTTTAGATGCTTGTTTAACTAGAAAAATTACAAATACGTACCAATCGTAAATTCAATCTATTAAATTCTAACTTTTAAGTACATCTATTCACTTGTAAGTAAATAAAATAGTACCACTTAAACAAAACAAAAAAAGTTGTTAAAAAATGAAAACTTAGGTTAGTTGTCCGTGTAATTCTACCTTTTTATTGCACAATATTTTTGTTAAAACGAAGAACAATTATATTTTCCAATTTAAAGACATTATACAGCCATAAATTTTTCAGTTCATTTGATCAATTATCAATCTTAGTTTTATGTTGGATTATATTATATTCTAACTAATTCAAAACTACTAATTTTTATTAGATAATTTAAAATGTGTAAAATTACACATTTACATTACAGTTTTCTTTCAAAATTAATTTTATTTTTATTCTTTACTATTGTTTCAATTGTAGGGAAAAACATGACGTTTCACGAAAATCCCAGCAACCGAATTTGATATCACGTCTAACTTCCAAATTAATGCTCCTTTCGTAATATTTTACAATTTTAAATAATAAATAATGTTTAAAAGCCTAGTGCTAAATAAATTAAACGTTGCTCGAACTGAATTACTTGAATAATTTTGTTCAACTGAAAAATACTTTTGTTTTTCTTTTTTTAAAAACACCATATAAGATTTAAGAAAAATTTTATCATAAAAAAAATTTTGTTTTAAGATCTTTAAATATTTCTTTTATAATTTGTTTCTTAATTCTCTACAAGTTGAATTCTGAAACTGCACTTTTCCAGATAAAGTTCTTAATATTAGATACCAAACTTGAAATAATTCAACATCTCCATTTATTTCTTCAAAATCATTCTCACCTCAGAAACTTTTGTGTCTTTACGTTTTGAAAATTTAACAATCATAAATATAGTTCTTGTTTTATACATTATATACTGCTTTCAGATTCTTTATAGAAAAATAAGAATCCTTAAATTATTCTTGATAACGCATCGAGTAGTATGTGTTGAAATATAAATGCTGTTGGCAGAAGGCAAGCCTTTTTAAGAAATATAAAAGAAGCCTCCTTCGTCTTCAATTTATAAAAATACAACTTCAAAACGAAAGGAGAAACAAAGTTTTTTTTTGCCCCAGCAATTTTCGATTTCTCTTCTACCTTTTCTTCTTTTTCTACTTCGTTTTTCAACAACCTGTATTACCCCCATTTTGAAATAACTAGGACAAGTAAAAGTTCAATCAGCTTTCCTTGTGTCTCCAGGTGTAGAGAGTTAACCCTTAAAAATAGGCGCTCTGGGCTCACTTTAACAAAGATTAGGAAAGTGCGAAAAAAGTGCAAAGAGGATGGACTGGCGCTGGAGGAAAAAAAAATCCCTCTAAACGCCATGACCCTCTCAATCTGTACTTTCCGCTTTCGATTTAGGATTGAACTTCACTGTTCAATCGCGTTGTAGCAACAAAATGTTCCTTCCATGAGCTAGAAGATGAGAAAGAAAAAGAAGTGGTAGATAGAAAAAAAAAAAGAACGCCTGTGAAGCTTTTCAAGTAGGATAGCTGCCAACGTTTGACAATTCTGCACGCGCGTTCCTTGCTGTGGATAGCCATTTGCCGTGGAACGTGCTTACCGAACACGTGAGCTTCGCAGATGGGCAACAACTCACGTAGCCCTAGATGCCCTGCTGCCCAGGAAAAAGTAGTGTGGAAGTGGGTGGGTTTGTGACCGACTAGCCATTAATCTTCATTTACCCCTATTGGCGCTGACGCCTAGCTCACAATTAGAGAGTTTTAGGGACGGAGATTTAGGCGTGATGAGGGCACAAAATGGTGAGGAAAATTGCTTCTTCCGTAGAACACTTGTTCTTTTTAGAAAAGACATATTGAATATTTTGTATATCATCATATTTTCTTACATCGAATTCCTTAACACGAGTGTTATAAAAAAACCTTTATAAAGATATCATCTACTAAACAAAAAGAGATTTATTCTATCAAAAGTATTCGCTAACGACTAGTAATCTACATGTTTTTTTTTATTATCCTTTATTTAAAAAAAATCAGTTTTTAATATGCACTAATAGATATTTTGGAAAGCGAGAATCATAATATTGTTTATATTTAATGTAACCTAAATATTATTCTAAGTTTAACATTTCTTTCGCTCTTGCATGACAGTATGGTTATGATTCAAGTTATGATTCAAAGCGGAATCGATTGTTTTGAGAGTCTACGTTGATTGTTGATATATATGATTCGATATGCACTAATAGATATTTTGGAATAAGGGAATCATAATATTGTTTAACTTTAATGTAACGTAAATATTATTCGAAGTTTGTTATTAGTACTTCCACATGAAATTTTTTTAAGTACTATTTGTTTTGTCTTTGTCAGTTATGAATGATTCCTTTTTGATGGCTGTCAAATGTGTTATTTGTATAGTTATTTAGTTCAGTTAGTCAGCCTATTAGGCAAGTTGGCCCATTAACTTTATCTTTTAAATTCCAACGGCGAAAAACTTGAATTAAAATAAAGCTGAAATAAATAAATAAGAAGAAATGGAAATAGATTTTTTTTCGGAAATTGTGAGATTTATCACATTTCCCCCCACTAAATGTATATTGTATTTCATGGTAAAATTAAAGTACATCAAAAATGCTAAATTTAATAGTTGGAATGGTTCTAAAAATTTTCTGGTTCTAAGCACAGTTACTGACAGAATGTGTTAATTTTGTTTATTTTTTTAAAATTGTTAAAAGTAAACTCATTAAAGCAAAAATAAAAAGAAACTCTTGTGAACGTCTCAAATAATTTTAAACAATTAAAAAAGTTTAACATTTCTCAACGTTTTAGAAAGATCTAATCGAACTTTAAAACGCTGAACTTTATTTCGTTTCAAATTAAACTTACGTTTTTTTAATTTAAATTGAAAAGTTATCATTCCCTTTTATTTTATATACAATGACTTACCAATTTATTAATAATTCATAAAAACACCTCATATTTTAAATGACAAAGCAATTAAGCCCAAATAAAATATTTAGTAAAATATCATATCGTGAAAAATTATATCAAAATTTTTAATTTTGGCGTAAAAGTTAAAACTGTTTTATTATTTACTTATTAAAAAATTTTAAGAAATTAACTATTACTGAAAGCATTATTTTTTTTCTCTGCTCTTTTATTCATACTTAAGTTTGTTATAGGTAATACGTGTATCATTAAGCTATGCATATTTTTATTTTTTGGGGATTTCAAAAAGTTAAAAAAGTTAGATAATGCACAAAATTCTCTTCAGATATATAAAAAAAATATATATACTATTGCAGGGATATGAAACTTTTTAGGCAAAAATAAAGTTTTTTTTTTTTCTAAATTTTCGTAGGTTTATTTCGTTTGAAAAGGAAAGAAAGGAAAAAAAAAAAAAAAAAAAAAACATTCTTCCATTATCAAAGGAGAATGAACTTCTTTATGTTTATAACAAGACTGGTTCTTTATTCTGAGAGATATTCGATGGGTTATTTTACGGTTTTAAGCCCCGATACTTTTTTACAAACTTTTCATTTGTTATTTTAAGAAGGTTAAAAAAATTACGAAGGAGTTAAGAAAATTAAAATTAATAGTAATATATCAATGTTTTATATATATTTTTTTAAATTTCCAAAAAATATATTTACTTTTTATAAAGGATAAAAATAGCATAGAGTATTCAAAGTACAACGTAAATGACATGCAATAAATACTGTTCCATTTCTTGGCACGGATTGGATCTTAATATCGTGCAAATATGGTGCAACCAATCCTGCAAATATGCAGCGAAGTTGAGCCGTATTATCGTTCAAATTAAGCCACATTAAGTTTTTTTTTGTATGATACTATGGTTTAAGTTGAACATAAAAAAGATGGTTTCATCTATCCAGATTTTGCTTTTGATTACAGAAATTACGATTCAATGGTGAACAGATATTTTTGAGAATATACACCAAGAAAATAGTATGGTCAAAACTACCAGAATATGGTAGAACTTGTCATGTTACTGCCTTTATGGGAACACCTAAAGGCTCGGTAATTTTTTATAAGACGTTGGTAATGACTTCGATAAAATTAACAATAAAATATGATTTTATAATGTGTGGTAAAAATTATTAAATTCGTCACGATACCTTGGAGCACGGTATAAGAACCATTTATTCAGCTTAATTTACTTTTTAGTTTTGTATTTTTTACAGAATGTAATAAAAAATATAATTTTGAAAAACAGAATTTCCTGTAAACGGTTGCTATATAACTGGTTTAAATACCGTATATTTTGATTTTTTTAAACCAAAGTTATGTGTGTGTGTGTGTGCTTTTTTTAAAGAAACAGTAATAGCATAACCATTCAGCATTGTAATTTTACCAAAGTTTTTTCCCGTGTACTAGGGAATTTCGACAACTACGCACAAAGCTTATAAATTAATTCATAACTTTGATTTAAATTTCGAAGAAATTTTAAAATACAGATATTCTTTAACTAATTATTATCAATTATGCAAATTTCCTATTTGCCAAACTATAAATGACTGTTTATCCATCTGGAAAATAGAGTATAACTTTATAGGGCCGGTATTAATCAAAATTTGTTGATCCAAGCCAAATTTTTTGTGTAATTTATTATTAAGGATTCTATTAAATCCTGTCTTCCATTGCTAATAGGAAGGTTATATGCTATTATTATACAATTCATTTTTAAAATATTGTCAATTGTAACTAAAAAGAAAACAATGCTTTGCAGACATATCTGTTACGTTCTTTTTCAACACATTATAAGTGTTTGTTTGCACAGGTTTAAACTAAATATGCTTCCTTTTTAAACCAGAGCAATAATTTTGTCAAAATTTTTGCTTTTTTAGTTTCCTGTAAGTATTTTCTTACATTTTTATCTTGAATTTTAGTTAAAATTCTGAATATTATTTTTCTTTCAAAATTTAAGAAAAAAAGAAAAAATTGAAGACACTTTTTTTCATCGCAAATCCAAACTCTTTTCGTTATATTTTCTGTCTATCTGCTCACTTATTTACAGCGCATTGAAAACCTATGAATGACTCTTAAAATAAAAATATTCATTATAACATCATTTCTAAACTTTACACTGATGTAAAATTCGAGAGATCTATCACTGAGAACTGTTAAACATCTTTTATACTTAGTAAAGAAGTTTAGCTTCCATAACTGTTTAAGACGTATTTTTATAACCGTATCAGTCATTCACAGACAGAGTGTTACGCAAAATTTTAGTAGCCGTTTTCTCGTAAACAACAAACCTATAAAAATAAAAGCAGAAATGACACTAAAAGAAACAATAGAAACACTCTATATTCTACTTCTTTATAAAATCTACCGTTATAAGAAAACCATTCTCGAACTCTGGCAGCGTTCCTTAAGTTTTTCTCGCGTTTAAGATTGCTTGATGTAAGAACGTGAAACGTTGACGAAATCAACTGAACGCAAACTCATTTCGTTTTCTTTCAATAATGTTTTTTTTTTTTTTTTCTTCAGCACCCCTCCTAAAGTCCTTCAATTCTGCTCATCTTCTTTTTTTCCAGTCCTTTTTCTCTTCTTCACATTAAATTCTCCATCTTTATTTCTGCAGTACTGGAGACTTCCTTAAGTCTTTTACTGCCGTTCCAAATGGAACGCTGGAAGGAGAAGTATCGAAATGTCTTGTCATTTGGTATTTTTCTGGGATTAGGCCTCAACTCGGGCCATTTGAGTGCGCCCCTTCCCCGTGTTGATAGCCTTGCAGACACAACTTCTAAAGTGCCCTCTGTGTCTTCTCAGCACGACTTTTATATATATCAAAGCTGTTTGAAAAAAAAAAGAGGGGTCTTTTTAACCTTTCCCCTCTCACTAAAACTAACTCGGGAAGGTGGGGTATTTTATTTTTTCCCCCGAATGCTCAGTTATGCGTTGAAAAAAGGATTACATTACGGCGTTTATTAAATTGAAAACGATAATCTTTATTACTTCGCTGAAGTTTTTTCATATAGCACGCAAAACACGATCGGCTAAAGCAAAAATTTTGGATCTAGAGACTTGGCAATTTACAAACTGCTTATGAACAGCAAAGAGTAGCGGATTTAGCATTGAATATTTCGGTCTCTGTTAAATTTAAAAGATTATCGTTATTACTTCGCTGAAGTTTTTTCATATAGCACGCAGAACACGATCGGCTAAAGCAAAAATTTTGGATCTAGAGACTTGGCACTTTACAAACTGCTTATGAACAGCAAAGAGTAGCGGATTTAGCATTGAATATTTCGGCCTCTGTTAAATTGAAAAGATTATCGTTATTACTTCGCTGAAGTTTTTTCATATAGCACGCAAAACACGATCGGCTAAAGCAAAAATTTCAGATCTAGAGACTTGGCACTTTACAAACTGCTTATGAACAGCAAAGAGTAGCGGATTTAGCATTGAATATTTCGGCCTCTGTTAAATTGAAAAGATTATCGTTATTACTTCGCTGAAGTTTTTTCATATAGCACGCAAAAAACGATCGGCTAAAGCAAAAATTTTGGATCTAGAGACTTGGCACTTTACAGACTGCTTATGAACAGCAAAGAGTAGCGGATTTAGTTTTGAATATTTTTAGTATTAAAACTTGAAACCTTACAAACTGTTCATAAAAACAAAAGAGTAAGCGAATATTGGATAATAATACTATTACATTTTCTCTTAAGCTAATTCTAGGTGGTATTAGTCCTAATTTAAGGTTGAATACCATTTTTATCTTTTGAAAGAACTTGAAAGAGTAAAATTGTTTTTATTACTTTTTTATTTTTTTTAAAGTTATATACTTTTTTGTGTGGATATTACACAAAAGTATATGAGAAAGTTATTATTTACAGCAAGTCAAAAACGTAATTTTTCTTGCAGCTTAGTGGGTGTAGATAAGCAAGATAAAATCAGAAAATTATGAAAAAAATATTGCTCATGCACAATATTTTTTATTACACAATATTAAACATTTTTTCTTTGAACTGTACCTTATAAATATTTATTCGATAGAAAATTTAACGAAATTTATATTGTTTTGCATAAATATTATGCCTGTCAGGGTACCTGGAACTGGTTAAGTAATAAATCCAATTTTTTCCAGGTACCCGAAACCGGGCGGGAAACAAATAAAATATTGACCGGGTAACCGGAACTGGCCAGGTAAAAGCTACATTTTAATCGGTTACCCGGACCAGTTAAAGTTTAGGACCTCTATTTATTAATACTAGACAACATTTATTACATAAAATGTGATTTACTACTTTATATAGAATCCCCTCCCCCATTTTTACAGCATTAATCGCATTTTATAGAACTCACGAAACCCAGTTTCCCCAATCTATGTTTCTTGTTTCAGTTATACAAACAACAGGGAAAAACTTTTCCCCTTTATAACATAGACATGCCAAGGCAAGCCTGCTTTCCTATTTTTTTTTTTTTTTTTTTTTCTTTGCTGAAAGGCTTCAACCAGTTTTCTCTGACCGGGAGGCTTCTATATATTTAGTTGACTGCTTCTGCTTCACTATTTCTGTTTGGTTCAATGTTTTTTTTTTTTTTCTCTTTTTTTTTCCTCCCATATATTTCGTTTGATTTTTTTTAATACGTGCACACACTGTTCCTCCAGCTATGAATTCAAGAAAATTCAATTCGCTTTTCTCTCGAGTGATCAGAATTTTTTTTTTTTTTTTCACATTCTATTTCGAATGTTCTATTTGGCTACTGGATGACAAACAATTTTCTTTTTTTTTTGGCAAGAATTTTTAAGAAATTATAATAAGTTAAAAAATAGTTGGAATTTATTTGAAAATTATATCTTGACAACAAATATTTTAAATACATATAATCTTTTAATTTAAGATATCAGCAGAGAAAAATCCTGTTATATATTAAATAGTAGAAATGAAAGGAATGTTGCACACTTCTAAAATTTGGGGGGTATGAATCGGTGATTTTAGTAAACTAGATTAAATAATAGTTATGAAATGGTAGCTAAAGAACTTGGCACATACACAAAAAAAAGAAGAAAAAAAATGTTACGAAATGGTTATGTTTTGAAGACACTCATTATGGGAAGATAAAACATATGCAGTTTAAAAATATGTTTGTAAAATAATACAGTTTAAAAATACTTTTTTCATACCTTGTATCAAATTTTAATTAAGGGGGTTAAAAAACAAAATGTTTTGTGAATGGATTCCGGATGATTGTATACGTTTTAATGCAATCTTCAAACTGACCTTTTTTTCTTTTCAATCTTCTTCTGTATTTTAATTTTTTTTTTTTAAATTTTTAAAATAACTGTTATTTTTTTTTAGCTTTTCTTTTTTTATAATATATATATATATATATATATATATATATATATATATATATATATATATATTTATTACTCTTCTTTTACAGAAACATATAAATTAAAGTTTTTCAAAAACCTTAAAAAATGGCTTAAAATAGATGGACAAAAAATGCTAATAGGTGGAAATACCATCATCAAACGGGCAGCTTAAAAGAAACACGCAACATAGCTTGATTGCGTTGTCTTAAAACGAATATTTCGTTTTCTTTTTTGTGGTATATTATTTAAATACTAGTGGAAGGTCAGAATGAGAAGGCTTTAGAGGAAGTAATGCTTATCAGATATGGGCTTAAGGGACCACGCCCGCAATGGAAGGCGCGGCACAAAAACACGGGCGGGCGCTAATACTAGGCTATATCATTAACCACTAATTATTCGTAGCTATCGCTCACTGAGAAAGAGCATGCCCTAATGCCTCGATCGAAAATTGGAAGCTACTAACAAAGTGCCAAACTTGAAAAATGGCAGGCCTATCTTTTAGAAACTTTTCCTTTTTGGTCACCACTCACTGATGACGGAAAGTTAAATTAATTTTCCGTCATTTTTTGAATTAAACCTATTTTATCTTTTCTCTTTATTTTCTTCCACCTTCCAACTTATATATACCACTTATTCGTCTTCTACGCACATGCAAGAGGAATACCAACTAAATTGTAATAAAACTTTAATTATTGTTTATTATTAAACTGTAATTTTAGAATTAAATGTGTAATTGCGTCAATCAGTGTTTATTTTTACGTATTAGTTTTTGATGCAAGCATTCACTCATGCTTTCTTCCATATTAAGTTTTAATTAATAAAAAAAAAGAAGAAAAAAAAAAAAAAACTCCAGATTATCGCTGCTGCAGTTAAAAAATTTATTTTAATTTTAATGTACATAAATAATGTAAAACTAAATTTATATTTCCTAATGAACAACTAATTCATTTAAGAGTTAAATAAAATACCTGGACTTAAAAAAAAAATTTAATACATTTAAAGTAATTAAATTTATACATATGAAACGAAATTAGAAATACTTTAAAAACAATTAATTAAAATAAAAATGCGGTCATGGATCATCATTAAAGAGATGATTGCGGAAAGGATTTTCTGAGGGATATTTTAACAACAACAATAATAAATAATAATGATAATAAAGGTTTGTAAATGTTAGGTCTAAAACTTTTTAAATTTTATGGTAACTGTTTTGTGCAATTGCGTGCACGATTGCATGAAGAAGTGAATATTTTTTCATCCAGAAATATTGGTTCAAAACTTCACACTCCAGAGTATGGTATATTAACAGCCACATTTATATAATAAATGTACAATTTCTTTTTACAACAAAACATGTTATACGTTCATTTTATTATCATTTTCCGCCGCCATCTGAAATTTCAAGATGCTATAGCATTTTAAAAGGGGGCTATTTTACGGCTGAATGGCGAGTAAATGACAAGCACAAAATAACAAGCTCAAAAATTTTTTTTTTAACATGTCTATTCATCAGACTGTACCTTCATACCACATTCTAACCTATGGACAATTATAATAACACAATTTATCGATTATTTAAAACACTATTTAATGTTCTAGAATAATTATTTGTTTCAATTTTTTATTGAATATAAATTTTGTGGTGCTTTGCAAGTTTTAATTGCTAAAGGTTAAACGCATTGCTTATTAGTCAGATGGTCAAAAGTCACCCTCTCTGGGGACCGGCTGCTTTTAGAATATAATAAGTCGGATGCACGGCTCTGTTAAAATGACCATATGCTCTTTTCTAATGATCATACGGGGTGATTCATACTCATCAGACGTTCCTAAGTTCTGTGATATGTACTACTTTATTTTTCAAAGTGCCGCTGGATTTTCTATTACGTTGACTTTTGGGCTTTGTTTATCATTGTGTTCAATTTTTAAAATTTTTTAAAAACTGTCATGCTGCTTTGTAAAAGTTCGGTAATTTATTTCAATAACAATACAATAAAAAATATTTGCCAATGACTATATTCATTGGGAACTGGAGTTCATATAATCCTCTGTAGGTTAGCATGGGGGGTGAGGGGTGTGTAATTTGACCCCAGGGTACTCTTGAAAACAATGCTGGGGGCAAAGAAAGCTTTATTTGACTCTAGAACACATTTAAAACCAGATCAAGCTGTTGGTTTTTACGAATTTCAACCCTTAAAAATGCATATATTGTCAAAATGAACACAGATTGAGGTCTGGGGACAGGAAAGCACTTTTACTAAAGATTTTCAAAGCAATACACCATCTGGCTGCTCAATTCTGAATGAAAATTTTTATTTCACTGAAAAAACAACAACATTCTTTTCATAAATTAATCACTAAAATGTACAATTTTAAGACTGGTTCTGACTGTAGAAAACATTTAGCTTTAAATACGGATAGCTTTATTATTTTAACCCGCACAAAAACTTTTATTTTATTAGAAAACAGGTCTACATTTTCTATCCAAAGATCGATTATACTCAATTGATTTCTTTCTAACCAAAAGGCGCCGAACAATTAATTCCAGTGTCTATAATCCTGAAATCAAATAAGTGAGCCTCATCTATTCAATCCGATTTATATGCGTAAATGTCGTGGCTCAAAATCCCCGAAAATCAAATAGCCGTATGACGGCAATAAATCGTGAAATCAATTCTTGCATTGAATTGAGGAAATATTAAACTAAATAAGAGATAATAAATACGCAACTTGAAAATCGATTGAATTGAATGAAATTCCGTTGAAAGTGAAACTGCATGGTGGATTAATGTTAGGGCGTTGGACTTGTGGGCAATAGTTTTCTAAAAATTAATTTGGTAAATATTAAATGATAGACTATAAACGGATATTTATTGATCTTCTTTTGAAAAGATGAAAATTACTTTTCGAAATGTATGTTCTTTTCTTTAAAGACATGGAAAAAAAAACTTAGTTTAAAAGTTCAACATGGAACAAGTTATTTATATATGCATGCGTAACGTAGAGAGTATTTATTCAGAGCAAATGATTAAAACAAATTTATCTAATGTATAAAGATCATTTATTTTAAATAACAATTTTGTCCAAGTAAAAGAGCAATGAGGTGAATCAAAGTTAATAAATACATTAATGGAACAATAATAAAAAACCAATTAAAAAGAATTATATTTTGTCAGTATTTATGAGTTTCAAATTCAATAAATAATTAATATATAAATAATAACCATTATAATGCAATCAATTTAGAGAAATAATAAATAACATGATAATTAAATATGTAAATAATAACCTAATAACCATTAAATAAATTGATAGAAATATCATTAGTGAATAAAGATTTGCTTTTATGTTAAAATTTAAAAATAATCGTTTTGTAAAAAAGATTAATTATAATAAAACGACTTATGATAAAACTACTTATATATTTTTTAATCCAACTAGTTATAATCACAACTATTTTTTGTTCCATAGCTATTTTTAGCTTTAATAACTTCCTCCTCTCACAAAATTTTTTTTTGCAATTAATTCCGCTATAATTTATTCAAGGAAAAAAAAACATTTATTTAGGATTGTTATATGATATGATTACTATAAAACAATTCGAAGCAAATTTTTAATTGTTAAAAATTAAAATAATTGAATTACGTTGTCCAAGGCATAATCTTGTGAAAGAACGTCGTCGATAATAATTATCTATTTATATATCAACTTAAAAAAAGAAAAAAAGAATTACTGCAAAATTTATAAAAATTACTGTTTATGTTTTTAATTTACATAAACTAACTTTAATAATCGCTTCATTTTTTAATTTCAAATATTCAAATAGTGTTTGGAAATATACTGTTAAAGAATTCAATTACAAGGAGAAAATTCCGTTCAATTTTGAACCATAATATCGATTTTTTGAAACATAATACGATGCAATTTTGTTACAATTTCTATAAGGTGTTAAATTGAACTATATTTTCATGAAAGTAGAACCATAATATCTTTTAAAAAGTATGAAAATATAGTTCAACTCAGCACCATATTAAGGTCGCAGCAATATTATAGTTCAACAAGCTTTAAAAATTTTAATTGTTCATTAATAATACTAATTAAAAAAATGAGATACATTAGCGTATTCGAGATAATTTGAAATAAAAAGTCGAGCTCAAGTTTTCAAGAACAATTTTTAAAATAATTAGATAGAAAACAAAAAGCGCAGTATTTAATTTGTTTCGACTGGGAGCATATTTTTTTCAAATAAGGACTCTCATTTCAGATAATCTTGTTTTACCTTTTACTTTGCGAATCGAAATTATACTTAAAAGTATTTTAAACATCAAAAACTTTAGGCTTATAACAAAAATATGAAGTCATACATTTTCTTTCTCTTCAAACTTGGAGTAAGAGTTTCTGTAATTATTTTTTCCCTATTCTTGCATATTTAGTTTATGACCTGGGAGAAAAATGGTTTTTGAAGAGATTTGGCGTAACTTATAATTTATACAGAAAATAAACTCACAAAGGTATTTTCATTGTGATCTAAGATAAAAGGATCTAGTTCCCCAGTGTGTCAGTTACGGCTGAAATATCTAGAAACTGAGAAGTTCTATAGGGGGGTTTACTCATTTTCTTGCAATCATTTTTCTTCGCCAAGATGCCATGTTTCATAGAACGCATTGCTCCAGATGTGAATGTTTTCAATTGTATTTTTTCTCTATTACTATTCCCCAAGCGCGCCAATTTTTCGTCAAAAACGCGTTCTTCTAACAGCTTGACGAATAGTTTTCAGTGGGATTGTGCGAGTGTGTTAGGATGTATCCTCATTATTTTTTTTTAGCTTCCGACTTATTGTGTTTTACTTTTTTACTACTATTATTTGTCTTTTTACCCGGTTCTATCACTGTCTCCAGCGACTAGCTGAAAATCCGAATTATATAATTTGATCTCTTTTAAATCTCATATCGCAAAAAGCAAGGGGGGAGGCAAAAAGAAAAATTTCGCAAAAATAAAAAAATTTCCTTGCTACTGCACGGGAACTCGTTATAAACAGAGATTGGGGATAACTGTGGAAGCAAAATTTAGAGAGAAAAACAAGCTCGCACACTGAACAAAAATGAAAAAAGAGAGAGAGAGAGTAAAAAGGAAGTAAAACAAAAGGTGAAACAACTAGAAAAGAAATACATGCAGATAAGATGTACAATACAATAAATAAATAAATAAATAATAATCGGGGGGGGTGCTGGAGTGGCAAAAGGGGGTTTGAAGGAGAAAAAATAAGTACCGAAAATGAAGGTGAAGGTAGACAGGAGCGAATATTTGAGCTTTTCGTAATTGTATTGAGAAGCTATTTGTATACAAAGCGTAGGGTAGAATTCTCAAGAAAGCTTTGGTTTATGAAGCGAGTGATTTTTGTTAATGAGGCTGTCAACGTACTCTATCGAATCTGGGGCCCCGGGGAACTTCTTCACTTCTTCGTGGAGCGGGGCCGGCGTTGATGAGAGTCGCTCGCCGCGGGGGCCCAGGCGAATGCCGACGGCCGGGGTTATTACTTCACATTAGAAACGGCATTAGATGGCAGCAGGAGTAGACGACGCTAGGGACATCGGCGGAGAGGCCAATTTTCCAACGTCTTCTTTCCCCGGTCGGGGTGGTCGGGGTAGGGTGTATGGAAAAGGCAGAAGGAAAAGATATTTGCGAGGAGCAAAAGTTGGGAAAAGCATTTCCCTTAGGCTTTCCTGGGAATAAAGGAGCTTTCATTGCCTTTGCACATTTGCATTTGTCGTCGTAATCTACCAGGAATCCCCTGCAACCATCAAGCGACTTTTCCATTTGATTTGCCTTTGTGTTACTTTCCTCTAAATTCTATTATTTGCACCCTTAACCTCCCAACCTTTTCTCCATTTTTTTCCTCCACAAAACTTTTAATATAGTAAACAAATATAAAGTTTATGTATATCACTCTTAAATATCATCATATTTTGAATAATTTACTCAACGATGAGGACTCTAATTATTATAATTAGGGATATTTAATTGCCTCTGTGTTACTTTCCCCTGAATTCTGTTATTTGCACCTTTAAACTCCCAACCTTTTTCCATTTTTTTTCTTCACAAAACTTTTAATACAGTAAACAAATATCAAGTTTATGTATATCATTCTTTAATATCATCATATTTTGAATAATTTACTCCACGATGAGGATTCTAATTATTATAACTAGTGATATTTAATTGCCTCTGTGTTACTTTCCCCTAAATTCTGTTATTTGCACCCTTAACCTCCTAACCTTTTCTCCATTTTTTTCCCTTCAAAAAATTTTTAATATAGAAAACAAATATAAAGTTTATGCATATCATTCTTAAATATTATTATATTTTGAATAACCTACTCAATGATGAGGACTCTAATTATAATAATTAGAATATTTAATTTGCTTCTGTGTTCCCCTAAATTCTGTTATTTGCACCTTTAAACTTCCAACTTTTTCGAATTTTTTTTTTCTTTTAGAAAACTTTTAATATAGTAAACAAATATAAAGTTTATGTCTTAAATATCATATTTTGAATAATTTACTCTACGATAAATATTCTAATTGTTATAATTTGTGCTATTATTACTTTTTGATTTTCCTTTGTGTTACTTTCCTCAGAATTTAACTATTTGCACCCTTAACCTCCATACCTTGTCTCCCTTTTTTTTCGTTCAGAAAACTTTTAATATAGTAAAGAAATATAAAATTTATGAATATCATTCTTAAATACCATCATATTTTGAATAATTTACTCAATGATGAAGACTTTAATTACTATAATTAGTGATATTAATATTTGATTTTCTTTTGTATTATTTTCAACTGAATGTTATTATTTGCACCCTATTTTTCTCGACATGGTTGTCTTTCATATTAAATTGGATAACGTCATAGCTTCGCTAAGTTTAGTTTCTCGATCTGTGTTTATTTAATCTATTAAAGATATTTTTAAAAAAATGGAAATTATAACTATACAGTTTTTCCTGATTAAAAATCAAATTCTGTATCCTAAAAATTGGTTCTGAAGCCCAGAAATTGCGAATTCTTGTAGACCCTTGATTACGAGTACACATTAAAGTTTTTCCAGTATCAAATAATAAACTATTACATGAGTACAACAACTGTTCAAAGTACTGAGGTTAGATACAAATCAAATTTTAAAAGAAATTAAAGGGTTTCCGATAATAACAAGGTATGTCCAGATTCACAATTTGTTGTATTGATACAAAAGCGGTAAATTAAAAAAAAAAAAAAAAAAATCATTGTGGTTTAATAGTCCACAGTGTCACAAGGTGGTGGACACCTGTCGTAGAAAAATCAGCTAGAACGTCTAGTTTTCTGTTGTTGTTAAATGAGTTTATGCCAAAGTTTTCTGTGCAAAGTTGATTCAATCTGTGTAACAATGAATATTTTTACTTCCCAACCTGAACCATAGCGTTGTGAAAACCAGGCGAAATTTCCAATGGAAATTCAATGTGATTAGAAGAACACAAAAGCCACCTAACGACGAGATTCGGAACTATTTGCAATGCAACAAAATGGCAACAATGCAACAAAAGGGCTAATTTTTTTTCCAAAATTGCTTTTTTATTGCTTGCTTTCAAAATTTTGTGGACACTCTGCATTTTGTCTACAGTCAAAAATGCAATAAAATATCGAAACACATTTTGTTTGGGCTTTCTTTTTTTTATTAACTTCATTCGTAGATTGAAGCTAAAATTGTCTCGTTAATTCAATAAGTCAACTGGTCAATAAACATAGCAGAAATAAAAATTATTCATTGAAGAGGGTCAAAGCATCAGGGGGACTAGAAAGGTCTCCATGAAAGTTCGGGGTGCATAAGTATAGATGAAATAAATATAAAAGCACATTGAAAAGGGGGAAGCCAACGACGTCTTATAAATCCTTTATGAGAAAGTAGTGATGGCTCGCTGTTGGATAAGTGGAGAGAACCAGGGTGAAACTAAACTGGACCATTTGTTTTTATTTTCTGCTGTCGTGTCTCTCCCCACCTGCCATCTTCATAGTATCATCTCCCCACTTCCTAGGTATCTGCCTTTACCATGCATTATGCGGTGGAAAAGCTATAGAAATCGAAGCTTTTCTTCTGATATACCGCTGCTGTGTCAACTGGGGTGAGTTGCAGGTTCGGGTCATAATAATATTTTTTAGATGATATTCTTCATTTTTTGCGTAATATTCAATGAATCGAACACTTTTTTTTTTCCTGTGATATATAACAAGCCGTTTAGAAGTGATGCAATGCGTAGGTTTTGTTAATTAATACAGAATCATTTTTAAATAAAAAGAAATCGGTACTGAATATTACTTTTGAATTTTAGCTGAAGGTTTAAGTCATAATCATAATTTTTTAGATGATATTCTTTATTTCTTATATAATACTCAATGAATCGAACGCTCTCTTTTTTTTTTCTTCTGCGAAACATAACAAGCCCTCTAGAATTGATGCAATGCGTAAGTCATTATTTAATACGGAATCTTTTTTAAACTGAAAAGAAAAAAAAATAGGTACTGAATATTACTTTAAAATTTGATTTAAAGGTTCGCGTCATGATCATATGACATTCTTCGATTCTTATGCAATATTCAATTAATCAAGCACTATCTTTTTTTTTCTATGTGTAACATGCAGTTTGTAATTGTTGTAATGCATAAGTGTCATTATTTAATGCAAAATCATTTTTGAATAAGCATTAAAATTTTGTAAATTTTACTTGTAAATTTCATTTTTAGATTCCGGACATTATAATTTTATATAGCATTCCTCATTTATTTCATAATAATCAATGGATCAAACATTGTCTTTTTTCTGCTATATTTAATATTTATATATATATTTTTCATAAAGTCATGTTTAAGGAATTATTACTAAAAAGATTATTTAATATTACGGAGATTTTCTTCTTATATATCAGACATAGTTAATCCTATTAATTCAATTTCTTTTTGCTTATGACACATAACTAAAACATAAAAAAAAAAGTTTACTTTAAAAAATTCGAGCTACTAAATAGTGAAAAGAATTGCGCAAAAAAAAAAAGTAATTGCTAAACAAAGGAAGACAAAAGCCTCACAGTTATTATCTTTCGCTAATAATACACAACCACACAAATTAGTTCATTAGCAAGAATGGAAAGAAAAGCTCAATAAAATATTCAATTAACATAATTACGTTAATGAATAACTTTCGCGGTCTATTTTTTAAATATCTTTTTATCTAAATTTCAAATAAATATAAGCTTAAAGAATTGTCGAATAATAACAACAAAACCAGTTTTTCATCTTCAAAACTTTTTTTACAATCAAGTTGTATTCTTTGACCACAGTTTACAGTTAAGCAATAAATTAAATAATAATAATAGTTTTTATTATTTCAGAAAATACTCGACTAAAAAAAGCTTCCCTAATTCAATAACTAAAATTGCAAATCTGAAGTAAGCTGTTTTGATTAAATTAGCAAAAGGACTTTAATAGAAAAGCGTTCGCAGGTAAGTGCTTTCGGTAAGACTAGAAGATATTCTAAAAAAGCAAAAAAAGAAGAAAAAAAATCATTACTTTTAGGGGAGGAAAAAAAAAGAAAACAAAAACAAAAGTAAACTGTTAACGCATAATATAAAATTACATTTACTGATATGAAACAATACTAAAAACTCCATGCAGTCGGGTTTACTTTTTATTCAGTCGCCAAGTGAATTTTTTAATCACAGATTGTGTTACCAATGGAAAATCTAATTTGCATACATTTTAACGATGCTGTTTCCCCCCAATTCTTATTCAAATTTTATTAAAGGAATTGTCTTCCTATTATTGCCCTGGTTTCCGATTATCTTTCTTTTTTTCTATCCACATTTAAGAACCTCCCTTGCTTGCGCCGAGTCTTTTAACTTACGCTTGACGTAAGATAGAACAAGGGTATGGAATTTTATTAAATCTTCTGAAGCATTTCGTAGACTCATTAAGGCCAAGGCTTTGATTAAGACAACGAACAACTAGCTACATACTTTTATCCTAAATTCTCGAGTTGCTTCCCCAACTCCCACCCCGCTTCTTTCTTTGGAGAATTGCCCCTCCACACCACCTTAGAACCTTTTATTTTCCGATCTCACACTAAAGTAGGAGTGTGGTGCATGTATGTGTAGTGGCAAAGAAAATCGTGAGGTAAAACTGAAGCATAAAAAACATTTAATTATTTTTTTCTTATAAAGCGTAAAGTTTTTACATCTTAGGAGTGGGGGGCACTACCTAACGTTTTGATGCAACACCCATCGGTATTGTTTTCTTAATAGAAAAAAAAGAATCTTATTAGAGCTGTGATTTTTTTTTTTTAAATATTTTTTTCTTTAAATTTCTCCCCTTTTCTTCACTGTACAAAATGGCATCTAAAGTAGTGTTTCTTCATTTTTAGTTGAAGCCTTGTTTGTTTCGAAGCATAAAGTTCTATTGTTATTGGGAGCTGGGATTAAATATAGGACTAGCGTCGGAAAAAATGAACTGTAACTAATGATTTCGGCCGCGCTATTTTAATCCCTTGTTGAAATTTTTATCAGGAAATAAAAAACTTTTAATTTAATTATTGTAATTTCAATCTGTGATGCAAACAATAAAACGTGTATTTTTTTTTTTTTTTTAAAGTTTTGTAATAGAAAAATCTAATAAACTCTATTCTTTTTGATGAGTTAAATTTCATAAGATATGAAAGGTGATATACACAGAATTTTTTTTATTTAAAAACTTTGGAAGAAAAGAATATAGAAATTATGTTGTAGGTTATTAAATATCTGTAGACTGATGCAATTGATTACATTAGCTCAAAATTAATTTGAGGCTCATAAATAATATACGATATATTTCTACCATTAAATTTAAATAAACTAAAATTAAATTTGCTTAGTTTTGCATAGTTAAAGTCGGTTATTTTCATTTTTATAGTGTTTATAGCTAAAACAATTAATTATTTAAATATGTTTATAATAAATTCATACGCGTGTTTTTTGTTTTTTTTTAGATAGTTAAACTATGCATTATTCAATATAAAATAATTGACCAAAAAAATTCATGAAATATCAGGGATCAAGAAATTACTTGAAAATTCTACAGAAAAATAAAATTTCAATGAAGCATTAAAATTAAAATTGGTTGTCTGGGTAAATTTATCCTGTATTCAAACAAATTTGTTTTCACTTTTTTGTATAATTTTTAATTTTTTTTTAAAGACTGCTATAAAGTAAAACCTTTTGCTGAAAACTTGTTCATATATAAACAGCATTCTGGTATCCCACTTTGCTTTAAATTATAAAGACTGAAATTTTTATTTATTAGTTATTTTTATGATGAACCTGTTGACATTACTAAATAAGTTCCTTAAATTTTCAGTAAAAAATTTATACGAGCAAACGTGGGCAAAATATTCTAAAGGCGATAAAGTTATCAGGTTAAATGTTTTCAATAAGTATGTGTAGGGTTATTTTGTAATGATGGCTCTTAACATATATATTTCAGAGCCTTTGTCAACAAAGTATAAAATTAGGGGTCACAAATTAATACTTAAACTTAAATTAAAAAAAAAAAATTAACGAAATTTGTTGTGGATGAAAGTATCAAATTGTGGATGAAAGTATCAAAACTTGTTTGATTGCTGGAGCAAACAGAGATGATTTAATCGGGTTTCATCAGGTAATTAAACTAGATTAGCTGTTTCAATAGCTCTTTCTTTAGTAATATTCCTTAGATAAGTTTAAACTTTTTTTTCTTCGCCTACACATTCGAGATTATTAAGTTGACTTCAATTTTGCAAGGATTCTAAGAATACACATTAAGGGAGATCAGAACGAAACATCTTGTTTGTGAATAGGTATACATTCAACTGAATAAGCGTTTAAAAATCACACTTAGCTCAATTATGGTTATTTTGAATGTAAATTTACCACTACAATGGCTGCCATCTCTGACTGATTCTGACCATTCTAAACTTATGGCTCCTACATTAAAAAAAAGAAAAAAAAAAAAAAAAAAGAAAAAAAAAAAAAAGAAACATAGCCATTTCGAACTTACCCCTTAAATAGGATTTAATCATTTATATTTCATAATGCATAAACACTTCAACAAATTTCCCAAATCTAGTTTCAAATTTTCCTTTATACTTCAAACTCAAAATTTACAGAATAAATTTGAGTAAGTACCATGCAGCAATAGCAAATTTGATTGTCAAAATATCTAAGAGAATTTAAATATTGTATTCACATAAAAGTGACTCATGCTCAAATTTCATAGAATATGCTCACTTAAACTAAATAATACTATATATATTTTTTATTTTTATTTCTAAAATAATAAATATAAAAATGTAGAAAATAGTAAAAAGTAATATTGTTCTTAATAGCCCATTATGAGTAAATTTCCAGGTAAAGATTAATTTCTTAAAAATAGAAAAAAAAGCAACATATTTTTAAACTTAAACTCAAATGAAAGCGAAAACTTTTTTTAGAAATTTTTGCCTTAAACGCGATTAGCCTAAAAAATAAAACTAAAATATTAAAATATTTAAGAATGATTTTCGTACGCTTTGAGTAAATTATCGTCCATTTTATTCCTAAACGAAAGAAGGTATTCATATTATTGCGAATTCGAAAAGATTTTTTACTTGCCTTTCCCCCCCTCTTTTTCTTACAGGAACCCTAACGTACTTCTTTTTACAGAATTTTTATCACATAAATTGCATTCTTTTAGCAATCCAACGCAACAATTTATCAATTAAGTTCTTTACGAAATTCTCTCCTCTTACTTAAATAAAAGAAAGCAATAAAAATATACATTTATATGAAAAAAGCGGGGACTTAAACCATTTTAAATCTTAGATATACATTGAGTTAAAATGTAAATGCTAAGGGAAAAAAAATCAATAAATATAAAAGAAAAACAAACTGTAAAGCATTTTGTGAAGCATTCAAAATCAGATGTAAGAGTTTAGTCGTGTTCCCGCATTAGGCCACATCTGTTTCAGCATGGACCAGCTAATCGAAAATTTTCCCTTTTCCTAAATTTAAAAGGATTTAACTTTAAATTGCGAAGAGGGAAAACGCGCTAAAAAAAGGGATAAAAATCAAGCATAAATGCCGAGATACTAATATAATATTAGCTTCGGTTTTCAGCCGTTTTTCCTGCTAAGATGAACTACATCAAATAAATATGCTCAATTTTTCCCTCGTCTACGGAATACATTAACGGACGAAAAAGGGAGATAAAACGAAGACGTGACGACAATTTCTACCCCTCCCCCCTCCACCTCCAGGATAGAAAAAGAAGGTTACTTTGCAGAAATAATAACGCAAAAATTTACTCGCTTAAGTTGGAGAAAAAAATTCTTTTAATATGTACTTATCAAAGATTTCCAGTCATAACTACGACACAGAATTCACGCGCCTCAATATACAAATGAATGCTTACAGTTAATTTGAGTTTTGACATACTGTAAAGAAAGAGATGAAAAAGTAGATAAAAATATTCATTCTTATAGACAGAAAGGATAATAATTGGTGATAAAATTGAACGCAACTTCTATTAAATGAGATAAAATGTATTCTTTTTTGGTGATAAAGTATTTTAGAAATTTTTATTTAATAATTGTTGATTGTAATTCAGATTTTTTTTTTTTTTTTTGAAAGCTAATGCATTTACGTGAATGTTAAAAAAAAAAAAAAAAAAAAAAAATTGTGTATGAGTAAATGCTTATAAATATATATATACGCATTATAAAAATATGTCATGAAATATGACTGTAAAAGAAGTGATGAATAAATAGGTAAAATATTTATTTATTAATAGTTGATTTGTCTTCAGAAGTTTTTCTTAACAATTTGAAAAATAATTTTATCTTTGAGTGAAATTTTTTTTCAATTTTCATTTTGGAATTCGAAATCATACGAGCATAAAATAAATTTAAAATCAGTATGTTCAGCTAAAATACTTAAAAATTGGTCACACAATTTTTAAATATCTGCTTTTCCTAAATATGCTATTACCGAATTTATTTTCTGATATAGTTGTAAAATTTTGTATGATTGTTGTCTGACTATATTTATAACGTTTTTAAAATAGATTTTCGAAACCCTTTTGGCAAGGGAAATACAAAATCCATCGTTTTAAGTGTCAGAAACCCGAAATAAAGCTATAATTTTAATTAATTAATATCATCTTGCCATAAAAAATTACCTGGGATTTAAAAACAAACAAATAGCTTAGTTATTTTTTTTTAAATATTAGGATCTTCAAAAAAAAAAAAAAGAAACACCAATTAAGCACAACTTTTTAATCTAAAGGAAAATCATAAAAATAAGCCAAAGATTCTCCAATTTTTGTATATTTTCATGACTCAGACAATACTACATATAGCAGTAACTTTGAAATTATTAAACATTATATAGATAAGCGGTACCCAGTTTTTTTGTCTGTGGAACTCTAAATAATGAAATTTTTTTGGCGGAATCCTGAGACTAAATGCATGAACTTCATCATCCATTGTGAATATATTAATTAACGAAAAACTTATTATTTTAAAATTAGTAATGGTTTAAATTTTATTAAATATTTTGAAAATATTTAGTGCATAAGCGAATGAAATTTTTTTATCATATCGTATTATCAATATTATTATCAATATGTTTCTTTAAAGGGTAAGGGGACCGTTGAATTCACAGGTCTGAAGCGGCATTTAGTATAGTTCTTAATTTGAGTTTAGTGCATGTATGAACTGAAAAATAAATGAGCTAAGATATGGTTCCCATTAAAATAAAAACTAAAAAGGTAGAAAATAAAATTTGAGAATGGTTCAGAGAACATATTTCTTCATTGCTTAATTTGGTTATTTTTATTCAATGCTAAATACTAAAGGAATTTTTCGCAAGTACATATTATTTTTATAATTCATTAATTATTTTTACATTAGAAAGCACGTTGTTTGAAATTTCTTTCGTTACAAGCATTTCAATTAAATAATTTCATAAAAATAACGGAAATATTCATAAAAACAGTGGATTATTGATTGGATATTTAAAAAACTTAATTACAGGCATCTAAAATTATAACTAGTTGGAAAAAAAAAATGCTTATTTATCGGAACCCTAGTGACCCTTTCACGGAACCCTAGGGTTTGGTGGAACACCATTTGGGAACCACCGATATAGAAAGTAAACGCTTTTTAATTTTATAAATCGTGACTTTTTTTTTCCACACTTATATTTTGTTCCATTTTGATGATTAACAAAAACGGCGCTGACTAAAGATAGGGAAAACTTAACAGTCATAAATAACTGTTACAAACTCACAACAATTATAAGAATAACATATTAAAACGCGATTACAGAGACTTTGAAAAACATCTTCAAGCATAGTAGGGCTTAAAAAGTAAGCTAAGTAACATGGAATTTAAAATATTTCTATTCAAATCCTAAAAATTGTACTTTCTTAAAAGATTTGATAAGGGCTTATGGTATTAAAATACCACCAACTTTCCCTTCAAGATAAAAATGGATTCATCCGAAAGAGAGCCATAGGCCCATTACCGTCCCCCTCTTCCCCAATTCCCCTATTTTCTCCCCAACACTACGCGTCACAGGTAACGCGATACGACCCGTCAGCGAAATTTTTTTCCCTCTGCATTTCCCTAACATCTAGGATAGAACCGCACTAATCAGCCCGTTTTCGGCATGCTTTTCTATGTCCACACTATGATGTACTGCTAACTTTATTTCTTCCAATTGCTCCATTCTAGCCAGCAGTTATTACAGTAAAGGCAACACACTGTTTTTTTTTTTTTTTTTTTCAAGGCTCGTTTTCTTTTAGTGATTTATATGTATTTTTTATTCTCTTAGATTCAATGACGACTCTTAATTAGATGGCACCCTTTTTTAATTTCCGGTTAGGTTTGCGTTTATCATTTAAATCATTGTGTTCTCTACATGAAAGATTGTTCTGAAATGTTGATGCAGAGAACGCATTCAGAACGCATTTGTTCTCATATGCTACGAAAGTTAAGAATAAATTCATACATTGATTAACTCTTAGTAAGAAGAATAAAGAGGATGTTTGTTATATTTTATTTTTCATAAATAAAGTAAAACAATCACCAATTCATTTAAATTCGTTTTATAAACGTTGAACCGCACAAATTAAATATGGTTCTACTATTACGATGGTACGAATAAAATATGATACCAATATTTACATGGCACGAACATAAAGTGCGTTGAGCCCCAATTTTGTGCAAGTTTGCTGCAACTGCACAGGGGTACCAAGTTGAATTATGTTAACACATAAAACTAAACTACCTTCAACTTGATTATATGATATTAAGGTTCGATTTGAACGGAAACGTAGTTCAATTTAACAACTTATTAAAGCTGCTGTAAAGTCATATGAAATTATGGTTCAAGGAACTAATATAGAAGTATACTTCGATGGTCTACCCTGAGGAACATAGAGAGGGATCCACCCCAATCCAAAACATTATTTGAGTTTAACAAAGAAGCAAAGTTACAAAATCCAAAAACAAACAAGAAGCGTTAGTAAACAGATAAAAAAAAGCAAGTAACTTTCAGGACAAAGATAAAATAAAATACAGCGATACTATACGTATAAACACTGGTATGTAAAAAACGAACACCGTCCTGTAAGGTATATGATTTTTCGAAATTTAATCGTATTTTTCTTGAAACCAAATTTTTACAACATAAAGAATTAAAAAATTTATATCGTGCCGAGAATTTCTGCCAGACCAACAGAGGGCGCCTTAAAAATTATGAATATGTATCATTTGTGTGTCGGGCGACGGATTCGAACGTCAAGCTCATTGGGTGGCCTAACAAATATCACATCATCATTAATGTTTATATTAAATTTGATTGCTATTAAATATAGTGTTTTTATTTATTGCGCCATTCTACATCGAACCATTTTAAAATATATGGTTAATCGATTTAGTCATTAATATTTTTTTAAAAAATTGTGCTAATTTAGTAAATTATCTGTCCTTTATCTAAAATATATTTTTTTTTAATAAATACTGCGATAAATTGAGAAATCATTAGTGAGGGTTAAAAAGTTAAATTTGTATGACATTAATTTTATTCCAGTTTATTTTACTTGTGAAAATAGCAGCAAGCCGCACAGGTGTATTTTTAATAACAGTTAAAGACAAAATTCTTGCTTTTATAACGATTTACTCTACTTAACGATGAGAGAAGATGCATTTTTATTTAAAAAATATCTATAGGTATTCCTATATATCATAATACAAAAGCATATTTGAACCGACAAAATTACCTCTATTTCACCCTATTGCCTACTATATCTTTTTATTCCATACAATCCTATAGTGATTTTCTGAATGACACTTTCCCACCGTTCCATTATTCCTCATATTTAGGAAAGATTCCAGAAAATGATCAGTTCTCGGGTCACTTCTGACCCTGCACTCATAGCTCCCCTTGCAAGACCCTAGGAATAGATATATAGTCGTAAGGAGTCTGCGAAGACGGAATCCAACGATAGATTCAAATATTTTTCTGAGCGTAGAAAATGGCCACTCCATTATTCATGAGAAAGACAGGAACGAAAGGAAAGACATATCAGAATATATCAATCCATATCCGTAGTCGAAAATGTACCTGTACGGATCAAGCGTTGATCTCGAAAGTGCTTTACAATTCCTAAAGATCAAATAACCCTCTTCAATTTTTCCTCCAGAAACAGCCGTATCTAGCCATGTATAAATATATACGGAATTCGTGGTAATGTGTAGTAGGAAGCGATGTCTAGGTAGTAGGAAAAATATTGATTAAATTTTCTTCCACCGTGATAAAAATATTAGAGCTTTTGTTTTTCTTTACCATTTGACAGCCCAAAGTGGTAAATAACAACTAGCTTTTGTTGAGTATTTATTTTGATAAATTGTTGTTTCTGATTTTTGATTCCGGAAATGCACTTATGGAAATGATGGCTTTCTTTTTAAGTATTAAATGCTTTGAGAGGGAGTATTTCGAAAACGCTTCCGGCAAATAAATTTTTATGCTCTCTTAAGAGCTACATATCTCTTTTACTAAATTTGATTTTAACCGGTTTGTAGTTTTTTCAGTCAATTTGGTTGTAATTATTTTATATTGTATTTGATCCACCTTATCAGCTTGATATCTCGTTTATGAAATTTGGTTTTAACTGGCTTGTTGTTTTTTAAATTAATTTCGTTAAAATTATTCGATTTTGAATTTGGTTTGTCTTATCAGCTTGATATATCTTTCACTAAATTTTGTTTTAACTGCTTCGTAGGGGAAAAAAATTTTGAATAGAATATATTCAAAGTTTCTGCTTAAAGATTCGATTAAAAAATCTAACTCTTGGTTATAAAATATTATATATTCCATAAAATAGGAACATAATTTATTATTTCTATTAACATAAATGGTATCCTACTACGATAAACATAATCACATTATTTGTGTTTGTCGTAAGAGTGGAGATAAATACGGAATGCCACTCATGTTAAGCTAAAAAAAAAAAAAAAAAAGAGATCATTGTTATTTTCATTTTTGAAAACTCTTATTAAATTTTCTCTCAATGTTATTTTATTTATACACAAAATGTTTCCTTTTATTTTTTAAAAAGAATATAAAAAATACTTAAACAAGATGCATTGCTTATACAGGAAATTAAAAAAAGTATCATAATGGTAACAAATCTGAAATATTCAAAAGTCATTTATAAAAATTTGAGAAAACTAGGAAATATAACAAAGTATTTTCTGTATGGAAAATAATAATTTAGAATTAAATAAGCTTAATTAAAAAAATGTTTATGATCATTATTAATGTGACTGTTGTTTTCTTTTCACATAGAAAAAAATGTCTTCAATCTTGTTTCAAATATTGTTTATTACGTCTGTGTTTTGGGTAGTAATAAATATGGGCTTTGAAATTACTTGAAAACAATCAACTTTATGATCAAAAATGCATAAATTTACGCAATAATTGTTAACAGATATTTTAAATTTTTAAAGCTTTGTCTACAAAATAACTAATAAATATGAGAAAAGTTAAATATTTTCTACATAAAAATTGTTTTTAAGGTTAAAAACAATTCTAAATCTAACAAACACAAAAGATTATAAATTATTTAATTTTTTCTTCAAAAATAAAATTTATTTTAAAAAATAATCTTACAATCCAAATTATGTATTTTGTTATGTTCTTTAATAATACAGGATAATCAAAAAATTATTCCAAAATAAACCAATAATCGTTTAAAATAATGAAAACTGTTCAATTATTCTATTCCACAGGACAAGATTGTCTTGTTATAAAAATCCTTAAAATGCAAGGAGTGTATTCTGTTAAAAATAACCGACTAGTAAAAATTTATCTTTAATCAAAGCTCAAACAATGTAAGCTTGTTTTATGGGCTTAGAGAATGAGATCATCCATTATACGAAGTTACTTTTGACAAAATCAACTTGAATTGTGGTGGCAGACATTGCAAGGAGAAACCGTGGAACTCTTGGGAATTCCAGGAAGATATTTGCAAAACTGGCACACTATCCATCATACCTGTGGCATGGTGTCATAACAGTCAGAAATCTATAAAGAGTGAGGGGGAATGTCCACTTCTCTACTTGTTTCACTCAAAAAGTACATTTTCCCAAAAACATTTTTAATTTATATTGCCTAAGGCAGCGTATATAGTTCTTGCATCTTTTTCTACAGAGGTTTTTAATTCAGATTGCCTAAGACTATGTTTATAGTTCTTGCATCTTTTTTTAAAAAAGATTTTTAATTTATATTGCCCAAAACTGCGTATTTCTTGCACCTTGAATGCAAATTTGCTTGCAAAATTGATTTTTAATTCATGGTGCCTTAGACTATGTTTATGGTTCATGCTTCTTCATCAAAAATGCTTTTTAATTTATAATAACTTTCGTATTTATTTCATGCACGCTTGCCCTTTAAATTTGGAAACATAGTTTTGTATTATATAAATTATTAATGAAAAATTTGTCACTAATTTAACAATATAACAACGCAACCTTAATGAGCGATTCTTGCGGTATTCTTTCGAGTAGTATTTTAAAATATAAAACTTTTTAGAGATCTCAGAAAATGGAGATTAAAATATAGGGAAAGATTCTAAACATATAATTTAACTTAGAGATGAATATAAGCATTGGTATTTTTCTCAAATAGAGAATTTCACACAAATTTATCAATATTCCATGCAATTTTTTATATCGTAATTCGAAGCGTCATTCACATTTCAAGTTAGAAATATTCAAATAATGAAAGTTAAATCACCATTTAAAACCTGTTTTATTTCGTTATTCGTGTTTTTAATTCAGTTTTTGAAATGATCATAGAAAAATACCAAAAGATAAATAATAAATATACAATTAAACAGCAGAAATAAAATTTAAAATAAATAAAAATAATTTTAATTTCACTATTTTTATTAAATGTGTTCATGATTTTTTTATATCATTGTTAAATAAACTGATTTTTGTATATTCAAGTCTAAAAAAATGCGTGTTGAACTGCAAAAATTCAAAATAAAACCCAATTTTCAGTCATATATTTAAACGTATTTTTATTCTTGTTAAAATCAATGTTAAAAATTATCACTACAATAAAAAAATAAAAAAATACCACTTCGTGACTTAAATTAAACGATTTGATATATTCTAGAAAGATTGAAAACCGTCAAGGCTTCGTTGAGATTAATAAAATGTGAGATTGATACTTTATGATCTTTATTAAATATTAGAATTTTTTGTTTTCTCTTTCGAACTTCATAGGAAGGAAAATCCGAAGGTTTTTAATTTAATATTCCAGCGAGTAAGACTTTCATTTATCTTGATTTTTAATCTTCTTTTATCAGCATTTGTATATTTTGTTTAAATTAAAGTAAAATATTATTTTAATTCGTTGCAATTTATCCAAAAAACGAGAAATTTTTATTGAAAATTCTAATTTAATTTATTTGCGAAAATGCTGAAAGTGAAAAATGGATTATATTTTATTTAACTTAAATAGTTTGTAAAATACCTAATAATTACTCATAACTTAAAAAAAAAGTATAAAACGATATTAAATCCGTACGTTTTTCTTTTCTTTATTATAAAAAAATGTAAATAACAAAATGAAAGAAGGAAAATAATTTAGGATGAATTTCAAAATTTAACTTTATAATTTATTATTCTATGCGTGGTTTAAATATTAAAACAAAAGTGCACTTAGTGCATAGTTAAGTAAGCTAAATAAATATAAAGTTATATTTTCTGCCGCAAGTATTGTTAAATAACAATTAAATATTATGTAAGTAACAATTCATAATTATTTTTTTCTTTTATTTATTTTGAAGTTAAAATGCAATGTTATGCTCAATTGTATGACTAAAATGGTATAGAAGGAAATTACTCATTTCAAAATTAGGTAAGAATTTAATTAAAATTATTGTTTAAATAATTTTTTTTTCATGTAGAAAAATACAAAAATAAAACTTGAAAAACTTGCAAATCAAATAAAAACATAATTGGTGCAAGAAATATTTTTTTTTCCTCAATTAACAGCTTATTTTGTTTATAATTAGAAATACACCGAAACGAAGAAATAAAACAAATAAAATTTAAAATAGGGGTGACTGAAATAATATTCTAAGAAAACGATATTACATGTCTTTCTTTTTCCAGTTAAAATTCTAGTCATTTACGACCATTAAAAGCGTCAGAAAATGCAGACGAACATTTTAACAAACGTGGATTATGGACAAAAACAAGATCCAATTAACCTTCACTTAAGGCAATTCAGGATGGCTTGACTGTGTCGCCATTCCGTGTTAATGGCATTCGTAATTCCAGATGCTTTTATTAATCGTATTTACTTTTGATAGAACATTTAAATGTTAACTGGAAAGAAGATTAAGAGTGAAAATGAACAAACAAACCGTGCCGTTATCTCTTTCTCAAACGATAATTCCAACATTTGAATGGAACAACCTACCTCTACTAATCTTGTGGTTCTACTGGGACCAAAGGAAATGTTCATAGCTAGCTCCAGAAAAGGTAATTGTCAATTTCTCCTCTTTTTGGTCCTAGTTTTTTTTTCTCTTTCAAACCACTCAAAATACGTTAAGCTCTGCTCCCTTGACGAAGCGGTTAAGAACCAATTATGGACCCGGATTGAATGCGACGGTCAAAATACTTAAATGAAATAAAGATCTTGACTTCATACTTAGAATTTTCGAGGGATAAAAACATTTAAAAGTTTTTCTTTGAGCTATTAATGATCTTTGCAGTTTGCTCTTTAAAGATATTCTTTCTAGAAATGTGTTTAAGTATCTTATGTTAATCACAAGTGATTTTGATAAATATGTTCATTTTGATTTTATGGTGGTAGTGCAAATACTGTGGTAATACAATTTGATTTTCATAGTATGATTTTTGTATTGTTATTTAAAATGATGAGGTGAAAAATATTAGAACAATATTTTTAATGCTGGATAGTTACAGTTGTTTACATAAGTGTTTTTTATTCCTTTTTCAAATCACTAAAAAACAATAAAAAAACGTTTCTTATTATTATACAGGAAATATATGTTTAGTTAGTAATATAAGAACAAATTTTGAACTAAGTTTTT
The DNA here is from genome assembly GCA_949128135.1 of Parasteatoda lunata. Lineage (NCBI taxonomy): Eukaryota > Metazoa > Arthropoda > Arachnida > Araneae > Theridiidae > Parasteatoda > Parasteatoda lunata. Next base: position 63,104,767 of record OX421980.1, on the reverse strand, counting down.
TAAACAGTAATGAAAAATATAATTTTAAACAACTATTGCTATTTGAAATTGTATAACGCATAATTCATCGTATTCAGTTAGCTTTTTTTAATTGATACAAAAACAAATGAAATTAGCTAATAAAAAAATAAACAAGTTTTTAATATTTATCTTAACTTGCAATAAGTAATATTTTTATTAAAAGAAAACCACAAAAGGAAAATTTTGAACCTAGAAATGTCTGAAATTTACCTTTCTCTACAAAAATTATGCATTATGTTGTAAAATTATTGCAGGAAATTAATATTATATTTAACAATCTAATGAAGCTACAAAGATTTACATATGAACAGATAATACTGATGTTTTAATAGCAATATCTCATAAAAATTTCTGAAGAAGGGATTATTAAATTTTCAAAGCGAAAAATCAAACAAACAAAATCAGCACTGGTAATTTTGCGAGAGTCAAATCAGTTATATCAGGTAAATGTATATATGTTCCTCAGTAAATAAATAAATTAATTATCAATTCATTGGTTCATTATAAATTCATCAAAATATGAAATTTAACAAAAGAAAAAAAAGTATTAAAATTCACAAAAAAAAGGGTGATACTCGAATCCAAGTCTGAAGAATAGAAAAAATGCTACATTTATAAAGTAATGTTTCCAAAGAGACTCTTTTTATACTAGGATATGACTGAAATAATGGATGTAGGTGAAAATTACACATAAAATTAAGCTGTATTTAGTTGTATGAAAACATAGAAGTATTTTTAAAAATCATCTTTACCCATAAAATAGCCAATTTTAATGCATTTATAAAACTATTCAATTCATCTTTTTTTTTTTTTAAATAAATTATATATTTTATTTTAAAAACTTAGAAAATTAATTATATTTTGTACGAAATTTAAATAAATATCTCATTTCATTGCATTTAAACTATTCATTAACTTTTATTATGTTAGCATTTCTTAATAATTCTTTCAAAAAGAGTTTATGAATCGAGACAAGCTAGACTTTTTTTTACATTTGAAATGCTCCTTTACCTTTTTTTTAACGACCCATCCCAAATGATACTTTTTTGGCCAATTTAATTATTATTTTTACTGAATTATAAGAGGAAATAAAAACTGTATTTAACGAAACGGAAGGGATTTTTTAAGACTAATTAAAAAAAATGTCATCAAAGGAAATCAGCAAAAAAATCATCACTACACCATACCCCTCAAACAAGAAATCAAAATATTGAAATCAACGTTAATTATTGTGACACCTCTGCAAGATCTCTACTCATATGCTTAATTTCAATATTGTTTGAAACGTAATTATAGGATCATTTTTTTTACTGCCTAAATGCCCTACGGTGTGTTTTTTTAAACCTATTTCTTCCTATGAATTCTAATAAACCAGTAATTTATTAGCTTCTAAAAACTCTCATCTACCCAAGGTAATTAAAAAAGCCGACCCATGCTTCAAAGAGCCGAAAAGGGTGTAAAAAAAACTGTTAGATTTTGCTTGTTTTTATTGAAGTGTAAAAAAAATTGCCTTTACTTAATGTTTTTCTCAATGAAGCGAAGAAAATTTCTCTGAATATATATCTTTACTGAAAAAAATAAACGTAAAAAAAAATGTAACAGTTTATTTGGGACATTTCTACTCTATGAGCATAATATGCAAAAATATAAGCTACGGAGTGGCTCTTTTTTAAGGCGATTTTCTCCCCTAGTGCTTTTCACTTTTTTTAGGACATTAGGGACTGATTTATACAGAGCATAAAGAAAACGGGGGGGAAAAAAACCTTTCTGGAAGTATTGACACAGGATACCGAGTTAAAAGTTTACTGATAGGTTCTAGAAAAAGCTTCCCTTAGGGGTATTTCTGTTTGATCACATGATTTGCAAATCCAATGGAATCATATATAGCTCTATGAATTTTTTGAAAATAAAAATACCCTAATACGACTTTCTTTTTTCTTTTTTTTTTTTTTAATTTTCTCATGTGACTTTTTATGTTTGAATAAAATAAGTAAAATGTTAAAAAGCCGATCACGTGCTTGAAACTTTTTGTGATCACTTTTATCAAATAATTTTCTCCTTAAATGCTCACACAAATTATATAAAACAATTTATTACGAGTCTATTTTTTCTATGAGTGTTTAAAGCCTTGCTGCCATTATACTGTTCATTTCCTGAAAATAAATAATTACTTTATTCTTTTTATATTTTTAGCGTAGTTTATCTGAATAATTTCCTTAGGTTAAATATTCATAACCGACGTTGAGCAGCCGACTCAATTATTGAATTTACGACTACTGATGTTCAACTCCGTATTCTTGTAATTTGAACCGAATCCAGACGATAAGATCAAGTATTGGTAAAAATTTGTCTTCGTGGAGAACTTTTTTGATGAACTAACCCATTACATGGAGAGGAAAACCAAGAAACCCTCTAACGGTTAGCCTGATGACAGGGGGACTCTAATTCATGATTCGTGATCCGTCCACAACTGAGGATATTTTACGTCAGCACTTTGGTCAGTCCGAGTGGGGTGTGGAATTCGTATTGACTAGCCATTGATGGGATTCGAATATGGGTAATTGGAAGGTGAGCACACTATCCCTTGAGCTACCATGGTTCTTTAGTTAAATATTAGAGAACTTTTAGAAAATTGTTGATTATGATTGTGATTATTAAAAACTTTAAGTTTCAGGATTTTAAATTGTTCAAAAGCTGTACATTGAAAGTTTTATAAAAGTAATTTTTAATTTTAAACAATTTGCTCATTAATTTATGTATTTTTTTTTTTTTTTTTTGCAACGCATGCTGCGTTTGGTTTTATTTTAGAAACAGTTCTTTCAGCTCATTAATTAATTGGTAAATTTTCATAAACTACACATAATTAACTTAAATACTTTACTCAATCATTCTTAAATTCTAAAAATGAAAATTACAAAATATTTTTCATTATCAAGAGTGATTAAACCTTTTTTAGCGGATTTATTTATATATTGAGCTTTATTTTTGAAGATAGTTCATAACAGCTTTAAAAAAAGATGTGTGGAAAATAACATTATAAAGGGTATAAAAGAAATATTTTCTACCAAACTGGAAAAAAATTTTTTTAAGGCAATTTAAATAAATTTTTTTCAATACTGGAAATATTTTCTTTTCTCTTTTATTTTTGTTTGCAATCTTAATAACTTTATTTTAACCTTATATTAATCTTTTCATCAGTCAGGAAAATAAAAAGAATTCGGAGAATTTTTAACGTTAAAGAATACAATCACAAAGCCTATTGATTTTTGATATTTACAGTTGTTTTTAAATCGATAATTATCTTCTATTGTTATTAAAACACTAGCTATTTCTAAACTTATTACAAAAAAATTTATGTTGATTATATGCTATAAGCTAAAAAAAAAAAAAAAAAAAAAAAAAAAAAAACTTCTTTAAACATATAAGCTGCAAAACTTATTTTTACAATTATTTTTTGTCTTTATTTTTTTCTGCGCAAATACTTCTCAATTTTTCACAATACAATTAAATTTCAACAAAAATAGAGTGGAATTTTTATTAACGGTAAATCCTCATGGTAAATCATGAAGGGTTTTTACTATTTTTATCGATTCTGTAACATTATTAAGAGATATTTGATAAATAGCTTCCCATGAAAGTAATGTATAATCAAAGAAAAAATTATATTAAAATTTAAACTACCAAATGCGTGAAAGTTTTATTTTTTTAATTCATGTGTAAAAATTTTTCATAAATTCCTTCACCCAGATGCATAGGTGTCGCAAAAAAAAAAGAAAAAAAAATGTCCAAATGCTTGAAAATTTATTATTTGTTTCACAATTACGTCCGAAACGACACATTACGTGACGATAAATACGTCCCAAATTCCTCCACCTAGATGTAAAAGTTTCGCGAAAAAACAAAACCCAAATTTGTGATAGTTTTAGTCTTTTATTCATATACACAAATACGTCGCAAATTCTTCCATCAAGATATAAAGGTTTCTCAAAGAAAAAACCAAGTCCAAGTATTATTCTATTCCCATGTATAAATACGTCGCTAATTCTTTTACCAAGATACAAAGGTGCCTCAAAGAAAAATACAGGCCCAAATATTCTTTTATTCACATGTACAAACACGTTGAAATATTTTCACCCAGATACAAAGGTGTTGCAAAAAAAAAAAAAAAAAAAAAAAGAAAGAAAAAAAAATCCCGAATCCGGGAAAGTTTTATTCTTTTATTCACGTTCGCAAATACGTCACAAATTCGGCCATCCAGATGCAAAGGCGTCGCAAAAAAAAAAAAAAAAAAAAAAAAAAACAAAGCTCGTCGAAGAAAAATGTTTGATTGGAGGAGTTGATCACATTAAAAAAAATCTTTGTGTATGTATGGGTTGGAGTGAGATTTCTCGGGGAATGTGATCTTTAAACGTTTTATCGGATTACAAACAAAGAAAATGGAAAAGTCTTGGAAGGCGCGGGGGGCTAAACCAATTAGGTATTTGAGCAGAAGAGAGGCTTCAATTACATGTTTCGGAGCAACTCTTTTCTGCGGGGTATACCGATCATCACCTGTGAATAATTAACATCTAGGAAAGGTGGGTTGAGGGAGTTTCCTCAAGAGATCCAACCCTGCTCCTGATAGAATGTTGGATGCTCATTTGTCAATCTACCAACCCTACCACATATTTCGATTGAATCATTACCTTTCCAAAATAAGGTCAGCTGAACAAAGAGGTATTAGTGGTAAAATATTTTGGTTACAGTTACGATGCGAAGACTAGTTTTCTGAAAGATTAGGAAAATGTGATATTAATATATTAAATATTTATAAACACCTAGTGACAAAAATTAAACTAACTTTCTATTGGAGTTTTATTACTACTTAAAATGCTTCTAATAACATCTGAATTTGGGGACTCTATTGTAAGTATAGTGTTATAACAAGGTTACAAAAAACACCTGTTTCGAAAAAAAAAGATTTTTAGTCTTATTTTAAGAGCTTTGTAATCTTAATACTTTTCAATACACTGTATAACACATCTCTAAAAATTTACGGCAAAAAAAAAAAAAAAAAAAAAAAAAAAAAAAATGCTTTCAAGGTGCCAGTACTTCAAATATTCACTTCAAATATTTACTAAGTGAATTTACTATGTATAAAAAATAGATTTAGAATAAATAAAGAATAAATAAGTCTTACTCAGGACGCAAACCAGACAAACCTGTTTTATAAGGTAAAACATTAACTCCTAAACTATCCGACAGTTTTAAATGGATTTTAAGAACGTTAAATTTTTCTAGTTATTTATACATCAAGCAAAATAGTTATGTAATATAAAATGCAATAAAGTTAATTCATGAAAAATGTAAGTTAATGAACTTGTATGTTATGGGTAAGAAAATTTTTAAAAAGTCATTATTTAAGCAGAACAGATTTCCCTCAACTAATTTTTAATCTGAGTCAAGCAAGACAATAGTATGACTCGGGGGAGCTTATGGGAGTTATAGATGTATATGGGTTTCAGGGGAGCTATAGAGTTTAAGAGTAACTCAGGGGAGTTACGCATAAACTCTATTCTAGTTGTAACTTTGAAACTCTACTCTAGTAGTTGGATTTATCTGCATTGCCCATGCATTGACCTTAAAGTTGTTAAAATGAATTAGTATTCCATTGCCATTAAATTCTTTCAAAAAAAAAAAAAAAAAAAAAAATGCGATTTGTGTAGAAAAAAAAAGAATTATTTAAGAAATTTTTCAAGACGATAAGTTTGTTTTGATGCTCTTCTTAGAAAGACTTATAAATAAATTCGTAAGTACTTCAAATAGCATGTGGGTCTGATGAAATAAATTTTTTCACGACAACTCAATTGAAAAAGAATGTTTAAACTGCGCATGACGAATAGAAAATATGTCTATACTTTTACACCGTAAAAACTCTGGAGCAATATCTCCCCGAATTTGATGTTGAACAGCCTTAAGTTGTACAAAGGTTCGTACATTTTTTTTTTTCAATTTTATACCAAATCGAGCACTCATATACAATTTAAAGGTTGTATAAAAGCTCTAGACACCGAAAATGCAAAATGTTTAAATTAAGATCACTCGCCTTTGCCCCATACGTTAAATATTTTAGCTCCTTTGTTGGCGCACTTTGTTTTCGTCAGCAATTGTTTACAATCGATAACGAGCTGGCGAGTATTTGTGGCTGTCTTTCATGTTGCTTTTTATTTGTAAAAACTAAAGTTTGTCGTTAAAAATGTACATATATGTTTTTATTGTGTAAAGAGGATATTTATATTTTAATTTTCACGTCACTGTAAACTGTTTTAAATGCTTTTATGATGTATAATTTCGTCTTAATATTCTCTCTGCTTTGTTTGATTTACAAATTCGTTTTATTTTAAAGATTAGTGTATGTAAGAAACCTAAATTATGATTCTTTCTCTATGTTGTCTCGTGAAAAAAAAATTTACTTATTCTTATGTGCATCATATCTTACTGTAATTTTAAATTTTAGTGTTACTAAATGAGAAACATGATAGTTGGAAGCGGATATTTTACACAAAGTAGTGGAAAAAAAGACTCTAGATGTTTTACTACACCAAGAATTATCCTTGGCTTTGGAGTAGTGGAACACCACTTTATGTAAAGTAGTTGCCACTATTTTTGGTGTGTGAACTTTTTTTAATGGTATATGAAAACAAACTGATTTTTAAAAAAAGAGGAAGTTTATAAATATTAGTTACAATCCAGGATTTGTTTGCTTAAAAATTACTTCGCCTGGAGTAAATTTTATTAATTAATTTATTTTACATAAAAATTATATAATGGCATTACTTTAGATTCAAAGGTAGTAAACCTCGATTTGGATGTTAAAAATTAAGTTCATTACTGATGATAAGGCAAATTCATTTATAGCCATGAATAAATCAGTTTAAAAAAATGACTTGCTCATTATTTCTACATCTATTTCATTCAATTTTTTAATTTCTGATATTTTTTACTTCAAACATTTTAGATATTGATATTCTTTGAGGCCAAAATATTTAACATAAATTGAAAATAACTCATTAATAAATAGATTTTATCAAATCATAACATGATTTATTTTTACAATAAATGTTTATAAGTAATAGTTTCAAAAATGTTATTTTATATGCAAACAACTATAAGTTATTATTTATTCTTTGATCCATTTTGATTAAACAGTTATTTATATTTTCTTACTATTTAATACAAATATTATTTTCAAAAATATGAAAAAGGTAAATATTTAAAATCTTTTATACTATTAAAAAGAAAAATGAAAAGAAATGCATGTTAAATTTTCGAAATTACGCATGAACTAATCTTTGCCTTAATTTCGATACGAAAAACATTTGATTTTGCAATAGTAACTCTCATTGTGTTGTTTACTTTTGTATATTTATTTTCTTTATTTAAATATTGAGCTCATGAGATAGTCTTTAAGACGAATCTGAGTATAAATTGATGTGAAAGAAATTCAGAACTTAAAGGTACTCCGCAATGATATACTTTTTTCTCATTGCGTCGACTAACTTGGAATCGTTCCAATGCATTTTTCTTCAATTTTCTGTTTATTCAGTTTTATTTGCTCTGTATTTAGTATTTTCGTTACATAATATATTAGACCAAAAATAATTAAAAAACTAGTCTGGGGATAAATGAATTATTTTTATCGATATCCTAGTGAGCCTAGAATAAATACTCATTAAACTATTTAATTTAATCATTTTGCTAAAAATGATTGATTTATTGGTTTAATATATTGAGTACATGAAAAAGAACCTATAACAACAAAAATATAAATTTTAAAGTTACTAATATGTAGGGTTTTTAATTCTTTTTTGGTTACTTATTGTTAAATTCCTGCAATTTTTTTAAAGTGTATTTTTTTATGCAAGGTTTTTTTCATCAACCGATAGAGAAAAAAATTGGTCTGTTTTGAAAAAGAAAAGAAATTCGGGACCAGTTTACGATAACTTTATAATTAATTACCTATTTTCAAATATCAAACAAAATTACTATTGCGGATTGGATATAAATAAGCTTTTTCATTTTAAGTTTTCAATGTTTACTTTTGTAATATTTAAAGTATCCTTTTATTTCGTTTTTTCCAATTAGTACTGTTTTTACCGAAGCAAAGTTATGATCCGCTATTTTTTATAACGTTGTACAAAATTAAATCATATTAATATTTTATAATCACTGTAAAAAAAGAGTTTTTCGAAAATGAGCAAAAATGTGACTAAATAGCAACGAAACAAATGTAGTATAATCTGAAAATCCCATGTAGTCATTATTATTAACAACGGCATACTCAAAACAGCATATACTAATTTTTGAGACTCTCCATATCGGTCCAAAATGAGTATATTTTGTTGAGCATATCACTATACTCAATAGATACAGCACGAGGTTTTCAAATTCGACCATATTTGTTTCACAGTTATTTTGACACATTTTTGCTTAATTTTGAGAAACTCTTTTTTACAGTGTACTGATAGTTATGACAAGAAACAGTGATAATATTTTCTTAAATAATGTGCACTTTTTCAACCACTTGCTGCTTTTTCATATATGTTAAAATTTTTAATTTTAGTTAAGAATATGTACATGAAAAGTAATTTGTATAATAACTTCAACTTAATAACATCAGTTTAATCAGTATTTATAATAACTTCAGTTTCCTATGAAGTTAAGAGCAATTTTTCTAAAGCATCTAAAATTAAACAAATAAACGTTTCATAAACCTCGAATGTAAGGTTTAAAGTTTCAAGAAATACATTAGCTATGTATTTTGAAGCACTTCAATAAAATTTCGCAAAAATATTTGACTTTCTATTTCAGTAGTCAATAAAATAGAAAGGAAAATTTTGTTTAAAAATTTTCTTGAATTAACGAAGAATATATTTTATTTCTCGAATTGAACAAAAAAGCATTTTACATTTGCAAATATAAATGCTACAGTTTTGGAAGAAATTTCAGCAATGTATACTCAAGTACTGTAATTCATTTGCGTAAGTAAATTTACTTTTGTATTAAGAATAAAAATGAAACTAAATGAATAAAGTTAATTTTGTACTTAAATAATCAAGAATTTATGAAGAATTAAATTGCCTCTCAAATATTTTATAAACCTTTAAACATAAACTCCAAAATTTGAAAATGGATTTTAGCGCTGCATTTAAAAAAAACTTCAGTCTAAAATTTTCTTCTCTGTATTTTAGTAATCAAGAAAATAATCGAAATTTAATTTGTGGATGCACCCCTTACTATCCCTAAGAGAGATGGAGTTAAGAAAAATGGGAAATGCAATCCTCGGGTGATGAGGTGTTCACCCCTTCCTCTGAAGATCTCGAATGGCTATAGAGGTAAGAGGCAAGCATTAGATAGCGTCTACTAAGGTTGAATTTTTCAAACCGTGACAGACCACATTGCGAAGGAAAAATGGATATGACTTCTAAACGAGTCTACTCTTACTATAGACTTAAGAAACAATGATTTGTGTAGTTGAACTGATAATTTAAACAGGGACTAAGGAGAAAACATTTACTTGTTGTCCTTCCCCTGATACCTATCGATCATATTCGGATGAATATTGAGCTCGAGGGAAAGTAAAGACAAAAATGCAGTAAAAGGGAAAGAGCGTTTTAAAACAACTTTGATCCGAAAAACAAAATACGAAGCTATTTTGAGAAATAGGTTATAAATGAAAAATAAAACTGTTTATATATATATATATATATATATATATATATATATATATATATATATATATATATATATATATATATATATATATATATATATATATATATATAAAAATTGAAAATTGTGTTTAAATAATTGAATGATAAATAGAATTTCGACATTTTAAAACTATTATTTCTTAAGTGTTCTGACACACAAAAAGTGTGAAAGCTCTAAAATATAAAATTTTTAACCCCTTGTTTTTTTTTTTATGCTTTAAAGGTATTATCGTAAAAGGTAAAATCAAACACGGTTCACTTCCAAACAATAATTTTTCAATTTTTCTTTTATTTGAAATTATTTACATCTAAGGAAACAGTCATTCATTGTTGAAATTTCTTTAATTTGCAAAATAAATTATTAATGAATTTTTGAATATGATGCATGAATGAAAAAGAATAAACTATTTTTTTTATTGGACTTCATATTTTAGTACAATTATAATTCCGATGATTCAACAGTTTTTTTAGTAACTATAAGTTTTTATAACTAAAAAGTACCAAAATATATTTTTTGCTTGTTATTAGAGCGTCAGAAAAAAAAATATAAAAGGGTCACCGGTGTCCCATTTGCGTGAAAGGATTAAATAATGTTTTTTTAAAAAAAAGCTACATAGTTCCAAAGCTATATAGCTCCTAATTTAAATTCTTTAAATCCAAAGCGTAAATAAAAAGTACCCCTATGGTTAGTAGTCAATAGTTATAAAAAATGGATTTTTAAACTTGCTAAATAATGGATTCCTGGATTTAATGGATTGCTAAAATAGGAAAAATAGAGCATTAATTTTAATAAGCAAGTTTAAGGGTAAATAAAAAGCAAATCGTTCTGTATACACAGATCTTACATAAACCAGGACAGATTAGCGGAAGTGAAAAATGTATAACTAATTACTGTGAATAAGATAACATCTACTGTTATATATACTGTTATTCTACTATTATATATACTATATCTTACTATATCTTGGAAAGGGACGAGAAGCAACTTAGTACAAATGCAGCACTGTTCAACTGATTTTTTTAGAGCTGAATTTGTTATAGATTCAAAAAGCTCTAAGATCGGTATATTATTGAAAATATCGGCTAATATAGAAGTGAAAAGCTTTGAGCTGATTGCTGTGAATAACTTTATCACTACTGGTAACTGTGTTGTACCAGAGATGAAATGCTACCCGACAGTAAAAACATCGTCTTAAGGAATTTTAAGAGCAAATTTATCAAATGTATTTAATTAACTCTGAGAGAGATATAATATGGGAAATAAAGTTTAATACACATTTAAACAAGAAATTTCTAGCTCATTATAGTGCTAGCTCATTCACCACTACTGTTAATTGTATTTTCACAATGATTAAGAACTATTAGACAAATCAAAATCTTTGAAAAGATATTTTTATAACAGTAAAATAAGGTATTTATAAGAAAATCAAATAGTTCTGAAGTCAGTATTATTGAAAACAGCGTTTAACATACAATTTAACATTAGTAAGAAATATCTAACTTATTATAGTGGATCACTGTATTATTAATTTTAATCGTATTTTCACACAGATTAAAAACTATCAGGCACAAAACGCAACTGGATTTGGATTCAGATATCGATAATAAAAATGAATTTATTAAAGGACCAAATAATTCTAGATTATTGAGAAGAGAGAGTTTAAAACACACCGAGAAAAAAATAATACGGTCAAAATGACTTGAATATGATGAAATTTACAGTGTTCCTGACTCTATGGTTACACACAAAAAAAAAATCGATAATTTTTACCGAAGCTCTTTGGTATTGATTTTGGTCAAATTAACAATAAAATAAAATTTTATAATGTGCTCTAAAATTTGAAAAGTGTGGAAATTTTTTTTTTTTAATTTTATCGTGATAATTTAGGGTCCCGACATAAAAACCATTTATTTTGTTAAATTTACTTTTCAGTTTTGTAATTTTTACTAAGTTTGTAGTTATGAGAACTATAATTTTGAAAACCAGAATTTCTTATAAAGCTTCACAATATGAACAAAAAAAATATCAAAGGAATATTTTAAACTCCGTACATTTTAGTTTTATTAACAAGAATTGTTTAGTCTTATTAACCAGAGAAATTGTTTGTTTTTTTTAAATTTTTTAAATTTTTTTATTTAAAAAAAAAAGGAACGTCATTACTATAAAGTACGGTAATTTTACCAGAATTTTTGCAATAGTAACTTTTTTTTTTTATCTCACTGATACAATGGTTACTATTATTTCTAGAGATATAAAAAATTACCAGGTACAAAACTAGCAAAATTTCATGATTTTGACGATAATATTAGAGGCGAATTTATTAAAGAGACAGATAATTCTATAGAGAGATATTATTGAGACGAGCGTTTAAAATGCATCTTAACAGTAGTAAATACCAGTCTCTTGATTTACAACTACCACGTAGACTAGAAGTCCTGCCTGCTTATCCTATAAATGACATAATTACTAGCAAAGTTTAAGGCATTCCCGAACATGATAGGCATCTAAGGACAGTGCCTTATTTATTCATAAATGGCCAGGTCTGAATAGCGAGCATAATCTCCGGAATATTCACGCCACACGGCGCGCATATATAAATTAAGCAGACGTTATTAGCGCCAGAACAGTGCAACATTCGCGATGCAATATTAGCAACTGTATCATTGCCTCATAACAAGATGACCTATCTGTGTTGTATTAACTGTAGGACCGCTTTTCTCGCCAGTTACTCTAGTACGGCGATTATTCATATCGTGCATTTAGGGCCCCGTTCTCCTCTTTAGTTAAATGTTGTCCCCCATTGCAGCTCTGCGAGAGACGGTTTCTCTGCAACTGTACTCTGAGTAATTATTGATGGCACTGAAAATAATTACGCGCCTTGTTCTCTATTCGCGTTGAAGAAACATGCAAAAGCTTATGATCGTGATGTTTCAAAAGCGGCTCTTTAACAATCAAGATATGGAAATGGCGTTCTAAAAATATTTTAAAAGAATTTGTTAGTAATGAATATCGTTATAATTCTGGTTACGAATATATTAAATTATGAGGATAATGGTATTTATTTGGAAAACGTTTCTTTTTAATTCATTACTTTAAAATAAAATATAAAATTTTGAATCAGCCGTAAAAGTTTGCTTCTTTTTTTTTTAATTTACTAAAATAAATAAAAATATAATAAGCAATCATATTTAGTGTTTCTATAGCTAACTTTAATGAATGTATTTAAATACGGTAGTGGATTATTATAGTTTTATAAGAGGTAAAGATGTTGTAGATGGTATAAACTAATACAGAAAGGTTAAAATTCCGTTGTTGCTCCAAATGTCTTACTATTTGGGGGGGGGGCATATATCATTAGTAATTTTCTCGCTTTTTTTTTTCTCTTTTGAAAAAAAAAAAAAAAAAAAATTAAGAATATAACATGAAATACTTAAATGTTGAGCAACTATCTCCAAATAATTTTAGTAACCAGTTCTCTCAAATACTCTTTTGATTGGAATTATCAATATACAAAGCAGTAGAGTCTTAGTAGGGAATGAAATTTATTACTTTTTAAGAATGCTTAAAAACACTTCAATACGTTTTTTCAAGAGTATTCTTTAGCAATTGTTTTCCTGCATTACGTGATTAAAAGAAATTCATTTTGACTAAAAAACTAAATTTTTGCTTTTAAATAAATACTTGCAACGATAGAATTTAATGTGTCCTTAAAAACAGCTCCTTTTATTTTTAGATCCTAAGAAACAAGATGTTTAGATTAAATTGTTAACTAAACAAAATCTGCTTAAAATTATCAAATGCAAGATATTGTTCTTTGCTATTCATTATTTCTCATAATGATTTATATTTTTGGCAAAAATTGTTTTATAGTTTGCAATTTCTTTTTCTAAGCATTCAAAATACGATTTGTTTTGAACATATATTGTATCTATCTTACTATTATATTTAAACGTTTAGTATGTAAATAAAAAATAAATAATGACAAACCCGAATAACTTTTGATCTTATTAGTGGATTTTTACGTACTAAGATGCAATCATTATATTTAGAGGGGCAGTGCTTAAACATGCACCACGCACAAAAATTATGTTTTGAAATAAATATCTCCTTTTTTAATTTAAAGATTTGAATTTTCAACTCCCGAATTAAAAGGATTGCCATAATCAGGGAAATGTTTTTCTAATCGTTAAGTCAGGAGAGTCGTTAACGTTTTGAGTCCCTTAATCATAATTTTTATTTTTGCGCATTTCGTTATACTTCTGAAACTATTTATGCAAATCAAACTTTTTTGAACATAGTTATAATATTCGTCTATACGAAGATAAGATAATTAATAATTTTTTTATTTTTTTATTTTATAAATGCTTTAATATTTTTAAACTTTAAAACATATTTTTAAACACTGCTATTTCAATAAAAAATTCTAAAATTTGTAAGACTTTTATGAAATAGTTCCCGAGAATAAAATTTTATAAAAATTTAACTTTAGTTAGATTATTTATATGATGATCCTTCTCGGAATCGGCGTGCTATAACAAAATTTAGCAGTTTTAGAGATGTCACGTTTTTATCAAATAAACTAAACAATAAGAATTTTAAAGTCATTCCAGTAACAGCGTGAGTGATCGAAAAGGGTATTAAATTTTTAAGCAAAGGGCAGTTGCCTCATAGCTGCGTCATCCCAACCATAGGATGAGTAGTTCTTCAATGATGGTTCGCGTGCATCCCCATCGAAGTCACGAATCTAGATTCAACCATTAATACCAAATTTTGGCCAACCCTGCACTCACGTTTACATAAATAATTGAAACTTTGTAGCAGACTGAGTCACTGAATCCACCTGTCAACTCCTGAGATCTTCTCCCCTACCCATTCTCTGATCCCTCGGAAATCCCTCATTCTCCCCATTGTCAACAAAGTTAAGAGTGTAACGGCTTCTGTTCATTAGGTGTAAGCCTACCGCACGAGAGCAAGGGCTTCGTAGTGCGCCCCGGCACTAAATCCGTGCTGAAGTCGCGGGGATTCCTCTACCTCGATTCTTTTGCTCTTCTTCTTTCGCACAATTTAACACCACAACAGCATTTTGACTTTACACGACAACAGTATGGGTGACTGTGTTACTATTTCTTTGTTAATACGAGAAGTAATTGTTTGATTTTTTTAAAGAGCACAAAAGAAATATTTTTTAAACTTAAAACTAATGATTTTGTTTTGGAGTGATATTTACCATATACCAATTAACAGTTAAACTGTAGTCCTAATACTTGAACATAAATAAATATTTCTGCTTGTAATTGATTCAGGCTTTTATTATTGACAGCATGTTATATTATAACTAATAATCTTTTAGTAAAACTTATATAAACAGTTATTTTTATTCGAATTTTCAACTTAAATCTTGCCTTCACAAAAATTGCATAAAAATTTAATTATAAGTTTTTTTTCTTCCTTATTTTCTTGTTGTGACTATGAAATGAAATTTAGCTCTTTGGTTTTTGGCAAAGATAATGGTTGCTTCGATAATGAAACAAGAATAAAAGCTTGTTCTGAGTGCTTAGCATTAAAAGTAAGAATATAATGAAAGAGCGAGTTTTTGTAATCTCGGATAATAGTTCAGTAAGAATTTTGTAAATGCTTTCTTTAGTACCATTTTAAAAACTTAAGCAATCCCGCAACAGATCGTTGTAGGGGAGGGAATCATGGAGAATGAGATTCAAAGATATCGTAACCTAACGGTCTATGGTAGCAATATGGTCAGCAGTGTGCAGCGATAATCTTTACTTCAAAGACATGCTAGTAGCTAGTGATTATTCAAACCCTAATTCTCCACAATATTTCAGTATCTTCAGCCCTTCATCTTAAGCAACAGCTCACGATTTTAAATGTTTAAAAATTTTTAAAACTCATCTAGAAAACTAACCAATTCTATCAATATCTGAAATAACTAAAAAAAAAAAAAAAAAAAAACATTGCTTCTATTTTAAGTATATTTTTAAAAAATTGTTAAAGTATGATTGAAACTATCAGAATATGGTAAATGGCTCTATGGAAAAACTAATAAACATGGCAAATTTTACCGAAGCACTTGGTAATGATTTTTGTTATAAGATTAACAATAAAATATGGTTCTATTAGCATGATGTTTACTTTTCAGTTTTGTATTTTACTGAATGTGTGATAATTTTGAAAACTAGAATTTCCGATAAACCGTCAACAAAACGAACGGAAAGATTACCAAATGAATGATTTAAATTCCGTATACTTTAGTTTTATTGTTAAAAATTATGTTAATTTTATTTTATTTTTTATACCAGAAATGTTATTACTCTACAAATACGGTAATTTTATCAAAAATACTTTCTCCGTCTGGGATTACTCAAATCGCAGTTTACATTTTATAGTCGATTCTTGATCATCAGCTGTAACATTAATTTATGCCATTTTAAGGAAATCAATGAAAATGTTCACTGGTGTGCTAATAGTTTGGAATATACAAATTAGAACACGCCTACAAATTAAAAACATTATAAATTAAACATGATTTTTAATTTATCTTAAATTAAACATGCGATATAATCACCATGTTATGCTGAGGAAAAGTAATATGTATTTGTCATGACGTCAGCGTGTTTCAAAAAGGGTCAAATGTGTTAGAAAATCGGTATTGATATCATGGCGGATTAAAAGAAAGCTGCCATAGTCCTCTATTGACATCGCTAATCTAAACTATTTTCTTTTCTCTTTAGATTTTGTTTTTGATAAAAGTTGAATAGCATTGTAAAGACCACGTTTTACAGAAAACTCAAAAGTTCTTAAAAATATTTCTTGACAGAACAACCAAAAAAAAAAAAATAATAATCAATAAATAAATAAAATAAAAATAAATAATTGAAATTCTGAGAAAATTTTTTTAATTCAAAATTCACTCCGAATGAAATGAAGAAAATCGAGCACATTGTAATAGTAAAAATCTGGCATAAACCGGCGCTTTTTAACAATAAACTCAGTCAAAACGCAATGAAAGCGAAATGTAACATTTCTATTAAAATCAGTTATGACGCCATAGTGAGAAGAAAACTATCATCATTCTCTATTGACAAATTTTAATATAAATTACTTTCCCTGTACAAGTTACCATTAAAACTATGTAGTACTATACAGACTATATTTCAGAGTTTTTGAAATGAGAAAAAAAAAAAATTTCTTAGAAAATCACTTAAAGAGAATCGAGTGCAAAGAGAGACAGACGAAAAATTATGAATAAAGAAAAGCGAGAATAAACCAGAACTATTTTTTAATGAGTGAAAACGCAATGAAAGCGAGAAGCTTTTAAAAAACTGGTTTTGATGTCATAGTGATGAAAGAAAGAAGCCATTATAACCATCTATTGACATTATTAATTTAGACTACTTTCCCCTTATTTATTGTAAAACTTACCATAATAATAATTGTAAATAGTACCACAAACTAAAAAACATTTGAAATCGCACGACAAATATTTTTAACTCAAAATTCACTCAAAGTCAAAAGAGAATCGAGTACTTAAAGAGACAAAAAATTATTATAATGAAAAGCGAACACTAGATTTCAATAAGTGAAAATGCAATGAAAGCGAGCGGCGGTATATTTGTAAAAGAGAGTAAGTCGGCAAATTTGAAAGAGTATCGCCTGAAAAGGACGATTTCCTTCGAGTTGAAATGTAATTCGGGAAAACCAATTAAATTGGTAGCAGAGACTGGCAAAAGCTCGGAGGCTACAACATCGAACTCTCTGATTGATCGAATTTCACTTTAGATCTAGTAAAGCTATATTTGGACCATCAACGCTAAGCCTAACGTAATCCCGCTTCGCTGTCGCCGATTGTAGCGCTCCCTCGGGCCTCCTGGACATCACCCTAGGGGTAGGCTGACGGTCAGATCACTAAAATTTCTTGACCGCCTTCGCAGACTGATGGGACTTGTGCAATCAACAATCCCTACCTTTCTTCGCTTTTCTACAACTATCTATTAATGTTTACTACTGATTCTCTCTTACTTTTTTATTTCTTTTTGTTTGAGATTTCTATGGAAACGCTTCCTGTTTTTTTTTTTTTTTTTCCTTGGCAGTAAATAAGTTTCGAACTGTTCTGGTATTGGCTTTTTTTTATTTATGTTTTATTTACTTCAGTGACCCTCTTGCAACTGATACCTGTTTTAATTAAGAAAGATTTTATTAAAAACTTTTTGTTTTATATGTAATGTAATTATTTGTTTTATACTTTTTGAGCAATATTTGACTCACTTGAAATTTTGACGAATTTTTCTTTGATTATTTTTTTACCAATATCAAAATGCAGTTGGTTGGGCAATTAAATTTTTAAATAAAAAATATCTATTTTGTGTTATGAAAATGCCAATATAACAGAAAAAATTATTATAAGAGTATGATAAAATTTATTAATATCGATATATTTTTTGCATTTTGTAGACATTAATAATATTAAATTAATGAAAATACTAATACTAAATTTAATTATTGATTTGCATTTAGTTTTATTAATTTTAATTATAAGTACTACAGCCATGATGCAAATTGTATACTTTATTGTATATTTTTACCCAGTACACTTCATTTGCTTTTGCTGCAATAGTTCTTATTCTTTACTTAAAACGTATATTTCTTAGCAATCGAATTTAATAATGCTTACTTCAAAAGCAAAATTTATACAAATGTATAACTTAGTCCTAAACGAAAGCAAATTTCTCCTAATACTTGATCCAGGAGTTCCCTTGTCTTATGAAATGGGTTCAAAATTATAAGGCTACGGCGTTGAACATTGGTAGTCGTAAGCTCAAAATGGGATCGGCTGCTCAACGACGGTTATAAAAAAAATTATAACTTTTCATTTTATTTTATTAATATTTAGATATTTCATTATAATAAAAAATAAACTGATAAATTAATAGTACCATTATTTTATTTTAATGCTTAATTTTTTTAATTGTATTTATTTACAAACACTCAACAGATACACTGATAGATAAGGTTTTCAGATTATAACACTGTAGTCTAATTATTATAGAGTATCTTTGGCAAGGTAATAAAAAACATTTACGCTTGACTTTTCTAATCTGTACTCTACACCTGCCAGCGCAACTTGCTGCTAGTACCCCCCCCCCCCCTTCTCCTATTTTTTTAATGCATTATTGAACAAACACTATTTTTCAGCTAAGGTAATTGACTTTCCTAATAATTCAACTTATCCCCTACCAATCGAATATAATGAAGTTCATCGCCATACTATAATCAGCCAAACTAACCTGTGCTAGGTGTGCCATATGCCACAGTGGTTTTCATCCAATTAGTCTGATACACAAGTGCTTACCGACTGCCTTTTTGCGGAGAAACTCCGTCTGCGTATTAATGGCATAAGTTGGTAGGGATACTAGAAGAAAAAAAAAGTGGGGCTCCCTGTATGTTGCTATTGAATTCGGGCGTGTGTTATTGTCGAGGTGGAACAACACGATGGGTGAGGGGCTCGTGCACTATGCGGGGGCACGCCCTACAAAGGGAAACCATACTTTATGGATGGATAGTTAAACCCTGGTTGTCCCATCTGTCGATCCTGACCCATCTCACCTACTAAAATAAATTCTATAGATTGGCCTTCCATATCGTTTGAGTCAGTGCTCATTTGGCGGTTTTATTCAAACAATGTTCTTACATTCAATAGAATCAAAATTTGTCTTATTATTTTTTTTCAACGTGTACACAGTATATTATCATATAGAGAAATAATATAAAACATTTAAATTATACAGAGTACATGGTGGAAAAATTCTCCTAAAATTGCAGTACTGTATGATAATGACATTTCTGGTAAAAAAAAAAAAAAAAAAATTTAATAATAATAATTCTGGTAATAAAAACCAAAATATACGGTTATTGAACCATTGATTTGATAATTTTTTTTTGTTCATATGGTAACGTTTTACAGAAAATTCCGATTTTAAAAATTATTCTTCCTATTACCAAAAATATTGTAAAAAATACAGAACTGAAGAGTAAATTAAACGGACAATCTGTTGGAGCTTTATAAAGTGGTATGTCATTTTTAAAACTGTATACTGACCCGTGAAATGTACAGGGTGGAAATAAAGTATTCTCAGGTGGCGTCATTACTGGAAAATTTTAGAACCAAGTTACAGCATTTATCAGAAATATTTACTTTAGACCACTAACTATAAACTATTGAGTCTTTTTTTTTTTCAATTTGGGTTGAGATGACTTGAAAAATTCGAAATAATTTTCAATTGCATTCTTTACATTGAAATTAGGTTTTTTAAAATGTTAAGTTGATCTCAATTTTTTAAAAATTTTATTGTCTTTCGAAAATTAATTTGATTTAATTAAAAATATTGGATTCGATTTGTTCTATTTTAATGTAGATTAGATAAAGACTAACTAAATGGATTTTATCAAAAACAGATTTCTTTTCTTTTTGTCTTTTTTTTAATAACATTTACTTTAGTCCGGTAATTTTAAACAAATGGGTCTTTTTTGTCCAATTTGGGTCGAAATGGCTTGAAAAATTTAAAATCATTTCGCTATGCTTACTTTGCATTAAAACTAGATTTTTTTAAAATTTTCAACTAATATCAATTTTTCACAAATTTCATTGTTTTTCAAAACTTATTATGATTTAATTAAAAACATTAGATTCGATTTTTTTTT
Organism: Parasteatoda lunata; assembly: GCA_949128135.1. Classification (NCBI taxonomy): domain Eukaryota; kingdom Metazoa; phylum Arthropoda; class Arachnida; order Araneae; family Theridiidae; genus Parasteatoda; species Parasteatoda lunata. Next base: position 63,084,280 of record OX421980.1, on the reverse strand, counting down.
TTTAAAATAAAGATTGGATGAAAAATTGATAAAGTGGATTTTGTTTTTAAAAAAAATATAATATATTTTAATTAAAGATAATAAAATATAAGCAACGAAACCTGTATTGAAAAATTTTTAATCTTTTGTAATTATAACATCATTAAAAAATACAAACAAACTATCAATCAATTCCCCTCCGAGTAAAAACAAAATAACATTCTAAAACGAGTTTAGGATACAATGAAAAGGATATTAGGCCTTAACTTCCTTCTCGAGTTTTAAAGTGAAACTGTTCAAACAAGAAGAAGGCTTTAGTTGAAATCAAGTTGGCGAGCAAAGCAGGGGAATCAGATTCGCCGTCGCTAAAAGCCTGTCACGCACCCCTAAACCAGCCTGATTCTCTCATTACATGGATTAAAGACGGAATAGAGGGTCCGGAACCAAAATAAAATAAAAACATAGCAACTGAAAGGGGGGTGCGCGTACGGAGTGGGTGAGTTTTAGTGGTTTGCTAGGACCTAACATGTTTGCGCAATGGGGGTGGTGCAAGGAGAATAATGTTAAAGTAGCCAGGACATCTGTGCTTTGTACTTAGGCGGTAAGCGATTGACTGCTACCGGGTGTAAAATGCTTGCTTGGAGATAGTAAAATTTAGGAAGAGAGTTCCCTTTGCAAACAAAGGGTTCAACTCATTTGATGAAGTTGTATGATTTTTATGGAGTCGACCCCAACAATGGGATAGTGTCCAAACATTTTTCATTACTTTGCTCCCTTAAATGGTAAAACTCATTGATTGTATAAACACAGGTGCTTCATTGATCCCTTAAATACCCATAGAGGTGTTGATTTTTGGGATAATAATAAATTTTCATTTAATACGTTACGAATAAAGAAGTTATTAAATAACTAATAACGTCAGATTACTTTGATTTATATCTGATCTTTAGTTTTATTTGTGTAATAAATCTATGTTTATAATTTCGTATATAGTTTAATGATGATCTTTTTTTTTTCTTCATGTTTCAATATTTTATACGTTTTTTAGCATGGAACTTTTATGAACCGATGTAAAGTTAATTTTATCCGGTTTTAATCATAAAGGTTATGATGTTTCTTTATTGTCGTACTTTGAGATTTTCGATGCTTGAAAACATTGAAATTTATTTTTTGAGTTAAATTGTAATTAATGTACTATAATAGTGATTGTAATTATTAAACAATGACTGATGAATGATCATGGTACAATAAGGCAAAAAACAATTAAGACTAAAATGATATTACAAATATTTATATTACGCACTACGGAAACAGTGAATTATCAGAGAATCAAACGAATCAAATAGAACTTATTTTGTATGTTACCTTTCTTACAGATACGAATCCATTTAGGAGGGCAACTTTTAATTGAAGTTGAAAAGTTTACATCTTCCCTTATTTTAAGTGTAATTATTTTTAAATTCAATGTGTACGATTTTTAATTGATTATTTATTTTAGATAATTTAAAAATAGAATATTGTTGCTATATTTAAGGATGAAAACGAGAAAAGTATGGTAAAAGCGATAAAACCTCACAAATCTGTTCTGTAAATGTTACTTTCCCTACTTGTTAGTATTCATCCAGGAAAACAACTTTAACCTACAGTCGAAACGCTCTATTTTTGTACTTGTATATGCCATTCATTTTAAAATCTTGTCGCTATTCATTGAATTAGAGTAACTTTTCATTAAAAAATGTGCCTATTACTTGCTTTACCATTTAAAAAAAATTATCTTTTCAAAAATTTAAGATAAAAATATTACTGCTAATTCTTTTCGTTTTAAGATTGTTAAGATGTTACTTTTTTCTGCTGGTTAGTATTCACTTACCAGAAGTATAGAAAAAAAAGAATAAAATAATTAAAAAAAAAAAAAAAAAAAAAAAAAAAAAAAAAAAAAACAGTCGTAGCGTTTTATTTTCATTTGCGTATACACCTTTCATTTTTTAAATTTCGTTATTTTTCGAATATCCCAATAATAAATAAATATTTTATTTTAACTTTAAGAAAATTAGGACAAAAATAGTGTGCTAAGCTAATCTTTTAAAAATTACTTTCGTTTCAAGACTTAACGATTGACGCAAATCCATAAAACTAATTTGTAAATGTTACTTTCTGGAAAACAACTTCGTTAAACTATAGTCGAAGCACTCTGTTTGCTCGCATGCATGCTTTATATTCAAAAGCCTTTATATAATGTATCATTGGCAAATAGTAACTATTTTCAGTGTTTGAATAAATATGTTACAACTAAAGTTACACATAAAAAAAAAACACAACTATATATATTATTCTTATTAATCGACAAAAAAATTTGATATTTGCTAAACTTCCTGCCACTTTCCTAATGATTTATATTCTTTTAAAAAAGTAACTTAAAGTTACACGTCGAAGCATTAATCTATTTACAAACGCCTATTAAAGAGTCCCCCCTGGAACATAATCAACATAGATTTTTTAACCAAATTGTTTTTCAGTTTTTTATATTGACTTTAGCAAGGCGAATGAAATAAGTAATATGATTGAAATACGAATGTAAATTAAGAACTAAATACCTTGTTTATTCTAATGCTAGTTTATTAAATTCTAAATGCTAGTTTATTCTTTGAAGTTTTGAAAAATGATACAAAAATGTTTTTGATTTATATGTATTTATATTTCCGAAAGAAAAATAAGAATTTTAGCATTTTAGAAATGAGTGTGATTGTTTTGAATATTAAACAAATAAATAACTTTAAAATTTTTGTGCATTGTTTATGTAATATTGTTTCTTTCTTTATAAATATTTGTACAATATATTTATTTACTTCGATAAAGTATTTCTATCAATTTAAATTTTAAGATAAAATTAATATATTTCTCAAAATTACTGGTTGATCCTAATTATGACTTTTTATAAATATAGTTTTGTAATATCTAATACTTATCATGTCTCTCATTTTTTGAAAAATTACATTTTTCATACTAAGAAAATGGCTGAAATTAGTTACAATGTTAAAAAATTTTCGGTAAAAATTGTTAAATAGCTATTTATTCATTTTTATTTTACCGTATTCAACCAAGACCCTCATATAACTATAAAAAAGATGATATTTAAACTGTTAAGTGTAAGAAAAATGTTTATTGATTATTTTCACTTAATACGTTTTTAAACCCAGAATTCTATTCTTTCCAACTAGGTCCACCTTAGGAAGCTAGTTTGTTCAGTTCAACTGGGTAAACACTAGATGAGAGGGCTAATCGGTTGAATAGGGGCTCAAATCCTAGCGTTGATACCACAATATTTCTTCTATTCAATATATGAAAGGTTTCTTGTGTCCTACACTCTTGAATTGGTGAATCTAGACTATTAGAGTAAGAAACTATCATTCACTTATAAATGGTGCAGCATTCACAGAGCTCTGATGTCTGTTTAAGTTTTATTTTTATGGTTTAGAAACTATACTAGTTCTAAATGGTTCCAAAACCATATAGTATTCTTAACTGTACCAGTTGTAAACTTTTTCAAAACCATGAAGGTAAAAAAAATATGTTCCTAACCATAAACTTTATGGCTAATCGGATGGACAGACTTCTGACTGTTATTTGACAGTAATTTCAGACTGAAAATTCTTAAAATGCAGTTTATTATTCTTATGGAAAATCAACCTTGAAAATCAATAAAAATGAAATCATGCTCCTATAAAACGTGTTATATTTTAACTTTAATCTTTCTCAGTAGACAAACGAAAAGAAAATTTAAATTTACTTCCAACTTCATACTTAACTCAAAAATAGTAACAAAAAAAAGATCGAAATATTTCCAATAAATATTTAATAGCATTTAAAAAGTAACCACAAGCTTAGAAAAAAGGACGTTATTTAAGTTGTAGTCAAACTGTACATGGCATTACTGTGCTTTTTTGATGGACCACTTTATAAAAGGAAAATAACGAGCAAAATATAAAAAGAAAAAGAAATTGAAGCAGCAAACAAACCGAGAGAGTTGGCACAGGCTATGGAAAGCGTAGTTTTGGTGGAAATGTAGCAAGAGGAAGATATAGATCTATCATTCTCCTCCAACAATACCTCTGGGAGGCGGTCTCTGGACTGGGATTGGTTGAAACAGTTCTCCCACCGTGCAGCGAGGGTCAAGAGTTAGTCCTAGAGAGATCGTGTTTATCTCCACACGAGGCTTTTCCATTATTCATATTTAATTTTCATTGCTTGTGGAGTGACCACCATAGGTATGGGAGGTAGGGGAACCTGAATCCTTAAATATTGAAAAGCAGCCCGGAGTACCCATGTTCGTATGACAGTTTCTTCGACAAAAATTCTCCCCGTTCTCTTTGCTTAAATCCTGATTTAGGATCCGACACAATGGAGCTTGTTGAAGTGTATGCTGTACTACGATTCGTGAATGTATAATGCAGGTTATATTCATGAAGGAGCGTTTAATAACCTCCTTGTAATCAGTACAGAAAGGAATGAGTAAATAGCTAAGGAAAATTCCGTTTTTCTTTTGTCTTTTGAAACGGAATTATGGCGCTTACATCATATTAGGCAATGAATTGAATTTTATGTTTTGAAGTTAATCCTAATTATTTTCTAAATATGCACTCACCATTAAAGCTTCATTAAATTTTTTCAAAGTGAAAACCGTGTCTAGCAACGGTCAATGATTGTTTTGTTCTATATAAAACATGATAATTTTTTAGATTTTTAAATTTTGCATAGTAAGAATTTTATTGCGCAATATTTACATTTTATACGAGCGAAAAAATGGAAATAGTAACACTTTACTTTTTAATAACTAATAGTTAGAAACATACGAGGCAACAAGCTTGTTGAATTGTACGAGAATTAGATTTGTGAATGTATAATGCAGGTTATATTCATGAAGGAGCGTTTAATAGCCCCAATTTAATCTGCTTAAGTAAGAAATGAGTAAATAACTAAGAGAAATTTCAATTTTTTTTTTTTTGTCTTTTGAAACGAAATTATGGCGCTTACATCATATTAGGCAATGAATTGAATTTTATATTTTTAAGTTAATTCTAATCAATTTTTAAATGATGTAATCCTCATTAAAGCTTCTTTAAGTTTCTTTCAAAAGGAAAACCGTGTCTAGCAACAACAAGCTTGTTGAAGTGCATGTTTTACGAGAAGTGCATGTTTTACGGAACTGTATTTGTGAATGTACAATGCGGGTTTTATGCATAAAAGAGATTTAATAACCCCTTTGAAATCAGTATAGTGAAAAAAGAGTAAATAAATAGGGAAAATTTTTGTTTTTTCTTTGTTTCCTGAGATGCAATTATGACGCGACATCAACAATATCAAAACTATTATACGTATGAGACAGGTGCATGACAGTTTTGATGTATTTTAAGTTAATCCAGGCTATATAATGTTTATGCAGTAAGCATTAAACTTGCTTTAAATTTCTTTAAAAATAGAAATCACGGATTCTTTATTTAGCAAATGTCAATGTTTGTCGTGTCAAGGTTTTAAAACTTTAAATGAGGAATCATAAGGAAATGGTTACAAGATATTTACATTTCGTACTATAAATAAATAAAATCAAAATAATGACATTTTTTTATTATTTATTTCATTTATTACAGACTGTTTTGCTTGTCCAATGTTTCTGCATTAGACAACTAAAAGAGAACCTTAATTTAATTATCTTACTCTTTAATTATCTTACTCTTTAATCATCATAGTCCCCAAAAAAGCCAATGAAAATCACACTTAAAAGAATAATTTTAAAAAAAAATTATTTATTGTAATTTTATGTTCACCTTTAGATATTTTTCAAAGTTTTTGTCCTTTTAAAATTATTGCTTAACATTTTTTAAGGTAAATCTTTTACCTTACTTCTCGTTGAAATAAATAGCATGTATATATATATATATAAGGAGAACAAATGTTAAGCATTAGACAACTAAAAGAGGACTTTAATTTTACTTACTCTTTCTTTAATCATGATAATTCCCAAAAAAGCTTATGAAAATCACACTTAGAAGAAGAATTTCTTTTTATCATTTATTGTAATTTTATGTTTATTTTTAAATTTTTTGTCCTTTTAAAATTAGTTTTTTTAAAAACATTTTTAAGTAAATCTCTTATCTTTCTGTTCATTGGTATAAACAGTATCCATAGGTATAAAGAGAACGAGACTTGAAAATTTCAGTTTAATTTTAAAAAAATTACTGTGATAACTTTTAATTCATATTAACTTGAACTCAGATAGTAATATATATTTAATTCATATTAACTTGAATACTAATATCTAAACTTTTACAATTGAATACTTTGCGAAAAAATTATTTTTCATGTTTTCGCTTTCAAAGTAACTACTTTAAGAGAGCAGTTAAAATATATTAACAATTACAATTTATAACTTAATATTCAAAGCTTCTGCGACTAAGAAGTAAAGATAAATAATTATTGCTGATGCAATATCTAATATTCTAAAAATAAATTATTTATAGATAGCCAGGGTTAATCAGACAAAAATATGTCAGTGATTGAGATTACATTTAATGACACTAAATTTTTCTAATGTGTAATATATTTATATTTTATTTCATTTGCTTAGTTAAGTTAATTTCAAACGTATTACAGTATAAAATTACAAAAAAAGCAATATATTTATTGACTGATTTTTACGATACTTAATAGTTTCTTTAATTTTGAAATCCGCTACATAATAGCTTGCATTTTTAAAAGTATGGTATTGAAAATATTTATATATATGTTTTAAATATATTCGAAATTAATCAAACACTTCTCAAAATTCTTTAACTAGACAGGAATGAATATTTTTTTAATGTGCCTATACTTGTAGACTAACATTTTATGGGTATCAAATGAATTTAAATCATATTTGTACAGTTGAATTAGTTAAATTTCGCCAATGTAATTAAACTGATCTAATTTAAAAATTTAACTATTTCTTTAATTTCTATAACTATTAGTTTGATTCGGGTTAAAAATTAGTAAATAACACATCCTATTCATCTAAAAGGTTTTTTTAAAATCCTTTATGTAAAAAAGTTTTTTAATTCTTGAATTTTTAAGATACATATATACTCTTAAAATTTTAAACAATGATAATGATGACATCATTAAGAATTCATAATTTAATCTCTTTCTCCTATCTTTTTTTAACTTCCTTCATAAGTTAAGTAAAACAATTGTATTGCAAATACTGCGTAAAACAATTGTATTGCAACTGTATTGCAGACTTGATATTGCAAAAACTGAAATTTTTTTCTTCTTAACAATGAAGAAATGCATCGCAAATTTAAAGTAATGCGTAGAAATATATCTGAAATAATATTATAAATTAAAGAAAATACTTCGAATTAAAATATCACACTGGCATTTAACTGTTTTGTTTTTCTTGCCCCAAACTACAATACAAACTTTAAAGACATATTCCAAACAACCCTCAGACAAGTTCCAGACTAATAACCCTATTTGATAAAGCAATTCAGTCTAGTTTAAACCCATTCAAATCCACTACAGACATTTTTATTCCCAATGATTCAATCTCTGCTACTTCAAACTAAAGCAATTAAATGCTGGTCCAAGGGGAGAAATGACCATCTTAAGCTTAACAGTCTCAACAACCAAGGTCTAGAGCGAATCCATTTTCAATGCAGAAATAACCCCTAAGCGAGTGTAGAAGGACCGAGTGATAGCGGCTTTCAGGGAGTGTGGACAATATGGTGACCTAACAGCTAAGAGAAGATCGATTCCTCAGAGACATATTCGCAGGAGGAAAGGGCTTGATTGTCCAGATAGTCCTTTCCTTATTGCGTTCCTTTCTAGACCATTGAGACAACTGTACTTTGCCCAAATGACTTGTGAGTGGAAAATAAAAACAAGCCACGTGTATATAAAAATCTGCTTTGAATATATTATTTCGTTGTGGTAAAGATATTTTGAAGATATACTATGTATCTTAGTTGGGAATTAAATGGTGGTGTCTGTAATCTAGCCTTCTGAATGTTCAATAAATTGGATTAATGCCGTCTCCTTAAGGGGTTTAGTTCGTGGTTTATAAGCCAAAATGTCTCCCAAATCTAATCCAATTTGTCAGCAAAAGTAGTATTTGAAATTTAATTAACCAGATTTGTTAAAAGTGTGTATAGAATAAAATATGAAATGGCTTAAAAATTATTTTTAATCTATTGTGTTTTCCATCTTGAAATGTTTTCATTACTCAAAAACAATTTATCGCTATGGTTTTTAAATTTTCTTTTTTAAAATTCGTAAACTTCGTAAAACTTTTCATATTCATATAATAATAAAAATAAAAGAATGGAAGAAAACAGTTTCAATTTCAGTCTCAACCAGATTCGTTAGGTTTTTGTTTTACTGCCGCTAAAAAAAAAAAAAGGAAGGGAGGGAGGGAAAGGAAAAAGTCACACTCACTAGAAGTTCTTCAAAAGTATTATTCAGAACCAATTTATCAGCTCAAAGATAAAGACATAGAAATAAACCTTAAAATGAGACCAAAAAATAAAAATAGGTTGATTTTTTTTATTTTCAAACTGTATTCTAAAGCTGAAGTGTTAACAAATTCGAAGAACTTCTTAAGTTAGAGTCGTAGTTCTGGCAGCCAAAACTTATTGGCAAAATAAACAGGCAGAGCTTAGATTTCCCCAAGGTATCATATTTTATCCGGCCGTGTATATCGACTGGGGCGGCGAACATGCGCCCTCCCTATCCCTTCAGGTACTGAGCGTAACCATTGAGGGAGGGCGGTAGCTGCAAAAGTTGAGGATGCACCCTAAGCCAAAAGACACTATCTCGGGCATTCAGGAGTGCATTTTGGCCTCTTTCCCACCTCTCACTGTGGTCACGCTTCACGGGTACGGGCCCAGGCCAGAAGTTTGGTCCCGCAAAGATACCGATTTCCGTCCCACGAGGGCCCCGAAGATTGACACACCCCCACTGCTGGTGCGGTGGTCGAGTTGGGGAATTTCGATCTAACTTTAGCTTCTTTACGGTGATGCAGCGCGACGCTTTTTCTTTTTACAATACTTCCCCCTAATTGCTATCGAAGGTTGACTAAAATTCATTTGTTGAGCAGTCACGGTGCCTTGGCGCTGCTGGATGTAGGGGTGGTGTGGGAGGCTCTTATCGGCAACTCCCAGAGACCTTCCAGAGCAGAACACCCATTCTACTTTCCTCCGAAGACGTTCTATCCTCATTAAATTATTTTATGGGAAAATAATGTCGGTTCCTGGCCTTTTTTTTTTTACCCTTCTTTCCAAAATAATCGCCCTCTCATTATCGAGTCATATTTTCTACAATTTATTAAAATTCCCATCTAATTGGCATACCTTTTTCGAGGGATTTTAAACCTGTTTTCCAATTGTCGCCAAAATAAAAAATAAAAAAAGAAGAATCGTGCGTAAAATTTTGTTCGAAAGTCTTTTGTGATAACGCTAGTAAATCAATTGAAACTTTAAAGTCTCTGGAATTGTTACTAAAATGTAGAAAAACTGTAAATTAGTAGTATTGATTTTATAGTTGGATCAAATTTAAGTTTAATAAATGTATAAGGAATCGATCTAATACACTTCGAAAGTTATCAAAACTGTTTGATTTTAGGCTTATATCATTCAGAAATAGTCTAATCTTTTTAAAAATAGAATAAAACATCAATTAAAGTCTCGTTTTATCAATCTTCAATTATCCTACACTAGCGTGCAAAAGTCTATGGTCAAACTCATTATTATAGATTGTTGATTTAAAATGTAGTAAGATAATGTATAATTCATTTCTAAACTTTCTTAGTATGCTTATCAACTAGAAAGTAAGTGCTCTAGAAATCACTTTAAATAAAATACAATTTTTATATCAATCATATATTAAATTAATCGTGTTTTTTTGTGCTTCATAATAAGTCTTGGATGAATTTCTTAGCTCATAATAATAATATTTAGCTAAAATACAATTTTAACTAATAAGTATAGTATTTGCAGATTTATGTACTGAGTCTTAATTGAACTTTTATACGCATTCTATTAATTTAATATTGACAATTGTTTTTGTAAAATTAGTTCGTACAAGACTCGAAATTAAAAAAAAAAAGTACTATTCAGCTGAGCTGCGTGCAAATATTCAAATTTTATCGGAAAAAGGTTACATTTGCGAATAAATAGCAAGTTGATAAAGAAATGCGAAATCAAGTATAGTGTATATGTTGGCTGGATAAATAACTCTACAGAAAAAGGAACGTATACATTGAAACAAAGCAAAAATTGAAGCAGTACTTTCTTGAACCATTTTTTCTGATTATTTCTTAATTAACTTAATATCATAGCAGTAATATAATATTGCTGGGATAACATTAATTATTGATATTAAATACCTAACACTCGCTTGATACTACCTGATACCCTTGACATATTGCTTATTACTAACTAAATATTACCAAAAACTAACTAGATACTATCTAGCTCTCAATAATTATTCTCACTATTATAAAGTCATTGCCTTTAATTAATTATGTACGCATAAAACGCACTACATATTTCTATAGTATTAACTAGATACTACCCCGCAATACTGTCTCGATACTACCTGATACCCTATAGATATTACTTATTACTAACTAAATATCACCAAAAACTAACTATATACTACCTAGCTCTTACTAAATATTCTCACTTTTATGAAGTCATTGCCTTCAATTAATTATGTACGCATAAAACGCACTACATATTTCTATAGTATTAACTAGATATTACCCCCTTAATACTTGTCTGGCCGCTAGAGGTAATACCTAGTACACTATAATACTTTTTAATCCGAACTGTATGATACATAGTAATTATTAAATACCATGAATGTAAAATGTCATTTTTTCTTTTATTTATTTTAGGTTGAAAACATGTTTATTAAAAACAAAATCTTTTTTTTTAAATAATTAATAGTTATGGTAAAAGTATTTTGCTCGTTTTTAAACATTAATTCTGATCTAAACCAAACACAAAGTTAACGTTTCTCAACAGGTTATTTTCATTCTTTTAAAAACTTCGACTAGTACCAGAAATTCCTTACAAACAATTGATATGAGTAAAGTAGGACTGACTTAAAATTTTTTATATTTTCTTCAGTAACATTATTTAAATCGATCTGGTTTGGAGATTATAAAAATATTGACCCCGATAGTGATGATGACAGAACTGTAAAGTGGCCAGATATTTATCCACCTGCAGCCATAAGCATACTTGTATATAAAAATGGCTTCATTTCGATCTGATAAATTATTTATTAATGATTCATTAAAAACAACTAATTTATCCATTAGTCTTTTGCTCGTTTTAAAACATTAATTCTAATCTAAACCAAACACAAAGTTAACGCTTTTTAACAGGTTAAATTGCAGTCAAATCATTTTATAAACTGGCGATAAACTCGAACTTAAATACTTTATTCTTTTAAAAATTTCGACTTGTACCAGAAATTCCTCTCTCAAACAATTGGTATGAGTAAAGTAGGAAGCAACGTTTGTCCGAATTCCACTTTCCTAAGTCACGAGGCAAGCGTTCCAAGCTCACGTGATGCTCGTAAGGGAAGGAACCAAAAGAAACAAATTCCGAAAGATGTCTATTTTGCTCGCACCGGACTTCCCCGCCCAACCTGTACCCCATCCTCTAGCATTCTACTTGACAGTGTCCTTTAGGGACAGAAAGGAGTGAGAAAGCAAATCACTAGGGACATTCTACCCACTTCTCAAACAACTATCTCAAAAACGGCTCACTGTGAATCTTTTTGTAAAAAGAATATCGTCTCGGTTTCACTTCAATAAGCAGAGCCTGGTTTTGGCGTTTCGACCGACGCTGCTGTTGCTTTTTGCTTTTTTATGTTTATTATTTTTTTTTTGTTTCGTTTGAGTTAGATGTGCGAGTTGCTCATCAAACATTTGAGGAAACATTTCCGAAAACGCTTTATTTGGAAGCCAAGATTCTCGACTTTGTATCCAATTAATATCGAGACTTCAATAAATCCTCTTTTCATTTTATTTTATTTATGTTTTGAAATGGATTTGTTTTAAGTTTAGAAATTTTCTTTTTATTGATATGAAGACATGTTTACACTGCATAAACCCTCATTAAGCTCTACTTCCGTTTGAAGACATTATTTATACTCCGAATCAAACTTTTTATAGCTTTTGTAAAATAATTTTTGATATTTAATTTCAAACTTTAAGGGGAATTTTTTTTTTTAAATTTCAAAACTTATTCTTTCTGGATAAAGATGAAACAACCTTCTCTTCAAAACTTTTACATTGCATGTAATGTTTTTTTTAAAAATTTTTACCCTACTTACACTGCTTACCAGATACATTTCATACATTTTTCATATTCATACATTTTTGAACAATATCTTCTGTTAATTTTTTTTTTAAAATTACAAATTCCCTTAATATTTTCTAAACTTGTATTGCTGATCAAAAAGTACATGTACGTAATAAAATGTTTAATAGCTATTTAACAAAAATTGGCAACACAATTTTCCGTCACTTGGTGTTCCTTAATTTTCTACTATTAGCAGCACATGATACAATTCCCTGATTATTTCAAATTGTTTAGATAAATTTTATTGAAAATCAATATATACACACATATATATATATATATATATATACAATATATATATATATATATATATATATACAATATATATATTGTATATATACAATATATATATATATATATATATATATATATATATATATATATATATATATATATATATATATATGTATATATGTATATATGCATGCTTGAATTGTTATGCTTAATATATCCATAATATATCACATATGTTCTCCATGACTTGATTGAGGAAATAAACATTTGGCTTATGCTTAAATCAGGGAAAGTGAATAGCAGGGGTGGAAGGCCCCTGATGTAACAAGCACTGGCACACTAGTGGAGGTGGTGGCTGTTGGTGGTGTCGATTTGCCGCTGGATAGAGGTTGCTGGCACGCGACACCATTATCTCGCTAAACTAGCGAGGGAGCAGTCTACAGAACCAATGTTGTTTTTGTAGGGTTGCCACAATTTACACATTTAACACTTAGTTGGCGAATAACTAAAAGTTAATTGCTTTGTTCTGAGCTATTGTTGGTCTATACGTTGACAGTGATGAATTGATTGATAATGAAGACAATAAGAATTATAATAACAAATTGGTATTCCAAACCAATATTGTTTTTTGAGTCTGACACAAATTAAAAATTTACCATTTATTTGGCGAACACTTAAGAGTTAATTGTTTTGTTTTAAGTTACTTTCGTAGGGAAGCCAGAATTTGAAAATTTATTTGGCGAACACTTTATTGTTTTGTTATAAGACACTGTTGGTCTATATGTCGACTGCGATCAATTATTTGTTTAAATTGATTGCGAAAACAATAAGATTTACAATAAGAAAGGTCTGTCATGATTTAAAAATTATTTGGTGAAACCTAAGAGTTTATTGTTCTGTTCTAAAGCATAGATCACTTATATGTCAACTGAGATCTGTCAATAGACAATGAGGATAATAAAAATTCAAAACAAATCTTTTACTCACATACTTTTTATTAATATTTGTTCTATATAGATCAAAAAGTTAGTAATTGCCTTTAAAATGAGAAAGATTAAACATTCTTCTTCTGATTGATTTGATGCCCATTTTTATAATTTAGTTTTAAATAAAAAATTTTAGTATTAATTTAATTTCATCAAGTTCTTCAATATAGGCTCTAATGGCAACATGAGGATTTTAATAGTCATTTTAATAGCAATTATTTATTACCATAATTCCTTCCATAAAAAGAGACAATTTTGTCAATTTTTCTATTTATGAATTTCAGCAACCTGGGACATTCCTGATCAAAACAATCTGGGAGATAATTTTCTAATTTTTCTAAAAATCATAATTGAAAATTCTAGCAAAATCTATCAAATTTAGGCATAAGTTTCAGTAAAATGATGAATGGAATAAAAACTCAAAATTGTGAAAACATTTACTTTTATTAAAAGTTACTTTTGTTTCAAGTAGCACAGAAATTTAGAAAGAAATTTTTTTCATTTCAAAAATTAATTACGTGTAAAAAAATTTAATAACTACTATTAACAGCAATATTTTTATTAATAAACAAAAAGGGCAAAAAAGCAAACTTTGTATATCCTACATTACTCTAGGCCATCTGGGGGAAATATTTAAGGTAATTTCTCAAAATGTTTTCACCTTTTTGATTTCAAAGCACAAAGCAAATAAATTATGACGGAAAAGTGGCATAAAAGCTTCTATAGTTAGAACGCATTTGTTACAAAGTGCAAAATTGTGGAACAAACGACATAGTTACAAGTGTATTCTTTTGAAACAATTGTACCCCCATATAGTTTCACTTTGCAGTTTCAGGGTTATGGCTGTTTGCTTGACTCACCTCAATTGTTATAAATTTTAATGCCACATTCTATTTTTTTTTCGAGCTAGTGGAGTGAATATAGAGCGGTTTATGATGGAGTACAGGGAGAAACACCCCATCGTTTCTTCCTTCTGGCATCTAATGAGCAGCAGGGTTTGAGGTGACAAGCAAAGGGAGTCCGCGTAGTAACTGGATCTAGTTGAACGAGCCATCTGCTCCTCTAAGAGGAGAGATCCTTTGTACCAAACGAATTGTTGGAAATCAGAGAGATCAGCCTTATCGACAATTATGAGCAAAAAGCTGCCCTTTCTTTCCTTTTTTTGGTACCTCCTGCCCTTCGCAAAGTTGGGCAAATGCAATTTGTGTTCATTCATGATCAATGCACTGACAAATGTCACAAGTTTTATTTGTTTGATACCCAAAATAAAAAATGACAGCATGAAATAATTTGTTGATCAACAACCAATTCAGCGGAAAAGCAAGGTGGATGCATGATTTCAAGGGGTTAGGTGGTTTATTGTTATATTTTATATTGTTAAATTATGAATTGTTTGCGTATGTAAATGGATTATTTGAGATTTTTCTAAGTTGAAGCTGGATTTAGTAATTTTTATTTTAAAAATGTTTTAAACTTGGTGGCTAGAAATGATGGGATGAAAGAGGATGCGAGGAAAAATTAAATAAACACTCTCTTTCTCTCTTTTAGCAATTTCAGATTCCAATTATCAAATTTAAAAAAAACAGATTGAGTTGTAGAGATTATTGGATTCGAATCTAATGATTTTTTCAATTCAATCGTGTTTTCATGCATGATACCGAGTCATAAATCTTTTGAATGTTTACTGTTATACAAAAAATCTTTAAAAAAGTCAATTTTATTCCAGTTTTATTTTTTCATTAATTCTAACTGAGAGATGTCAAATTATTATATACACAATTCTAGTTATGTTTTAAATATGCATGAGTATGTGCTTTGTTATGCTCATTATATATCAAAACTATACATAATAAAAAATATTTAATATAAAGTATATGCAATCTGAATGTTAAATATTTGTAACATTTAGGAAATCAAAGAGGGATATATTTCGAAAATGAATCTAAAAGAACTTTACGGTGATGATGACACCTTAAAAACATATAGAATTACTAGCCTGAATTTAATTTCCTGTGGCTATTATTTTATTCCCATTTATTAGTAAAAAGACAAACTATTTTTTGCTTTAATTTTAAGAATAAATAAAAACAAAAATAAAATCATATGACAAAATACAGAATTGATAATTAAGTTGCATTATACGATAGTACAATGAATTTATAAAAAAATAGACCAGACTAATTTTTTAGATACACATGGATCCCCCAGAATACTCTTTCCCGTTATTTTGTTTGATTTTTTTAATAGCGTCATAATTAGTTTACAGAACAGTTTAATCAGCTTATTTAAAGTAAGTAATGTCGTTTACGTTTAGCCCAGCTATTATATCGCTATTCAACTAACCTCGTATAAAAGACAATTTTCAGATGGATCGAAATTAATTATGCATGCAACTATTGTCTTAAATGTAATAAACATTCAGTTTATTAATGTAATAAACACAGTTGTAAACGCACACTACGAGTGCTGCTATGGTGTAAACCACATTAGTCAGATTTTATAATTGATTTTATTTTTAAAGTTAAAGCAATATGAAATATTTTAATAATTAGTAATTATAAAAAAATATCGCTCAAATATTTAATTAATTTATATCCAATATGCAATAAATATTCATCAATATTTCTCTTTAAATTTAATTTTTGCATCAAATTTTCTAGTGATTGATTTAGGTTTGAATTTTTTTTAAAAATATACAGTTAATAAATTGTTCTTAAAGTGCAAAATATAGTTACTATTTAAAACATAAAGTTGTCATTTACCAACTGTTATTTGAAAAGGAGGTAAATGAAAAAGTTTTTTTTTTTTTATTTATATAGATCCAGATTGCAAATGGACAGTTTTTTTTCCCTTAAAAAAACTTTTAAGAGTTTTACAACTAGGAACACAACTATAATAACATCCTGTAAACAATCCCTTCAATTGAATGAAACATTTTATCCTTTATCATTTTCCGGGGATTTTCAAATCACACCTTATAAGAGTGGGATCGACAAGTGGTTATTGAAAACTCTCAAAAACCCTACGAGTGTTGGAAAATATCCTACTTCACCATTTGCCAGCTGACGAACTGTTTGCTACTCTCAAATAAGACCCTTGTCATAACCATGAGAGACTATCCAGTTTTCGATCGCAAACTGTTATATAAATTTTTTTTTTATACCCTTCAAGTACCCTCGCTACAGAGAAAATCATTACGAATGATAGGGTGGCGAGAAATGGTGGGCTTATCTCTGCGGCGGATTAAAACAGCCACGTGGCATCGGAATTGGTCTTCGTCTGCGCTCTTGATGGTTTGTACTGATAATGTCATCACTGAAGAAGCGGGCTTTTACTGAACGACCCCCTTCAACTGAGGCTTCTCAACCATATTAATAAGGGCGATAGTTTCTGAGATACCCCAATTCTCATATAACTATAAAACTCTGCACCAACAATAGACGCATGAGTGGCTACCTCCTCTCCATATATATATATATATATATATATATATATATATATATATATATATATATATATATATATTAAATTTGTGAAATTTAGAATTTAGTTTGGTGTTTTTTTCTTGTTCACTTTAAGCCTCAAATATAGCAGCATGAATTTTAAGGTGATATATTTAGATTACTCTTTGTAGATACTGGCATGATTGATTTTGTTTACATTTTAAATTTGTCTAAGTAAGATTCAATGTAGTTGAACGGATTATACGTGTGCATAAAATAAAGTATATTTATGGATTTTAAAATCTTATAAATCAAGAATTTTGATTCTCAGTTTAAACTCTATCATTATTATATTAATTTCGATTAAATTATCGCGTATGTATAGACTAAATAGTTGGATGGTGCATCCTTTAGTATATGTTTATAGCTATTAAGGTATAAAAAGCCGTAGAGGGGAGAGGAATGGTAAAATTTTCGCTGAATGATAAAAGATTTTTCATTGAAAGTTCCAATACTAGCATTTTAAAATTGGATAAATTTGTAAAAGAATGCTACGAATTATTTCTAATCCTCAATAACTAATTTTTGAAAATTAGACTTTTGACTTCACTTCTGAGTTTTGACTTCGAAATTTTGACTTTATTTTAATATAGTCCGACAATTTTGCTAAATTTTGAAAAAACTTGTAAACTTTTAAAAGTATATAGAAAGAAATAAGACTAATTTCGGATTAACAATGTATAAAAAAATAATAATGTTAAATTGAAAAAAAACGTGCATAAAATTTCATGCTCTTACCTGTCAATTATCACAGGATCTGACGGGGTTTCGTTCCTGTTTCCGCAACTTTTCTTGTCGCAGCACCGACTAATAAAAAAAGATTTTTTAAGAATATATATATATATATATATATAAAATCTAGAATGAATACTACTTAATAATATAAAAAGCATCATTAATAAAATTAAATACAAAATGCAGAGCGTCTCGAGTTTATTGTTAAAAAATAAAAACCATATTATCACCTAGACTATATTAAAGAATTAGTTGTGATGCCATAGGGAATGAGGTGAAGGACATAGCCCTCTTGTGATATTAATATAGACTACCTTTCCAGTATAGTTTTGTAAAAGTTGAATTGCACTGTTGATGCAGAAATATTTATCTCTAAAATTTCCTGAATTTTTAAGTGTGTTATTGAAATAAAATTATAGTACACGATTAAAAATATTATTACTGTTAACTAAGTGCATCGCAAGATTTTTCTTACACAAATTAGAGGCATAGTATTGCAGTTGTGGTTTAAAGTCACAAATTTTTGCTAATTTCGAAATACTTGAAATCAGCTATGGAGAGTTATCATATTATCAGCAGGGTAGAGTTCACTTGCATAGCAAGTCAAAGAATAATCTAGTATCACTTAGCTTAACAATAGAAGCATACAGCTCAGTACCAAAAACCTTGAGAAGTAATTTTAACGTTGCGCAGCTAACACAAACAAAACTCACCTATCTTGAGTTTGGTTTTTCAATATTTTTGGACAAAGCACAACAGATTTGCTTCTAAATTAATTTGTGGCGATTGGCACGTTAACTTTATTCATACTGCATTTAAAAACTACCTCACAAAAATTTTACGAATGTGTACAATTATTTTATATGCTGCTCCATAATTGAAAGTTTGGTGATAAAGAAATCTCAACAAAAATTCTTAGATACACTGTAAACGTCTTCATAAGTAAAAAATAAATGAATAAAGTAAGAACCACAAATTAAAAACTAAAACACGTGAAACTATCTTGTTTCTATTCATAAATAGCATCAGCAGTTTCATTTCTTTCCATGCATTGCTTAATTTAACTCCGCGTGTTTTCATGCGTACACTCGTTTTTTTTACTTCTTTATGTGTTAAAAACAATAAAGAAATCAAAAGATATGGGTCAGTAAAGATGTTTAAATATCAGTTTTAGGATTAATTAAAAAAATTACCTATAATGAATTATAAGAATTCATCAGACGCATATGTAGATAAATTATAATCTGTTTATTAAAATATTAAAACTTTAAAAAACCTGATATTTTAAACTAATATTAAACTGAGTATTGAAGTGTTAAGTTGATAGTTTGAAAAGGAAAGCAATAAAATATTGTAATATCCCCTTACCCTTTGAAACCCAAGTAATTACTCTTGGAATTATTTTTCGTTCTGTCTTTACCATTCGGTATTCAAGAAGAATAATATCCACCCCTCCCAGCCTAGTCTTAATATATCCTCTTTGATTGGTATTATTAAAGTCAGCCTTTTCCGGATTCTCCCCTCGCTTTAGACTCTTTCCGTATAATCCAGCGTATAATGTTACTACTCATTAAATTTACTGTAAACAAAATTCTGGCTCTGTTAACGGAATGGATTATACCATTTCTCATTTCAAAGATACTTTTCTGTTCACAATCACCAACTTCTAGGACATCTAGGTAATCCGGATGTACGGATTTTTTGCCTGTTTTGGGCCACATCATTTGTAGCCTCCTGTTCAAGACTTTGTAGAACTTGGGGAAACGATTAAATTCCTCACATTTTCCATTTCCAATTGAAGAACAAACTGGCTTAATCCTTAACAAAGGAAGAGGGTTTCACCTTCATTTTTATGAAAGGGTTTTGATAATGCTCATTAAATTGCAGTGGGAAATAGGCAGAAGTTAGTTGTAGAAGATTAAAATAAATCGCATTTATTTAGAAATGTAAGTATGAGGATATTTACCCAGAAGATAACCACAAATTGCCGGATTATTTTATTTAAATAATTGACGCATTCCTATTTAAACGAGATATGAATCAGTTCTTAAATAATGTCTTATTTCTTGCATATTTTTATCTGTGTCTTAAGTGGAATTTAAAAAGTAAGAGTTCTACCTTTCTACGAGCTTCTGTAACAAAAGCTAACTTTATTGGATTGTAATTAAAATTAAGTTGAATTCGAAAATTCATTACATTCTTTGAATAATTATAAAGCAAATGTATTATATGCATGATATATTTATTTATAAAATTTCTATATAATGAATTATCATTTAGAAGGAACTATAAGCTGTCAAACACTATGAAAAAATATATGGGTATTGTTTCTGACATGCATTTTTATATTATTTTGAAATAGTGTGTAATTTTTAGTTTTGAGAAAAAAAAATTTAATTTCATGAATAAAAAATGACTAAACAATACACTTTTCAGTCGTGGACTAAAATCTCTCTTTAATATTTTTATCCCATAAAAACATAACCAAACATAAGAAGACAAGTCGTAATAAATTTCTCAGGAAAACATGAAGTTAAATTAAACAATGCATACAACATATGGAAATAAACATAAAAACAGATGAAAACGTATGAAAATAAAATTATTAACAAGTACCAACGAGTGGAAATAAATGAAGTAACACAATAAAGCACATAGAAATAAATACAGAAATTTATGAAACAATTGTACACAAGTAAAATTATATGAATTTGTTTTACAGGTACAAGCAAACGAAATTATTTAGTTGTTATTACATACCAAAGCTGTTACGATAACTCCCATGCTTCTTATATTATTTCTATAATTCTATTGCATATTTTTTTTTATCTTCCAATGTTATTCTTTTATTATTTACATACTTCTATATAAGATTAAACTTTAAACTAGAAGTTTTAACAATTTGCTTTTTATTAAAGCATTAAAGTAGATTTTTCTGCGTTTAAAAATAATAAAATAATAATTTCTTTTTGTAAATATTTTATAAATATTTTCATTATTAATTTTTTCTGCTATTATTGTGTTTACTTTTACAACAGTTCAAAAAATGCCTTACATTTATCACATATTTCATTCTCATTAACTTTAGTGATAAGGAATGAGGAAAATTCTTTTGAGTACATTGCCAGTATTGGGAAATGTCCAACTTCAACATTCTTCAATATTCAATTTCTCAATAATATTATTTTCAATATTAATATTATTCTTTAATATTCAATATTCAACTTCATATGCAAATTTTTAAGGTAAATTAAATATTTTGTTTTCAAGTATTCTCATCAAATCTTGTTTGCAAGAATAATTTGTAAGATTATAGTTAATGTATCCACCAAAGTTTAAATTATTTATCTGAATAAAATTAAAGAAAAATATTGTCCTATACTTGCAGGGATTGAAGTTTAATAAGGTTTGGGGTTTCAAATCATTATGTACTGAAATATATATTTTCCCGCGAGCACTAAAAAAATAATTTTTTTTTGATTCTAATAAACAAAATCCAATTACTTATTATCAATCAGAAAAGATGTTTCATTGCTTATATTTTATTCTGCATATCAAAATGTCAAAATCAGTAAATTCTTTCAAAGATAAATAAAAATTAAAAATTTTAAAACTATATTTAAGCTTATTAAAGTCTCATCTGTAGAAAATTGGAACTTTTTAATATATTATCTTATTGTAAGTTTCAAGATTAAAATAAACTACTAGTTTTTATTCTTAAATATATGCTTGTATTTCTTAGCTTTCGAAATAAGTAAGAGAAAGTGCAGAATGTTGTCTAATTATTTCTCTGTGGGAAATTAAGAAAAAAAATATGAATTCGTCATTTAATCTCATTGCCTTGATTCAAATTTCTTTTTAATAAAAAGAAAGAAAGTTATATAAATCAACTTTTTTCAATCTCTCTTTTAGTTGCATGCCGCTTTGTAATCATATTAAACAAGAAAAATCAAGCGCATGCAACAGATATATGAAAGGGATATCTCTAATTATCTTTTATTTACTGAGTCTGATTCGACTGAAAATACTTTTTTCACCTTTTTAACGTAAGTAAAGACATAGATCTAAAGCGAGGCTCGTCTTAATTGACTCAACCTTCATATAATTAAAGCGTGGAACGCAAGAAGAAACTAAATAAAAATAGCTTTATGAACGGTATTTTTTTGTACTCGGCAGATAGATGGATGATTATAAATCCACATGTTGGCGACAATTTTTAGAGTTAGGGCTTTTCTTGTATTTTTCTTATTAATTTAGCTTCAATTTTGGTACACTGTTGTTAATATATGGATGATTACTATGAATAAAATATGTTTTTATCTAAAAATGAAAAAGTACTTCACCGCGTTTTAATTCTGAATTATTCGTGAATAGATCGTAATTTAGATGGCGTATTCTAATTCATATTTAATCACAAAAAGTAATAAATTCAAATTAAAACTATCTTTTCTGGCAGAATTTGTTGATTGCAAAAAGTTTAATTTTATTTATGCATTCACTTTTTTCTTAGAATGTTCTTCTTTTTAAATTGATATGCACAGTTAAAATTTTTACATTATTTAAATATTTAAATATTCATTTCAGACGTATTTGGTTAGAACACGTGGTCATTACTATTTGTGAGACTTAATTTTGTTGTTAATTATAATAAAAAGTTAAATTAAACACCCATGAAGGGGAGGAATTTTTTTTTTTTTTTTCAGCTACGTATAAACTAAAAATTAGCTGCATCTACAGGCTTTTTTAAGATAGTTTTCTAGATTTAAGAGCTATAAATAGTCAAATGCTTGATTAAAAGAAGTTTAAAAAGATTAAAAATTATTTTTAATTGCTTATATAATTCTTTAATTTTCAAAGAATATGCAAAACGCATAAAATATAAAATAAATTCAAATGATGAAAAAATAGTCATATTTCAATACCTGCACATTACTTCATGTGTTAAAAGAACTCGACACATTTCGGGGTTTTTGTCTTGGCCTTCATAAGGGACGGCCTGAAAAATAAGTAAACATAGTGAGCATAAAGTAATATAAAAATTTGATAATAACATTGAAATGTAATAAATGATTATATGCTTATATGTATGAAACAGCGCATTTTTAAAGTGAAACTATCATTTGAAGAAAAAAATATATATAATATCATCATGTAAAAAAATATATATATATAATGAGTTATGGTATACGCCAATTAATCTGTAATATAAGTTGAACTGAAAAAAGAGTGTACATTTTAAACATGCCCTTACTATAAACATTACCTTCCCAAAAATATTTCTTTTAGAAAAAAACTTTCACTTTATATTCATAAAAAATAAAAAAAAAGCAATTTAAAGTAGGTTATGACATACGCCACGTAATTCTCAATATAAGTTGAATTGAAAAAAGCGTATATTTAAAATATGCCCTTCTTTTAGACATTAACCTTCTAAAAAATTATTTCTTTGAGTATATAATTAATATAAGTACTTTACATTAATAAAAATATAACATTTTAAATGGATTGAGATGTTCTTCATATAATTCGCAATTTAAATTCAACTGAAGAAAACTTATACTTAAAATATGCAATTCTCTCAAACATGACATTTTTAGTTTTTGAAACAAAAACTTATTATGTTTACTCTTCATTCATAAAAATAAGAAGTTTTTTAAATGGGTTATGATATACACCACATAATCCGCAATATAAATTCGATCTTTGAAATTTTGTTTAAAATATACCCTTCTTTTATACATAACATTATTTTTTCATACAAAATTTTTTTATTTTTAAGTTTTATTCATGAAAATAAAACATTTTAAATGGGTTATGATATACGCCACATAATCCGCAATTTAAATTCTACTGAAAGAAAACGTATGTTTGAAATATACATTTCATACACTTCTCTTAGACATAACATTACTATTTTTTTAAAACAAAAACTTATTATTTTTACTTTTTATTCATAAAAATATGAAATTCAAAATGGATTATGGCCACATAATCCGCGATTGAAAAAAGCATTTTTTTACTCAAAAATTTCTCCAATTATTTTTTATAGCTCCCTTTTAAAATTCGTAACAAAGTATTTAGAATAACAACGTTATGAGCGGTCTAAATCAATCTTGGATCAAAAATACTTATTAAGTGAGTTAGAGGCAATAAGCAGTAGCAGAGAAGCAACGAAATAACTTAGTTGATGTAGGGGTCCAATGACATTAGATGGGCTGGAAGTCATTAGGATAATAGAATCCTGGAATCCCGTACGGAATAACTTTGTTAAGGATTTTCTCCTATACCTGCTGTACCTGTAAAAGACGCACAAGATAAATCAAGGTTGTCGCTTTGCTTGACAGAGGAAGGGTGAGGGCACTTAAAATGCTTTCCGATCCCTACTTTGATTAATGGCAAATGATTATTGCTATAATTGATCTGAGAATGTTTCATCCTTCTTCATTAAGATTAATGGCCTGGAACTATCTGAAACTTTTCATATTTAAAACCTATTTAGCTTCAAAGCCTGGCTGGGAATTTGTGCGCATCATTGAGGATTCAGCACACCACTACAAATCTTTCAACGGGAAAACTTTTCCAATTTCTCTCAGGATTTTATTTTACTTTTCCCGATGCGTTTCGTCGCATTTACCAGGTGGCAATGAGTTCCTGCGACCGCGAACCAGTTTTCGATTTTGTTTCTTTTTTAAATTTTAGATTTAGTTCAAGCAGCCGATTGTGTTTAAAAGTATCTTCGATAGATTTTGTAAAAATAGAATGAATTAGTTCCGTGATAAAAGATTGATGCATTCTTTGTTGTGTTTAAGGTGTTGAGGTTATAATTAAGCAGCTGAAAGCGGTAGATTGAGTTTCTAAATATAGAGTAAATTTTATTTTATGATATAGATATTAGATGAGTTGTTTTTAAATATAAATAGCAATTATGCAAAGCTCTGTAGAGTGATCTTTCGATATTGTTTCTTTTTTAAATTTTAGATTTAGTTCAAGCAGTCGATAGTGTTTAAAAGGATAGATTTTGTAAAAATAAAATGAATTAGTTCTGATATAAGAGATTTATGTATTCTTTGTTGTGTTTAAAGTGTTGAGGTTATAACTAAGCAGCTGAAAACGGTAAAATGTGGTTTAATTTAACGTGAATTGGATTTTATGATATAGATATTGGATAAGTTTTTTAGCTATAAATACAAATTATGTATGAAATATTTGGTTATAAATATAATTTCATGATTTAAACATAATGAGTGAAATGCAAAGGATGAAACAAGTTAAATTAATTTAATTTACAACTTAAAACGTGAACAATAACATAAAAAACATACAAGTGTTCTTTCAAGATATTTATTTAGATTGTTTTTTTTTTTTTTTTTTTTTTTTTTTTTTTTTTTGTTGATAAAATCAAAATTTTTATATTAGATCTAAATGTCAGAAAAATTGCAATAAAATGTCTTTGTTACAAGGATAAACATTTACTTTTCCTTTTTTTTTGTTTATTTGCTTAAAAGTCAATTTAGTTTTTTAAAATTTGTTTGTTTTCTTTTTATATTTTTTGTGCATATAACTGGATAATTTATTTCGTCTAGCATATTTTAGTTACTAAGTATTTATTAATAAAATATGAAATACTTCCTAAAATAAATAAAACTAGTTTTTATGGAAATATAAATAAAAACGTTTTTTCATTGTTATCAGATATTCATTAAAATACTAAATTATCGAAAAAAGGCGAATGATTTTTTTCTTATATATTTCATTAGTATTTAGTTAGGCTTTCCCCTTATAATTATCAGTTTTTATATTTGTATGAGAGAAAGCCATTAACAAAAAGAATTAAATGTTAATGTTTTTCTCTCTTAAGAATATAAAATTTGTTAATTTTGAAGTCTGGTGAAACAAAAATTAACGATTTAAATTATTCCATGAACGAACAGTTTTTCTTATTATTTATTTAGAGTTTTATGTAATTTTTTTTCCAAATATTTTTATAAAATCGTTACAATTGTTAAATACTCGGTAATAATAAAACTCGGTAACTCTATAACACTTTTAGAAAAAATATTTATGTTTTTAATTAATGTTTTGTATCATTTTAAGATTTACCATGTGCAAACACATACAGGTTCCACTTGTGATTAGCTTAAGAGATATGTAGTTATAGCATTTCAAATTTAAAACTTGTTAAACTAATCATAATGCATGCTTATATATTTTTTGCACTTTTTAAACACATTTATAGTATGTAAAAATATTAAAATATGTTTTTCTCGTGTATTTAAATAATAAATATTTGAAAACTTATAACTTACAGTTTGAAAATGAGAAATCTAATTAAAATAAATCATCCCAAAGGCACAGGCCCCAAAAATTAAAAATAATAACAAACCTAAAAACTTGATTTAATTTGCGGTTTTTTAGTTTTGTATAAAAAATAAGTCGATTCAACAACTTTTATAATGTTTGAAAAATATACATATAATATGAAATAAGTATTCACGTATAATTTAAACATTTCAGTAAGATTTTAAAATTGTTGCCTCATTTATGATTTAAAAAAGTGATGAATTGATGAAAATGATAAATGAATGAAAATGATTTTAAAATGATAAATGATTAAAATAAATTTAAAAATGAAATTATAAATTGATGATAAAAGATGATTGTAAAAATGAAATGATAATGATTAAAAATAATTTTAAAAATGAAATGATAAAATTATAGATGGTTAAAAATTATTTTAAAAATAAAACAATAAAATAAAAAAATGATTGAAAAAACTATTTTAAAAATGAAATGATACAATGATAATTATTGCAGATGACTTTAAAAATTAAATAATAAAATGATAGATGATTAAAAATGATTTTAAAAATAAGATGATGAAATAAAAATTGATTAAAATTGGTTTTAAGAATAAAATGATACATGATTAAAAATGATTTTAAAGAGAAAATGATAAAATGAAAAAAATGACTAATATGAAATGATAAAATGATAAATGAAAAAAAAAATTATTTTAAAAATGAAATGATAAAGGGATACCTGATTAAATCATACCTTCAATCATACGCTACTGACCCATAAATTTAAAAATAACAGCAAAATGGACTTAATTTGTGGCTTGGATGCAAAGAATTTGCTTGAACAGATTGCTGTTGATTTGAGTCAAATCAAGAGTTAAGAATCCTTCTCCTTAAACACAGGCGAATGATAGAAACATCTAATTATGAATAGGAAGTTTACTGGAGGGTTTTGAGAAAATGAACTGGATCCCTTCAGAGAAGTAAATTTTGTTAGAAATGGAGCAATGACGATAGAGTGGTAATAAAATTCTTCTCTCCATTAAAACTTGAAAAGTTCACTTCATTCCGTTCAAAAGTGTAGTAACGCTTAAGGGCGTAGAACGCTTATAATTGCGAGACTAACTTTCAAAATATGCAAATCGGGCAAAATACTTCCACATTATCAGTCATAAATATATTGTAACGGCTTCTATTCCAAGAATTTCCCTGATTCGTTATTTTGAGGAAATTGTAACATTAATCACTAATCTTGATTCGAATTACAAGTGATGTCTGAGAATAATGGGAAATTTTTTCTTTGTAATTTTCGAATGTTTTTATATCATTTCGGAATATTTCACATAACTCTTTCGTCTGTTTTTAACTTTTGAAACCAAAATAGCTCTTACTCAATGCTTGGAAAAACTTCATTACTTTTGTAGTTTACAACTGTAGTTCACAGCAACTACTACAAATATAGTTAACGACAACTACAACTACTTTTCTTAAAATGTAGTGATTACAAACTACTTTGGAAATATCAACTACTCCAGTAATTTGAGGGCACGAACTTTTCTGAAGAACTTAATTTATATCTATGTTCGAAATGATTTTGGGATAAAAAATTGGTTTACATTAAGTATAAGGGAATAATTAAGAAATATTTATTCATGTTTAGACGAGCCAGTTTGTTAAAAAAAAAAATAATAATAATTCGAATTTGTTCATTTAACATTAAAACTTTTTAAGTCATTTTCGACCGCGATTAAATATAATATAAGTGTTCCAAAATTATCAAATACTTATTTTTACATTTCCGAATATCAAAATTGCTTTCAATGACAGTTCAATGTCTTATAGTAGTTTCCTTGCACTGCTAGTTTACTTGCAGTGAAATAGATAATAGATTTACAGGGTCGCAGCTCTGAATTTATCAGAAAAAGTAAAGAAGTAAAGAAGAAAAAACATTACAACAAGTTACTGAGGTTGATAACTATAACTATTTAAAAATCATAAAATAATTTATATATATATATATATATATATATATATATATATATATATATTTCTGAAAATCGCATTCCTGAAAGCTTCTCTTAAGATCAAAATTTGAGTTATATGCGGAAATTTTCACACAGCGTCTTCATCGTAGTTTTGTTGCAAAGTTGCTGCCCATGCAGAGAAACACATTCACAGGGGCATAAATCGTCAATACGTGGGCGAAGGAAAATAAAAGATAAAACAAAGAAGGCCGTTATCTATGACGAATGTTACATTATCTATTTGACAAATGTTATCTCTTTGATAAACATTGGCTACTTGACGAATGTTATCTAATTGAATTATTTAATACAAAATTACTCACGAGTCATAAGTATTATTCTTCATTTGCAAATTAGGTTTTATTTGATTTTGAGCCTAATACACCAATGTTTATTGATATCGCTTTACACGCGTAATATTTTCTTGTAAGTATAATGTGATTAGCAGTGTATAGTACATATTTCCTTTTTCAAATTATTGTCTTACGACCAGAGTAATTCAAAAATGTAATTTTATCTATTTTATGACAATCGGGAAGAAAACAGATTTAATAAATAGATAAAAAATATTTCAATTATTTTTACTTTGAATTTAATAAGTTTTTTTAATCATCAAATTGCTATGATACTTAAAGCTTTTACAGATAATCTGGTGCGACATTATTTCAATTATTTCTGCATCATTATATGATGTTTCCTGATAGGCTACCACATTAGGTGAAAGCATCCTTTAAGATAATATCCACAAACAAAGAGGAACTTTATATAGAAAGTTTTATTTTTGTTTTCGTGTAGTAATTTTTTTTTTTGAAGTGATGAGGATACGATCAGGTCAAGTTTTTTTTTTTTCTAGCCTTACTCTAAATGCTAAAAAGGAAATTTCAAACTGTAACAATTTTGTTGAGTGCTCATTACCTTTACATCTTCATTATCCACTTATACTTTTTATTACATTTGACTCATTTAGATTTTTTTTTTCTATCTCTTCTTGGATGTTCAAATCGAAAGGGGGTGGACAATCATCCCCATTCACCATCCCTACAAGCCATTACTATGGGTCTTGCTTGTCAAGTAACTCCGTCAGTTGTCATCCGAGAGTCCGTGGACAGGGGGATGCACAAAATGAGAAGGGGTTGCATAAATGAGGGGGGGAAACACATTCGGTGGAAGTGACGCTCCTGATACAGTAAATCCAACTATTTGCATAGCGCCCCCCTGGGGAATTATTGGAAGGGGGAGAAATAGGGTCCTTATACGCTGGCTTTAATAGGGTCTCAATACCGCGTATTATCTCTGAGTCTTAGAATATCTCTGAACTTCTATTGATGAGCACATCTGTTGAACGCGAGTCCAGGTCTACTCATGTTTTATCATGAGCCACCATCATAATTCTGGTATGAAGTTTACTTTAACGTGATTGGTGGAATTAAATTACTTTAATTTCTGATAGATTTATGTATTGAATCCAATTTTTGGACGCTGGTTTTTGAAAAGTTCAAACTACTTTTTAAATTTCCATTTAGTATATTGAAAAGCAATAAATTACTGCGATTAATTTAGAAGTAACATGATTATCTGTAAGTTACACCAGATAGCGCAAAGATGATTTTTTATGAATAAATCTCATCTAAGATTCTAGTAACATATTTAGCTTAATCTAATCTAATAACACAATAATTAAATTAATCGAACATAAGCTGGATTTAATAAGGTTTAAAGTTTAGGCTAATTTTTACAAATTCTATTTAATTAAATGAAACGCAATGAATTACTAGGGATAGGTTAATAACTTGAATTTCTATATGGGCGAATCTCAGGAATCATTAACTTATATGTCTTCAAACTTTTCTTATAAATATATAACATAATAAACAAAAATTAATTCTAATAAAATTACAGGAATAACTATGCATTACTAACTTTAAGATACATACAGTTTTGATCGCGAGTAACTTGCTTTTGGCTTTCATTTCTTACTTCAATCCTACATTTGACAACTTTTCATGAGTGTCGCTTAGAGTGTTTAACATACTATTTTTTTTTTCATTATGTATTCTGTTAAAAAAAACCTGAAAATCACTAAAAACATAATTTAGTAGCTCAGCTGTACTATCATATTTTCTTGAATGATATTTTTCGTGAATATTGACGTTTGCAAACACTTAAAGTTTGTCGCCAAATTTTGGCACGTCAAACCTAACCATCGAAAATTGGAAAAAAAGGTATACAATCCAATTCTGCGAGTTACAAGTTAAACTAATGATACAAGTTTGTTCTACTTTAAGTAAGCTTTTGGAATATCACTAACATAAAACTCGCAGAATTGGATTGTATACCTTTTTTTTTCAATTTTCGATGGTTACGGTTTGACGTTTATAGGAAAAGTTTGAAGACATATAAGTTAATGATTTCTGAGATTCGCCCATATGTTACCAGGTTGCATTTAAATGATTTCTTTTGTTTAAATCTTCTTTACCATTTAATGCATATACATAAAATCAGAGACGTTAAAAAATCTTTCGAGAATAACTGAAATAAATATTGAAAAAATATATCAAAATGATTATATCAAGTTTTTATTTTTATTTTTTTAACAGCTGGTGGTTTTAGTGTTATTCTAACTATAATGAATTTTGACAATGACTTCCTTTATTTAATATCAATTTTCTATTTATAAGCTAAATTAATTACTAAATTTATATATTTTGCAAGAATTATTTAAAGCAGTCAATGAAAATACAAAAAAAAAAAATGTGTAGTTACAGTTATTTAATTTTGTACTTATGCTAATATCACATTAACCGAAACATGATAATTTGCAAATTTTTTAAATCATCAAAGAATTTTAAATTTATATTTAAAACTTTACTAAAATTCATTCTTTATTAAAAGAAGAAAGGTATTTAGAAAGTTTGAGTAAGCAGAGAAAAAAAATATTCAAAGAGAAATTATAATTATGCAAACCAAATTTTCGCGCAAGAGCACCTCATATTGAGTGCAAAGAAGGTCAACAAGACTTTTAATATCAAGGGCAATATATTAATATAATCATATAGTAATACACTATTAAATATATTAATATATTAGTATATGTATATAAATTAGAGATTAAAGTTATCTTCAAAATCTTAGATTTAAGTTTGGGCAATTAGTCTAATTTATAATGATCATTCATCGGTAATATAGTCTTTGTTGGATTTCTTTTCTTTTATACAATAAGTAAGTTTTTCATTTTTATAGATTAATGTTGTATTAAACAATTAAATTGAATAATTCAGTTTTGCTCTTAATAATTTTAAAAATCAAAAATTTTAAGTATTTTACATTTTAAACTAATAATGTTTTTTTATGTTAATATTTAACGGAAACAACAGTAAATATATGCCAAAATCGGTAAACAGCTCTTCCATTCCATCTGATAAATTAGTTTTCTTTTTGAAAACCTCTCTACAAACAAAATAAGTTTTTTTTTTTTTTGAAGATAACCAAATTATTTTTTTACAAAGTTAAGATCTCACTCCTTTCTTTTGAACTGCGCCATCTTTATAAAAACACATACTGAGAAAACGAACGAAAAAAAAAGCAAAGTCTTCGATATAAATGTGATTTAAAAAAATCAACGTGAAAAATCCTCAAAATTAGTTTTACTTTTCATTCGCGGTAAATCAGTGAGCCACATGCATAAAATGTATTGCGAGTTGCTTAAGTTTCAATGAATAGAAAATATAATTTCTGGTTCTATGGTGGTAAAAGAAAAAAGACGATAAAAATCTAAAATGGACTTCCTCATAATTAAATAAACTCGCACCATCTCTATTTTTCTTTTTGCCTCGTAAAAAAGTCTTTCTTTCTTTTCCCCTTCCCCCTTCTTAATTTTTTGTCTCGCATAAGATTGGTTCATTGTCAGTAATCCGATAGCTTTATTAAATGTTCTAATACAATTATAGGGCAACACGTAAAAAATTAATAACACTGTAGTAATCTATACACATTGCGAGACGTATTTTTACAAAGGGATTTAAAGGCTTCGGGATTTAAATGTCGACTTCACGTGCAATTACCATTCGTACTGCGTTCATTATTTTAATAGACGGCTTAAGTTTTCCAGCTAGCTCTTTTTTTTCTCTCCTTCCCCTCCGTTGTTTTTTTCTTCCTTTTTTATTGTCTTATTACTTTTCTCAAGAAAAGGTAGAAAAAAAAACAAAGATGTTAAAAAAAAAATGGCTTTTAAGTAGTATTTCTTATTCGCACTCTGGTGCATCAATAAAGGGAAAAAAAATTCAAAGGTAAGAGCGAGGTAGAAAAAAAATAAAATTACTCAGAGGGGAAAAAAAAAAAAAAAACTCCAAACAATGTCGGAAAACGTTTTTAGTTTTTTAAATATTTTTTTTAAAATCTTTTTCACTCCTGCCTTCCAGTTTGATGATGTATCTGACAAAGGCATTATCTAAAATCACTGATAGATTCCATCATATTTGCTGAATACTATTTTAATCACAAAAAAAAAAAGAAAAAGGAAAACAAAAGAAAAAAAAAAAGAAAGAAAAAAAAGTTCGAAGTAATGCAATTCATTGGTGAAGCCGAAGAAGAAAGGTTAATGCGGATCAATTTAACACCGGCGTTGCCACGACTGGAAAAAAATAAAAGTCGAAATTAAGCTGCAGAAAAATCGTGTCAATTTGTTCTAGTGATTTCGGTGAAAATAAGATCTCGCTTGCACTAGGAATCGGGGCTAAAGAAGTGTAGAAGTTAGGGGAGTGGTGGTAAAAAGGTCTGCAGACGATAGCCAGGAAAAAAAAGCACTTAACTCCCATCTTAGTCCATGTCCTCCATTATTCATTATATTCTAAAGTCTTCCTTTCACTTTTTCTTTTTGTAAAGGAGAAATTCCCCGTTTAGCTTTAGTACAAGTAATTACTAGAATGTGAAGCCAATTGAAGTTGGTATCACATGGTCTAAGATGTGGGGGTGGATGGAAAAAGAAATCGTTTGCCCCAAAGAACAGGGGAATACATTAAATGCTGAAATGGGGAGGACTTTCCTTTAAGAATTGGAATCTCGGTCTACGCTTATTTACGTAGAACAAGCAAGGAAAGGTTCGAAAATATTGAATTGAGGTTATACCTCCCCCGTCAGTGGGGAATTACTAAAAAGCAAAGAAAGTGTGGAACCTGATTGGAATAAGCTTTAAAAGGTGTGAAAATCTTCTGCTTCAAATCATTTTCCAGAAAATCTTCTTGTTGTTGTTGAGGGGACACTTTGGGAGATGACTTTCTTAATTGCTTCTTCTTGGGAGTGATTCGAGATTTTTTTTTTTAATTCTTTCCGGAGGTATTCATTCAGATTAGTTTATTTTCAGTAATTTCGGGTTATTTTTAGGTGTGACTTCAGACAATGGTAAATTTATGTTAGTAAATAAAGTTGTTTACCTTTTGGATTAGGGAAGCAGTGATATTTTATCTGATGAAAATCCTTTTCCTAGATTAAGTATCATTTAGAGACGTGTTTGAATAAAATATCTTCCTCTCATATAATGCACTCTCAGTTCAATCTATAGCTTGTTTTTTTCTTCTGTTTTTTTAAAAAAAGATTCACTTTCAAAGTATACCATTTTTGATTAATCCCAAGAATATACTTTAACATATTCTTGGAATTCTTTTTTTTGGAATATATTTGGTACTGCTGATATTTCAGTGATAATTTTAACTGGGGAATTCTGAATCAAATGTGGAATGTAGTGTGTTAATTTTTTATTGTAATTTTTTTGTTATAACAGTTACAGAGACATTTTGGTGTTATAGATCGATACTGTAACAGATTTTTAAATACTGAAATATTCCCAGAAATAACTTTTTGTTTCTGTTATTTTCGATGAACTAATTATTGCTTCAGTTTACTTCAACTTTAAATGTTCCATTAATCACATTTCAAAAATTGCAATTTGCTTTATATGCGCATGTATGCATATTTTAAGAGGGACTAGTTTAATAGAAGAAAATATTTATTCTTTATTTAAATGTTAATGTTTTGAAAAATAAACTACCCATTATTTTAATTTAATATATTTTCGTAGGCAAATGTTCATTGTTATTTATTTAACATAGGGTGCTGAAAAGAGTTGCGAGATAACATAGCATTTTGTTTTTAATATTTTAGAGTTAAATTTTGCTGAAATTTACTTAAGGTTATGAATTAGGGATTAAAATAGAAATATTAAATTATATTGTTTCTTATTGTTATTGTTTCTTCTTGATGATTCTTGATTCTTATGTTATTGTTTCTTCTTGATGATTCTTGATTCTTATGTTATTGTTTCTTCTTGATTCATTTAGAATATCTGATATTCTTTAAATTATTTTTCACCGTAAGTTATTAAAAAGTTCTCTTCCTTTAAAAGCAAATATAAATGTCCTTTAAAATAGAATGTGTTTGGCAACGTAATTATAGACATGTAAATATTGTTTGTCTTTGTCCCTATGGACGTATAGTGGCCATGGGATCAACAATTAAATATTTAGCTATAAGTAGTTGTTTTTTTACAGTGGCTGGAATGTCAACCCTGGCATCAAGCAAATTAGCCCTTTTTCAGGCAAATCTTATTTCCACTAACGGTTTCTAGTTCTTGATTTTTAAGACCCAAAAGTCTTTTGCTAGGCTGTCAATCTATCTAGGATTTTGATGAAATTTTACAGAAACTACTTTTTTTAACATCCTAATTTTTTAAGGGATTTCACAAAGGGATTTTTATGAACATTGTGCTTTCTAACTTTCAGAAAACACTAAAATCTATATGCAATTTGCATCTTGAATAATAAAATGAAAAATAAGCCATCAAAATGAAGGGCATAAGATAAAAAGGAGGCATTTACAGAAGAGATAGAGGCATTGAGCTTTTTCCAAACACATGTTATCCAAGAGTGGGTAATACGATAAATCGAAAAAGAGAACTGACAGTCTTATTTGGATATGAATGAACCACCCAGCGGTGAGCCATTAATCCTGTTCATCGTCAAAGGTCCTTTCTGCTTTTGGAGAGGCAGGAACAATGCTTTTACCAAAACCAAGTTCACCCATACTCTACCATATGGGACCCCTAAGGACTCTGTTGCGCCTTGTTACAATAAAACCAACCCCGTTAGGGGGACACCCTACTTCCGTTCTGTGATTGCTTCATGAGCTTCATTTTCCTGCCATCTTTTCCTACCAATTTTGGATTCAAAAGTAATAAGGGAGCCCCCCTGCTATCTACATTCCATTCTGATTGAGACGAAAAAGAGGCTTAGAGAGGTGTCAAAGCCCTGATATATTAATTACCGGGGATTTTACTTTGTTAACAATGCGAGGGTGTTAAAATTGGTTTATAACTAGCTGAGAGCAATTTTATTTTGTAAATATAAAGAGAAAAAAAGTCTGGTAAAATTAATGTGCTGTGTATAGTAATAACATTTCTGATAAAAAAGAACCATAATTCTCGTTAAAGAAACCAAAATATACGGTATTTAAACCATTCATTTGATTATTTTTCCTTTCATACGGTAACGGTTCATCGGAAATTCTGGTGTTCAAAATTTTGGTTCTTATTACCACATATTTCGTAAAAAACACGAAACTGAAAAGTATATTTAGCCGAATAAACGGTTTTAACGCCATGATACAATATCGTTATAAAATTAACAAAATTTACCTCATAAACTAAATTTCATCACATATTATAAGGCCCTATTTTAATCCTTCCATTTTGAAAACAATGTACTTTTTTTTTTTCATAAACTTTTTTTTACAAAGGAATTAAGATTGGTAACTCAATTTTAAAGCAAGAATACATTTAATTTTTTATTTTTTTTTAAGAATAATTTCTCAGTTTTAATAAAATCAAAACAGATTGTAATGAGGTTAGTGCTTTCATTTATCAAGATAGTTTCCTGGGTTCAAATCCTGTTGATATAAGATTTCATTCTGTCCTATTAAATTTATTTTAGGTTGTATTTCTTAATCAATTGTGTTGATCAATATGTAACATTTAGATAAATGCTTTTGACGAAATTTATATTTTCACATGAGTAAAGATAGAACTTTCCTCTACTTGACAACACAAAATATATCCAGAAAAACACAAAATATATCTACTCTCGGTATATACTGATTTAGAAATATGAAAGTCTTTTTGACTAAAAAAAAATCCTAGCTAGCAAGCAGTCAAAGGATGTGGAACAAAAACTAGGTGAATTAAAATTTGAATTTAGCCTGATCTTTTTGTCAAAATTTGCATTCTCAAACAATTGAATTAGTAATTTGCCCAATTTTGCAAGATGTTCGCTTGGAGCACTTCTCAGGTAACGGTTTCGTCAACAAGCGAAGAAAATTTCGTGAATTTTGAGTCTCCGATTTCTGAAGTGTATAATAATCCTAAAATGCTGATCAATCAATACGATTAAAATGTTAATCAATCCTTACCACAGTTTAATTTAATATAAGAAGGTGTTTTTGAAAAGAAAAAAAACTTGTAATCGAGGGTTAAGATATAAAATTTAGTTTTGTTAAAATCTGCATTTAGCATGAATTTTTTTCTGTTGTTGCTGTTGTTTTTGTTTTTTGACGGACAACAATTGAATATATAACTTATTTTAATTTGACAAAATGTTAACTCGGAGCATTTCCCGTGTAACGGTTACGTCAACAAACGAAGAAAATTTTCTTAATTTTGAGAAACTTAATTTTTGCAGCGTATTATAATCCTAAAATGTGCTCAATTAATACTATTAAAAATGTTATTAATCGAACCTTAACCGTTGTGGTTGTTACTTCGTTTGAATGAAGAAATTTAGGTGAGTATAAAATTCGAAGAAAAACACAACCTCGACACAGTCTGATTTGGAATAGGAAAGTATTTTTTCACAAAAAAACAAAGAATAAGAGAAGTCGAGGGTTGGGAAAGAAAAATAAAAATGTGAACCCATGTGCGGAAGGGCTGGGTTGTATGGGGAGGGGAAACCAGGGATCCATGTAATGGATGGATCCCTATGTCGTGAATCGCTTCAATATCGTTAAGAGCAGCCACAGACTGACTTCGTCGAGTTTTCTCCACTGCAAAGAGAATCGCTGGTTGACTGCACTCAACAGTGCTTTTGCAAACAACTACCCCCCCCCCTCTACAACACCCCTTTTATAAGGGACACAAAAAGAAAAAAAAAAGACCATAAGGTTAGATGTAGAGGAGGTTGATGGCATTTTTTTTTTTTAGCTTTTTCCACTGATATATTTGAGTATTGCTCTCTGTAATAACGCATTTTACGAAATTAACTTTCAGGTGCCTTTCTGCCGATTAAAATGATTTCTTTGGGTGAGATCGTAAAAGTATCATGATGATTGGTTTAGATGGCACACCAAGATTCTTCGCAATTAGGTTTTGTAAGTTATTTACTCTAGCTGAAGAACGAGCTTTAAAATATAATATTTACTTCACAAGTAAGTAAGTACTCAATCAAACAATGATGCATAATTCAATTTATTTGGATTATCATTATTATTTGGATTATTCGAATTATTTTAACGAAATGATATTAAGTATGATAATTTATTTGGATGGCGCACTAAGATCCTTTGAATTCGATTTCCGAAATTTAATCTAGCTGAAAAACGATTTTCAAAATATAATATTTGCGTTCTAACTGAGATGTCCTCAATCAAACAATGATACTTAATTTGCTCGTTATGAAACATTTGAGCATTGTTTTGGTAAAAAAATTAACATTTGTATGAAATGAACATTTAAACCAATTAAGTTGACTGCTTACCAATTAAATCAATTTCTTTGGACGAGTGGTAAAAAGTATGATAATTGATTTAGTAAAAGTATGATAATTGAATTGATTTGATCGCCCCATGATCTTTTGAACTTAGATTTTCTAAATATTTACTATAGCTGAAAAGTGAATTTTAAAATACAATTTTTTTAAGAAGTGAGCATGTCATCATGAAACAATGATACTTAATTCGATGATACAATGATACAATTTACTGATACAATGATACAATTTACTGTAACTGAAAGCGCTATAATAAACAATTTGAAAGCAATATTTTTATATTACATTCGAACATAAACACAACGTTACAACGAAACATAATTCGACTAGTATTAAGATATCTAAGCATTATTTTCTGCAATAATACATTATATAATATTATTTTTCATCTTTTTACAAAGTTAAATCGATTTATTTTAACGAGATGGTAAAAAGTATCACGATGATTGGTTTAGATTATTGGCTTGCTAAGATTATTAATTTAGATGGAATACAAATATTTTTAGTAATTAAGTTTTTCAATTATTTTCTCTCGATGAAAAGCTCTTCCAGCAAAGTTTTTTTTAATATGGTATTTGCTTATAAGCATAAATACAATTACACATACATTATTCAACTTGCGTATGATGTTAAATAATTGATCTATGAAATAAGGAATTATATGGAGAAAAAAAAAATTTCCGATTAAATTTATTTATTTGGATGAGGTGATAAAAAACATCTCTATGATGTTTCACAAAGATCGTTCGCAATTGTAATTGGTTTTTCTATATTATTTACTGTAACTGAAATGAGTTTATAAAAGCATGATTATTACTGTGTCAGTCGCACCAGATTGCCTCAATTTGATTTTTTAAAATTCTTTTCTAAAACTGAAAGTAACTCTTTTTTTTTTGTCTTAAAAATGTTTAACATTCACACAAGCACCCGTGCAGGAAAATTATCTCAGATTTGTGGCTTCTTAGGAGGCATTATTCTTTCGAAATTGTCTTGCGGTCAACTGTGAATACGCGTATTTTTTATGAAATAAACATGAATGCTGATCTGAAAGCTAAAAGCTAAGCAAAATCAGAATACATTAAAAAATATTATAATATTTTGAGAATCTCAGATTAATAGACGTACAAACGTTCATACAAAAAATCATATGCCTGCACATATACTCTTAAAATGATTCTAGCTCTGTTTGAACTGTAAATTGTACTATTTTTGGTACATTCAAATCAGAGCATAAAGTTCAATATTTCATTTTCAATTTTTAAACACAAAGCATAAATGCATATGTAGTACAGATATTAATTTAGAAATAAATAAATTCCAACTGAGAGTCTAAATTTGACAAGTGGTCAAGATTTCTTTGCAAGGTATAATTTAGCATGATTATTTCAGATATTTTTAAAAGAGTGATTAAAATTCACCCATATTTTAAAAATCAAGAAAGATAGTCTTAAATAAAAGCGTAGTTTTTAATTAAACAAAGCTTAAAACTTATAATAATTCAAAACGTAAAAGAAAGAAAGTAATAAATTTAAACGATATTTGTTCAGTCATTTTTTATTTTAAAGAGATAGAATATAAATACATAACATATTGTATGATAAGGGATAAAGGGAGGCCATATTGGTATGCAAATGAATGACTCCCCACAGTTGCAGTCCTCCTCCCCTTAAGGAAATTGATTAATGGCGATCAAGTGAGATCTTTTCGATAGTAAAAGTGAATTGTCTACCCTATTTAAGAATTGATTCCTCACTTTAACCCTTCCTAAGCATTTGAATAATTTTAAAATTTAAATTTATTTTCTGTATTGTAATCAGCCAAACGTGTCTTTTTGTGTGTAGTAGTATGGAATTATCTGAATTATATTAAGTTTTATATGATTGTTAATAGTTAGCACTAGATTGCCCGAGGAAGTCAGTTTGACTGCTTTTTAATTTCAATTAGAAAAACAATGATGTATATAATGACAGAATTTCTTAGAATTATGTGACTTTTATAATTATTTTTATTGTTGATATTTAATAATAACTTGTTATATAACTGAAAATAATATCAAAAGTATTAAAAATTAATTTTAAACAAATTTCTTTATACATTAGTTATTCTTTCACAATGCAGTCATTTTGACTGCTTTTGGGTAATATAGGTATTTCAGTCTTTCTAGTGTTAATATAATAAGTTAGTAGTAATAAGTAGAATGAGCAGTAATAAGTAGATTTAGAAGCAATAAGTAGATTTAGTAGTAATAAGTAGAGTGTATATTTAATTTTTTTTTTCTATAACCGTCACTGAACAGCTGAACCAATTTTATAAATTTTCGTTCGACTCCGAAGCCTTGTAATTTTGAACTCAATCCAGAAGACAAGGGAACTCCAGAAACGAGTATTGGGGGAAAGTTTGTCGTCATGGAGAACTTTCTTATGGAACAAACCCCCATTTGCGCAATATGGAGAGGAAAACCACCCACTGTTAGCCAGGCGTCAAGGGGACTATAACCTAAGATCCGCCTACCAATGAGGATATTTAGTGTGAGCACTATGGTCGGTGCGAGAAGGTTACGGAATTCTTGCAGTCGGTACGAAGAGGATGTGGAATGTACAGCAATAAATAGAATGGGTAGTAATAAGTATAATGTAATTCGTAGGATTAGTAGAAATCAGTAGAATTAGTAGTAATTAGTAGTAGGCTTTAGCAGAAATAAGAAAGTGTAATTTGTAGTAATTAGTAGTAATACAAAAATTGAATTAGTAGTAAGCGGTAAGTAATAACGAATAGGATTAGTTGCAGAATTTTAAATTGTTTAATCTATAGCGAAATATGTAGAATTTCAAATTGTATAATTACAAGTAGAATTAAAAAAATTTTTTCATTTATCGCAAAATGTTCATTTCTTTAATGAAAAATTTAAAAATATTGAAAAAATTATGAATAAAAAGGCTTACCTTTTTTCTTTGATGGTCTATTAGTCGAACATATAGGTCTTGTTCCTGCCGCACTCCTATAAAACATAAATTTTGGAAAAACCAAAATAAATTCACAGCACCAAAAATTAAATGTGGAATAATTTAAGAACTTAAAATATGAGTTACTTTATAAAATTATTGATTCGTAAATACATTTAAATATTCTTATATTTTGCTCAATTTTTTTATTCATTTATTTATAAATGAATTTTAATGAACATGAAGATTTATTAGCAAAATAGTAATTTTTTTGAGCAATTTTAATCAAATGTTTAAAGTAAAAAAAATAGTTATTTTTGAAAATTAAATATTTTGTAATATATTTATGCATCAAAGATTTTAATTTTTTTCTTATGGATTAGCAAAAATCAGTTTGCCGCAATTTTATTGGCTTATTTAATGCATTTATCTAATTTTCTGAAGAAAAAAATTACACAATTTACATTTTTGTTGAAAAATATTCGCAATTTATGTATCTGAAATGTCATAAAAAAATATTTGGCGAATTTAATTCTTCATTTTTAGAAATTTTAGTAATGATATACTCTTATGTTCTGTAAAAATTAACTTTTTTTTATTCATAATTCATAAAACATACAAAATAACTGTATTTATTTTTAAAAAAAAATTGTCCTTCTTACGGAATTCTTACGGAAATATACATTTAAAAAACATTTTGGTGAATTTTACCAAAATGTTTCTTTAATGCTTATAGGATTTGCTATTCGTGGGAGAGATATTTTTTTAATTCAAGAATTTGAACTTAAATATGTAAGAGTCTCATATTATGAAATCAGAGTTCTAAGAGATAATGATTTTAAAACATTTTTTTAACCCCCATCATTTTCCCACATAAAAACATACCACATTTGAAGAATTTAAAAAAAATCGCCATAAAGCTTTTATTACTGTAAAAATGAAAAAAAAAAAATGTTGAATAAAAAAATTAATCCATCTCAACCTACATGAAACCACAGTAGAAATAAAAGACTTTTGTTAAGAAAAAAGAGATGTACCACCGGTATAATTCTCTTTCTTTTTTTCATTAAAAAAAATTCTAGTTTTCTTCTTTCTGAGCTTAATTACCAGAGATCCCCGAGAAAGTTAAAATTTGCATATTCCGAATAAAACTTAGCATCAGCAAAAGGGTAAGGAAACAAATGTTAGCTAATTACTACATAAATATTCTAACAATGCAAGAAAAATACTTAAGCGGAAAGCAGCAGTATATGTTGGACTTTTTAATTAAGTTATCTGACACTTTACTTACACCAAAATACCAACTCCTCACTATCCACATTGAATAGAAAAAGGTTTATGTTATAAGTATTAACAATCTAACCGGGTATATTTTTCTTAATTAATCTTTAATTTTTCTTCTAATTTAGCTCTTTCTCTTTTTGTGCTTACCTATCATTCTAAAAGATGAGACTTTTTGCTGTCTAGGACTAATCCTAAGGATTAAAATAGTACCGAAATCCACTGTTCATAATAAAACAAAAACATTAAAAGAAACAGAAATTCAGAGTTAATTATGTTTAATAAGCATGCTACTAGCTGCTTCTTGACTTAGAATTACCTTTATTTAGTTTATTTTCGATTATATTTCTTGAAATTTAATTTTTTTCATTTCTTTATCTTCATTCAGTTAGTGCCTTTTATTTAAATATTGTGCGAACGCTTAGGTTTGCTGCTACACGCTTTTTTTTTCTATGACCGTAATGGTAATTCTATGCGGCCCACCGCGAGAAAGTATACGCTTATTTTGGTAAAGAACAAAAAGTGTATTAAAAAAAATACAAATAAAAAATAAAACACCGAAAATAAATTAAGAAGGATAGATTTGCGCTGTGGAGATTTTTTTAATGGCATCACGGTTATTTATCTCAACAAATAATTATTCAACCCAATTTCAGTATTAGCGACGTAAAAAATGCTACATCGTATCTTATTTCCAAGACTTTTTTTTTATTTTGCGAAAGAAGAAAATAATAAGGATTTCATGATGAAATAAAAAGAAACTCCTTCCAACTCTTCAGAAAATGAAATGAAAAAATTTCTTTTTTTATTTAATCTCACCTGCATTTTATTTGGAATTTTACAACGAATCGAGTTATTTTTTTTACACCAGTTTACTTACAAATCAATAAATATTTTGAAAAAAAATAACTGTAATTCATTAAGTGATGATATTTTTCACTGAAAAATTAGATACTTTTAGAAATTTATACTTTTTATTAAATATTCAATATTTCATAAGAGTTCTCCAATCATTACTTCATTAAGAAAAATACATTTTCTCATGTTTAAGCTAAAATTTATTACCTTGTCTAAAATTTCAGAAAAGAATAAAAACTACAACATAAAGAAAAAAAGGAATAAAATTTGCATCACATTAGAATAAAAATAAACTAAAACAATTTAAATATTTATTGTTTTGTTCATTTATTTTTTGCCTTAAATTTAACTAATACTGAAATCAATTTTTGTTTGGATTACTTATTTTAACAGTTTGAGGAAAATATAAGTGATCAAGATCAAAATGTGTATTTAAATGTTATTGTAAAATATTTTTAAAAAAAGTGGAATTTTGAATTCCTTACATGGGGATGAAAACGATTTTTTGTGTGACTCAGCACATGAGTATGAAGTGAAAGCCGTTGCAAGTAGGATTCGTAAGACAACACTACTTACTTTACGAATCCGACACTGGTGTTCTGGAATTTTTAAACTTGCAGATTTGTGACATATTTTAAAATTTTTTATTGTGTTATATTATTTGAAATACTTTTGAATAAATTATTTTTAATTTCTTATTCTTAATTTTTTAACGTAATGGAAAAAGTTTTATTTCTTAAAAAAAACTTTTATTCGTAAAGAAAATATGATGAGAAAAAAAGCAAAAGCACAGTTCCTCAAAGAGGTAATTTGTAAAGGTAAATTGATACGCACACACACACGCACACACACAAACACACACACACACACACATATATATATATATATATATATATATATATAAGAAACATTTTATCTCTTTTTTTTTTAATAAGCCAGTTTAAAAGTTATTTATACAAGTAAAAAAATATTAAATGCTAAGTACTATAATCAAAACGGTATAAATAGTGCATAAAATTTCCTTTTATATACTTAATAAAAAGTAGTTTTTTGTTCACTCACTTTTTAAACATAATTTTATAAATACAAGTCATATCTTAAGTATTGATATAAAAAAGCAAAACAACTTTATTTTGGTATTTTTAACTTAACAATCAATGTGATAAATAAAAACCTATAAAATATTTTAATGTTTAAGATGGAAAATTTTAGAATTCCTTTAAAAAACATGCATAGCACAAAGATTAAATTTTTTAAAAAAAATTTTCTACTTACATTACTCTTTAAACTTTATTTTGGATCAAGTTAAGATTCTTGATCTTATAAATAGATCAATTACTAAAACATCTAAAAATGATAAGATGAAC
Organism: Parasteatoda lunata; assembly: GCA_949128135.1. Lineage (NCBI taxonomy): Eukaryota > Metazoa > Arthropoda > Arachnida > Araneae > Theridiidae > Parasteatoda > Parasteatoda lunata. The sequence goes on along the minus strand of OX421980.1, from coordinate 63,039,861 downwards.
GTGCATAAAAGTCTTAGTAACACAAGATTAGAATTTGCATAATACGCAAAACTAATGAATAATCAATTTAGAACTTCTCGATGTAGAATAATGAGGGGAATTTTAAAACTTGTTTTAATTGATTTTTTATTGTTCCTTTCAAAGTCGATGAGTTGACTTTGCATATTTCTCATCAAACAACGACGAAAAAAAACTAAAAAAACTCATTTCCCGAAGGTTAATTATCTAGAAACTGTTTACAATTGCATAAGGAGATGACTTGATTTAAAAAGTACCTTTTCTAGGAGAAAAAAGAGTAAATCTTTAATTACACTTACGGTGACACGCTATTGGAGGAAATTTATCTTTTCTTTTTGTAACTCTTAAAAGTTTTAGAAATTAACTTGATACTTTTTTCAGGTAACTATGTAGACTTTCACTTTTAATGAGACTTTAGCCAAAAAACGTTTAGGCAAAATTTTTAATAAAAGCCTCCTTTTTAGCACTTTTCTTGATCTTAAAGATCAGCTAATGGACATGAAATAATGAAGACGGTATTTTATATCTTAATTAATTTGAATTTTCAATCTAAATTTTAGTTTTTGTTACTACAAATATGGAAGAAATATTTGATAATACTTTACAGTGAACTATATTTTTCATTTCAAAAGTTAAAATGCTTTTTTTTTTTAAAAAATGAGAAAATATTTTTTTTTTAAAAAAAGGAACAATTACATATAATATTTATAATTAAAGATCATGATGCTGTTGCGTTTCTGTAACTTTTGAATATACTTTCTGAAATTAGGTTTCACAAAAACAAAAGATACCACCTATCTTGTAAACGTCGTTAAATTTTTTCATCTATCTCATTATTATTGATATATAAATTTCATATCTATGTGAAAGCTTAAGGTAATAAAATAATGATAAACCACATTTTCTATTTACTTGGGTGAGCATTTTTTAAAAAGAATCTTGGCAAAAAAAAAAAAAAAAAAAAAAAAACTGTACGATTTTCATGTATGCAAATGAAAGGAAACTTACAGTATGTTACAAAATTGTAAGACCACCCCAAATATCACTCATTTTAAGGGTACACTCCATAAATATCAATAGTTTTAGAATAGTGAAGAAACTGAAATAAGTTATATTTTATCAAATAAATAAAAAAGGGAAAATATTTAGTTAGTTTCACACACACACACACACACACACACAAATTTAAAATCTGGGTGCTAAAGTATAAGACCACCTATTTCTGTTTTCAAAATAGTTTGAGTTTTCAAAATTCTTTCTATTTTTCTTTGAAAATCGTATGTAAAGTGTAACTTTGCTATTGCGGAAAACACAAGCAATAATATTATAAAAAAATTGGAACGAAATCTTTTTGCTTTTATAAGAAAATTCACAATGCTTTGTGAAAAAGAATTATCTGGCCTGGAAATTCAAAAAAATTTGGCTTGTTACGGGTTCTGGTAAGTCGGAACGTGAAATATGTAAATTAATTAAACGTTCTAAAAGTGTTGCTCATAATTTTTAAGCCAAGAGAGATTCTTATGGAAAATAGAAAAGATGTAGTAGGAAGCATAAATTATCAGCTCTGGAAAATAGATACATTTTCAAACTTACTATGAAACAAAACTTGCCTACTCGCAGAGTAACTAGTGGAACTATCGATACAATAGTATGTAGAACTTAGAGATCAAATTTGAATGTTATTCTTCGAAAATTAAAAAGAAAGCCAGAACAGTTAAAGCATCATAAAGACTGGGCGAAGGAGATCATGACCTGGGATGCTTTATGATTTATTTTTTTTTCCGATGAAAATAAGTTCAATTTGGATAGTCCGGATGATAATAATTACTACTGGCATGATTTGCGAACTAAATTTGGCGATTTCTTTGGTAGGCAGGTGGGTGGTGGATCAGTATGTGGTTTTGAGAAGTGGTTGTGGAGGGGAATTTCGAAAAAAATGAACTCCAGCTGTTATCAACAACTACTTTACCAGCACCTTTTGGTCCACCTCTTAGTTTTTTGGAGGCTCAGACTGTAAATTTCAGGAAAACAATGCGCCATACCAAGCGTCCTAATCAACTAAAAATTTGTTCAAGAAAGAAAAAATTGAGGTCCAAAGCTCGCTAAGCTGTAGTCCTGTTCTTAATCCTACACGAAACTTGTAGGGCTTAGCCCGAAAACTTACTTGACCAGATGAAAACTCGAGTATTTGAAGTTATCCAGAAAAATTGTGGATAAACATCATTTTGGTTTAGTTTTGCATCTGGTGGTCTTATTTGGTAACAGATATTTCAGGTAAAATTTGTGAAATTATTGACAAAATATTCATATCTCTTAAAAATTACATGCATGCATTATGCATTTCCATTCATTTTCAGTAATTTAATTTAATTTTGTAAAATTTATATTGCTTATAATAAAAGTCACAAAATCCACAGTGGTCTTATATTTTTGTTACACACTGAATATATATATATATATATTGCTTTGTTAGTGTATAGAGTTTTGCCCAAAAATAATAAGATTGAATAATATGCCTTGAAAATCAATATTAATTTTCAAATCACATAATCTATAATTCCTTTAATTACATTTCCTTTAATTAATTCCTTTAATTGTATTTTCTTTAATTAATTCATTTAATTGATATCTATTAATTACAAAAAAAAGGTGCATCAAATTAAAGTTTGAAAATAAAAATTTCTTCGTGTTCCCCTAAAATATAAAACATAGTGTCAGTCTCAGTTTATAATGATAAAAAAACCTAAGGAAATTATAGAATTTTACTATGAGTCAAGAAAAAACGAGTTTCAAATAAAAATTAAAAAAGTTCTAAAAGAGATATAAAGTTTTTAACAAAAACTATAAAAAATACTGGTTTTTGTAATTTTGATTGTCTTAAAAGTAAAATAATTTTTCTGTTTAAATGTATGTTACATATAAACTTCTTCAGGTTACCCCTATTCAAGTAAACATTTTTAAATAAAGACATATTTTTTTCTTTTTTAATACTCATTTAATATACCTTAATAAGTGAGAAATAAAAAAAATATTATTCTTTACAGATTATTGATATTTTTGAAAGTGATTAAATTTTTATACACTGATATAATAACTAGCTTCAACAAAAGCAAAATACATTTAATTTCTTAAAAAGTGAATAGTGTTGTTCTTAGTGACAAAAGTGCATTGGTTATTATTTTAAACTATGTTGTTAATTTTTTCTTACAAAAAATACTTATACAAAACAAAATGTTTATTTCAATTAAATTCAAACAAACAATAAAAGCAAAAAATTATTTCTTACAAACTTCAAAACGCAAAAATAACAACATTTATATTTTATGATCTTTATTTATAAGGAAAAGAAATCAGAAAAAAATTAAAAGAATTACGTTAATTCCATTTTCTTTGATTCGAAATTCCAAAAACACAGCGTATTTCCTCAAGACATCGTTATCAAAAAAAAAAAAAAAAAAAGAAAAAGAATCTCAAAAACTACTAATCTATTTCAGCCAAGAACATGATTTGCATCATCCCAAATTATTATATCTTAAGATATTGTAGCTTTTTCTTATTAACTAAGATGGAATTTTTTTTTTCCTTTCTACGTCAAAAAGATTTATTCGATTCTCGAAAAATGACAAGTCGTAAAAGATGAAGAAAAATAGGAGAAAAAAAAAATTCAAAAGCAAGAAGAAATTCCACCAATAAATACTAAACATAAGTTAAATGTCAGGATATGTTAAGGGGAAAAAAGTAAAAAAAAAAAAAAAAAAAGGTACGTTGAAGTTCTGCACAGGAGATTAACAGAGATTAAAATAAAAGAAGATAGCGCAGCTCACTTTATTGGTGATACAGCGTTATTTAACAAGACTGTTTGTTCTTTTCTTTAAAAAAGAAGATTTGCGCTGAACGTTTTAAATATTCTTAATGAGGATGCAAAGTACAGAAACGAAAGTAAACATTCTTCCTTTTGTTGCATGAGACAATCATTTCTAACTTACAGCCTCTGGCTGTTTAACTTGAAAATACGCACCGGAGAATTACAAGTGGCTCTCTCAACATTTTTGTCCAAAACCGCCATTTGTTTGGTTTTTAAATTTCAAGCATGATTTAAGCTGATTTTTTTCATTTCTCAGCTATATTTTTTTTCTTTATTCCTTGGCGTAACTTGGCTTGGGGTTTCTTTAAAATTATTTTTCATTTTAACGCTGAGATAGCTACGAAGAAGCGAGGAAACAGCAAAAGGAGAACTAATGTGTTCCTCAATTACGAATTAAAACAACGACTTAGTCGAATTTTTCTCTTTTATTAAAACAAAAGAAATTTGAGTAAAAGAATTGCGCTTTATAAAAAATGAAGTGCTTTCACGGGAACATTTTCTCTGAGGACAAAATTCGAGTATATCATATTCGATAAATATGCGTGTATCAGATAATATTTTGATAAAATTCTTAATTCTTCTCAATTTGTTTTTAAGTGGTAAAAAAGGATTCTTAGAGGAAAAATATTCATATTTAGAAAAACTAACTCTTAACAATACTTTTGAATAAAAATTGATTTCTTTCGATATCTTTGCATATTTTGCTTCGGCCGTACTGAAATACATACAGACAGCATCGCATGCTAGTGTAACGTTCCAAGTATGTCGAGTTACTGTATTTTCTAATTTTTAATTTTTGATAGAATTTTTCTTTACCGTGTTTATTTTACATTGATTACATTTCTGGCTAAGATATGTTTTTTTTTCCTCTTTTCTGTGCATTATTTTACTTTTAAGTGTTGTAGTTTTCGCAGCTTTAGCAAATAATGCACATATTTAAGATTATACAACAAACATCTATTTTAATTGTCCTTAAAATATAGTTTCGCGTCTTTTTCTCTAACGTTGCATTGTAAAATTATAGTGAACTGTCTTTTTACATTATTTTCATTGAAGTTGTTCATCCAAAAAAAGCAAACAGTGAACGTTTACGTTCGTTTGGAAGTGTCCTAGTCTTGGCTTTTTGGTGAAACCATCTTTTCATAAAAATACTCGTTAGTTTTTGTCATTTTTATTTAAAACATGGATCTTATTTTTCTTAAATGCTTAGTTCAATATTTAAATTTAGAGGAATTATTTTATTTCTAATCAATTCACTTACCTAGTTTGTAAATTTTAATAAGTATTTTTAACAAAAATTTTTTTTTATTAATTATTTATTAAAATAAAGAACAGCCTTATATTAAGTATTTTCACGTACAAAGTTTTGCCGTTAAACTCTTAGACAGTTTAATGAATGTTAGCCAGATGAAACTTGGTTAGTATATTCTTATATGAAATTATATAATGACAATAATATTAATATGATAGTTTTCCTAATCATATATGTCATAGTACTTTATCATTACTTGCGATTTGAATAACTCCTAAAGCTGTATATTAGCATTTTTATAGTTTGAGTATTTTTAAATAGTTTTTACGTCAAAAATTCAAACAAGCATTGTTTTAGTAAAAAATAGCTTTAAAAACTTTCAAATACTTCATTCCGTAAAAAAACGAATTAAAATACAGTGTTTGGATAACAAGTTGTCCATACTATTTAAAAATAGTACAAGTACAGTGTTTTAGCATAACATAACTTTGAACATATTCGAATAGTTCATTACGCCAAAAGTTAAAATAAACAAGCAGTGCTTTAGTATAACATAGCTTTTAACATTTTCAAATGGTTCTTTGCTTCAAAAGTTAAAATAAAACAATCAGTGTTTTAGTATAACATATCTTTGAACATTTTCAGAGTTTTTTGCGTTAAAAATCAAATTGCAATGTAGTGGTTGGACAACATGTATTCTATAATATTTTAAGTCAAAACTTGAATCAACAGTTTGAATATTATAGTTTGAAAAAAAAAAAAATTAAAGGACATAAAAAATTGTGAAACAGCATATGGAATGAAAGCATAGTAAAAAAAGGTGGTATTGTCCTTAAGAGAATGATCAGTTGGAAGTGGCCATTTATTTAATCCTACCCCTAGAGGAGCTAGTTCTTCTACAAGAAAGATACCCATAAAGACCAGTTTACAACCTTTCTTCACCCGTCTGCCGATGACCATAACATTCCCTGGTCAACGTATTACCAGAAGAAAGGGATTAATGGTAACAGCCTATATTGTAGCCCCCTTACAACACATCTTCTTTATTCATCGGCTCCTAAATCTAAATCCTCAACGAGTAACGATATTTTTCCGATACTATAGGGTAGGTTACTAAAGAATCTATGGCATAGTTGCTAAGAGCATCGACGTTGCAAATATTTAATATACATGAGATTGATACATAGTTTATGTGATAGCTTTTGTCATGGATTTTCAATTTTAATAAGTTTTTAACATAAAAAAATCTCGATAAATAATTTTTTTTTTTTCTTTTTAAGTGGTTAAAGTCAGTTTTCTATAGAGATCAAGTTAAATTTTAAGTCTTTCAATTACTTTACTGTATTTCCCTCCTTTTTTTCTCTAAATTTATATCTAATTGAGTGTGTGATTAGGAAAAAAAAATCTTAAATTATTTTGAATGAATATTATTCTAAATCCTCAACGAGTAAAGATATTTTTCTAATACTATAGGGAGGGTTAGTAAAGAAACTATGATATAGTTGCTAAGAGCATCGACGTTGTAAATATTTAATGTACATGAGATTCAAAGCTTTTGCCATACGTTTTCAATTTTAATTAAGGGCTCCCTGCCTTAAGAGCTTTTAATTATTAAAAAAAGGCTCAATAAACAGTTTATTTTAAAAGTGGTTTAAGTCAGTTCTCTGTGAAAATCAAGTTCAATTTTAGGTATTTCAATTACTTTACCATCTTTTCCTCCATTTTTTTTTTTTTAAATTATATCAAATGCAGTGGCTGATTATGGAAAAAAAAAAATAAGAAAGAAAGAAAATAATCTTCAATTATTGTGAAGGAATATTATCATTTTTGTAAGACATAGTTCCCCAATTGCATTTGAAAAAAAAAAAATTAAATACAAAAATTTTCATTTTATGATGTAACTAAGTTAACTGTTAACCGATCATAAAGCCAGAGCTTAAAGCGTCCTTATAAAATCTTCCTTTTTGCTCTAATCATAAACAAAAATGGGTTCTACACAGAATAATAGAACCGGTTGAACCTCTTTACTTGCTTATGCGGGAAACGTAAATAGTTAAGATGATTCACCCCATTCGCTTTGTAAATTATTGTTTTAAATAAAAGATGTAGAATTTACACAAAAATAGGGGTTATTAAGAAAATCTCGAATATAGAATGTTTTTGAACCATAAACAAATTTTAAAAAATAAATAATCTTGTTTACTTCCATAAAAAATTGAATTGAAGAGAATAGGCATAATGTAATGTCTGTAATCACCTTTCCATTTGCTTCAAATATAACTCGCAACTATTCTTTATATCAGTGGTTCCCAATTTTTATCGGTTACGGAACCCTTAATAGTTGAGCTTCTCTTAGTGGAACCCCGACTTCATAAATAAAGGACGTTAGCAACTTTTAGTATACTAATAAGAAAAGACTGCGAATTAATTTAAAAGGAACTTTTTCATTCATTTCTCAAAAACAATTTTAAAATTTGTTTTTATTTTTGGCAGCTGAGTAGTTTCCTTGTAGTAGTTTCTAGTTGAGTAGTTTTTGTCAAATGCATAAGTAGAAACTGAATAAACTTCGAAAAAGGTTTTTAGAGACAAAAAATTTTTAGTCTTGAATTTGGTTGTTTCTTTTGAATTGCAAGGCTAGATGATGTAAATACCTATTTTTTGCGTAATTCCTTTTCGTTTTCGCATTTTCCTATAACAATATATTGTTGTTAAAAAGTATATATATTTATTTAAATTTTGTTTTATCCTTCTTTATTAATATTTTACTTAAATAATTTCATGAAATTATCTAAGACATTAAATAAATTATAGATTATCGTTTGAATAAAAACATAGTTACAGGTTACATAGTCGTTTGAATAAGAACATAGTTACAGGTTACATAGTCGTTTGAATAAAAACATAGTTACATAGTTTCAAAAAAATCATAATTGGTAAAAAAAATATTAACTCATGGAACCCCAGTGATCTCCACGGAACCCTTAAGTTACGCGGAACACCATTTGGGAACCACTGCTATAAATAATTGCACCTTTTTGCAAATGAAACAATTACTTAAACAAAATTTGGCCGAGGTGAACATAAACTGACTCTTATTCAAGAGTTTTCATGACCAGTAGTTTAAAAAAGAATGGAAAAAAAGCAAAGCAGCAAATGGGGCTTCACTGTGAACCGTCTGACATTTTGCCGATACCTGTACCCTAGATTACAACAAAAGTAACAGGCTTCATTCTATCTAGTAGAAGCAGAGTAAAGGGTGTGTCCCTAGGAGAGGTAATGGTTCAAAAAGTGCTTTGTTCACGCACCCTATCATTGTTACTTCACTCGATAGCGACAGAAAAATCACCCAGTTTCTCATGATCTTCTGGAAGAACATTCTCTTTTAATATTCATCCCCCCGCCATCATGACGTTTTCTCAATTTGATAAGAAGTAGTAGCGAAACGTTGAATTATTTAAAGTTTCAAAAATTGTCGCAAAACGGCTTGGGTCGTTTTCAGGGGTGGTAAGGGGTGGTATCGCATAACTTACTCAATCGTCTGCAATCGAGGGGGTTGAGAGAAAAGAATGTATAATGCCTTAAGAAATGCCTTGAGTCAATACTAGAAAAGAAGATAGGATGTTGGAAATGGTGATTAGTATAGAAGATGGGGAAGAGCTTAATATACCTTAAAATATTTATAGGTTTTGATATCGTGAATTGTATCTTCGAACAAAATAAATGAATGAAGGTGTAAGAAATGAAGCTTTTATTACAAAAGTCTGTTTAGTGAAAGGAAGGCGACGCGAAACTTATTCTTCGTGTTTTGTAAATATCTAATGTTATTGATCTTTACATATTTATTCAAATTCAAAATGTACTTTTCAAGTAATTGGGAAGATTTCATTGTCAGTTTTATTCGTATTTCTGTTTATTCTTTAATACATGTTAGTAAGTTTTCGATAAATATTTATATTTCGTGAAAAGTTATAGTAACTTAATAAAAACATTTTTTAAATTTTAATTGGATAGATATATTTGACTTTTATAAGAGGGATTCAAGTATATCTACGTTTTGTTTTCTACTTTCTATGATGAAAAAATTGATTATTAAAAAATGACTTTAAAACTGATTTTTAAGAGTTTCGTTCAAATATGATTTGTTATATAATAATAAAAACATCTTAAAAAACTTAAATCAAGTTTAATTTATAAAGTTTCATAAATGAAACTTGAAATTATAATGAATTTTTGTATAGATTTAAGAACTTCTCATCCAACATTACTGTGAGTAATCAATTATGCATAGTTATTTATTCAAATTTGTGATAAGGATAAAATAAGTTAATGTATTTTGTAAACATAAAAAATAAAATAGCATAGTATACTTACCATTTGCGTACAGCAGCTGTAGTCTGTAGTGAATACCATTATTTGTTTTTTGACCTTCTTCCTCCTATAACAAAATTACATTATTAATCATTATTGTCTGATTGAAATAATAATCCTATATATTTAATCATTTAATTCTCTTTCACTTAATAGATATTCAATCTTTAATCACTCAGTAATGCGACTCTACATTTCAATAAGACCTTGCCCATTTCCTTCTACATGTTTATTTTTTAACTTCTTTTGAAGGCTTTTACCAGTTATAATTTAAGAAGCTTTCCATTTTTGGCTAATATTCGTCTTTCAAAATTATTCTACCTACTCGATCCACAGATGAAAAAAGCATCGCCATTTGGCATCATTACAACATGCCAATTTTCAAGGTTCATAGTAACCTCAAAACATTAAAAAAAATTTATGATTCTGAGTATTTTGCTTGATATACATTTACCTTTTTGGCCTTCATTTAAAAATGAAACAGAAAAAGGTGACTTTTGTTAATTCCAATCAATTATACTTAAAATAAAAATATATTCTTTAATTCAATCAATTATTGTATTTCTTCCTCACTGCATTTATTGAACAATGCGAACCTCATTCCAAAATTATTATTATCATAAAGCATAATATCATTAATTATCATAAATATAATGTCATCACAATCATTTATGCTGTATTGTGCAATATAAAATAATTGAAAAGTTTTTTTTTAATTAAAATTTATTTTAATGTTCAAATTTTATTGAATTTGATAAACTAGTTGAAGAAAGTAGCTAAGAGACATTTGTGTGCACGAACATCGTTAACAAAAATTATCAGCAGTCAGAAGCTGCTTAAAAAAGCTTATTTTCTCCCATAAAAGGATTTTAAATTTCGCAAATAAACAAAAGATTTTTTAAAAACTTTTTTATACGTACAGATAATGTTGATCATAACGGGCTTTCAAACTCAAAATTTTGTGTGTTTTTTTTTAAATTCAAAATATCGTTTGCACCATACATCTTCAACTACATAATAATGTTACATGAAACGTTAGAAAAACATTTTTGTTACATTTCTTGCATTATAATTTCCTTATTTGGAATTACTAGTTTATATTTAACTTAGTTGTCTTGTTTTTAGATAAAAAAAGATAAAATTTTATTTAAAAGAAAATTCTGAGTACTTAAAAGCATGAAATAAGTAAGATGCAATAAAACCATTCTTATAAACAAATAAAGAATAAATATTTTATTAAAGAATAAAACTAAGTCAGTTTCCACAAAATATAAATGAATATAACACTTATTCATTCAATTCACCATCTTATTTTAAATGAACTAGATAAAGAGAACGAAACAATTAGAAATGTGAATAGAGAGAAATCAATTCAGATATGTATGTAAAGAGAATAACCATCTCAAAGAGGCGGTGAATGTTTGAAGTGGTCAGTGTGAACGGACGTTTAGCATACGAAACCGATGCATTTAACGCTGAAAATTGGACCTCCGATAGCGAACAATAAGTTAAAGTTGAAGCGAGACACAATATTCCCAATGCGATCCAGAATACGGTACTTGGAGCTCATTACAAGGGCAAACGTCAGGAGAGCTTATTACCGGCTAAGCTATCCCGTAGAAAGGACATAATCTGCAATTCTCGCAGCCCAAATGGAAAGTGCTTGCGAAAGGTCTGTCATTACCCTTTCGCGTGGACAATCCTTCAGGGACTGGACTGTGTTCTAGCGGTTGTTATTAATTGTAGGACAGGCGAAATCGTTGCAACAGAATAAAGACGACATGAATCCGATCCCATAGAGATAGTCCTCCCAACTCTAATCAACTAGACTGGTGGCAAATCCTTAGTTGCCGCTCTTTAAATGCTTGTTCCATTTCCAAGATTTTGCAATCAGCATAAATAGTTTAATAACTAAGGCTGATAAGTGTTATCCAAGTATCGATTTCACTAGATCTGGTGGAAGGGGTAAATTAATCTACACTTCAAACGTCAACAGAGATTTAACAATTATAATAGCTTGGTAGGTTATGCTAACAAGAATTTCAGTAGTAGATTAGTAAGATGGCTTTAATAATTTATTAGACTTAGTGAAAGAAATGAAATATATGGCATTGCTGACAGCCGTTTGCAATTTTGAACTTTCATATAAATGTAGTGTTAGCAGTTATTCAATGAGATGTAGCTTTGTCAATAAATGTAGTGTTAGCAGTTATTCCTTTATTAAATAATTAAAGCGTCCTAATAAATTATTAACATTAATTTTTTTAATTTTCAGATAAAATTTAAAAGTCGCAAACAATGTTTCAATATCAGGACTTTATTTTATTACCGAACTATTGACGGCCAATCCATGTTTATGAATTTAAAACAATAAAGTTTACCTTCTTCTTCTTGAAACTTTTAAACCAACTCAAAGGACAAGAGAATTCCCGAGTATCTAGGCTATTTGCTTTCAATCAGAAATTACCATAATAATAGTTTAAATACCCTATATTTTGATTTTATTATCCAGAATTAAGGTAATATTAACATATATAAATAGAAAAATTAACTTTGCACGTAAGAGTAATGTACTTCTAACTAGTCTACTTTATGTTATGTCTAGTAAAATACTTATGTGTAATCTTATAAATTTCATTAAAATATAAGTAAAATTATTTTACAGAACTCTTCATCAAACGTATTAAATAATTCTTACACATTTAAATTTTATAATTTAAAATTATTCGATGGATGTATATTGTTTTTTTTTTAAATAAATAATTTTTTTTTTATAATTTCAGCAACTCTCCAGCTGTAACATAAAAATCAATATATGCTATACGTTTGCCCAAAATAATGTTACATTTATAATTCGAAATAATGTTGCATTTCTAACAAATGCAATTAATTTAAATCGAAAACTAAAATTGACACAAATTGTAAACATATTGGTAATTAACTTTGTAAATATAAAGACTAATTTTGAAAATTCATGTAATTTATTTCTAAAACAGTTATATCTTATAAAATTTGCAAATACCTTAAAAAGAACTTTATAGAAATGAAAATAAAATTGTTTTACAAAAATCTTCTTCAAGCAAAAAAAAAAAAAAACATACTTTTTACTTATTTTTTTTTTAATATATTAAGATAATTCGTTGAATGAATATCGTTTCTTTTTAAATAAATCCAATATTTTCTAATTATGTCGGCAACGCTCCAGTTGTAAAATAAAATTAAACTTTAATGACGTATACATATTAGTTTTTCTTAAAATAATCACTTTTTCTTTTGAGTTCAGAGAAATACACTGACTTCGGATCCAATATCAAACAGCAGAAAGGGGAAAACCACCCCATAACATGATTAAAAACAAACGGGCTTCGATATATCTTTAGAAGCATGAAGAATTTTAATCTAGATAGTCTGAAAGTAATATATGTTTGATTAATTCTACTTCAAAAGCCGAAGTACCCGCATTCAGTATCATCTCGCAAAGAAAGATAAAATTTCGCAAGAATCACTGAAGGTGAAGCAGCAATTTAGTAATGAGGAAAATATACACCTTTAATTGCTATTTGCGAATTGATTCATTTTTAAAGTTAGCAAAATCAAATAAAACGAATTGAGTTGTATTAAGGGTTTTATGAGTGCAATAAATAAAGTGATTTTAGTTAATGAACGGTATTGTAGTTGCTAAATGTGATAAAGTTATTTTCTTGAAGCTCGCGGACTGTGAGATTTAATGTATTTTAGTTTTATTATTGTTTTTGTTCAATTTATATTTTCACAATTATATTTATTGTTCCCTGCTTTTAATGTTGATTTCATTCACTGGTGTTTAATGATTTTTTTTTATTATGAATTCAATTGCATAGTTTTAAATTTCCTAATTGTTTTGACTCTTTTGAGAAAAATAAGACACGATTTCTGAAAAAAAAAATTTTTTTTTTAAATAATTTTTTCCCGAGTCGTTTTTAAATGTTTTAGTTCTTTTATCTTTATTTTTTTCCATTTTTGTGAACTCATAGTACTGGATAACTAAAAGATAGCTTCTCAGTTAATTTATCATTTATGTTCTGTTTTAAAACATTTCAAATTCCTATGCAGGGTATTTCGTCATCACTACTCTTAATGTATGTTTTTAGAAACCTTCTCAAATAAAGGAAATTGAACTCATTAGAGATCAGAACTTTTTATTTAGATGATGGAAACTGTCGATTCCCACGTGAAAAAGACAAGTTAAAAACAGCGAAACCAATTCGAGTTTCTAATACTCACTGTTTCTCCCCGCCATCTAATTGGTTTTGGTGTTCTAATCTCTCCTTTCTCTGCAATAATTCTTAAATTCTGATAGTGATTTTTTTCTTTCTTGCTTAAATACTATTTTGTAACCCCTAATAAATATACCAGAGTTTTTGCCCCCTCCACAAACCCCATGTGGTTTATTTTTAATAAAACCCACCTAAAAAATAAGCTCAAATGTTTTTTTTTTGGTGGATATTAACCTTCCTTTAAATCAATTTCTATTTCTCAATTGACTTTAACTAAATATAACCCTACGAACAAACTGTGTGTTTAACGATAATACTGACAACGGATCATGGGTTAGAGTCTCCTTGCTGTTAGGCTAACCGTGGGATGTTTTCGTGGTTTTCGTCTCCATGTAACTCAAATGCGGGTTAGTTCCATCAAAAAAAAGTATTCCTCGAAGACAAATTTCTCCTGATACTTGAACGACGGTTATAAAATAAAATAGGATATTACTGAAAAATATATACCCAACTAAATATAGATTGTTGTATAGATTGATGTAGATCAATATATATATATATATATATATATATATATATATATATATATATATATATATATATATATATATATATATATATATATATATACAATATATATATATATATATATATATATATAAATTTTTTGTTTTTTTTTAACTAAATATATTATTACCGCACAGTACGGGAATTTTATCGAAATTTTCCCCTTAGAAATTAATGGAAAAATTAATGAAAGCGTAAATCGGTGATAATAACAACAAATAATTTACAGGATGGGTAACGAAACAGAATATTTTATATTCAAATTAAATTACCATAAGGATACCATAAATTACCATACGCCTCTTATAATAAAAGATAAAAAATATATTGAAGCCAGATTTTTAACCTTACCTTTAACTAATTTTGCTATACTCGAATATAACTACAAATTTTGCGCTCATTTTATTCATCTTCATAAAGTTTTAACTTTTGATTTTGAAATATGCCTCTTTATCAATCTTAAAACCTTCCAAAACTGAATAAAACACAAGGTTTTAAGGCATGTTTTTATTTGTATAGTTTGATCCTTTGAAATAATAGAGGACCGTTTAATGACGAGCCGTTTTCTTATCAAGTTAAGTTAATGAATGCGGTATTTTTCTTCTTTCTCCAAAGGTTTTAGATTAGGTTTACAAGCTGGTGCCTGAGGCACTCTAGGCGTTATATTTATTGTATCATTGAAAAAGGATTTACTGAAGGATTCTAGATATGCTTTGAGGAAAGGGGAAGCTGGAAAATTACCACCGCAGGCCTAGAATGTAGCCCTTTCGAAAAGGGACTGGAAAAGGGAAAGGTTTCAAAATGAAACCACAATTTGTCTGATCGTTATTTAGAATGATCTGATCGTTATTTAAAATTTACAACACCCAGTCATGACGGAATTGAGTTTTTATATATGTATCTCCTGAAAACGTCAATTTTTGAAATTCATAAAACCAAATTTATGTTTATAAAAACTTTGCTTTACTTTAATTAAAAAAAAAAAAAAAGGAAGTGTACAAACGTTTAATCAAAGTTAATTATTGTGAAAAAATAACCACCTCGAAAATTTTTTTATGAGTTATGATTAATTGAAAAACTTTATAGAAACAACTACAGGTGAAGTACACTGAGAAAAACTATGGTCAAAACTACCAGAATAAGGAAACGTTTACCATGTTACTTGCTCCATGGTAACGTCAGAAAGCTCAGTAGTTTTTATCTGCTTTGACAATGATTAGGGTAAAATTAGCAATAAAATATGGTCTTATAATATGTGATAAAATATGAAAAAAGTGATAAAATTTGGTAATTGTATCATGCATTATGATACCCCAGAGCATGGCATAAAAACCGTTCATTAGCTTAAATTTCCTTTTCAGTATGTATTTTTTACTGAATGTGTGGTAATAAGAACTACTTTTAAAAACCAGAATTTCCCGGTAAATCGTTGCCATATGAGTGGAAAAATTACCAAATGAATGGTTTAAATACCGTATTTTTCTTCTTTTTTTTACCAAAATTGTGTTACTATAAGTATTATTAATTTACAGTATCGTAATTTTATCAGAATTTTTTTCTGTTAAATTTCTTTTTCAGAAATCATAAAATTTGTAAATTTTTCTTAAAATTGTATCACTAAAATCACTAATAAATTTAATATAATGAGGATATTATGATTTCTATCTTTATAGATTCTTAAAAAAAAAAAAAAAAAAACGCAATAAGTTATATAATCAATAAGGAGGAAAAAGTAGAAAACTGAGTTATGATTGATTTTAATAATTTATTAAAAAATATCTTATTGGAATTTAAATTAAAAAAATGCTAAAATTTTAAATATTATTTATTAATTATTTCTCTCACTAAGAGAATTTGGAGGTAAGATTTAATCATACTTTGTTTAATATAAATATAAATTATTATAATTACAGTAAAGTATAGTTATAGTAAATAGTTATTTTAGTAATAATCCTAGGCTCTTTTCTGAAGATTACAAGGTTGCTCATTTTGATTAAAATGCCTAAAAAAACTTATTTATTTATAATTTCATACCAATAAACATCATAAAAATTATGAAAAGCTACAAAATTATTAAATTGAGAAATTTATAATTTTTTTAGTATTAAAAAGTATCCAGCTACTTATTAATTAAAAAAATAAATAGAATATTTATTAGAATTTAATTAAAAACATTATTCAAAGAACATTTTATTTTAGTTTAAATAAAAAATTCCGAAACAGTAAATACTAGAATTTCTTATTTGTTTCTGTAGGAGAATTCGAAGGCAAAATTTTACTATTCTTCTAGTTCCATAGATAAAGAAAAAGTTTCTCTAGCAATGATTGCAAGCTCTTTTGTAACGATTACATGAATGTCCCTTTTGCTTAAATCCCTCTGAAAATATCACAAAAGGGGAATGACTTTTATGTGAGAAGGTGGGATTTCTAGCTTGGCTTTGGTCTTGCCCATAACGGTTGGAGCTTTGAGTCCTTTTTAATGTCCCGTAATTTGCCCGCACAATCCAGCGCACAAAATTGAGACACCAATTTCAGCATTCACTGAGATTAAGTTCCTAGTATGAAGTTTTAAAAGCCTTTTATGGGGTAATATTCATTTACCAGTTGCTTTACATGAGCAAGTTGTTTAATAGCATTTTCTAAGGGAAGTGATGTTGTGTTTTTAAAAATAGATCACTTCCCTGAAATAATTAAAAGTGACTTTTCTTAATTGCTTCCAAGTTAAATGGTATTTAAATCTTCTTTTTCTCAATTTTATTTTAAATAATGTTTGTATGTAACTGTTACGTGAACTAGCCTAAACTATATTTCATTCCACTTAAACATGTTTTTATTTGAATAGATATAATTATGCAAGTGGGCGTCATTTTATATCGTAAGCAGGGATGACTATTCAAATCTCAATGCAGATGCAAAAATATTAGGTTAGTTTTATATATATATATATATATATATATATATATAATATATATATATATATATATATATATATATATATATATATATATATATATATATATATATATATATATATATATATATATATAAACTAATTCCAATCTAATTATAGCTAATTTTGAATTGTTCACATTTTGCTTTGATGTATCTAGTTATGATACAAATATAATAAGGCAGTTTGAATCAAGAATTACAAAAATCCTTCAGAAACGATGCGTTTATTCTCACAAAATTTACCGGATTTATATAACCATATGTTTTAGACTATAACTACTGGAATTGGACATTTTCATCAAAAAGCTTAAAAAGGGAAGTAAAATGGTAAGATTTAGTTATCTGACTTGTTGCAGTAAAAAATAAAGAGCTAGAAGAGCAATAAAGAGAAAAGAAAGAATTAAACTTTTGAAAAAACGAGAGGTTGAGTGTTTGTGCCATAAAAATAGCCGGACTCCCTTGTAATTTCTTCGACATTTGCTTTTGTAATATATTCGCATTTATTGATGTCTATCTAATTCTCGACTTTTATTCGAAGCTATTTCTCGCACCTTCGGTTCTCGTTTAGAGATGGCTGCAAAGTTTGAAACGATTGCCTCATAAAGATTAGGAGCGAGATAAGTTAGAAAGTGTGGGTACGAAACAGAATATGATAATGAAGGCGGCTAATAAAATTGCCGGCATAGGAGGGCGAAATAAAACTGAAACCTTACGCTGGCTCGGGCGTACTACCCTAATTTTCTTTCATTTGCAATTAAGAACCTATACCCTTGGGAACCATTTTAGTGCTATTACTAAATGAACTGTTTACAGTAGCACATTTCATCTCCTTGGTTACCACGGGTAGGATGCACGACTGATAGAAGGTGGACGTGGTTAGGTTCGAGTAATTTGGTTGGGCTTTAAACATCTTCAATTAGCCGACTCTACTCTTTTAATCTACACTTAGCTTGATAAAGTCTCCCAACATTTTCTTCAAAGGAAAAGCAACTTATTTTTTGCTATCCAAACTTCTCTATTTCTAGTTCCGCCTTGCCCTGCTTCTGGTTTGAATTGTTTTCTAGATTACGAGGAATAATTAGTTGTGGCTTTCTTTCTGGAATTACTCATATCGACGAGTTTAGAAAAGAGGAAAACTAACCCCGTAAATGATAATGTTTATTTCTAAGAATAAGATATCATTATTACTTGGGATTAGGTATTTTATCATCATTCCCTATTAACAACAAACTTAGTTTTCATTTTTTAATAAATTTCAATGCTTAGTTTCGTAATTACTCAAGGATAAAATCTAGTTAATATGTATATACAAGAATCAAGTAGAGGTTTTTTTTAAAAAAAGATTCACTTTACTTTTCAAAAAATTTCCCTTTTAAAGGATGCTTTAGCATTTCAAATTAACTTTAAGATAATTGTTAAAGTTGTTTTCAGTAATTTTAATTTTTATTTAAAGAATCATAATTATTTAATTCGCATTTCAAATAAATATATACTAATAAAACCATATTTTTACTCTTTTATATTTTGTTTGAATTTAAAATTATTCTAATTTTCAATAGTTTTATTTAGAATGGAAAAAAATAGGATAAAAACAATTTAGTCACATTTTGAAAACACTAAGATTGGGTTGTTTATGGCAGACTATGAGCACATAACATAACCATATTCTTACAAAACTTTAAACAAAGTGGTCTCCATATAATAAAGTTATTTTCTAATAAAATCATAATATTTCTACACATTCAATATTTGGTTTGTTTTTTTTTTTTCAATTTTGTAAAAATATTAATGAGCATGTTCTTCCCTTAAGATCCTTAACAACTTTTTTTCACAAAATAGTTTTTCGTTTGAAAATTAGGGCAGACACAATCTGTTCCTAATTAAAACTTTTTAAATATTAAATAGCTACATTCAGAATTAAAGAACTTAATAGAAGAACATTATAAGAGAATTGTTTAGTCGGCTGAACGCACGTGGCATTAATTTATTGTAATAAGCCTTTAAAAGGAGTGGTTTGGATGAACAAAAGTGGTTTGGATGTTTTATAAACACTCCACTTAATCCGTTTTTAGGACTCTATATTTTTATAGTCATGGTAAGAATACCCCGTAAATCAACCCCGGCCAGAGGACTTGATCAGCACCTGAGCTGGTACCCTTCTCTCCAAATTTCAACAACATAACCCATGAAAGGACTTCCAGTACGGCAAATTTAACGTGCACTTTGATAGGTATACGCGTCGATTGTTCACCCGGCTGCTATGATCGAACTCACGACCTCCAGATCTCAGCCTGTGGAGTGAACAATGCCTTTATCAACTGCCCCATCAGAGTACCCATGATGTTTCTATACATTCTAAAATCTTTTTTTTTTCAACTGCACATAATTGTCAATTATTTCCAACTAAATCTTTCAATTATTTTGATCTCCTTTTTTTTAACAATAAATTCAATTATTAGTTAAATAATGTTACAAAATTAGAAAAAAAAATAGCGTAATCTTTGTTATACAAACTATATAATACATAATCTTAAATAAAGTAAATATCAAACAAATCAAAAGAGATAGCTGCATTATTTTAATCTTCTTGGTTCAAAAATTTAAAATCTTTCAGAAAATCAATTTCAAAACATACATTGTTGCTTATCAAATGAAAAATTACATTTATAAACTGTTTCATTTCGTACTGTAATAGGATTCATTTTCTACTGCATTTGTTAATCTAGTGTTTAAAAATAGATACTTATATTAATAAAAGTTACTGAGTATTACTATTATATTCAATTTTCAAGATATCGCAGAAGCAATATAATTCTAATTTTCTAAGATAACAACTCTGTCCATAAAAATTTCCTTTTGGAAGTTTAAACGCAGTTATTATGGACGCTAATCTCCTGGGATGATTACAAATGTTAACAGGATTTAGCTTTTGCGAACTACTGACAGCATTTGAACTACTAATAAATGCTCGTAATAAATTCACATCTCTTTCATGTTTTAAAATTTTTATTTCATATTCGAATGAGGATATGTTTGCAAATCAAGATATTGCTAAGATATCAAGCACGTAAGATTAAAAATTTATTCATCATAAAGATATTCATGTTTGTAAGCTCAAAAAAAAATATTTTTCACTTTTTCTGACCTAAAACAAAATTAATAATACTGATTTTTTAAAAAACTTTTTAGTTTTTGACTTATTTTATTTAACATTTAATAATAAATACACATTTAAGTTTATAAGAGAAGATAAATCTCCCAAACCGTGAAATTCTTTAAATTAAGCACTCCTATCACCAGTTTAAGATTAATGTTTCTGTCCTATAAATCGAGAGTTAAAAGAAAAAACGTGCTATTATTTATAACTATTTTTTGAAAATGTTCTAAAATAAAGGAAAATAAGTAATAGCGTACTTATATTTCGATTCATTTTTAGTGTTCTCTAAGTTTTTAAATATTATAAAACTTTTATTGATTATAACAAATTCCAAAAGATTTAATTTTACTTCGATCATCACACTCAATTTGCACATGGAGAAAAAATAATCTGGTAAAACTACCGTACTAATGACATTTCGGGTTAAAAAATAATAATAAAAAAATAAATAAACAAAAAAAAAAAAAACATATTTCCGGTTGATAAAATTAAAACATACGGTGTTTAAACCACTGATTTGATAACTTTTTCAATTATATGGTAACGGTTTAATCGAAATTTTACTTTAAAAATGGATTTTATGGTAAAATGAATGTACCCCAAGTACTGGTACTTTATACCGTAATTTGATCCTGAATTTTTTATAGTGCAGTTAGTTGCTGGCAAAGGGGTTATGGAAATAAAGAGCCACAATTTCGAGAGACCAACGGTATTATAGCAACAATATGGTAAGCATTTCGCACCGTCCACTTTTACTTCTCGGATAAGATAGCTCCCATCAATCTGAGGTTGAATAGAACCCCAGTCGCATACAATGAAAGCTCAGTGTCTTTGCCATTGTGCCATCAACACACAAATTGTTTGTTTACCTATTGCTCATAAACAAACTGTTATACATTTCTGTAATTTTAAATGTGAATTTAAATCCAAGCATAATTTTTCATTCATTGTTTGGTTATGTTTTTAAAAAAATTAGTTGGTATACGATGAAATGAAATGTGTTAGTTTAAAATATGCTTTTTAAAAAGTTGATAGGTTACGAATTAAAGTTGCCAAATAAAGTTGGTTTAACTATTTTCCATTCCTGAATCCTCCTTAGAAACTATTTTATCTGGCAGAAGAACCCAATGTGAATTATGATAGAAGAAAACAATTATGGCTTTCCCCTAGTCGAGTAACGCAGAAGAAAGATAGATGAAGGAAAACTTCTGTAAACTCTAGAAACACTTTTTATCGCCTTTTGTTTCCCCCGCTACCCTTTTACCCGCTCTACAGTAGCTCTATTTTTTATACATCTTCGGGTAAAGTCCACGGCGAAACGTTTCTTTTGCCCTCGGTATTTTCAGTAGCAATTTTATTTTTTATTCTTTCTTTTTCTTTATCGAAATTGTTCCTGAGGAGTATTTTTAGAGAACGAACAAATGGAACAAACGCTGGCATTGCCTGGTTGAGAGAATAACCCTAAAAATTCCAGTGTTTAGGAGAAAATGGCTCCGTGTCAGTAGTTTTACAGGTCCCGCAAGACTCGCATTTTACCCTCCTACTTTAATTTTGACCACATTTTATTTTTCTCGGGCGGAACTTTGATTTTAATTCCGCCGAAGGGAGAAAATTTTTTTAATCTTTTGCTCGGAATATTCTTAGTTTAAAATGTTATTCACGCAACTGATAACATTTATCAATTATCAATAATGGTTGGATAAAATATATCAGCTTCTTTTGCGCATTATGTGCATTTAGAATAAATATTAGAATATTTGTATTGTAAATACACATAATACATATAATAAAACCAAACTAATTAGATATTTTATTATATTCTTGAATATGTGATTCTCTTATTTTGACTTGCATCATTGATAATTGATGAATGTCATCAGTTGTATGTTGTTTGGTAACGGTAATGACCTTAAAATATTCAGTGTTTAGGAAAAAGTGGCACCGTGTCAGTAGTTTTACAGGTCCGGAAAAACTCGCATTTCCCCACATAATCTTCTTTAGCAGATTTTATTTGCAAGTAATTTAGACCACATTTTATTTTTCTCAGATTCATTTTTCATTTCATTTTTCTTTGGTTCAGTCTGAAAAAATGATTCTTTTGTTTGAAGAAAGAAAAATTTTTAAACTTTCATTAGAAATATTCTTTGTTTGAAACTCTATTAACACAAATTATAAAATTTATCAAATATCAATAAAGTGTGGATAGCATATATCACTTTATGAATATATCAGTTATGAATGTTATCAGTTATATGACTACTTGGTTAAGATAATAACTTAATAAAATTTCAATGTTTTGGAGACATCTCTCTTAATGTTAGCAGTTTTACAGGATTTTACTGATTTTTTTTCTGACGAATTTTTTTTATCATTTTGCATAAAGAAATTTTTTTAAATATGGTTTTTTTAGTAATATTCTTTGATTATTTACTTCCGAATTTAAAATATAAATATACTTATATGAAATGTGATATAAGATATAATTCTTCTTCTCAAATATCACTACTGCAGTAAACTTGCCAATAATATAATACAAAATATTAATAACTATACAATAAAATTTTTATATAGCAATGATAGTAAATTCTAGTAATAGTAATAATAATAGGAAAATAGGTATTCGATAAAAGAGGTATTTTAGCATCATGAAATCAGAATACATACAAAAGAACAAGAGGTAAACCCCCAAGTAACTAAACGTGCGTCAAAAAAATTCTGGTTAATAAAACCAAAATATACGGTATTGAAACCATTTATTTAGTAATTTTTCCATTCATTTATTGATGGTTTAATGAAAACTCTGGTTTTCAAAATCATGGTCCTTATTTCCACGCATTTAGAAAAAAAATACAAAACTAAAAGGTAAATTTAACCGAATAAATGGTTTTTAAGACATTCTCTAACATGAGACATAAGACATAACATGATACAATCACCTAATTTTACCACAATTATCAAATTTTATCAAATGTTATTAAACCATATTTTATTGTTAATTTTACCAAATCATTACCGAAAAGCTTCGGTAAAAATTATAGAGCTTCTTGGTGTTCCCATTGAGCCAGAAATACGTTAAATTGTCCTATATTCTGGTAATTTTGACCATACTTTTATTTTCTCTTCGTGAATCATTTCTTAAGTTACAGAGTGATATTAAGTTATATTTCGTTGCGTAGAATTAAATTTTAAATGTCAACTACCTCGTTTTATAAAAAAAAAAAATTATTAATGTCTTAGGATCTTCTATAACACTAGAAATGTTTGCGTGAAAAATCTGAACTGCAACTTTTATATGTAAAAAAATACGTTTATATTACTAATTATTATCTCGGGCAATTATAAATTAATGTAATTGGAGAGAAAATCATTTTAACAACAATTGTAGAGATAACGAAAACAAAAAGAATTCTTTCCTAGATTGAAGGATAAAACAGCATCAACGAAAGATGTTTTGGTGAGAGAGTATTTCAAGCTAAGCATCAAATCAGAGGAAAAAGCGATACTAAAGATGATTTGTCGAAGCCCTTGTCACATCTATTCTACATCACCTGTTAGGCCTCTTATAGCCGCCTAGAATTTAGTTGGAAATAGAAAAAAAAAAGCGAAGATTGGGAGAGAGGTTTTGGTGTGTGTGTGCAAGTGAAAGTAACTGCCTGGAAAAGAATCGGTGATTTGTCTGGGAGCTAAATTAAGGTTCTGGAATGGTGTTTTACGTGACTTGAATCAGGCATTTGATGCGTTAGGAGATGTTTGGCTTCTAGCAGTTTAAGTATCGACAGTCAAGATTTACGCGTTGTAGTTGAGAACGCATATCATTTAGTGATGATGCGGTTAAGGTACATTTCCTTTGTTCTTAATAGCTATGTTTAAAACTTTTATTGTATGGTGCAACTAAGTTGTATGATGTCATTGCTAATTTCTTTTACTTAATACTTTGAGGTCAAGAATTAGCAATTTTTTTTAAAATATGTATTTTTTTTTTTTTATTTATTTATTTATTTTTTTTATGATACAAGATAACTTGGTTTTTACAGCAAGCACTAAAGCGTACAGTTCCTGAAATAATTAGACAAAGTAAATTATCTTTTGTTTTGAAAAATGACGATAAGAATTGTGTTTTCTTACTATTATTATTATACTTCTATTTATAATATGATTTACAATGCTAAATTAAGATTCTAGAATGGTGCTTTACGAAACTTGAATTAAGCATTTGAAATGTTGGGAGATGTTTATCTTCTAACAGTTTAAGTATCGACAGTCAAGATTTTTGAGTTGTAGTTGAGAACGCACATCATTTAGTGATGATGCTGTTAAGGTACATTTCATTTGCTCTTTATTGCTACGTTTAAAATTTTCATTTTATGATGCAACCAAATTGTATGATGTAGGATGTAATTCCACATTTCGAGTACTTGGTACTTTGAGGTCAGGAATTAGTAGTTTTTTTTAAACATCTGTACGTTATATTTTTTTATCATACAATATAACTCGGCTTGTAAAATAAACATTCAAGTACACAGTTCTTGGAAGTATCAGACAAAAATAATTCTTTTTTGTTTTAAAAAAAATGACTGTAGAAATTTTGTTTGGTTATTATAACACGATTTGCAACCCAATACAATTTTTTGGCATGAATCAAACCGTTTTTTGCTATTTAAATTTGTAGCAATAATTTTGCCTTTTATTACATATGGTGACTTATTTCTTGGATTAAAGTAAAAATTATATATTAAAATTTTCCCCAAACAGAGCAAGCATAAAAAATTTAAAAATTTTGTAATTTAATTTCTATATTAATTATAAAAAAAATTTAGGATTGTTTAAATTTTTTTATTAATATTCCTAATACGGAGAAACATTTTTAACATATTCCCCAATATAAACATAAAATCTTAAAATAAAATCAAATATCATCAGTTTTGGTAAAGGTTCTTTATTTGAGTAAGGATTTCACAGCATGCTCGTGACACAAAAGTACTAATTTTTATCCTGGATACATTGCATGATTTTTATTTTATAAAAACTTAGAATGAAGAAATAAGAAATTTTAACAATAACGCAGTGATAAACATACAATTAAATAATTTTTATTTCACGCATAAACAATCTACAATAGTTGACATCGTTTAATCATA
This sequence comes from Parasteatoda lunata, assembly GCA_949128135.1. NCBI lineage: Eukaryota > Metazoa > Arthropoda > Arachnida > Araneae > Theridiidae > Parasteatoda > Parasteatoda lunata. The sequence goes on along the minus strand of OX421980.1, from coordinate 63,014,288 downwards.
TGCAGCAGAAACATGAGTTTTGAAGTTTAAATTAATTATATTGAAACTACAATTTTTATTAAAATTATTAACTTTGATGTGAATTAAAAATTTTATTGATTTTTACTTAATGAACTTTTCTTATTTTTCATTAAAGTATGAATATCATATATCAAATTATTCTCAGTGAAACCTACTTCTTACAGTTAAATATTCGAAATTTATTTAAAAAAATATTTTAAAGACAAAATGAAATCTAATTATCTTTAAGCTTATAATTTCAAGTATTTCTGTAAAAACACAATTTTTCTAAACATCTAGTTGAAATTTTTAGAAACCAAATTCACGCAAATTTCACCATGAATTTCATTAAACTTAGTGTTTTGTATGTTTTATTCATTCAAAGGTGGAGAAATCTTTTAATTCAATTTAAATTGTTATCATTAAATACATATTGTTGAATAATTATAATAATTTGTAATTAGCTTCAAAATGTTTTATATAAAAAATATTTGCCACAATAACATAAAAATGTAAATTTCAATAATTGCAGTGCAAGATTATATTTGATTTCATTAAAACACAAGACAATATTGGCACATAAAAAAATTAAAAACAAATTTGTAATCGTATTTTCAGTGTGAGAATAAGCATATCTTATTTTGAATTAATCTGTCTAATTTTGTAATTACCCAATCAAATTTTCGATTAAAAAGCTTTAGTTAATATTATTTCATAATTATAATTCAATTCGCATAAGTGAAATAAAGTATTTTGATATTTGCATTAGATTGAAATACTATTGAAAATTTAATTTAAAATATTGATTTAATAAAAAAAAATTCTAGATAATGTTTTATTGTGTATGAAAACATTTTGTAACTAATGTTTACTTCTATTTTATGAATAATATTTCAGAATCTATTGTATTGGTTAAATGTTTCACTTACAAACTCATATTTTATTAGCCTCTTTTTATTCACGAAAGTTGTTTTTAAACGTAAGCAGGTATGCTATTTGAGTAAAAAAACGCGTGTATTTTAAGAAGTTAAAGTTCTATATTAAGTCTAGCTAAAAAAAATTTCTATTTTCATTAGATTGAAATGCCATGAAAATAAGATGTAAAACATTGATTCACTGGAAAACATTTTTATGTATTGTTTTTTATAAATATGTAAACATTCTGTAACTAATATTTATTAAATTCATACTAACCAGAACTTTTTATTTCTATTTTATGATTACTATTTCAGAATCCGAGAAATTATATTAGGTACAAACTTAATGTTTATGAGACAAATTTTCTTGCATGCAAAAAATGTTTTTAAGTATAAACACAAAGACATGTTTAACTTTTTATAACATTTATAAATTTTTAAAAAATTACATATGAACGGGGCTAGTGATTTGAAAAAAAAATATTGCATTATGCTAAATTGCTTCGAAAGGTGATAGTTTTTATATGAAACTGTTCCTTAGTACTGTTTTCAGATTGGCACTTGATAAATTCCATCTTTAATTGATGTCCATCTTTAATAAACGACGCTTAAACATTTTGTTATCTACATGGAAATTAGGTTGTTTTTAACCAAAAAAAAAAACTTTTATGAACGTTTGAAAATGTTGCTTATCATTTCATTACACCAAGCGCGTTACATTTAAAGCCTTTTGCTTTGTGATTTTCATTGTGTATTTTCATGTGTGTGAAGCAAAAACTTGCTACTCATTGCATTATATATTTTGTATACTAATGTCTTATTGAATATCTAATTGGTTATCTTATGGGAATTGAATAAAAATATAATATTTAGACAAACTGAAATTATATTGACAATATGAATTTTTTTAAAAGGAATTTTAAAATTTAATTATCTAATTTGCTTAAATAATCTAAATCGTAAATAATTTAATAAATCTAAAATAGTTTTAGATTGTTTTCTAAATTTATTTTAAAATGAATAAAGATTGATTATTGTTTGTTTTCTTAACTATTTTTAAATATAGTTATTAAAATAGTTTTTTAGAGAAAGATAACCAATTGTATACAACAAAAATAACTTGTTTTGATAAATTGAATTACGGTTTAAAAATAACATTTTAATTTTAAAAATTTGAGTAAAAGAATTTAATAATTATAATTTTAAATTGCTAAAGTAGTCAAGTTATTGAAAATATATAATTTTTCAGTACGAATATTTTAAGTTAATTATGAATTATATACACTATTGTGTTTTAACTTTATCTTAAAATTTAATAAAACGTATATTTTATATACATTCAAACTATTTAAATGTTTATTGTTGCTTTTAATTTAATGATTATTGTAGTTTTCAATGTTTGTTATTTTCAAATGCATTACATTTGAAAATAACTAACAAATTTTATAAATAATAGAACAAAACATTTCTTAAATAAAAGCCTAAATATTTTAGTTGTAAAAAAGAAAATTACTTTAGATAAATGTTATTATTGTTTACAGATTGTGTTTTTAATTAAAAGATTCAATAAAAAAATTTAATAAAAATAATGTGAAATTGCTTCTGATAAAATGGCGAAATGTGATAAACTTTGTCCTGAAAGTGAAAAAAGTTTAATTTTTGTTTACTTTTTAAACTATTTTAAAAATATTGTTAAAATATATTTTTGAAATAAGTTTTAAAGTTTTTAAGTATTTTTTTTAAAATAACAACTGGTTTTAGGTAAATTGGTAAATTGAAAAGTTTCTTAAAATAATGGCTAAAATGACAAAATGGGATTAAACTTTGCCGTACAAGAGAATAAAGCTTGATTTTTTGTTTACTTTTTAAACAATCTTTAAATATAGTTGTTAATTTGTATATTTAAAATAATTTTTTTATCTTATGCATAGCTGGTTTTAGGTAAATTGAAAAATGTTTTAAAATAATGGCTAAAATGATGAAACCTAATTAAACTTTATCCTAAAATCGAATAGAGCTTAATTTTTTACTTACTTCTATAACTATTTTCAAACATAGTTATTAAAATATATTTTAAAAATAAATTTTAAATATTTACAAAAATAAAAACTGGTTTTAGGTAAATTAAAAAAATGTCTTAAAAAACGTCTAAAATGGTGAAACGTGATTGAATTGTGTCCTAAAAGTGAATAAAGTTTACTTTTTTGCTTACTTTTTAAACTATTTTTAAATACAGTTGTGAAAATATATTTCAAAAATAAGTGTTTTAGGTAAATTGAAAAATAGCTTGAAAATAATATTTTTATGTCTAAAAAATTCAATAAAGAATTGATAAAAGTAATTTAAAATTGCTTCTACTAAAGTGGCCAATGAAAAGTAAAAACATTTGAAGGAAAGAGAGATATTTTTAATGTTAGAACGACATCACACAGCATCAAATTATCCACTTCCTCCTAATTGTTTATACCGCTCAATTTACTAACTGGTTTTGAGGTTTTAAAAGAAAAACATGTTATATTTGAGAGCAATTCTCGGGGATAGATGATCATTCAATCCTTTTTCCTCAACAGATAGCGAAGAGCAAAATAAATAAATAAAAAAGTTAATCGCCTGTAACATTACATTACTGTATCTTCCTTCTCCTTTCCCTCGCAATGAATTATTCCTTTTAATTACAACTGTCTCCTTCCTTTTAATTCTGAAGAGAGTGTTTTTTTTTTTATATTTTCTGCAATGAGCCCACCGCATGACCCTCCCCTCCCCAGTTTCAAGAAGTGAAGCTTAATAATAGCAAGAAGACGAAAATACCTTGGGATTATGAGGTGTCAACTTAGATGGGAAAAATTGGGGATCAAATCATTAGAAAGAAGAGGGGGAGTTGCATTCTCCAAAAGAAGATGCAGGCAAGAATTGGAATTAAGCAACTCCAAACAACATTTTTCGAAAGTCCGCGTGGAAAACCATTAAATCTTGCGACTATTTGCTTGATTTTTTTTAATTATTTACTTTACTCTTTTCAACTTTGTTTGCAAATCAAAAACATTGCGGCACATTTGAAGACGGCGCTTGAAAATTCCATTCTGTAAGGTTGTCAAGAATTATTAAATCGTCTCCCTCTTCTTTTCTTTTTTTTTTTTTTACTTCGCCTTCATTCATTTATTTATTAAAGTTACCATTTTATAAAATTGTCAGCCGTTATAAAATGACATCAACCTTAAAGCGACATTTCTTTAAATAGTAGCCACAATAATTGAGTGAAGGTATAAGACCTTTTGCATTAATCAATGTCAAAACATCGGCTAAATAAGATCAAGGAAGTTAAATTATGATTAAAACGAAGAAGACTCCTTGTTTGCTCTCTTCTATTTTTTTCTTTCTTTTTCTTCTGCAACCGCTTAAAACTTAAGATGAATTTCATCAGTGTCGCTCAAATTAGTGTAACTCTGTTAGACTCTTGTTTCATGACACAGAATTAGCGGTTATTTCATGAATAATGATAAGAATAGAAATAGCTTTCACCGAGTTTTTTATTATCTTTTTTTACGAACGTGTTTTATCTTTTTTAGTTTCTTTGTTATTAAGAAAATTGAAGCAATTTATGACTCCCAAAAAGACTAAATAATGAGGATAATGAATAAAAATAACCTTCAGAGATTATCATAAATTAAAAAAAAAAAAAAAAAAAAGATAGCTTTTCTTAAGATTCTCTATTTTTATTGAAGAAATCTGAATACATTTTAAATTCGGAAAGGAATATTAAAATATATTTTTACTTCTTGGAACAAAAATAAACTATTATACATAAAACACACTCGAATTCACTAATAGAGAGCGTAAATAGAGCGCGATATTTTCTTGTTATAGCCGAGTGTTCGTAAAAAATGTTTTCATTTAAAAATTGCAAAAGCTCATAAGTACCACCTAAATTAGGAATAAAATATTTACTTTATTTATTTGTAATTTCTGCACAGCACAAAAATAAGTTAGTTATATTGCTATGAATCGCCTTATTGTCACTGCTGTGTAATTGTGCTTTGGATAAGTCATACCAAGAAAAACATCGCCAACGCTGCTTTAGTGAAACCCTACTACCGTGTTTAATCCATAATCACAAAGTTAAAATTTTTTTTAAAAATTAAGTGGTAGCTAACTCAAGAAAATACACACTTAGTTTAAGCAATAACGAGCTAGCACTATTTCTATAATATAAATATACTTACATTAACCGATTATAATGGGTTAGTGTCGAAAATGAAAATGGAAAACTTGAGTTACTATTTTCAACAATCTCAAATTCTTTGATTTTGTTGAGCTTCAATTGTTACCATCCTTTCGTCAGTCTTGATTAAACAATAACCTACTTTGATTATGCTTCATTTTAAAATTATTAGTGATATAAAATTATGGAACATTTGTGCCAGTGGATGCTACTTTGCTATTTAAAAGGAGTCTAAACTGCATCAAGAAGGAATAAATATTTCAAGAATTACAACATCTAGAAGTAGCCATGAGTGAAAATATACATGGAAGTGTATCAATATTATCTAATTGAATATTTTAATTAAAAATGTCCATTAAAATCACAGGCGGGCTAAGTTTCAAATTTTTCCCCTAGAAAATATTAAATAAATCAATGCATTTCAATTTGTGGCTACTTTGTTGCCCCGATATTATGGTCAAATAAATGCATTGAGTAAATGACTAATTGGAAAGAAAGAATATTTATAACCAAGTTCCTTTCAGTGAAATGTATGAATAATGAATTGATGATCCGGAAAGCTCCTCGATTGCATTAAAATTCAAAGAGATTTTTAGTTGACTGAATTCCTCTCTCGGGAGTTTCTTTGAAACTCTAATGCGTGGTCAAGTTTGTCCCCTTTTAGGAAATCGGAAAATTTTCCTGATAGCTAAAGGCAGATTCTTTATCAAAGATTCAAGAATTGAAGATTAATCTATTGCTAAAGTTTCATTTTTAGTGTACATTTGCAAGGATTCCCACCAGGGGACTTAGAAGGGCAATAGAAGTTTGGATAGCCAAGCAAGCAAACAAACAGATCAACAGCTAACGTGCACGCAGTCTTAACGAACTTCCATTAGGCCAGGCTCATGGGATACATCTCTTTTCCATCGCCTAATGAAGTGTTTACTGTAACAAATTCCCAAATCGCCGCAGCAAATCCTGATGGCTGTAACCTCAAACACCGAGCCCAGGACCCTTGGCAGAAGCATCAGGACCCCTTCTCTTTGTCTCACTAATTAACCGAAACTTACTTTCGCACAAAATAAAAGCCAAATTCGCAAATTACTCAGAGTAATGAGAAAAATTTGTCAGTTTCTAGAATGTGGATAGAAAATCTTGGGAGTTAATGAAGGTTCTGCTAAGAAATTACGACTAAAGGATACTGAAATTAGACCATATTAGTTATTTCTCCGAGTTTCAGAAAGAAAATCTGTTATTTGATACTGAGATAAGGTCTCTTAATCTTGAGACGAAGAAAATTGTTAAAGAGGATGTGCCAAGAGAAAACGAGTTTGTCAAAAAGCACGCCTACTTATTGTAATCTTAAAAGCTCAGTCAAGATGATGAGTTTTTGATTAAATATATACTTCAGTCAAGCTAATGGAGACTTTTCTAGCTATATGCAATAAAAATAATAACTATTAAATTAACTTTAATAATTTACAGCAAATGTTTCAAATTCAGGAAGAAAAAAAAAAAAAAGAAACCTAAAACCATTCCGAACGTAGACTAGTTTTTGATACAAGACTTTAATTTGGATGCAATTTAAAAAAAAAAATAATGTCATTTTAAAATTATCTAAATAAGAGATCAGAAGGTTTAAGGGAGAATATTAAATATTCTCCCTTAAGTGTCTTGAACCATACTACAGAGCGAGTTCTTTTCATTGCAAATTGAATCAAATTTCGAGCCGTAATATCTAGTAATCAAGTTTATAAAGTACAATAATGTGGTTAAGTTTTTTTTTTTTTTTTTTTTTTTTTTTTGCATCAAGGCGGCAGCAAATTCGAACGTTATTATGGCTCAACATCCTTTAACATTTCTAAGATAACAGTGTTTTTTTTTTTTTTCTCCTTATATCCTATTATATGCCAGTCTATTCAAGCCTGTTATGTTAAGTTGTACTTAACAACAAAATTTCCTTAGCTTCATAATCAAAACAAAAACAAATAAATAAAAAATATCAAAAAATGTCAATTGTCAGCTTGAAAGGATCCATCAGACACAGATAAAAAAAAAAAAAAGTGGATTTCAACGGAGAAAAGCACGCAAAGAAAACAGGTTATTTAATCTGTATTTTTCGATTCAATGAAAGTTCGCAACCTTTTAAACTTCTTAATCAATCTATTCTTTTTTTTAAATATTGAGTATACTTTAAACGCATATTCTTTACGTTCTGGTATACTTTATCTCTTCATTATTGATAAAAAACAACAACATATTTTTGTGTATTGGGTTCGGCGTGTTCATATATTTCCCTTTAAGTTATAAAACAACTACTCCTCCATCTCCATAGTTTTAAGTAGCCCCTGTAAAAAACTCTACATCGAATTACTGTAAAACACAATGGCACCGTCATCCGTAAAACCATTTGTAGTAAAATTTTATACTGTAAATTTTTTAGTAGTATTTTATAAATTACAGTAATTCATTGATTTTGATGTATAGATTACTATAAACCGTAACTTTTATTTTAATGTTTATTTTATTACAGTAATTCAGTGATTTTGCAGTAAATAATTAAGTGAAAATTACGGCAAATAAGATTTTTTTGCTCCGCTAAATTTTACTTTAACTTAAAATTTAGTCTAATGGGTTTTGTCCCTTTTTTTTTTCAGTGTAATAGCAACCAATATTAGTTATTTTTCATAGTTTTGAGAAGGAGATTTTGCATTAAAAGAGATAGCAGTTTAGAATAGAATCTTAACTTCTCGCAAACATAATCGTTAATCTATAGAACCAATAACAGAACTTGTGTCTTGAACACCAAGAATTTTATTGATAAATCAAAAAGAAAAAACTGTTTCGTACAAGCCTGAAAATAATGCTTTCTTAAGTTATATTTCCCACAATGAAATATATAGAATCAAATACTTATCCTGACTATTATATTTAACTTTTATATGCATTCTTATTGATTTAATATAGTTCATTAGAGAGATTTAAAATTCCGAAAATACATTCCAATCTAACTAAAATTTATTTGAACGTTCTCTAGTAATTTACAAATCTGTGTCGTGTTAGTTTAGAGAGTCAAGGTGAATAATTAAATGAGAGAAGATAATCTATTTTAACACTTAGTCTCCAATATATAATTAAAGCGTTCATTTAGTTAAAACAGTTGAAACTAGAATGTTATTATCAAAATCTTGCTAAAAGTGCTGAAATATGGATAATCATTAAAGAAAGAACACGACTGCTTAAAATTTAATTACGTTCTTTGGATGAAATTGAATTAAGTTAACAGAGTTCGCACTCAATTTTATACTAACGATACTTGATTGTAAAGTTATCTACCTGTACATACTTAGATCTTGGATGAGCGATTTTACCTCATTTGTATTTCACAAACATACTTTCTCTTTTAAATATAATTAGAACAGTTTTTGAATTCAAATTATACCAGTTTTGAAGGAGCTTTGCATAGTTTTCTAAATATTCTAAGATATCTTTTCTCCGAGAGCTTTTTATATTAGCTTTAAAACAGGTGAAATAATTGCTCCACTAAAAAGAATTTTCGGTTGCTGTTTTTTATTGCGATATATTATTAACTTAGAATATATTTCAGTAAGTTCAGAATTGCTTAACTTATTTAAAACATTTAATTAAATGATGATAAATTTCCAAATAGTCATTAAATAAGTTTTAACAAAGAGCAATTATTAATTTAGGTTGGACTTTTTTTTCAGTTTATAAATTTTTTATAGTTCATAAGGTAATTTTAAATTAGCCTGCTATTATAAACGATTAAAATATTCAAAGCACACACGACTGTTTCATGTTATCGGGAAGAACTTAAAACTATTAAGTAAAATGGATAAATTTAAAATTCTATTTATTTCATTTTTCTAAATAATTTGGTATTTTAATGATAAAATTTGCTATAATTTAATAATAAAAATGCGTTATAAGACTGTAACTTTATAAATTGAGATACGTTGCATATATATAATATGTGGAATAATTTGCATTAACAAAATTAGTTAAAAAACAGGTATTGAACATATATAATGTTGATTACAGATATATCGTTGTAGAATGCAATAATTCTGAATTATTACATTCAACTTAACTATCTACGTGACAAATAATATTACATTATGAAACAGTTTATCCTATTTTGAATTACTAATTATTTTTACAGTATTTATATTGTTCGCTGGTAAAATATAATGAAAAATGGAAAACATACCTAGATTTGTTAACTAAGGATAAATGAGCATTTACGAACAACGATTTAAGTTACGCTTTAAAAAAAACTCTATGTACGGATACTTTTAGTTACTCTTCAAACATTTACAGCAATAAATGTCAATATAAAAATTTCATTAAAACTTAAAGATAAACATAAATTTGTTTAAATCATTGCATTTAATCGCGAATTCGTTCAAAATTTTATAAGATAGTAAAAGTATACTACTTTTAAAATGTTGATTTTTACATCATTCATTTTTGAGTGAGAAAAAGTATTTATAATAAAATTAAAAGTTTAGTTTAAATTTAGTGATCCAATAGTATTGCAGCGCATCACAAACGAGCAAAATCTTTTCAAATGCTCGGAATACGAACAAACTTTCAGTATTCTATCGATTGTAATTTGAAAAAAAATAAAGGAATGCATAAATAATTTTTTCAGTAGAAATGAAAACGTAAACGAACAGTTATTTGTTGATTTTTGTCAAATTTAAAATATGTAGCTATTTGTGTAAATGAAAATGCATTTCATTTATGAAAATTTATTAGTCGATCTATAACAGTAAAATTCTTCGAACTAATTGCACTCGAGAGTTCTTTCTTGTCTTGCTTTCAATTGTTTTTTTTCTAAAAATGTTTAATACGTTTAATACGTTGATACGTTTAATACGTTCTCCTTATTCATTTAAGCCACTCGATAAAAAATTCTTCTAAAATTACTGTACTTGTATGATAAAAATATTTTTAAAAAAGTAAATAAATAATAGTAATTTTTGTAATAACGCCAAAATATGCGGTATTTAAATCATTTATTTGGTAATTTTTCCGTTCGTACGGTAACTGATTTTCAAAATTGTCCGGACCGAGAGCAGAATTCATGTTAATCCGCCATCTCTGGAATTTGAACCTGTATCACCTTATTGGGAGGACAACGCTCTAACATCTCAGCCACTGCGACTCTCTTTAAAATATTTACAAAACTAGTGTATTGGGTGCATATCAATTTGTCTCAACGATCTTTTTATTTTATTATGCTCATACTAAAAAAAAAAAAAACTTTTTTAAAGTTATTTAACCAAATCTACGTCAATATCCGACTACCAAATTGAGTTAAAGTGGAAAATCACTTATTCGGAAAAACGTCTGAAATTCAGCATAACTTGAGGGGTGGAGTTAAAGGATTTTGGTCAGTTTCTTAATGGAGATAAAATTTTAGATTAAATTTTTGTTAATTTTTCGTTTAGCCTTCACGAATGTTAAAATTCTGCCTTGCTTTACACCGAGACACGTGCCGCGGGCAAGAAGTTCACGATTTAAGTTAATTCAGCTGGACTTGCATTACATTACTTTGGACAAATTAACTAGAACTACATTACATTGAACAAATTTAAAAATATTTTTTTTTAATTAAATGTAATGCAGTTAACAAAAAGTATTTAAATGCATTATTCACAACTTACCTGGTCTTTTTCTATAAAACCCACAAAAGCTGTTCTTTCAACTTCAACAGGCTGACCAGCTTTATCGTACAATGCAATGACAAAATGAAAAAAATTGCTTTTTCTGAGGTTATTTGGGGGCTGTTTTTCAAAATGTGCTCGACCTAGACCAACACTGGAAAAAAAAATAAGAAAAAATTAATTTGTAAAAAATTTTTTACAACAATTCACAGATACTTCAAATATTTATATAAAAATAGAAAGCAAACCTTTATGAATCTTACACATTAAACTGGGCAACAATATTACAATAAAAATATCACAATTCTCGTGACAATAACCCTTAATTTTTTTTTACTTTTTGTTAGAAAGGTGATTAAATATTAAGCAATAAATACATTATGTCATAAATTTTATCATAAAATACTAATTATAATTATCAATTATATATTATCATTCATTTATTTATTTATGTATTTATTTATATATCCTGAAATACCTTGAACTCTCATCTCAGTGTTACAAAAATTTAAAAAAAAAAAAAAAAAACGATTTTTTTTGGAGCTTCAAATTGAACAGATTTTAAAGAGACCCCAAGTTTAAGAAGCCCGCTCAAAATAAATAAAAACAGGTTTGAGATACTATTGGAAAAAAATCAATAAAACATAATTTTAGCCAATTATTTAGCTGTTTTTTTGCAATATTCGAGTTCAGCACGTTAAATTCATTAAGAATTGACTATACTCAAAAGCAGAATCTCTGAAAATTTGTTACCTAGAATTGTCTCCTACCTATTAATAAACCGCTGTAAAAATTAGCGGATTTTTTAACTTTAAAACAATGCTTCGTCAAAAATATCGTGAAAAATAACTCTTAATTATTCCAAATCTACTGTTTCAATTTGCCTGAATACGAATTAATAAATTAAACTTAGAAGGAAGTAGTTAACAAAATGCTTCTTTTACTTTTCTTAAAATCTCATTTTAACTGACCAATTTTTGACAGTAAACTCATTTAAAATTCAACAACTGTTTGCGAAACCCACCGTGTAATTTCTTTCATGCATGTTAAATGAAAGTAAATTACATATAATAAGTTACAAAGATTACTTCATGCTTAAATACATTTAGATATTTAAATATGTTAAGTCGAACAATTTTAATCCAAATTTTTCAAGAGCCTATTTAAAGTTTAGCCTAGTAATTACAACTGATAAGAACTGCTATTTATTTAAGAGTTCTGAAATAAGATGTAGATTTTTTAATTCGAAATCATAAGATAGATCTATTAAAAAGTAAATTTTCAAGGTCAGTGTGTATATTTCTTCACAACTTCATTTGCAGAAATTTTAATTTATTGTAAAAATCATATGAAAATTTCCAAAGCATAACTTGCAATAATATTCATTGAAAAACCTGTTTAGGGACTGGAATTTTATACGTTATTAGAATATCGTGTACTTAAAGTTAACGAAAAAAGTAAATACTTTTTCGAATAAATGAAAAGCATTTCAATACTTTTAGATACAATTTCATATGATTGATGCGAAAAGATATAATTGACTTCATGATATAATATATTTGAATGATTTTAAGCGTTGAAATATAAATACTCTTAATTACAGAAAATTTTATTTTCATAAATTTTTTGGTAATTTAATAAACTGAGAATTATTACAAAGCTCTTCCTGTTTTATCAAAATGTGTAATTGAAGATTTTTTTTGTTATTGAATATCAATAAACATTTAAAGTATTAGTACTTACAGCATCAAAAGTATTTTAAAATGAAATCATCATATTTTTCACATAATGTTTCCATGAGAAAAATACTTTGGCCGAATTTCATTTTTATGACTTTTATTTTTTAGGCAATTTTTAATTTTGTAATTTTATTTAAAAATATATTGGACACTTAAAAATTAAAATATTACAATATTAAATGGCAGCATTTGATTTAAAATAAAATAAAATACTAGTATTTTATTGTAACATTCTTTTTAATGTCATTCCATATATAGTCACTATTATTATGCAATAAAGCTTAAAGCTTACAGCTAGTTGATAAAAAGCAAAAACGTTTTTATAAAAAACGTTTAAAAAAAAGAACGTTTACAAAAAAAAATTTTTTTTTTTTCCAGCTTCTATGATAATTTTTAAATCATTTTTTTAATGCTTATGACAAGATATAGCAAGAAAAATGCGAATATCATTTTCCTGTTATCTTAAAAACATGCAATTATGCGGGAATTTTCAACTGCTTTTTTTTATTGAATTAAGGGAATTTTAAAGACCACAACTATATATTTATCAGTATTGAGAATATTTTCAATTTATTTTTTCCAAAAACAGACAACAAATAGCTGGTTTACAATATTTAGTTTTTTTTAAAAATTCAATTATTGTAAATGTGCTTTAAAAATTGCAATTACAAAAGATAAACATGGTTGTATTATTTCAGAAATATCAATTTCTACAATAATACATTAAATGTCTTAAAATACATTTTATTTTGCAAATTCAACGAATTTTTTCAAAGCCAGATTAAATGCTTTGAAATACAATTGGGATATTAGAAGAAAGTTATAAAAGAATACTTGACATTGCGGTGACTATTACAAATGAATTTGGATAGTTAAAATAGATAGAATTAAAAGGAAAAATATTTTATATATAAAATATTTTACGGTTTAAAATTAAAAACAAAATTAAATAAGATGGTTTAAAAAGTTTGAGGAAAAAGCTGCTAAATTTAGAATGATTTAATGAGTATGCTTTCGAATGAATACAGTATTTTTTTAATTTAAAAATTTGCGCATGTTTTGTTATGAACATTAAACAAAGAATTTAACCCGATATCAAAATGCAACAAGAACAAGCAATGCATGCAATAAATTTTTGAGAAACTAATGTTTAAAAATAAATAAACTTCATGTTAAACCAGAATAAAACGTAAAATATAACAAGTTTTTTTCACAAGTGCTAAAATAATGTTATAATACTTTTTCCCAAATAATTCATTTAAATTATTTTCTGTATAAATATATAAACTTTAGTACATAATACTACAATTAATAAAGACCCAAAAAATATATGATTTTTTTTATTATTATTATTTAAATGAATAATTTGTCTCGATTCTTTTCGTTTACAAATGAGGTTTAAAAATACTCTTCTTTTTAAATTTGTAGTCATCTTTAATATTTCTAACGAGCCCTTATTAAGTAATATTCTATATGATCCCAATCAAAAAGATTTTTTTAAATAAATATTTAATATTTTTCTAAGTTGTATGCTTTTATTGACGCATATTCAATGTTACTACTCCAATATTAACAAATATCATATGTTATTCCAATTAGTCAATTAGTATTAGAGTTTATTTAATATATCCCCAAAGTTAACCCTTGTTTTTTTTTACTGTTATCTCAATTAGTAAGCCTTTCTTAGGTTCATAAGTTTCTATTTTTCATAAGCGAGGCCCTTGGCGGGAATAAAGAATATTGGCTCTTATACGGAGTTTAAGGAAAACTCAGCCAAAGTCTAAATAAATTTAGATTTTATTGGAAGCATTCGGAAAAGTTTGCTAGAAATGGTAAGAAGAGCGAGCTACTGTAATGAAATTGCGGGATTCTTTCTCCAAAAGGAATAACGCTGTTGGATGAGAAGAGCTGGCATCTTACAGGATTAGGGAGGGTCTATTTTAGATTTAGTAGTCCCCCGTTCATAGTTTCTTGAATTTTGCAGTATTGCAGAGAGGAAGAAGAGAATTTTAAAACACATGGGATTCACTTTTGTGAGACCAAAAGTTCATTTCACAACCATTCCGCCATTTTCTTCTAGAATTCAGAATAATTAATGTATGCTTTTTGTACTGGTTTTTAGACTTCACAAACGGATTCTTTATATCAAAGCAAAGAAAAGCCACAAAATCCAACTCGTCCGCTGAATTTTTCCCCATCTTTAAAAAAGTTAATGATGCTCCACGATTTCCTTTAATGGATCAAGTTTTAGAATGGTCTGTCTATTTACTTAATGTAGTTTTCTTTGCGCGCACGTGGTTATAGTATGTATGCCATACAATATATGCTTCGATTTATGCATAAATATTTTGCAAAATTTTTTAATTAATAATAATTTTAGTGTAGACATCAAAATATTTGATTTCCTCCTTCAAGATTTTCTTTTAGAATATTTACTTTAATTGTAAGAAAGATTTATTAATAAGTTATAAAATTATATAATTTGCTATTAAAATAATGCGAAATTTTTAGTGACGGGGACTGATAAAAAAAAGTCACGTTCATCAATTGAATATATTCAAATCATTTTGCAAAAATAATTTAATAAAATAATAAATATTTTTAAATAAAGATATATTTATATAGATAACGCTTTACAACAATTTGCCCATAGGATTAAAAGAAATAATAATTATGTTGAACTAACTTCAATAATTTAACTAAAAGAGTTTGTTAAAAAATTTTCGACACACACACTTTTTAATGCAACAGAGGCATGTAACCATGTATGTTTTGTAACAGAAAATTTAAAATAATCTAAAATTAAGTATAATATAAAATGAATCTAAAAACAATCTATCCGTCATTTGAAATAAAGAATATATTTATTAAATAAATGATATGAAAAAAAAAAAAAAAATTCTGATGGTAACATAGAATTACCGAAAAGTGAACATTAAAAAGAGGGTGCTTAATGACTTTTATAATAAGTATAAAAGTTACACAAATAAATGAATACTTATTTGAAACGGAATGACCAATATTTAGGATAATAAAGTTTGATAAATTTACCACAATTTTTGTACTTGAATTGTTATATTAGCTTCGAATATTGACTCAATAATTAAAAAAAGATAATAACAATACTATTTTAAATTCACAATTATGGTTTTCTCTAAACAAGTATAATGTTAAATAATAATATTTTATAATAATATTTTAAAATATTTTAATATATTTATAAATCACAGACATATACGTTTATTATGCATAACAATTATGGTTGAAATAGATTATGATGAAACTTTTTCGCAATCAGGTAATAAAGTTACCCAAAGACCTATTAAAAATACAAATCATTGAACTTAGCAAATACTATTAAGAAAATTACTATGATATATATTTACAAGTCATATCTTTATATATCAACTTTTCAGAGTGCAAGGTTTACATGTAAGATAAGAGTAAGTTTACAAGTAAGGTTTACATGTAAGATGATTACATGTAGAGTCAGATAAATCTAATAACAGTACTATTTTAATAAACATGTGCAATGTCAAATTATTTTTAATATCTATAATCATATTAATGATAACACTATCTTAAAGTTATCAAACGCATTTCTAATTATTATTGTATTAAAAAAATGAAAATTAATCAGTCGTTCAAGACATGTTGAAATAGATAATGAAGATAGACCAGGAACTTCGTAATAGAGAATCCAGATGTGACACATTGATTTAAAGATTTAATTCTAATTTTAAAAGAAAATATACTACAATAACATAAACTGTCAAACCATAAACTATTAATTTATAAGTTTTAAACAACTTCGATCAAATGTTTTTTGAAAATTTTGAATAGGAATTATAATAATCATTTCTAAAGTATTTGAGTTTAAACTTTCTGTGGAAAACTGAAATAAATAAGTAAATAAATTTTAATTTAAAAAAACTTCTTGAAAAGAAAAACTACTTTTACATAACTTGGTCTTATTGAAAAGAAGAGAGAGTCTCCGAATATAAACCCTGGTTTTGTTTTTCCCCGACGGCTTTCATGGGTTTCGAAGCCACGGTGGAAAAAAAATGATACTCGTTGACGCTTTTTTAAAAATTTAAACAAGTTTTTTTGGGTTTATAATTTTCAAATTAATGTAAAGATTAAACTTAATTTTCGTGATTAAAAATGATTAAATGCAATAAAAGAAAATAAATTGACTTGTATATAATAAATAAAAAAAAAAAAAAAATTTTTTTTACAAAATTTACAAGACACAGTTAGGATACATTTTGATGAATAAAAAATAATAAATTTTAATATGTAACTAATTTATAAATAACATTGAAAACAATTCTTCAGTTTTTGGGTTATTCATTATTGCCAGTTATAACAATGATTTTAATAAAACAATGCTTCGAACTTAACGTTACTGTTATCTAAATATATTAAGTCTTCTAAATTCACTAATGATTACGTTTAGTTTTCGTTTAGCAAAACACTGTTAGTTAATTTTTTATGAGCTAGAAATACAATTTTAATGAAAGATCATATCTATTTCTTTATATGAAGATTATGTACTAAAAAAGTATGAAACTTTTAATCTCTAACATTATTAAAAGGAATATATATATATATAGCTTCTGAAAATCTTAATGTAGAGTTTAAAAAACCCTCCAACAATTATTTCAGCTTAAAAGAACTATTGAAAAAATATATAAATAAAAATAGCTATAATTAAAATTAACTTAAGTTATTACAAAATTCTAGGTGTAACATAAAGGCTTTCAATAATTTAAAGTACAAAAAAATATAGTGACACTAAATACAAAGTTATTTAGTAAATACAATTTAGTGCCAACAAATTAGACACTAAATAAATTTTAGTGAAATTTTATTGTTTTTATCCGAATATACTTTTTGTTTCATCCCATTAAATTATATGCACTTTTTTCTCGATCTATTATATCAATAAAACGCAAATAAATAAAATTAAAATCAACAAAAAATGTAATAATTCTTAAAAATATGCTTTAAGTTATCATGCGTTTTATTAAAGAATATCAATATTTAAATAATATTTTATCCAAATAGTGATTTCAATCCACAATGTTTTTTAAGAAGTATAGTTTAAATCTTATTATCTTTTACTGCCAAGTAGTAAAAAATTCAATCACTTTGTATGCTTATAAAAACATTGCAAATATCAAACATGTTTGCAAATATCTAAAATTAAAAAATAAAATCATAATACCAATATCTATATAATTGAAAGAGATAAAAGAAAACATTTATATATAATAATAAAATCCGATACAATTTAAATGTTAATTATAAATAGAATCTATAGTATTTGCCATTTAAAATGTTTAGAGCATAAAATTTGACAAAGTGTCAAGTCTAAGAAATAAGTTAAGATGATACCTAAAATAATAAATTAGTGTCATTATCATCATCTACAAGTGCAACATTATTAGATTTCTACTAAAACACATTCTCAAATATTATTAAATATGAATACACAAGTTATCGTTAAGAGCTATGACACATAAAATAGACAGGGATATTATAATACCACGTGTGGCGATTAAAAGAAAGATCTCACCTTCCGGCTGTCTGGTCAATCATCGTCGGTTGCATCCATCCCGTTCGAACACTGCCCAGTTGGGCAGATGTGAGAGGTTCTTCTTTGAGAGTGGCCATGGGCCCCCTGGGCTGGAGGCCAGCATCTTGCAACCCGAACATCATCTTAACTCGTTTGTCGTAAGCCTCACGGCGATAGATCAAGCGAGCGCCTGGGACTTTCCAACAACAATGAGATCTTTAGTGAGTCCTCTCAGCGCCCGCCCTCTTCAGCTTTGGACCACGTGTTGGGGATGGTGACGTCACACGGTGCTCGGTTCGCACTTTTGCAATCCTCCACTCGATGTTTGGCCGTGTACGGCGATCGACTTATTGTTTACAGCCACTAGCAACAACTTAGCAATGTTTTTATTCTCTTTTTTGCAAAGCTATTGATTCTTGATGGATTAGAGGAAATTGATTGTGCTGATAGTCCTGGCTTGAGATCGCTTGTTTTGAGCCGCTTGTTACAACTTGTAAACTTCGGACTTCATCTTTACTAGATGTTTTTTAATTCAATCTTGTTTTTTCCATCCTGTATAAGATTTTGGGATGAATATCACGATGTTTCTTGAGATGTCAATGATTGTGATAGAACTAAAAACAGATCCTTTGATAATATTTTAACTGTTTTTATTCGCAAAGTACATAATCATCTAAACAGAGTCATATGATGCATGCCAAAACGGCGAAGAGATATATTAAACAGACAAAAAATGTCCACATTCATCACTATAGTTCCTAGGCGACACTTAAGCGAGTTACGAAGTCCATCCAAAGTGAAAATGACCCTCGTGGGACAGTTGTCGAGTGGTGTCCCGCCTGGGTCACCAGTTGGAGTTATACATTCCACAAGGGAATTAGAAGGTAAGCTTTTATGCTTTTCTTCACTTCTTTTACTTTTTCTCTTCACTTGAAAAGTGCGCTGTTTATTTATTAGATCGCTTTGAGTCCCAAGTTAACCCAAAAGCTTTGAGCAATAGTACGCCTTTGAGATCGGGAGTGTCTGGAAAACAGTGTTATAACCGGAACGGGAGACGATTCACAGGCGCCGGACGCAGAACGACGTCCTGCTTGTAAATGACGATTTGACGGAACTAAACCTCCGGGGGATGTCTTTTGTGCTTGTGCTCACTACTCACTAGTCCAGAGTAACAGGCTCTTTCCCGCAGGAGACCGCCCCCTTGGGAGCGGTTGGCGGGAACGCCAACAGGTGACTGACTAAAGCTCCGCCCATTTTGGGTGCCAAGAACCAATGGAATGATTAGGCGTAGGAATCGCGCCAATGGGGAAAGGCCCGTCTTTCCGTGTGATGTAGTCCGAGCTTCATGGTATTAGCATTTATTATTCTGATAGTATCGTTGGACTTGAGACGAATGTTTTCAGTTGGCCTCTGAAGCGGCTAGCTCGATGTTTGACAAGTGACCCTTAGTCTATTTGGCACACATTAGTTGCGCCTTTAGCGATATCTCCGTAAGATATAGCACGCTATATTTGTAAGCGCGCCAAAATTCAGACTTAGAATTTGTTGATAGCGTTTGGGGAGGAAAGAAATAAAATATTGCGGGGAAAATTTTGCTTGTTCTGAGACCAAAATAGTTTCGGCTAACTGAAAACAAATTTTTAATTATTAATTTATCTAAGAGTGATTTATTTTATATTAAATGTATCTTTAAATTTAATTTACTAAATTTTTGAAATAAACACATTTTTGATTCGTCATCGAAATTAAGTATGGTATAGATTTAAAAAAATTTCGGAAATAGTAAAAAGAATAATTTGGAAACATAAAAGCTTAAAGCGTTTTGGGTAAAGATAATATTTATATATGATACTTTGCATATGTATTTTTTTCATCAGACTTGAAAATTCTATTTAAAGTGGTAAATATAAAAAAAAAAATTATTCATATGCAATTTAAATAATAAAAAAAGTTCCGTAAAAGTTATTAATATCATGCGTTTCTACCATTTGCATTATTTTGTCTTCATTTATTTGTATTTTAATGTTATAAGTGTCTTGCTAAACTTATTTTTATGTAATCCAATTATTCTACCGTTTCTTTTTGCATTAAAAAATATTTGGATAGGTTTTTCAACCAATACATTTTTTATCTAAATTTACTTATATAATTTTAATACATAATTTTAAAAAATCAATATTTTCACCATTTCTTATTTCAAAATTTTTTTTCTCATTTTCAAAATACATGAAGCCAAATGAATATAAGTCTCTGTTAAAAATTCAATTGCGAATCTCTCTTCTTAAAAATGAAATATCAAAGTTTTTTTTATTTTTATTTGTTAAATGTAAATAGAAAACACTTAATAAAAAAAAACCCAGATATTTTTCGAAATATTTCATTGTTCAAATTTTTTTAATACTTGCAACAAAAAAAACTAACTAAAATATTCATTCATTCAAAACATACTTGTGAGAGATTTTTTACTTATAAAATTGCTTATTCATCTATATTTTTACAAAGAATAAACAAACAAAACTATTTTGGTCTCTTGAGAACACATGATTCATTATAGAGAATTTTAAAGCTATTAAATTTATACTTACACAGAATATAGAAAAAAGACAACAAATAATACATAAGAGAAAAAAAAAAATAAATAAATAAAAAAAAAAAAAGCGTATTAAACATGAAAAAATTTGCACTATTTAATGAATAAAGATTGTTTCATCATATCAATTATGTCAATATCAACTTATGAAGAAATTTTTATCTTAAAAAGGAGTAAAAAATATATATATGTTAGTATTCGAGCTGCAAATTTAGATGTAAAATCACTGCAAAGAAGTTAAAAATCACTGCAGATTAAAAATCACTTCTTCAGAAGTTAAAAATCACTGCAGAGAATAAAAAGATAACACATAAGAACATCAAATAAAATACGAAAAAAATTCATGAAGAATATTGAAAAATTTTGTAATTTAAAAGATGGAAAATATTAGATATTTTTCAAAATTTTAAGACACTGTAGGGATATTGAAAATATTTTAGTAATCAAGTTTTTATGGTTTAGATTTATCTTATTATAAATAGGTAAAAAATTTAAAATAAGTCTTATAATGCAATAATTGTGCTAAAAATTATAATTTTTCTCCAACCGAAGAAAGATATTCTGTTAAAATTACGGCTCTGCATAGTAATGACATTTATGGTAAAAAAAAAATCTTTTCAATAAAATCAAAATATACGGTATTTAAACCTTCTATTTGCTAATTTTTCCGTTTTAATGGTAACGGTTTTCCAAAAATTCGAATTTTCAAAATTATAGCTCTTATTTCGACACATTTAGTAAAATATACAAAACTGAAAAGTAAATTTAACCGAATAAAGAGTTTTATGCTAAGGTATCATGATAAAATTTCTAAATTTTACCTCATTCACGAAATTTTATAGCATGTTATAAAAACATATTTTATTGTCAATTTTACCAAAATCATTACCAAAGTGTTTCAGTAAAAATTACCAAGCTTTTTAGTGTTCCCAAATAACCAGAAACGCGGTCAATTTTATCATATTATGGTAGTTTTGATCATACTTTTTTTTCTTAGTGCAGGGAAGAAAAATAGAACGATACTGCTGAATACTCTGCTATGTTAATAACATAATTATTTAACTTGAATAGTGTTTAACATAATACATTGATAAATATCAAACTGTCATGCATTTTGTATTCTTGTTTTTGGCAAAGCATGGAGGATTGATAGCTGATGCCAAAAAAATTAATTTTTATGTATATTTTTAAATTAATAGAAAGATAATTACCAGTTACATGAATACATTTTTGAAGCGGGGACATCTTTGAATGGGGAAAACATTAAATGTCTTCGTTATTCTAAAATAAAATATCTTCATGGTTGTTCCCACTGGTGGTAAATTTTAATCGGATAGGGTGAGTATATGGGGGGGGGGGAGTTTGAACAATAATACTGAGTATTGAATATACTGTGTTATGTCATTAATTTAAGTATAAAATATTTTAGGGCTTTTTACAGGGCATCGAATAGCTTATGTTATCAGTGTAGGTTAAATTAAGAATAAGTGATTAAACAATAGTTCGGATTTGAAAAAAGAAATATCGAATGCAAGGCTATTATTTTAAATGTGTAGCACAAAAAAAAAAAAAAAAAAAAAAAAATAAATAAATAAATAAAATTAATAACATTTTAAGAGAAAAAGGTTCATATAATTAATCATGAAATAATACATTATTCATAAAATCTTTGGATAAAAAAATGAGCCTGTATCTTTTTTGTTGGCACATCCACAAAATTGTTTGCGGAAAATTCGGGAGTAACTGAGTCTTAGAATTTCTAGAAATTTAAATCTATAATGATAAAATGTTTTAATATTTTGCTAATTTCCAAAACGCAATTTTTTATTTTATTTATTTATTTATTTGAGCCGCGAAGGCTCAGGGGTGAGAGTGTTCGCCTTCCAATGAGGTGAACGATTTCGATCCTGGCGATGGCTGGTCGATACGAATTCCGCATCCGGCTTGCACGGACCACAGTGCTGACGTGAAATATCCTCAGTGGTAGATGGATCATGGGTTAGAGTCCCCTTGCCGTCAGGCTAACCGCGGGAGTTTCTCGAGGTCTTACTCTCCATGTAGCACAAATGCGGGTTAGTTCCATCAAAAAGTCCTCCACTTAGGCAAATTTCTCCCACTACATGAACCAGGAGTTCCCCTGTCTTCTGGATTGGGTTCAAAACTACAAGGCTACAGAGTAGAACATCAGCTGTCGTAAACCCAAAAGTTGGGTTGGCTGTTCAACGACGGTAATTAAATAAAATAACCCTTAAATTTTATCAGCATTATTATTGTTTAATCGCATAAAATATTTCACGAGAGTGTTTTAATTACTTCATAAGAATTTGTTCGGTCATTATGAACTCTTATAAACGAAAATTAGCAAATCGCAAATTCAGTTATGCTTATGTAAAAATAATATATATATATATATATATATATATATATTTATATAGTGAAAACTTTTTTTTAAATGTACAATTTCGAAGTCAATTTTTCCATTAACGAAATTTGATGTCTTACTTGGGCATGGCTCACATGCCACTTTGTAAGTGAATAATTTATCCAAAAGCATATCATTTATTCAACATTTAAAATATTTAGACAGAACTTTGTTAGTCTTATTGTGAACTTAAAAATAATTCAGATTATCTTTGCAGTATAATTACTGCAAAAAGTATTGTTTGTTTTCAAATCACTGATTACAGCCTTAATTATGAGACAAAAAGTTCTAATAAAAAAATCATGCATAAAGTTTTCATTTAAAATGCTTTTTAATGAAAGAAAAACAAAGTAGAAATTTATGCCATATTGGATTAAAATATATCTTAGAAAAAAAAAATCACCCTAATTAGATCCTAGTTCATCCAAAAAGTCTTCCTGGATTCAGATTATTTAAGAAAAACTAGAGTAAATATAACAATAAATAAATAAAACAGAATTATTATAAAAGACTGTAAAAAAAATGTGCACACAGTGTATGCTGTTTACAAATGAATTTTATATTTTGGAAGAAATATGTTTAAAAATAATTTCACAGTATAGGTTTTTCTTATTTTCAGAACTTTATCTTTGCACTTTTCCTAAATCACTTTTCCTTTTAAGCAACACTAGAATCAGAAAGTTGTAATTTATAATTTAACTGTTTTTTAACACATAAAAGTTTACTTGGTAAATAGATTTACTCGAAAGTAAGTCCTATCAGAAAATAAAGGTCTAGGCTCTTTTTATACCTTGTCTTGTTTGTCCTAGTTATTATAATTAATATGTCAGAAAGAATGCTCCTGAAATCCCGTTATTTGATCTTGCTATTTAAAAATTGAAATCGATAATAAAATAAGATGATATAAAAAAAATTATTATGAGTTTTTATATAAGCTAAAATAGGCCTTTTTTTACAGGAAAAAAAAGCATATCTTCCTACTAATACATTTACTTTTAAAGAGATATTTTGTATAGTGTTGGAGCAATATCATTATTTAGTGCAAAGATGTACTAGTCTAAAGTTAAGCTCAACTTACTCGTATAATTTTTGGAAGACTCTAAAAAATTTAGTTAATAATTTTCAGACATAAATAGCCTACTTGTTGAAAATATAGTGCACTTGACATCCCTAAGAACAGATTTTTTTTTAAAGAAAATTCTTAGAACACAGTATTTTCTCTTCTTTTTTAGGCATAATATTTCATGGAGCAAAAAGAGTTTTTACATTGAAGTTTTTACAGTAACCACATTTTATTACATACTACGAATGAATTTCTGCACTTAAATTAAATTAAAAAATTCTTATCCGTGAAAAAATTGATCAATAATAAAATGTAAAAATTTTTTGCATGTATATTTTCTACTGAACTTTGCATAGGCCACACATAAATGGTAAAATACACGTATCTCGAGTATTTTGGGGAAGTTCTACCTTTTCATAAAGTGTCCTATTTTCATCTTTTATGTTGATGTGTGATGTGCTTGCCTTGTTTATTACATTATTAATAAAAAGCATACTTTAGTTCATTAAAAAAGAACTTTTTTTTCCATTTTAATTCTTCAAAGTATGTGTGGAACATTATTCACCATTTATTTTTACCAGAGTAAAATATTTATCAAAACATTCTTTTATATTCAATAATCTGTAATTAATAAATAATGTTAATATTTATTAATATTCAAGGAAAAAAACTGTTGCTAAAAGTATCTACGCATGTATTCTAAAAAAGCAGATGAATGAAAACAAAAAATATGTAAATGGTTAATGAAAGTTTCGGTAAGTAAGTTATAAGTGTGATAAATATTTATCAAACTTTTTTTCTTGTATCATGGATATAAGGGTGCTGAAAAAAAGAAATACAATTAAGAATTGATAACAAATAAGCCTACGTTACGAAAAAAAAAGAAGTCATAAATCTTGGTATTCAGATTTATACACATATTATTAACTGAATTTTATCTACATATATTTTCAACTAAACTAATAAATTATTTCTACTTTATTTTATAAGTAGATATAAGTAGATTTTTTTGTAAGTTTTTTGCACCTTAAACTTAGACATTTAATGTGTTGTATAATTCAGAGATCTATAACATATGTATATATATATATATATATATATATATATATATATATATATATATAATATTAAAAAACTCTAACAGATGTTTTAATTTTTATTATTACTGAAAATTTTATACCTTAGTACTTTAGTGCTAACAACGCTTTATTTTGTTTTAGACATAAATATCCCTACCTTGGTATGTTCTGCTGCTAACATTGAATAAGAAATAATTTTAAAAAAAGGGCTAGATATGAAATCACTTATTTTACAGTTTTTTTTTTTTTCAAAAAATATTTGTATATTTTTATATAAAAGTTTTTGTTTAATTTTATGAGCAAGTTAAAGAAATTACGTATGTTACAAATTGCATGCAATTATTTGCTAAACATTTCGTAATTATGCCATTTAATTTATTTTTCAAATACCAATTCTTTTCATTTTGCCTATTAGATAAAAAGAAAAGGAGAAAGGCAAAAAATTAAAATCAATATAGAGAGGACTTAACTTTAGAACGCTTTTACATCTACAATAATTGGGCAGATTACATATTCCCATATGTTAAGTGTATGGAACTCTTATAAAGCATATCTTAGTTGAAGTTCTTTAAATCATGTAGCTTAGGTAAAAATGTATACATTTTATAATGTTTTATTTATACTTTGTTCATGCACTATGTATAAAGATCAATAACATTTAGAGCTTTTGTGAATGAATCTTGGTACTTCTTTAGCACTATAATATGCACATAAATATTGATAGTATAGTGCTGAATAAAACTACTAAGACTTTGTACTTGTACAACTAAGCTTTTACTTGAACAACACAAGCCAGAAAAGAGGAGTAATAGCTTGCAACTCGAAGCCAAGATTAGTCCTCGTTGGGTAATGGCACTGAGCTGCGATTTTCAGGGAGTGGGGTTCGATCCTCTGTGGCAGCTTGAAGTTCTATCCACTTCAAGCTCCACATCGATGGGTACTGCCATTTTTGATTTGCAGAATGAAGTAAAATTTTACAGTAGGGAAATAGTATTATTTTTTATGTAAACATTGATGTTATTAGACGTATATAAAGCTATGAGTCTGTAAAGCTGTAAAAAAAAAAAAAAATAAATACAAAAAAAAAAAATAATAATAATAAAAATGCTGCTTTAACTTTCGTAAACTATCATTCAAAGTTAAAATTTTAAAAGTTTTAGTTAAATTCTCTATTCTTAAAATTTAATTTATTCCTTTTCAATTTTAAAAAATACGTAAAATTTGATTAATTTTGACTAAGTTTATCGTCAATAATCTAATTTGATGAGTTTCTTCGATTTCAAAACTATATCGGTTCTGTTGTTCTAGCAAAATGAACGCATCATTTATAATTTAAAACTGTAAGGCTTTATTTAAATTCTATATTTTAAAAATTTTATTTAATCACACGAAGTTCTTGGCATACTTACAATTCGATGAATTTCAACCACAGTGTAGTTAATAATAAAATTTAATGCGCATTTTCAGTTTCAAAACTGTATCGATTTTTGTATCATCGCAAAATGTTCTAATAATTATAAAATACGAAATAGAAGTAAACAATAGCTTCCCTTTAAAAGATATTAACATTCTACCTATTATGAACTGTGAATATGCAATTGACAAAATACAATAAATTATTTCCAATGGAATATAACCTGCATCGCCTTTATACCCAAGAGAATTTCTGTATGGTAAACAGAAGAATATATAATATTTTGCAATTTGTGTTTACTTTGCTTCAGTGTACGATAATTAATTTCATTTTTCTGAGGAAAATTCATTAGCTCGATTTATGTTTAACTCAGAATATTATATTACAACATTCATTTAATTTTGATATGTAAAAAATAAAGAATGTCTTATATCTTTAGTGTATAAAGAGCAAAGTCTTAAAAAGTAGAACATATTTGTTTTTCTTATTTTATTTATTTATTTTTTTATCTTTTGGAAGAGCAGTATATATTTTTTCAGTACTGATTGTGTTAAAATGTTTAATAAAAATTGCGAAATATTAGAAAATTCTAAAAAATAAAAAAAATTATTAGAAGCTTCGATTTCTATTATGCCTGTAATTTTAGTAAACAGTACCGGTACTCTGAGTGCCTGTACTTTTTACCCTAATTTAATCCGGAATTTTTTTACAGTGTAGGCTTTCGTGATTAGTAATGAGATTGACCACCATTTCGTGACTGCCATCAAAACAGAAAAAAAGTTGCGAAGAAAGCGTTTTATGCCTTAAAAGTTTTTGTCATGTCCTGTCATAACCATCGTTTCTGATCTGTTTTTAAAGGTTTTTATTACACTCTCTTCTTGTTAACGATCACAAAAAATATAAATGCTTGGCAAAAGCCTAGTGCATAGTCTAATGGCAAAGGCCTAGACTAATCACTTTGTATTTTCATTATCATAGTTTGTACTACTTTTACAGTGCATACCACAAAAGCGAAACGAAATCTCTTGTTAATGAAAGAAAAATATATGCATAAAATCATGTGAATTCTTGTTCTTTTAAAATAAATGTACCTAAGTAAATTGTTTAAGATTGAAAAACTTAGTTTTCAAAAGATGTTAGATTTAAGTAACTTAAAAAACATGCAACTTATTTTAGAAAATAACACGACCTTACTTTTTAAAAATCAGAGTACAGTCGAAGAAATTGGAACTTGTTATTGCACTCGTTGTTGAAGTAAAGACTGAACAGTTTTGATTGAATAAAAGAATTCATCTTTTTCAAACGACACACGAACATGGAAATCAACTTCCCTTTTTAGCTATCACAGCATTAAATAGGTGCTGATAAAAGGGGTAGAGCGAAACAAGAATTTACAAAAACAGTTTATTTACATTTCTCTGATTTACAAATAATTCAAGGAATGACAATGATTTAAAGTGCACATCAAAATTCCATCTTTCTTTGTTATATCAAAGATGCTTGGAAGTTTTAAACTTGTCATTCATTTAGTCGCCAATTTTTCACAATTTGAAAGAAAGTTGCCCTTACTTCAAACTACTTCAAACGCTCAAGATCTTTGCATCGGGATCAAAGTCATCTTTCTTGTCATTTCTTCCGGTTGCTTCTTCATGCGAAGCAAATAATTTATTTTGTTTGAGAGGCTGGGAGAAAAAGCGTTTACTTATTTAGTTATTTATTAGGGGAAAGGCGTCGGGGTAATATAGAAAGTCATGACTCGCAGGTGTGGTTAAGCAAACCCTGGAGAGTGAGGCTAAAGCGTGAATGAAAGGAAAGAGGTCAAAGTAGAAATCTTTCTAGCATGCACTTCTATTAGTGATGCAAAAAGCAGAGGCAAACTTTATGGTCCATCTCTGAAGAGGCTGCAGTCCTCCTGGGCGTCTTACAGATGCCTCTGAATGTGGTGAGGTAAAGCGCGAACCGCTGTCCTCTTTCAACGCCAGTTTTTCTCGTATTCATCAAGAGAGCGTCGCGGGACCCTCTGCATACATTACTAGGCCCCTTTCCTCTTTCTCTGCATCACACTTGTAATTCTGGCACTCTTCAATTTCTCGCAGCTTTATGGCATCTCTGAGACTCACAGACCAACCGTAAATGCGTCCCGGATACGGGACAAGGCTTGAATTTATGAGCTTCAACCGTAAAGGGTATCTTACGATTCAACGAGAGAGAAGGGGGCCCGACACTTTTTCTGAGTGGGGACAGGGCCCCCCAAGTTTCAGCTTTTCTCTTTCCAATAATGCAAAGAAAAGGCAGCAACCCGTTTCACTTCAACTTTCTGGTAATGTTTCGAAAGGAGAAGGGGGAGGGTTCTCCGAAATTCGAAGATGCAAAATGTCGAGTGAGGGGTCATAAAGTTATCCAATAAAACGGCCGGCTATATCATATGATATAACAGGAAAGATTGTTTTGCGTGCTTCGCGCGTTTTCTCTATCGCCTACCTGCCCTCCTTCTCTTAAAATTCTGCCATATTTTGTGCTTTAGTGTAGAGAAGAAATTGAAGAATCAAACAAATGTGAGGAAAAAAATAAATAAATATTTTTAAAAAATGGCGAATGCAATCTGCTTTATTGCGCTTTCTCTTTCAATTCGTGAAAATTTACATAACACTTAATCATTCGACGATGTTATAATTTTTCTTTGTTAACAATAAACAATTTCCAGTCATGAACAGGGAATTTTATGTGCTAGAAAATTCATATTGTAATAATAACGTGCATTATGTGACGAATTACATTTGTTGTAAAAATTACATATTATTTTAATTAAGCTTTTCAATCGTTTAATATAGTTTTACTGTTTAGTGAAGAACGCTTATAATTTGAATTAAAATTAATTATTAATAAGAGAGATAGTTACAGAAGCGAAATTCATACGTTTGCAAAGTATTTCTGAATATGAATAAGGTCAGACATGAGAGACTTTAAAAAAGGTAAATTGGCAGCTAAAATGAAGACATTTCAACTAGACTAGAAAGGAACTTGCCAAAGAAATTCAATTTTCAAAGATTTAGCAGTCTTGCATATATAAATATATAAATATTAAAATGTTTAAGACTAAGTAAAATTGAAAGAGCAATAACTTTTTTAAAAAAAAAAAATAATAATTATACTTTTAAATAACAGTATAAAAGTATTCTAAAACTAAGGTTATTGTCTTATATAAGTGAGGCAAACCATCAACAAGTTTATCGAGTTATTTTATTTTTATTCAATTTGAAGATGAAATTCTCAGTCATAAACTTAAAATGCATTTTTAAAGTTTAAAAATAACCGAAAATATAGATTAAATGCTAGACAAAATGAAGGACTTAAAAAGATTTCTATTTGAGAAAAAAAATTTATCGTCAATTACTGAATTTAGCATTTATTTGCGTATTTAAAAGTTATGAAAACATTTAGAAAATTAAAACTTTATGAACATTAAAAATTTTAAAAAATAAAAGTTACTCAAAACTAAAACCATTGTAAAATTTATAAGCGTTTATTATAAATGTATCCATAACATTAACTGGCAATACACACAGAATACAAAACGAGGGATAAAGAAGTGCGTTTATTTTATGATTAAGATAAAGCATTTATCATTCAATTGTGAAAAATAGTGAATATAATAGTTACTTCTACATTTAGGTATAATAAAAACATTTTGAATAAGGAAAACATATTAAAAACTGAAAAATTAGAAAAACATATCCACTAAAAACATATCAATAAATAAATAAATAAAATCTTAATTAAATACTGAATGTACCTTTAACATTTACAAAAATAGACACTGAGTAAGAAACATTAAATAGGCCAGAAATAAAAAAAAACTGTTCATTTTCTCGATAAAGTAAAA
The DNA here is from genome assembly GCA_949128135.1 of Parasteatoda lunata. Lineage (NCBI taxonomy): Eukaryota > Metazoa > Arthropoda > Arachnida > Araneae > Theridiidae > Parasteatoda > Parasteatoda lunata. The sequence goes on along the minus strand of OX421980.1, from coordinate 62,983,706 downwards.
AGAATTTCAATCAATCGTACTAAATATGGCATTTATTACTATTTTTAAGAAGAATGAAATCATTTTGAAAGCTGAAATCATTATAAAGTTCAGTATTTAAAATAAAAGCATGATAAAAATTATATATATATATATATATATATATATATATATATATATATATATATATATATATATATATATATATATATATATATATATATATATATATAATATATAACTATGAAAATTAAAATCAACATGAAATAAATATGTATTAATAATATATAAATATATGAATTTATTCAAAAAACAGATACAAAAAGAATAAAAACAAAACCTTACAAAAAACAGACACTGAATTTAAAACATCAAATACATCGCAGGATTTCAAAACCGTTTATTTTTCATTAAAGTTGAACATTTGACAATCTACTAAGTATAGTATTTTATTTCTATATTTAGGATGAATGAAAAGATTTTGAAAGCTAAAATCATTCTAAAATCTAAGTTCAGTATAAAAAATTAAAACATGATAAAAACTAAATAAATATAAGAAATTATAAAAACTAAAATCAACATGAAATAAGTATGTATGAATAATACATGCATTTATTCAAAAAACTGATACAAACAGAACATATACAGAAAATTTCACAAAAAACAGACACAGAATATTAAACATCATAAGGATTTAAAAACCATTTATTTTCTCATTAAAGTTAGAAATTTATCAATCAATCGTACTAAATAAGGTATTTATTTCTATATTTAAGAATAACAGAAGCATTTTGCAAGTTAAAACCATTATGAAATCTAAGTTCAGAATAAAAAATGAAAACTAATTATAAAAATAAAAAAAAAAATTATAATCAAAGGGAAATAAAATATGTATAAATAATCCATGCATTCTTTCAAAAAATAGATGTATAGGAGAAAAAAAAATTAAATATGACTGATTAAAATGATATATTTATCAATTGATTGGTAGTGTATATAGAGAAATTCTTTCCTAAAGAGTAAAAAGAGAAGCTAATTTTGAAAGAATTCTTTGTGAGGGTAAACTCCCCTATCTCCGTAATATTTGTTTCAGCCCTTTGATTCAGTTTCCTGACTGGATGTTCTTACAGTGGTCTCACGGGATCTCGCTAAAGCCCTTGGCTGCCCCATGAACCATTTGCGCCTTGCGGCCAAGCTGCTCATTTCCCGTCATGTTATAGTTATCTCCTTGCTGCCGAATGGTACCCATGGCGTACATCAAGGCCCGATGCTCATAGTGGACTGTTAATTATGGCCCAGGTCATCGGCATAGGTCAACGAAAAGTAAAAGCTGCAGTGTCGACCGCCATTTTGGGTGACCAGAACTGCAATTACATTGCAAGTATCATGTCTTATTAGTTTTCGATTGATAACAGAAAATATTGTTTTTCTTCCGAATTCTTAATCAGTAATTGGTTTGAGAGATAATAGGACTAGTGATAGGATGGGCTTTTACTGTAATGGCTTTGTGAAACAAATGATGTGTACCTTCATAGGACTAAAAAAATTATTTATTTGAAACAAATAATATGGAAAAATTGTTTGTTTGAAACATATTAAATGGAAAAATTATTTGTTTGATACATATTTAATGAAAATAGAATATGTTTTTACTGAAATGATCATTACAAAACTATTGAAATGTATTTTGATTGTATTAGAATAAGTGTGTGTGTGTGTGTGTTATTATTATTAAAAGAATTATATATTAAATCTAATCCATAACCTATGAACAGTATTTATATCTGACGCACAATCCTTTGAAATCTTCCCCACAAAGAAAGTAATAATGTTCATCGAATTACCTCAAAAAATGTGATAATGTGCTTTAAATAGCTAGTGAAATTTATCAGTCCAACGTAACTAAGATCTATTGATATTTAAGTCTATTGTCCAGAAAAATAAAAAGCAATCGAATAAATAATCCTATATACCCTTTAATAACTAAATAACCCCCTTTTGGTTTTTTATCATTGACGTCTGGCAAGTCTTGAAAATGAGTGCCTATTTATGAGCGCTTGAAATTTGTTGACTTTTACTTCCTATTTAAATATTTTTGAAGCGAATGGAGTTTTTAATCCGGTAATATATAACCGTTTCTATTAGGTTAAATAACCTCTTTTTGTTTTATCTGGCCTCGAGAATTTAATATACTCACTTTTGAGCCTCCGGCCCTTACTTAACTAAAATGAAAATTCTCTGGCCCCTACTTACTAAAATGAAATTCTATTTTTCTCCTTGTAATTTGAAAACTACTAGTAACCAAAATTAAAACAGCATATGCACATTTTTGAGCAAAATACATAATCTCTAAACTGATGTCGAGGGAGAAATTTGAGAGAGTTCTGAAAGAGAATTCGTTCTTTGGGTGGTGGCAGGATTCGAACTAACACACTGTGGGTTCATAGTGGATGCTCTAACAACCATAGTTGTACACCCAAGTGCGGGGGTAATAGGATACATATCTGCTATACATTCCATTTTCTTAAAAGTTTTTAATCTATAGTGAAATAAGCAAAAAGTAAAATTAAAATTACCTATATCCAGACTAAGCTATTGGGAAAATATTTTCTAATTTGCGACTCTTTGTAACGCTCCTAAAATTGAGTGTACTGCATCTGCATTACAGCATCTTACTGAGAACTTGGAAGTAATTGGATCAAACCCTGCCAGCAGCCAACGAACTTTCTCCCTCCACATCATTTTTGAGACTATGCCTTTTGCTCAAAAATGAGTATAAGCTGCTTTAATTTTGGATACGTTGGGTTTTTAAATCAAACTATTATTTGTTTTGGAGCTATTCGACACACGACACATTTTTGCTCAAATTTTTTTATAGTGCACTTGTCTAAAAAAAAAAAAAAAAAAAAAAAAAAAACCAATGATACCGAGTAATTTAATTTAATTAAGTTTAAATGTGAACTTATAAAGCAAAATTTATGAATATTAAAATTTTATGTTTTACAAACCAAATTTGAGGCATTAAATAGTTCGATGAATGCAGGTACGAGTATTGTAAGAAATTGATAACTTTAGTTTTGATAATAATTTTTTTTGTATTTTAGAGACAAAATTTTATCAATATTCTTGAATTATTTAAAGTATACAAAATGTATATACAACAGAGCATATTTTATTTTTTAGACTAGATAGTAAATTTGAGTCAAAACAGCTTCATTAATTTCATTTAATTTATTTTCTTTCCAAACTTTAAACTTTTAAAGATTGGTAAAGCGAAATTATAAGGTGCAGGTTTCTTTTTGTTAATTTTAAATAGTTTCCGCACAAATTCAATTCAAAATCAAGAATTTAAAAAAATGAATTAAGCTAATATTCTTTAAAGATGATAACGAAACAAAATAATTGCTTGTTGTAATTTCTCATAACAAAAAATAACAATACAAATTTGTACACAAACCACTTTTTGATATTTAGATTTATTTTATCTAAACATTAGTGTTGTTATGAGGCTTTATTGTTAAAATCCACTTTTCCAATCTTTATTTAATTTTTTTTTTCAGTTTCTGAAATTATTATTTCAAAATTAATGTAAAAATTCCTAAATTCAAACAATTTTTGGGTTCTCTCAATTCGAAACAATAGTACATAAAGAGAACGAGAAAATTAAAATAAATCAAACAAAAAGGTAAACTACTAAAATGCCTTTATTTTGTAACAAATATTTTCTTTTTATTAAAATTCTTTTGTATAGAGTTATTTTGTTAATTTATTTTATTTCGAATTATTTCGTCTTCCGTTGAAACGATTTTCAGACGCTTACGAGCCAGAATGTTTGTTTGAAGAAATTTCATTCAAATTCTAAAAGTGTTTTTTTTTTTCCCTTTTAAATTGCTAATGTAGAGAAAAAGTATTTGTTGTGTAAACCCATTAGTTCTGGAATTCTATTGTAAGATAAATAATGCAATTCTAATTCTATAAATCAAAATTTATGTTTCATTTTAAGCTATTGTTAAGTAAGTCAATTGTATAAGTTTATTAGTTTTTTATATTATTTTAAAAATAAAAATGTTTTTAAATTCCTTACGTTTGATATAATTAATAAAAATATTAAATGAGTTGTGAAACGATTTTACTGCCTTGTATTTAATTTTAAATAAAAAGTAATGTATTAAAATGATGCTAATGTGCTTAGTTAAATTACATTGGTTTAATAAAAAATGTGTAATTATATTAGGCCAAAATTTGAAGTTCTCTTACATTATTGTAATAAGAAAACAACGAAACGTTTTGGTTATAAATGATTCTAAAGTTATTAGGATATTAAACTGTTTAGAGTAACGCAGGTATAAAATTATCCTTGCAAACGATAACTGATAATTTTTTTATAATAAATTGTATTAGCTAACAGTTAGTTTTATGATGAAATTAAGATTTATACAAAAAAATTTCCAAAATAAAACTAATTAAAACTTTTGAAACAATAATGAGAATAGAAATATTTCAGGGATTAATTCACTAAACAAGTTCACTTTTTTAAATACAAGTTTTCAGCTGCAAATTTACTAAGAGGATATTTTGATCGCAATAATTACTTTTACAATTTGTTTATAGTTTGGTCGTTTTATTTTGTTTATTTTTATAGAAATTTAATATTCTTGTAAACTATATATAGAAACATTATTTATGCTTACGGAAAGATTATTTTTTTAAAATTAGAATAATACATTTTAACATCTAAATAGTAATTTAAAAACGTATCATAGATGTTTGAAAATATTTTTATATAATATATTTTTTTTGCATTTCTGCATTTGCGACAGTTTTATTTTATTTTTATGTTGTTTTATCAATTTCTGCATAAATTATGATTAAAATTATTATTTTTATTTATAAAGAGAACTAGTTAAATTTTCATTAAGTGTTTAAAGATAATATTTAAAAACACTTGTTAGAATTATTTAGATTCGTACATATTTTCTAAAAATGAGATAAATGTATTTATTTACTCTTTAATGGACTAATAACAAAAAATTTCGCTTTATTTCAAAAAGTAATACTAAGTCCATTTTCTAGGGTCGTAATTTTTAAGACAAGATCAACTTTGCTTAATTATTCGATGCTTGTAACTTGTTCAATTTTTCTTTAAATGATAATTGTCAAATTTTAAATCGTTTTAATTCTAGTTATAAATGACTCAATGTTATATAAGGACTTTTTTAAGAAAGAAAATTGAAGTTCCTCCCGTGTTTTAGGGAATTTTTTCATACAATGCGGTTTTAAATGCCTTGAAAAATAGATGACTATTTGAAAAGTAAGCAATATAACTAGATTCAATACAGATAAAAACGAGCATAATGCTATTTTTAAAAATAAAATGAAATAAAATTAGTTAGCATTTAATAAGGAAATTCCACATTATAATTTTCTGAAAAACTAATAATAAATGTTTATTCATTTTTTATAGTTTTCATGCGTATTTGAGAATATTGTTCATATAAGTATGAAAGATATGGTGTTTTTGCGTTGAAGGCATATCGAAAAAATAACCTTACAAAAAGAGAAGAGAGGAAAAAACTGTTTCTTCTTGACAGACACAATAACTGATTTTGGTTTAAAATTGAACAGTATAAAAATCATTTAGGGTCGTAAAAGTTTTGTTTTTTTGTAAAATTGCTTTCGATTGCGTTTATGATTTTTGATGAACTGAAATATAAAATTCATGAAAAAAGATTATTTTCAAAACATGAAGAGGAACAAAAATTCTACATGTAATGGTATCTATATCATTTCAAAAAATTTGATTTATTTATATTTCATGAATATCATTCCCTAAACTGCAACAATTTTAAATAACGCTTTGCACACTAAATATTTAGTGTGCAAAGCGTTATTTAAAATTAATAAAAGTTTATATTTTTATGTGCGTTAATTTACAATAAATCTACATTTAGCATCATAAGACATTGTTCAGAATGCATATTAAGTCAAATTATTTAAAAAAAAATAAAGGCAAAAAAAAAAAAAGTAATTTTTTTTTAAATTTTCTGTAATGCCTCCTTAATAATCTATATCAACTTAACTTAATTATTGAATTTTTTTATATTTTTTTTGAAAAGTTCAAACATTTCTAGCATACTTAAATATGTTGATTAAAATTTGATAACTATATGTTCAATTAGTTCAATCTTAGGTGATAGTCTCGTTATGTTTTTCTATTCACCAGATATTTTTGTTTGCATTGATTGTTGATAGAAATTAGGTTAGTAGTACACATTGCGCTCTAATTAATGCAGCAAGGTGTTTATAGTTAAATAAATAGCATTAATTTGATGTAAGTTGCATGCAAACTTGATGTAGGTAGGTTGTTTTAAAGGCAAAAAAAAAAAATAAATAAATAAATAAATAAAAAAAAATAAAAAATAAAAAACGAAGTAGATGTTTTTATTTTCATTGAATTTGTTTCCGATTTGTTTTAGATTAGAATTTTTAATGGCTTTAAAAATATGATTCATGTGATTAAAAAGATATTAAATATTTATCTCGATTCTTATTTCTTTTAACAATCTTGGGTGTTGAAATATTAAATTTGTATGATCATAGATCGCTAACGAGTTATGCTTTTCAAATATCAGGATGGAAATTTTAAACTTGAATAAAGTTTAGTTCATTAAAATGAATTCTAAAATACATTAATGAGTCTTTATTGCTTAAACTTTCAATTTATACGATGATTATTCATTCAAATCATGTAATTTATGGGAAAATTATTTCAAAGACGCAAAGCGCAACACAAGATTATAATAAATGTCAATTTCCTTTTTTTCAAGGTAATTGTAATAATCACTATGCACTCTCGGACCTTAATTCCTGGAACTTTCCTCTTTGTGATAGAAAATTCCTTGTCTTTCCCATTTTTGTTAACCTAAATAACTATTTTAGAATGAATCGCTTATCTTAAATGTGTTTTAATACATTTTAAATGGCGCTAAGTTTAAAATATAGAGATTTTTCTAAGGTATCAAGTACTTAGTATTGGTTATTTTTTTTAACTCGTCAAATTATTAATTATTACTTTTTATTATTACTTACATTGTATTTTCGAAGTTTATGGAGAATTTAGAAAATCAAAAAAATTATCAAAATTATCAAAAAAATTATAAAATATCCTTTTCTGTGAAGGGTGTTGGTATTATCTGCAGGAAATTGAAACTTAATATCTATGAATTTTTTTTAAAGAGACCTTCAGGCGTATTGGGTTGCTTTGAAAGTGGGTGTGATCGTTTGGTACTTGGCGCATGAAAAAGTTTTAATATATCAAAATAATTGAAAATAAATAACTCACGTTCACGTCTGAAAAGAGTGATTCAATCAATCCAGGAAATGCATGACTTGTGTGTTTTTAATAACTCGATGGCTTTTCGATCTCAGTTGAGATATTCTATTGTATCCATAATACTCATCAGACGCTATACCCTCAATCTCATCTATTTTGATTATTAATAAATACCCTTAATGGTAAAAACTAACTCTTTAGAGCTCGTAAAAAAACTGATGTATATATATATATATATATATATATATATATGTGTGTGTATTTATAATTATAATTACGTTTATTTGATGAAATGAAAGTATTGTTCATTTGAAAAGTATTTTGACTTTTCTATTGTGAAATGTTTGCCACCTAAAAATCACTTTAATTCTATTAAATGTTGTAAAACTCAGCATTGTTGATACAAAAGCCTTATTTAATCTAAAATATTTATCTCTCATCATAGTTTTTGGATGGTTTCTTTTCAAATTTTTTGCCTTTGTCTTAAACTAGTTCATCATAATTTCAAACAAGAATTCATAAAATTCTAAAAATTATTCAACTCATTTTAAAATTCTTAAAATTATTCAACAACTCATTTATAAAAAAAGTAATTAATTTCAATAAGTATTTTAAATTCTACTTAAACAGCGAACTGCTCGACAGTACATTTTGAACGTTCATTTAAAACTATTTATTGTAACTTCGATGGGGCCAAACATGGCTACCTTTTGTCCTGAGTTTCCTTTCCCGAGGTTTTAGGTCAGTCGGGTTCTTATCTGTTAGCTATCTCATTAACACATTCAGTGACCGCTCCTAAAACTTTTAGCGCTTTGTTGTTGTGGCTAAGTTTGTGGCTGGGAGGGTAGAAATGGTAGTTATCGGAGATTTATCGGAATCTACCTTGAGTTTAGGGAGAACACAATGATATATTTTTTGAAAGACTTGTGTAGTGAAATGAATTAGTGGTAAAACTCTTCTCTTTTAATTTAAAGAGAGAAAAAAAAAAAAAAAAAAAAAAAAAAAAAAAAAAAAAAACAGAATAATAGTTGTAAATAATAATGCATATATCATGTTATTATGAGACAATATATAGGTTTTGTTGTGTGATTTCATTCATTCATCTACATTATTCTGCAATGTTTCCTATGTACTTATATATTATTATTATTTTATGGACAATATTGTAGCATTGACAATGATGGATAATTCATATAAGTTATAATTGTTATTGAATTTGGTGGATTAAACAGCATATTCTTTTATAGATTTTGAGTTTAATATTTTTACTTTATAAAAGAAATATATGCAAAATTATTTTTATGCTTTTAAATAATTACTAGCCATTTTACTTTATTTTAAATGCACAAGTCAAAAAGATATATTAATGCACAGGCCAAAAATCCGAAACCAAAATTAACAGCTTGCAAATTAAACTTTCACCATTCCCCTGGCCTAAGCATTCGTTCCATATTTTTAAGATTATTTCCAATTCCATTTGTCCATAAATTTGAATTAGGATATGCCAGAAAAAAAGAGGCATTTATTCAACGAAAGTACATTTGTGTGAAAGCTGGTTTTAATTTTTGTTACATCATTTAATAGAACTTTATTATCATTTTTGATTTGCACATCAACTTCAAAGCATTAATCTTGTAATTTTCTGTGTAGAAATTCATCAGTAAAGAGAAAATGCAAACAAAACCCAAAATTATCTTTTTAAGTCTAATTATTATGGAATTTTTACATGATATATGTGACATTCTTCTTGTTAAAAATATCATTCCCAAAACCTGCTAACTATATAAATCTAACCACAGTTTGATTTATGCACCGTTTTCTTATAATTTTTTTTTCTTACTTTGTCGGTAGATTAGGATATTTAATTCTCAACAAAATGGAATTGCATGACGCATGATTTGGGAAATAACAATTTGCACATCAACTTCAAGCCACGAATCTTGTAATTTACTGCTTGACAATTTGTCAGTAAATACAAAAAAAAAAAAAAAAAAAATTAAAAAAATTAAATAAATAAATAAATAAATAAAAAAGACCTGAATATATATTATTTTAAATTTAATTCTCGAATAATTGTACAATAAGTTACACTTCCTATGGTAGTCGTTATATGTTTCAAATACATTTCTAAAATTCAATTCAATAATGACTGAAAAGATTTTTAATCATAAAATGTGAAGTTTTCTGCCTTGTGATAAAGCCTTTTTCTTTTCATTTTTTTTAAAACTAAAGTCCAAAATTTAAAAACAAATAAATTCAAGTAACTTTAGAAAAAAAAAGTTGCTACTGCGCCTTTTTTATTTAAAATATAAAGTCTCATATAGTTACATAGGTAAATAAGATAGTTTATTACTAACTAAGGTAATAACTAAGTAAAGGTGATCTATTTAAGGTAACTAAGTAACCAATGTAACTAAGGCAACTTAATAATCAAAGTAAATGAGGTAGCTAGGTTACTATATGAAGTAAGTAAAACAAGGTAATATAAAGCAACTCAAAGCGTGAATTTGCAATCAAAGGTTATTCAGATTCTTCTCTTGAATAGACACCATTTTTCCCTATGCTTTTCAGAAATCTTTTGTAAACACTGTTTAATGCAAGTTGTAAAAACTAAAAAATTTATTTTTATTGACATGTAGTCTCTTAACCTTTTCCTTAAAACTTTGAAAATAAATACTCTTGATTAGAGAACCATTTAACTCAGTCAAATATTTTTTGCCTCCAGCTTGCGAAGGGAGAAATCGTTCACTGAGTCGTAGCGTGTTTTTCCTGTAACAGATGTGTTATTGCTGGAAAACAGTTTTACAGAACTGGATTATTGTGAATGAATCTGAACTGGATTTACAGAACTGGATTGATATGAATCTGAAATCTTTTAAGCCAATAACTGTTAATAATAATCTAATAACTGTTAGTATATTATTTATTTATTTATTTTGATTCAGAGTTTACTTCATTCTTTTTTCTCAATTCCGTTTTCCTATAAATAATTAAAAAAATATTTATAAGATTAAAAGATTGACAGTAACAATTTTATAATTTCAAAAAAATTAAAATTATTTTCCTTTTTTATGCATAGAATAATAATTATTTTCACGAAATAAGTGTATTTTTTAATTAAATAATATGCCTTTTTTCTTTCAGAATTTATTATATTGTATTCAGGTTGTGCTTTAGAACATATTTTAACTTGTACAAATGTAAAATAATACAGAAGCACTAAAAAAGGCATCACATAGTAAGTGTGTTGCTTTAAAATTTTTGAGTTTTTATGATCTCGTTCTAGAACTTAACTTCATATTTTTTATTTATTTAACAATGGTAATTGTTAAAATAATATTTAATACTAACAAATATTTAATTTTAATTTGATTTAAGAACTATGTATTGTCAACATTATAAAAGACCTATTCTATATAGTAATATTTAAAATGTTTATTATATTAATGTAACGTAAAATGCAATTTTATGTTAATTTTATGTTATGACGTAAAATTTAAAATGCTCAGAATACAGATTAAAAGATATTAAAGAATATGAATTATAATCATGTTAATATCGTCTGATATCTTTTAATATTGCTATGTATTAAAAGACATCAGAGGATATTAAAATGATTTTAATTCATTGTACTCTCGAAGGAACGTTTTATAAATGAAATATTTTTTAATAATAAAATGTTGAGTTACTTGACCTTTTTAGTTGAGTTTTACGAAAATTTTTAAATTGAATAGAAATAACAAACATGACAAATCGAAAATAGTTTGCAAACGTTAAACCCACATCTAATTTGTATTTTACTAAATTCATAATTCCCTGTCAATGTTTGAATTATTAGTTCGGATTTTAATCAGAATTATAACTAATTTCATAAATGTTGTTTCATAAATTTTACGCTTTAATATTGATATTTATATGATATAATATATGCGGATATTAGTAGAATATTTCTAAAATCCTAGTCAAAATGAAGTTAATTTATGCAGATTAAGATTCGCAATCTAATATTTAACTGAAAAAAAAAAAAAAAAAAAAAAAAAAAAAAAAAAAAACGAGATCGAAATCCACAAATCCACTTATGAAGAAGAAGGAAAAAAGATCTAAACTGCTAGATAGTCTGCTAAATTTTAAGGGTGGTTTCAATAATCGTATTTTAAACCCTCTCTGTTTCCTCCAGTAATCACACAGGTTTTGGTATTTTCAACCTCGCCTACTTCAGTTGTGATTTGATAGTATTTTTTGTTCTATCCTCGGTTAACTATTAATTTGCGACCTTCGATGTGTATACTTTTCTTTGATTAATTTTTGAAAAGAATTCTAAAAATATATTCTAAGGGCCGCCCCTACAGAACATCCCGCAATCCACATTCCGTTCATGCATATTTTTAAAATATTAGTCAAAATAAAGTAAATTTATGCAGATTAAGAGTCATGTGTACACTTTTCTTTAATTAATTTTGATAAGAATTCTAAAAATATATACCAAGGGCGGTCACAGCAGAACATCCTGTATTGCAATTTTTAAAAATATACACCAATATTTTTAAAAATGTATACCTCTGCAGATTATACGTATGCAGATTAAGAGTCATGTATATACTTTTCTTTAATTAATTTCTGATACGAATTAAAAAAAAAAAAAAAAAAAAAAAAAAAAAAAAAACAAAGGTGGTCACTACGGAACACCTCTTACCCATACAAACTAAAATAAAAATCATACGAGTTATTATTTTTGAAATTCACTTAAGTTATTTTTAACATAATAGAAAAATATAAAGCTTATATTTATTTTGCTTTGTAAAACCTTTCAACCAGTCAGGGTTATAAATCTCAAAAAAAGTTTTTATTTTTCAATCCAATATTTAAGAAATGGAAGGGGTCGCAAAGAAGTAAAGTGTTGTGGGACTTAGCAAAAAGTAGACAATATGAAAAATCCCTGTTTTGCGTCTTGAAGTGATGCAAAAAGAAAAAAATAAAGATAAAAATGGGCAATGCAAAATGCTTTTTAAGCTGTCTCTATCTGAAGAAAACCTATACCGTTATCACGACTGGTTGCCCACCGAGGATTGAACATAGAGCATCAGATAAAAGCTATATTTTTTGAAAGATTTATTGAGCAGTTCTTTCCAATTCCCTGGACCGGCCATTTCTCCAAGCACTGACCCAAGCTAAAGATTGCGATATCTTTCTCTTTTATTTTGCAAGATGTACGACTTTTAAGAAAGGGGTCTTCTTCTAAATGATTTCAGAAATTTGTTTTCTAAATTTCACCAACGCAATTTTATATTTCTTGATTACAAGGTGAAAGTTGTCGTGAGTATAATTTCATAGTTGCTATTCTTTTATGAAACATTTTTTAAGAAATTCAACTGTTGTTTTGGTTTTTAATTTTAATAGTATTTCATGTATTTATTTATTTTTTTATTTTTTTTGTTGGAATAGTTGATTAACTTGATTTTAAAACAATTTCATTTAATTTTTAGAAACTTTTCAGGAGAGGAAGAAAAGTTACATTTGATAATTTTAATTTCCATAAATGTTTTTTCTGATTTTGTAAAGGGCAAAAACCAATTTTCAAATGTACGTCACCAATGTACGTCAAATGTTTTTGTAATTTTAGAGTGAGCAGAAAACCATGATTTATTTTTTAAAAATATGTTTAATATTTATAAAAAAAATAGTTTTTTGCTTAGGTAGAAAAAATTGGAACATTTTGTTTCAAAACCACATTAAATATCGCAAAAGATACAGATTAAGATGTTGTTCATTATTCAAGTATATTTCGTTTCATAACGTGACTGAAGAAATAATTATATTATAAATATTTACAAAGCTCTAGTAGTACAGGTCAAAGTAGGTTGTTTAAAATAAATAAATGGATATACAAGTTTTTTCTTAGTAAAATTTGTACACTCATTTTCAGCCCATTTCTAACATGCATATTTATTTCTTAATTAATGTATACAATTTACTTGAATTAATACTTAGAATGCTGGTAGCGAACATCGTTTTATACTTTGGATTCCTTATACACACTTAGAGAAAAGGAATGGTCAAAATCTTTCTGAACATGGTAAAATTTACCTTGCTTCTGTCTCTATGGCAAAACCAAAAAACTATGAATTTTTACCTAAATGCTTTGATAATTATTTTGGTAGAATTAACAATAAAATATGATTTTACAATGCTTGATAAAATTGTGTAACACTTGGTAATTTTATCGTGATACCTTAGAGCAGGGCATATAAACCCTTTATTCTGTTAAATTTACTTTTCAGTTTTGTATTTCTTTCTAAATGTTTGGTAATACGAATTTATAACTTTGAAAACCAGAATTTCCGGAAAATCAGTTCTATAAAACGGAAAAATTGTCAAATGAAGGGTTTAAAAACCATATATTTTGTTTTTATTAACCAGATTTTTTTTTTTTACAAGAAATGTCATTATCGTACGGTACGGTAATTTTACCAGTATTTTTTCCCTTTATTCAGCAATAAAACATACTTTGATAAAAATTCGAATGTGTTAAGTGAAAAAATAATGGAAAGCGCAATGTCAAACAAATGTTCCTTAAATTGTAATCAAACACAGCTAAATAATTTTTAATTGAAAAACATCTAAAAATGTTAAAGAAAAATCGTTAAAATAGATAGCGAATTCAACTTTTCTTAACTTGTATATCGGCCATAGTTCTTCTGTGTGTTATAGAGCTTAGTGATAGGAAATATTTTGAGAACATTTATTCAAATCCATTTGTGAACTGAATTCTATAGCGGTCGTATCCCATTTAAACTTTCAAGAACCGTTTTCCCGTATTTACTTTTCCGGGATGTATTCAGCCTGAAATATGCTGACGGGGTAGAAGATATCTATTGTATTACTTGATCTAAAAACCGCTCAGTGACCAGGGAAGTTAAAATTTATTTTATTTATTATTTATAAGGCTTTAGCTTTAGTCAAGGTATAATAAAAAATAGTTATTCAAATTAAATTTTAATTTTATATACCTATAATTTTTTTTCTAATATTTAGTATCGTTACCGTTGAAGGATAAGTAAATTCATGATTTTAGTTAATATAGAGTAAGATAAAGTCTTATTGATAAATCTTTCAAGGATAAATTTTATTAAGGGAATCAAGACCTTTTTTACTTTAAAAAAATCAATTTTGTTTGTTTTGAATAAAACACACTTTTCTGAATCCAAAAATATATAACACTTGCATATTTGACAGTTTTAAGTGCTTTAAATTCATAAAAATAAAATGTAAATAAACAGTGCCACGCCCCCTCTACGTTTAGCTTCGTTTTCAAAACTGCCCACCAGCAATACCAATTGGATTAAATACAATTGATTGATTGATTTTTGAATAAGGTCCATTTGCATTTTCATGTATCTGGCATCACCAATAATCTATAGCTGAATTTACAAGCTGTGTGAATGATTTCCTTGCAAACAGTGTTTGTTCTTTGAAAACGATACCAGATTTTTTTTTGCTGTAATATTGAAATCAATCATTTTTTACTAGTAATTAAATATAATTTTGGTTATTATTTTGTATCAGAAAAGCTTTATTTAGTAGCTTGTTTAATATTGACTTCAAGTATGCCTCGACAGCGAAGTTTTGGAAAAAAGAAGCGTCATCCAAACCAACACACTCAAGCTTATGCAACTTCTTCTGCTGTACTCAGTAGTGCGTCAAAGCAAAAGATTGAACAGAAGTGTTCATTTCAAGAGGAAAAAAGTAACTCCATTAGCAATGAAAAAGATGATTTGAATATTATCATCAATTTGAATGTATTGAATTATTTATTAAATGATCTGGCCATGTGTAAACGTTGCTAATCCACTAACTGTTTTGAAATTACTGAAGAAAAGAACAGTCGTAAAGGACTTGCTTCTTTTATAAATGTTTGTTGCAAAGCATTTAGAAGTGCAACTGTGTCATGTACAGTCAGCAAAAAAAAAAAGATATCACCCTGAATAATTTTCGTTCTAATGATCGGATTTTCACGAACTAAGTGTCAATCTTAATGGTTCCTGGGGGTGACCTCAAATATGCTAATTAGTTAGTGCTAACTATTAATTAAGTTACGAAATCAGACACAAAAACGTACTTTCTCTGAATAAACATATATTTTTTTTTACATATTTGGATTCCTTATCTTCTAAATATAGGGGGTAGCCGCAATCTGGGAAATGTGGTCCCCATAGTTTGGTCAGGAGAGCGATTCAAAGTTTGGACCCCTTAATGTTAATTTCACTTTTTGCGTTTTCAGTCATATTTTAAAAACTAATGAAGCAATTCAGAAAAATATTGCACCAACTCATAAAACGCATTTACCCAAAGATAATTTCATGAAAAAAATAATTTTTAATAATTATTAATTATTTTTTATTATTTAATTAAAGAGATGATGAAAAAATTTTGAATTATAAGGTATGGATTTTTTTATACCATATTAATCTACATGCTTTTCAATTGAAAAATCTAAAGTTTCAACTGTTTTTATTTATTAGAAGATGAGAAAAATTAAAATTAATTATTTTAAAAAAAATAATTTGGCGACAATGAAAAAATGATTAAATGGGGCGATTAATATTAAAATGTGATAAACTTACGAAGAACTTGATTTAGCGCGCGTGGCGTAAAATTTCATTCATATTTTTTTCGCTAATAATCGTTTGCTAATCTTTTTATTTTTATTTTTTTAAAACTATAAAATACAATGTTTCTTTTTTAGTCCTCTAAAAATCTATTTGAAATTAAGTAAAGAAATTTGAGTAAAACATTTTATTGAATAAAAAACATTTTATTCAACGAATGTCGAGTTTTATAAAAGCATGCTTTTGATAGAATATGATTATACACCACATTGTGCTTATTTAATGTGATTATTTTTTAGTTTTTTTTTTCTTAATAACTGATACAATTACAATAATATACATACGTATTAATAGATTTGGAATAAAATATTTCTCAGTTTCTTGTATATATTTTTTATGAATATTAATAAAAATACGTAGTAAACATATTTAAGCATATCTCACATCATCGCAAATTTCTCAACATCTTATATACCGTGTTAATCTTAAAAGTAATTTTTTAATCACCTGTCCGGCAGGGTTCCCACTCAATTTCAGAAATAAAATTCCCGGACTTTTCCAGGTATTCCAGGTAAATTTCAATGAAAATCCATACCATATTTTATCTATACTACGAAATTTTTCATCAGAAAATTTGGATTCTATTATTTGTTATGCCAAGTATTAGATTTTTTGTGTAAAATAAATATCATTATATGAGGAAGGAAGCATTTCAGTATGTCTAAAATGTAAAATTTTTACAATAAATAATTGTAATAGATGTTCGAATTATTTAACTCGAACCTCAATAACTGAGTATTGTTACTGAAAATTTTAAGACTGGTTTTTTCCAGGAATAATGAAGGAATTTTCCAGGTTTTAGTGAGAAAATTGCAACTTTCCCTGACTATTCCCTGATTTTTGGAGTTGAAATAAAATTCCCTAACAATTCCAGGTTTTCCCTGTTCTCCCTGACCCGTGGGAACCCTGGGAAGTGTTTCGCAGAACTATTTTACCAACTATTCAATTAAATTTTAGCATTTTTAAAAATTTTATTCTTTACCCTACTACATTTATTATTTTTTCATTAATATACTAATAAATTTTTTTAGTACTTTAATTTAGATTTTCTTTAAAGTAAAGTTCCTTTTTACATTATAGTCAAGTTTTTTTTTAAAAGAATTATTGTCTGCTAGCTAAGAATAAAGCCTTGTTAAGAAATAAAAAAAACACTCCGCTGTTTAAAATTATTTAATGCAAAACAGCTGATTATTTACTAAGCATACTATTTTTTTTCGAAAAAAGAATATAAATCATTGATTTTCTTTTTTGTTTTGTTTCTTGTGACTTCAACATAGATTATCTAAAATAGTGTCCATGTTTTATAAGTCACTACAAAGAGTATAAAGATACCGAACATAAAAAGCTGTCAAATACGTAGCCAAAACTTTTAAGCGTCTTAAAATATCTCAGTATCTTAAATGATTCTTTCTTTATGATTCCATGTAGATTTTTTTCCGGATAATATACTAAACTATTTTGTTCAATTTTTTACTTTAGCACGATTCCCAAGATATTATTGTAGTATAATTTGTTATCAGGAACAATGCCTTATTTTGTTTAGCAGGAAACACTAAAAATTGAAATTTGTAAAAAGCTTCCGAAGCCGTGCGAATTTTAGAATCATCTGATTTAAAAAAATACAATAAAAAATACGTAAATTTCCGAACTTATTTTGATTAAAAATAAAAAAATAATAAAAAACGTGGCAAGAAGGCTAACATACTTTTTACAGAACTGTGAAAACGAGTTTTTCCTATAATTCGTCAAAAGAGGATAAGAATGATATTGCTCCAAGGGACCTACTCAATAATTTCGCTATTTCCAGAATGAAATCTGTTTGATCGAAACATATTTCCTTGAAAATAAAAACGGGGAAAAAATTAACTTTTATTATTTATCTAAGCTTATTCCATTCGTTTAATGATAGCGGTATCAAGGTTAAGGATATGCGATGGAAGCCCCGTTTACTATTATACTATAAATGCGTTAAATCATGTTGCTTGAATAATTTATTTTAAGCTTATTATTTAATATTTTTAAGCAAATAAGGGTGTAAAAATAAACTCGATCAAAATACTCCGAAAGTATACCCTAAAATATTTGTAGAATAAACTTTGGAATCTATATATACAAAATATCTTTTCAAACAACTTCGAGTAGGACGGAAACGCTAACTTATTTAAAATAGTTGTCCTTGTAACTATTTAATTTCGATTTCTGGTGCTAGGGGACATTCCATTTTCACATTCGGCTTTTGAAATTTCAATTGTAAACGGAATTTTTTTATGTCCTTAAATTAAAATGTTAAGGCTTGCAGCAAAAAAAATTGTACTGCATTGATTTTTTTACAAAATAGCGAATTATTATTTTTTTAATCTAAGAACCTGTGCCTATAACTTAAGTAAAACTTATTTTAATATCGAGTGAAATAATTTAATATAATGTGTAACTAAATAGATAATCCCAAGAAATTGAATTGAAAATATAAAAACTTCATTGATTTAAAAATTAATAGATGATGATAAAAATAGACATGTTTTGAGCACAATAATAAAAGTCACAAGTTATTCAAGCTTGACAAGTTTTGAGAATGGGTGAATATATTTGAACGCTCGAAACATGTCGACTTTTACTTCCCTCTTCATATTTTTTAAAGCCAGTTGAGTTTTTATCATCAATTATACTGTTTTACATCAGGGTCTTGATCATTATTTTGATAAGGTTTTTATACTCGTTAAAGTAAACATATGAATTTTCATATTTTAACAGGAATTATGTGGTCTTTAAAAACATAAGAGCATCAATATTGTAAAAGTTATATTTAACTTGGTTTAAAATTAAAATTTTGAGACCAGATATTTTGAGTTAATGAAATTAAATATTTTATCTTTTAAGTTTTTGTGCCCCCCTTATCAGATATATATAAGAAAACAAAAATAATCATAGTATCAGTATTTGGTGGTAAATGTAGCTTATCGTAATTGAAAAATATGCTGTGCGATATTTTATGGTGAATTTGCGAACGTAAGTTTCTAAATGTATCGAAGCATAAAGATGCTATTTGCTAATCATCTTTATCCAAAGAAAACCTTGTTATCTAAACATCTAGCAGAATGAAGCGATTTTTGAAACAATGAATCATACTATATGCAACATATTATTTCAATATCTTATTCTTAAACATAACCTATTTCAATGCTTTTAAAATACCACTAAACATTCAGCAATTCCTTGAGTTATAGGAAAAAGAAATATCATAAATAATAGAAAAACTTGTGAATGCACATTAGAATTATTATACAATATACATTTTATTTTTCAAGCACCTTTTTTTTCTTCAAACTTTCTTGCCTAGAAGACTTGATTAAAGCTGTAAAAGTAATTATCCCTAAAATTTTGTATTTAGCCATAATAAGTTATGTTAATTTGATTTTAGTATGAAATCCTGGAATAAATATAGCAGAAACAACATAATCTAAATAATATCAGATAAAATGTTCATGTATTTAAATTCTAAAACTTAGAAAATCATAAATAATTTATAATCGATTCAAATTTTCTTTTCAAGGGAGATTAAAATTAAAAAAACTTTTCTTTTTGGACAGAAATCAGCTTAAAAATTGTCAATTGCCTAGAAACTTCGAGATATTTTATATTAACTATTAATTAAACCTCTCTGAGTAATCACAGCACATTATTTCAATTTTTTTTCCATTCAGAGCTTGGTTGCTTAGCAACCTAGTAAAATTAAGCATTTTCTTTTGAATTAGTCAATGGGTTATCTTAAAATATTCATTTGCGTTGGCGACTTTTTTTGGCTGTTTTCTGGACTATCGCCAAATATATAAACCTTTGTTACGACCCTATTTACCACCCATTTTTTTCAAAATTTTGTCTACCCCCCCTAATTCAAGTATCTGGATTCCAAATATGAAAAAAAAAATATATGTTTATTCAGAGAAAGTACGTTTTTGTGTCTGATTTCGTAACTTAATTAATAGTTAGCACTAACTAATTAGCATATTTGAGGTCACCCCCAGGAACCATTAAGATTGACACTTAGTTCGTAAAAATCCGATCATTAGAACGAAAATTATTCAGGGTGATATCTTTTTTTTTTTTGCTGACTGTACTTCTCCACTTTCAAGTTCTGGATATGATATAAATATTAGACTGGCATATGCTTTCCGCACCATTGGAAAAGGGAAATTTGCTGCTTTAACATTCTGTGCGGTCATGAATTTACCTCCACCTCCTGATAAATTCGAGAGATTCAATTCTACAATTGCCAGTGCTCTCACGATAATTAGTAATCATTCGATGCACAAAAGTGTTGAAGATGCTATATCTTCTAATGACAACATTCGTGAGATCGCAATGGCTGTTGACGGTTCATGGCAAAAAGGAGGACAAACCTCAATGAATGGTGTTGTTACTACCATTTCTGTAGACAATGGGAAAGTTTTAGATTACGAATGCCTCTCTAAGTACTGCTTCAAATGTAAAAGAAAATCAAATCCCTGTGACTATTGTCAGAAAAACTATGATGGTTCCAGCGGTGGTATGGAAACAGAAGGTGTGCTTCGAATTTTCAAGCGTTCAGAAACTACCAGGAATGTTCGCTACATAAAATACCTAGGAGATGGCGACTCGAAAGGATTTTCAAAAGTGAAAGACTCAAGTGTCTGGAATGTGTGGGCCACGTCCAAAAGAGAATGGGGGCAAGATTGAAAGCTCTGAAAAGTGATATGAAAGGCAAGAAACTTTCTGATGGCAAAACACTTTCAGGACGTGGGCGTCAAACAGATGCAGAAATACTTTTAATTTAGAATTATTATGGACTAGCTATCAGGAGAAATGCCTTGAAATCTGTGCAAGATATAGAGCCATTTGGGCTATCTATTTTCATAAATTGTCAACTGACAAAAATCCACAGCACGCATTATGCCCCATGAGTGAAGACAGCTGGTGTGGATATAATAAAAGCATTGCAACTGGGTAAAAGTATATCCATAAACATTCGTTGCCCGAGTCAGTACTTATATCTGCGAAGAAGATTTTTAGAGATTTGTCGTCTAAAGAACTATTGCAAAAGTGCTTACATGGCCGAACCCAAAATCCTAACGAAAGTTTTAACAATTGTGTATGGGAGAGGATTCCAAAAAATACTTTTGTTGGACTTGAAACTCTGAAAATTGGAGTAATGGATGCTGTACTGTGCTTCAATGATGGTGCTTTTGCTCGCAGTTGTGTATTAAGAGAAATAGGTATAACACCTGGAAACAACATGTGCGATGCATTTCAAAAACTGGATCAGGCAAGAATCCGTCGCGCTGAACTGTTAGTTCAAAATATGACGAAAGAAGCTCGATCTCTTAAAAGGAGACAAAAGGAGCCGCGATGGCTCAGGGGATAGAGCGTTCGCCTTCCAATGAGGCGAACCGGGTTCGAATCCCAGTCGATACGAATTCCGCATCCGGCTTGCACTGACCACAGTGCTGACGTGAAATATCCTCAGTGGTAGACGGATCATGGGTTAGAGTCCCCTTGCCGTCAGGCTAACCATGGGAGGTTCTCGTGGTCTTCCTCTCCATGTAACGCAAATGCGGGTTAGCTCCATCAAAAAGTCCTCCACGAAGGCAAATTCCTCCCAATACTCGATCCAGGAGTTCCCTTGTCTTCTGGATTGGGTTCAAAATTACAAGGCTACGGAGTTGAACATTAGTAGCCGTAAACCCATTAAGTTGGGTCGGCTGTTCAACGACGGTTATATAAAAAAAAAAAAAAAAAAAAAAAAAAAAAAAAAAAAAAAAAAAAAAAGGAGACAAAAGAGAGGTCGGGAAACAGTTGAAACAGCATTGGATGATGAATATGCTGCTGGGAAGTTTTAAATTCCTGTAAATACTTATTTTAATAGCACTTTTTTCTGTTTTTTGCATTTTTCTCAAATTGGTTTTTTTCTATATTCAGGTACGCTCGTACTGAATTCTATTTATCCAAAAATTCTGAAAATTTGTATGGTTGTTTATATACCTTAAGTGCATTTAATGAGCTAGTTAGAATTTATTTTGTGAACATAATTTTTATTTTTGGACAAAATATTTGTATGAAAATGTATCGATTATTTTCAATTTTTGAAAAAGTTCTATTCATTTTGCTATAATATAATATTTTTTGTACATATCTTAAAACCAACGACTTGATTTGATTTTTTAAACATATTTACATATATATTTGTAAGTTTTATTTGATGTTTTCATGTAAAAAAAATTTTAAGCGTACCAAAAGATATGTTACTATTAAAAATTTAGCGATAAACATAACATTTTTTAATGCTTATAAAAAAAAATAACTTTTATATTTAAATTTAAATTTAACTGTTATTGAATAACAATAATATGTACTCTTCATAAATTTAGTGTTTGAAACAATGAAATATATTTGATAATTATAAAAAAACACATTTACTATGATGAAAAAAAGTCATTTTTACGCTATCGTGAACGTCTTGGTTCCCTTTAAACATATTATTCATACTTTTAATTATTTTGCATTAATTTAGGTCAAAATAAATGAAAAATTTCATATTTAGCATTTTAATAATATATGGTTATGAGATACAGTAGAAACAGCGGTGTCTTTTTCTGCGTTAAAGGTAAAATCTTCCAAACACAACTCACTTCCAAACATATAATTTTTCAAATTTGCACTTATTTGCTGATATTTTGATCTAACAGAAACAGTTATTAATCATTGAAATTGCTTTAATTTATAAAATCAATTATTGATATATTTTTGAGTATGAATAAACAAAAATTCTAACTACGTTTTTTTGGATTTTTTTAAATTTTAGTACGAATATAAATCCGATAATCTAAAAAAATTATTTAGTAACAATTTGACTGTTTTTTATAACTAAAAATTATCAAAATAGATCTTTTCTTGCAATCAAAGCGTGACAAAAATATATATGAAAGAGACACCAGTGTCCCCTCTGCGTTTCATAAGGAATATTCAAATAGTTAACGTAGCGAGAAATAACTTCAAAATGAAACTGAAGTTAAACTGAATTTCTTTTTCATGTTTTGAACATATTAAATATATGATTATTATAATTTACTATAATTATTATAATATTTTGTAATTAAAGATTTTAATGTATTTATTTTTTGAACGCAAGTACCCAAATTTAGTTATAAAACGGGTGGTTTTTATGTGTTTTGATTATTTAATTTTTTTTTTTTTTTTTTTTTTTTGAGAAAGCTAAAATAATAATAAAAAAAAATTTAATTTCATTAATATTTTTTAAAACTTATTTATTTAAATACGAAAAAACTTTAAATTTTTTTTGTACTTTTATAAATATTTGAAAAAAGCTATTTAATTTGGATTTTAAAATATTAGTTTGAATTTTAAAATCACAATAATAAGGGATAAAAATGGTGCACTGGCAAAAAGTGATTCATTAGATTAGATGTTATTTTGAAATTAAAACAAAATATGATGCTTATTGTTTTGACTTTTCAACTCTGAATTTATTTAAATGTTTTAATTTCACACTGAAGTTTGCTTACAGATAAAATTCTGGTTTCAAAAGAAATCTGAATAAAATATTTTTAAGAAAGATATTGTCAAATTTGTATTTTACATTAAATAGCAATACTTTTACACAAAAAACCCAAAACAAATGGACTAATTTCAATGAACGAAAAACATGCTTTCTTCAGACTAAATTATTGTTATACTTACTAAATGATTGTAAAATAAATATAATTTACTTAACTGCTTTTATAATGCTGAGCATAGAAAAACACTGAATAAATGGTTTGTATATAAATTTGCATGATATTTCACTGAATATTATATTTTAATGAATCTAGGTTACTGGATGTATGTAGTTTTAAAGCTTATAAAAATCCAATCGTTAGCTTAAAAATTACCAAGTTCTTTTTGGTTTAATGTTAAACGGAGAAGTCGAGTCGCTATTTAAGATAGAACATGTGACGTAAAAACAATGTTAATAAACATTTAATAATAATAAACATTTTTCTGCTTTTATGGAAATCTAAAACATTCACATAGAAATAATATAATTACAATGAAACTAAAATTAAAAATCGTATAGATTGTTACAAAAAAAAAATTCTTTAATTTGATAAATAAAAATAATGCTCTTTTAAATCTATAAAACAATATTCAAAAATTAAAAAAAAAGTATTTTCTTTCTTCCTTTCTTGCAATACCTCTTAATTTTTCCTCATACGGAGTGTTCCAGAAATGCGACCCTTAATGTTTATTTTTAGAAACTTAATCAAAAATGAAAACAAAAAAGTATGTACATTGGGGTTGAAAATTAATATTTAAGCGAAGAAAAAAACAAGGATTTTAAACCGTCTGATTTTTAAACGAGATATTGAAATTTGACAAATAACAAGAACAGGAGGCGAAGTAACAAACTGCCAGATAAGTTTAATTTTGGGAGAAAATA
This sequence comes from Parasteatoda lunata, assembly GCA_949128135.1. Lineage (NCBI taxonomy): Eukaryota > Metazoa > Arthropoda > Arachnida > Araneae > Theridiidae > Parasteatoda > Parasteatoda lunata. Next base: position 62,959,258 of record OX421980.1, on the reverse strand, counting down.
GCTTGGGTACTGTGATTGTTACCTAGACATGATTCTAAGGAATCATATTAGCTGTTTAAAAAATTGGGATTTTATGATTTTGCTCACGCGGCTCTTTAATTTGTAATATCATATTTTATTATATAATAATTCTAATTCATTAATGTGAGAACAAAGCATAGGTACATAAAATATTGAACATGTTAACTTGAATTGAATTGAAAGCATGAATTGAAAAATTCACTTTATCCTTTATTTATTATCATTGAAATTAATTTCATAAATTTATAGTTTGATGCGTTTTTGAGACATTTCCTTTGCAGTTAACAAAAAATTTTCTTTTTTTTTCCCATAACGTTTATAATCTACACGAAAGAAGAAAATAGATAAAATGACTGGAAATTCGCAACATTTTTTTTTTAAATCTCGCCAAAATTGATCAGAGATCAAAGTATGGTAAATAAGCTAGAAAAACGGAGTCACCAGCAATTAAATTTACTTTATTTTATTCAGAATGAGCTAAAAATATCAACGAACAGTTGAAAAACAATATTAACTTATAAAAGCGTAGGATATTTTTCCTTCGAAAACAACATTACTGGCGAAAAAAATTTATTTAATTACTAGATGCATTAATCTAATTTAGCTATCACGAAAACTTTCCGAAAAATGATTTTAATCCTTTAATCCTTATACTGACTAAAAATGCACTTTTTTTTCTCAAATTCTTAGATATGTTTACGAAATATGCAAATTAGTTCGTATTGCCTTGGGCAATGAGTTTTTTAGGTCTACTGTTTAAATGTTCAGCTAATGAAGAAATTTAATTGATCGTGATAATTTATTTTACCGGATTAGGAGAAGCGCTGCTACCAGATTTTTTTCACAACATATCAATAGATGAAAGTTAAAAAATAGCAAGTATATAGCTTATAAAATATAAAATTTTGCTTCAGAAAGGTATCGAAACTAAATTAGAAAAGATGCGAGCTTTCAAGTGGTGAGTTATTTATAAATTCATAAAAATTCTTTTTCGTGACTTTCTTTATGTTACAAGAAAAATAAAAGTGACAGCCAAAAACTTAAACGATTTCTTTACTGTATATTTAATTCAAAATGTTTTTTGGTCCCCAATTGTCACATAATTTTTGTGGTATTATTTAAACTTGTTTACAAATAATATTTGCTTTCTTAAAAGCTGGAATGTTGAATATTGATGTAAGAAATGCAACAAAGTCACTTTTCCTTTTTTACCAGAAGACGTGAAATTTACTTTATGAGTAGTTGCTGATCAAAAAATTTAGTTTTTTTAAATTGCAGAATAAATTAACAACATTTAACGAACAAATAATTGTTAGAATCAAAAGTAGTATTTAGTTTTTAGTTTGATTTTTTTATTTAAAAAGAATATATTATCATGCTTATTATAAACATTATGAAACTTTTAAAAAATATTTATTTAATTAAATTCTTTCATTAGCCAAATATTTTCACTTTTATAAGTTTATGTTTTATGCATTACCATTTGCTTACTCTTGATCGTATACTTATGATTTTATTCAAAAGAATATGTAATCATTAGAATAAGAAAGAAACCAACTTTTACTGTGTTTATGGAATTACACAAAACTTTCTTAAATTAGATTTGATTTTCATTATTCATTGTAGCTTGCTAGTTTCTTTTCTAAAAAAAAAAAAAAAAAAAAAAAAAAAAAACTTGAAGAAAAAGATTTGGTAAGAATTTTCCAGTCGTATTAAAAACTTGAAATTTTTTGCGAATGAATGCGAAAATCATATCAACAGCTTGTAATTAAGAATACAACTAATTCAATTATTAGCATAATCTCTGGAAACAATATAAAAGAACACTCTTTTATTTAAAAAGACCGTTATTATTTTTTTTCGCCATAGTTCATTTTCATCTAATAAATTATCATTGTATCTAGTTTTATTAATAATTATTTTTATAAAGTCTGAAGGCTATTGTAAATGTAATTTAGTAAACAGAAAACATGAAGTTAAAGAAGTTCGCATGAAGTAAGGGAAATTTCGGAAAGAATGAACTCAAGAGGCTCAGAAATTTCTGGATAAAAATTTTTTTATTTTTTAAACTTTCATTTTCCAAATAAGATATATGAATTTATTTTAAATAAAGAATAATTGGTTTATTTTATATAGATATTGCGTTATTATTTTCAATTTCAAAAGTATAATACGTATGGACTAAACTGTTTCTATATTTCCACAAATCTCAAAGAATAAAAATAGTTATTTTCTTTTCAAGATATTTCAATTTAAAAATAGTGCAACACTTTCCTTTACTTACATTAAAATTATGTCTTACAAATTTTTACTTCATAAGTTCAAATTCTTGGCATGAACTATTTTTAAAGATAATTAAGTATAATTATTTAACTTCCATAAAAAATAGAATCAAGGAAAATTCTCACATTTGATTAACATAAAGGAATCGTACTTTATATCAACAGTAAGTTTTTCGTAATCTGTTGAAAATTTCCTTTTAAAAAAAATAAATTTTTTGCATAATTCAGAAGTCTTTTAACTATATGTAACGTTTTTTGTAAATATAAATTCGTTAAACCTCTGATCAATATTATTAACAGTAAGAATCGGAGAAACTCTATCTACTTTTTATTTGTGTATAAATTTTTTCAAAAAGAAATATTTTTTATTGAGGTATTGTTAATGCATATTAGAAATACATAAGTTGCAGTATAGTAATTTTAATATGGATAACAATGTAATTTTAAACGGTTTTTTATTGCGCTGTAATAAACGTATAGAAGAAATCCGGGATTTGAAAGGGGTAGTTTCTTTTAGTTTTGTATGATATCTAACTAAAGAAAATAGATACACCTAATGTAGAAAAAAGTTGCACACTAATTAGGGTAGCTTTTTATGGTATTTTGTAAATTGTATTGTTTTAATAGTTTTGTTTGATGCTCTTGCATTTTTGTATGTAAAATTCTCTAAATTGCATTATTATCAACAACATATAAACTGGAATATATTTGAATAGAAAGATTATTAACGAGAATTTCAGAGTATTTATGTTTTTTATTTAGACAAGTGATTTACTAATCTAAGCGATGGTGAACGGAATACCCATTTTTAAATATTTTATTCCCTTTTTATAAGTTTTATTATTATTTCAAAACATGTTGAGAAGATGTAAATGTAAAAGAAATATGTGAAAATAAGTATATTTTTGTAAGTGTACGTTTAATATGTTGTTAACTTTTATATAATGCTAACTTTTATATAAGGGTAACTTTTAGTCAAAATAAAAACACAACTTTTAGTGATCTTATTAAAATGAAACTTTTTAGTAGTTTTGTTTGAGGCTCATATAATATAGTGTAGTAAAATATTCCTAATTTTATTAGGTTTTACTTTGTATTTATAATATCCTAAAGTTACCTACAACATATAAATTGGAATATCTTTAAATGAAAGGTTATTAATGAATATTTACAGTTATGTGGTTTATTTAACGACAAGTTAAAAAAAAAAAAATGTTAATAAGAAACAAATCTAAGTAAAGTATGTAAAAAAGCAAAGTGTTTTAGAAAAGTTAAAAAACAGAGAAAAATAATAGAACTGTTTTTAGCACTCATAGTGAAGGGTTTATGATAAATTTTACACGAAATTAAGCAAACTTGATGAAAAATCCAAGAGAGTTTTGCTCACTGAGAAAAAAAGTATGGTCAAAACCACCAGATTAGGGTAAAATTTACCGTGTTTCTGGCTCTATAGGAACACCAAAAAGCAGCTTGGTAATTTCTGCGTAGCGCTTTGGTAATGATTTTGGTAAAACTAACAAAAAATATGGTTTTATAATATGTGATAAAATTTGGTAAACGCGGAAAAATTTCTTAATTTTATCATGCTACCTTAGAGCATAGCATAAAAACTATTTATTCGGTTAAATTTACTAATAATTTTAGTATTTTTTCTAAAAGTGCTGTAATAAGAACTAAAATTTTGAAAACCAAAACTTTTGCAAAACCTATACCATATGAACCAGAAAACTGCCAAATAAGTGATTTAAATACAATATATTTATTTTTCATTAACCTGAATTATGGTTTATTTTACCAGAAATGTTTTTACCATACAAGGATTACACAAAAAAAATATATATATATATATATATAATAATAATAATAATAATTTCTCCCTGTGCTTTTAATATATATATGCAGTTTTATTTATTCACGCTGAAATTATATGCATTAAATAATTAGCAGAAATGTATAACGTCAAATAATAAATGCACATAAATTATTTGTTTTCATATGTCGTGGCTAATATCTCTCTTTATAAAAATTATCTTTGCTATTTTTTTGCGCTTCATTTAAAACAGAACATAAGTCAAAAAGAAAGATTTTTGAAATAAAAATAATTTATTTAATCTCCTTCACTTATAAATCTTACGCACGAAATAAACGAGGGTAATGAAATAGCTAAGCAATATAGATCAATCAATAAACTGTCGAAAATTGGATAGCATTAAAGAGACTTGGTAGAATTTGTGTCAATTCAGTAACCAGGATCGTAGAGTTAATAGGCGTTTTCGCGGTCGCTTTAAACGTTGAAAACCCAAGGGTCCATGACCAAATATATTTAACGAAGTTCCGCTTGTAATGTGGCTAGTCCTTTCGGAATAACTGGACATACAAGGCTTTTGAACTGGCCACGGGGAGATTAAAAGTGACGAATTCTCAGCCCCCGTGGGGCATTTTGGGCCGCGTAAAACGGTTTCTCGGGCCCTCGAGAATCACTATCAGTGCGACGGCAGCTCCCGTCGCTGCTCTACTAGAGGTCTGGCCAAAGCGATAGCCTCACACCGCGTATCATCTCCAGGGGGCAGTTACAAATGACCATTCGCTACACCACTTCTCAAATATTCATCACAGTCCGTTGGAAGAAAATGAATAATTGAGAAGATTCGTGCTTGAAACTGCCATTTCATGTTGACGTAGGGGCAAATTTAAATATATTTGACTTTAATTTTAGATTTTGATTTTTAGTTTTCTTGGTTCTGGATTTTTGATGAGTTGTTCTTTAGATTTTTTTATTTTTTTATTTTGTTTCCGTTGAGAGAAAATGAATGGTTGAGAAGATTCGTGCTTGGAACTACAATTTCATGTTGACGTAGTTGAAAATTTAAGTATATTTGACTTTAATTTTAGATTCCAATTTTGATTTTTCGTTTTTTCTGTTCTAGAATTTTGATGAGTTGTTCTTTTTATTTTTTTTCCGTTGGAAAAAAATGAATAATTGAGAAGATTCGTGTTTGAAACTGCCATTTCATGTTGACATAGAGGCAAATTTAATTCAAGAACCAATTTCGATTTTTAGTTTTCTTTTTTCTAGATTTTTGATGACTTGCTCTTTAGATTTTTCTTTAAAACGTTTAAGTTTTTTTTTATGCGTCACAAATATGTTTGCGTTGAATTTTGTGAAAAGTTGACTTACTTTCTGAGTTGATGTATATTTTATAATAAATAAATATGTTAGTATTATACTAAATAAATATATAACGAAACTGCATATATTTTCGAAATGGTTAAGTCACGAGTTTATGTTACGCTTCTTTCTGTTTATGGTGAATTTAATTTTGAACATTCGAAAACAATATATTGATGTGATATTTGGAAAAAATTATTTCCAAATGTTGTGAAGTTTATTTTTTAAAAAATGGTTCAAATTGAAATACATGATTGCCGAACTGGAAATAATGTAAAAAGTATTCTTATCATGTGCTTTTTATTATCGTTTATAACATAAAAATATATTTTATATAGAAAATTTCATTACACATTTGCATATGGACATATTTGAATGTTTAAAGTAATATTTCTTCATGGCTTGAAACTATCATTTTTATCTTTGAAACTTGCAATAAATTTGAATAGTCATATAGAACATGAAATATTGCATGGTTATATTCAAAACGTAGAGACAACTTTCTTGTATACAATTTGCAGTACACGAATGCATGATTTCCCAAGATCTTTTACAAGAGGAAGCCTCTATCCTTTGCTATACAATTAAATTATTTAGATTACTAAAAAGTGAACCGGTTTGCGTAGTTGTCAGGTTCTATTGTAAAATGTCTAAAAGTCAAGGGATTTACTTCAGTATTTATACATTTAAATAATTAATATCTGATTTTTCTAAGCCGAAGAAATCAATTTAATTCTCCAACGAAAGGAGTTTTAATCTGCATATTTGTTATCAATTTTTTATTCAGTTACCTATAACATTTGACAAATCAGTATATTTTTTAATTAGTCAGAAAAGACAAATTGTATAACTAGGTGCGGATGCTTTAACTACTTTCAGTTGTTAGTTTTCTCTATGCTTCTTTCGGAAATTCCCTTAATTTCTGAATTAACGTTCAAATTATAGTTTAAGTGCAATTGATTCACAGGAGGGATTGACGATCTATAGATGAAGCTGGATTTAAGTGATATGTACAGGGTAATAATCAAAGAACGTTTGCCGATATGTGACCCTATGGAGAATATACCATTTATGTGAGCAGAATAAAATTTTGTACATGGGTATTTAACGCACTCAGGAATGATTGCGCAGCTTTTACACTAATAGTTATAATGACAGAATTTTTAAATGATAATACCCATTTCTTTTATAGAAGCCTAATTCTTGCAATAAAAAACATAAAAAGGAGTCAGAATGATATTTTAGCACCAGAAATTGCGACGCGAGAAAGACAACATTGCGACGAGTAATGTTAAACGTTAAAGACAGTGACCCTTTCTTAAATTGCTAAAGATTTTAACACACGAGCATCAGTAAGTACCAGCGCGGGAACTATTCAACGATTCATCATTGATATGGGCTTCCTAAAGCGAAGCTTCACTCGTTTATCGTTGCTGACTGGGAAACACAAAGCTTGAAGCTTCGCCTGAGCCTGCCAACACAATCATCGGACTCGAGATGGCTAGCAACGCTTTACATGGACTGACGACTCTTTCCACTTGTATCAGGTGGATGAACATGTACGGTTATGGAGACAATACCTTGAATCCGTAGACCCTCCATGAGAGTGTTCAAGCTGGTAGAGGCTTTGCCATGCTATATGGCGTGTATATTTAGTGTGAGAGTCCCATTATACGTCTAGACAGAACAGATATGTAAGCGTCCTGTCCGATCACCGTACCTATTAATGTTACTTGTGTAATTCAGCTGACTCGAGACAATTGCTGCAGGAATGAGACATCCTTACACGTCAAGAGCTGCTACTGATTTACTACAAGGGCACTCTTCTAACTCTAGACACTTCCATTGGCCATCTTAATTCTCAAACATAAATATTATTGACCATTTCTGAGAAGTCTTGTAACATATTGTTCAGGAGAAATCTTCATCACTACTATGGACTTGTGTGGACTGCTTTGTACTATTCATTGTGTGAATTTCTCCCAGTATAACTTCAAATATAAGTCGAGTCCATGCATTCTACTATATGTTAGGGCTCCTCGCGGATGCCTTACATGGTACTAAGCTGATGCACCAGTTCTTTCGGATCTTTAGTGAATATATCATTTCTCTAAGGGGCAAAGATCATTAAAAATATGAGCTTCTCTTAATACATATGCGGACGACCCCCAAAATACCTTAGGTTAATGGAAACAATAATGAATATATGATGTCAGAAAGAACATTGTTTGTTTCACAGATCCAATGAGCCATAAGAAAACATTAACCTTTCAGGTTATTTGTAGATTACATCGGGCATGCCTAAACTTGCCCTGTTGTGCTAAAATAATTCAACGCAATGCTCCCTTCTCCCCAAGCATAATATTGCAACCGTCCCAAAACTTCCCCACCTTGTACTCAACCCTCCCCCTTTTTCGGCTTACCCTTTTCAACCCATTTTACTTAGGGGAGGTAGATTACTGTGCAGCATTTTTTAGAAGGGTTAATAATTTGAAAGAAAAATCGTGCATCACTTTAGTTCTTCGTGATTAAAATATATATGAAATAAATAAATAGGAAGTTCAGCCCAAAGGTGAAATTATTGTTCTCCCAAAGAGTTTTCTCAAATTAATTTATGACCCGTTGTTAGTGTGTCGAACTTTAATGGCTCCCTGAAATAGGATTACAGTTTTTCCAGCCATTTACAAGTATTTCAAGGGCAAAGGATAAGAGGCGAGACAATCTGTAAAGCTCTCTTTCTCTCTCTGTTAACTCCAAAAGAAAAAAAAAAAAAGATATTTAATTTACATTGGCTTTAAATAATGATTAAATTATTGTTCAGCTAAAATCTTTTTTGTGATACTTGAGTAAAATATGTTTTAATTTTTTAATTTTTTGGGACTGTAATAATTAAAATGCCAGTTAAATAACTAATTTTATTCTGTTACCATGATAAAAATATAATATGTAGAAAAAAACGTATGTTTTTTCTCGTTATTTTTTCTAGTTAAAAGCAATACATTTTAATTATAACAAATTTTTTTCTTGTTGTCTGTATGATGCATAAAAACTATTTCAAAATAACAACTCAAAAGATATTTGGTAAAATATTTTTTTTTTTTTACTTTAATTTTTTTTAGAATTTTTTTAACTGTAAAGGGGGAGGATATATTATGAACTATAAAATAATTAAAATGGTGATTAAACAAATGATATTTTTTGTTTCCTTGATCGAAATATGTGTGAATTTTTATTTTTCAAGTTAAAAATAATAACTTTTCTATTAAAGCTTAATACTGCTTTTTGATACCTTTATAATTTTTTTATTGCCCTCTGCTTAAAAAGCTATTAAAAAAACTTAACATTTATTTATTTATTTTTAAATATTTATTTATTTGCCTTTAGTACTTCATAGTTACTATTGTGCTTTTTTAAACTTTATATAATGACAAAAAGTTGCCTAATACGTATAATAATTGCTAAAAATTAGCACAATAAATGCAATAAGAAATCAAAATTAGTATCATATGTATTCAAATTAATGTATAATAACAATAGTTGAAATAAATTGTTCGATGTTAACTGAAAATTAAAGATATGGAAGTGTGGCAGTACTATTTTATAATTCTAATTAGGTATGCCAATTCAAATACTGTAGACAAACAATTTATACCATCTAATTAAAAAAAATAGTCAGATATTAGAAGTATTTCAAACAAAGTTTTAGAAAATGACAATATTTAAAATCCCAAAGTATCGCATCAAGATTAGCGATTTAAATACTATTGGCAATATATAGTTTAGATTTGTAACTAATTTCCACAACAATTATTAAATCAAATAGATAAATATCAAAAGTGTCAACAAAGGGGTAATATTATGTTACTCAAATCGTATGAGGAATTCGGCGAGTAAAATTTTATAGATATGTATCTAATCCATATCAAAGTAATTAAAGTAAGTAGCTAAAAGGAAAAAAAAAAAAACTTTGTTAAACTTTGTTAGAAAAAAAAATATAATTCTTATAATAAAAACCAAGAAACCAAAATATATGGTTACAGTTTACCGGAAATTCTGGCCTTCAAAATTAAAGTTCTTATCATCTCATTTAGTAAAGAATAAAAAATTAAAAGAAATTTAAACCAATTAATGGATTTCATGCCATTTCCTTAGCTATCATGATAAAATTATCAAATTGGACCATATTTACCAAAATTTATCACACATGATAAAACCATAATTTTACTGCTAATTTTGCCAAAATTTTTGCCAAAGCGCTTCAATAAAAACTACCGATATTTTTGGTGTTTTCATAGATCCAGAAACACGGTGAATTTTACCATATTCTGGTAGTTTTGACCGTACTTATTTCATCACCGTATAGATGAGATAAACAAAAATATATTAATTTTCCTCTACATGGAATACTATCGTGTCAAGGTTGGCGATTAAAATATTATATACGAGATGCAACAACAGGTAAAAAATCTTAACGACAATAATCAAATAAAATAGTGAAATATTAAAAGTTTGTCAAACAAGGACTTGGGAATTTGGAAATATTTTATTACTCAAATCATAGCATGCCAAATTTTGTGAGTAAAATGGTGTAGATATAGAATTAGTTCATAATAAATTAATTAAAATCAATTTCTAAAGAATTAAAAGAAAAAAAACTGACTCCAATCCCTCCTATACTTTAACATTATTTGCTTTGAACCTTTCTGCATTCTGTGATGCTTGAAGTTACCGACAAAGCACTATAATTTAATTTTGCTTACAAACTTTATGCAGAAAAAAATGATGAAAATGAGAATGTCGGTAACTTCACCAAAACATATCTCATTTTCTTATTTGTGATTCAATATTACTTCTTTCTAAGAAATGACAAGGGTATTTCAAGATATACATCCGTGTTTACTCTCTAGACGCAAAGGATATTTTCAACAGAAAATGAGAATTATTGCATATGCAGATAACGCTATTTATTTTTTTTACTCGACATGTCTTTAAAAAGAAACATGAAAAATACCAGCTTATTCTGTAAAAAAAAGAAGAAAAAAACTCAAAATGTATTACAACGACTTAAAAAGAAAAGAACTTTTCTAAGTCACACCGAAATTTAATAATTTTCTTAGCTCAACCCTACTCGAGTTTCCATTTTCCATTTTTGGCATGCGTCATTGCAAGAATAGAGTAAGGAAGATGCCACATATTGTTGCAGCAATTTGTACTTTAATGTTTCGTAAATATGGACTTTTTTGAACCAGCTTTCCCATAGTGCGCTTTCGTGGGGTATGTTAAAAATTCCATGAGCTGCAGTATTATTCATCAAATTCCCCACCTCACTTTCGAATTTTACTTCCCGGAAAAAGAGGGTTTTCTATTGACTTTGACGAACAAGGGAAATTCAACGTTTAGGATTGTTTTTTTTCGTCGACCCCTGTAATTCTAAGAAAATTTTGTAGCAAGAGTAGGATCTTGTCAGTAGCTATCTTGTCAAAGAAATTGTATACGATGATTTCTTTACAAATAGAATTTCAAAAATGATATTCATGTATGCATCAATCACGAGGTATACCGAAATGATTTCAAGACCTCTTACGTCATTCCTGTCATAAATTTGCAAATACTTTTATATCTTTATGAGAAATTCTTAAATTAAATTTAGTTTTTAAAATTTCTTTAAATACACTCATAGCAAGAAGATGCACGATCACATTTAATTTGTAAGTAATCTTAACCTTTTTTTTCCGAATAGAAGTCATAAAAACTTTTGTAAGAAAATTGATTAGAATTTCTTTAATCTCTAAAATAATTTAAGTAGGATAGTTTTCTAATTATTTTTTTTTTAAACAAAATGCTTTTGAAATTACACTACTAAACAAATAGGTTATTACATCTTTGAAAATATTTCACAGATTTCTTATTCAAAATTTGTTTGAAATTTTTTTTTTTTTTTTTTTTTTCCTCGCGACCTCAGTAATTTTCATTTTTAACTGTAATGTGATGTTATTTTCTCAAACTGACTCATCTCAGTAGTTTTCATTTCAAACAATAATATATGATGATTTTCAATTATTATTTTCTTTAGCTCTTTATGAGAAATACTAAAATAAATTAAGTTTTTAAAGTCTTTATATTCACCTCACCTCAGTATTATAAAATGCACAAACACGTTTTATTTGTAATTATACTTAGATAATAAATTTAATTTTTGTTAGAAAATAATATACATAAAATTAAAATTTAGTACGAAATTTTTAGTAGGAACTTTTAGAAATTAGAAACTTTTTCCCTTTCAATAATGATTAAATTAACACAGTTTTTTCTTAATTATTTTTAAAAATATGTAAATTTTTTAAGAAAAGTAATTCTTGAAAATTTTGCATCAAAATTAGAACAGTATCAATTAATTACACGTAATGATTACTAAAAATAAATAAATCTCAATAAACTGATTTAATGTTCACGTCAATTACAATTATAACGAGACATATCATTGTTTTTGCCAATTTTCAAATAATCTTAATTTTTTCTAAATTTTTTTTTTAATGAAGTCAGTTTTTAACTTTAATAAATATGACTCTGCAATAGAATGCACACATTTAGCTTGATGCTATTTTTCAGCCAAATATATATGAAATTTCTACCTCTCAACATGAATCAAAATCATAATTTAAGAAAATAACTTTATTTTATTAAAATAATTATTTTGTTTATTAAAAGATTCAAGCATTTCTCAAAAATTATTAACACAATTCATAAAAAATTAATTTGGATTTCTGTAAATTTAAAGGAGCTTTGTAACGATTAACTGCAAAATATTGTAGGAAATAATGACATTTATAAATGGAACTTCCAATAACTAAATTCAAATAACTCATATTTAAAAAAGTGCTGAATCAATTTAAGAAAAAACTTTAATAAAAAGTTCTTTTTTATTATTTTTTTTTAAAGAAAAAGCAATCAAAAAGCAAATGCATAATCAAAAATAGTTTAATGCTAAAAATTTCAAAATCTTTTTAAAAGTAAAAATTTATGCTTTGCAGAAAAACTTTTTAAAAATTTTTATAAACAATTTTTAAATAGCATAAGGTTTTTAACTTACTCTGAATAACATATTATTAAAGTAATGAGCACAGAGAAAATAAAATGCTTACATAATTTTCTTTATGGTATAAAATATTTGGTTGTCAAATTTCATTGTAAAATTTGGTGAAGTAGATTCTTAGCAAAAGCATTTTTAAAGATTACAGTTATTTTTGATATATATATGTATGTGTGTGTTTTATTAAATTTCTCTTTTTCCGTCTACTGTTGTAATTTTTTTTCTTCGGTAAAGAGGCTTGAAAAGTAAAATTCTAAATTTTTTTATTTCCTTGAGCCTTTTATATTTTTATTCTGGCTCATTTTTTTAAATTTTAAAAGAATTTTTTAAATTATTTTATTATTTTTGGTAGTTTTTCCCCTTTTCCTTTAAAAATATGTGTTTGCAGCTTATACGCAATTAATAAAACTTACTAATTTTCTTAATTTGTTTTTGTAAATTTCTTTTTTTTCCAATTCTTTTTTGCTTCTTTATTGAATTGCAATTGTATTCAATGTATTTTATAAATTAAAAATAAATTTATTTTTCTACAATTTTATCAGGTATTTTCTAATACTGCTAAAAAGATAACAGAATGTATAAATCAGTGTTATAGGAAGATAGAATTGAATAAAATTGATTACGAAGTAAGGCAAAACACATGAGGGTGTGTGCGAAGTGATGCTTATAGTCCATAACGACCTAAGCACGGGGTTGTCGTGACATACGCACACTCCTGTCTCGGGGCGTCACGCTATGTTGGTCGTCACGTGTCGTCGTTGCGTCGGCCATTTGTTCCTTCCTGATAACCTTTACCAATTCGGGGCACCCCTATGCAAATGCTTGAAGCGTCGAAATTAGCGGGGGTGTAACATTTTCATAATTGCGGCAAGTCAGGAGGGCACACTTTCTTATTACTTTTTTATTAGTGGAATAAACGATTTTTATCCCGATCTGCCAGCTGTTCCAATTGAACATTTTCTCCCCCTATTACAACCCCTCAAAATAGGTCGTAAATAATTTTCCGCGGTGTTACCTGTACGCTATCATGATTACTCGCTCTTGATTTTTCAAAAAAAGCGAAAATGAATCGAAAAATGACTTCTAGTGTCATGAGTCACATAACATGATGCGGAAACAATGTTGATATCTTTTATGAAGTAGTGAGAGATGGAATGAAGTGATGGGTTTTATTTGTTTTTGAAAAAATAGGTCTATTTAGAGCGTACGTTGTTTATGAGATAAATTTGCATGACGTTTATTTTAAATTTATTAATTATTAAATTTGCATGATATTTATTTTGAAAGGAAAATTAAATCAATAAATCTTTTCTTTTTTCTTCGTTTTGGGATTCTATTTTTTATTTATTTATTTACTATAACGATTTTTTTTGAAGATATTTTGTAGATTATATTTTCTATATTCCCCTTCACATCTTGTTCAAGAGTCTGAATCAGTCGAAAAAAAGTATATTTATTCAGAGAAAGCATGTTTTAAAATCTGATTCCGTAACTTAATTAATAGATAGCACTATTTAATTAGCATATTTGAAGTGAACTATTAAATTTTATTTTAATACATGAAAACCCGAGAATTAAAACAAAAGTTATTCAGATTAATGTCTTTTTTGGTTTGCTTGCAACATAAACTTACCTAGTATTATACTCGCTTATCATCAGAAACTTGTATAATTCAAATGGATTAATTGATGAAGTTATCGAGTCCATGAGCACACGAGCAGATAAATACTTTAATACATGAAAGCCTGTGATATTTAGATTAATGTCTTTTTTTTGCCTCACTGTACAATATAAACTAACCTAGTAATATTCTCGCTAATCAGCAGAAGCTTGTGTAATTGAAATTGATTAATTGATGAAGATATCGAGTCCATGAGCACACGAGCCGAAGATTACTTCACTAGACCGTAAGAGTAAATGAAAAATTTCGTTTTTATAAAAATATGGAGCGCGAATATAATATGAAACAATTCCTTCTTTCAGCTAGTATTGCCTATTCTCCTTCTTGATATCTATTTTTTCATTTTAAAAAGGAAGGTGTTATTAAAATTCAGGAGCTTCATCAAAATTTGCAGAAGTCAATAGATAATCGTTGCTCTTGCTCTAATTCTGACATTTTATCACCAGGATGTTCTATAATCACCGCTCTTAATTGGTATTTTCCATTTAATTCATATCCCTGTCAAAATTTAGAGAAAAAGTGCATATATTAGGGATCGAA